>UELW01000267.1:59414-1487418 GCA_900490495.1 Danionella dracula | reverse complement strand
AACATCTGAAAGTCAACAGTCCATTTTGTTAGTTAAAAGAAACTTTAAGTCGCTCGTTGCACTGGACTTTTGCGCATCTTAGTTATAAACGCGTTTCACGCTGTTTGAACTTTAAAGTAAAACTTGTGGTGATAAATCGTGCATAAAACTTGTCAATCGCGCAGCAGCGCTGTGTTCCGACGCAAACTGACGCTAAACACAAAACACGCAATCGCGGAGAACAGGTTCCCAAAGATAAAAGTTTTTACCTTGGTGTGAGCGCAAGCGTTCGTCCACTCCGTATCCCGAGGTTGCCTTTGAAACAGGTTAAAAGAACGCTACTGATGTGAAGAAGTAAATAAAGGAAAAGCTGAAGTGTTGGCGATCGCTTCCTCTGACCGCAAAGGGAATCCCGCTTTGGCTGCAAGAAGTTGAGCTGTCAGAACTGCTGAGGGCAGTTGGAAGTGTTTAACGCGATTCTCCTCTCTACAATAAAAAGAAGCGACAGAAGACGATGGGTACTGCTGTCAATCTTGGCAATCAATGCAAGCGGCCATGTCGCTAGTATTCAAAGCATTTCCCGTCGTGCAACATCAGAAAGTGAGTGGCCAGGGCATTGATCTGAAGAAAGAGGCAGGGCTCCCCCTCCCAGACAACGAGAGAGAGAGAGAGAGTAGGGAGAGAGAGGGAGATAGAGAGAGGGAGGAGGAGGGAGAGAGAGGGAGTCTAACAGGGTGGAGAGGAATGGGGTGGGGGGGTTAAAGAACTCAGGTGATTCAGTTAAATATCTCAAGTCCCAACTGTAGCTGCCACTACAGAGATACGCGGCTCAAAATATTTGATTGTTGTGGAATTTAAAGCTGCACAAAATATCAAATGGTCGCAGAGGTTCGTGCTTTTTTTCTACTTAAAAAAAGAATAATTTTCTGATTTATTTTAGAACGGAGAGAACCGGACATTTTCTAAGCAGATTTATTAGAACAAAAAAAAAAAAAACATAAAAACTACAACTGAACATTTATGTAATGTTTTTCTTAATATGACTAAATATTTGTGGTGTGTAAATGTATTTTGATTAGGAGGTATATATCTACAAAAAGAGTGTCTGTTCTGTATTCTTTAGACCGTTGTGTACAGACAAACGCTCAAGAGATATGTAATTATATTAAAAAGTGCTGCATTGTTCAAATAAACACTGTATATTGCAAGCCGTCCTTTGTTCCACATTTGTAACAATTAACGAACTTTCACTCCTGGAACAATGAATGACCTTTCAAACCTCGAAGAGTTAATGAACTTGGTCTTTGTGGCGATGACCGGAGGCCACCTTAAAGTCTTTCAACAAACCCGAACAGAGCGAGGAAAGCTGCATGAAACTTTTTTCAGATAAATCGGTTATTACAGAAAAATTGAGATCCAGGTTAATTTCAGAGATGCATTAAAAGCAGCTACTTTCAGCACCGATGTATTCGTGAAAGAATTGCAAAACGAATAAAAACTACTTTTAGGTTAAAAATGAGACTCCTTATTTTATCAAAGATGACAATTCCAATTTCATTTGAATTCGTGTAAGTGATTTACACAAACTCGACTAGCTTTTGGCGTTTGACAAATCGTTGAACATAAACCATTTCTTAAATAAATATATGTATTTAAGTATTGAAGCGCGAGGTTAATTTTATACAAAAACGACGCAAGCAGTTATCAATAAAAAAGAATAACTGATGTTGAAATTCCGCGGGAATTTTTATAGAAATTCCAGCACATCACGAATGAAAATAGTAATATATAAATAACATGTGTCGCTCATGATCAATCAAAGGCGCGTAAAAGTTCGCATTTGGTTGAAATGCAGACGCTCTTTGTGCACGCGCTTCGCGAGACTAACAATTATTCTGTGAAGTAAATATATATAAAGTGCCCTGTTCAAAGCACATATCGGTAAAAGTTAGATGGGTGGAAATTCGCAATTTTAAAACTCATTAAAAAGCCACGTACAGCAACTTTTTATTTAACATTTCAGCGGACACTCCACGATTAGAAACCAAATAAAACAATATACAAATAATGATATTGTACTTACAATGATAAGGGTAGATCCAGAAGAAATGCTGTTTTTTAGATGAAGTCACACAGGGCTAGAGGAGGAGAGAGAGGAAGAGAGAGAGAGAGAGAGAGGGAGAGAGGAGAGAGAGAGAGAGAGAGAGAAGACTAGAGGAGATGCCAGAGCACTGAGGACTGGGATGAGAGAGGAGAGAGAGAGAGAAGAGGAGGAGCATGAAGAGGGGATGAGAGAGTAGAGCGGGCAGAGAGAGCATGAGAGAGGCAGACAGAGAGAGCCACGAGCAGATGAATGCCAGAGAGAACGAGCCAGACGATAGTGGGAGTGGAGACCGAGAAGAAGACGGAGAGAGGGGAGAGACGTAGAGAGGGGAGAGAGCGGATGAGAAGAGGGGTGAGAGAGGAGAGAGGAGATCAGGAGAGAGAGAGAGAGAGAGGAGAGGAGAGATGAGAGAGGAGAGGAGGAGAGATGAGAGAGGGAGAGAGAGAGAGAGGAGATGAGAGAGAGAGGAAGGGGAGAGAGAGAGAGAGGAGGAGCGAGGGAGAGGAGAGAGGAGATGAGGGGGAGGAGGAGGGAGAGAGAGAGAGAGAGAGAGAGAGAGAGAGGAGGATTAAGGATGTAGAGGGTATGCCAGAATAGATATCCTTTCACAACATCTCATCACATCTGTTCTGGCTCTTGTCTGTCTTTCATTTTCACATTCCCTTTTTTTCCTGAGAAAAAAAATCCTCTCCACGCTTTACATCTTCATCCTCAGATTCTCTCTCAACCAACGAGAAGTCAGATGTGTGTCAGCGGTGTTGTAGAAGTTGTTAGAGTGTGTTCTTTCTGCAGAATAAATTTTTATTCCGAGCTCAACTGATCGCAGAAGAGCTGTTGGGAATCAAACAGACGCGCGCCGAGCGCAAACAGTGAAGTGTGGCGCGGGGCTGATTTGCAGACTGTTAACTCTCATTTAGGATCGATACTTTGCGTGCGTATCTATTTAATAACCTCTAGATAACCCATGGATAGCCGGTGGTTCTCGTCCGGACGGGGCAAGAGATCCTCAAACGGGAGGCAATTTCACTTGTGTCCACAGAGCGGTACTATTCATTGACAAGAGCTGGAGACGCTCTCCAAGACTCCGAGGTGACGTCCTTTTGACTTTCTATTAAAAACTAGACAAGCGCTGCAGATTTATGTTGGGACTCCACTCTTGTGCAGAGCTGCACATGTTGCTTTATTTAATTCCAGTTAAATTCTACAAATAATTGGGAGAAGGCAAAACCGTGCCCTGCGCGAGCATGGGAATTGTTTCTCAACTTTCGCTTGAGGTCAGGCATATTGACCTTTGAAGAATGCATAAGCCATAAATTAAAGTGATGTCCTCATCTTAAGCAGATCCATTTAGAGACAATAAGCAACTTGGACAAGCAGGCTCCTTTTAGTCTCCCAAACACGCAGTCTGGAAACACACACAGCACTGAGAGCGAAAGTAAGTGGACTCGACAGTTTGTTGCGCTCCTTTCAACGCGCTAATTTTCTCTTAATCTCAGTTCGGGTTAAATTATTACTAACTTAAAGTAGCGCGTTACTGGTTGTTCTAATAGCTCCACTAAAGCGACATGCAAAAACTATTTTAGAAGAGTGTGTTTATTCAATAATTGAAAGCTTTTTCATAAGAACATTTTTTTTCCTTTCGAGCACATTGTGTCGTCGTTATCTCTGTTATTGCAGCTATTTTTAGTTCTAATATGATGGGCTGAAGGATGCTTTTTAGAGATTTCCAGAAACAGTGCAATGACTGGGTTATAGAGAGGACAAATGGAGTGCAATGTGTGTGAACTCCGTCTGTAGCGCACAGATAGCCCATCACCTCATGGGTGTTTCCCAAAAGTAGACACTCTCCGACAAAGATAAGCCCTTTTTGACTGCTGCTCGAGATGAGATAATAGTTTATTGAGAAACATAACACAGAACGCAGACGCGTGACGGAATTTAAAGAGTTGAGACCCTGACGCCCATCCGACACGTCAAAAGGGACATCTACATTTTTTCTTCAACATAAAAATACATTTTAATGAAGCCATATACATTTCAAGATCTATTTGGTGGAAAACAAGCCAATCTCCTTGTGTTTGAAAAGAATGAATCTTGAAAGACAAAAGCTGTGTTGTTCTCGCGCACGCAGGGACGCAACCCGACACCTTAATTAAACACAGCTTAACTTTGCTCGCTTTTCTCTCCTCAAATTGTGTCCAGTCTGTAAGAATAACCGGGTGTCTAATAATACAGTCTTGTCTTGAGAGAGAGGGGGTGTCTGAAAAACAATCCCCTTGGCTGGTCCCTCTGTTGGGGTGAAGTTGAGCCCGTAATGGCATTTTGTTTTGAGCAGTTGCTGTTAGCTGTTCCCACATAAGGTAAGATGGCACAGGAGCCCAAAGGAACATTTATAATTAGACTGCCGCTTCAGCACATTGTCCTGATTGCTATACAGGGATCTGCTGCACTCAATAGAAAGAGAGACTTGTTTCTTAAAGACACTGTCTTTAAGAAAGGTGGTCTGTTCAGCTTATTTACAGAAAGTCACGTCATACTTAGAAAAGCACCTTTGGGGAATGTACAAGAAGAAAGTATGCTCTTAAATAAATACTCTCCACAAGCGTCGTCCCCATGCGAGTGTTTTTTAATTTAAAATACAAGGTTTGCTTTTGAAGGGTTATGCAAAATCAACTTCCAGATATTTGAAAACGATTATTTCAGATTTTTTAAAACAGGAGTTTACATGACATCAGGTTCCTTTTTAAGCGCGGGTTCAGGAGACTAAAGCACTTTCATTTTCAGGAGATTAAAGCGCTTGAGATGATGACGATCTCGCCTCACGCTTTCGCTCTCTGTGTTTGTTGGTTAAGGACTTTCCGGCTGTAGATCTGGAGAGGATCTTGCTGGATCCGCTGAGAAGATCCCGACTGACCGAGCGCAGACGAACGCTTTATGGTACCAGTAAGTAAGATTAGATTTTTTTGGTTTTGTTTTGCGACGCCTCGCTTTTCTTGCTTTGAGCTAATGTTCTCTTGACAGCTGGGAAAATTGTTCAAACACGCACTTGTTTTCTGTTTAGCTAAATGCTTTAATAGAGGTTTAAAACGTGTTCAATTTTTACGTTCATAAACTTAGATACTGGTAAGTAAATGTCGCAAATATTTGGATTATTAGAATTTAGTTGTTGAGTGATTGTAAAGCCACTATAATTATTATAATACTTTTACTAAACAATTATTATTTTCAAAAGCAATTTAGCCAAAATGACTCAAATCGTATTTTTAAAGTGAATTTCTAAAATATGCTTTTATAATGCAATAATTTTTTTAGTGCAGCTGGGGTTTTGCTGTTGTTGTTTTTTTTTTTTTTACTTTACTCTGTAGGTTGATTTATTTTTTTTAATTGCATTTAAGGACTTGAGTTGGCTGGTTCCTTGAAAAGCTTTATCAGCCCTAAACTCTGGACAGTGAATGCACTCTGAATAATTCCCTTTCATCTCGCACAGTCTGTTGCTTGGGTTGTACCTGTGAAATTATCTCCGATTTCTTAAACCTGCATTTCTGTGATTGAATCTTTCCAAGTGACTTAACACAGCTTGACAGTTAGTTTTATTTGTATTGCTCATGTTTTATTAGTCTCATTTGCAGTGATCTATAACTTCAGCGAAGTAGTCCGTCTTTAATGTTTAAAAATATTTATACATCATAAGTGGACGTATATCTTGAAGATAGTGAGTGGTGATGTGAAAGATTTTTTTTTGTACACAAATAGTTATATATCAGACCAAACCGTTCCATTCAAGTTCATTTTGTAATTTTAAACTACAAATATAATTTAGTCTTGTAGTTGTGCTTAAGATGTTTGAAGTTGTACAGTGTTGTAGTTGTACAGTGTTTGCTGAACAGAAAGCATGATAGAGGTGTAGTCAGTCTCGATCTGGTTTGACTGTATGTTGCATTGCTTGCGGCTCGAACATTGCCAGCAGCATCCTAATGATAAACAACACTGGAGGTAAACAACAGCAGGCCTGGTAAAGGTAAGCAGCATGCCAGCCGTAGGGGAGGAATGCAAGAGGAGGAAATGTGGCAGCACATGTTGTGACATCTGTCTTTATAAGTGTTAGCTAATTCGCTGTGGAATATTTCAACAATGATCAAAACCGATGGCAACGTGTTTATTAGAAGGTTTTTTTTGCTTTGTGTCAAAATCTCTCAGGTATAGCTTCAAGTCTAGTTACAGAACCATTCAAAAAGTTTTGGAAGGGCGTAAAAAGTTAGGGCACAAAGAAGGTGGCATTTTCTCGATTAACTGAATAATAAAGCGTGATGCTGACTTACTCTTACCGCTGACTGTGTTTATGCACACACTATCCGAAAGCAAGCAGCCGGTTGTTGTCTCAACCATCCCCTGCATTCCTGCAGAATTACAGAGCTATTGTCATCAGTGAACATGGCACTCTGACAGCTGCTTTTGGTCCCCTGAGCTTAAGTCTTTTTTATGATTTAATGGTTTGCATTGGAAGGAATGCTGACCCTGGGACGCACTGTAATGAAATAAAACTGGAACAATTAAATGATTGATACAAAGTAAATAGATGTGTAGTCTTGCATAGACCTTTAACATTAAGACTTAAGCGTTTCTTTCCTGGAGCGCAAGTACAAATTATCCAACCTATACTTATCTGTGACTTAACACGCCCAAATTGCAGTGTTTCTTTTGAAAAAAGATAGTGAAGCAATACAGTAGAGCAGGCTTTGTGAAGCACCAGCCCATATGGGTGCTTATTTTATTAGATTTATTTTTGCCTCATATTATCAGTTTTGCCCTGTTCAAACACATAAATAACACTTGTGTGAGGATAAAACATGAAGATGCATTTGATGTATTTGTTGCTCATTTTAAATAAAGGAGATGGGCTGCGGCAGACTCACGTTCAGCCACGGACTCTTGCTGCACAATAAACTAAAGATACAAGCTTTTCATCAGAAAATATTTTCTTTTGTTAGTATTCTTCCAGCCTTTCCATGATAACGCACGATGGGATGAAAGGTCTGCTTTTTATATTCATCCCTTCAAATATGAATGCCATGAACTTGATGTTGCATGACGCATATATCTTACAACTTTTAAAAATTAGGTGCACTAAAAATCTGATTTTACTAAACCCACCCCCTAACCTCACCTTTTATTTAGTTGTGGGTAGAAATAGTTTGATTTAATGCTCCTTGACTTCATCTTTATTGTCGATTATAATCAGCCCTTTCTAGTGTAGGCTCTGGTTCGGCATATTGTTTCTTTTTTATTTTTTTCAAAACCAGAAGAAGATTTTGTGGTAGAGAGGAAGATTCTGGGTCCATTTCCATTTCAAAGGCTTTTGCTGTGCTTGCTGGCAGTAATTAAAATGCGGTGGTTTGGAGCCGGTATACATGGGGTGGAGGGTTTGCTGTGTGCCAGAGTGTGTGTGAGAGAACCGAGTGCAGGCGGTTGACTGCTGCGTGTGTCTCCAAATGCACTTATAAATTTGTACAAATGTTCATGCTAGTTCGTTCTCTTTTGTGGACAGATTGTCGCGGGGCCAAAACCATTTAAAGACAAAGTTAGTTTGTTTTTTCCTTAACGCTCAAGTTATGGGTTCCTTCTCTCTCTCTCTCTCTCTCTCTCTCTCTCTCTCTCTCTCTCTCTCTCTCACTCACTACAGCTGGTCCATGTCACACAGACTCTCGCAGAACTGTTTAACCTTTAATTTCTGCATGAATTAATAATGAAAATTAATCTTTTGATATGGGCCCTGTTTGTATATGATAGGCTTTCTTGCTCATATCTTTTACGTCTTCTGTTTATTTAATTTTTTACCATTTATTTTAGAAATGTTGTTGAGTTTTATTGATTTAGTCAGTTGTTTGAATAAACAAAATGTACTTCATTGACTATTACAGGCTATTACTTATCAAATGTGCTTGCTCCGTTAACCTCTTTGTTAACTTTATGTGATTCTGAATAGAAATGATTCTGAATAGAAATCTGATTATTTTAAAGCATTTTCTGTTACGTCATCTGACAGTGTTAGCTATGTAAATCATTGTCAAACACAGATTAGGGGAATCTGGCTTTGTGTGGTGCTAGGTGCTTTTTTTAGCACAAGATTTGTGATAATCCTCGCCTTCCTTGGACGAGAATAATTGATCATTAACCTAAGAAGTGACGTTTTCCATCACAAGGGGATCTGTGTGACCCCGGCAGAGACTTCTTGAATGATCTCTTATTAGATCATATGGTAGCCAGTGAGATTCAACTGGAAGGTTGCCATCTACCTAAGACTTGTAGTACACATGTGATTAAATAGGTCAATATGCATTGCTCTAGATTCCTCGGAGTCAGCCTTAGGCGATGGATCACAAAGTAATCACGTACGTGTGTATTTACTGTGTATTATACTATTAGTATAATGAACTACATGACGTGGAAAGTGTGTATTTATTATTTTAATGATCCTGCATTGCAATATTGTTTGGGATGCTTAGAAAATAATGTGGAAATATATGTAAATGTTTTTTACATTCTATACAAATCAGGTTTAGATCAGTTTTCTAGGTTTCATTGGATTCTCTGTGACTTTTGTGGTTTGTAAAAGAAACCCTGTAGCTGTCTTATATACACACATTGCTTGAAACAACATTTTCTGTGATAATGAAAAGTAATTTTCTTAATAGAGATAAACAATGCTGCATCTGTTCCTAAACACCCAGATGGTATGGATGAAACAGAAGAAAATAAAGGTGAAAAATGAATACAAATCTGGTATAAAAGTTACAAAACACAATTGTTACAAAAGTTATACAATTACCATATTACATTTTGTCACTGTCAATTGTTATCCATGCTATATTTTATTATATTGATGTAAAAATCAAAACATTCAAAATGGTTATTAAAATGGAAAAACTTGTTTTTTCATAAGTGAAAAAAAATCCCAGTTGTCTTCAGGATCACTGGGGTCAGGTAGGGGACTGGAAAACCTCGCTTCTCAATGGACAAACAATTCTCAGAAGATAAATGTGTAGATATTATGTAGTTAAACCTCTTTAGCTCATTTTGACTTTATTGATATGACAGTAGAGGCAGACAGCGGAAAGAGAGAGGGAGCAGGGTCGTGAAAGGACCGCTTTGGGCATCTTACATGTCTTCTCACTAACATCTATACCAATGATCAAGACAAACTCTTAAAAAAATTTTTTTTTTACTGTATTATTAAAACCATGTGTATCAACCGTGAGTGGAGAAACAGAATCTACAAAGCCAGAATGAAATTACAGAGACACAAGGCTGGTAAAGAGAGGGAAGCTTAGTGTCTGACAGTAGTAGTTTAACTTAAATATTTCTGAAACCCACTCTTTGTTTCCTTATTCTGTGGTTTTAAGCAGCCGCTCACAGTTTTAAAGGTTTTATGCCATCAGTCTGCATGTGCGTCACCAGGAAATGGCTTCAGCAGACCAAACCACAAGTGTTCTCTCTCTCTCTGTTGCTCTCTCTAACACTCACTTATCTCCCGCTCTCTTTTCTGTCTTTCTGGAGATGAAAAAGACAGCACTACCTGGTCTGGTCTGTCAGTGGAAGTAGATGCAAACAGACAGACAGAGAGAAAGCGCTTGACTAGCGTTATGGATGTGTCCATGAACAGCTTTTGATGATGGGTCAAGTGGTGACAGCAGCTGATGTGATGAATGTGTGAGCTTGTTTGTTGGTGCGGTCTGCCATTCTTGCCTTCACTGTTTAAAGAGCTGCTTCTCTGAGTGGCCTCCATGTGAAGAGACTCGGCAGGTAATGATGTTTATCTTAAATGCAGAGCTGCAGCTAAATAGATCTGTTAAGATATGCAGCATTGGAAGATCCTGTCAGGGTCTTCATTTCCAGGGTCATGGCACCACTTTGTATAGCTTGCAAAGGTGGTATGAATTTAGTCGACACTGTTAACTTCTTGTTATCCAGCAGAGTAAAATTCATCTTCATATTTGGTGTAAAAATTACTAAACGAGCAGAGGAGATAAGCTTTGGTTTTGAAAACTTAGAAATCCAGAGGTTTTAATTGGTTTTTGAGATTACAAAAATAATTAACATATGTTTGAGGTCATTGATGTCTCCCTGTTTGGTCTGTAATGGGTAAATCTTTGGTATCACTGTCACAAAAGTGGTAACTTGGAATAATTTTTCAGGTTTTATCTTCTATCTTTTAATTATTTTATTTTATTGTGTATCTCTGAGCTGTTTTATTATTCTGTAAAGTTCTTTGAATTGCCAATGCGCATGAAAATATGCTATGCACAAAAATTTGCCTGGCTTGTAAAAATAGTAGCTTCATGTTATTTTACAACATTGTAGTGAAAACTACTGGCACGAAGGCTTTTGAGTCTCTAAATGCACATACTTTATAAAACTTTATCCCTGTGAGATACCTACAATATTTCTTGTGAGAATAATATGAAAGTTATTATATTTAACCTGGTTGGTTGATTCTATATACTCCCCATGTTAAAAAAGTTTAATTTTGATCTTTAGGATATCTGTATGGAGCATATGTCCTTGACATTATATAATAACTGTATACAAAGGTTTTAGGTGTTTGTTTTGTGCTTCTCTTCACAACCCACATCCCATTTTTTTATTCCATCTGCCTTGGAATAATGGACTTCCAAGTTGCCAAACAGTATTCACCATTTTCTCTTGAACCCTATGTGCGTCATTTGTAGCTTTACCGTCTCTGGTTGGACCCAAAAACCTAAATCTGTAACTTATTCAAAGGTTAAATCTTTTGTCTTCTGCTCTCTCTCTCTCTCTTTCTCTCTCTCAGTTTGACCAGGATTTATTAACCACAGCAAAATAAAGTGAAAACATCAGGCAGGAAAAAGAACATCCTTTAGCAGATGAATGGAAAGCTTAAAACAAGCTTTTCATTTGAAAAATATATGAACATAATTAATGCTTTTTTTGTGACTAGGACATGTGTCAGTGGTGCGCGATGTCAACAGCTAAAGCCAAGTCAGCCTGAATGAGCTACCTATTGATCTTTCATCACTAACAGGATTCTGTAATCAGATGAAATGGGGAGAACGTAGTTTGGGTTTCTTTCCTATACCTTTCCGGAGCCTCTTTGAGAATTATTCTGAGTCATTCATCTTTGGGGTGTGAGGAGGATATAGTGTGCGCTCCATAAAGAAGAATCTGGAAGACGGGAACAAATGCTGCCAACCCCACCAACGTTTCTTCACTGCCTTCTTCATCATCAATTAACACTATGGCTGGAAAAAGCTCACTTACAGATCATTTTGGTTTTTTGAGCAGAAGAGAAGCTGAAACTTTGGGACGGGGTTGCTCTAACCCTTCAGGGCCTAGGGATGAAAATATGATATTTTTCCCACTACACTGGTCGTCCCAGAACCAAATCTCTTTTGTATGCAGCTTCTCCTGCTGTTACCTTGAAAGTGCTTAACTGCATTGGGGCAGTTTTTGTAGGGTTTTTTTTTATTGTAGCTGAAGCGTCATAAGATTCATATGGTACAGATAACACTGACACATACACACAAAAGAAGAGTAAAGCTTCAGGAAGGATTCTGCAGGAACAGCTTGTCGCACAATGACTGAAGGTGGTGCTTAGATGACAAAAAAGTGAAGTTAAGCGAACGGTGGAAGAACAGGCTTTGAGATGGCTCTACTGTTGCTAAATTTGTTCCATATGCAGGGTGGAGGAGTTTGGGTTTACTCCAGACCAGAAAGAGGCTTCTAATTAAATCGTCATCATTATCAACTTGCGGTCAGCGATCATCCTCAAACACTCGATCTTCAGAGATGAACATGGAAACAGAGGCTCTTCAAGGCTTTTGTTGGATGGAAATAGAAGTCAAAAACAGAGAAGCAAAGTGCTGCACAGGACTCTCTTTAGTGTTGAAAAAACAACCCGGTCCATTTCCACTCCGAATTACTGCATATTAAATGGAGTCACAAACTTATTGACTTCCGTTGGAGTTTCTCACTTGAAGGGGAACATTAGCTGCAGCGATAGTATGCTTAAAGCGGTTTTAATTTCAATTAGTGCCATTGGGCATATTTGCCATGTTTGGATCAGCACTGTTTGGGAAGAACACCCCTTAAGGGCTGACGGCTCTTAATATGGTATTCCAAGCATAGACATGTGAGTGACACTGAAGAGTGCGCTAAAATGCTTTATCAAATCATAATTACAGCCCCAGTGATTAAAGGGGAAGTGACTCTGATTAGAAGAGTTTCTAGGGATGTGGAAATGGGATGAATATTCAAATGGGAAAGGCAGGGAGAAATTTTATTTTTCTTCTCTCTCTTCTCTCTTGGTGAGGTGTACGTCTGGCAGAATGTTGTGTAACCACAATGCTATGATATCATCTTCACCGCACAGATTTCATCAGGGCCCTTTCAGTTTAGCTATTGGTTAGAAAAATGTGCTTAAGGATACCGGTCCATTAATGTTCAGCCTCATTTTCTCTCCGAATTTTCCAACATGAACGTTTTTTAGAAACCATTTGATTGATTGATTGATTGATTCATTCATTCATTCATCTTCATGTCGGCTTTCTTCCCTTTCGGGGCAGAATGAACCGCCAACTCTCTGGCACATGTTTTACGCGGCGGATGCCCTTCCAGCCGCAACCCATCGCTGGGAGCCATTTGATTCATTTAAACAGTAATATATCTGAGTGAGAGATTAATAATAACCAGCAGTTTACCTTGTTTTAACATGTTAAAAACCTGACTGTGATACAGTGAAATGTACATCTTGCAATATGTAATATATGACTTCAATATGTATATAAATTTTTTTTGTGATTTTGTAATATATCAACTTCAAGCTTGTACTCAAATAATCTCAATTTCTCTTGCTGTTTACACTGCAAATAAAAAACATCAACAGGAAAAAATAGTACTGCTTTTTTACAGCGAAATACCATATTTAGATATTCAAATGTGCATACAGACACTGGCCCATTGATTTTCAGCCTCTTTTTCTCTCAGGCGCTATTCAGAATTGAAAATATTTACACTCTAATCCATCACAGTGTGAGGTTAATATCACCTTCTACTTTCTTCCTTTACTCTAGCACAGAGAATTTAGTGAAACTTTGTGAAAGCTTTGTAAAAATCTTATTTGACACCATATTTAAGCATGAAAAGTATTTTAATATAGATTTTTATTACTTTAAATATAAAGCATTTTAATACATCATTGCCGTTATTTAATATTTCTAATAATTTTTGTAATTTTTGTATTTTTGTGTATTTTTGCTATTTTATTGTAAAATACCTGGTTTATTCCAGTAAAATCTACAATTTATGTTTACGCACACATTTATATGCATATTGTAGAAAGAACTATTTTATGCTTTTATTTTACATGGATGAATATTGTTGTAATAACATTTTTAAAAACTATTTAGAATGTCACAAAAAAGTGCCAGATTCTCATAAGATACATTTTCACATTTAAGTTTATCAAATATATTTTTATCATATTTTTAGCTCCAAAGTTACTGTGATTTACATGTATTTGGAGATGAAATATTGCAGATATTCTACCCATGTTTAACAAGGTGATTAGGTACAGAATGAGTTCTAATAAGCAAGATGAAAGGATGGACTGAGGTTGACTCTTGTTTTTGTATCCTGTCATGCGGTCTAATGCAGAGGACTCTGAGTGCTTGAATCTGAGAGGAATGTGAAGCTGAAACTGGCTAGCTCTTGTCTTCAGTCCTTCTCCTCTCTCATTCTCTCTCACCTCTATGTTGCGCTTCAGAGCTCTTTGAACATCACCCACTTTTTGTGAACTTTAAGGTATGCACTGTTTAAGCTAAACAGATAAAGGAGTATTATTAGCGGTCGCCTTCAGCTGGAAGATTAGGGTTTCTTGAGCCTTTTCTTCCCTCACCTATGTGAGCTTCAAACACCGGCTGGCATGTGATAGCCTCTATTTTAAAAATCATTTCAGGGAGCGTTCATAAAATGTAGAGTGTGAAATAGACAGCGAGAGCCTCACAATTTTACAATTTCACAACTGAGTTCCCTCTTAGAATGACAGAGGCTAACCTGACTATTACCGCTTTTGATTTCAGCAGGGCATGGTTTTGCGCTCGGTGAGCTATACATAAAAAAGCTTAGCGCCGACTTTGAATTTATGGCTAAATGCTGCTTATCTTGCAGCCTTTTCACAGAGTTCACAAAAGAGCCTTATTTTTCCCCTCACTTTAAAAAAAATCTGTGTTGTGCACTTGAGCCGAGCTCTGTTTTGAGCTTCGAATGACTTTAACCGTTTTGCACACAGATAGGTTTCTTTCAGCATTCACAAAAATACAGCATGTAAACACAGTGAAGTGCTGATGTTACAGGTGAAGGCTAGTGTTGATTTAATCATATATATTTCTTTGAAATTCTATGTTTCTTTTCAGACCGTTCTAATCGAGCGGAAACTTGAAAAAGGTTTGATTATGTGTTTAGCTTTTGTCCTGTCCTATTCACATTGTGTCTTCTCAAAACTCATATTTATTTGCAGTTTTTCTTCACATTTACCCCTCGGAGCCATGTAGGCAGGGAAAATTTACATTGCTACATAATCTAAGGTAGACATGAAAATAAAGTGTGGAGAACAGTAGTGCTGGTGGAAGCCTCCTGATATTTTCATTGGAGCGATGTCAGCTTTTGTAGAGAATAATTTGAACCATGTGTTTTCACTGGCGAGAGAGAGTTAGACCATGCGTTTGACCCACCTGTCGCGCTTTCAGCCTCGATAATGTTAACCTCGTGTCATCATTGGCCAATAACACTGTATATCAACCCCAGTGGCGCCTCAAGTCAAGCCCTGGCATTTACAAACCTAGCAAATACAAAAGAAATCCCACAAGAGAGACCAATCGGAGAAATCCAAACTCTTCATCAGCAGTTTTGTAATCTCTAATTTTTGAAGCTACACACCCGTCTTGCGGATTTTACACAGAATGGATTTTATTGTAGTGCTCCTCATGTTTCATACAGGCTATGCCCACACAGTAATAGGTTCCTTGGGCATTATTGAAATATAATAACAGTTATACTGTTTCTTTTACCCCCTCCCCATAGGGCGAGAAAAAGTAAACCGTGCATGAGCACCGCAGGGCATTTAGTTGGACCAATGATGTCAGCTGTTATTACTGGATTGGTACGATGGGAAAAATTGGACCGTTTTCCAAAAATCCACAGCGAGAGAAGCATTATGTCACAAAGGCCACATTGTAGCCAGTTGGGCGTGGGTTGATGTATTTTCGTTCTGAATGCTCTTCGACACACTTTCTAATTCTATACATTGTTCACAGCCCTCAAGTAAACGCTCGACATCCATCACGCCCCTCCCATGTAGAAATCAATGGAAATTGCTTCGTAACGTGACTGCATAATGGAAAGGAATTCATATATTAAGTCATACCTTACGCTTGCCTTAGTTTGTCCCCACTTTTACTTGGTGTTTTGGTAAAAGTAAGCCATTTCAATGTGTTGCAAAACTTTGCTTTACATTTTTCTTTTTCTTTTGTTTTGATTTCAGTGTTCTAATAATATACTATATATTTAATTTGTTCAGTTTACTTAAGGAAACCAATTACCTTTTTGTTTCAACGCAAACCTAAGGAGAAAATTTAAGTAAGTTTATTAATGATCTAATATCAGGTAAATTGAACTGATTATATTTGAGTAAATTTACTCATAAATATTAAGTTATATATGCGTGCTCAATGGCATATACAAAAATTATTGTGTACATTTACTTAAGTTTGTTAGCACTCTCAAATATTTTTCAAATATTTTACCAATACTTAACTATTTTAAGTAAACTCAACATTGGAGTAAAATCATGTAAACATAATCACCTTTCTCAAGGTATAATATCTGATTTGTTTTAGGCTCGGTAGAATATAGTGTTCAAGCTTGTTATGAGAGAGCATTAACAGAGCAACAACAATCTCACTTCTGACTTTCATTCCTTGGTCACATGACCTCTATTTCACCAAGCCCCCCCACAATCGCTTAGATGGAGTGAATTTCTTTAAAGCTGTCCTCCATCCATGTTGTACTCTAGCCTGATTGCCTTGTGGAGAATGAGAGCATCATGGGAAAGGATGTTCATCTAATAGCTAACTGAAGAACCATGCATCTCTTGTTTTCCCACTAATTGAATTCTGCTCTAAAATATGCTGGCAGGAGCCCTTACCTTGTTTGACTTATTTATTGCCTGACTGGAGAGGTAATTTGACCTCCTCATTTCAAAGACTTTTTTTGCTGCAGAAAAGGAGTGTTAAACTCAATTACACCACCGATCAGTGACTCAAACACTACATTTGTTTTCTCAAAGGGGGAAGCAGGGAGCTTCTTTTTCTTTCTTGTTCTGTCCTTCTACCAAATATGATAGAAGGAGGTAAATGCACCAACTCCCTTTAATGTTATCTTAGATTTGTGTCTAGGTTTTAAGTCATTTTCTTCTTCATAGCAAACATTTTTTACGGATAATATGCATTTAACTACACTTGCTTCTCATGAAGTTCTTAAATTGTGTTGCTTTGATTTTTCCTCTTATTCAAGGTGCATAATTTCCATCATAGAATCATAATAAAAGTGTTTTCAAGAGAATAATTGCTCAGCTGAAAAGAGTTATAACTTAATCTGGTTCATGGTTAAATACACTGAACTTGTTCACACACAATTAGAGCAGGAATTTGAAAGAGCTCTTCAACTTGAACGTGGGAATTTGAATAAGATTGTTATGCTCTTACCTTTGCTCTTCTTGAGAGAAAAACTTGACAACACGCTTCTGGATTTTCACGAAGCTACCAACCAAAACCCTGGAGCACCATGAACTCCCCTCTGCTTGCTGGTAAAAGAATTACAAGTGAACTTGTGCATGGAGAATGCAAGCACAGATGAGTCGTAACTTCGTTTTTTATTCCATCATTCATATTAAGGCCTGAAATGATTTTCAGATTGTACATACCGCAAACCCATCCTTTGGGAGCCAAGGCTTCTCCTGGCACTCTTAACTAAGGATTTTTTCCCTGTTGGAGAACAATTTTTTAAAACTTTCTTTATAGAATCTTTGTTAAAGAACCAAACTGCGAAGCCTTCAATTCAATTGCAAATGTAATATTTGAAAAGTGGACGTTTGCTGTACACGCACTCCTGCATCTGAACAGAACAACACAAATAATTTGCACACGACTGCCAGACCTGGTTGTAGCCTGATCTTTTCTAGATCGATGGATTCCATTCTGGTTTAATTCACCATGTGATTGACTTTCAGTGTGGCTTACTGTTGGAAAAATATCCCCTGTACAGACTGCGGCCTTAAATAGAGCTGTAATTTGAATACAGATGCTCGCTGCTTAGACCTTGTCGCTGGAATTGACTGAGAGTCAGGAGACAATTGCAGGTTGATTATGTTGCCACTGACAGAAGTTGCAGGTTCTTTGTGCATCAGGCATATTTGCATTTAAATGCTTATTGTAGACAGCTCAAGCATATTCACTCTGATTGTCTGCACGACCTAGCTTTTTATGTTTGTCTGAAAAACAAAATCAAATGAATTACAAAGACGATAATCGGGAAGAGAATAATTTTTTTCTGATGGTGGGAGGCACATCAATCATTGTTAGATCGTTTGTGGACTTGTTATCTGGTTTAGTTATCAGTCACAAGTGTATTATTAAGAATCTGTTTCAATTTGTGTTTTTATCTTTGGCAGCTTAGCAATTATTTCAATTCGCACCATTACTTCTATAGATTTTAAGGGAAAAGAAATAATGTGCACTATATATTTGCATTAATCATTGTGTTTTTTATTTATTTCTTTATTTTTTTACTTTGCATTATTGAAAAAAATGGCTGGGCTCCAGAGTGCTTGTGTGTCATCAGTCTCTTCTTACGTTTCTTACAATTTAGTAAATGTTTTTTTGTAATTTTAGTTTTATTTTTAACCAAAGTTTTACATTTTAAGGGTTTAGATTTATTTTTATTAATGACTTAAATGTCAGTTTAAGACCTAATGCATAATGCATGGTGCTATTATTTGTCGTATACAGTACCTTGCTTCAGTATGCACGGGTTGCAACATGGAGCATCATGTGCATTTCATATATGTAGCGCTTTTATAAAAATTCCTATTCTTAGATTGAGGATAAAATAAAACCATATTACAAAACTTCTAATTAATTAAAAATTAGATAAATAAAAAACCTCCCCAATACTAAATGCATCATGTGAAGACGACCAGAAAGCAGCTCAACTCAAGCAGTATTTTACATTTTATTTAATATGGAAAATTCTTTTGGTCTATTTGCTGAAACTTTTCAAATAATAAACAGCTAATACTATTTTAGTGTTGCAATGAATTTGAATATTTATAAATGGTGGCAAGCGGGTATCCAAATCAACACTTAACTTATAATTTACTTTCAATTCCTCTATAAACGGCAGGGATTGGGAAGACTGCAGTTCTCCTATTTTTTTTTTATTTTTCTCTGCACAAAATTCTGAAACGCATTCTGCCAGTCACAATAAATGCAGGTTTGCAATTCCTCATGACTTGTTACACAAAGATTTGGCTAAATGACAGTGCTGTATTGAAGCGATTTCAAAGATTCTTTTCACACGTTGGAATCTTGTTTATTTATTCAGTTAATATTGCAGCCCTGCAGTAAAACCAGCAACCATTCTCCCTGAAACGCTTGGTGTACGTCAGTGAATGTTCAAACATTCAGCAATCATTTGTTGTGTTATCCCACATACTTGACCTGTGTGTGCATGCCCCGTGCCTTTATCCCTGTATACGTTTCTCATGTCCATTGTGTGTGTATTATACCGTAAAAGTCTATGTGTGTGAGGCAGGTGTGTGTACGTGTGCTCCTGCTGCTTCAGGCTCGGAGCTCTTTGTCCTGTAGCACTCAGCATGTCTGCCTCCTCAGGAGAGCCGGGGCTCTCTCTCGTCTGGACACACAAAGGCGCTGGCTTTCTTTGAGGTGTTAAAAACTTCCATTTATGCATTCCCTGGACAAAAAGCTCCCGGACCCATTTTCGAGGCCATTGGCAACACAGGCAGACATTGTGGCCACGCTTCTTCGCAACTCATTTCACAGATTCTAAAACCGGTATGTGGTGAACAGGATTTCAGCAGCTAAAATGCCCCATGAGAGCAAGGGCGATAAGAGAGAGAGAACTGGTGGCAGCCCTTAAACTAGAAGAGGAGACCAGGAGAATACACACATTACCTGAGAGAGAGAAAGGAAAAGAAAGGAGGGATACTTGTTTTCTGAAACCCAAATAAGTGACTGTTCATAAAAGAGGGGGTGGAAAAAAGTGCTTTCTGTCATGACAAGGGAATCAACTCCATTGACTGATGCCAAATCAATGTGGAAAAAGACAAGGAGCTGTTCGCTGGCAATTGCATTCTAATCCTGCATTAGTGTGTGTGTACTCTGTTTTGTAAGGAACCACCGAGACTATATTTTAACCATCAGGAGGCTTAGATTCCTCTTGGTCTGGTTGTGATGCCTGCAGCCTTCGGTTAGCCCTTTCTTCCACTAATACGGACTTGAGTTGTTGTTATTTCACAGCAGAGTAAATCACATGAAACATATCTCTACTGTTGGACATAAAAGCCTGGGTTGGTTGTGGTGATGTCTGCAAGTCCAAAGAGAGGAGAGGTTTGATTTAAACACAGCACAGCTTCCCCCATCCAAAAAATATGCTTTTTTAACACCCCCGGCTCAGAGCAGGCCCACTTAAGCTAAGCACGAGCACACTGAAAGAGGAAGATCAATGAAATGGGATATCTCCGGTTTTATTCCGGTGAAAGAAAGTTAGTCATTTCGGATGCACTGCTCCTTCTGACAGCATGCTTGGCTTTTGTTGCTCTTCTATAGATTCAGCAGCAAATCACCGGATATTATACAGCTTCATTTCAAAAGAACTTGAGTGTATAATTTTGAAAATTCATGGATTGGGGGAAGGGTTCAAATTAGACTTTGCTTGCTACCCAAACATCATTTAAGATGTGTGCTGTTACAAATGTCAACTTTACCAAAAATATATAATAATGACCTATTCTGTTCTATTCTATTCTTTATAAAGGATGTAAAATAGCTTTTATTGCCATTTTGAGTTGATTTAAATTGGTTAATTCTCATCAAAAGTAATTCTGCACTGTTTTTGAATCTATTCCGCCATTCTCCTGTTTTGGAGTAGCTTTTAGCGTAGCTCAGCATAGTTAATTAACTTAGATTATACCAGTATCATTATCATACTTGTAGGTGTAGCTAACTGGAATTTCTGTAGTATTGAGAACTGCAGAAAAAAGAAAAAGGGATATTGTCAATATTGTTTGAAATTATACTTGTATTCTCCAGAAATGTGATGCAGAGTTAAAGAATAAGCTTCTGTCAACAAATTAGCAAGCAGATGAAAGCCATATAGTTAAAAATGTGAAACTCTTCGATCATTTTGTTACTGCAGAGGTGGACAAGTCCCCAGACCAGCATATTTTAGCTTCGACTTTCATGCAACACACTTGATTATAATAATTATAACTTGTTTGAAGCTAAACTTCTGTCTAAAAACCCTTCAGGAATAACCAGAGCCCACCCCTACTGTCCTAGTGCTACTGTCACTAGTTGAAAAATGCTGCTGGTCTAACTTGAGGGAAAAAATAAAAATAAAATAATAAAAAAAAACTTGTTCCTTTTTTTAACTATCATTAAGCAGTAAATACTTTAATATAACTGTAATAGCTGCAAATAGTTCAATACATAGAATATTGTGTTTACAACGATTTGTCATATTTAATTTGTTTTAGCGTTTGTTTTTATTGACCATTGATTTATTTTAAATTCGATCAATCTTCAGGGAACACCTACTATAAAAATGATAAATGCAATATGCAAATTGCATATTGTCTCTGCCCTTTTGTAAGTCGCTTTGGGCAAAAGCTTCTGTCAAAGGCATACATCTAAATGTAATGTAAATACAATTATTTGAATAATTTAAAGCAATTGTTTAGATATGTTGGTGGATAAATCTTGGATCGTAAAAAATACTTCTTTTGCACTTCCATCATCCAGCGCTGGTGAGCTGGATGTCTCACAACTCTGCTCCACCATATTCAAACCCAGCCCTCCTCTAGAGCCAGTCAATGGTCCTGCTGTGTGTACAGAGATAACCTGTCCTCCACCAGGTAGGAGAACGTCCTGCTGATGGTGGATATTGCCTCTTTTATCCCAGTAACTACTTCTCTTAAATCCCATCTTAACATGTTTTGGACAGGGGAAAGGCCTTTTTGAAATTGATTTTATTTTTGCAGCTTGCTGGCTCCCAAGAAAGCTAAAGCAAATAACGTTGATGCAAATGAAAATGTTCCCAGCTTAGGAGAGTGCAGCTTGTCCAGGTTTCAGAGAGAGAGATGAAGGATTTCGTCTATATTTGACCCATCTGAACCACTTTACCTGACAGTTCAGCCTCTTAAAGCTCTCTTATCGCAACACATTTACAGCATATTATGTAAAGCACGCTACTGTACTCACCCTGCTTTCTGAAGTGTATTTAAAACAAGCAGCTGTGGGAGAATATTGCTGCGAATGTGAGGTTGGCCGCTAATTCCCATGTAGCGGTCGTCATATGATGGTTAAAGACACTAGGCTGTTATGTTGAGGATTGATTAAATCGGCAGAGCCTACTGTAGATTAACTCACTCCTGGAATGTGAAGCGTCATTGAATTTGAATGAGCCTTTTAAATTTAGAATTCTAAAATTTTGTAAAGAATGCATATCGCTGAGTTAAGTAAAGGTGCCATGTTGATGTTATTGGTGAGAATTATAGGCATTGGTTTAGATGAAATGCTGGCAATGTGCTTATTTGTTATCACAATTTTGCTAAGCAAATGTCCTGATTAATGTCTCAGAAATTCACAACTGGTTTTAAATCTAGATGATTCCGCTCATTTGAACAAATCAAATAATTTCATGAATCCTTCCACCACACACAGACAGTTTAAAGTATTGTTAAACAGTTTTAGTTCCTTACAGTTTATATACATGAATGAAATCCTGAAAAAAAATATTTATGACTTTTTTGTCTTCTATGTCATGCTTTACGTTTATTTTATCCAAGAATATGTTTTTTGGGGGGGTTTAGTTTAATAAACTTTGTTCTGTTTTAGTATACTATGTAAACCATGTCTACCAATAAAAGTTATGTGTTATATGTAATTATTTATTAGAATTTCCTCAGGGAAAAAGACTATTCTGTAAAGATGAACAATTGTTCTATAAATTGTAACTGTAACACAAATGAAAAAAATAAAATAAAACTGTACAAATTATTATGCAAGCATATTCCAGAGAAGTTTGAGACCCGTCCTCAATAATTTTTAGTCAAGACCACTTCTAAATCTTAATTATTGCTGCATCACCTTTTGCAAATAAATTTGTATTCATTGGCTCATGGATTTTTTTTACCTTTTGTGCTGTGTTTGTTGGAGAGTCTAGCTGGAGTCAATGTCATGGCCGATGGATTAGCCTCACCAATATGAGCTTTAAACTCCCCACTTAACCTCTCTGAAATATTCAGCACATTTTGAAAAGAAATCTGTTTTTATTTTAATGGCTCAATTTCTCATTCGAAGCAAAGTAGTATATGAATAAAGGTTATTTCACAAGAAAAGCCATCATTAATTTTCGGGTGCCCCTTAGTCTGTCCTCATGGGTTTAATGGGTTTTAGCTTTTCGTCTAGTTATTTGCCAAGACACTCGGCTACTCGAACAGTTCTGCCTTTCTTCATCTCTCTTTATTTCAGGCTCTATTTGTACAACCACAGCTACTTCATCACTGCCGTGACTTTAAGAACGAAAGAAAAAATTATCTCAACAAGTGAGAAACCCACAGTGGTGATTGCGGACTCAAGGATTTAGTAATAAAACCATTGTGCGACTAATAAAAAACAGACTTGTGCTGATTGGAGCGCCATTGCGATGAATTTATCATCATCCACTTTGAATTCAGCCCTTCCTTATTCTGCCACAGACTACCACAAGCTTTTATATAACTCGATTTGTTGCTTGGGTTGGACTGATCATGTAATTGTTTTTTTTCCTTTTCATGCTTTGTATCCATTTCTTTATACTTAGGAGTGATATCTAAATATTATTTTTTTTGTGACAATATAAAACATTTTAGATTTTTAAATTCAATAGATTTATGTACTTAGATTTTTTTAACTTCCATTAAAAATATAATTCATTTTTATGTTAATAAGCAGCTTTGCATCTCCTTTTTTTTGTTCATGTTTGAACTTAAGAAATTCAGCTGACACGAATCCATAAAAAAGTTTTTCAGTTTTATCAGAAAAACAAAAAATTCCAAAATTATTGTAAACATGAAGTTTCAATGGTTAATATCAATGTTATAATTTTCTCATCACCTTTATAAGTTTAGCATAGACCGTTCTCTGGTAGATCTCTGGTAATGCAAACAATGGTTTTTCCTAAGTTTTTCATATCTTTTGATTCTTTTTAAACAAACAAAAAAAATGAATAAGATCATTCATTAAACAATAGTGTTACCAACGATTGCTATCTGACCGTTCTTATCTCAAAATCAATGGAAAGCAGAGTAACATTCTGTATAGATCACCAATGCATGGCCATACTTTTTCTATTCAATATTTCATTCACTTCTTTGGCCAATTTAAAGTCACCAAAGACTTACAGAATTACCACCACTGTAAAGGGTTTGTTTGTCAAAAAAGAGTAGGCACTACTTCTGTGAGAGCACAAAAACTCCATAAATGTGTGCGTGGATGTGTGTGTGTTGTGTGAACTTGAGGCCAGTGGTGTGGTCCTTTGAGAACGTGCGATAGACTGTCAGCTCAGAGGTGCTATTAAGATGACAACAGCTTTCCATTCACTCAAGGGTCAGACCTCCTGCTTCTTTTCTCCCATTGTCACCTTCAGCCTCAAGGTTTCCACATTCAGATTCTTTGGAGACCGAAGACTTTGCAGTTTATTCTATTAACCCACCCTCCCACGCAGCCATTAACTTGGTCTATGTGTTTGCTTCGGTTGTTCAACGCTGGTAAAAGAGGCTAGATTTCAGTGCTAGGAGAGATGGCGTAAATTGCTGGCGGATCAATTAACGATGACCTCAAACCCCTGTGTCCTTGTTTAATTGGTGATGCTATGGCAGGCTAATTGTATAAATCAACGGGTAATGAGCTTCCTGCTTGTTGTGAAAAACAGAATAATGTGTAGAAATGAACATCAATGGGGTTTGTGCAGTGATTTTTCCGCTGTACCATAATAGTGGAATCCTGTGTTTTTTTGCATGTTTTGGTGCACCATCAGTTTGTTTGTTTTTTTTTTGTCTTGGTGCAGTTATTACTGGAGGACCTCAGAAGACCTGCTAGAACTGGCCGAGCGTGTAACGAAATATATCATTAGTGCTCTGCAGAGAGAGGAATAAGAGAAAACAAGTGCTTTGTCCTAAAGGCATTTATTAATAGAATCAAACAGTGCAGGGATAGATTAATGAGGTATTGGAGAAGAGGACTCTAAACATTGTCTAGGATTGAGTCCCTCCGGGAGAGCGCAGAGGAACCGGAGGTCACGTTTAACTTCATCTGCCGGCCAACACGCTCACCTCAGTTCTTTGACATCCTCTTAAACAAGTTTAAGCTCTTCCTTGGTCCAGTACGCAACTGTAGTTTATTCTTCCAAAAAGTAGTTTAGTCGGTCAAGCTAATTTGAACTTGATGCATGTTTTTAAAAAGGTAGTAAAGGCTTTTATGTTTTTTGTAGTCCCCTGAATAACCAACTTGGATTGTTAAGAAAGATTTTGAAGGAACTTCAATCTTTTTTAAAAAAATTCTTTTAAATAAAAATGCATTTTTATAAAAATACATTGCATATTTAAAAATGCACAAAGAGAAATTCAGCACAATAATATATATTTTTTCAGTTTAATTGTCTAATAGAACGCACTAAATAAATAAATAAATAAATAAAAATAAATAAATAAATACTTAAAAAAGTAGTGTTCAGGATAATGTTCAAGACAAGCCTTTGCGTGTTTGCATGATCTCCTCATGCTTGTGTGGGATACATCTGTTTTCTCCAACAGTTCAAAAACAGGTTTCAGGTGAATGGTGAGTGAATGTGGCCATGCTAAGGACTTTCGCAAAGTGTGCCAGACACCACTGAAACCATCTGAACCTGTGAACAAATTCTTTCACTCAACATTTTCAAATGGGAGCTGTTTTTACTTAATAATACACACTCACCAAAGACCTTCAATAAAGTTCACCCCAAAATGAATCACCTGCAAACATTTTTTTTCTTCATCACAACAAAAACAGCTGTGTCTGCATTAATATTTCTCTGATTTCTCTAATGCAGCTTCATCTCTTTGTTGTAGGTAACTTTCATGACTTCAAAATCAACGCTCCAGTGATCTTTGGGAGCTGGGGATAAAGCTTTTCTGTTTATGTAAGTACAAACATCATATACTGTTGTCCATGTCTGCTATCCAATATCAACACGGCTAATATAGTGATTTCATGCATGGGAAAATACTGTTTTATCTGTGTCCGCTTTACACCTGTCGGCTTAGATTTCAATTAATCAAACAATTCTGTGTCTCAAAACAGGAAAACTGTAAATAACTATACATATGCAGACATTTTTTGCACAATAAACTATAAAATAGACATACAGAGGCATGCTAATGATGTCAACACTTTTTTGGATTTAGAAAATGAATAAAGCAGTCATTGAGAGCTGATTTGCTTGTTAGCACCTAGCTCCAGGTTCCACTTAAACACACTTCCCTGAGTACATATAGAGTGAATCTATTCTCCATACTAAACCCAACTATGTTATTGGTACTCTCAGCCTGCCAGTTGCCCTCAATAACAGCATTCACAGCTCTGAAGAAAGAACCCCTTTCAAAGAAACACAGACAGGGTCTTAGTAAACAGTCAATATATGGCTGCATTTTTCTGCCACAATATGTCTTAAATGGCGGTTTTCTCTTCCCGGCGCAGTAATAAAGATCATATCTGGCAAACTGTTGCTCTTGGTAATGTTGAGCAAACAAGCTTCCTGAAAGTTAAGTTCATATTAATCTTTTTTCAAATGTCACTTCAATATGAGGTGCAGGACAGAGTTATATTAGTGTGCAGAAAGCCCCACTGTTGGCCTTGCATAATTAGGCCAGTGAGAATGGCATATTCCAGCTCAAAGTTCAGGGCCACGCGCTAATGCAGCAGCTTTATCCCTGTGATTTCAAGTCAAACAGAAGATCAGCTCAGATCAATACGCTCTATTACACCGGGGCAGGAGCGTTTTTATTTTCACCGGGGTTTTAATGTTATGTCCGTGCTGAATGGCTGTCAGAGGAAACACAAGCTGATGGCTGAATAGAGCAACCACAAAGAGCCAGGAGTGATTACAGCTTTTCTCTTCACAACTTGCTACTTTAAACACGAGAGAGTTAGGAGTGCTGTCATGCTGGAATGGAGGAAGATCATGCATTCTGATATGAGTGTGGTGAACAAACAAGATAACACTTTTTGTGGCAGAATTTGTGAGAGTTTGTTAGATTTTTTATGTTGTTCACGTGAACAGATTTTAACATTGATTTGTCGTATGGTCAGATCTCTATTTGGGGAATGAAACACTGATTGTTAGCCTGATAAAGTGAAAGGACCACTTGAGTTAGAACCGTAAACATCAGGCATATGCGCTGGCCGTGCTCCAACACTGGGGCTAACAGTGTGAGCCTTGTACTGTACACCGGGTGAACTTGTGTAGGTTCAGGCTAGTGTGAGTGTTGGTAACTGAGAGTGAATTCTGGCGTCGGTGCCAATGTTGACATTTAAATTGCTGCATTTTTTTGTAATTATCTTTTTAAACCTTTTATTTGCGCTTCTTGAGAGTAAATGATGATGTACAAGGAGTTTTAAAGAAATGTATTATGCAACAACCGACTTGAGCCTTGTCTCTTCAGTTCTTAAAGTTTGAAGGACGCATTTTTGTAGTAATGATAACACAGGACTTTTATAGTGCAATTAACTACAGGAAAACATCAGACAAACATCAGAACACTTTTTAAAGAAATGTTAATTTATTACATTTTATTTCTACATTTTTAATGGGATAAAGTTTAAATTTACTTAAAAGCCAAAAAGGAAAAGATCTATCTGCTTCCAACAGCAAATCTTTAAAGAATACTTTTTATAGTATTTTTATAGTTATTTTGTGGATCTTTGTTTTAAAGCACCTTTATAAAATATTTGTCTTTTTTCTAGCTTTAAAAACAAGACCTTTTTGTTGTAGGTTCTTTTCTACTATCAAATGTATATCTATATGTTATGTCTTTATTTTATTTATTTTTAAACTTACACTTAAGGTTGATGGTAATTGGATAGTGCTATTTAAAACAGACTGTATAAAAACCGTTTAAGCGGAAAAACAATAACTAATGAACTTAAATTGTTGTTCATATTCTTTAAAATAAACACAATTGTGAAAGATAGAGTAAGGACTTTTATTATTTACTAAACATATTTCAAAGCTAAATGTTTTAAATTGCAGCCTATAAAAATTGCTCGTTTATAGAAAGACTGGGTAAATTGATCCAATCGTGTCAACATTATATGCTTTGCAAAAATCTGAACAATTCTGAGCCATCTAAATTGAATTATTTTCCAGCCAAACTCCATTGTACAGAGTTTTGGCTTACAGCACTTAGCTCACATATTAATTTCACTGCTTTACAAATTTAATTGGCATGTTTAATTAATCCCAAAATGAGGATGTATTCTGGTGAGGAGGTGGTTCGCCTGTGTCTCATGTTTAATCGCCCCTGTGGACCATCTTATAGAAACACCTGCGGAAGCGACACCAGCATCTGTTTGAACAAGCAGAATCCACTCTTTGTCAGTGTGTGCCATTCATCTAATAAAGCTGCCGGAGCCTTCCTTCATTTCGCATTTAGAGTGTCTCGCTGTTGATGTCTCTGCGGGACCGCTGTCTCCAGGAATGAATTTTTTTCTGGACAAAAAAACTAAATAAACAGCTCTCCTGGAACCCTAATGAAAATGAATAACCTTTGGGTGGTTATTTTCCCATCTATTAGCAGCCTCTCCCCTAGCTGCTTCTCCTATTCGCTGACCCTTTTCTTGACTGTTGTCAGAGAGGCTGTTCAATGGCAGCCAGCCTTTTAATTTCATCAGAAAAACCACCCTAATAGAACATCAGATTTCATCAGTGTGAATTTAAAATAAGATTTAACTGCTGGAAATTGAATTATTGTCTTGAAAAGGCGAGGGACTATCTCGAGCTAGGACTTCTCTTATTGGTTCTCAGGAGACTTTCAGCTTTCTGCGCACATGGAGGTGTGCTCTCTCGATTTGCTGGGTAATAAGATCCCTTCATACCTGAATGCTTCCTATTTGTTGTGCTTTGAGCTGGTACAGTTTTGCTACCTGTAAGAAGCATTGATCATCTATAGAGCATGATGTTTTCAGTCAACCCGCCGTGACCTAACATCTCAACAACACGCAGACACGGCTGGAGCAGTGGCCTCTGCAGAGGTTCATTCAATAAATCATCCTTTGATGGCTTGATGTGCTTTATCTAATTTTCTGAAGAATTATACATAATATAAACTTGGCAGTCTTCCCTGGCTAGAAGGTAACGGCGGAAAGCGAAGGAAAAAGGCATTCTCTTATTGGTTATATACGGCCATAGATGCACTGAAGAGCGTGACATTAATCTCCTGGCTTTCACAGCTGGGAAGAGTAATGTAAAACTGAGGGTCCTGTAAAAGGAATTAAGTATGCCAAGCATGAACTTTTCTCCCAAAATGCCATGAATCCTCCAGAGCTGATAATATGCCCTGACCCAGGGGTGTGAAATCCTTGTTATGTTGAGAGTTGCCAGTTAATTGATTTGCAAATTATTTAAAGTTTGTGGGGCCCTAGGGAGCGCTTGGCTCTAATGATGCTCGTTCCCATAGCTTCCTTGCCTCCGCATTGCTCTGCCTCTGTGCTATTGTATTAAGCTAATACACTTTATCAAAGATTTACAGCAGGATTTTCTTTCTAGGAAAAGCTGGAGTTATCGTAGCAAAGTCTGAAGCACTTAAGGAGTGGGAAGCTGTGCTTGGATCACTTAGCTCCTGCTGTAGTGAATTGTTTTTAAAAAAAAGGTTGCTTCAGATGATTAGTGCATGTTGTCAAGAATTAATATTTCATAGTTAAGTTTTTAAAACTTTAAATGGTGCTTGAAAGTGAATTTTTTTATGCATTTAATTAAATAATACATGCGATATTATACATAAATCACACATTCACATTTAAAATGTACAGTATGTTTCCGGTCTCTGGACTTTCTTGTTAGTTAAAAAGTTTTAGTTAATAAATCCAGTTATTTTCTACAACGTAGCTGTCTATTACAAACATATATTTCAATAATAGTAAAAAAAGAGTACATTTCTTTCACTGACTAAAATGCTGAAGGATTTAATTTGTCCAAACATTTGTTTGTTTTTACGAGACGTGACGAGGGCTTGTTGTCTTGTTTTGGACTCTCAGCAGCTTCTTGAACTTGATTAGAAACGGTTTGCAGTTTGTTGTTGGGTTGATCTGATAGCTAAATCTGATCTTATGTTTTTGTTTATCCCTATGAATATGCCTCACTGTTAGATGGGGATAATTTTAGATGGAATCTAGTGATGAGTACACCTTGTTATAGAAATCAGTTTATTATTCTCATGTAGATGGTTAAGGCAGTCGAATTGAGGTCACCTGCACACATTAAATATGCACATTGGCGATGAGGATATTAAACAATTTCTTTGATGGCAACATTTTCATAAAAATATTTGATCAATTTATAAAATATATTACATTTGTGGTTAGTCAGTCAGGGTGGGTTTTATAGCTCTTAATATTTAAATTTAGCAGATAAAGTCAAAGTCAAAGTCTTTCCAGTACATATCCCATCTCATTGCTCTAAATGTAATACGAGTGACAAGGAAACAGGCAAAGTTTTAAGTTGAAGCAAAAAGAAAGAAATCAAATGACCTCAAACCTGAAAATAGAGTATATTGGATCTGTGGCCGAGTTGTTCACTTTCACCAAGGCTGCCCAACTTTAAACTGCATTTGAGGATGGTATTTGGAAGAAATGCATTTAACCAGATAATTGTTATGCCAGGTCTAGAGAGCAGCCATAAAAAAGAAAACAATGCAGAGAAAACAATTGTCTTTCAACCAAGTGAGTTTATTTACAGTGCTCACAAACACCACACAGTCAACACAAATCACTTCAGGAGTTGAAGTGTAAAACACTACATTAACACATAAAACACAAACTCAAGTTTTTACAGAAAGCAACAATTGCAAACAAAGCAGAGACAACAAGTGAGCCTCAACATGGAGCCATTGGTTTGATGAAATTGCAAAGTTCTTATAGTGGAAAACTGATGAGGGGGCACAATAAGGAACACATGGACCAATGGGAGAGGAGAAAATGTGACAGGAAGTGATGTCAGGTCACAAAAACAGGAAGTGATGTCATTGAATGAGTAAACCACTACTAACACACAAACCATCACAGAACACAAATAATGTGACCACTAGGGTTCGTAACATGACGTCCATTGATGAGATGCATTTAGTAAGTTTGTCAAATTTTTTTACATATCACTGAAATTTTAAAAACGTGTAGGAAATATAAAATTAACAAAATTAGCCCAACAATTAAAAGTAAAAAAAAAAAAACACTTAAAAGACCAATTAGAACAAATGAGTTAAATCTTAAAGGCCATGACTGATGTATTTTCGAAAGCTCATTCTGAAGCTCTATTTGACCTAAAATCTAGGGTGATTATCATCATAGAAGATTGTTACGTTTGAATGCTGCATTTAATAATGAAAGAGAACATCATAATATAAACATGACTGTCATTTCAATTTCTAACATGCCTATGATTAAACTTCAGATTTTTATTTGGACTTCTTTAAATAGCCTATCAAAGAAGTGTAAGAGCAGTAAACCAGGGAGGCTTGCTGCAGTTAATAGATTTGTTTCAGTGCTCAACATTAAGACCCCCCGTTTTGCAGGTCTTGTGTGTTCGTAAGCTAACAGTCGTGTGTCCAATAGAGGAGGCAGATCTGCCGTTGCTTATGCCGTAGAGAAAAGGTGCATGCCGTCTAACCCCCTAAGTGGTTGTGTCTCTTAACTAATATAAAAGAGACCCTGAGCCCTCATTAGCAAGTGCTGTCATTCAGACACAGAGTGTCGGCTTGATTTAAATAAAACGAAATGAAGATAGTTCTTTCTGGTCCCCTGGCTTCACTTATTGCCATAAACATATGCTCTGTGCCCTGCTTCTTTCCATCTTATTTATGACTTTAATTTGTTGTGTGGGCTGCGCTGGAAATCAAATTTAATACAATCCTCCCAGGCACCCTGTCATATAATAACATGGTAATTTCTGTGTATCCTTTTGAAAAATGAGAAAATTAATTCTTCCTGACATGTTCTAATTATTCCAGTGTGAACGGTCTCTCTCTCTCTCTCTCTCTCTCTCTCTCTCTCTCTCTCTCTCTCTTGCTGATAAGTGACAGAGGCAGACGTGAAGCCTCAACGGGCATCTAGGTGCTAATGCTGACCAGCAGTGCGTTTAATTTGAAACATGAGCAGACACCTTTCAACACACCTTCCTAATGTTGGGGTGCCGCACACAAATTAATTCACGACTCATCAGGGGGTTAGCAAGGAGGGGTGAGGGGCTGAGAACATAGGTGCTGTTAGTGTATTTAAAGGGTGGTGGGGTGGGGGAACCTCTCTCTCTCTCTCGTTGTAGTCATCTATTATGATGGAGGTGAGTTTGTGCGCTCGACAGGGGGGACACCCATGAGACGTTTTTGGATCTGTGGATCGAGGGTTTTCGCTCTTGTTCCCAGAACTGTCAAAACCTTTTCACACCTTCCATGACTCACACGAGAAGGGATGAAATGCTCATTTAATTAGGCTCATTTGTCACTTAAAAAAGTAGTGCTTTGCATTGGCCAGGCTTTCTGATTGTTGTCTTTTGTTGTTAGCATTATTTGTGTCCACTTTAGAAATATAACTTTTTATTAAATAAAATAATAATAAAATAAATTAAATATGAAATGAAACTTAATTCCATCCATCCATCCATCTTCATGTCGGCTTTATTCCCTTTCGGGGTCGCCACAGCGGAATGAACCGGCAACTCACTGGCATATGTTTTACGCAGCGGATGCCCTTCCCTGCCGCAACCCATCGCTGGGAAATGAAACTTAATTAGATAAATTTAAATCATAAAACATAATATTAAATAAAATAACAACTGAAAAATTAAGCAAAACTGAATTCAAGAAGTTAAAACTATTAACATATTCAATCTCAAAAAACATAAAAAGAATGTATTATTTGTATCTTTTAACAAAATAGTACAATTAGTAGACCTTAGAGTGCTTTAATAAATGAATACAATCCTAAATCAAGAGCTCTCACCACTTTTTTTATTTGGAAAGAAATAAACCTGAATGAACCTGAATCTAAAAAAGGCATAAACAGGCGTCTAACTTTTGGAATAAATTATCCATTTTGGGTACTTCTGCTCTTTAAGCTCAATCTGGTTTGAGTTTTTTGTGAATGAAGTTGTCTGTTCTCTCATAAATTCATAAATGAGTGTAGCTGCCTCACAGTTTGACTCTTTCTGTCTCGAGCACATCCATAGAGCAGAGCGGTGCTAGTATGTAGGATAAGTTTAGTCACGGAATCTCTGGGATCTGCATCCTGGTGCCCGAGCCCACCCACTCTTCACAGCACTACATTAAGTCAGCCAGTCAATTTGACAGAAAGTTTGAAATGTGGACTGTGTTAGCGCGGGGGGCCATACAGAAGCCGTTAATAGTGAGGGCTTGCTGTCCATATGGTACTGTTTTAATGGAGCACATTTGTTACAGATGGTGGGAGACTTCGCTTGGGTAGAAGCCGTTCTTGGCAGATCTTGAGATCTTTGGAGAAATAGGCTCATGGAGCTTGACTTAACACTGATGTCGATCTTCTCTGTTCCTCATTCGTGGCCATGAAACCGGATCTGTTCTAAATTGAAGCCTCACTTTACTTTTTTTTTATTTTTTATTATGTCAAGACAATGCGCTTGCTCAGTAAACCACAGCAAGATGTCAGAGACTGTGATTAGAGCGGCCTCAATTTATCCGGGAAAGGTTTTTCAGTGAAACTAGAGATATGAGATATTGTTGGATGTTGTTGCGCAAGAACCTTTAACAATGACAGAAACGATAATAATCCAAAGACATGCAGTATAAGTGAATTGAGTAAAAACGATTGCACATAGTGATAAAGTATAAATGTGTGTGTGAATGTTTCCCAGAGATGTGTTGCGGCTGGAAGGGCATCCGCCGCGTAAAAACATATGCCAGAGAGTTGGCGGGTTATTCCGCTATGATGACCCCGAAAGGGAAGAAAGCCGACATGAAGATGAATGAATGAATGAATGAAAAATCTGGTTAATATAATCACAAATTAAAAGTTATTTTTATTGTAAAAATAAAAAAAACTTATGTTCATTTTTGTAATTATATTTTTGTGAATATATTATATTGTTTTATATAATTTTACAATTAAAATTACTAATTTATTAACAATTAAAAATTAATTTTGTTTGTTTAATATTAAAATAGTTTTTTATTTGTGACTGCTAGCTTACAATCTCTCACAGCATCTGTGTTTAGTCCACTTTATTCCCTCCCATAGTAGAGAGAGTGAGAGGGGGGGATGAGAGAGGAGGGAGAGAGAGAGAGAGAGAGAGAGAGAGAGAAAGAAAGAAAGAAAGAAAGGTATAGGCAAGAGAAAGAGAGGGAGAGGAAAGAGAAAGGAAAAAGAAAAGGAGAGAGAGTGAGGGAGGAGAGAGAAAGAGAGAGAGAGAGGGAGAGGAAAGGGAGAGGAAAGAGAGGAACGAAAAAGGAAAAAGAAAGGGAGAGACAGAGAGAGAGCGAGAGAGAGAGAAATGCAAGTCAGGGTTTTTTACACTCTCTGAGAATGGTGAGGAGACACGCTTGATTGCTTCTGTTGCATCTTTACTGTTGTTTTCTCGCGTTGTCACTGCTGTGGTAGCACTTGGGTATTACGTGAGGATCCAGAGTGCCCATGGCTGAAGACTCTCTCCCCACATCCCCGACATCCAGACACCTGACTGTGAGGAAAGTCTCAGTGGCTCTTGCAGGTCCTCTTGTCCGCTAAGTGCTCCCACTCTGAAAGTCACCGCGTCCTTGGGGTTGACTGAGGCTGCGCCTCTGTCCGTCCACAGTGGATAAACTCTCCAGTGAGACATTCAGAAAGAGAGATAGAAAGAGAAACTGAAGAGAGGGCGAGGCATGAGGAAAATTACACCCATCTCACTAAAAACTAAAAGAGGCAGAAGACTTGATGTCTTGACTCAGATGTGTTCCTTATTTGTGATAATGAAATATGGGGTGTTGACAGCAAATGCTAATAAGCATCAGCACTTGATGAATTTCACTTATGCAGTAGCACTGCATTTTTATGCAAACAATCTTTGCAACTCCACATTTAGTTCACGCACTGATCTAAACCGACAATTGCATAACAGTTGACTTTCTGTACAAACTGACGCTTGATCTTTACATTTCATAAATATATCCATGTCTCGTAAAGACCAACGTCTGAGACTAATAGAAACATTTTTGAAGGCAGTTTCCAAACATATGCTCCTCACTCTGGTTATTGTGCGTGGTGCTTTCACCACATCCTCCCGCCTCTTGCGAGTACTTGTCCCAGCACCGGTTTGACTTTGTCCCGTGTGGGTCCCTGTGGTCCAGCTCCTAGAAGCCGCAGCAGGCCTGAAACACATGCTCCACAGCTGGACCACCACATGCTTCTCTGGGAGGAGCAGCACAAGGAACCACTGTCATACGATAACATATCATCAGAAGCGGGACTGGAAAACCATGTACGCTAATGACAAAGATCTGTTTCTCCTAAAAGACGAATGAAACGCTATTAGAGGAGCTGTGGGGAGTGTTACATCTTTGTTCTTGCGTTTCGGTTCGAACATCGAAAGGTTTAATGGGAAGTGAAGGATGTGTTGGTGGTTTTGTCTGTTTTTCCCTCTGTTACTGTTTAAAAGTTGCCATGCTACCTTGTGTTCGCTCAGTTACATTGGCTCTCTGTGTATTTCTCCTGCTACAGAACCCAAATGCTGAACATGGAGGGCTTTCTGCGTAGCAGCTTTTTACTGAGGTTAGTTGCTTTAGTTTTTATGTTGTCACGAGGGGTCCGGTGGGGTAAATTCATCTTTCCTTCCAATGTTATAATGTCACAATGCTTAGAATTAGGAGAGGATGTGTTGTCTGTGTTTGAGTGTGCGTGTGCAAGTTTTAGCTCACACCTGTAAGTCCTTCACACTCCCTTCAGTCCTGAAGCATTTTGTCCCCTCATGCACCCTTTAACAGCCCCAGTCAGTCAGTGAATGACAGACACGTTTCACTGCCTTTACTGCATGCACTTGTGTGTCACCTTCCCCTTTGCACCGGCTCACGGATCACTCTGGATCAGACCGGGGCGGCACTTAATTTCTCCCTACATTTCCTGTTTGCTGTGTTTGTGCTATAACAGGAGACAGAATTAGTTAGGGTGCATCCCTTTCCTCTTCCTGTGATTCTAATTAAGAACATGTGCGTTGTGTCTGTGTCTCGCTCCATGCAAAGCACCTTGCCCACACTTGAACTGTAACAAGCCTAATTAGAGATCTCTCATTAAGAACAGCAGCAGCAACATCTGCCCTTCAAAGCTGCTCTCAGCCAAACTTTCCTAAAGCTAACAAATTCATTTTTTATTCAAAAAGATCAACTGGTGTATTAAAGAAAATAAGCATTTTCACTCCATTTTTGTTCCAAGTTTGTGGTTTAGTGTTTAAAGTAAAATAGAATAAAATAAAATGAAGCATAATATGAAATTAAATAAAGCATAGAATTAAATAAATAAAAAATAAAATGAAATAAAATAAAACATAAAATGAGATCAAATAGAACAAAGAAAAATATAAATGAAACATAACATGAAATAAAATAAAACATTGAATAAAATAAAACAAAACATGAAATGAAATTAAATACAACTTGAATGAAATAAAATAACAAAAAACCTAAAAATGATGAAAGAAAATTTTCATACATAATTTTTTTTACATAAAAATGTAAAAAAATAAAATAAAATAAAAATAAAACAAAACCTAAAAACAAATTAATATAAAAAAAGATAAAATACAATACAAGACAAAAAGAAAAAAAAAACTAAAGAAAATATCAAATATTTGAAATACAATGCCTACAAAAAAAATTTAACTATAGATTTTCTTAAAAGAAAAAAATATAACAATTTCAAACATGCACTCTGATAAAATTCTGTGCATGGATGACATGCAATTATCTATTTGTTCAAATTCAGTAGATAGAAGTTTTTTTTGTGCAATCAGAATTTGTTGGCAGGCTTGTGACCCACTTGTAGGATCTGTTTGAGCGTGCGGGATTATTGTCAGCTCAATGCCTTTATCAGCCTGCCCACTTACAGTACGGAGGATTGTCTTTATGCACAGCCACCTGTTGTAGGCAGATAACTGAATTTGTTCGGGCAGGGCAAGAAGGAAAGGGACAGTTCAGGAGGTTGAGAGAGGACAGCCAGTGACACTTTATCACTTCCTCTCTAATCCTTCAGGAGGAAAAGGGAAATCCTTCCTACAAAGGAGGTGTGCAGCAAGCCTCTGAAGCTTATACACTCCCTTCCCTTCTTTTCTGAGTAATTGATTAAGGTTAAGTTAAAGCAAGTCTTTAGGAAAAATTATGTCATTTGATTGAGGAAGAAAATACTCTACACTAAGATAATATATATATATATATATATATATATATATATATATATATATATATATATATATATATATATATATATATAAGAGAAATAATAGAAGAAAAAAAGAAATTATGGCAAATGTTAGTTTATGGTATAATAAAAGTTTAGAATCTGAAGTCATAAATAAAGATCAAAAGACAGGATTAAAAGTAACCTATAGTTCTCTTAAAATTATTTTAAGCATGAAATGTTTTTTCAACAGTTTAATGGCCCCTTAACAGAAAGAGAGGAGTGTGTTTTTTTTGCGTTCATTATCGTACATGTTGAAAAAATGATGAACAAAATGGCTTCTAACATGGATGTACAATAGTTTTACAATAGTTAGCAACAATGTCGAAAAACAACTTATCGTTAAATCAAAATAAAACTAATAAATACATATTCAGATCTAACTACAAATCTCTCTCCATCTCTTTTTCTTAAAGGTTTGCGAAACTATTGAAGATTTCCAGAGATTTTAGTTTTCTTAACATGATATAAAAAATGTATATTATTTCTTTAAATCTAATTTTTCCTGATTCAAACTCTATTTCACTGGCTGTGTCGTATCACTCGTGAGATTCCTTTTTATTCCTTCAGTTTTGACAAGTCAGGATCTTGCAAGTGTTCATCAACAAAACTTATCTTTAATTATAAAAATCCTTTAACGTAACTGACTTTGCACACAACTTTCTATTGAGAGTTCTGTTTCTTCCTGTGGTTTAGTTGAGTTACTTTGTTTTATCTCTAATGTCTCAATGACTACTTATCTAATCCAAGAAGTTGGGTCCAGTTTTTAACAAGGTTTTCTATTTGTCGTCTGAGGAGTTTGAGATTTACTCACAAACAAATATTTCCATATGATATTAGATAAATTCTGCTCACCACACTCACTCCCCTCCCTTCTCTGCACTGCTGAAACTTGGGTAAACTTGAAACAGGGAGCGCTTTAACTCTTTCACATCAGATTTTTTTAACAGATTTTTTTTTTCATAATCGAAATATAAAACAATTCTGAAATTTCTGTGAATATCAAAATCCCTAGAAAATGTATTACAAATTAAAGTATCTCCTGTTGTTTAACAGTAAAAGAAAAGAAATGGTTTGTTTTGAGTTTGAAGAATAGTTCAGCTTCTTTTTTTCAGTTTTCATAGTGAGATTTTCAAACAATTTTCTGAATAAAAGTATGCAATCAGAAAAAAAACAAGCAGTAAATTGAGTGAAATGTTCCAGAACAAAAAATGCGCTGAAAAGTTGTGTTCATTATAATGTACAAAAAAGTGTTAAAACGTATGTAAATTCATTCAACGCCTTAACCAATCAGATGAAAAGTCAATAAAAGTGTAATATAGATTTTACTTTATAATCTGTTATTATACTTAATAACAAAACAAGAAACTAGATTGATCTTAAGATGTTGCTAGTTTCTAAAGCATATAAATTCCTTTAAATACGCATATCTACGCACAAGCTGACATTGACATTTTCAGCGCCAATAAAAACTGTGAATCGCTAATGTCACAACTTCAATACTAGTTTAATTTTAAAAAGCAGCTGTATGAAATTACTTTCAATGACATGCATAATGGACACTGACATCTTTTTCTTTGAGCATGTCAAGTAATTGATGGCGAGGAAGTTTTGCGTAAGTATGAGCTGAAGGAAGAGCGAGAGATACAGAAAATTACTGAGGAGAAGAGACGGAGATGTCTCCAGCTTCTGAGCTAATCCCAGAGGGGAGGACCTCCTCCTCCATCTCTGCCATTATTTGATGTAATGAAAGGAGAAAGTGTGTAACAGCTAGATTGTTAATTAATTTACTCTAACAAGATGAAGATAAATGAAGCACACTGAAGGTTGACTAGGCAAAGGGGCCCACTTAGCATATCGCGCTCCTCTCAGCCTCTGCGCACGCAAACAAAGCGCTGTTCTCACACCAGTCAGCACACGAGGACTCCACGCACTTACTCCCTTCAAATCTCTCTCAGACTCAAACTTGCACTTCTGAATCGACCTAGATTCAAATATCAGAGAAAAAAAATCTGAAAAAAAAAAACTCTTAAGTATTTAATGCGCTGTGATTTAATCAGTTTCCAGCACTTCTGGACTGTCACTCATTTGCCATGCATGCTGATGATTAATTGATATTATTCTCTATGGTTAGTTATTTTGTTTATCGCAATCAGTCAGTTCCCTGACATGTTTGGGTTTGGCTTATGAGGCGTACTTCGAGCTGGAAACTTTCAACCTGGGCTTTAATGTAAAAGTCCCAAATCATTTTTGATTTAAACTAAGGCACACGGAGGTAATTCTATGTAAACACTCTCTGATCTTCATGTGTTTTAGCACACAGAGCCTACCTAAGCCCCCTTTGCCTAAAAGATGTTCGCCTTTGGCCCAACTTCATTCACTCTCTGAATAGTGGCAGCCTAATGCGGATTGGTGGTTATTTAAGCAGTGAGAGAAAGAGGCCCAGACACACATAAAAAGAAAAAGCCAGACAGTTGTCTTTATCCGAGCCCATTTTATCAAGGATCAGGCAATTCTATTGGACAATTCACCAGTGCATGCATTCTCTGCTCCTTTATTTTTCTAGTCGCCAACAATAGCTTGTTAATTCGCTGGACAACGGCAGCACAATTACCTCTTCTGTTGTGGTGGCAGAGGGGCGTTTAAAAGTCCGCTGTTCCATAACTGAATCATTATTGTTGTTCTTCAAGCAGGGCCTCAGGAGAAGCAGTGAGCGCTCCCAGTATGTCATTATTTTGCAAATGTTCTATTAGCTCATCATGAACTGTGCTGCTGGAATCACAGCTAATTAGACACAGGGAGAGTCTCTGCTGGCCCCTTCAGCTCCTGAGTTAAAAGGTACCACTTGATGGACCAATAATATAAAGAAAGGTGGTAAAAAGAGGGATTAGAGCTGTTGCCGTAGTAACTTCAGCTTCCATCTGCGAGATGAACAATAGACTTGTGTTCCTTTACCACCTTTGATTGAAAGCAAAAAAAGCTCTGAAAGGACAAGATCGTTTTGAACAGGAAAGCGGAATTCAGGACTAATCGGGTCTTTGATAAAAAAGTTGTTTGGTAGGAAAGAAAAAGAATGGATAAGAAATCACCCTAAAATCTGATGATGACGAGGGTTTATAGCTCTCCAAACAAAAGTAGTTTGTTTGGGGTATCACATGAGTTCTGCTCAGTCATGAGTAGGGGATTTTCAGATTGGTTCCTCTCTTCATTAGTGATGGGCCTTCTGATTCATTTCAGGGAGCGACTCCCAACAAAGAGCCAGTTCTTTTGGATCTTTCGGCTCTTCCAACTCCCAAATTGCCATTTTGTGCACTTTATCGTCATAAAGAATAAATTCAATACAAACTTTAATGTTAACATCTCATATGCATGTATGGGGAAGGTGGGGGGATTACATTCCAAAACATAAAATTGTAGACACAGCAAATTTATAATAGCAAATTTGACTGCTGCTCACTTTCTCCGCCTTGTTTTAAACAAGTTTTTAAAAAGAGCTCATATTTACTGCACATTTCTTCCCGCAATGTTACCAGTTTTATGCTTCATGTCTCGTGGTGGCAGAGAGCTGGCCCTACTTCTCCAAATGACAATAAACTACGAAGACTCTACATCTTTATATTACACATATTTATATGACACATTTTTACCAATAACCAGAGAGAGAAACAGAGAGAGAGAAAACCATCTTCACTTCAAAAAACCGGTCCGTTCATGACAGACATATCACAACTCCGCATTTAGAAAGCAGTTTGGTCTTCAGACGTGTGCTGAAATAAAACAAGAGATCACTTCAAACCCCGCTTAGTTTGCTGGTGATGGTCTACCCCACATCTTTCCTCTCTTCAGAACCTCATTACCCAATTGTAGAGTATGCAGAGGAAGTACTTTTTAGAAGACCAAAGGTACTGTACAAAGAGATGAACAAAGAAGTGAACATTTTCTCATTATCCTTTGCTGAATAAATACAGGTTCGACTTCTGGTAAAACATCCGAAGGAAAGTACCCTCTTCAGTTAGAAGGAGCAGTTAGATGATGTTTGGAAATCCTCCAGTCATCCCTCCACCACCCCCAGTGCAGTGATGTAGATAGATGAGGGTGAGGGTGAAGGGGAGAACAAGGTTCTGTTCATCTATGATTGTTTTTGGCACTTTTTTAAACTGCTCTTATCAGTGTCCCTGGCAGTTTCTTTCCCAGTATTTAGAGTTGGCTAACATGAACAATAGTAAGAAACATCAGAAGGGCTTAGTGAGGGAATAAATTGTGATTAAAGTAGAATTTAGCTTCTCCTATAATTTTTGTCCTCAAAAAATTTTTATGCAGTCAAAGTAAAAACAAGTGCAATATAAATTCATTTTGATCGATTTTCCTTGTGCATGCACTAGTTTCATGGTTTTTATTTTTGTATTTTTTTTGCATTTTTTTTCTTCAAAAAACATTTGGTATGCAGTCAAAGGAACAAAAGGCCAATTTGTCAGGGACGGTATGTTTAAGATCTACAATCCCTTTCCCCGTGTCCCTCCTACATTTTATATCCTCTATTAACAGTGGAATATATCCGGTCACATTAACCTAATTTATGGTCAGGGCCAGTATAACAGCAGCACAGGTTAATGAATTTGGCATTACAGAGTAACAGTTATTGAGAGCTGGGGAGAAGTCCAGCAGATGGAAAAGTGTGTGACGCTCTCTCCGTTGCACGTTAATATTGATTGAAAGGAAGATGAGAATAAAAAAAGTTAAAAGCACAGGACAGACATGAAGAGTAATTGTGTAAACTGGATGTTGATAACCAGCAGTTTGTTACTTTCCTGAGGGTTGACGTATTTATATTCTCCTGTTTTTTCCTCCCTCCATCAGCATCTTGTCTTTCTCTCTTCTCATTTCAAGGCACAAGTACTTCCGCTATCCTCCTCTACACCGAACCACATGGCTCACCAACCCTTTCAATTTAGATTTCAATTATCATGTTATTTTATGATTAGATTGCATCCTAAAGGAATCTCTCTCTCTCTCTATCTCTCTCTCTCATCCCTTCCCCTCTGCAATCAGATTGGATCTGATGAATTGTGGCTGTAATTACGGAAGTTATTGAATATGCAGATCGCTGATGACTAGCAGTGTATCTGCTCATAGTGCATTAACTCTAACTGTATCAAACGAGAGGCTTGTTCAAGACCCACTCAAGTAATGAGAGAGGGCCAGCGGATGCCATTAGCCACAAATAATAGCATGCTTGAAAGGGGCGAACTCAATTAAGACCTCTGCGATCACATTATGATGCTTTTGTTTTATTCCCTGAGTGTACCTCTCTCTCTCTCTCTCTCTCTCTCTGTCTAACTCGCCCTCTGTCTGTGTGTTATAAACAGTGGACATTTTATGGTTTGCTTTCTGACCCGCTTAGCTGATGATGCATTGTTACCAGTGGCTTTACTGTAAATAAAGATTGTGAATTGCTCACCGCAAGGTATTATTCTTGGGAGGCTATGACTATGATAAATTGTGTATGAAGTATGTATTGAAGGGTGTTGGTGGTTGAGAGAGAGGGAGAATTTGAAGAGTAATTGCTTAACATAGTTGAAAGTGCTGTTTTGACTCCAAAACGTAGGCCTCCAGGGTCCACTGCATAATCACTCACGCACATAAACACATCTCCTCTCACCTAGTATGTCAAGTAGCTCTCCCATTGGTTTAATAGCGAGGGTGCCATGAGTGCTGTAATCTACACTTGACTCCTGAGCTCATAATGTGACATACCACATGACATGAAGGCTCAGAGACAGACAGATGCTCACTAACTGGCCAAGAGATACTCTGTGTTTTATAAGTGGAGAGCCCAGTGAAGTGGTAGCGTTAAATTACCTAACCTGTCACTCATGAGTGTTTTCATTTTTCCTCCTTTTTTCTCCCCTTAAGCTATGAGTGGTTAATGCTGAGACTGCTGGAATTTTACAGAAATGGTTAAAGTATTTTTAACTTTTTTTTTCTTAAATTTGCCTGTTTATTGACGTTTCTTATTTGTATGATGCTTCTTATTCATCAACATAAAAATAAAGATTAGTTTGAAACTAGTGTGTAGAAACAGAAACAAACACATGACAAACCTGAGGCTCTTCTGTTGGTTTGAATACCCTTAAGCATCAAGCTCTAAATTATTATAGTCAAATGATCTAAACAGCACACACTTTCAACTGAAAGAACAAAGTGCTATGGATATCACTTATTCATCCTCTTTTATGAAAGGGTTCCTAGTGGCAGTGTTTTCCGCACATGCACAAGTACACAATTACAGTCTCCCTGCATGCGTAAAGTGTATCTGGCTAAATGGTCCACTGTTAAATATTTATCCTGAAACTGTCTCTGTTTGTAATGGAGGTGAGATCAGAACAAAACCGATGGAGCATCTGCCCGCATTATGCTTTCATTAACTCGGCATAAAATGTGTTGTTTGTTGCTTTTAAAATGCAGCACTTCAATGAATAATACATCTCTTGATTTCAAAAGGAAACACTTAGAAGTGGAATTCATAAAAAATAAATCCCCAAGTTAGTTTTTCCTCTGTGATCACATGAAGAACAGCTAGAAAGTGAAGTGCTGCCACATTAAATGAAAGAAGCTCATCAAACACAATGCTAAGCTGTTAGCGGCAGCGCTAGTAGGAGAAAAGGCTCTCTCTAGTTTTCTTAGTAACTGCTGTGTTATGAGGACTTTGTAAGCTTTAATTAGAGTCCATTTCAAGAGATTTCTGTCTTAAAATTGTATTAATGTAATGATGGCAGACTTGTTTGTTTTTAGGGATCGCGCAAGAGAGCCTAGCTAAATTAGCACCACTATTTTGACAAGTGCTCTAATAACCACTGCGGATTAACATATGACCTTGTTCGAGAGCACAAAGCTCATGGCCACTGTTGCACTAGTCAACTCGTTGTAGTTAAGACTCTGAGAGCCTTTAGCACGCCTAAACTGCTGGCTCTGCCGCCTGGTTCCGTGTATATTATTAGGTTAATAGGATTTCACTTGTTTACACCAACTGTTAGCTTAACGAGAGGTCAAAGAGGTGGCTTAAACTTGACTAATTGGCTTATTAAGTAGTTTTTTAGTAGCATTGTAGTGAGGGCTGAAACACAGAGAACCAGTTGAAGCACCCTGCAACGTGTGTCGAACATGGGCTGACTGCATGTCCACTGTTTTTTTAGCCTCTGATAACACACAGATTGCGAAAGCCGACCTTTGTCAGTGGCTAGCTATTGTTTGCGGATTGGTTCAACACTGTGAAAGACACATCTGCTGCCTCACACAGGGATAAAGAGGAGGAGGGGAGAGAGGACCTGTGGCACACGATCCACGCTACCACAATACCTATCCGCTTATCAAATATTTGTCCGGCCTTCACAACCTATTTACTTTCCCTGTGTTTGCTTTGCTTATTCAAGTCTCTCAGAGCCAGATATGAGGTTTCCAAGGACTTGATGCGATGGTCTCTTTCTGTTTTTTCCCCAGCATGGGTCATTCACCTCCTCTCTGTCAGAGGGCACATAGACATTGGCTTTTGTTTTAAAGTTTGCTTTGAATTTTCTCTTCTCGGAATCTCTTTCATCATATGATGGGACACTAGATAAATATGTTTGTATTCAGTTTTGCAATGACTAACAGAAATGGTGTTAATTTCCTCACTCTCTCTTTCCCACAAAACCATGTGCTGAACAGCTCAGCTGGAAATGTGTATTCATTTAATATGCTTATGATTGATTAACTTACAATGATCTATACAGTGAGTATTGAGGACACACATATATTCAAAGCACAAAAGGCCTCTTTGTCTGGCAGGCATGGCTCATGAATTGGGGAGTGGAGTTGAGATTACTCGATTATTTCATATGGGGGCCCAGGCTAGTCATGAGCTGAGTCCCAGCCGCACTGAGCGGGATGGCTGTGGTGATGGAGAACCACAACAGAGGCTGAGCTCGAACTCAAAATCCATGGACAGCAGCCAGAGACAGACCCATCACACTTTTGTGGGTGTTTTTTTTAAGAAAGCAATTCAGTTAATGTTTTCATTGTGAAAGCTTGTCATGATGCTTGCGTCTGGCATTGCTAGAAAAGTAGAATGGAAACTAGGAAAGAGAGACAAAGATGTTAGTCAACATGACTAAACTTCATTTCAAACTGTTTGCGGCTGCCGTTCGGATGGTGTAACAAATGGAGCAGCCCTGCATAATGGTTCTTAAAACTGTCTGAGGAAAGCCTCCATAGTCATCAGTGGAGGTTTTTTTTTCCAGCAAGCTCAGAACATTTTTAAAGCACTACTGTGCTGTTTTATCTGAAACGTGAGCTGGTGCGTTGGTCAGACATGCTGTATAGTTTAACAGCAGACGGTGAGCCATTTTCTGTATCAGTCAGCGGCTAATCCAGTAATGTGCCTGCTTTCTGGCTGGGTACAAATCTACTGCACATTTTTCTGTTCAGCCATGCTTGTCGGTTCCCAGTTTTATTAGACCATGGATTGGAGTGTTTCATTTTTCACTTTACCACTTTTTCCCCTCCTTCTCCATCTTAGTGTTGCTAAAACATCTACCCTTCATGTATTCACTGACTCAGATTTTTGTGCCAATTACACAGATCGATGGAAGGACTCCTTCTCATGCACTCAGTTTTTTTAGTATCTTTCTCTTTTTTGCATCAGCTGTCAGTCATGAGAAGAACTTCTAGCTATCCTCTGACAGACATGAGTGCCAGTCGTTCATTTAGCAGGGGTTTTTATTCCACTGCCTTCCTCTGACCTGTCAGTACGGCCACACACTGTTGCCCATGCTTTCCCTTTAACAGGGATGAATGAATTAGTTCTGATCTTGAACTGGCAATCAGTGTCACTTGCCCGAACATAATAGGGCTTAATCACACATCTTCCAAATCTGTCTTGACTAACTCTTATGGTATTACATGCTAGAGAACTACACAAATAAACCAAGCATAATACTTGATAACCTGCTAACCCCCATTGTTATGACAAAATTAGGAGAAAAGAGTCCACACTGTGTATTTACTAGTGGCAAATACTGGAGATCTAAAAGGATAAAAGGGATACATGTCTTCTATTGTAATAGTTTCCCCTATGATCTGATCCCTTTGAACAACTTTACAAATGATGAACCATGTGCATGTTTAAAATATATTAATATTGCATATGAGATACAGTTATAAAACTAAGCTATAGACTTTTGAAATTATGCAATATTCAGTTGCTCTCAGACATTAATTTTCTCTGCAGTTTCTTGATCCTGTTTGTGACACCATTAATGTTGTGTGAAAAGTGGACTATTTAAATCAGTAATACTGCATTCTTAAAATAGAAAGATTACCAATTGTTTATAGCGAATCAGAGATCAAGGAAACAGCACATAGACACTCAGTATGGTGGCAGATAACATTCACTAAGGCATGTTTAAATGTATTCTTTTATTATAAATTATTTCAGAATAACATAACCACTTGATGGTCAAAGTTACTATTTTTTCATACAATGTCAATACGTGATTCAGGTTTATATCAGTTAGGCAAACTAATCAGCAATTTTAAAAATATGAGCTGACAATATGATAGTTTTCAAGTTCTTTACAATCTTGAAAAACGTCTTGTAGATTTTATGAATTAAATAAATAAATAAAAACATTTTGAATCCATGTAGTTGCCAGGATTTCACAATTATCTATTTTACAATCGAGCAGATTAATAAAAATCTTTTTTTGGCAGAAAAAATGTAAAACGTTGAGCCATTCACCTCAACATTGAAAACATTCACCCTTTTACATCTATACGTGTTGGCTTCAGAAAAAATAAAATACTCAAGGTAGAAACAAAATAATAATAAAAAAAAAACACTCATATTGGGAGAACATGAACTCCACACAGAGACTGTTTCAAATATGACATGGATGCTTCCATGACTCATGAAAATCTTTTGAATCTTTTGTCACTGGGGTTCAGCTCCATTTCTATTCTTTCTTAGTTCACCAGTCTTGTCTTTAATATATTGAGACAAGTTTGTCTTGCAGTTACCTACGGTTGAAACACATTGAGAAGTTCCAATACAATGACTGGACCCATATCTGAATTGTCCAGCTTTGAGCCTAAAAGAATAAAAGAAAGGTTCTTTTCTTCAGACACAGTGTTTCTGAGTTGGTGACTGGTGGAAAAGGCTTCCTATTTTGGGAAAAGAAAAGAATTATGGGACAGAGATTGGAGAAAGCAGGCCCCTGTGTGCCAGCATTCCAGATGTCCAAACGGCAGTTGTACCAGCCCAAGTTTTTTTGGGCAAAGGCTGCCAATGATGACCTCATGAGCTCTAGTTTGAAGACTGTAGGCTCGCTGACAAGGATTTGAATAGCCCTCAGCCTTTTATGTTTCCATTCATTCTCTCCAACTCTCTGGCGGCTAAATCACTTCCTCATAATTGGCCATTGTCCCTTTTTTTGGCAAGTCTGGAAAAGTTTGTCCCCTCATCTCACCTTCAGTCGATGTCATGTTTGATAATTTGAGCTTGATATAGTTTGCAAAAAAGAGTTACATCCCTTGGTCAGTCACATTTTTATGTCACTCCGTCCTTTGCCCCAGTGGACTGTGGGAGATTTTACACTTGATTTGTTGACTCCTTTGTATAAGTCGGCAGCTTTGAAGAAAAGTATCTTTCTAGATGACAGAAAGGAGCTGTCCCTGAATGGTTCTTTGTTTACTGTTTTTCCAAAAAGAGGCCCCCACTATATTTCATCTGTCAGAGTTGCTTTTCTTTCTTTCAACAATGCTTGATTGTTTCCACACAAAAAAAGGAAAGGAAAAGTGAGAGAGAAACAGAAAGACTGAAAAAAGTCCAGGTTCCTCATACAGGCTAATTCTGTATTATATTTTCCTGCCAAATTCCGATCTCTGTTTTCCTTCCCCTGTGCTCACAAAGGACTCATAACTTACTGTCAACTGTGAGGGAAACCACAAAGCTCCACTGTTGCTCAGCAAACAGGCTGTGTTGCCTGAAGTTTGCTAAAGTGCAGCACTGACACCCGGGATCTTGCCACCCAGCGCTACTCCGAGCTCGGCATTAAGAGCAAGCCACTTTTCTCAGGTCTTGGAATAATGTCTGGTTAAACATGGACTGAAAGAGACACGCGTGTGAGTGAGGCGGGCTGTATGTGTGTGTTTGTGTGTGAGCGGAGGAGCTTAACAGCTGCTCTGGCCGTGGCTCTGCTTGTGTGTGTGAGAGAGCGCTCTCCATTCAGCGCGACGTCGGATGTGTTCCGACAAGACGTGCGGTGGCTAGGACGAGCAACCTGCCTCCGCTCGAGTGTTTCTGTGTGTGTTTGCCCATGTCAGAATTTAAGGGAATGTTATACCATCGAGCTCTGAAGTGGTGTGTGAAGAACATAGACTGACAGGAGCAGGCAGAGGGGTACAGTATGTGAGTGCATCACATGATACACTGTTGTTCACATTCTCTCGTCACACACATCTATGCACGCAATATATGTATATTCTCTATGTATGTAAAAAGTAAATATTTTTACATATAAGACATTTTTACTGGAGCCAGTCCTCGAAAGCATGACATATGCAGAGTAAACTGATCTACAGTTTTGCATTTAACAGATAAAAACTTATTGAACTAAACAAAAAGTGTATGTAATTGACTCTGCAATCTTTCAACCAGCTCTGTATCTTGTTTACCAGCTTACCAGTATATTATGCAATGTTTAATACACTCTGATGATAATGAGGAAAATTTGGTAATGAGGAATTTAGGAAAATTCATAGTGGGAATTTAATGATTGCAAGTTTAGCATTTACACGGATAAAACAAAAACACAAACCGATAAGGGTTAGGGTTTTTTAAAGAAGTGGCACCAAGGTTTTTGCACCTTTAAATACTTTTCTTTATTAAATTATGGCTGAGTTATTCGATGTGATCCAAGAGAGATCTTGCCTTTGACCAGAGCAGAAAAATGCAGTATTTTCAGCACATGTTTGTCAAACACACATGTTCAAAGGAACATTCAACAGTGGATATTTTCAATGCAAATAACTCTCTTAAAGTGTTAGAAAAGACTCTTGTTGCATGTGATCTCAGTTTAAAAAAATCTTACAAGGTACTGATTTTTTTATATTGATGTCAAATGTATCTGACAGTAATACAATTGATGTCTATAATTATTTATTTTTAGTTTTCATCATTATTATTAGTATTTTTTTTCACGAACATGTCTAACTAGAAGCTTTGCATGAGGAAAAGAAAAAGAGAATCTAATGGCAAGCTGGAAAAATAATCTATTTAATGTTTAATCACAAAATACTTATCTTTTGAGCATAATACTTACATTTTTTTAAAATCCTAGCTCCAAAATACCCTGTTCCTGCTTTCTCCCTGATGATCATTTGTGAGGGGTTAGACTCCTCAGGTACAATGGATGGTGATAATTTAAAGGCGCTAAACACCTCCAGCAGGGGTGATCATTTCCCTGCCCAGGTTTCAAAGGTGATGGAAGCTTGATTACCGGAGGTGAGGAGTGTGAGCGTATGCGCCATCACCTGTGTGATGTGCTGTCAGTGAGATGCTTACCCTGTCTCACACTTCTCTTGTCACTCTCTGTGGGATTTCACTTAATATTACCTCAATTTATAGGCGCAGTGTGCATTTTTTAGACACACTGGTTGGCCCAGAACCTGTCAGTAATACCACAATCTTGTAGCCAAACAGCAAAAGTTATCACAATTCGGTTGAGTCTATTGATGCTTGGGCATCCTAGTGTTGTGTGATTTTTTTACACTGACTGGCCACTTTGTTAGGAACAACATGCTAGTATCAGGTTGGACCCGCTTGCATCAGATTTTCTTTACCATGTTGGCATTGAGGCTGATTAGAAATTTGCATTGATGAGCAGTTGGGCACGTGTACCTAACAAAGTGGCCAGTGAGTGTATGTTAACACTGGCTCAAAGAAACATCCAACATTCAAAATGTATTTTCTAGTTGGTCCCTACCAATGACAAATGAATAACAAATGAAATCTAAATTAGTTGAACTTGTCTATATTGGTTAGTTATTTTGCATGAACGTCAGCTCATTTATTACTCTCTGTTTGTGCTCCACAGACCAGCTCATTGTTAATAATAGCGTGTTATTACAATCTTTGCAACTGGAACACACAGTTGCTTGTTTATATTTTCAGATTTCCTTACAGAAGCAAATACTTCCTGCTGCACTTGCCTAGGAGTGTCCTGTTTCAGATTTATAATTACTCTTTTAAACTCTCATTTGAAACATTTTCAGTTGTAGAGTTAGTAATAGAATAATGCTATAGATCCTACATTTGTATTTAATTTAGGCTTTATTTCAAAACACGTGTTCAGCTGAGCTTGTGTCACCATGCTTGCTGTTCCCCATGGAAACTCAGGACGCCTTGTCAAATTTTTCGGGCTATTTTTCTACTCGTCTATCGTTAGCTCACTCAACAATGGCTCCCTTGTTTTACACTCTTTTATTTGATTATTTCTCTTCATATAGGTCTGAGTAGTGGTGCTGGAGTGAAAAAAAAAAACCCTTCTAATATTTCCTTTCAGGAGTGGCTGATGATTTAGAGGTCTGCTAAGACCTGTGGTTTTGAGGCGGTGTGGGGTGACTGAAAGGAAGGGGGCAGAAGTGTCACTGTAGCTCAGGAGTTACTTATCGCCATTGTCTATAAAAGGGCAACAGTAAGACACGGCAGAGACACAGGAGCAGGAGCCTTCTTACGATAGAGAGGGGGTGAAAGCAGATATCCCTAGGCACATGGCCCCCAGTCATGAGACCCCCTCCTTGAGGAACACCAGCGCAGGGTGTCTTCTAATGCCACCAACCAATTAAACAGAGGTCACTGCGTGATGAAACACTAGCAGTGGCAACAATTCATGAGTCGAAGCATTCCTGGCTACATGAGAAGTCATGGCGAGAACTTAACTCCTAATCCTCATAAACGTATCGTGATATTGTCAGCTATCTGGAGGCTTTTGCGCTCCCTCAGTCTGTGAAAAAGACAAGCTGCCTTAAACTTATTGATTGGTTTGGTTTGTTCGCTAGCTATTGTGATTGTGTAATCAGGCCTGAGCAAGAGAGGGCTGTCAGGAATTCATATGAGGTCTCTGGCTGATATATTCTCTGCTTAATATGCACAAAGTCCAAGAGATTGGATTTATTTACAGGAGAAACAAACTGAATTATTGATGTGAATAAAATAAGTGTTGCAGGGTTTTTTCTTGCAGTATAAAAATGGATTGTTGGGCTTTTTAGGGATTTTTGTTGGATGATAAAAGGAATTTTTTTTGGAGTCTGTGTATTTTTTGTCCCAGTTTATTGCCAGCCACTTTGTTTGATTCCACAGATTAACTGGGTTAGTGTGGATGAAATGGGGGTGTTCTGGTTGAGGGGGATTGTGGGGCAAAACTCATGAACCCCAGCACTGCCTGGCTGAGCTGCTCTCCTGGCTCTCCTGATGAATTATTAACTCCAACTGACAAATACTGTTACGGGGCCCTGACTCAGATCTGTTGCGTTTTCGAGTGAAATTGCTGTAGACACATGTTACAAGAGGATAGAGTAAGCTCTCTCTCTTTCTCTCTCTCTCTCTTTCTCTCTCTCTCTTGTGCTCGCTCTCACTCTATCATGCCTCAGCAGTTTGACTGATGGCTGGAGACTGGAGGGAAAGGCCTGAGAGACTGAATATTTTAGAGGTAAAATAATACCACTTGATTTACAGTGTAATACAAAAGAAGTGCTTTGTTTCCCTCGCACTCCATTGAAGATGAAGAAGTGGTTGTTGTGCTAGAAGCTCCGGCTCTTTGGACCCATGATTAAAAAAATCCCTCTTTTGCTCTTTTCTCTGCTTTTGCCAGTAATCATCACTTACAGACGCCGTGTGCTTAGATAGCATTTTCAATTAGCCCTCTTGTATTAAAGTCCATATCCACATGGATACAATAAAACATTGCTCTTCCCTATGGTTAAAAAAAATCTAATCAAGCACTGTTTCAACATAAGTTAACACATACAACTCAGAGAAGATTTAAACTCTAGTCAAACTGACCTATCAGAAGTCTCCAAAGGTGATTTGCGCCACCCCCACACAAACCTTGGGTATTATATAAAAACTGGCCAATGACAAACAAAACATTAACTTACCCCTTGAAATCCCTGGTTGCACTGTCCTCATGACATTGGTGTACCCAATTTCTTTTAAACTCAGATAAAATGCTTGTGGATGAAAAGCTTAACAATGTAAAAACAACTCTATTGTGTTCAAGATTAATCTAAACCTCTAGTTTTACTACTAGTAGCGAACCTAACTTTAGCAGTTTTTGAGAACTGTGCGTTTATACCGTTTCTGATGTGAGACCCTCTAATAACAATCACTATTTTAAAAAATAATCGTGTTTGTGTGTACAAGGTTTTAACGATCCCTCATGCTATAATTACAGGAAACAATTTATTGGCTGATTAAAATTGAGCTTTTGGTTTGCCTAAAGAAAACAGGCTGGGACAACATGATTGGCCTGGGTCTCTTGTGTGTCTCTGCGCTCCCTAGCAGACTCACTCCAGCGTGTTTGCACAGCTGTGATATCCTGCTTGATTAACTTCTATTGACTTCTTATTGTCCACTTCTTTTGGCAGCTCTAGAGCTCATCTAAGACTTTAGGATGTGTTTTTTCTAAGATTTTAAAAGCCAAGCTAAATTAATATTTCAGTTAGCTTGAGACAATAGTTCCGCAGCTTGAGTGTTTTTTGAAGCTCACTAACCGAACCACATTAAACAATTCATATTAAGAGCGTGAGGCTTAAGGACTCAGCCGTGTGTGCAAATTGATGGCACTTCTTCAAATGAAGAAGTCAAACTTTGGAGAGCCTGAGAGCAATTGTGTCTGACAGCTCATCACTAGCTCACACATGCTTCATGTGCTGAGGAGAGTAGCCGATGTACGCACGTGAACAGATTAACTCTCAGTTTGGTGTTAGAATAATCTCTCACGATGCCGCATGATGGAAATCTTGGCAGAACTGGGAGATGGAGATCTGGAAGCACCTTGGGCTGCCTTCATTACCCAGACTGCATCTCTCTCATCTTTTTGCAGCCTCAGTTGGCTGTGGAGGGACATTAGCTCACCTGCAGCCCTTGACCTAGAATGCCTATGCCCTTTGACCAGCGTAATGTTGTTGGTAGTGGGATATTTTTCCTTCCTCCGTCACTGCGTTTCATGGTGTCTGGAGGTTTCACACAACAATGAAGCTCTGCTGGATGTCAGCGGTAATATTCTAATGTTTTGAGAGCTAACTGTCAGAAGTAAATTACTTCAAAGTGGCTGCTAGAAAAGTTGTGTGCCAACAGACTGACAAGATATTAGGTCAGTCAGTCTTTTTATTAACTGTTTAAATCAAGCATTTAAATCACTTAACTACTTACAGGTGGAGTGATTTCATTAGTTCTAATTAACACAATTGGCTATTTGTTAAATTTGTTGATTAATTATAACATTGTTATTTTTAAAAGATTATAGCCTGTTTGATTTTGTTATTACATTTTTTTCATTCTTTTATTTTAAATAGTTTGTTTTGTCTTTTGCTTACATTCTAATAACATACACAGCTTACTCACATGCACACGCACACACACGCACACACACGCACACACACACACACACACACACACACACACGCATTCATTTTTTTCTAACACCTTATTACTAAGTAAATAATAATTTTTAATAATTAATGAATTAATACTTTCTTCAAAAGTGTTAAAGAAATCATTTCTTTTTTTTTGTGCTGGCTTAGACAACATTTAAAGTTGACCTTGAGTGAGATTAAGTGATTTGTTATTGACTTAAATGCCAATCCCTTTACCAAGGTCTTTTTGTCCAATGGAAATTCGGCAATAGTCATTCTCAAAGCAGCCTACCTAAATGAATATTGCAGTGCAATTTCAGAAGGAGAACTGCACAATTACAAGTAAAATAACTAGGAAAATTGGGCTTTTATAGCTCTAATATGAAAGTAATGATCAAAATCCTGTTAAGTGTCAGCGTCTCAGCGTCACCAGTGCTTTTGTGGTTGGTGGCAGGGGTAGTACTTTAATGAGAGCATGTTATAATGTGGTAACCCTCTTAGCGTGGTAATCAGACGCAGGGCAGAGAGATCGGGCCTGCCTCAGGCAGCTCTCCACTCATAGCTCAGCACGTCCATTTACATTAAACAAAGGATTAAGAAGGACCCAGTGCATGCTGTTTCTGCCAGTCCCAATTCAGTCATTGACTCCCTGGCTCTGGTTCCGATCAAACCGAGTTATCTGTGCCGCAGTGACTCAGAGCAGCAGCTAGCTTCATTTATAAGTGATGTGAGCGCACTTCAAAAAAAAACAAACGTCGGCATGTCCTTTGTGAGATTTGCCAAATAATAGTTTTGTTTCACCGAAGGTTTAAAATGTTTTCTGAAATGCTTTTTTTTCTCTACTATCAGCAGAATCATGTCTTCCAAGCAAGCCACCTCTCCGTTTGCCTCAATCCCTGATGGAGGAGAGGATGGAATGAATCAGGATCGTATGCCCTGGGAGAAGGAGGAGAGCTCGGAGTCACTAGTCACTCCTCAGCTACCCCTGCACAATCTGCTCCACAACAAACCTCCTGCAGAAGAGCTCCAGCCCATCAGCAGTGTGCCGCCCGAGTCAGACTGGGACAGCTTGATGTCTGCCCAGCAGCGCATGGTGAGAGCTACTACTCCCGCTTCATATCTTGTTTAAAAGAGCTACCAAAGGCTAGGTGTTTGTCTAATTAAGTGGAGTTGAAAGTGGAGCTGACAGTCAAGTCAGAATTATTATTTAAGAACTCGACATTATCTTTTAAAATTTTTCAATTTGCGACAGTTTATAATGTAGTAAAACTACAGATGTTTTCCATGTCTATTCTACTAAAACGAACACAAACTAGTAGTGCTACAAGGAGGAACCCTTCACCTTAGAATGCATCTAGAACAGAGCAAGCCTCTCTAGAAAACTTTGGAATCTACACTTAAGACGTTGCTATTTTCCAAGAACTTGGCTTTTGAGGTTAAGTCCTCCATAAGTGCCTGGAGATCCCTCACTCTGTTGATGAACAAGTTTAATGAATTTCATTTCACATCAGATTAGGTTTATGAATCTATAAATAGAGGGATAATTAGAAAAAGCTGACACTGATGGGAATTAAAGGGAGTTCAGGAAGCACCTTTCCCGCTTTTGTGGAGATCTCTCTTTAGATACTAGAAAAACAGCTTCTATTTGTTTGAAGCATTTAAAAGGGAGTTCTCCATAAATCCTCCTTGGAAGATCAGAACTAAGTGTCTTTGCTTGATCCCTGAAGTTTCTTATATTGTATCATAACAACATCCAGACACCAACTGTAATTAACAAAAAAGGCTCTGTTTGATAAATTAATTCATTAACTATTTAATATATTATCTGACCCACCATCCATCCATTCATCCATCTGTCCATACACCCATCCACAAACCTACCCACCCTGCCAGTATCTACCCATCCATCCATCTATTCACCCACCCAGTTTCCATCCACCCCTCCATCAACTTACTTTGTATCCATCCATTCGCACACCCACCCACCTACCCAGTATCTATCTACCTGCACCAATAACCCACCGAGCCATCTATGCATCCATCCATCAATCCATCAAACCATATACGGGATGTACATATAAAATCATGTACAGGATATGAATTGATATATGGTTTGATATAAAGATATTGATGTAAATGTATTATATTATATTATATGTAAATTAGAATAGAATAGAACAGAATAGAATAGAATAGGATAGAATAGAATAATTTACTCTAAACTACTGCACAGGTAAATCGCAAGCAATGATCTGGTTGTGCTAACTCCTAATTGGATTATGGGAGATTTTCTTATTGTGTCACTAGAAAGGCTTTTCAGAGAAATGTTACAACGCTGCTGCAGTTATGTTTTCAATGCATGATCTTTTGATTTTCTCCTGATATAATGAGGGAAAGCGTAGGGAATGTTAATTGTGCTCATTTGATGTTCGAGTGCAGCTACTAGTGTTTGATTTTCAGCGAGCGTTTCACTCACACATGCTCGTCTTCATGTGAGCAGGACGTCCTGTTGCTGAGTGCCGTTTAATTTCTTCAATGACATATTTAAACTCCTCTCACCTTATAAATACTTCTCTGTACTTTGAATAAAAGTGTTTGTCAAATGTAATGTGTGAAGTATGTGCAAACTTGTGCTGTTTATGTTGGAAATTCTTTGTAGTGTATATTGAGTCAAATATTAGGTTCTGGTATGTCAATAGAAATGTTGAGCATGCCACGGAGAAGGGTATGAAAATGTAAAGGCGCACAAAGATAAAAACAAGAATGACTGCTCTGAAAATGACTTAGAGGTAGGCTGTGAGTAGAAAGTGAAAAGATGAAAGAGATACTCTCTGCTGGTGTTATTGGTAAACTTGCCGTGTGTATCTGTAAAGCACCAGATTTAACTGAATATTTTATTGATCTGGTTGTTTGCATTCATAGAAAACAGTTTGTGGTCAATTACTGGTTGACTTGATGCAGACCTTTTTGTTTATGAAGTTTATAAAAGAACACAGAGAAACGATATTGAGATTTAAAAATTTAGTACATTTGACATTGGGGTCAAGGAAAAGTTTAATTCACAGCATCACTTGCATTAAATTGTGCGTTGGGGTTAGAGACTGCTTTATTATTATTTTTTTTTTTATTTATTTGATCATGCATTAACTATGGACTTAAAATTAAGTCCATAATGCTTAAAAAATTATTAGCTTAATAATAGTTAGAAACTGGATATATTACGATATCTTTACACAACCTTTTTTTAAACTCGTTCAGGCCCTGCTGTTACTATTATTAAATATGTCAATGTAGCATAACTAAAGAGAAATAAATGTTGTACGATTTCGCAGAATTTAAGAAATATGGTAGTCTGAAAAAAATGTATACAAAAGATCAGGTTTCTAAAACAGAGAAATTAAGTCTAAATAACCTATATTTTAAAAAAAACCTTTATCAGTTCTTGCTAGTTGGTAATAATTCTCATTGGCTAGCAGAAACAATTGAATCTTTGTTTAGCACGTTTTTGACTAAACATTTTTATATTGTGTTCATTTATTTGTAAATTATTTAAGAGAAAAGAAACATGCTGTTGCAGCAGTGGAGCAATTCCTCCAGAAGGACATCTGAAAAGCAAATAGTGGAAAAGTTGCAGAACGATTCCTCTCTTCGTAAATTAGTGTAAAGCTGAAAGCCTGTACCATCAAATACACCACATGCACATGAAAAATGGGTAAAAGTTTAAAACGTATACTTTTTGACATCTCAACCATTGCAAATTTCCAAAATCAGAGATAAGAAACCAATTCAAAATTACTCAAAAGCTAATAAATTTGTGATTTTCATCGAAACCTATGTTTTAAAAAACCTCCTTTATCAGCTCTTGCAAGTGTTAGCTGGAGCGGAGCCAGCTGATTTAAGTGATCTAGTTATGTGTTGCTGCCACATAATCACCAAGCCCTAATGCCCATCAGTGCCTTGCGTTCCAAAACACACACCTGCCAGCTTTTCCTTCTGTCAGCGCTCCCTCTCCTCTCACCAATGCGCTTCCACACTTTAACGTTACTCAGTAGTGTGTAGAGCTGTGTGCGGGATCAGGCAAACAGATCCCTTCTCCCTCCGGTTCTGTTTTCCCTCTCTGTGTAGTCGCTCGGGGAAGCATCAGCTAACCACTAAACCACACACAGGTGGGACTGCAAAACAACACAGTCTGAGACAGAGCTTCAATTTACGATGACCTGGAGGCTTCTGTAAAAAAAACAACCACTCACTGAAGAAAGTGCACAAACTCAGAACAAACACACACTACTCATAGATACCTCATAGGATTAACTAAAACAAAGAGATAATGGCTTTCATCTGTCCTGTAAAATGTAACTTAAAATGTATTTTAGATGGATTTCATGAAACTAATTGACTTACTCTTTCATTGAAAATCAAATCCAGACCCTTAGTGTTGTTAGCGCAATGCTCTACCAAAGCAGCCAAACATTTGTCACTTAAAAATGTAATCCTTTTTTCCTACAGGAATCGGACAGCAATAAAGTATGTTCCTTATATTCCTTCCGGAATAACTCTACGTCTCCTCACAAGCCAGAGGAGGGGGCACGGGAGCGAGGCGACCTGCTGAGCAGCTCAGCCTTCGGAACACCGGAGCGCCGCAAAGGAAGCCTGGCGGACGTGGTGGACACACTCAAACAGAAGAAGCTGGAGGAGATGACAAAGACAGAACAAGATGGTATGGAAGCTTTCAGAGTGTTTGTGTGTGTTGGAATTGAGATCTTAAACTCTTTGCTCCAGCACGCTTTTCCTTCTTTAACACTATAAAATATATCACTTTTTTTTTAAACACACATTGCTTGATTTTAGCGGAGAGGACTGACGTGGCTGTGTTTTCCAGAGCGTTCTGAACTGGGTCCAGTTTGACAAAGGGTGGGTGGCGGCACCCCTTAGCTTAAGTGTGGTCTTTCAATGGTGCCAAACCCAACTCTCGGACCGTAAAACACACACCCTGACTCAATGCCAGGAACATTACCTTTTTTTATTCTTTAATACAGACGACAGCATTCATGCCGTAAAATCTTCAGCTTCCAATACGTCTTTTTTCTTCCAAGTGTTAAGGAGCCTGAAGTCTTCAAGGGTTTGGCAATTAAATAAAATGACAGAATTTACAGATATTAACAGAGTAAGTGTTTCAGTAGTGTGAGCTAGCAGTAACACTAGAAGCAAGTTTTTGTGTACATTTTTATATTGTGTACATAGTTTTTTACATTTTTTATATAATTCACAGCATCATTTACAGCTAAAAGTATTCAATTGTACATTAGGGTTATTGACTTCTTTATTCTTTTTTGTATTTATTTTGTATTTGTCTTTTTGAATACATAATGCTTAGTAATTAGCTAAATAAAAAGTAAAACTAGATAAATAAAAAAAGTTTAAAACTGTATATATTACAGTATCTTTAGCAACCATTTTTAAACTCATTCAGACCCTGTTTATTACTATTATTAAATATGTTAATGCAACACGACAAAAGATTAACTAAATGGTTACATTTTGGAGAATTTAAGAAAAGCAGGTAATCTGAAAAGGTTAAAAATATATACTTTTGGAAAATAAGAGCTTTCTAAAAACAGAGAAATTAATTCAAAAGGACTAGAAAGATTCTCATTGGCTAGCAGAAACAGATTGAAGCTTTAGCACATTTTTGACTAAACATTTTTATGTTGTGTTCATTTATTTGTAAATTATTTAAGGAGAAAAAAGTACTGTTCTTGCCACAGTGGAGGAATTCCTCCAGAAGGACGGCTGAAAAGCAAATAGTGGAAAAAGTTGCAGAAACGATTCGTAATTAGTATAAAGCTGAAAGCCTGTACGATCAAATACAGCACATGCACTCTCTCTCTCTCTCTCTCTCTCTCTCTCTCTCTCTTTCTCTGTTTTTCTCTTTCGCACACTCAACCCAACTGCTCCTTGGGGAGATACTCGTCTCATTTAGGTATCTTGGGAGCTCTTAGCACAAACATGCGATTGGAAGAATAAATTAGGCCACATTTCAGTTAAAAGAACTTTTCTCACATATTTTTTTCTCCAAATTCTGAGAGGGTCTTCATATTAATTTAATCATATTTGTTTATGCTCGGTTTCATTATCCCCAAGGGTTTGGTAAATATTTTGAAAAAGAAATAAGACAAATTTAATACATCGGAGTGAGGGGCTGTCAGTCTATAACATTTTTTTCGTGTTCATAATTGATATGAAAAATCATGACAGGCCATCCAATATGATATTGGGGCTTCATCTTGTGGAGAGCCATCGTGAAATAATTGAACAGCAATCTAAAAACCTTTGAACTTATTTAAGTAGTTTTTTTCTGCTCAAAAATGTTTCCACATGTAATTTTCCTGTCTGTCAATTAAGGTGTCGTATTAAACAAAATTCTATTTTGGAAATAGCCCTTTAAATGAGGCATGATGTTGAAGTAAAAATAATTTAAGTGGTATCCTGAGGTTTCTCCTGTAGTCTCTTTCCATGATGCATCCTCAGTCCTGGTGTGCAAGGGTCCTATGCTAATGATTCCCAGCTGGTGTGACCGGTTCCTGCTATAATTTAAGTGGTCAAGTGTATCTCAGTATCCTGAAAGTTCACGCTGAAGAGGATGCTTCATTTGTAGTGTACAGCTGTGTTAATCTGCCCTTAATAATGGAGACCGAGCCGACCTCATGCCTCCATCACTCCTGTTTAAAAAAAAAAAAAAACAGTTCTTTTGCTAGAGAGATGAGAGGCATGCATAGCAGAGGTGGGTGGTAACTGCTAACCACATTTTACATGAGGACATTTTCAGGGTTGCTAGTATTTTTGAGTACTTTTGAAAATGTGTGCTATTACTTTTCAGCAGGTACATTTAAAAAATATCTGTACTTTTACTATGCTACATCTGAGTTATAACTTAATTACAATTTAGCTGTTTTCCTCCATTACTAGTATCATGGAAATAAATCTGAAAGCAAGCTATTTTTGATGTTAGCAAATCTGGTGAGATGTCGAAGAGGTTGTTGCACGAGAGTTTGCCAGCTACTCGAGACAACGGTGGCAGATTGACCATCAGAGGCAAGCTTTGCTGCAGGCTGTTGTGCGCTGACGTCAGGCACGCACAGACATCATGCATGTACCGACATCTCACTCTTGCTTTTGCTCATACGTACGATAACTGTGGATTTAAAATGTGGATTTTATAAATGTGGATTTCACAGACACCCATTCTGTAAAATGTGATTGTAAAGAGGTAAAACGTTATGTGTATCACCTTTGCAATGTAGGTTTGAGTGTAGTTTTCAATCGACTATATTATTTTCCTCTTAGTAAAAAACAAAAGTAATCTATAGAAAATGGTATAAATAAAAATATATGTTTTTTTTGCTTAATTTTTCGGTTTAAAGTAAGTACTTTTAGTTGAGTAAATATTTTAATTACTTTTACTTCTACTTGAGTAAATATTTTAGGTACTTTAACTCTTACTTTAGTAAATATTGTAAGTACTTTTACTCTTACTTGAGTAAACATTTTCAAGCCCTTTTACTGTTACTTCAGTAAATATTGTCTTAAGTACTTTTACTCTTACTTCAGTAAATATTTTTTAAAGTACTTTTACTTTTATAGAGTACTTTTTTTGGATACTCTTTCCATCTCTGAATTTGGGTCTGGTAGTGCTGGGCTGCAGAACCAGATAATATTCACACATTGATGATGAGAATAAGGTGATCATGAACCACCCCAAAACACACAATATAAATTGTCCTTGTTTTCTCTTGGCGTCCATGGTAACAAATACTTTCTTCAATCTTGAGGTGGTGGAAGCAATTAAAGTAATTAAAATCAGTCCTTCATCCAAGTGTGATGTGAAGTGTGAATCAGAAATGATTTTTAAGCTGATGCATGGTGCTTTGTTGCAGTGTCTTTCAGTCAAGGAGACTTGGATTGGGACATACTTAAAGAGATGCATTGAATTATACATTCCTTGCACTTCATACAGGTGAAAGGATGCATTGATATAGCTACACACCATACTTCTAGTTCTTACCCATCTTTTACAGGCACTTAATTGAACGCACAACGGGTCCCTAAATGTCAACTACTCTCAAATTCAATGAGACCTATTAGAATCTCACCTGAAGTCGAGGAATCCGGTTGCCATCTCTTCTTTCACTAACAATTCTTAAAGTGTCTTAAGTGCTTGGGACAATGCTAATAAATGAAAATATCATGCCTTGAAAAACGTATTAAGCTGAATAGTCACCTTTGTTGTAAAATGCTACATAAGCCACCTCCTTCTTCAAGGATATCTTTGTATTTTGGAGTTTGTAAGTGTAAAACATTATTTATGGAAAGCAAGCATGGCACTTAATTAATAATTTCGGTAAGAAAAAAAGAGGACAAATTTATATCCGTTATAAAGATTCAAGGTGACCTTGTTTAAAAGTCACAAGCAATTAAAATCGTTTTTATGAAACATACATGAACAGTGAACTTTGATATTTGAATCCTTTATCAAGCCTGTGGTTTTCTTTTGTTGCTGTTGTCTGGTGTTCTTGCATCATTTTTATCACCTCCGCTTTTTAGTGAATTCTCAGTTAGTGAAGTCTCTGTTTGGGATACACTTTACTAACCCTGATTTGACTATCAATATCTGATTTGTTTATATATGTATCTCAGACACAGATTTATTCTATTTGTTTAGAGTTGTCTTTCAGTATGATTTGCTTAATTTCGGTTTGTTATCTTGTTATTTTTTGTGTTTTTCTGTTTTGTTCCTTTTTTCTGAAATTTGTTTTTCTTTGTTGTATGTTTTCATGCTGTTGTTTTTGTTTATTTGCTTTCCTTTTTTGTGTTCAGTTTTTTTTGTTTACAGTTTTATGTTCTTGTTTGTTTTGCTTTGTTGTGTGTGTTTTTATTTTCTTTTGCTTACCTTAGTTTATTTGCTCTGTTCTATTTTATGGTTGTCTCATGTTCTGTTTAGTTTTTTTACGTGTAAAGAATGATCCTTCCTTTATCCTCTAGTTTGGACACAACTGAACCAAGCCCTCTGCCAACTTAGTCAGCAGTCTTGTATTGGCAGGATTGGCCATGGCTGATGGTAATAGCTTGTTAGCTCCTAATCCATGCTTAGCTCAGAATGTCTGAATGGCATTATTACATTTTGCCGGCAGTTAGGTGGCAGGGGTTCAGACTGACTGCGGAAAAATATCCTCTCTGTGCTTTTCAAAGACTACACAAAGAGTTACACTTTCACCATGTTGTTACAGAAACAATTAATTTCAAATGTTGCTTGTTTGACGCATAATATCCAAAGAATCCTCATGGATTGTAAATCGGTTATAAAAGGTTGAAACGTGTTCCTTCTTGTGTCAGCGTCTCTGAGCAGTTGCTCAACCTCATGCACTCTAGCAAGCTTTTTACCCAGTAAAAGTGAAAGGGCAAGGTTGTTATCCGCGTTTAGAAATATGTCAGCACCAACAGGTGTAGAAGAGGCACTCTCAGGAACGAGTGAATTACGCCGGCAGCAGTGACCCGAGTGACAACAGGAATACTTTCTAATGTGGCGATGATGAGGGCGTCCTAGGGGTGGTAACCCTGAGCCCTCTGAGGGAGCAAAAGAGAAACGAGGTTAGCGAACATCTCTATACACCTGGAGCTTTGTGTATTGAGTCAGACTTAATGAGTTTAGCAGGGGGGCAGATTCTTCAGTGCCTCCATCCCACATAAAGTCTGATCTCTAGGGCAAGGGGATATTTCCAGAGCCCCCCTGCCCTGCAGACCTTAACCATTTCAGCAGCAGGTGAGCACCGGTGTGCATTTGAATAACAGCTGTTTCTGTATGCACGTGCATGTGCGGTAATTCTGCAGGAGCTATCTTTTCTCAAAATCTTGTTTGAAGCTTTCATTCTTTGGTTAAAGTATGTTTGAAGCAGTTTCAGTAGATCTTCACTTCTCTAAATGAATATATTTCTAACAGAATATGTCCTTTTTCTATTTACTTCATCATCAAGCCAAATATCTTCAGGCAGCGCGTGTCATTTCCCCTCGTGATCAGGAGATTGATGGGTTTGGGCAGCAGGAGAATTGAGTGCAGAAAGCTGTTTTACCGCATGCCATTTCAGTTGCATTTTTATGACCCTTTTGAAAGGGTTCTCGTTGAAATAGCAAAGGGACTATATTTAGGTATTGGCTACACGGCCTTCTGATATTCATAATTAATATATATGCTATTATAATTAATAGCAAACTTTGTTGCAATATTGTGCCTAGATGCATATCCAATGAGTTCTTTCAGTTCATGGCTGGATTTCATCTTCAACCTGAGATCTTGAGGCACACTTCTAACACAGCATGCAATCACTTTGTTATGACACCATATTTGAAGCATTGTGTTCTGTGCCAAACATCATTCTCAGTTTTCTCACCTTCAAAATGACCTCACCTCTAAATGAAAGCCGATGCAAGTTTTCTAATACACGTTAGAGTTGTGTCTTATACTTTGAGGTGATGTATGAAAGTAAAGAGCTGGCAGGGAAACTGGTGAGAGGTTGCACCGGCTAAGTGCACCCCGGCCCCTCACTTTTGTTTGAATAGGTAATGCAGTTCTGTCGGAGTTGGGCAGAGACGAGCTGGAATCGCTTCTTAGGACACATGATCAAAAGCTTGTCTCCCCACTATCTGCTTCTTGCCAATCAAGTCTCTTGTCACCCTGCGAGGCAGACGTTAAAGAGATTTGTTTTATGTTATGGGCATTCTGCCACTCTTCGGACCGACCAGGCAAAAATGATAGGGCCAACTTGCCCTGTCTTTTCCCTCTGAGAGAAAAGCACTCCACTGACAAGTCTTCAGTGCTAAAAGAAGATACAAACAGACTCTGTCAGCTCTGTTCAGTCTATATCAAAACCCTCCGTAGCCTAAATGCTTCAAATCAAACATTCAGAATACAGACATGCTTCCCAGAGGAGCATGTGACAGCAGAGACAAATCGTTCTAGAGGAGACCTCAAAAAGTCCAAATAGAGTGCTTCTCTTTCAGATGACAAAACAAGCAGCTGCTTCTGCCTCACTGTGCCTTTCTCTGTGTCCATATCACCTTCCCTCATCTCAGATTCCCATTAGTCAACAGTAGCAACTGCTGCGGAGCATTCCAGGAGCCATCTTCTTTCTCAAGCTCAGCTGTTGACTCTGTCCCCTTGTGCGGGACCATGCACAACGCTTCCATTGTGCCGGTCTCTGTCACTGTGCTGAGGCTCTCCTGATAGAAGGAAGCGGGTGTTTCATGGAGACAAATCACATCCAGTACTCCTGAACAAAGCAGTGTTTGTCCCCCACTCACATAGGTACGATTCCTGCAGGTTCCAGTTGGACTTTCTTACTCTGTCCTTATGTCTTTTATATACATTTACATATTTTGTAGTTATTTCATTTGTAGACATTTATAACATAATCCACTATTTGAATATGTTTTAAATATAAAAATCAGCTGATGTTTGTATGCATCCAAAATGACAAATGTAGCTTCTAAATAAAACCATGTGAAGTTTATTTCCCAGTTATTCAATTTCTTCTGGTTGATGATGCATTTTTTTCAAGAAAAAAATAGCACACATGAACACATTTGTTTTTGTTTCATTTGATTTATGAAAATGTGTAGTTTTTTTCAGAGAGGCTTATGAGAGGGATAAAGAAGTTCCCCTGTAAAAATGTTGTGCATTATTGTAAAAAGCAAACATAATGCTGTAGTTTGTTGTTTTTATGAATTATTCATATCAATTCACATGAAGATTGAAAAAAAAAATCCTTCCAGAAAATTGCATATTTGGTATTTTAACAAATTAATGGCAAATACTTTTTAATGGAAATGCATCACATAATAAAATTTGGCATTTTACTGTAAATTAAAAGAAAGCTGTTTTGCAACTTTTCTGCTATATTTCTTTACACACACTGTTTTTTTACAATAGGAGCTAAGGGATGACAACAATTCAAATACAAAGAGAAAAATGAAAGCTGCAGCAAAAACAGCCAAAGAAATTCAAATTAACAATTCAATATGAAAATCTTTAGTAATCTTTAGTAATATATTTCTTTTAATCAGTATAAATTCCAATATTTGAAAAAAAAAACATAAAATGGCATGGTTGCAAAATCAATTGATTATATAACAATGTTTAAACACAATTTGATGAGATAGCTTTCTTAATTTTAGTATTAATTTAAACACAGTAAAAGCATGTTTAAAGTTGACAAATTTGTACAAATTGTATTTTTGGGGTGGGGTAATAAACAACCAGATGGAAAAGCAAATGGCTGCTTTGATACTGCAGTGTTGAATCCTGTTCTTGTTTGACAGCAGTGTTGGAATTGTAGTTAATGTGTAAAGCAGTAGAGGAATGTACTAGTTTTAATGAGCAAGCATCTTTATGTTCTCCTCTTGGTATTTGGATTAGCACAGTGAGAAAACCAAAATGCTGATGGCTGAGAAAAAGACGACCACCCGATTAATTAGCCTTAAATCTGTCACTGTGCCGGCAGTGGACTCTTTTTGTAGATTAAAAGTGGTCAGAGCGCGATGAGCTGAAACCAACCTGTGAAACGTGTGTACATTTACGCTGTACGAGTGCGAGATCATCAGCGCTCGCCTCATGCTCAAAGTTTAAGCACTGACTGCACATAACTGGACAAAAGAGCTGGTGTCATCTGACTAGGATCAAAATAGTGTCAGTGTAATGCACACCGGAGCCACAGACAAGCTGGTGTGCTCAACTAATGGTTTAAGGCTCAGTACAAGACTTATTTGATAAGGCCTGCTACGTCAACTCCATTCCATGGCTAATACCTCCAACCTTTGCTGAAATTCACAGAATCAAAATCTGTACAAGTAGGTTGTTTCCTAAGAGCCTTCTGCATGTGAAAAATGAAGCGTTGGGCAGTTTACTGTGTTTTTTTAATTTCAATTACACTCCTCGTTGAAACTGCTATTTAATGTTTAACCCTACCACAGACCTCCAAATTGGTTAAGGAAAACTTTGTCAAGGCAAACCTTCTTGTGGGACATTATCCAATAAAGGTATTCCAAATAGAACTATTTTAAGATCAAAATGTATTGCACTGTAAATACCTGCCTCTGTAGTGCCGGACACTTTTACATCTATAAAACTGAATATACAGTAAGTTCTGAACACAGTAACATACAGTAAGCTTTACAGTAATGCACACACGCATACACACACACACGCACAAATTTCTCAAAGGCCATGAAACTATTTTCTCACAAAAAAACTGAAGCGTTACTAATTTACAACCAATTTGTACTATTTTAAGTATTAGTAGATGTAATATTTACTATAGTATTTGCTTTTATTTTAAAGATTGATAGATGTAATATTTACTATAGTATTTTATTCTATTTTAACGATTAGTAGATCTAATATTTACTCTAGTATTTTATTATTTTTTAAAGATTTGTAGATTTTATATTTCCTGGCTGAAAATAAAACAAATAGACAGAAACTTTTTTTTATCATATTTGCATTAAAAATCAATCGCATCTAAACAATTTAAATAGATTTTCACAGGAACAACAAAGCAATACAATAGTGTGTTGACAGCAATGTTCTTAGAGGGTGTCGATAGCGTAAAGGTGGAAACTGTTAGCAGGAGACTTTCTTGACTTTCATTCAGGCAAATTCTATAAAAATTTTCCATCAAAACCATAAAGATTTGACTAACCTCAAAGTGGGGGTGAATATGCATGACGCTATTCAGGAGACCAAAGAAAGTTCTACAATTCCTTCCAAAACCATTAACTACTCATCTTTCTTCCTCTGGCTCTCTCTTTGTTCAGCAAGGTGCCAAGGGATGAGATGGGATGTCAGAAAAAACAGATAGGAACTTGTTTTATTGCTCGGTGAATGCTGGAGCGCGGATCATTGTAATTATTCACTGAACACCCTCTCTCATTGCGATTGGCCCCCATATAATTTTAAGTCTTTGTAGGTCGAGTGTTTAATATGTTTTAGGACTCTGTCATCCATTACGTGCCATGAAGTTTCAATGATAGCTTGAAGTTATGAGTTTTAATTGTAATTAATGGTTTCCTGGAATGGGAAATTTTAAACGTGAAGTTCCATACAGTTATTTGTGATTGGGGCAGCAATGTACTCTTTTCATCTCATCCTTTAATTTGATAGTGCCCTGCCTGAGGAGCCACTTTCCACTTTGCTCCTGGTCTGTTGTGGATAGAAGATGTTTTCCCTAACAACTAGACGTTTTTCTCTTACATTTATACATTTACATTTATGCATTTGGCTGACGCTTTTGTCCAAAGTGACTTACAGAAGAGGAAATCAATGATGCTCTTCCATCTAAGCTGTTTTTGATCGGTGAAGCAGGAACATTGTACTTGCTTTCACAACATTTTGTGATGGACTGGATTGGGTCATTTTAAAGGAAAACTTGCAGATTATTGTTGACAGATCCCTTTACAAGCTGTTCTTCCAAGTAACTTAAAGTAAATGCAAATATTTTCAGTTGAGAAGTACTTTGTTGACAGAGCTTCCATCTCATCTTAGAGCCACATAATATTTGCTAAGATTTCAAAAGACAAGCAACTCTTTGCTTCAAAATACGATAAAAATACAGATATTTACTCTTTAAAACAGCAGTTCTAGTTCAACACAGTAATTTTTTAAACAGATGTTTACTGTTACCTTTATTTTTTTCATTTCGCAAAGACCTTCTAATCACTTTAATCAGGATTTTTGAGAACATATGCCGGTAACTTGAACATTTTTACTTTATTCTTACACAGTTTAACCAGTAAATGTAAAAATAGTATACATCTATGCAAATAAAAAACATTGTACAGTTTCTACACTGTAAATAGGCACCAACTGCTTGATAAACTGAAGTGATTTGGCTCATAGCATCCTGTCGTTGATGAGGGAGAAAATAAAAAATTTTTTGGAAACCTCACCAAATGAAGGTTATATTAATCTGCTGTGTCTTTGGACGTCTGTAAAGTAGAGTGAGGGTGCAGTTACAGGAGAGCTAAATATTTGAGAGAAAATGGAGAGAGCCGTCTAAAAATACTGACCTCACGGTAAAAATACTGACTAGGACGACTCTGCAGTAGCGCATGGTAGAGTACTGCGAGGGACCCTAAATGTTTGTAATTGTTGCTTCCTAAAACTCGATACCATCAGTGATAGAGATGAAATATGGTTCCTTAGTTTGTCAAGCAAATAAGATGCAAATTTCATATCTCCTGTTTATTGCTGAAGGCTTGATTTAGTTTCCTTAATGTTTGAAGTTTTAAAGCTATTTTAATATGTTTTGTAACCATTAAGTATCTCAAGACATGACACTCTGTCAATTATATTACCCGATGAGTGTGTTCAAAGCAGGCTATAATGTTTTATGGGTGAAGTATCATCTATTTAAATTTTAGCAGCACATCATTTCCTTGACACCAGGTTTTTACTCGTCATATATGGTGGGGAGAACCCCTGAAGCATGTCCACGTTGCTCCAGCGTTCGAGATGAAATAAAGTTTCCGTGATGACTCGAGACACTTGGCTTCGGAGAACATTTAAAATCTATTCATGTGAATCCTATCAGTTTCTTTTTTGTCCCTAGCACCCATTAATTTACCAAATCCCTCTGAGCTGAAAACGATCTCAGTAAGCGACGTTCTTCACACGTTTTCATTAATTCAGCGCAGAGGAATAAAAGTGAATGTTTTGAAGCATTGATTAGCAGAAGGGTTTTTGTCTGACAGTTAGATTGCAGGGTAGCTAGCACAAAAATGGCTCCTCTGCAAGGTACCCAGTAATTTCATTCTTGTGTGAAATTATTATAATTTATTACTGGATGTAGGCTCTAATGATTAGCGACATGAAATGGAATTTATAAATTAAGCTTAAATCTGCTGGGCTGTTCGTGTTTCACACCCTCACACTTTCTCAACTTTTTCGGTGGTATTTTAAGATGCATGGATGGGGTGTGTATAGTTTTTAATTCATAAATAAGGCAAAAACAAAGTAGATGACAAAAATATCTCATTAAAGGAAATGTACATACATCCTGGTTAGAAAATATCGCAGTGTTTTATTAATAGTCAACAAAACTGCTGAAATCAATTGAATAGAAAGCAGAGAATATTTAACATGCAACAATGATTCAAACTCTATTGAAAGTCGATTTTACTTTAAAATTGTAATATATTTTTATACAAAAAAAGAGTGCTATACAGATAAAAAGAGTGCAGTGGTAGTTTCAAATCCCATTAACCCTAATTCAAAACAACTCAACTCACAACTCAAAGTTGTGCATCTTATTTCAATTTTTGCTGAAAGCTTTTCAGTCAAAGTCACAAAAAATAAAACATCATTAATTTCAGGTTGGAATTTTTACCACAGCAAGTTCTAGATTGTGGAACACGTTCCTGGTTGAAAAAAGTAACCAAAAAGTTCTAAAACCCATCTGTTCTAGAAAACTATGTTTAAGTTCTATTTTTTTAATACATAACAATCATAATAATAACACCAACAACAAATTATATAATATAATAACTTATTATGCAGTTACTTTATATTAACTTTGTTCTATAATATAATTATAATTATAGTATTACTACTGCTACTACTACTACTACTAATAATAATAATTTTTATTGGCATTATTAGTTGATATATAATAATAATAGAAATCTCAAATTTAATTGGCCACAAGTAAACCAGATTTAACTCTCCCAGATTAAAAGCTCTTTGAATCAGTGTAAATATTATTATCTGTTTTAAACAAAAATAAAAAATCTAGTTAATATTTATTAATACATTACACAAATCTTGTGTTCTCTAATTTTTTTTCCAGAGAATGATTCAGATAGAACTATGTGTACAGTATCAATTGAGACATAAATACACATTTAAATGGTTATATTGTTGCCAGAAATGTATACCAACCAACATTAGCCTTTCTGATTTAAATATGAATTTTATATATGTATTTAAAATGTAACAACAATTCTGTTGACCTCATTCGATGCACACATCCTACCATCGAGCAATTCTTCCACTTTTTTCATTTAACTTTTTAAAATGCTATAAAATGGTCACTTTGCTTTTAAAGGACTGGAGTAAATATTGAATGCTGCATGCTTGTAAAGCGATGGACTTTTTGCCTAAAAGTTTTAGAAAACAAAACTTTTTGTTTTACTATACAACATTAACCGTTCATACAAAAACTCCTGTCCTTGCAAATCCCAAATTAGAATAAACACGTTATTAGTTTTTGGTCTACACGTATGTTGTTCTTCCTTTCATTTAGAGGATTTTTCATTTTGGTTAACCTCTTTATTTGCATCGTAAGTGCCTGACCATGTAACATAGTGAAACCTCTCATTACTTCAAGCTGTTATTCTTAGACAGACTTGTGAAGTTCTTTGGCTGAGTGTATTTTTCCCTCATCCGAGTTTGCTGAGGAAGACTCTTGTTGTGAGCAAAGCGTAATGAGCAGTAGCAGCCGGCGGCAGAAGCAGCGCAGCCAGGGTGGGCCGCCTCAGAGGGCTCGCTCCATCTGAGAGGATGCTTAAGAGGACAAGGGAGAGAAAGTTCATTTCGCTATTCGAGCATTAAATGGTCCTAGTTTCTTAAAAGTGACCTTGTGGGCAAGCCAGCGCAGCCGAGCTCCGGCGCAGATCCTTCCAGCTGCACACATGGCATCCATCGGGGCACAATCGCGCGCAGTCCCAACACCTCAGGCTCGGACATATGTTGAGTTTTATTTCATTCTTCTGACATTAATCCTATTCACCAGCTGTTCTGCCAGCTGCCACTCTCCAGCTTAAGAGGAGATTGCAGTTTTGGGGGCTCGGAGAACGCGCCTGTGTTGGCTCCTGATCTCTCCACACTAAGATCTGGTTGGATGCAAGCCCCGCTTCCTCGCTCCACTACGTCTTCCTCCTCTTCTCAATCCTCGAGTTGTCGTTCTCTCCGCTGAAATCTCTCTTTTAACTTTGCTTCAATTTTGTGTCCTTCTGTGTCAAGATCCTGGTGAGGGTTGAGGGGTTTAATCGTCTGCCCATCTTATAGCGCCTTGCCTTCAGAGGACGCTGACCTTCCAGAATTCAGCCGTCACCAACATTTTTTTTCTCTACATCAGAGGTATTCCGTTAAAAGTCAGCAAGGTCCAGTTATTAAAATATCCACCAAGTAAAAGGTCTGGACCATCTAGCTTGCATTTTATAGCCTATTTTTTCACCGTTTATTTAAATAAAATAATTCCCAGTTAAATATTTGTACATTTACAGAAACCTACAGAAAACTAAAAAAAGTTCAAAACAGAGCCAAAACACACAAAAACGTTAACATCTTAAAGAAACAACAATTAGAAATTCTCTTTTTTCTGGAAAAGAACAAGTGTATAAAAGCTTACTTTTCAAGTAAAACTAAAAATATTAAGAACATGAATTAATCTTAGGTATATTAGTGCAAAATAGTGACAGAACCACCTTTACTCGTAGTATTGTTTCTGTTTGTTTTGTTTTTTTCAATGAGAAAAATGGTCATGTGACCTGAAAGCATTTGAGATCTTGGTTGGAATGGAGTTAGTGTCATTATCAGCAGATATACAAGTGCACAATGGTAAGCCTGGAACAAAAGTAGTTTTTGGTCATATTCATCATAGAAAAAGCTGCAAAAGACTCGACTGTCTTAAGTAACCCCAACCCAACACTTTTTAATTTTGCCCCAAAGTCAATGATACCCTCAGTGAACATTTACTCGCATGTTTTTTGACCTGTAAATGTATTTGTGATTAGTCTTGTAGATTGCTTAAACTAGGCTTCCAATTCCTTTGTTTTCTGCACTCTTGCCTTGTTCTTCAGGGGAACCATCTGGGCAAACGAGCTGAATGAGCTGTACTTGGCATCAACACTTTTAATTAATGCCATAGTTTCAGGGAATATCAGGTAAAGTGTTTTGGAACTGCTTGACGGAATAATAAACAAATACGTCTCCATCCACTCGTCCTTAAAACAACGGTTTTCCACATAGAACTTTCTTATTTGGAGTAAGACATGCTGTGTGTCACCCCTGTCTCCTTCTCTCCAAAGCATGCTCTGCACTGGAAACACAGAGTAAAAAAGTCATTTGAAAGTCAACTGAGGTAATCTACCACTGTATTATCCAAAGTAGCAAAACCCACTGTCTGTTCGCACGAACAAACAAAATGTCCCATTTGAAATAAACTATTCTTGCAAATTTATCCAAAATTGTTCACAGGTTGGGATGAAACATTTGGTGATGGCTGCTCTACATGATGCCATGGATTCCCCTCACCCTAGTGGCGTCCTACTCTAGTTTTATCCACAGATTTTATTGTACTACACCCTTTTTCTCTTTCACACCCTTCAACTTTTTCTCTCCTGTTATTAATCAGCTTGATTGATTTTTCCCTTGATATCTTTCATTGTCGGATGGAATTCTCGCGTGTCGTTAGTGTTGAAGGAGTGCTGGAAGGCCTGGCCAGCATGAATTGATCAACGGTGGCTGCTCACTTTAATAATTCAAGGCTGATTAGTGCCGAGTCCTGCAGTAAAATGGATTGAAGAAGAGGTCACGCGTTGCCCTGCTCAAGAGGTGAAGCCTCTTGAGTATGGCTAATTCATATGTGCTTGATGGACATGTGTCCTGCTTAGATGGGTCAGGAATCATATGATTGTGGGGACGATGGGGTCATTTTGTGGATTAGCATCTCAGGTCTGCCAAATAAAGACAATGACACTACAGCTTTCTGCTTTTTATAGCATCTTATAGCGCAATCTGTTCTCTTTGAAACTGCAATGCGGGCTGCAAAGGACAGGTGTTTTAGTAAACGCAGAATGCAAAGTAAAATGTTTCATGAAATACTGAAAACTCATCACATTTTTTTGTTTAGAATTTCTATTTTATGTAACTTTAATTTGTGTTGTTGTCTATTGTCTACTTACAGTAATTAACATAAGAGTAGTACTTTTACTCAACAACTAGGATACTTACAGAAACATGTGTCAAAAAAATACTACTTTAACACTGCATTAACAAATGTAGAAATGAATTTGATCTTACTTTAATCATTTAATCGTATGCACTGGAACCCTTTAGGAAATGTTACTAGGTTGTCACTATTGGATGCTTTGCTAACTTCAGTTTTTGCACATTTATCATTTGTTTGAGTAGTTTTTTGAAGCTTGTGTTTGCACAGTAGTTTGGATTATGCTTATACATTTTTATAATCTGTTTATTCTTCAGAATAACAAGAGAACGTATTATATATGTGTTAAATTATATAAAGTTTATGCGCGAGACTCTTTAAATGTTTTTTAAGGTTTAATATAGGACTGAAGAGCAAATAATTGTTAATAAATGTTTGCTAGTACCGCTTTTCATTTGTTGTATTTCTCTTCATTTTGGGATTAATAAGAAACAGTATAGTTTTACATTTCAATAACTGTTCCATCCAGCTCACATTAGGAGAAAACAAGACCTCGGACATCAGAGTTATTCCTGAGTTAAAGTTGGAGCCAAAACCTCATGCAGGTTTTTGGTCTGTGGGAGAAAACCGGAGTAGTTTTTGGAAATACATGCAAACATGAGAACAGGCAGGAATCCCCCAGGAACTTTCATCCTAACTAAACTTGCTGCTAGTTATTTCTAATTTATTTTAAAATCTATATTTGATTACAACAAAAATATTAATTGTATTTTATTTATTTTATCATGTTGTAATTACTTTTGTTTATTTTTTGTTGCAGTTTATTTTATTGTTGATTGAATGGTATTGTATTTGGGTTTGCTCCACTGTGTTTTGTTTTGTCTTGTTTTGTTTATTAATAATGTAATATTATCTATATTATTATCTATATTTAGTATATTATTTTTTATTTCATTGTCTGTAAGTCATAACACTAGGAGCAAACAAATATCTTTATTTGAAAAATGTGTCCTTTTGCAGCAGCTGGCAACATGAGATGTTTTATTGTATTTATTAAATACATTTTTTTAGGTGTTTAGTTTAGTTTAGTCTTATTTCATTGTCTGTAAGTCATAACACTAGGAGCAAACAAATATCTTTATTTGAAAAATGTGTCCTTTTGCAGCAGCTGGCAACATGAGATGTTTTATTGTATTTATTAAATAATTTTTTTTAGGTGTTTAGTTTAGTCTTATTTTATTGTCTGTAAGTAATAACACTTGGAGCAAACAAATGTCTTTATTTTAAAAGTTAGTCATTTTGCAGCAGCTGTCAACATGAGGTGTTTTAGTTTACTTTATTTTTGTATTAGTGCTCAATAACACTAAAAGCAAACAAATGTCTTTATTTGAAAGTGAGCCTATTTGCAGCAGCTGTCGACATGAGGGAATGGCAGTGTGGTGTTCGAGCAGCCTACAGGTGACTAGCAGTGATGCTCACTAAGTGGAATAATGAATAGTATTAGGTGTCAATTAAATCAAGCCTTCCCCGAGGTGCAGGTGCTCGACAATATACTGACACATCTCAAGGAGCCAAAACCTCTTCACCCATGCATGCCAATGGGTGCATTTGCATATTAAAGAACTCAAATTATTTAACTGAGGCAAAAAAGCATGTGAAAAAAGAGAAAAGGGGCTTGTGGAAATGATCGAGGTTATTAAAACTGTTGACAGGGAAAGAAGGTAATTGGCAGAAAATGAGGGAACGCTACTGTTAGACAGTGTTGTGTACGTGTGCATGCATGTTTTCTCTCAATCCTGATTTTTACTCTTTTTTTTTCTCCAGAATCTTCTTTTTAGTTGTTAGCATTGTGCGCTGGGTGTGTAACCTATTACGTGTAGATTGCTCCCTTGCAATTAGTGCCCTTTTTGTCCTCACTTCAATAACGGCATGATTATGAGACTTCAGGAGCATTCGCCGCCGCCGCCCCAGCAAACAGCTGTTGTCTCTAGAACTGACGACAAAACATGTTTTCTTATGCCGTTTCACTTTCCTGTCTGCCTCTTGTAATTATTATACTCTTATTTTGTGTGATGATGGAGTCTTGTTTTAGTGGCTCTGTGATTAAGACATTCAGACGATGTGTGTGCGTGAGTGCTTGTGTGCGCTTGTTTGGATAGCTTGTGACTCCGGTTTGTTTTTCTGCGGAGATGAGGAAACCGGGGAAAGAAAGAGTGTGTTTTTTGCTTTTCCATTGACTTCAGGATCTGTTGTGTAAGAAACAAATCCGAATGGAAGCCTTGAGACACAATTTTAGAGAGAGGACAGTGTTTTTCCAGCAGGGGCCAAGGAAAACGCTTGAAATAACTTGTTTTTCCTCTAAATTGATCCCAACTCTCAATATTCTCTTGACCTTGGCGGCTTTGCTGCTTCTCTTTTTCACTCTAGCCTTTTCTCTCATAACATTATTAGAAATGAGAGTGCTCAGAGGATAAGTATTAACCTAACTGCGACACTTGCAATGAGAGTGCCCTTCAACCTGGGTGGCTTCGAGTGGAACCATAATACCTCTTCCTAGCTCAGGCCTTCATCCTCTTTCCTTCTCTCTCTTTCATACTGTACGAGCCCGGAACTGTCTTACAGAGCATGCTCAGAAGAAAGCCTGGGAAATTTATGTCGTCATTGTCAGTTGATCATCAAATGGGTAATTCCCCATGCTCCCCGAGGAGCAGAGCGCCCCTCATGTGCTGGGGCGGCTCCTGGTATCTTTGAGACGAGACTCTCAGGGTAATAGTGATGTTTTTTGAGGTTATGAGAGGAAGAGGCAGAATGTACTGAAGCTACAGCTCATTGAACGTAAGATTAAGGAGGCAGTGTTTGGTGGACAATTGACAAAAGGCTGCAGTGGGACAATAGGACAGTTCATTGAGGACTGCTGTAATGATGTGTATGCCGAGACGAGGAGTGTTTCAAGAGAGTTTGCCTCTCACACGCTCACTCTCTTCCTCACTTTCGTTTCTGGAGTGAAAGGATTGATTGGGGGAAGATCAGCTTCCTGTGGTGGGGATTACAGTGGCGGTGCGAGACCTGGGGGTGCTGGCAGATGTTCTGGCTGTGTGCCACAGGGCAGGACTCATTGGGATGGGACTCATTGGAATGGCACTCAGCACAACAGCATCTTTAGGGGCATGACTTAGTTCGTTCTCTCACACTCAGGCGTGGAGATTATTGGTGACAGTAGCAGAACTTTCTTAACAAATGTTAATGAATGAACAAATAGAGAGCAGGGATTTGGAAGAAATGTGTTGAAAAAAATTATTTATTTGTAATTTTTTTCTTGATTTATCTTATCTCACTTAATTTACAGTTTTTTTTATTTATTATGTTTCATTTGTTGGTTTTCATCTATTTACTAGTATAAAAAAAACTGAATTTTTGGACATTTGGTGTCGTATTTTACTTTATTTACTTAATATTTATTTGTTATTAATTAAAGGTGAACTATGATTTAAGAATTTCTATTATACGGTATTTTATTCACAGTTAATTTGTGTGTATTTATTTGTTTTTTATATCAACCCTATTCTTTTTTAATAAAATATATTTGGATAATTAATATCAAATTGTGTTTAGCTCAGGGGTGTCAAGTATCACAGTGTTTGCCACAAGCCGAGGGCTGTGCTGGTTCAGTGTGTATTAAAGCATATTGAAATGCCTGCATATAGCCTACTGTACCAATATTAGTATTTGTGTTATTTATTATTACAATAATAAAGCAATATTTTATCGTGACTTCATCAGTAATTTCAAGGGAAACACTTCCAACTGTCAAATAGCAAAAAAGTTAAAAAATCTTTAAAAAATATATGTTCCTTAATAGCATATCCTTAATATCTATGATAATAGATAAATGCATAAATTAAATTGAATCCATTATAAACCCAATATAAATCCATTATAAATGCTTAAATGTTTTCCCTACCAATCACTGCTTTCAAATAGTATTTTATCAAAAATCAAATCAGTTGTTCGCGGACTGTATTTTTGATGCTAGCAAATCACTGGCGTATGGCTCCGACCTGCGGGCCAGTTTCAATAGTAATGAAATATCATCCATACGTAATACTCTCACAGCCCAATCTGGCCCCCAGGCCTTGCCTTTGACATATGTAATTTAGTTGTATGCTATATACTTAAAAAAAATCTATTAACTTGTACTACTTTTTAAATAATTTTAAGCTGATGGTTCTGTAAGAAACTACATATTAACTGTCTATTTCTGTTCATGATAAAACACACTTACATTCAAGGCCCAGAATCTTCTGAGACATAAGAACCCCTCTTTTTTTCTTGTTTAGTGAGTAAGTAACCAAGTACATTTTATTTACAGGGAACATATACTATCAGCAGTGCTGAACAAAAGTGCTGAACATAAAACAGGGCAAAATACAGTGTTAAAAGACCCGATAAACTAAAAACATAAGCAATAATAACAACAGCACAACAAAACTGTCAATAAACAACATATTTAAGATACATTCACTCAACACCGCACATTTAAAAGGCCTGCGAATAAAAAGGGAGTCTTCAGTCTGTTTTTATAAACCTTAACATTCAGAGAATGGTGTATTTCTAGCAGCAATTCGTTCAGCAGTCAAGGGCCGGCAACTGCAAACGCTCTGTCCCCCCTGTCTTCAATGTTTGAAATGTTCTGTGTGATCTTCTCAGCAAGTCGTTGCTGTGGGTGTCTTAATTGAGCTGCTTTGTGAAGAAGAGCACGATCTCTCTGCCAGGAGCTGCCATGATCGAATCACAGATGAGTGGCTAGATACGTAGGGACCAGGTGGAGATCCTCCATTACCATGTCAAGAAGGCACTGGAAAGTGGTTAAATTTTTTCGTTTTTTTTGTCTTTCCTGCTTTGAGATCAGCAAGTCTCAGTCTTTACAGCTGCGAAGGGACTTTTATTGACTGGGGTTTTGCCTGGAATGGCAGAATAGCCTTTTTCTGCTTGTGTATACTACTTGCTAATCCTGCTGTTTTGACAGGGATGGTCTCCCGAGTGTGAATAGATGCTGCTAAACCAACAACCACTTGAAACAGAAGTCTCTGTTCCTCTTTTTTTATTGTCTGCTCCTCTCATCTCTTAGAATAAGTTCCCAGGAGATCCTGAATCAGTACGTTGTCCTCCAAGCTTTCTCCCCAGACCCTCTGCCATGTCAGAACTGTATTTAGTCCAATGTGGCAGGGGCTAAGCCGTCTGTTGACTTGAGGGAACCTTGGGAAAATGCAAAGAGAGCACAGCATAGATAAGGGCTATTGTTTTCATTCCCATCTCCTCAGGGCTGAGTTAGTTTCCCTTGAGCCTCTAGAGGAGAGGGGGCATGAGGAGCATTTTTGTGGCCCTTGCGGGATAGCGACAATAAAGTCTGCACTTGCTTTATTTATCTGCTCTTTCTGGGCATTTCCAGACAAGACTTTTCCACACGTCCTCTTCGGTTTTCGGAGTCTATAAATGTCAGAGAGTCTCTGAACTCTTTCTTTTAGAAATTTAAATGCTAATGTGGGAAGGAAATGTACCTTGTTCAATGGTCTGTACTGCATTTCTCATCTGAAGTAGCAGCAGCGTTGAGAGATGAATGGATGTGGCTGAAGCTTTGTTTGATTTTTCAAAACGAATGGCTCACTTTTGTTTCTTTACATCAGTAATATGTTAGAATGACATTTAAGTATTATCCAGATGTTAAGCAGTGTTTCCATTGGCATTAGTGCTCTCTCTGGAGAAGATGGAATGCAACTAGGGAAAATGTGCAAAAAATATCCTTTTATTATTAATCTAAATTCCTTTCAAAAAGCTTTATAAGGCTACTTAGAAGCAACCCCAGACGGCTGTCTCGTTAACTCTTTGTTTTCCTAAAGTTCCCTACATTGAAACTCCGATTTGAACAAGTTACATCCAGTCAAGTAACGTGCATTGCTCTTCTCATTCAGGTAAATGTTGTTGAGGACAGCTCTGGCACATTCCATCTGTAGAGCATGCGTGCGTGTGTCTGTGTGTAAGGGTGAGGGAGCGGCTACTCCCGAGGGAGGCAGAGTGGAGCAGAATGGGAGCTGGCACCGCATTATCTCCAACAGTTGGTGCATTCCATAATGATCAAGTGCTGAAGGAGCATCTGTGCACTGTTTGTGTGTGTGTGCATCTGCGGGTGTTTGTGTGTAAGATATAGCAGAGGAATATGAGAAAAGTCTTCCCTTAAACCTTTTGACCTCTCCAGGACAGATTCTCTCTGTGCCATAAAAGGAATTTTCTCTGTCTGTTTTTTTCAGCTAGGTGGATGGAACACTCAAGCATTTGTTATAGATGAAGATGAGAGCAAGTGTGGTGAACTTTATGTGGATGTTTGAAGGCAGGAGAGTTATGTTTATACCTCTGTCGTGCACTTGAAAGACAAAATAGGCGTACATTGGAGGGTCAATTCAACAAACTGCAAGTCCTGGATTGCAAAAGCCTGTAAAGTGGAAATAATGTTTGAATGATCCAAATGGAGGTGTCCTGTAGCTCCATCTGAAATAGAGGAACCTCTGACCTTCACCACTTTTACAGCAGTTTCCTTTTTGAAGCAGTTGTATGTTTGCACGGCGATGATGATAGATAAATATACAGTCATCTATGTGTTTTCTGGTAGCTGAAAAAGCATTTAATGACAACTAGTTTTTATTACATGCAGAAATTAAATTAAGCAAAACAATTGTTAGGAACATTTCTTGCAGTGTTTAGCGATTTTTCTCATTTGATGATAGCACTGATCACTGAATCAGATTAGATGAGTCACTTTTTAACTGCAGCAGCAGATCATATAATTTAAATAGTTTTGCTAGTTGAATTTTTGCATTTCGCTATTTTGTGCACAATGACCAGCTTTTCTTGTAGCTGAAATAGAATTATACTTCATGCTGGTATAATAAGCAAGGAACTTTGTAGGCATAACATGAGCATGCATGTGCAAAGAAATTATTTTGCGATGATAAAGATGCTTTTTATGACGCAATTTTTCTGTATTCTCAATTGTCGACTGGTTGAGCCTTGAATTTATCTCGTGTAGTCTGTGTCGTGTAGTCTACGCTCTGAAACACTGCTTGATTTTATTTAGTTATGCAAACAAATCCAGTGTTTTTTAACTAAAGTTCGTCATCTGATTATATCCTGAAGACACTATATTTTATATTTAATTTATATAAAAATAGTAATAAAAAGTATTAGTTACTTTGAACAGTATATCACAATTCAAGTATATTCTATTTGTGTGCGCTTCATAATTGTTTTATTATTTTCTTCCATTTTTATTCTGGTTTTAAATAATCCCTTTAAATAAAGTTTGGTTAAGAGGCCTTTTGTACTATTACTTTGTCCATTATAGGGCCAAAGCAGATGTAACGTAACTCCATATTGAAAAAATGAGTAAAAAAAAAAAAGAAAAGTTTTTACATGGATTAATAATACTTTTACATATCAAGCAGCAAATTTAGTAAAAACGATAGTAAATATCTTTTAAGTGGAACCAGCTCCACGTTCATATTTTAAATCTCTTTTTCAATGCTGAATTAGATAAAGCACTGCTCATGATAATAGAGCCATAGCTACAACATCAATTTTCTCTGGTTGAGATGAAAATCGCATCTCAGACCATTCATGAGTCTGATGACTTCACTCGTGAGGAATGTTCTTTGGCCTGGAGTACCTCAAGATACTGGACGACTACAATACACACAGACACAAAGCACGGATGACAGAATAGTCAAAGTCATTCCCATTCTCATGAATTGTGCTCTTTTGTTTAATGAAGTGTGTCCACAAATGATCCTTTGTGTGTACGAGTGGTTTAACTACAGCATACGGTGCCAGAGGGCTGCCAGCGGCGTGCAAGAATGCCTGCTTTAGCCACGTGCCCTTTAGCCTTTCACACAGGGAACAAACTCTCTTCCTGTCTATGATGTCATCCAATGAGACCAGTCACCCAACTATTTTGTGGTCAGAGTTTGAAGAACTGTTCAGCATGTAAATGATTTTGAGGTTGTCTTTTAAAGATCCTTGGATGCTGCATGTAAGAGTTTGACTGCATTTGTACGATGGGAACAAGCTGACCCGGGCTAGGAGCCTCAAGCTCTTGTTGGTGAGCAGTATGTTCTTTATCAACAACCTCGGGGCCGCAGCTCTGCAGATTCCAACCATTCCTCCTCCTGATTCATTGTCTGCCAGACAAATGTTAATTGTTTTCATCATAGCCGGCTGTGCGGGGCCAGTCAAGCGAACCCTGTCTACCTTCTCTTTTAATGTCTTTCTTTGTGCGGCGCCTCGTTCTTATCACTCACTCAGCTTCTCTGACTGACCCTGAACGGGATAGGGGTCATATCTCATATTATACACACATTATATATTGTGTTTCTCTCCCTAGAAGCCTGAGATTTTAAGCAACACCTAAACTTCCTTTTAATACAAGAAAACATTGCACAAAACAATTTGCACCTTTCATGCGAAAACTGTTTTCTCTCTTGAATTAGACTCACCTTGACATTTTTAAAGAATGCAGTTGACCCAACTTGAAAATGTTGCACTAAAGAATTTTCCTTCTGTTCCAAACCTTCGCTTGTTTATTCTTTTTGAAGTTAAAACACTCTTTTCTGACCTTTAGACATCACTCTGATACTCTATGAGATGACTACTCCAAAGCACTCAGCAACTGATATCTGTAGAGTTTAGCAGCTCGGCCTATAGAATGCACATTCAACAATTGTTGTTTACTGTAGCAGCTGAAAGCCAGCAGTGTGGAACATTCACTTTCTCGAGAAGAAGGAATTTGTTTCTTTTATTTAGCTCAACACACCTTTTCAACACGAAGGTTTCCCCCCTTTTCCTCTTTTCCTTTCTGTCGTTTTCGCTTTGTCTTTGAGGTCTTATTTTCTCTGAGGACGAAGTGTTTTGTCGCTCAAGGTTTGTGGGTCATTCTCAATGCAAAGGTTTTGAGAGATGCAGTTTTTCAAAGCACACTGAATGAATGCCTCCTTACTGTGTTCACATGAAGTAAGTTTACTGAAACGTTTGTTGGAATTTCCTTTCTTAGCAAATGCGTTGTGTAGCATTTTAGGGTATTTTTACCCTAGGTTTTAATTTAAGCCTCCGGTTAAATTCTGAGATCTTTCTTGTTTTTGAATTTTTCAGAATCCTCCTGCATGGAGAAACTCCTTTCTAAAGACTGGAAAGAGAAGATGGAGCGACTCAACACAGGCGAACTGCTGGGAGAAGTTAAAGGTAGGAATTGTATCTCAAATGAAAACAAATCATGTGTTGGGAGCTTTTCAGACTAAGCATGAAATTGAATTGTCTGAAATTTTCAAAAGCAGGATTGAGCTGATTAGAAACATTCATACATCCTTCTAGTCTGCATTTGGTCTTTTACTGTTACTGTAGACAGGAAATGACAGATGGTAAATAAAAAGAATAATTTAATGCAGATAAGTTTTTGTAGCATAGAATACTGCTTTGTTGGCTCATTTAAAGTGAAAGTGATCAGTTGTGGAGTGGAGTGAAAAGTGGAGTGACCCATACGCGGAATTTGTGCTCTGCATTTAACCCATCCGTGAACTCACACCCGGAGCAGTGGGCAGCCATGGCAGTCAGGAAAACTATATATAATGTGTATGTTTTGGGGTGTACTTTAGAACTTTTTCAATGTAAAAAAAACAATTGTTCTAAATATGGTTGGTTCTACAGGGTGATTCAATAAGAATACCACAACTCTGAAAATCAAGAACTCTACAAAGAAGAAAAGAAGAGCTAATCAATCTTTGTACAATTTGTTGATTTGGCTTTCTATTTAGAAAAATGGTTGTAAATTCAATTTTAGGACAGCTTGACTGAGAAACAACTTTCTCCAGTTCTGTGTCCATCACATGTCTTTTTTTTATGTTGTGCTAAACACAAAATCTTCTCATGCTCATATCAGAGCATCTCTTAATGCCCATTTGCTCCAAGCTCTCATAAATTGAGACATGAGTATGGCCAGCGTGGAATAAATCTTTAACTTTATTTCCATCTTCCTCAAGCTCGTTTTTCACAGTCAATAGTTTCCAAAACCAAAGGCACAGTTGGTGACATCATTGAACTTCCGGGTTGTCCTAAGTGGTCCTACAAGGAAAATTAAAAATCAAAATGCGATGCATGCTCATAATTCGTTTTTGCACTTTACAGTTTTTCTACTCTCCATTTTGAAAATAAATAATGGAAGAACAAATTTTCTTTTAGTTTTTTTTCTGTTTTAAATTGAAAATCAAATGAATGAATGGTACACTGATTCTGAGCTCTTTCTGTTATCGATTTAAGGAAACTTAAGTACTTTTACATTGATTAATTACCCAAGGTTCCATCATGTCTGACTCTTTGATTAAATAAAGTTTTGTATTATTTTAGAATCCCCCTCTAAAAGTAGTTTTGAAGATCAATTCTAAGTGTGTGCACAATTTGTAATCTTTTCTCAATTTCTGTCAGTTGAACAGAACGTATTTATATTTAAATACGGAAACCAAAGACTCATTAGAGTAGGATTTGAAAAACAAGTTAACGGAAAGCTGGCCTTGATACAAACAGAAAATGTGTGGACAGCCTATATGCTCTTTAAAACCACTGAAGGTGTTCAAGGATGTGCTTTTTTCCACAAGAAGGTCTTAGCACTGACTGTTACAGAGACTTGTTTATGTAGCAGGAGACAGCACTGCATCGGCTCTCTGATAACACTACTTCTGCCAGGCTCCAACCCTGCACTCCTCCCTCTCTTTCTGAAACCTTCTCTCTTTCCAATCTCCTGCGCACTTAGTTCGTCATTCATTCTCGCTGACACCAATCCACCTCGTATTCCAAGAGCTCAACTTTTGGGATGCTTTTGATGGAGAAGACATTTCGGCTGCAGCAAATAGCAAGATTTAGATTGTGAAGGTAATAACGTTAACGAGAAGTGTTATTGTTTTTTTGTTCCATCACTTAATGGCTCCCTTCCTGCGCTATTTAGAATTATGAATAATGTTTGTCCTTGGTTTTAATTATTGGATTAGTCTTTCTCTCTGAGGCGCGTGGGTGGAGGAGGGGTCGCACATTCTAATAAGTGCATTCAACGGCAATAACCCTAATGAACCCCCAAATGTAAATCACTTCTCTGTAAACCAGATTCATTGTACCTGCCCCCGTTATGTGGCGTCGTAGATCAAAGTGCAGTGAAGAAAATAGCGAGGAAAGACTCAGACGTTTGAAAGGCGATCTTTTTAAATTACAGGCTATTTTTCTCTCTGATAAATGGCAGTGGGTGAGGTCATGTTTAAAAGGTATAAACAGGTAGAAGGTGTTGATAATACTCCACCAGTGGTCTCTGTCGTGATTTCCAGGGAGGCGACTGTAGAGAAACAGACAGAATTACTTTTCATATCATACCGGCAGCCTAAGGTTTCTAATTAGCCTGCCATTTCATATGACTGTAGACATTTCAAAGGGCTCCTTTGTGCTCCCCCTTACAAAATGTCTCTCTCTACGTTTGAAGTCGGCCTGATGTAAATATGGGCAATTAAAAAGGAAGCTCAGGGTTGGAGACACACAAGGTCTGCTTAATTAATACACAAACAAAGGCACCAAGCTGAAAAAGAGAAAAAGCACACACACAACTTATGATTAAGATCTAAAGTGTTATGATAAATCAGTGAGCGCATTAATTGTCAGGTTAAAAAATCAATACAAAGGCCACACGTTCTTCTAGCTTGAAATTAATGGAGGAGACTGTCGGATAAAAGATGGGATGAGGATGAAAAGGAAGCTGTTGCCTGTTTGGCCTTGCTGTTTTCCCTCTCATATCTGAACCCGTGTCATTGTGCATTCTCCTCACTTTCTTAGTCGCATTGTCATAATATACAACACAAGTTCCTTAGATCTTTCTTCAAAAAATATATCAGACTCGCTGCTTCTACTGTAATGAATGTTGGAATAGAAATGTTTTTAGTGGGTTTTGAGATTTATGTCATTGTTCTTTTAAGCCTGCAAAAAATGAAATGTGAACAATTTACCAAACAGCTTTTTTTTTCTGGTTGCTTTTCATATACATTTTTTATAAGGTTCCACGTATATATAAAAATTTGGAGGACAATGAACCACTGTGTTCTGATTTTTTCATGCAGAATAACGTTGGATGTAATGCTGTTGGATAAACAGTAAAAAAGGAAAAAAATCAATGTAGTAACAGACAGATTTTTACAGGTATGGGTTTGTAAAACAATCAAAAAAACTGTACATGTGAAAGAAAAGTATTATGAAAAAGCACTATAAGGGAAAAGTGTAGAGTTAGTAAAAAAAATAAGAGAATGATTTGGCAGATTTCTTTTAACATAGGAACATCAGTCCAGACCTGCGTGGCATTGTGCAAAAACATTTAATTACATCAAATAAGTTTGCAATTTGAATCCATATATGTCTAGCAAGTTAAAGATGTAATTCAAATGTTTCAGGTAGTTTTTGAGCACTGCTTGTTTTTTGTAGTTTTTACATTTTTGTGACCTAATCAGATTAATCAGAAACAGTCAGAAGTGTTGCTAAATTTTAAAGTATGTTTTCGTTTAGCTGGGTACCAGGCTGAGGGCTTTTAGGAAGTGTGTGGGTACAGTGTGTGATGGAGAGTCAGCTACGGATCACTTTCAATCCGCCGCCCCTGGAGCACTGTGTTTGTTTTCATACCTGAGTTCAGCTGTCAATCAGAAGGAACGCAAAAGAGAGAGCTGAGATGTGAAAAACAAAACCACAAAGCAGTAGAAGCAGGATGTCTGGAGTATGTCCGAACCACAGCAGTGTTTGGTGCGGAGAAGTGGATTTGGGTGGATTGGGGTGCACATGTTTGAATTAGGTAGATATATATGAAAAAGAGACCAATATGTAGGTAATAACTGTCATAAACCAGCTATTATGACACAACTTGATCATGCTATTTTTTCCACGAGAGGGATTATCCCCTAATTTTTGTGACTGGTGCAGATGGAAAAAGAAATTCTGATGCGAGTTTGTTTCTTTATTTTCTCTGTGTTAATTAATTAAAACATGTATTACGATGAATTAAAGTAGTAACTCCTTTGACTTATGAATTAGTTTAATGACTTCTTTATCAAATAATGTCTTAGCTCATCATTAACTCAGTGAATTGATCATGAATTCCAGTTAAAACTGAGGATGATTACTCTTTTTAAGTGTTATCATTTTATGGTTTTTCATGCAGAGTGGTCAATTTTATTTGTGTTGCATTTACCTTTTTTGCTGCTTTTCTATACAAGTTGTAACAACCTTTTATGTTATTTATTGTAAAACTTCTTAAGTAATTTATATGAACATTTTGGTAAAGGTTAAACTCACAATTTAAGTCAAACATTTAAAGATTTGAGGTTTCTGTCAATATACAATTAAAACAAGTTTAGTCAACACTACAAGCTTGTTGCAGGCATTCAAACTGAGGATAAAATATTTGTGATCTTTGTTTTGTGTGGTCATATATAACAATGTTTGTGAAAAACTGGTTCTCTAATAAATACCTTTGTGTTTGCATGGGTGTGGAGAGAAAGTCAAAACTTTGAAGGGCCCTGACAGTGATTTGGATGGGATTTGTACCTGACTTTTAGACCCTTTAGCACAGAGAGTGAACTGTGAGGCATAGAGCACCAATTGTTGCAGCAGCTGGATTTACTAGAAAACATGATTATTCAATTTAACGTCAGCTTTAGTCTTAATGGATTCAATCAAATCTGATGTACGTGACTCTGCAAAGAGAACAGGCTTAACAAGCAAACGTATAAAACTGTTAGATCATTCATTAAAATAAAGTTTGTGCAAACCTTTAAAGAATGGCGCAGAGTGTTCTTCAATGAAACAAAAAATACAAAATAATTAAAAACTTTTGGGGAAAAAAAAGATTTTTTTTCCTTAACCAACATCTCTCTACCAACACTCTAAAAAAGCTGTATTTGTTTGCAACAATTCTGTTTTGTAGGCTAATTTTCATAGCAAAACCTTTTATGGTTGCTCCAGTCTCTAAAGAAGCTATGACTATCAAAAGGTTTTTTGGACTCTAACTGTGGTTTGTTTTTGTTCTAAATGTCTTTGAGCCTAAATGTCACTTTTGCAGGCTGGTTCTAAAGGGAACCTTTAGAGACTGGTGAAAAATAATGCAAAACAAGGTTCCTTTATGATTGAGCTAAAGAACCAGATTTGGTGCTATGCACAAAAACAATATAACAGTACTATTAGAACCGATCTTCAAAAATGCTATTTAGAACAAACCACATTTAAACATTTAGTATTTAAACATTTAGTATTCAACAATTAGTATTAATAGCCTCTTTTTTAACCGAGAGAGAGAGCTTCTCCACCCATCACAGCATCGCAAACATTCCTCCATCTCCCCTATCCTCTAGTGGCACGCTCTGCATTTTTCTCTCCCTAACGCCTCAATAGTCAAACTGTTTGCCCTTATGTACCCAAGTGAAATATGAGCCACTGTAAATTATTATTCTTTGGGCCACATTTGCAAGATGAATGCAGGGAGAGCTGTGCTCTGTTTCTCTCCTAATGAATTGAGGAATTTAGCTTGTGGCGGTTGGCTGTAGAAAGGCACACCTTGTTTGCTGTCTCTCCTCACACGGTGTTGTTGAAAGTGCTCGAGAACAGGAGCTTGTTGAGGGGATCTCGGTTGCTGAGGAAAATCTCTTCTCTGAACATTAAACCACAGGGCATGCTTTTAAGCTTCGCTGCTAGACAAATATTTTCAGTTATTAGGAGCATTCACAATGATGTGCACTGTGAAGAATTCCAGCTTCTGATGAGGGGAAGCCTGATATAGTAATTATTCAGAAAGGAAAGACATATTTGCTGCTCTGCCAAACACTGGCGAAATGTGGTGTTGTCTGCTCTCTGGACATGGTTATCAGTGGCTGCTTCGCAGAGCTAATGTTCTGCTCAGGGCCGTGTAATGCTGTTTAAATGCTGGCAGGGCCATACCCCGGATGCTTTAGCCTGTGTCACGCTGGATTCCCTCTACAGTGGAAGCTCGGTACTCCTCTCCAAGCCCCAGGCTCCTAGGGGTGCCAGCTTTAGTAAGAATGGATTCTGAGAGAAACACTTTTTGAAATTTGTTCTCTGTGGCTATGCTCAAACTGCGGGTCTCAATTGCATTTTTAAGTGAAATCAAATTGTTTGTAATCTCACTCACATTACATAAAATATGAAACTTGTACCAGTCATGTGAAAGAATGTGAAAGAGTTGTGCAAGTGTAGGAAAATAAAATGAAAGTAAACATGGATGAGAATGTGATATGGGGCGATAATGTGGCATTCTTTCAATTCATTTCCGATCGTAGCCGTCATTATTTTAACCAAATCATGTATAGAAGATGACACAGAAGAGATATGTATTAATTAATTCTATTAATTTACTTTATTTCTACTGACTGCTTTTAGCTTAATCGCCAACCATGAATTTTGTATTTGAATTTTTTCTCACGCTCAGAAATGCCACGTCTGTGACCTTACGATCGCATAAAAGTCAGATTATGGTTCCCTAGTTTTTCAGACTGAGGCCGCATTGCAAAAAGTCAGATACACATCGATTTCAGGACCACATATTAAAGCTGGGTCAATTTGAAGAAATTGGAATTGAGCTTTTTTGAAAATATAAGATACTGGGCAAATCTGGTCTCTTTGGAGTGCCGTCTGAATGTAGCTTTATCTGTTTCTTCAGGCTTTAAGCACTAAAAACACCTTTCTATGCAAGTTCCTCAGCAGTCAAAATAACATACCAACAACAACCCTTGAGTTAACTTATTAATCAATAAAGTAATATAACCTATAAATCTAAGTGGTTTATGTATTAAAAAATAGAGGATAATTAATATCTAATAAAAATGAACTAACTTGAACAATTAAGGTTTTATTTATCAAAGTGCAGTGGAGTTTTTTTTTGCTGTGTTCATATTTTCTTTAATAAAATACAACAATGCTCAGCTTTATTTAATATGTTTTAAAATTTTTAGAAGAACAAATCTGGCCTTTAATGTACGTTACACCTAACCAATGCGTTAATTATGTTTGACGCCGATAATGGCAATCATAAAACAGGAAGAGGTCAAGGCATGTAAACGAATGATGAGGGATTTTTTTAATCTGGTCAGGGACAGTGTAGGTTGTCAGTTGTGTTTTCTGACAGGAGAAACATCGAAATGCACACCCGAAGCTGGCTTCCCCAGTGTGTGTGTTCTGTGGTCAGGCCGGGATGTTATCTGGATAGGACTCTTAAATGAAGAGGTTTGTGTGATGCTGAGGATGCTGGGGAAAAGCAGAGCTCTTGCATTATCTTAATTACACCCATGAGCATCGCTGCTGTCGTCATTAGATTATTAGTCGGCATTAAAGTGCCCCATGAACGTCAAGAACATGAAGTGTGTCTCTGTTTAAGAGCCACTCTGTTGACTTTTGGTGTCAATCAAGTGTTTTCCAGATGGTTGGGAAAAACTGAAAATTGAGTAAGGGTTTCTTTAATATTTTTCACTTACTCTGAGTAGATATCTGCTTTCGTTTGCTCGCCTGCACATGTGTAAGGTTTATACAGGTTTTATACAAAGTTTTTTGAGTGGATGATTTGCCTCACCATATGCTTTCAAGCGCATGCAGGTCCTGGTGTATGCTAGTTAATGAAGTTTTATTGGCAGGATCAGCATGGTTTTGATCGTCAGAAGAGGCAGCGGGCCAGGTAAAACAGCTGTGTTGCTCCATCTAATTCAGAAGAAAAGGAACCCTTTTATTAATGGGCTTAGTAGTGCAAATGCTGCTTGTCTTTCAGACAGTTCAGATATTGATCTGAAACTATTTTACGTCTCCTTAGTCAACGGTGTTATTTATTTCCCTTGCATTGTTATTAATAGATTTTTTTATTGGTTGTGCTTCTCTGTGTTAAAGCACATATTGTATCTGATTTGAAGCTCTGAGAAAACAGCATCTGATGAAGCGACAGAAAAATCTCAGAGTTCGGACATTAGGAGGAAAAATAAGAGCCATTGAAATGGAGTCATAATGGTTCGGCTGTTCGAAAGCAAAGGAAGAGAAGAGAATTGAGTCTTTCCCTCTTTTTGCCCCTTTCTTCCTTGTGTGTCTCACAATCTTTTATCTCTTTTATTCACTTGGGACTCTTCAAAGTAACAAGCTACCCTCTCTTCCCTTGGTGCTGGACTTGGAACTCAAATTAGGGGTTGCTTGATTAGAGGGGAAAGGGGGGTGGCGTTGGCCTGCGGTAGCAGAATGGCTATTGGACAGAACAAATCGCACCCCTACAAAGTGTCTTTTATCTAGTTGGCCCTCTCTTTGACAGCTCCTTCTCTCACTCATTCACCACAGTAGTAGTTGTTTGTCTCTGCTGTTCCAGTTTGCATTGTGGGAAATGTCATCCAATCTGGTTTGTGACAGGGAAGCGAGAGGAAGGTAAATGTTGTGTTGATGCTGTCTCTTTCACATGCTCTCACTTCTTCTTTCCCTTTCCTCCTCAGCCAAAAGATTCTGAGTGGAATCTTAGGTCCTGGTTGATGAATTAGACAAAGCTAACCTGCTCTCATTATTTAGATACCTTCCTGCCAAACCATGTCAAAGCTGAATGACAATGCAACGAGACACCTTTACAAGAGCCAGACTCACTGCGGTTAAGAGCAAAGCTGCATGCACTACTGCTTTCTTTGTCAGCACTCTATAGACAGATAGACACAGACAACCCCCATGCTCTCCTGCAAATAAAACTTTTATCTGCTTTTAAAAGGAATCTATAATTCAACACAGAAGAATTCCTTCATGTCAAAACAAAGATACTACCAACTTTGTTTTATAGTTGTAAAGGCTGCACTATGGCATAATGGTAAGCCCTGCTATCTCTCTGTAAGAACGTTCCTGGTTTAAATCCTGGCTAAGGACCTCCAGAATATAGTTTCCCCTAAGCTTTCCTGCATTTGACCCTGTATTCTTTCCAGTGTTCAAAAATATATTATGTGTTTTATAAACATTGATAAAGGAATAACTGATTCCCCAGTTTTGTTTTTATTTTAGTTTTTTTATTGTTGTTGTTATTTCATTGCTGCAATAACAACAAGAACAATAATAATGTAAAAGGTATGCAGTATTTAATCTAATAATTTGAAAACAAAGTGACAAAATTATTGCATAACTGGGAACAGAGAAAAAGTGCGAGAATTACTTTATGGCAGGATTTAAGCAGCAAATGAAGTCAACACAACTTTTTGTTACTTTCTAAATACATACATTAAATGCATATTTAAATCAGAAAGAGTCTAAAGATGACCGGTATACATTTCAGACAAAAAAATGATTCATATTAATATTCAATTTAAAAAAGTTCATCTGCTGTAGATGTTTAACTGAAACCAACTCACTGAACCTCTGCATGCCCTCCTGATCCAACAGCCCATTAGTAAACTATTGTTTTGGGTTTTTTCTCAGTATAACAAAGTGCTTAGAGTACTGTTACAAAAACATGTGCCTGAACATTTTAAATTGTGCTCTCTACTGTTGTTCAGCATACTCTAGGTCATGTCATATGATTGATAGGTGTTATTGAGCTGGAGAGTCCTTAAGTGGGTAGAATTGAATCCAGATGTTTGCCCCTGAGTGGGATATGACTTCTGCCCCCCCCCCCCTCTTCTTTCAGAGGGCCCTGAGAATATTCGCTGGGAAAAGGATCCAGTTTTTCTATTTGCCAACCAACATCTTCTCCGGCTTGAAGTATTTCTCCCATCGCTCATTGAGAAAAACATCAGCAGCACACCTTATTTCCCCTCTGTCTGTCTGAGCATGCTCCAGGGCAGATGTCACCTCAACTGCAGCAAACCCTAAATATAGTCCTTTAAGTTTCAAGCCAAAGGTTAATAAAATCAGTAACAAATTCCACAATTCCACAGATTCCACGGCCATTCACAACAAGTGAATAAAAAGTCAATTCAGCCCTGAGGAAAGGCCAGGCCGTAACACTGAATAGGGGCTTTTAGGTACTGTTTTTTTTTTTTTTGTGAGAGGACAAACGCTTTGAGCTGCCACATAAGCCCGGCTAGTAAATTTCTTTGAATGGGGGCTAGAAGTTGACATCCCCCTATTAAGACAAATGGCTTTCCTCATCGGAGAGATAAAATAAATCAGGTGTTTAGTCGAATTAAAATAGTTGAACTAGAGCGAGCCCCGGGGAGCTGCTTCAGAGAAACTCAAGACATATGTGTGCAGTGGAAGACACCCAGGAAAAAATTGAGCGCTGAGCTGGCTGCAAGCCAAGCTGATCGTACTGTTCTCGCTGAGCAGCAGGTTACTGTCCGCAGGCTGGATCACTTAGCATTGATTAGCTCAAGGTAGAACACAGCCTCATGGGAGGATACGTAGGAGGCTTGCACATTGTTTTGTGGTTATGCATTGGGTTGCGCCTCTGTGTGATTTGTGCAGGAAAGATAATGAGAGGATTCAAAGGTGATGGTGACCCTATTTGGGACGTCAGCACATATTTGTTTGTGTCTTCTCTAATAATATCGAGGGAAGCCATTAGATGGATGCCACCTCCTTCATGCAGTCACCCTGCATAGTCTGTCGCTAATCTGCCACCTTATGAGGTGACAATAAGAACAATCGTATTCCTCAACATCTCTCAAAGACACTGTGATCTCTATAAGTGCATCAGGGAACAAGATCTCTACAAGATAGCATCAGGGACTTGAAACCTTCACATTTGGACTCTTTTCCTGTTTGGAAGATTCCATTTGAGCCACTTGGACCACCTTCTTTGGTCTTCAGGATTTTGTTTGATTGATGTGTTGGATGCAAAGCGTTTGCTGGCTCTGCCTTGGCCTGTTCCCAGGAGCTTCTTGATTGTGGGAGCTTTTTATATCTTGAAAGTGCAGATCAATTAACAAGGCTCTGTTTTCCAGCACTTGCTTTGTTTGCTGTTCTGTCTCTAGGAAAGCTGACCTTTGCCTTAACATAGAGTCTATATTTAAAGGTGAAGGACATATGGCTGATGTAACATGAGATCTTGCTGGTATAAAGAGTATATAAGGGAACTCAGGGGGTAGGATTCTTGTTTTTGACTGTATTTATTGTTTTACAGGTACACCGGAAAGTCTTGCAGAGAAGGAACGACAGCTCTCCACTATGATCACTCAACTCATCAGTCTACGAGAGCAGCTTCTGGCAGCACACGATGAGCAGAAGAAACTGGCTGCCTCTCAGATGGAGAAACAACGTCAGCAAATGGAGCTGGCACGCCAACAGCAAGAACAGGTGAGAATGTGAAAGCCAGTGCGACGTTGGAGTTCACTTTATTTGAATTAAACCCAGTTTGGTAGACAAAACACAATTACAGTTCAGCCATTAGTGTTCTGAATAAAACATAAACTTATTAGAATTAATATAAAATGTCACGCTTTTAATTAAAAAAGTGCGCAGGTTGAGAGCAGGTCTAGCATTCTCATCAACTAATTTACCTGAACTTAAAGGTTTTATTTAACATTTAATTTCCTAGAAAATAAGGTTCTATCTAGAGTCAGAGAAGTTTTTGAGATGTTTACCGTCAATGTTTTTTCATGTAGCAAATTAGATAGAGATTTTTTGTTTTTCAAAACATGTAAAAAATGTAATGTAAAGTATTAAATTATGTAAATAAGATTAGTTGAGTAACTCAATTGTGAACAAAATGTCATATAGAACAATTTATCTTCAAGAAGACAATTTATTAAAACATCAGCAAAAGCTTCATGCCAGAGTTGCTTCAAAAACGTAATTGTCTTATAATTCAGCTTGTAATTTAGGACTAATACCATTTAATAATTACTTTTGATTAATTTGTAAACGGTTAAACTCTCTATAAAAGGCTTGGTTACCTTGTTTTTTTATTCTCATAGCTCCTCTTGACTTTTTACCAAGAACATTTTATACAAAGAAAACAAATGTTCTTTCAGAACAGTCAACTAAATTAGCAACAAATAAAGCAAATCCATAGCTTAACTTAAGCTTTGCTTAACTTCCAGTAACTCTGAGACTAGATACATTGTGTGATTTACACACCAAATTGGTTAATTGTTAAGATAAAGACATGCATAATGGGGATACGAAACTATAGCCAATAAATGTCTTGTTAAAAGCTTGTGAATAATCAACATAAAAATAATGCTGTTGTGAGGTGTTAATTACTAGTTAATTAATTATATGTTTTTTTTTTTATAAATTGCGTTCAGATCGGATTGGCTGATATTTTTCTTTTTGAAATGCATTATTGTACTTTATAATTTTTTTCAAAGGAAATTGCATATTTCAACATATTATTGTACTGTTCTTAATCATGGTTTTAGCCACAGGATTTTAGCTCACACTGAATAAAAGGCGTGTTAAATCTTGGACAGGTCACATTCCCTCATCATTCGCTAACAGGGAAATGTAGAGTATAGAAAAAATATAGCACACAAATACTGATATAAAAATGTTGATAAGTTTACTTTTGAAAACAAAAAAATACTTCATGAAGCAGACTTTTTAATGAGTAAATAGTAATGTATTTAAATGGCTTATTCAAACGTTTTTGTAAAGTTGTTTTAAAATGACTAAAATCTTTTGAAATAGGTATGAGCTCATTCATTTAAATGCATTATTCCATTGCCTGAGTTTAGTCTCTTTGGTATTTCAATCTTAAATTCATGAAAAAAAATCTTCCAGAACTCGGATTTTGCCTTGTCTTTATTTTTAACAAGTAAACAATCCATATTGCCCAGAATGCCCTGTTTTTGTTACATTTCTTACAACTTCAACTCCTTAAATCACTTATTCCAATTCAGTTTCCCATTGGGCTGCTGCTGTTTCAATTTCACAATCATTGAACAGCAATCCAAATCTCTAAACAGTCCTTTACATCATCCATGCAACCATCTCCATTCAGTTTGAATTTAATGATGCAATAATCAGCCGCTCATCACAAATTCTCATTTTGATGCTTTATTTATCAGAGGAGACACTTAAAACAAGATGCCTTTTCTTTGCTTTTAAATACTTAATGATGATTTCTCTTTTGCTGAAAAAAAGTTCATTACTTGGCTTCCAGCTTCTTGACAAATCAGGCTCTGTGGATTTAAGAATCAATCTGTAAAGGAGCGTGTATTGTAATGAATCAGAGAAAGTTTGTAACATGTAAGTTGGTCAGGAAACTGATCACTTTTTGATAAAAAATATGCATGAACAGCATGTGAAGATGAAGTAAATGAGGCGCAAGGAAAGCATCGGCATCTCATAAGTTCAGTTAATGCCACATCAGATCCGTCTCCTCTATTTTTATAGCCAAACCATTTAATTTCTATCAATTTATTATGTAGACGAATAAGGTGCATATTAATTCTCTCTCCGTTTACCTGAAACGATTGCACACACTTCTGACTTTCCCCCATTAATGTCAGCCTTCTCTCAAACTTTACGAGAATTGTCTCTTGATTGTAAGCTCATCCAATTTTGATGAACAGTTATAGTTTGGTTTTTCTGTTTTGCAAATGTTCAAGAATTTATCGTCTCCTTTTAATGACAAACAAAATGGGAAGCGAGTCGGAGGGAGGGAGGGAGGGAGGGAGGGAGAAAGAGGAAAAGGGGGAGTCTGAAGTTAGGATGTCATTTAGCCATCCAGACACGACACAGTAATTAACTGTTGACACTACTGAAGAAGCCAGCACAAATTAATCCTGACACATTTGCAGACGGGTGATATCGTACAGCGAACACTTTGTAATTATATTTGAAAATGAAAATTAAATGACACTTAAACCTAGGCTGTCGGGCATGGGGGATGGAGAGCGGAGGAGGGTGGGATGCGTTTAACATGGAGAGCCCACCCTTGGGCAGACCCTGAGCACTCCCCGGTTGCATAAACATGGCACCCTGAGGCACATTGCCCTGACCGGGCTCAGAGCTGGGTGTGATACACATTAGCAGTCGTCTGATTACAGTCATTAGGGTGAACGAGATTTCAGATTTATCCTTCAGTGTAAATGTAATATATGACACAACAAAGAAGGTTACTCTGTGATTGCATTCACTGTTGTAAAAATGTACACATGATCAAATACGTATACACAAAACAGTAAAAAATCTGGTTGCCAATTTGGCAAAAATTAACATTGTCAAATGTTATTTTTCGTTATACCTTCACAGCATTCAATAAAAGCGATTTGATTTTGCTGTATATTTTATAGATGTATTAGAATTTTTTTTATTATGAACTGTTTTATTTTTAAATTTAGGTCTTCTTATTCTGATTTAAAACTGGTATAAGTAGCACATCCCTGTAGAAAAAAATCTAGGTTTTCATAAAGTGAAATTACAGATCCATTTAGTAATCTGAAAATGTCAAATGTAATTGTTAACAATAGTAACAAAATATATATTTTTGTTATGTAGGAATCAATTAAAATTTTCTTCTTTAAACTTGTATGCATGTAATAGAAATATGGTAAAATATTGTATTATGTTGTCTATTTACATACATGTTTTGCTTTACATTTGTAACTATTGACAACAACTTTTCTTTGTTGTTAATGTATTGGTAACAACATTTTTATGCATGCAATAGAAAAATTATATTGTCTATTTTTTATATAAATTAATTATACAGTAGCTGCACATTCAGAATGATCTAAAAGCAACGTATCCCATTTACATCCCTACCTATTTATTATAGTATTTTAAAATACCAAATATAAAGTTCTGTTTCCAAAAAATAATAAAAATATGGCAGGACCAGCAGTAGCACTTTGCTGTAAGGTATTTAATCTGTGCTCAAGAGGTTTAAAAAAACATATACAAAGATAATAGTTCCCAATAACGTGGTTGCGCACAAAACAAAGTATTTACAGATAAAGTCTTCACTTTTGTTGCTTAACTGGGGTTTGTACATCAGCTACAACTTTACTTGACTTTACAGGAACGTGTTTGTCTGTCTAACTTTAAATATGTGTTCCTCTAAACGGATTGTTTTATATTCACAGATTGCCAGACAACAGCAGCAACTTCTGCAGCAACAGCACAAAATCAATCTCCTCCAGCAGCAGATCCAGGTCAGTGCTCGGCTTTCACATCTCCATCTCCTCTCGTTCAGTCAAAAACCCTTATTTTGTTTTACAACTGTCATCAATCATGTTACTATTGTCACCAATCTGGATAATTGGCCGACGGTAATTTGGAAGGGGTTATAGATGGACGGAATAATTATCACTCCTTAATTAATGAAGGAAGATAAAAAACACAAACGAGAGAACGCTTAATGACAGCAAGTGCTGCCTGTTTGCCTGTTTTGTGGAAAAGTGCCCTAAGGGTTTGAGACTTGAAAGCTGGTGATAAATGCCTCTGAAATTACACCGTCCCAGTACAGTGACGTGGCAGAAGCTTTGGAAAAATAGCGCCAGTGCTACTCTTTGCACTGTTTCTCATTGTCCAATGCTGGAAAAATCACTTTACGTTGATTTGACGTTACTCCGTTGCGGCCAGCGATTCTGTAAACACACAGAGATGACATGTAAATTGTGCAAACCTTGCCATTTGCAAATATTTGCAGCTTGCTTTAAGTGATCTTTTGAAGCCCTCTCTTTGTAAGTGTTCTTCAAGAATAGGCACATTGAAAGTTTGCTCTTTGCTTAAAAATAATTGAATTGGATTAGTTGCAAAGCACACACTGTGGTCAACCAAATCCGCTTTCTTGCCACAAAGTGGATTGCATTTTTTGCTCTCCATCAAGCAATTATGTGAAATGAAAAAATGGGAAGGAGGGAGAATAAAAGGGAACACTTACAAGAGTGCCATAAATAAATGTGGCATATATGTGAAGAGAGAAGGGGAAAGATGGAGTAGAAGAATGAGCAAGTGTTTGTGGGAATGAGAGGGATGTTGTTTTGTGTGGTATGCGGTGCTCCATCAACCAAGGTTAGGGGACCACCCAGCCGGAGATGTGGACGTACACAGGCTGGTCAGTGCCAGTGGTCAAGGTCTTTACACACTCCATGCACGCATAAAAGCCAAGGGCAACTAGAGCAGCCTGTGCTTGGATGCTCTTGTCCTCTTCTTTCTTTTTTTTTCTACGCTTCCATTTTGTTCTTTCATCGGAGACAGGTACAAGGTTCCACTCCTTTCTCTCCCAGTACGTCAGCTGGTCTTCTCTCATTTTTCATCTCTTTTTACACATTCTTTCATTCTTTTCCTCTCAGTCCTCACTTTTCACGTCTCATATATTCCTCTACGTTTGAGTTACACTTCAAAGCCCCCGTGCTTGAGGCCCTGGGAAAGGAATCAAGGCCGGTTTTCTTCCCAACACTCTACCTATCATTGTGAGGTTAACCATCAGCCGTTCTTTCTCTCCGAGTCTGCTCAGATGTGTCAGGTAAAAACAAACCACTGTCTTATTTACACAGCCCGAAGCATGACAGATTTATTGCTAGGCAGTAAAACCTCTTTCAAGTGCACTTCTTAAGAGAAAGGCCCAATCTTGTAAAGGTTCCTGCTGTTGAGGTGTCCACAGAACTAGCCACTGTGCTACTACCGTCTGTTAGGCACACTTCACCACACCGGCGTGTGAGAAGTACTGCTCTTCACTTTCTACTCAACAGGCCACTACATGCTCACAGGTTTCAGTCAGTTGCAGTCGAATTCATCTGAACAGTTTGATCATCTTTACAAGAGGAAAGGATCTGCTTTGGATATTTGGCTAGCAACAGAGCTCCTTCTCAAAAGCTCTGTAAAATAAAAGTCAAACATCACATTTTTGTTTAATGTTTATTCATTTATTTTAAATACTTTTTTATTTACTTTAGCATTTATATTTAAATACTTCTTGTTGTTTAGTCACTGTGAACAATGTCTTGACAATTATGTCAAGACAATTATCCAAAAAAGGGAATCAAATCTGGACTTTCTTTCTTTCTTTCTTTCTTTATTTTAGATTGTTTATCTTTTTATTTGACACAACAGTGCTTACAAACATAACAACAGAACAAGCAAAATGAATATTATATAAATAAATAAATAAATACATAAATAAATAAATAATGCTTTAACCTTAACCTAACCTTAACTTTAACCTTAAAAGCACCACAAAAAAATTACTATTTTTGTTTCTAGGTACTTTTTTAGGGGGTTGGAGTTTTTTTGTGGAAATAGAGGGAAAATGCTTTTCCAGCAGTTAAACAAAAGAGACAGTCTCCATCTGTTACTGTTAATAGCTGTTCCAAGGGCTCCTAATCACAGTTGTTTAAACCAGAACACCACCAGAAACAAATCCAGCAAGAGAGTCAGACTTAGGAGCAGTCCTATCTTATCTTGCTTTTTATCTCTCTCGCTTTGTTTCCATATATCATTACCATTGACTCCCTATGCGACCCATATAACTTCCGTCTCTGGAGGACAGTGCCTGTCGTGAGGAAGGAGAAGAAGAAGGGAAACGAGCAGACAAGAGTTAGGATTCAATGAAAAGCAAGAGGAGGAGGATTCGGTAATGCAATTCTCTGGGTCTCTGTTTTTATAAGAGCCAGCTCTACAAAAATGAACAGTGCTCTTAATATACAACAGCTTTGACTTAATTAGTTCTCCAAACAAGCTCTTCAGCCTTCATGTACAAGATGTAAAATCTGAGTGGTAAAACAGCAAGGATTGGGTTTCCCTGCTGTTAGCGTGGAGCGAGTGTTTTAACAGCCAGCTTCCCCTTCAAAGCGCTACTGTTTTGGCTCACTCTGATATGGACCTATATTGACGATGTTACTGATCACTTTAAACAAACCCAAATATGGTCCAAATAAAACCATTAGCCTTGTAACATGATACAGATGTGACTCTTTTTTCTCTCTCCAAATCTATTGACTTTTAAATCCTGCCTCTTTGTATAAGATCTCTTTCAAAATTTTTTTTCACAAGCAGCTCGGTAAGATGCAGAGCTTAACTCTTTGTGTTTTGGGGAATTACAATGTCACTTGTTTTAAAGAAAACAGATGTTAAGATTACTGTGCTAGAGGCTTATCGGAACTTTTCCGTCTTATTTATACGGGCAAAGCCTCTTGTTGAGAAATTTCATATGGCTTCTAATTCCATCCAGAGATCGGATTACTGTTATGTGACTCAATTCAAACTCTAAAAGTGCCATTAAAGACTGAGGTTTCTAGAAAAAAATGTAAAGGAAAGAAGTAACTCACATAAGAGGAGTGAAGTTGCACAATTTAGATGACAGATGGGGGCAATAGTATTTTTCTCTTATCTACAGTACTTGAATTCAAGCTGAGTGCCCTGGTCTTACAGGGAGCATTAAGTAAGTTTTCTTCTGTTCGTTTTTTTCTGTTTTTCTGTAGTAGTTTTTTTTTATTCATTACCACATCACCACCAAATGCCATACTGGAAGATTAGCTCAAAAAGACAATTACAAAAGTAACAATATTTTCCAGGAGGTTTTCTGAATAGATTGCAGTTTGGCTCATTTATCATGTATCCATCAACACACACGCAACAACAATTCTGCATTTGAGAGGATTGAGAAGGAGAGAGGAATCACGAGTGCACATTAAAACTGCCTCTCGCTCATGAGAGGGTGTTATTTGATCTCTCAGATGCACTTTTCTGCGGACGCAAATTTTTGTATTGCGCATATGAACACCATATTTACATACTTGTTTTTTGTCATGATTTTACCTTCATACAATTCTCCAACTTTATCATAGAAATTTGGAATCTGTTCTACTGTCCACCTGATCCGCCGATTGCATTTTTTGCAAAGCTTAGCACAGATAATTTCGTTAGATTAGACCAGTAGCATTTTCGTACCAGACTAATTTTTACGTATACAATTTTAAATATTTCTTTGAAGTTCTTAACAATTAAGGCTGAACATTGCTGGCTGGAAAATATTCTTAATTTAATCCTGCTCTGTGTACATAGTTTAACTTTACAAGAGTGTTCACAAATGCTACTGGTTTGATCCAATTGAATGTTGTATGCAAGGCTATACTAAATGTGCAGATCAGGAGAATGGATGAACAAATGAATTCTCTGTTTTTCTCACAAGTTGAGCTTTATTTTTTCGATGGCCATTTGAAATGCTGTGGTTAAACTCTGAAATAATCTTGTCTGAGGTTGATGTGCATCTTGAGCAGAGCAGACTTGGCTCAGATCACAGCATTCCTGCTCGCCGGGGCTGGTACGGCCAGAGCTGAGGTGACGTAGGGAGGAGAACACACAGGTGGAGCAGGATCATCCCATTGTACACACACCCTCTCTGGCATCAAGAGAGAAATAATTCTCACAAAGGTCAACATGACCTTTAGATATTGAACAGAGCAAGACTACAGAGTATTTAAATTCTTGTTAAGGTTAAACAATGATTTCAGAAGAGAATTCCATGATGATGCTTCAATCTGTCTCTAATAAGCTCTGGATGTGTTCTCCTCTCCCCACGCCTTGGGCTTTGAGTGATGAAGAGAGGGAGTCAGACTGAGCTTGGCTTGTCAATGAACAGAGATGCTGTTTGTCCATGCAAGGCCATTGTTGTGCAGAGGGTTGCTTCCTGTGTTTTAATGCAGGCCGGCGCTTCAAACACTCTGTCATTGTAAAGGCCTGGTTCTACTTATCTAACCCCAGGGCTCCGCTTCCTCTTGCTACTCTACTGAGAGAAACCTCCACGTGGCTGTCTTCCGCTGTCCTCCCCCTTTCTTCCTCCCACCCGTCACATCCCCCCTCTCACCTCTTCTTCTTGCCAGCACCAACTGGATCTTTTGCTTTCTTTTGCCCTACACTGCAAAGCACCATTTCTCATATATAGATAGATAGAAGGACTGTGCAAATGGCATGTTTTGTTGTTTTGAAAGGTTTGACTGGATGACATGATACAAATTCATTAAGGGACACTTGGAGGAAAGGCTCGCATATCCTCCTCTCCTCTCTTGTCCTCTTTTCTCTTCTCCTCTCTTCTTCTCTCCTCTCTTGTTCACTCCCCTCCTTTCCTCTCATCTCCTGTCCCCTTCTCTCCTGTTTTTTCCCCTTCTCTTCTCTCTCCTCCTCTCCCCTGCTTTCCTCTCCTCTTTTGTCCTCTTCTCTCCTATCTTCTCTCCTCTCTTGTCCTCTTCTCTCCCCTCCCCTCTCCTCTCCTCTCCTCTTCTCTTCTCTTCTCATATATGTGCACCAATTCCTTACTTTACTCTCTCTATTTTCTTCTAATTCAGATATCATTCAGTATCAATTCACCTACAGCACTTTTTAATAGGGCATTCCAAATTCAGTGGAAGAGGAGTGGCAAAATTACAGCTAGAGAAGAAGCTGTTGTCAACATACACTTCAAAGCAGGAAAGGTTTCCTCACATGTGGTTTTAAATGGCGTGGGGTAAGCGGCAGGGTGCCTCTAAGGGTTAACTGATAATAGCTGCATACAGCACCAGATTAAAGATTCTTTTTAATTATCCACAGCTAACCATCAGCACAGTGAAGCCAGACAGACTAGAGACGACCTGTGCAGATGATAGGCGCAGCGCTCCTGTGTACCAAAGAGTCTGAAAGTCCAGAGCAAGAGTGGGCCTTCAGGATATTCCTTTGTTCCTATGCCCTGATAGCCAAACGTCTATGAACGAAAGAGACTGATCTCTCGCATGTGTGCTTAGTTTCCCCAGGCCACAGTGGGTTTGCCCTCATAGCGCTGATTGTCAGTGGGAGAGGAGGCCAGGCCAAAAGGGTTAATCAGAGCCAGGTTTTAACTACAAAACACACATGTCTGGCTCTGCATCTAAAGACAAGCTAATTCAATCGTAAACATTCTTAACTTGATTGTGTAATAGCATTATTTGATTAGATTATTTGATGCAAATTCGGAAGACAGACAGTTTGCACAGGCTGAAATGCATTTTTTTTTTTGTCTTTCAAAGCTCACAAACTGAATGAATAATAGCAGTGTGTTCTGAGAAGTTGCATAATGGTGTCCAAGTCTCTCTTCTCACTATTTTACAGAGCGGTGACAGAATTCACATGGGAAGTTGAACAAAAAGAAACTGTCTGTGCAGGCTAAACAGAGCCTCCTAATTAAACACGCAAGACTTTGAGGAACCCATTCATTATGGCTTTTTTTTTCGGAGAGAAGAAAAGATCTCTTCTCTTCTTATGTTCCTATGAGACATCATTTTCCTTCGTTCCACTGCTTTAGTTAAAGTATTCTTTAATTCAATATTTCTGTCTTTCTAGTGATGCTTGTATGCTGTGAAAAAAAGTGTTTTTTTTTCACGAAAAAGAGTTTTCTTTTTCACAAAGATTTGCTTTAAACAATACAGATGTTTCTCCTTTTTGTTTATGTATATAAAATAATGAAATCTTTACATTAATTGTAAGAATGTTTGGTAAAATGTAACTCTCCAAATATTACACAATGATCTTGAAATAGTCTTAAATACGATAGTATTAATATTATACATCCATGAAAAAATGAAATTTTGCAGTGAAAAAGATTTGTGTGGAGCTTTACTATATGATTTCAATATTTTACAGCTATTTCATAGTAACTTTTTTGTCAACTTTGCTATCAGAGAATAGTTTTTCTCCTTTGTCTTCACTATGAAAAAAGCACATTTTTAATTCTAGCGCTCAACTATAACGAAAGATGAGTATATAAATATATATGTTCAATAGATCATTGGGCATTAACACATTATAATCAAGCCTTTGGTTCAGTCTTGAATAAAGAGTTGTATAAACTGTAAGCCCATTTCATCTACTCTCAGTAATATTACAATTACACATTATTTAGCCTTTCACGCAAGGCGCTAATTACCATAGCTTTGTGTCTTGCCTGGGGCCTTTTGGTTTTCATTTTTAATTCAATGAACAACAATTAAATCCAATATTTCATTAAGCTCTCTCGGATGCACCAGGCGCCATATAATAGTGAATAATTCAGCTTGAGTTTTTAGATAAATATAGGGGTGTCTAATTGAACAAAGATAATGTGTCTAATTTGCCTCTTGTTAGACGCTTTTGGTTGTCTCACAGCACTCTTGTGATCTCTCATGCTAAAGTCTCATTTATGCAGAGACATCGCTGAAAACAAGCTACGCTAAAAAAGAATGTGTTGCCAATTAGTATTGTCTGCCAGGCAAATGGATTGTAATAAAGAAGGAAATGAGCGCAGGCGTTTGTTTACACCACTGCTCCCGCTCCCGTCTTTCCACTGGCTAATGCCCTTCTCTTTTTACGGAGTATACTAGCTTCTCCTCCACCAGGATGAGGGCCATAACGCTCTCATCCAATCCTTTTGGCCTGTGCCCAGTGCGGCAGAGCCTGAAACGCGCTCATCCTCCATTTAGCGGAGACTGTTAGCTGATGAAGAGCCCAACATGCGAGAGCAGAGATAAAAGAAAGCGGTGACCTGACTCATTAGCCCCCTTTGATTTAATATATTGACACTTGGATACAAATAATTCCATTTAGTGTGCTTGCTTGGAGGGGAGTGCGGGGGATCAATTTAATTAGTTATGAAATGTGACTTCTTGTCACGAAGCAGGAGAAACGCTGACGTTAAATAAAGTCATGTGCAGTTCAAACAATAAAGCTTCTGTTGGCTTGTTTTAAAATGTAATGATGCATTACAGCAGGCTTTATAGTTACATCCTCTTCAATGGAGCATGTTGCTTTTAATATTAAGATAACCATTCAATAAGAGTAGAACAATATTGGATGGTTTGTTTTCTCTTCAAGAGACATGTACCAAAACTAATCACTTATTGTTTTAGCTGTACACAACACATCTTCCCTTTTTATTGACTGGAGTTGGGTTTTATTGACGCTCAAGTTATACTATGTATTTTACGTTGAGAGAGATCACAACACATAGACATGTTGTTTGGGCTTTATGTACACTGTTCAGTAGACAACGCTTACAAATAATATTTATTGATTGGTAAAAATAAACCTTAGACGTTAGCTGTTTTTTTTCTCATTGAAATGCGAATGCAGTTTCAAATCACAAAAAAACTAACTTTTGAAGCAGATTTACAAACTTACTTGTATCTTTGGCTCATCTGTAACCCGTAGTAATGTTTTTTGAGGTTTCTGATCAGCCAAATTAATTCTGAGTTTAGGATTAAATCGCCACCTGTTGGATTGCAATACCCTTGGTAGCACTTAGTGATTTTTTTCTATTTACATGTACTCCCTCAAAGTGAGATCTAACAGTATATCAAACGCAGCTGCTTTTTATTATCAGATTTTACAACTTGATTTACACCTGTTGGATTGGAATGCTCTTGACAGCACTTAGTGATGTGTTTTAGGACTTTGGGAGAGGAAAACCTTTTTTTAAGAAATAGCAGTCCAAATTATAAATTGTAACCAAAAGTAGTCATTTAAAAATATCTGAGTATTTTACTGGTCCTTTATTACAAGTTTGGAAGTATAGATAGCTAATCATGATAAATATTTATCATTCATTCTCCATGAGAAAAATAGAGGTGAATGTCAGAAGATGAACACATTAACCCCGTTAATTCTTTTCTAGTTTTCAGAAGAATTGCCAACATATGAGAAAAATATGTCAGCCATTTGTAATGTCCATTTTAATGTTAAAAAACGATAGGAATCGTCTATTTCAGAGACTGGATTCTGAGAATAGTATATATTTTCTGCATGAGGTGTTAAACAGAATCAACTTTGGAAGCTATATTCATACATTTTTGCTTTATAAAATTCCCATTAAATGGACTGTCTGAGTTAGGGAACTGTCCAAGAGCGCTGAATGCAATCAGAAAGCACCTGTCTCTTTAAACACCGGTGCTTTTCTTTGCTCTCATGTTGACACTGCAAGAGGAAAATATATGAGTTCCTGGAGAACACATCTTCCAGTGTGATGCAGACTTGGTTCCTCTCCCCCTCTCCCCGGCTGAGTGTTTTCCGAGTTAATGTTGAGCAAACTGTTTTGTCTTTGCATTGGTTTTTAAGCGTGGTCCGCAGTGGGCACACACACAGGGAAAGAAGGCAAGCCATTAATAGCCTCTACTGTGTGCGGCCAGCCAGCAGTTTAGAAAGGGGGCCCGTGTTTTCTTAGGGCTAGGGTGGCAAAGCAAAGCATTCAGCCCGCGCGTCGCAGCACAAAAAAAGGGCCGCTTTGTGTTTCGGATGGAGCGGAGGAGGGTCCGAGTGTTCCCGGCGGAATACAATGAATGGGCCGTTTTGTCTTCCCTCAGTTTTCATGCACACTGAATTGCTGTTGTCTTTCTCTCGCTTTCCATTTCTCCCTCTCTCTCTCTCTCTCTTTCATAATTATTCTTCACCGTCACTGGGTGTGCACATGACATTTGAGCATGTTTTAAAGTCTCAACACTCTCATGCGCCTGCAATAAAGTGCTGCCTGTAACAATGTCAGCTTTCTGCTGGACAACAGAGCACTCTCTGTTGTTCTCCGGCCCAGCTGCTGGAAGGGGAGAGCAAAGACACTGGCTAAGTCTGGACACAGATGACAGGAAGGAGAAATGCTCCTTTCTCTCTCTCCTCTCTCTCTCCTCTCTCTCTCTCTCTCTCTCTCTCTCTCTCTCCTCTCTCTCTCTCTCTCTCTCTCTCTCTCTCTGTCTGTCTCTCTCTCTCTCTCTCTTCCCAGACAATGTCATTTTTAGTTAATGGGTGGTCTGACTCAAGAATCTCTGTTCTAAACTGTTGGGTTGTGACTCACATTTTGGTCACAGATCTGTTCAGATGTAGGGAAACAATGGTAAATGTAATTAACTGTAAATGTCTGGAAAACAAATAATAGTATTGACTTGAAAGTAGTATAAATCGCTTCTAATTTTCTTGTCAACGGCTTTGCATTTAATCTCATTTCGACTTATCAGTCACTTGGTTACAGCAGAGCATCATGACAAACGTGTGCTGTGCAGTAACAGTGTTTTGAAACATGTGCATGCGATGTTGAATATCTTTGTTGCTTTTATAATTTGTAACAATTGGAAATATACATGCACTACAATGTAAAAGAATTTAAAATGTAGACGTTTTTTTTACTTGCCTAAATGGGTTTTAAGCAAAATTCTGTTTTATGTTCCACAAAAACAAGCATTTCTGAAGTTAAATGAGCTCGCTAAAAGTAATTAGTTGACTGAATTAAGCCTTTAAAAAAAGTAAAGATCTTTAGTTAGTTGGATATTTCACAGTGTAGTTGCAAAAATTGTTGGATTCCAATTTTATGTTGCATATTTGCATGTGTTCTGTCCATGAGATTACACCTGACTGAACTAATATTTATACTCAAATTTGTTGTTAATGATTTCAACATTCCATTTTAGTATGATACGTAAAAAATGTTTTTACTACTCTCTCTGCTAATTATGTCTAAGATATTTATTATTTCCTAGGCTGGATCTATCGCATCTAATGATTGGTCTCCAATTTCATCATGCATTATTCAGAAGTGACCAGAAAGTACATGTAGTTAAAATTAAAATAAACCAAAAACACAGACTACACGAATGAGAGCATTTCACATTACACTACTACACTGCGCTGTCCCATCTGAAACAGTCTGGACTGCATTGTATATCGTGCCACTGCCGGTTTTCATAACTGGGGGATGTATATGTGGGATAATGATGTTGGCCTCGGACTCATTTGTGGGTTTGTTTATGTCTGTCCTTTTCTCCCCTCATTACCCATGCTGTTTGAGCCAGTCCCCTCGGGTTTAGGCAGTTTACTGCAAACCTTTTTAATTTTATGACCAGACCCTGGTAAGAAAAAAAAATGTTTTTCTCCTTTCCCCCTTTTTATTTAGGCTCTCCAATTAGCTTTTAGAAACAACTTAAAAGTTAATGCCATGTTAACTGTGTCATCTTAGAGCAGGTAACTATAATAAAGCATGTGTTGAGTGCTATTGTAGCTGCGAGGTGAAGCTGGCATCAGTGAAGCCTTAGGCTTGTCTTTGATATTTTATATGCACAACTACCCTAATTGCCTGAAATATTTACAGACTTAAATTACATTTTAGGTTCTTAGAGGCTCAGAAAGAGTTTGCCTTAAGAACACATTTCGGTTGAACACACACTGATCACATTTTCCTTGTGTTCTCATGGGAATTCCTCACCCCTCCTCATCTTGGTACTGAACTAATTTACTAATTTCAGCATCACAGCATGATCCCTGAGTCTACCCATGTGATATTAAGCACACTCGTTTGATTATTCTTAAACTGTAATCATTAAAAAGAAAGAAGTGTATTGTAGTGCTCGTTGTATAATGAAAGGGAGAGTTAAACCAAAGGAACTTTGTAATGAAATGCAATAAAAGGGAACATTGAAAATTAACATCAAAATCGTACATTTTTAACTGATCTGCTCTCTTCTGCTGAAGTATGTTTAAGTGTTACAGTAGATTTGCATGATAACAGCTGTTACCCACTCCTTCCAGATACTGTCACACCATTCTGAAAGGTATGATAACAGCTTTATCAATCCATTCGTATGAGTATGAGCAGGTTTAATCCAGGGGTTTCATCCAAATAATTCTTGCAATAAGGGGGTTTGGTGGGGTAGCATAATAAACATAAGAAATAATTGTTTTCTTTGAGTCCAGCATTTTAGCATATTATTTAAACTGGATAATACACCCACTCTGGGCTGCCAGTAGGTGGAGTAGGCACCTACTGGACAATTTGAATGGGGCTGATAACTGAAAATAAAACATGTCAAACTGGCCCCTCTCATTTTGATTTTCAAAAAACAAAAAAGCAGTTTTTAATACTGTTTGAGGGAATACTGATAGGAATCCCTTTAAACAACTAAATCCCAGATGAACAATAAAACATCATGCGCCTGTTCACAAACCCCAGAGTATATTGAAGCAAGGCTGACGTGGAAGTTGGAGGGCTGGGGTGGGGGCTGCTATTAACAGCCCTGAACTTAAAATAGACATATTGGAATGGCTGTTTTCCAAGACGGCTTGTTTTACTGTGTAAGGAATTAGCAGAACAAGAAGTCATCTATTGGTTATTTCTCCAGACATGCTGAGCATGGGCCAGTGTCTTGTTTCTGATCACCTTGCCCCTTTCGACACACACTTCCCTACAATCTCCCAAGTCACTCTAGAATAAATTAATTGTTTACCAGTGCTCCCACTTCTGGATCACAAACGTTAATCTTTTACCTGTCTAAAAAAACACACACGGAACAAAAAAAGAGTGAAAGCAAGAAAACATGGTTCTCATCGACCGATAAGCCTTCGAGTCTGAGGACTAGTGGATTGTTGGAGGCGGGGTACGTCCAGGTCAAAGCCATGGCTACCAGACAAAGCCTCTTTATTCTCTCTCCTGTGTCTGTGTGGCTGACGTGGGCCTCCTGAGGAACTTCTTACTAACATAGCAGAGAGAACAATGCTCTGGCAACAAGGTGGAAACCTGGTCTTCCTTCCAACCTGGTGCTGACAGAAAAGGGGGGATCAAAGTGCGACTCAACTCTATCGATCCACATGGCCCGATTGTCATCAGGGGCTGAAGCGAGGCTGAGCAGAATATCTGCCGCTTTGATAAGAGCCATGCGAGCGTGGGTTTATGTCTGAGCGTGGGTCGGATTAGAGCTCAAAGCTGCTGCCGCCGTTTGCTGGAGGAGTGCGGTTAACTGATAAATGACCTGTGACGTGAGAGTAATATGTACTTGGGGATCTATGGGATTGTTTAATAAAATTGACCTCTTCAGAACGAAATAATGTGCAGGCTCCTGAGCACAAAAGTGGTTTCGTTCACCAAAGAGCTCTCTCTCTCTTTCTCTGTGCTGGTGTGCTTCCAGATAGCGCTCGCTGAGAGTGTTCACAAAGTAGCGGGTGTGAAGTTTGCACTGTCGGGGCTCGGCTTACGGATTGAGTGCGGTTGCCAGGTCCTCACATCGGCTTAAAATGGAACCCCTTAGGTGGTTTTCTTTCACAGTCATTTTGGCTCTGACAGAATCAAGCAAGGGGAAGAGTGTGTGGTCTTTTATTTACTGTAAAAGTGAATGACATTTATATTTAACACCTTGCAGTGTAGTTGTCAAACCAGTGCCGTCAATATAAGGTTTTATTTTAGTGTACGAGTCCCTAAAATTGTAATGCTTTTATCCTTTTATGTACATGTTGACCTTTAAATAATTGCGTTTGTGGATTTTACATTTAAATAGTAAATGAAAAAACCCTAATGATCCTAATATAAACAAAAATATTTTTCTATAACTATATTAAAGATATCCTTGCAAATCTACATTTGTTAAATTGTGCAGATTTTTTTTGTAAAACTAAATTACTCTCTGTGTCTGTCAAATATCTGACAATTAAAAAAAACATAAATACAGTTCACCGTATATAGTGTCTTTAGGGAAAGTGTTGAACAAAATATAGCGGTCTGGTGAAAATAAAATTATAAACCAAGATTAAAAATCTGAATTGTTACTAAACCCATAGAATTTTTTAATTTTTTAGGTGGAGACGATACCCACTGTACCATTTGAATGGGGTTGATAACAAATATATCAAACTTAATAAACAAGTCAAATTCCTTTTTTTTCACCTTCACCTACTCTGACAGAACCAAGCAAGGGGAAGAGTGTTAGGTATTTTATTTACAGTAAAAGTGAATGGTGATCTAAATGTAACGACCTTGCAATGTAGTCAAGGTTTTATTTTATTTGAACAGTATATAGCATTTTTAAACTGGTCAGGTGCAGCTTACTCCCAAATATATAATCCAAAATGTAAAAATACCAACTGTTCCTAAAACCTGTATTTAAAATAGTTTCTTTATATTTTTTTATGTGTGCAAAATAACACTCCATTTCTGTCTCATCAGCTTTGAAAAGCATTGGGCATGATAAAACATCTTCTCGACTTATAAAGTGGTAAATAATCCCAGAGTGACGCTTCTTCAAGATCAATCCTTATTTTCATTCTAAGGAGACAGGGAGACAGATTTAGGGGTTGTCTTTTCTTGGCCCAAAGGTAAACTTTAAAGACAGCAAGGTGCATGGGTACTGACAAGGGCCATATTGAGTTCTGTAATGACTTGTACATCTCCATTTTCCATGCGTCTGGGTCAGCATGGCAGCACATCCACATTTACTGCTCGATAAGGGAATGCAGCTATATATAAATAAATTAGAGCACCAGTTGGATTACATAAATACAGCACCCTATTCTACCAGTTATCTATCCATGTAGTGTGCTTCTCCTTCTCCAGCATGGACTGTCTGACCTCAGGATTATTTGCCGCTGTAAACCACCACTGAACCTAAGTGCTGATGTCACCATTTCCACTAACAACATTGATTAATCTATAGCTGCCTATTTACTTCAGTGGTTACGCTTTCTCCTTTTTTCAGTCATTCAACCTGCGGTGAGCGCACATTGTGTGTTTAAACAACCTACTGCTGACGACTCTGGCTTCAGTGTCTGGAATTAGAGAGCAGCAGCATGGTTGTAACTCAGCTGTTTTTAAAACTGAGCAGCATTTCAAGCAGTCAACTCCATTTTCACTTACAAGTAGCTGTGCTTGGAAGCAAACCTGCTTTGTGTGATCTATATATACTGGATATACTTTAAAGCATGTGCAGTATATGGTTGGATAAATGAAGTTAATCAATAGCAGTCTTCAATTGAAAAAAAAACATATTTTAATAGTTTTTTTCATTTTATGGGTACTTTGAAATTAAAAGCTAAAATATTCTGGAGTGTGCTCATGTCAAAAACGGGCACTTGAATTTTCTGAATAAAATCTTAAATCTAGTGCATTGCAATAGAGAGCCTTTAAAATAGCAACTATTTAGTCAGATGTAAGTTTTGTTTTCCAGAAATAACACAATCAATCAATTCATTGGTTCTAAAATGGTTAACTTCTTCTCCCTGCTGCAGATATTACTTCAGTGGAGTCAATCATAATTTGATATAGTACAGGAGTGCGTTATAGTTGCTTTAACCTGGGATTTGTCCGAACTTTTATACATTCATAGTAGTTGAGTTGTTAATGCAGGCTACATGAAGGCCTGAAGTTATATCGTCTCTCAAGAAGACATGCTGGCCAGATGTGCGTATCGCTGGCAGAAAAAAAAAGGTTGTGTTGTGCATCACCACGGACTTCATCAGCTGCACTGAACTGATGATATATGCCAGACACTGAAGTTGGAGAGCTCTCTCTCCCTCTCTCTCTCTCTCTCTCTCCCTCCCTCTCTCTCTCTCTGTGTGCCAGCAACACAGAGCCTGACTGATTGCTACAGATGCTCTTCCTCAAGTACCGCGAGTTACATCCTCGCCCCAGCAGGTCTTCGGGGACAAACAATAGCACCTGTTCCTCATAAGATGGGGCTCGTTCATGTATCTTTAATGAAGCATTGGGGCAGATGGCGAGAAATGGCATTATCCCATCCTCTGGTTCTAAGGATGGCAGAAGACAAAGGGCAGACCTACAATGAGTTGGGTTTATGAGGTTCAGAGCTTCCAGAGACCCATGCTTTGCCTCCTCACATCTGTTCCACTTCGTTCTTTCACGCTCTTGAAGATATGACTGACAATACTAATGCTGGAGGATGCCAGCTGAGTGGCATGCTGATGGAGGGAGGGGAAGTATTGGGGCAGGGATATGTGTGAGCTTGTTTTTGGATATCTAGGGTCTCGTGTAAAGAAACTTTAAAATGCTCATTTTCTTTTTTGAAAGAATAATTTGGATCATCTGAGTTGATTAAGTCAGCTATTTATCAGCAAGTTGAAACGTTTTTTTTAAAACCAATATTTAACATTAATTTTCATATTCTGCAAATGGCATCTTATGACACATATGTTAGATGTATTTTTTTAGTTGTTATGTTAGTAGGAATTTAAAGATAAATAAATACATTTAAAATTAAATAGCAATTTTTTCTGCTTCGTAATTCCATGCATTAAGTATAGTACTGTATAAAGTCTTTTGTTGAGACATTTTCTTTTTTGTGAACTTTAATCCTTTAATTGGGTTGTTTTTGAATTTATGGTGGAAACATGTAATTTAGGAGTAATACAGATTAATACAAGAGAATGAATGAACGAAAGAAGGAAGGAAGGAAGGAAGAGAGGGAGGGAGGAAGGAACAAATGAAGGAATGAATGAAGGATGGAAAAAGGAAGTAAGGGAGATGTGAGGGAAAGAAAGAAAGAAAGAAAAAAATAGATGCACTTTGTTAAATATGTGCTAGATGTGGGTTTTAAACCTTGATGGGTTTGAATTTGCAAGAAGATAATATCAATCCTTGACTAATATTTTACTCTTATAACAATACATATACTGTAATTACCATATTCTTGATTTTTCTTGCATCAATGTGACTGTGTTCAGACTGTGAGCGACAAATAGTTTCAGCGTCTGAATGAGAGATTCTAATTCTTCAAGAGAGCTTCAATGCAGAATGTGTTTCATTTGAGTTCCGTCTGCCTAAGTGCTGCCACTTAATTCCATTCTCTGTCTATTAGCAGTCAAAGCAAATTGCCAGTGATCATCTTTAAATCTTTATCTTCATTGTCTGCTCCTCTCCACCAGTGAACATTAATTGACAGACTTGAAAGCTAACCTTCACTATTAGCCTCCACTTTAAGGACGCTTATTTGATTTGCCACTCACAGATGTGCTGTGTGTAAATTAAACTTTAATGCAAAAGCTTCATCGCTGCAAATCACAATCGTTCAAACCCAGGGCAATTTATCCGTTTTCACCTTTCCCTTTATCCTCTTTCTGCTTATACCTTTGAAGCAACATTCGGAGAGTCTATTTGATTAGCAGCTTTATTGTTATCATTCTTTTTATTTCTTTCAATGATGTCTCTTTTTGAGCTGTTGTGAATTAAAAGGACATTGATACAGGTAAGGAACAGATGGTATAGGGCTTTGCAGACCAGGTGTTTCTACCGTTATGTGCAAAATGACATGTTAAGGAACAGTTGTATTTTTGTTCTACTCTTAAAGCAGCTGTTGTGCATAATATTTCAGCGTAATATTGATTCGTCTTACAAGGGTAATGGGAATAAAGGTAATGGCAATTATGAATGCCATCAACCTTAGAAGACCTTGAAGGACAACAGTATACATGGTCAGAGCAATTTTTGAAGGTTCTTTATTGTATCAGACGTCGTTTAAGACCTGTTAGTGTTAGTACAACCTTAGCAGATGAATTATACTGCATCTCAATTTGAAACTCTGAGGGTCACACACATCTCTTAAGGTCTCTATACATCTATCCGAATTGAGATCCGCACAAACATTTGGTTGGCTTCTCGGCTGGGTGCTTTTTGCAAGCTAGTGTTTAAAGTTGGTGCAGTGATGCTCCTTGCCCTTGGATGGCGTTCATGTGTAATCATGTTTGTGAAAAGAACAAATCTAACTCGTTAGTTATAACCGTTGATGGTATATAAGATGGGCGGAGTGTCCGTGACGTCAACCATAGATTTCTGGCAGTTAAAAGAGGATCAAAGCGGGCTGAGCCAGTACTTGAAAATGCTTTCGCAGAGGCGCGACATTGCTGTAGTCAAGGCATCTGAAAAAAAAACTTAAACAATCTTATACAAACAAATGTAAAAATTAATTTAAATTTTGTGTTCGTGAAGATCAAAACTAGTGATCTGAATCAACAAACTTACTTGAGCCAAGAATAGAAAGATATTTTTTCAGCTCGAAAATTGGTCAGTTTTAAGTGAATGAGAATCTGCTCACTTCAGGAGTCAGCCTCAAGTGGCCGCTCAAGGAACTACAGTTCAGTAACTTCCTATTACACATCAAGAGAGAAAGCAGGAGGTTGCCCCTTTGTAATATTTCTTTTTGGGAGTGAATAATTTTCTTTGGTGAATACGTATTACACTGTTAATAATCAGAAAACATAGGTGAGTGAGTTCATTTACTCAGATTCTTGTATTTTGCTCTATTTTTGGGCTTTGTTGTAACACTTTGCAATTAGATCTGAGTTTTTCCCATATAAACGATATAAAATAATCTTTAATCTTCTTTTAAATGAACAAGAGTCAAAAGAATAAAGCACCAAAGAGACTGAAACTTCCTATCACTTCTCATGGGAATGCCAGTTTTATAATCTGTGAGGGTTTTGTGGAAGAACAAAGATGTGTGGAGGCTTTAAAAATTTGAGTTAACATTTTTACCCTGCAAGTAAAATGGTTAGACGTGATTAATCTCAACCATTCAGATGCAATTGCTAGGTTTGCGATTGGGTGCACAGGAAATTGTGTATTTTTCCCTATTTATTTTTGCTCATACGCACCTTAATCTGATTCAATGAAGTGAACACTTGTTTAGCACTTTGGGAATAAATCATACAGAAGTCCAACATGTGTCGTTCAGAAGCTAAAATTAAAAAAGAGACATTTTGCAAAGCTCAGCAAAAAATTCAGAATGGGATGTGATTCCTCAGACCAGGTTGATTTCATGCCTCGATGCTGCGGTGGTAATTGCATCCAGACCAGGTTTTATTGCAGACTGATTTTAAAGAGCGATGATTGGCGAAACACTCCATAATGTGTTTATTTTGGGGGGGGCTGACCTTTATTAACCTGTTCTCCGGTTGGGTTCCCTCGAGGCGGCCTACGGTAGCAATGCTGTAGCCCGTCAAGCACAGGCAGGAAGTAGAGAGTGACAGCCAGATTGAGTCCAACCAGGACTCCACAAACATGTGTTTTCAAACTTCAGATCCCTAAATACTCTCAGATACACTTTTCCTTTGTCGCCATTCCACCCTCACTGTTTTTACTCTTAATTTGACGCTATGTCATCCTCACGCACAGCGTTAGCCTTCTCTCTACCTTGCAATAAAGCAGAGATGAATCCGAACATGTTGATAGTGTTTGAAAGTCACCACATTCAATGCCAGGTGTTGACGTTCTACACAAAATATCCTAAATGTGCAAGCTTTTGGGCTCGTTCCATCTTTTTCACTGCTGGAAACAGGTGCTGTACATTACTAGATGCCCATGGGAATTTTCATGTGTATAAATGACCTTCCAAGAACAAGAGATGGGCCCCCATTACAGCAGCTCAGATTTGTACGGAAGGCCTGCTTGACATTGATGCTTTTAACTAATAAGATGAAACGGGCATTAGTACAACTTACAAAACATACAAAACTACTTTTGTGGCACAAACACCAGTAATGAGTGTGTTAGAGGGTTTCTTTGAAGCGATAATGTGTGATTAAGTGCAGGTATTTGGTGAGTGTGCGTAGAGTGGACTGGCGTCAGAGCATGAGCGCTTCTGTCAGGCTCTGTTAGGGCCCCGTCTGATCTCCTCTCTCACTCTGTTCAGCAGGTCCAGGGTCACATGCCTCCGCTCATGATCCCCATTTTTCCACACGACCAGCGCACTCTGGCAGCAGCCGCAGCAGCCCAGCAGGGCTTTCTCTTCCCCCCTGGCATGTCTTATAAGCCAGGTAAGAGAGCACACTTACATCACGCCCATGTGTTTAACCAACTCCTTATGTACAGAGCTTCTCTGATCCATCTTTTGAAGATGCTTTTAATGAATATATACTATGATGTTTGATGCACAAACAGTCAGTTTTTTTCTATTATTTTAACGCAAGCTTGTTCTCCTGTGAAACATAAAAAATTATTCTTAAAAAAAGACAAAATTAGCACATATCATTCTCAATACAGCTGCTATATTTTTATTAATATTAAAGTAAGGTTTGGGTCTCAAAACACATATAAATAGGCGTTCCCTGTACATTGACAATGTGCCCTGGCCTAAAACAAATTAGTGTATTTATTTAAAAAGTAAATCTATTTTTACAGCGGCAAATCTTTGCCTTTAATCGAGCGTGTTTTTTTGATAATCACATGTGTTATAAGAAGATTTTCATGAGAATTTGTACTTTACAAAGCTGTTTGAGGAAAATTTTGTCAGATTGGTATTGGTATTGTAGTCATCTTTATTGTTTTTGTTGTATGAACTGTAAATCTCCCTGGATTGTCATTGATGTTGAGTAAAGATTCATTTTATAAGTAGGTTAATATCTTTGTTGGAAGATATTTGGGTTTTGAAGTTAAAGCAACTGAAACGAACTGACAGACAGGCGTCCAATCAGAGCTGTTTTCTGGGGAAGTATTGTCCCGCCTCACCTTGGACAAAAATCACAAGAGCACATCGAGACCTCCACCGGCTCACGAGAGTGTGTGAATGCTCTCTCAGGGGTTCAGTTTTCTGATGCGCAATTTTTTTTATTGCATATGTGAATATACACCTTTTTTTTTTGGCATGATTCTAACTTTATACATTTGCTCCTAAACCCTACTTTTCACTCTGCCTTTTAATGATGCAAGAGACTTGATGTGTAATTTTAAATATTTGATTATGTTTTAGAGTACATTTTTTAGGTATATATATATATATATATATATATATATATATATATATATATATATATATATACCTAAAAAATGTACTCTGAAACATAATAAATTTTAAAATTACACAAATTGATCAAGTCTCTTGCATCATGGTCTCGATGTGCTCTTGTGATTTTTGTCCAAGATGAGGCGGGACAATACTTCCCCAGAAAACAGCTCTGATTGGACGCCTGTCTGTCAGTTAGTTTCAGTTGCTTTAACTTCAAAACCCAAATATCTTCCAACAAAGATATTAGATATTAACCTACTTAAAAAAATGAATGCATAAATATTACATTCACTTGTACAGTTTTAAGTGCTTTAAAAACAACATTGACTTTGCTTGGCTCGGTTAAATCTGAAGTCAATCACCTTTTTCTTGAGAGTTTATAGAAATCTTTGTGCTACTTTTTAAATTCTGAAGTTATCCTTCAGCATACCTCAGGGGAACTTAACAGCTACTTTCAAGCATTCATCTTGTGTCTTTCAGTCTTCTTTTGCACATATGTTATCATTGCTTGATTTCCCTGACCAGATCATCTCATTGTTTTTGAAGAGCTCGCCCCTCTGGACTCAGAGGGCAGAACATCAAGCTCTTCTTGTCAAGGCAATTAATTCGGAACACTGTGAAGTGCATCACCTCGCTCAAGCACCCTCTTTTGGCAGAGTTCAAGGCGTTCAGCCTTCAAAACAATAGATGGTGAGAATGAGGGCTGGAGTGTAAACAGCTTGAAAGAGTTTCAACGTAAATCCACAGAGTGCATAAAATAAATAGAATGCTGTCAATTTTTTCTTCAATGTGAATGCATCAAGTGTCTATATACAGAAAGTTTGTAGGGGATTTTGAAGTGCCAACTAATGACTTTTCTTAATAGTTTATGTGAAAAAAAAAGAAGAAAACCTTAAAAGACGACTCATAGCTGTGAACGTTTTCCATTCTTGAACTGAAGTGCCTCTGGTGAAGCAGAAATCATGCTTGTTCTGGCTTGCCTTTGTTCTTCCTTTGTGAAAAAGAGAATCGCTCCTCACGCAAGCACTGTAAATAAAAAAAAGAGCTTGAAGGAAATTGCTACAACATGCTGGCTGAATCACTGCCAGGATCCCTTATCTTCAAATTCAACCATTGTTCTGAGCTTCAGGAATGCAATGTCTTTTTTCTGTTATTACGTAAAGCACAAATTATACTCACCTTTATTTAATTTCAAATTTTCTTTTACTTGAGCTGTCAATACAGGTATGGCTTCAAGAGACCTGCTGTTTGTCTTAATAGGTCGGAAATAAAAATTGAATCAGTTAAAAAGACAAAATGGTAAAGTAACAAGAAAGAGAGTAATAAAAGATCTATTTTGCTCATTATTACAGGCTGTGGAAGACCAGCTAATAAATTAACTAAAAAGGTAAATGATTGAACATTATGTCTGCTGTTTTTGAGGCTTGACAGGTTGAACAAAGAGCCTCGGGGCATTCTTTTCCCAAGTTTTATTTTTAATTAGTTGACATGGAAAGCATTTTAGTGCAAACAACAGCAGCTGTGATGAAGTCCTTAGCATGTGTAAAGCAGTTGCATTATTCATCATTCAGAAAAGCAGGAAAAATGCTACTCTTCTTGCCGTTAGTGTGCTTGTGTCGAGTTATTGCCGAGGATAATGTGATGGGGCTCATTGCTGTTTGTATTGCTCAGCTTGTGGTGACCCGGCCTGGGTCTGAGCTAGCAGCTAAGGCCTGATGCTGATGGCCCGAACCCTGCAGTGAAACAGCAGATATGCCCTTTCTCACACACTGTGCTCAATGGCCTAGACTTGGTATAAAGAGAGGACTGAGGTCATTTTTTACCCAAATAGACTTATAGAGGATCACAACACCACCACCCGTATAGACTTGAACACATAGGTGTTGCTGACCATAGATGTTCATGGCTCTTTGCGCAGTATGAGCCCTCAATTCCCTTCCTGGCAGGATGGGGTAGAGTTTGGCCTGTGCCTGCTCATATTACAAAGTATGTGGAAAAGCCATTTAGAGACCAATAATGTACATCACAATAGTATTTGCTCATATTCCCTGGTTTGAGCCTTATTAGTTTCTCGCTTTTTTTTGTATTTCGTTGTATTTTTTTTGTATTGTTGGATTTAGTTTTATTGCACTACTAATTCAGTTAATCACTGTTCTATTTTGCTTTGCACATTTTTTTTTCTTTAATTTAGTTACATTTTCTATGTGTTTCTAATTCTAATTTTCACTTTTTGTCTTGTTTTTTTTTACCATTTGTTTCCAAGTGTTTAACTCCTTTTATTATTAATTACTTAAAAAACATATTAGTATTTATTTATTTATTTGTTTGTTTAGTCCATTAATCTGTTAGTTATTAATCTATTTGGTCAGTTTGTAAGTTAGTTATTAATTTATTTAGTCCGTTAGTTTATTTTTTTAAATCTATTTAGTTAACACGAAATCTTAGTTGGTTTAAGTGTTTTATTTTTTTGTTTTATTTTATCTTGTTAATTTTGTTTTAATTCAAACAAAGAGTGTATAGTCTTCTGCAGGCCATTGTGTTTAACACGAGACCCTCTTGGTTTAAATATTCCACATACTTGACTCATGGCATCAGGTGGGGCAGAACTCAAGAGGTTTCAGAAGGAGCACTCTACCAGATGTTCCTCTCCACTCTTCTCGACCTTTTCATTAGACTCTCAGCCCCAGCTTCTTATGGAGCACCGGACCATATCAGTGTAGCAGCGGACTACTCGAGACCCTTGGGTCCTTCCACTTAAAGAGGCCCTGTGCCAAGTTGGTAGTCCAAATTGGCCTTGATTTGAAGCATGATACCTGGCTGAAACAGAATACACTATGAAGCTCTAGTAAAAGTACTTTGAGCTTCATTCAGGAGACTGTCTGATTTTTATTGAAATAAAAGGCCTATTGTGGTTGGAGTTGTGAGGCTTTGGCCCCATTTTTTTGTGTCTTTGGAAAGCGTGTTTCGATAAGGAACTTCGGTAATAAAGTGATGCTATCTCATAGGACTTACAAGATGGGGAGGATAAACTGCCTGTTTTGCTTGAACTTGATTTCAAATGTTTGAAAAATATAAATAAAATTTCAACATTATTATTGCTAGTATTTATAATTAAATAGATTAAAATGTCCTGTTTCTCTGGATAGCCCTTAAGACGTCAGGCGCTGATTCAGATGTGGGGGAATCCACAACTGGCTTCCATGGTTGGCCGATAACAAGCTATTGGCCTCTGGCTTCAACTGAAGTAACACCACCATTGGCCAGCAGTCACTGGAGCCTTGCTGGCATCTAGTGATTTGCCTTTTAAACTACATTCACTTTCACAGTCTGCCATGGAGAAAGCTGGCTACCCATCCCATCACTTGAAACACAGGGTGCCCAAACATAACCTAAACTATTAGCCCCGGCCTAAGGTTCTCAGTTGGCACATGACCTGCTCATGACTCAGATGACATATTACCAAAAGTACAGTGACAGAGAGACAGAAACTCAGACAATTTTCTTTGAGTTTTTTTTTCCTTATTTGAATTCAGACTTCTGTATTCTGTGTTGAATTTCATTGCTGCCTCAGGTTGCTGTGGTCAGACTTCAGGGGAAGGAAGTGGAAGGATATAAGTGTTCAAACACAAGCCTTTGGGTTTATGTGACATATGAGGGTGAGAAACAGTGTCAGGCTGAACTTAAGAGTGACCTATGTGGACTCTTCAGTCACCATAGAAAAATAAACCACTGCTTGTGTTTTGCACATTTTTAAGAATTTTAAATAGTCTTTATGCTGGGGAGGTGACTAGCACCTGTCTCAGTCAGGGAGTCTCGCTGTGAGCTCCAGTTTCTCCATTTTTTTTCTCCTCACATCAACACTCGGTTGCTTTACCTTTCCCCTAAACTTTTAAACCAGGTTTTTATAGAAAGTCAGAAATTACTGGTCAGCTAAATGGACATTTAAACTTTACTTTAAAATCCATAAGGTAGCATTATATAGTAGTTCTATTACTCCCATATATAATTATTCCTTTTTAGCCTACCTGATCTACCCTAGGATTGATTTATTCTAAGTTTTCCAAGTTCAGTGATATATCTCAAGAGGCTTCAAAGTAACTTTTGTTTCTGGTTTCTGCTTACTTGATCATATTGTTTAAACTATTAGACACGTTTGATCCCTGTACTCAAGTAACATTCCAACAAAAATTGTCTTGTAAAAACCTGCTGAGGTTGGTGTCAGCACCCTCCTTCTCTCTCACCCGAGAAACGTTTTATAATGTCAGATCACATTGTAAACCGCATAATAGCATGTAGAACAATATCATGGCTAGTAATGCTCCTGCCAGAGCATGATATGAATCACAGATACTTGTGAACAATGTCGTAAAGCAGCATAACCTTACACACAATGCACACACGAATACGAAAAGACTGTGCAAGTGTAGGCAAAGATAAAAATGCAAAAGAAAAAAGTCTGGATGTGAGAAAAAGAGAGACGTTCCTGTGTAAATCCCACTCTGCTCCGGCCAGCTGACTCTTTTGTGTGTGCAGATGTTTGGGCTGAGTGCCGAGGCTGGGTGCAGGCAGGCAGGCCCACAGGAACTGTGTTGGCACTTGTCTGGTCTGCCGTTGGGCCACTCATTGTCTCAACCTGTGCACATTGTTCACAATCTCCCCCTCCTTCTCTTCGACAGGTGATAACTACCCGGTGCAGTTCATTCCATCCACAATGGCAGCTGCTGCCGCGTCAGGACTCAACCCTCTCCAGCTTCAGGTATGTACAGTCACAAAAGAATTTACGGGCAGCGGGCCAAGCCCTCAGCACCGTGTGAGCAAACCAGCTGTATGCTAAATAACAAGTTAGAGCTAAATCAGTCAAACATCGATCCACCCCTACAAGCTTAACACCTTCCATCTGCAATATAGCCACTTTTTTACAATATACTCATGGATGGGAAGTGGGAATTGCACTGGTGATAAATTATCGGATGTCTCTCAAACATTTTCCTACTTTATGGCAAACTTTGTGAGTATCAAAACAATTGAGTACTTCCTTATGGAGCTAGAGATCTACCAAAACAATCTGCATTTGAATTGTGTTGGTTTGAAATATTGACAATTGTAATTTAATAAAACTGAATATTATAGGCCATTAAAACAGATTTAGAATTTTCCTCATTTGAATTGGAATTTCTTAATTTGAGTTGGAAGTTTTGTAACTTGAATATTTAACTTCTGACATTATTAAAGCCATATATCCAGCTTGTTAAAATAGTTTCAAGTTTTTAAGATGAAGAAATTTGGAACATTAAATTCAATATTTTTTACTTAAATTGGCAAAATTCAAGTTGTGAAATTCATATCTAAGAGAAAGTAGGTGAAGCGTCATCAACAGTGAAGAGTAGATGATCACAGAACAGTCGAAGAAGCTATAGGAGCAGGCTAATGATTTGTTATTAATGCTAGTAAAATGCTAGTTACTTACTAATCATCAATCTAATAATACAGTTAAGTCAAGGTTACAGAGAAGAATTGTGCCTTTGAAAATACGTAAAGAAATCATTCTGTTTTCTTACATTTCAGATGTTTTTCAAGTTAAGAAATCCAAAACATGTTTGAATGTCACAAAATTCAGGTTTATTAAACTACATTTGCCAATAATTCAAATCAATACAATTAAAATTCAGATTGTTTTGTCATCTCTTTTGCTCCATACTTAACTTAAGTCCTAAGAGCTTTTCTCATACATTCTTACCATATTTTCACGCTTGTCAATATAATGGTTACTTTTTACTCCATTTTTGTATGACAACTATAAAAGAAATTGCTACAGGTAGTTCCAATATACATGAAAATATCACAAAGTAACTTTGAAATTCCAAATGTTGAACAAAAAGGAACTAGGAATTTTTTCATAGATGGTTGTTGTTTTGTCAACAATAGTGAAAAGCCTTTGAAAGCAATTAGACATTAAGTTCTCTGATAGCTCGGAATGTTTAAAAACAAAGCTGTAAGTGGAGAGAGGAGGACATGTGGGGGAGAGAGGATAGGAGAGTGTTTTGTACCTTTTCTTCTTGCTGATACATGTGCACAATTTGTCCTTCGGAGCTTATCGCTCTCAGCATTAATGAGCCTTGGGAAGTTGGAACAATACTTGCAGCTGGAGCTGGGAAGGCCTTTGACTTTGGGGAGAACAATCATCTGTGTGGAAGGTGTGGAATGCATCTATTTATGTTAAAGAGTATGTTCAGTATGTGCTTGATGGAGTGAGCGGGAGACAAGTATGCACGCTGAAATTGATTGAAAATCATTTCAGTGCTAGTAAGCGTGTCTCTCCAGCTCCCACAGGAGTAAGCTGTAGTGGTATAACTGGGGCTTCCAGTGTCTATTTTTAATGTTCCTGAAGGGTCAACTCGAGTCTGGGATAGTCATTTATCAGGAGGCACCAAGACCTCTCAGCCATTCATTGTGATAATAGATTTTACCCTGGGAACGAGTTCAGAGCATGTCTTTGCTGACCTTTTTGAAAATACAGTAAACACAAATTAGTTGCATTCCCATTAACTGAAGGTTGACTGTGTGCCACAAATTGAACTGAGAAGATATTTACTCCCCCATCTTTTTAGTCAAACATACCCTTTCCACTGTGTATTAGCCCTGATCATAATGCAGAAGATGATTAAAATGGTACAGTAGAAATTTCTTCCAAGTGCAAAGGAAATGCCAAGCATCTTCGACCTGTGTTCATCATGCATCATTATTAAAGAAAGCCTATATTTACACTTGTGCATCTTTTTTAACACATTTTAAGAAGGGTTTTAGAGATTGCAGAAAGGATGTTTAAACTGTATATGTCTAATTGAACACATATCCAAGCTATGACGAAAATGTCAATTTCATTAGTGTCAGAATTAATTCAATGAGCTGGATGATAAGGTGTCTTAATAGTTTGGTTTCAACAAGAGCATAAATAGCTCTTCTGTATAAACATGTGTGTTTAACGTAAATTTGGACTTATAAAGTTAATATCAACCACATTAAACAGTTTCTCCTCTTCTGGGTTAAAAAGGTCAGACACGTAGACTGATGCAATTGAGATTATTTTATTAGGATTTTTATGTTTTTTCAGGCCTTACTTTCATTCTGAGTCAATGGTGTTTGTTGTAAATGGCCGAAATGTAAGAAAAAAAAATGCTGGGTATCAAGTTTCTAAATGGATTTAATTTTGATCCACAAAGTTGCAATTCGGTTTGATTAATGATTCAATTTGATTCAATTAAATATCGATTGAATTCATATGTGCAGTATATTGTAAATGGTTGTATTGCATAATAATGTATATAAGTCAAATTCTTGGTTATTATATTTTCTATACAGCTAACATTTTAAACAGCTCTTTGATTGAACTGAAATGTGAGTAGTTAAGATTTTTATAGTGCAAAAGTTAGAATGACAACTTTTTAACAAAAGTTAGAGGATCCTACGCTACGCTAGGACTTTGTGAAGCTACTTTGAAAGCAACTGCTAAAAAAGCGCAATACAAAAGCATATTGATTGATTAAATTAATGGTTGAAAAAAATATTCACTTTTAGGAAGAAGTTCTTATTAAACAGCAGTTTAATAGCTGCTTCTCATGACATCTACTCATGAGTTACAATCATTATAAATAAAATTGTCGTTCAAAAAGCTAAAAAAAAGTTACTAGTAAACACATAATATGTTGCTAGATTCTCTAATTGATCTTAAAAGTTCCTACATTGAGAACAGTGCATAGACACTAAGGCAGAAAACAGCTGCTGCTTTCAAAATAAAAGTTTCATTACAAAATTCAAATTATAGATTTGCAAGGCATCAACAATCGATATGGGGATGAATCGATACTGTTCCTTATGAAAATTATCAATTTAAACCAGTCACCCATAGGATAAGTAAATGTATTCAAAATTTGTTCTCTTTAAGAAGAAACAAGATTAGAGCTTTTTTTTAAGCTAAAGGGCTGCGGATGAGGTTGGAATCTCATTTGGAAGGATAATGGATTTGTGTGGCCGTTGCTTTTGTCTCTCATCCTTCTTTTGAGCAGAAATAACAAGCTTTGAATTCCTGTCTTAAATCAAAGGAAGCAGATCTCTCTAAATATGTCAGATAAATGAGGGCCAGCGCTAGGTCAGTGTTAATGAGAGGTATGTATGGATTTGTCTGGATGATTATCTATAATGGCAGTATCACTGAGCTCTTTCTGCTTATGCATCAATGATCTGCTCAGTGGGAGTGACCTCACCTATGAGATCTCCACTTCCTGTGCCAGTGGATCCACCCACCCTGTGCCACCGGTGGGGTGCATCTGTCTAATTAGAATATCTTCACTTGTCAGCAATTCTGGCAAGGTATCATTTCCTCTAATTTGTTCGGTTTAGACTGAGGAAATATATGAACCTTAAAATGCTCTGATTGGAAAGGAATTGAGTCCCACAATGCTGTGCTCGGTCATGCAAGAAAAGGGACGGCTGCTCTGCCACTCTTAATGTCACTAGTGGTGCGGCTCACAATTGTACCATGTCATAACAGTAAGTGGGCTGACTGTTGAATCTCTCACTCTCTTCCGCTCCCCATCCTGTCTTTTACCCATCATCCCACTCTGTCCATGGCCTAACAAAAGGCTTCAGGTCCTAGGGAGTGGAAATGAAAGCAGCCAGGCGATCTGAGCGCGTAATTTGCTTGTCAATACATTTCCCCCGACGAATGGCTCACGCAAGCACCCGCCTGCTTGTCACCATGCATCCCACTGCAGCAAGTAATTTCCCTCAATGCGTCCCTGACAGATTGGCCTTCGTCTGCAAGTCACCAGAGAAAAACAGCTCAAACTATTCCCCAGGCCGCATGCCTCTCTTCATTAAGACCCTCTCAGGGTTTAGGATGAGCTGGGCACGGCCTGCAAACAATGGCTCCATCCCCCGGCATCGCCTCCCTATTAGAAGTGACACCTCTCACCTCCAGGTGGAAATTGTGTTCAGGCTTTAGCCGCGTGGCCAGACAGTCTGAAAGGAATTATCCTAATTCTACAAAAGAATTCGATTTTGGTTTTTGTCTGTTTGAATTGGCACTTAATTTGCCCACGTACAAGATCACCCTACATCAATTGCTTAGAGGAAAACAATTTCCTTAAAGCCATTCTCTCTTTGATTTATTGTTTGCCATCAAGTTCTGGACAAATCTCAAGGCACCCTGAGAGATGCCTCTTTTATCACTAGAAGCACCATTTTGGGCTTAAACAGGTTTAAAATAAAGCATCTTGGTAGGTTGGGATAAAAAGTAGTCCCCATCTCCTGGAATTTAACAGAGGTAGCAATCAGATCTGTTGAAAGGTCTTGGTGTCAATTTTGCATTTTTCTAAACAGGTTTCTCCATTATTTTTTCAATTTTAATATCAAATCCTGTCTAATTTATTATTGTTTCATTAGAAGAACATGGATGACCTGCTTTCAATTAATATGCTGCCCATAGCTGATTCAAAATTATGTACTGTTTGAGGAATTAAAATATGGGCATTAAATATTGGACATTTTAATCAATAGAAAAAAATTTCAAACTCATTTTTGTTGGAAAAAAAACTGTTAAATGCCTGGTAATATTCATTTAAATGTTTAATTGGAATTTCTTCACTACAAACTACAGCAAACTAGATTGATGGTCAGTTTAAATCAACAATTTCCTCATATACTAATACACTTTACAGTCGGTAGCATTATATGGTGGTTCTATTTCTACCCCATAGAATTATCCAATATGAGTTTTTTTTTTACTTTTAATCCACACTAGGCTTCTGTGAAGCAGTATATGAATACATTTTGATTGAGATGTATGATTTATTCTTCTGTTAAAATGATTAATACATCACTTTATTAATTCATTTCTCAGACAGAGCAGTAACAGTTACAAATTTTACTCAATTTCTTTTTCATAATGTGCTTCAAATTGTATTATCACATTGCCCTAGACAGCAATGAAGTTTTTTGATACTTGTGTGAGGTTTAGGAAGGCAAGAGAAGAAAGGAAATACTCTGCTATCTTTGTTTGGATGCTCATGTCTCTGCATTCCGGATGTGCGGTGGGAACAGGGCTTTCTGCCACGGCTAACAAGTAGAGCACTTTGGACTAGGAGCTGCAGAAATGAGAGCAAACAGCTGCTTCTGTGATTAAGGAGGAGAGGAGAGAATGGAGGAGAGGCGCGTGCTGTGCAAGACAGACTCGGGAGAGATAGCCAGAGGACGAGAGGTGCATAGAGCACAGAGCGAAGGATGGATTCCAGCGAAAGGTGGACATCTGGAAGGATGCAATTGTGGAGCAGAGAGTCAAGTAAACAGAGAGTAAGAGATATGAAGCACGTCGTTCGTGATGACCACCAAGGTTGACGCTGCTGCAAAGATATCAGCGCAGAGAAAGAACAGAACGCATTGAACCCTTCAAATTAGTGAAACTATGTGATGAAAGTGAAGGTGGGGGTGAGGAAGATGGGTTGAAGTGGGGGAAGGGAGAAATGAACAAGGGAGCATGCTGGGTGCCAGCAGATGGGACAGATGTCTGGCCATACTGGAAAGCATTGGCGCAGCACACTAGCGCACCCCTGCTTCCCTTTCTGACATCTGGGCCAGCCTGGGTCATTCTGCCTGCCTTGGGCAATGAGCCTGGACAAGCCTTGTGGCAAACGAGCATGGCTGCCTCGATGCTTCTGAAATGGAAAAGCCGTTCGTGTGGCAGTAACAGAGTCTTCTCCCCACGCTTCCTCTCAACTGGACCCTAACAGAGAGCTGAGGAGGAGATACAAACACAAGAGATTTAGTGTTTGTAATTTAGCATGTGTATAATGTGCTTATGATTTGAAATATGATAATGCACCAGCAGGGTTTATTTGGCCTCATAGAAACGTTTCAGTGAGCTCAGACTGGGGCCTATGTGGATTGGTTGGAGAGACAGTCATGCCCCATTATAGCTAGAAGCACTAAAATTGGCTAAATCTGCCACTGTATTTCACAGCATCTGCCAGAGAGCAGTTGACTTCTCTCTGTAAGAAGAAACAAGAGACTTGAGTTGTTTTCTCGCTCACTTGCCCATCATATGTGCTCAAACCCTAGAGTTGAATGAGCCGTTTTAGATTATGTTCTCAATCAACTAGGTCACATAGATGAAAAATCATAAACTCTCTGCATCTGAAAGTGACCGATGCGGTTTAAAAAGGATTTCAAATTGTTATATTGAATGAGTTGATGAACATGTTTCCATCTTAATTTAACTAAGTTTGGCTTTCTTTTAAAATAATTTGTTTAAAGGAAATGCAACAAACATTTACTGTTCTTTTTATGTTTATTTACAATGGCAATCTTATAATGTTCAGTCAGCCTCCGACTTAATTAACCAATTCACCCGATTATATTATAACCTGAAAGTTTTACAATGTTTGCAAACAAATAATTATACTGAAACTAAATGTGAACGCAAAATTTTTCCTGAAATTTACTTTGTACATTTACATTGTTTTAATTTCACTTTGATTACCACATTATACTTAAACCAGTTTTTCGCAGAAATTTCCTCATGCTTTTAATAGTTAATTAACTATATTAAAACAATGAAGAGAAATCTCAGTCTTTTAACACAATAACAGCAAATTTTCTGCCTCCAAACACAAAGAAATCCAGAAAAGTTAAATCACATCTTGCTGACTGTCAGTATTTGATAATATCTTCAAAAATGACTTATTTATCTCAAAATGATGACAAATGAATGAAAGTTCACAACACGGAGTTCTCAGTGTTGGTATAAAAGTCAGTTGATTTCCACTTGCTCTCTGTTTGGTCCTTGGGATAATAGATTGATTAGTAGTATATGAAGTAGCGAATGGAGGGTTTAATACTTTTTTCTTGCTAAAGACAGGTTTTAATGCTTTTTATCAATAAAAGTTTGCTAATTGACTCTATAGTAAGATTTGTTTGAGATGGCAGTCAGAAGCATTTAAGTCATGAAAATCAACATAGCTCATTTAAAGAATGTTTTCATCTCAATCATTAGCCTTGCTCAACCACCATCTTTTTTTTTGTCATGTACCTTCAGGATAGCAGCTTTGAGCTAGCCGATGTTTATAGCACAGTGTATTCTGGGTAGTAAAAGTTGTTTTTACATTATTAACTTTGAGACACCAAACCTTTTAAATGCTTTTTATTGCGATGCTCGTTTTGTAAGAATCTCTGCACATGAGCACATGTGGCTTGAATTCTTACAGTCTTTATTTGTTTGTATAGCTTTGACAGATTTTTGCATGGAACATAGTGGGATTTTTTGACTGGAAAACAGCAACCTTTCTTAACCGTCCATTTTTTCATTTATAAACAGTTTATCCTGAGCGTTTACATACCACTATACAGAGGTGGAGCAGTGATTTGGCTCCTGAGACACTTGAAAGCAAGCATCCCTGAGTGCTGATGCATCCAGGAGTGTGGTCTGAAAGTGTCGTGTAATCTGGCTGATCTGCAAATACTGTTGTTGCAAGCAGAAATGGTGGGTCCTCTCATTTAACCTCTTCCGTCTCAAGAGGGGTTGCTTTTAATTATCAGTGGCAAACCGCCTGACCTTGAGCCAGACCCTGAGCCAGACCCTGCGCATTTGGAATCCGCGGACTGTGAGATGTGCCTGGCTCATAGGAGTGAGAGCGGGAGGTGGGAGGTATTACTCAGACTGTGTGTGTGTCGCTCAAAGTGTGCGAGCCGCCAGCAAGCGGATTGAAAAGCTCCATTTCCGAGACCCTCTCTCTCTCTAACTAAGCTGTAAGGCAGCGAGTCATTTAATGCTCAAGTGGACAAAGGTATTACCTGAGTCACTGGGGTGGATCAGGCCTTTTCTCTGCAGGCCTTTCTGAAGCCACATGCTGAGAGCAGCTCAACATCTCTGCTTCTCTTTTTCTTCGGCTCTCTTTCGGCCTCTCTCTTTCACTCTTGCCCTGCTTGTGTTCTGTCTCCATCAGCTCCCATTTCCTCAGAGCCAGCAGCTTCAGTACACACTGTAATAGCTCTCCGCTGCGTGAGATTGCTGCTTATACTCCACTTTGTATGTCTGTTGGTGTTAGCGCATGTGTGTGTGTGTGTGTTGAAGTGATGGTTCAGGCAGGGCTCATCATTTTTTTGTGTATAAAATAAAAGCATGATAGATGCTTTATATACGATAAAAAGTACTTGTGGAAACCTATTTCTTATCGTACTCAGTAACTCTTTAACAAGAATGGTATAGTTCAAGAACTACAGAATTTTTAAACAGCAAACAAATACCCTAAGAATCACACAAGAAAATGGGAGTGGACAGGAAGGCAGCAGCAGATATCTTTTCAGTCAAAAGCTGTCATTTTTAAGGCGATATCGCATGACCAGTACAGTAATCCCAACATAATGTGATGCTAGCCAAGATTCTATTAATTCAAAAGTTATCTTTTGACTATATAGAATTTAGATTTTTTTTCACTTGGAACGCCTAAGAGGAGTGTTAATGTATGTGTAAATTGGTCATTTTGAATTGCTCAAGAGGGTTTATGTCACTATGAATGACCCTTATTGAGTTTCATTAGCAGACATAACACTCAGAAATTCATATTGTTCATATATTTTAAAAAATTAAAATATAATCATCTACAGAAGAAAAAGAATTGTTGATCAATTACCGCATGCTGTACAAAATCAGAGGGCCATCTTCTTTATGGTGACTTGTTTGAACTCCTTCTTTACACAAATATAAAATCCTAGGAGCTTTTACTGAAGGATGAAGGGGACAAGAGAACCTTGCAATCTTTTCGTAAGTGCAGAGCCAGCTTATCCCAGCTGCCCTGTTCCCTGTTTGGCCATTGACTTTCAGCTTGACCCTCATTAGCTTAGCTCTGTCTGTTGGGGAGACCCTGGAGCTTTTCTGAAGGAGTCCAGAGATGCCCCGCATTACACGCCCTTCAGACAGACCACCACACGTCTTCACACCACATCAGCAATCTCTCACTTTCTCTCACTCCCTCTCGCTCTCTCTCTCGCTTTTTCCATCTCACTGTTTCCTTTTGTCCATTTTCACACCTTTCTGCATCAAAAGATATGTCCTTAATAAACACAAGCCACGTTGTCTATAGCTTTGCGTCACAGCGGACACGTCTTGCTGCCCTTGAACTGCCATGTGAGTTACATGTCACACCTTTCTGTTTGCTGTTTTTATTGTTCTTTTGTGACTGAGCGCCTCCAGACCACTTTACTCCGAACTCTGTGGCTTGGACCTAATAATATTACCTCACAAAAGGCAGTCTGACTGGGTCTAATTTGAAGCCAAAGCCAATTACGCTCTTTTCCGGAATAATAAAGTTCTTCCCGTGCAAGGTCACAGTCCCTTTGCTTCTCCACATCAGCTGCACTGTTAACAAACATCTGTCCTGCAGACTGTGCTGAACCTTCTGGTTCACAACAACAAAGAGAGAAAAGGGATTGTGTTTTTAACATTGCAGCACAAAGCTGTTCTGTTTACCAGGTTGGCGAGTAGCAGTATCACTGTGTGAAACCAATCAGCTTGCCATTTCCGCTGTCCATGTGCCGGCACTTGCCCCAGGTTTCCATCAGAAGAATGACCCTTTTGTGTTCCCCTAATGTTCAAGCGTTTGGTACTGGAGAGCGTTTCAGTGTTTATATCTCCTGATACATGTAGACACAAAGTGCTTTGTCTAGCCTCGGGTTTTTCAATATGAGTGGCGGAGGTGGAGCAGGCCACTAATGCTGGTGCCACTTTTTCCTATTCCAAACAAATGGAGCCCTTCTGTGGTTCAGCAAGGAAAGGAAATGTGAGCAGAGAGAGGGCAAACGCACTCGGGTGTACACACGTTGAAAAAACAGCCTTTGCTTTTTTTGGTTTGAAAACACAACGGCTGCAGCTGTAAAAACAAATATAGAATACTACTGGGATGCTATTTTTAGGCAAGAGTGAAAAATTGGGCATGAATGTTACCATTGTAGTTTAAGGCTTGGCTTGATAGTCAAATTCTAATGTTTTGGAAATTAGTTGAAGTAACAATTTATTTAGGGATCTCCAAATTGAATGGTAGATCAAGTCTAAGCTGTACTTCACTGAACATTGTAACCGTGAACTCAGACGGGTCCGTCTCAGGCCATGGCCAAATTCCTCCTTCCTGGTTATATGGGTATACACACACGCACACGCACGCGCACACACACGCACATACGCACGCAAACACACACACACACACGCGCACACGCACACACATACACACAGCACTTCACCTTTTATCGTTTATAGAATGCAATAATTATTGACAATAACTTCTTAGTCATTACCCTTTCGCTCCTGGTACTCCCCCATCAGTACAAACACATTTGGTCCTATAGGAAATAAATGACACAGTTACTAATTATTTTGTGTATTGTATGCTTTGATTTGGGTGCTAGATTTTGCAAGTATTTGTGCATCTAGATACCTTTGTACCTGCAGACATTAGTGTGCAATATTTGTAGGTACAGAGCGTTCAACCTATGTGAAAACAACATCATGTATGTATTTGATGAGAAAACAACAGTCAAACATGATAGAAATGTCATACATATTTATTTTACTTAAATGAAGCTTAATCATGTTTTGAAAAGTGGTATTTGTATGTGTGGGTGTAAAACCACACAGTCTCCCCCAGCTGGGATGAACTGGCAACCTTCTTATATCCTTACAACTACAAGTTCATTAAAATTGTATATTAAGATATTACTCTTGTTCTGATTGTAAAATGAGCAAAACAGTTAAAAGAAAGAGACCGTTTTTATTATTATTCAAACAGTAATTTTGTTTCATCCTATTTCCAGTGTTCTAAAAGAGTTGTATAAAATGTTAACGTTATCATTTGCTGTTTAGTTTTCAACTAACTTTTGTGTGAAACCTTTTCCATTTTGTAAAGTTAAAGGGCATTATAAGCATTATCCTCCTCACAATTCAATATTTGCCTGAGGCAAAGTAGACATGCATACAGGCGTCTTCTCACCAGAGAGCTGATACAAATGCAATTGAAGTGTTTTAATAATATACTGCAATAAAACAAATGCCTATATTGTACCATCTAGGCATTTGTGTTTAATTCTTCTGCATTCAGAACAGTTTCTCAGTTTTGTGGTGTGTAGTTGTTCGCAATCTGTTTAAATCAAATCTTTCTCGAAATGTTATGACAAACTCTGACTGTGAGCTGAAATATAAACCTCTCTTACACACTTTCCACATTCATTTCTGATTAGTGATTGACATGTAGCTCTTCACTATGTTAATAGGGCACCATTGGAAGGTTGCATGTGCCAGTAGAAGTAAAAGCAGAAGAAATCACTTCATTTGGGTTATTTTCTTAAAAGATGTCTTTTATTGAGGCTGATTGGGTGATCCAGAGTTATAGTAGGTTATAGGGAATTGTGTCCAGCGCACATCATTCAGGTGTCTGCAGAGTGACTCAAAAAGGCACCAATCAAAGTCAAAGAGGCACTCTTGAGGAAACGCGGGGAAGGAAATCAGATCTGAGCAGCAGCTCAAACTCAGTCTGCAAATTTTGTGTGATGAGTGGAAAGCCGAGTGGCTCCAAGTCTTTTGTAAGCGTGCCATCGCTGTGTGGTTTTCTGGGCTGCTGTCTCTCCCTGGATCCCGGCTTTGATATACAGTTAGACCTTTGATGGAGCTTCTATGCCGGGGTGGGAAGGGAAAAAGAAATGCAAGGGAGAGAAGAAAAGAGAGAATAAAGCTTTGGATGGTGTTTGGCTTTGGATGCTAATGCCTTGTGGGTTGTCTTCCTCCTTACAGCAACTCTACGCCGCCCAGCTGGCCAGCATGCAGGTCTCTCCAGGAGCCAAGATGCCTCCGCTACCCCAGCCCCCCAATTCTGTTGGGTCTCTCTCTCCATCTGGCTTGAAGAACGAGAAGAGGGCTTCAACACCCCTTCCTCAAGTCAAGGTACGTTCCATTCTGATCGGGCAAATGACCTCGTCTACTCCACTTCTTAGGTCACTAAATCAGCTGTGGTAGGTAGAACAGCAAGCAGTGGTTCTCCTCTCGCTCCGAACCCATCAATCTGGGCTGCTTTTACAAGACACCCGCTCTCTCAAGCAGAACTCTGTGGACAGGGTTGCCATGGTTGTCTCTGCTCCTGGAGTGCAATTTTTGGAACACTTGATTTCTCATGACAAAGACTGGCCTACGTTTTGCTAGGCATCACATTTAGCTTGGACTGAAATGGAGACGATGACATCAGAGGGATTTAATCGAAATGTTGATGATGCTTCGTTGTGCCCATAAAGTAAAACACTTGCACATTTGGAAAAGTTTAACTTGTTATCACAAAAAAGGGGTTACAGTTTGGTTCATGATTTGAGGTTGAAGAGCACCCGCACTCATCTTTTTTTGTTGATAAACTGTTTCTTTTGGGGTTTTGGAGGTCAGTTCTTAAAATGTCAGAGTGCACAGACAGATTATTGGCATTAACAAAAGAGAAAAATGATCGGCTTATATTTTGTTTAAACAACACGTGTTGAGTAATATAGCTAATCTTAATATTGATCAAAGCTGTTGCATCATTTTGCCCCGTTAACTCCATATGTTGATACACTGTGCTTAATTAGCTTGCAATCTGCTTGTTTATCTAGTTGAAGTGTAATTGAATGACAAACTGTTATTGGCAGTAAGATTTGCAAAGAGCTTGGGGCAGTCTCTGTATGTGGGCCATCTGTTTGGACAGTTTGAACACTGCCAGTGAGATACTTCGCTAACATACACACAAGATCCGTTTGTATAGTTCACAGACTTGACGGTGCTGTCTTAAAAATCCATGTTTTTACAAAAAAAAATAAGTAATTATTGAGACATTGAATGATTTGAGATCATGTGAATATCATATTGTTCACCAACAATGTAGTTTGAGATTGTTCCATTTCAAATCAAATTTAGGTTATGTATAGTATTTGAAAATACCAAAAGATAAATGTGCTGACACCACAAGTTTAATCTCAACTGTAATGGGTTAACAATGTAATGTTGGCAAAGATCTACCATTTTCACACTTTAACATGCCCCGGGTCCAGTAGACCCGAACACCTTGTGTGTAATATAAATATGTAGGAGGACGTACGTGTGGGGTCATAAAAAATCTGTTCTGATATGTGTTTTTCACAGAAAATGAGCCAAGCCCAGTGAATCTCAGCTTCAAATAATAAATGCTTGTTTAATTTTTCTTTTGATGAAAACTGAAAATGGGTCCCACAGACCCAAACACCATACAAGGGTTAAGTTGTATTTAAATTGTATTACTTTTAAAAAAATAGTTACATTTTTTATATTCTTTGAAGTTATATGAATAGTATTTACTATTTGGTGATAAGTTGGGCATTTAAATGAGTAGTTTGTATTTAGTTTTAATTAGAATCAAATAGGAGAGATCTCAGCTTGAATTACTAGGGGAACCTGATCCCCTAGGCAAAATAAAAATAACTTTGATGAACAATATGGACAAGAAAGTTTAAAAACAATGGATAAGAAAGTAAAGTGTTCCATGCATTCTTTTCTGACGCTGAGATTACTTTCCTTCTAAAAAAGGTAACTTTTTTAGGGTTTAGTTGTCGAACTGGTGCTTTGCATATGTAATATTTGGCTTATCTTTTCTTAACTGCAATCTTTTATTTTTAGCAGCAGAATGGGGAGGTGAGAATGAGGCTATGAATTAATCACCAGTGCCATTGAGACTATCTAGTCATGTCAGATATCAAACGTGACATTAACTAGGATGCTATGAATGTAAAACAGGTCTTTCTGTAGTTTTAGGAATTAAAAAAACATTAATAATGTCATTACAGATCTGCTTGTTGTGTATCATAAAACGTTGGAAAACGTAATGTTTCAATTGAAAAAATGCAATACACTTTAAGCTTGTTTTATTTTACTTAAGGTTGTTAATTGAATAAAATTCACAAATAGCCAAACCCAAAAAGTAAATTAGAATATTGGGATTCATCTTCAAAGCACAAACTGTTCTCTTTGGTTGATTACACTTCCTTGAAACCAAAAATATCAGCTGTTAGCTGTTCTCTTAACCCTGAGAGCAGGTGAGAATATAAAGATGTGTGCTCAAGCAGAGAAGGTTTTAATTAGCCAGAACAAAGCCTGGCTCTAACCACTCTGAGGAACTACAGCATGGCACAGAGCCTGGCTATGAATAACCGAACCCAAGTCTTGTAGGAGTCGGACTAATTAGCCTACAGTAATAGCCTCTGGTGCATTGTCTTTTATGTAAGGTGGAAACATCTCCCGATAGGGCTTCCCTGTTTTATCAGAAGCTTTGTATCTTTTATGTACAGGAGGAGGGAACGCAGCCTCTCAACCTCTCAGCCAGGCCCAAAACAGCTGAGCCCATCAAGTCCCCCACATCACCAACACAGAGCCTCTTCCCAGGGAGCAAAAGCAGCCCAAACAGCTTGATGAAGAGCGGGGACATTCCCAGTCCCCTCAGCGCAATGAACCGTGGCTCATCTCTGGGTAAAACTAGATTTTGTATCTCTTTAGTTAACGATTTAAGGATTAATTCATTCTTTTTCTTTGTCTTAGTTTCCAGTTTTTTTTATTTTGATTCTCCTTAAAGCTGCTATTAACAGTTACTAAAACAGTCTTTTATTGAAACAACAGTGTTGTCAAGCAGCGCTCATTTCCCTCCTCCTCTTGGAGTTGGGCTTTGAACACAGGCTTGGTGTTTGTTTTTCTACTATTTCCGAGATTTAACTGCCATCCCGCCTCACCTCACTTTGATCCACTAATTACAGAAAGGCGTCACACACTGAGATTGCTCCCTTAGTTTCCTGCTACCCCTGCAGCCCCCCACCCCACACATCCACACATGAATTCAACCACACTTACAGTGCACACGTGCAGACTGTACTCACAGGACCTGTTATATCATGTTTCACAACATACCCCTAAGGAGAAGTGTTTTTAACTAGATTTGGTTTTTGCAGATATCCTGTCCAGCTTGAACTCAACAGCACTGTTTGGAGACCAGGATGCTGTGATGAAAGCTATCCAGGAGGCGAGGAAGATGAGGGAGCAGATTCAGAGAGAGCAGCTTCAGCACCATCAGCAGGGAATGGAGGCCAAGCTGTCGGCCCTCACTAGCATGGGTCTAAACAACTGCAGGGCTGATAAGGTGTGTTTGACTTTTGTTAACTGTCCAGGAAGTTTTAGTGAATTCGCTTGGATTTGGGCAATGCTTTTAGGATATATTTCTTTAGCTTTGTGTAAAGTACCTTGTTTGATGATATTTTACTTTTATTGTTTCTTCTTGTCTTTAGCGGGGTTAGAAGGTAAATCCATCGCCTTGCACTTAATCTTCTCCTTCGCTTTCCTCTGTAATTTTTACACTGTGAAAAAAAATGTGCTCATAATAGTAATAATTTAAATGTGCTGTAACTGTTAAAACAAATGTGTTTGAGTTATTTTATTGAAAGTAAATTAAACCATGTCCCCACATAATTTTAAAGCTGAGTTTAAATGGATAAAAAAAACACATCCACATAAGCATGGTTCACTCCCTTTATAACATCGATCAATTGATCAATCGGTCGTTGATCAATTGGTTGGTTGATTGGTTGGTTTGGTTTGGTTTGGTTGGTTGGTTGGTTGATTGGTTGATTAGTTGCTTGGATGATTGATTGGTTGGTTGATTAGTATGTTTGTTGTTTGATTACCTCAAAGGCTTAGTGATTAGTGAAAACTGTAATCAATACCAGGTTCCATAAGAGAAGACAACGAGGCCTGTTCTTTCGCTAGAGGGCAAGGCAGCCAAAACTCAAGGACTGGAACCCACAGTTTTTTTTATGACATGATCTTTAAAACCAATCAAGCTCTTTGAAGCATGTCCAGAGGAGGCCCTTTGATTGACATTGGCAGGATAGATGGTGGATGGGTGTGTGTTTATGTGTGTTTGTGAGAGAGTAGGACCATCGTGGCCCTCTGGTGCCTGGCCTGTGCGGGTTCAAACTGTGATGTCTCTGCCCAATTAAAGCAAACAGGCAGCCCTCTTCAGCCCCTGGTGTGGGACAGGCCCACTTTGTACCGGGAGCAGGCTATCTCTCAGGGATTTCCTTTTAAAAATATCTTCAATCAATGAGTCAATCAAGGAGCAGAAAAACAGACCCCACCACCATCTGATTGATGCCATACTGCCAGTTGGCTGTGAGATGCAGGCAGGAACTGGGAGTGGAGGCTCATTAATATTTCAGCACCTGATTACTTTCAGCCAGCATCTTAAAGTAGGTCAATGTATATGTAAAAAAGTAGCGGGACTATTTTTCAATCAACTTAGAAGTCAAGGCGAAAGACATGTGCCCCTATGTGGGTGGCATCAGGGGAAACTCCAAGACCGAAACATGTCCTCGATAAAGGCAGACTCTGCCAAATCTTCAGTCGTTTTTTTATTACTGCCTCTCAGAGCATCCTAAACACCTCTTTAGCCTTTGTGTAAAACATAATCCTGTTTTCTTAAACACAATAGCCAACTCGAAGTCATTATGAACAGAGATATCACCTAAGCCTATGCATAGCATTCCATTCTTTTTGAGACTTTGTATGCTTTGTTTTTATTCTTTAGAGGTGGATGTGGTATGTGAGCATGCAGCCATCACCTGTGGCTCTGTTCTACACTCCCCTTTTTCCTCTTCTACCTTCACCAGCCTCAACTCATCCTCTCCTTCCTTCTTTACCACTCAAAATTGCTTTGGGGTTAGTTCATGGTCAGCTCTACTCAGGAATACGCCGCTACATGACATGAATGTTGCTACGAAAATGTTTGAAAAGAAGCGTTTGTCAACAGGCAGCACACACCTAGAACTTCATTGTTCCTTGCAAGCCAAGTAGAAACATTTCTTTCTCCCTCTCTTTTGTCTAGTTTGGGATTGTCTTTATTCACAGATATTTTGAAGTCCCGACTCAGGTGAGCTTTAAGTGTTTTTTTAAGTCAGGCTGGAGGGATCCTGTCTCCCTCTTTAGAAAAAGACAGTTGCTTTGACCAAATGTTTTTCTTGAAATAAGTTTGATGCTACCTTCCTGGTAGATCTAATCAAGTAGAACAGGACAGAAAGGGAAAGAATAACAAAATATTAGAGATGCTGTGTCAGTGTCTATGTCTGGTTTATCATTGTTGCTATAGGTTAAAGAAGACGTCACAAAGTCTCCCTAGTTTTTTGAAGTTGGAAAGTCTCTTTTCCTATTTACTTCATATTTATTTTTTACTGCCAGACATCTTTTATACTGTGGCCTCACTCAGAAGCTCGTCTGCACCTGATGATATCATAAAGACAGCTCTGCTGCAGTCTGTTGCTAAGCTAAACAGACGTATTGATGTCGCAAACAACCAGGGGCTAAACAGAAGCGGTATTTTCCTCTTCATATGTTCCATATGTCTCTGAAGTTCAAACCAATGCAAGGGAGCTCATTTGAATGCAGACTTTCATTAGCCTCAGTGTGATATAGTCAAGGCTGTTTTTAACCAGAATTATTTTAAAAGTGTCATAAAAATTTTAACATTGCTTTCATTTCTTTTTAAGACTTGTAATATATAATATTAGTAAAAATAATTCAGAGATTTAAATAATTACATTTAGTTCCATTTGTATAGTAACATATCAATAAATCTGAATAAATCTATTAACAAAATTGAACTCAATCACATACATCACATTTCATAGAAACAGTATCCAAATTGAGCAAATTTTCCAGAAGCAAAACGTATATGAATTGAGATGGTCAATTTAAGAGGTCAATTTATCACGGCAGAATGAGAGCATAGTTTCTAGTAATATTGACCTTTTGGCCACAATGTATCCAAAGAAAAGTCACTTTAAATAAGAAAAATATGGAACTTTTAATCCTTTTGCTTGCATTAAAATGCTACCGGTCCAGTCAAATTTACCGATCTATGCTGAGCTATGCTATCATCAGATCCAGACTGAAGAGATCCCAAAATAATAAATCATCTCCAGAGGAGTTTGTGAATACACTCAGAAAAAATAATAATTTAAAGGAGCCAATTCTAGAAATGCAGCTCTTTTTTCAAACATGATTCAGATGTAGAACAGTAAAATGTATCCAATTAATATGATTAGTGTAATAATTGACTGTGAACCATATTGTCTGGATATTTTACTGATAAAAGCTAGTTACAAAGACGAGGCCATGGCAGTGCCCTCCAGCCATATGTTTCCGAAGGGACACTTTTTCATGTCATGGCAAGAGCTACTGCAGGCATGTACAAAACGGTAATGAAGTGCCCGCTGTACATCACCCACCGCTGCCAGCCGTCAGACAGTTGGCCCGTGCCTGCTGCTCGTGCCTGATGGGCAAAAAGGCCTCTAAGTGTTGCAGATAAAAGCTTTCACTTCAGTCCGTTTAAGAATATTAATATTTCAGCACATCGCCTCACCTGACATAAATACCGAACGGCCTTTAATAACTGCTGTCCAGTCTGCTGTTTGGAAGTTTATCATGGTGAAAGCCTTTACGAAAGATTCCAGCAAGGTAACATAAATGGGATTAAGGAGAGGTTAAAATCATCTATGGGGGCTGTTGGTTGGGGATATTAAATATTGATTTATTCCAGTGTAACGACTGAGCTGAAGAGTGAGGCTAAGTGCTGCTTACAGATGGATCAATTTATCTTTTAATACAAAGTGTGTCCGTTGAACACAATGGAACGTCCTGTATTCTCGCTTAAAGATATTTCCCCTGCTCCCTGAGATGGAAGAGCATCTCCTCTGAGTTTTCCGTGTTTTAGGTAGATGTGTAAAATATTTATGGTTTAGTATTTTCTTGCTTGTTGTCTTTTTCTTTTATGTCCCACCAGTAAAAGAAAGCTTTTATGGGACCTTCAACAATTTGCTTTTTTCAAATATTTATTAAAGTATTATTGTCGACAGAGGGAAGTTTTTGTGTTTTATTATTCATTTCTTGTTCCGTTGCATCTTCCCCTTTTGGTAGGGCTTTGCCTTGTCCATTTCTTAATGGGGTTTATCCACTACTTTAAATCACACTCTCTGATTTTTACATTTTTAAATTGAACTTCACAAGCCACCTAATGAGGAGGCTCCTCTCTGGAAAGAACCCAGATTTTGATTTCAGATATTTTGCTCTGGTAATAACCTACTTTTCGACAGATGTTGTAGTCCGATGGGGTCTGGCGAGGAGATAAAATATATTCTTGTGCTGACACTTCTCAAACTGGAATCAAAGGGTGAAAGGCCAGTGTATTAACCTATTGAGTATTCGCCGGCCTCCCTACCCTCTCCTCTCACCTACATTATTGATGAGAGGAATATTCACTTTTCTCAAATCCCAGAGCACAGCGCCACAAACATTTAAATAGAGCTTTGCTCACTCTCCTCCAAATTTTCACCCCTACTTTTAAACCCAAAGCCAATGTTTGCTCTCGTTCCCTGCCCGCGGATGCCTGTTAAGGGTCTTTTCACACTTCCCTTTACAAAGACTTGGGGTATAATCTTGTCTGGTCTGCAGCCCTGGAAGCAATTTTCGGCCCCTTTTTCTCTCGCTGTCTTGGAAATTGCTAGCATAGGTTATTTTTGGCAGGAAATTTAATCCCACCTTGCATGGTTTTGGCCGTCCAAATTTGATTATAGTCTAAACTCTTCCATTTGTGGAGTATCGTACACATTAATTCTTTTCTCCATTTATTTGGATACAGAAATAGCATCTTATTCTGTGAAGTGTGAGTGTGAGAATGAGTATCTAACTACTTGTGAAACAAACGCCTAATGCTTGATGTCGCTTAGTATTCTAAAGCTCCATTTACACTGAGAGTTCAAATTTTAATCAAATAAGAGCTAACTCTTCTTGCTGTGCAGAGAAGTTGCTTTTATAATGTGCTTGAAAAGCTCATTATTATATTCAGGAATAGCATAAGTTGTATCACAAACAAGAATGAATTTGCAGTCAGAAAATAGTTTTAGTAATAGACAGACAGAATTTGATGATTTCCACACAAAAAACAGAAAAACCGTGTAAAAAGAATTATAGATAGGCTGACACCAATAGAGTGGTAGCAGAATCAAGATTCTTCAGATTTCAGTTTACCCTAGCAACTATAATGTATAGATTTCTATAGGTTTCTTTAGCCACTGATAACACATGACATAGTCATACGTATTGACATAAAGCACATAAAGGCTATTAATGAACATTATATTGAGAGAAGGTTTGTGATTTAAATGGATTTATCTGATGATGGTGAGAACAGGGATAACAATGTGGAATCTATTCTTCTGTCATTGTAGATTGAATCAGTCTCATTTTGGTTCTGAAACAGACAGATCTGAAGCCAGTTAATCTTGACTATCAACTTTTTATATTCTAATGGGTTTCCATCACCCTGGTCCCTGACTAGTCAAAAAACCCTCTTTTTTTCTTTATTAGGCAGTGCAAAGCTTTTTGAAGGTTATTTGGATAATTTCAGTTTTTTAAATGCAACAATTACTTGAAAAGTTTTTTTTGTAAGTTTTTAAATAATTTTAGTCAAACTTTAAGGGGAACAATTCCTCGGAAAGGTTTTTTAATAATTTGAGTCAAATTGTAGGTCTGTTTTATAAAGTCGTAAATATCAACAGGAAATACTTATGAAAGATTTCTAAAAGTAATTTTGTCAGATTTACAAATCAGATGAGGCTTACCTCATGTGACATGATTCTATTGCTTTAGGTCATGTAGCCCATCACATCTCTTATAATCTTGTTTGTGAGATAACCTAAGGATAATAAACATAAACTCTATTCTTACTAGCGCGGATCATTGTATTTTTATGTGACACGATATTGAGGCAGGTGCATAAAGAGTCTCCTAGATCTTGCGATTAAGTGTCCATTATTGTGCTATATATAGATTGTACGATAAGAGCATAGAAAGCAAGGTCTCTCTTAACAGATCCTTGAGGACCCAGTGAACAGTTCAGGGTCATCTAAAGAAGAAAACATATATATATAAAAAAGTTCACCGCGGATGATCTCAATCCAGCATGCCAGAAAAGAGAGCTGCTGTTTTTCAAGCAGAAAGATAGACATATGCTGTATAAAATGCTTCATTTCCCTCGTGATGTTGAAAGGTCAGCTGTTGTGGGTAAATTTCCCAGTTTTACAAGGAAGCCGGTTTTTATAGCATGATTGTAGTTTAATCTGCCTCTATCCGGGGGAATAAGAAAAGAAAAATGTCAGACGTTAGTTCCCGCACGTCAATGTTTTCTGATGAATTGATTTACTAAGCAAAAAAAAAAAGTCTTTGATTGCTTGGCCACGCTGAAGGGAGCTCACAGTGCCAAGGACGCTCTGCCAGAAGCCGCATGGGGATCCTGCAAGCGTGGACTGCCTCTCTGGTAAAAACCTTGCGACCGCTTGAAAGAAACTCTGGGCTCTGCACACAACTCCATGTGCTTCAGACTAAACCTTTCAGAACTACCAGCCACTCGAAAGCTGCACAATTATAAATAACACTGCAATTGGTTACAGCCAGAAGTGAAAGCAGATGCTTTGGCCTTGCTATCAATACAGTCGTCTGAAGCAATCCATAAAGCTGATATAACTTTGAAAACCTCTTTTTATTCCCTCCATCACCTGGATCTCTCAGCCAGGTGTGGCGCTGACAGACCGTTTCAGAGGCCAGACCAAGGACGAGCCAAGGACAGTTTTTCAGTTGACCATTGTACTTCTTGAAAACCGGTAACAATATTAGACTTGCGCACCTGGGGGTCCAAAAAAACTTCTTCATCCATCAAGGCCAGTCATTTGCTGTCTCTGAACTGCCGTTATCTAGACCTGTCTGGAACAATCCAAGGCCATATGGCTGAGCCTGGGCTATTTTTACAAGAGGAAAAGCGTCATTCTAAGGCAGTGTGATTCGTAAATACAGGGTAGACACCAGCACAATACGCTCCAGCCCGAAATACACAGTATTTGTGGCCTGCACTGCAGTGCTCAGGCACATGTTCTGCGGCTAGCCTGATTAAAGCCCTCTCTGCTGCGCTGACATGGGCTCCTTGCTCTGGCTCCTCTCCAGATGTTCAGAAGTTCCACCAGCCCTGCCATCAGCCCTCCTGTGTTATTATGGTGCAACCCTCCTCTGTTGAAGTAAAATGCATTCTGCAACCGACTTTGAGAATAGAGAGGAAAAAGGATAGTGGAGGAGATTATTGTGGGTGTCTTTTTCCACTTCGACTTAGATCTGTGTGGTTATAATTTTAGATGTGGGGCTGAAGGGCTGCATGCTGAACTCATTTGAGGGAACGACCCAGCCATGCGCCAGAGCGGCAGTGGTTTGCAAGGGAGGTGCACAACGTGTACCATTGTTTCTGTTTTTTTGTTGCTTTCGTCTTGTCCTCTGCAGTTGCAGAGAGTTTTCATTCTCATTGCTATAATGCACATTATTAATATGCTTTATAGCACAATGGTCTCAAAGATCCACTGCTAAGCACTGGATGTTCCTTTTTCTCGGTGGTGCACACTTTTTTACAGCTCTTCTGTGGTAAAGTGATCAGTAAAAATTTAATGACACCATAAAATAATAAAAATGCCATTGATTTATCTCAGCCCTTGATGCAGACATTAGTAAAGAGCATTTTCTTTTCAAGTCTTTAAACAAAAAGCCCAATGTTATGCATGTAAATTATTTCTTGCACTAATTTGGATCTATTGCTGAGATATAAATTATCCACGTTACAAGCAATAAGTATATAAAACATAGCTTATAAAATTTAATGGAATTCATTGTGCGCTGTTGTGTGATGTACTGTAAACAGTGTATCGGACTCTCGTAGATATCAGCGTTTCTTAGGCTTCACTGAACTCTTTACTACACTCCATTAAGTTGGAACCGGGAAGTGTCCAATCTCGTTTTCACGTACAATAGTTCTCATTGAGAAGTTGCTTGAAAACGAGTCATTTTAATGCCTAAACAGCTTTAATGAATCACAGTGATCGATGATCGTTGTTTCCTAAAGCATGTTTAATGATTATGACTTTATAAAAGGGGATGATTGATCAGAGAGGGTCAGTTGAGCAGACAGGAGGGATGGCACTACAAGTAATTTACAACACTGCTTCAACTTTCACACATGCATGTACGCACACATTCTCAGTTGTTGGGCTCTCACCCACTGGACTCTCCATGGCACATCGGCCATCACTCGTGCGACTAATCGCACATCAGTCAATTTGTCATTGGGTGCTGCGCCTCTTTCATTAAGTGCAATAATGTGGCCTGGTGATGAATACAGGAGCCTTCACCCGGAGCGTGGCTCACCAAGCAATGCCACAACTTATCTTTACAAAGCCGTCTGGGCCCAGCAGGGACTGCTACATATGTCATAATTAGAAAACACTTAACTAAGCAAGACAGAGTCTAGGCAGACAGCTTTTAAGACAGGCTATAAGCAGGTAGTGGTTAATTGTACATCCAACTCACTCAGCTGGCCATAAAAAAATAACTGTTCTATCAAATGTGCACTCTTCTACAACCCTTTTTTCTGTGCTTCTTGTATGGTGGTGTCATACTTTTAGAAACTTTAGAAAATAGTTTGAATTAAAAAAGTCATTAATGTGAGTGAACTTGAATTATCCTGTGTATGAAATGTGTTATGCAAATAAACTTGCCTTTCCTTGTCTTGATGAATGATTTTAGGAGAAAAGTACCTTACTTATTACACTACAATAAAATTGGAATTTCCAACTAGAAACTCACAACATTTATGTCACTGTTATGGGGTGGCAAGTGGTGTGATGGTGGATTTGGTTGTCTTATAAAGGGAGGGTGTCATGACATTCACCACCAGTGTGTGAATGTGGAGTGAATGAATAATGCTCTGATAATGTATAAAACGTCTTTGAGCTCTGGAAAAGCTCTACATCAATTTAATTAAAGGCATTATTAGATAAACTAACTACATTAAAATTCTACTGAAAATTTGGATTTCAAATGTCTTATAGGATACAAAAGTCTATACTAAGTGATTAAACCAGGTGAATTTACATCTTGAGGAGTAGACAATATGCCCATTCCCAAAATAGTGGAGTGTTTGTTGATTAGCAGTTTATTGGGCTGAGAATTTATTTAAAATTTTCTACAAAGCCTATGTCTGTTTTAAGGCACTACCCACTCAAAGTGGACGTTCTTTGGTACTTGGCTTTAATATCACACATTTTTAGGTGTTTACTCTGAACTAACCTTAAACTAATAGATTGTAGGTTACAAACTCGCACAGGAATCAATGAGATATGAACTAATGCTGTGACAGTGAACTAAAGGAAAGAAGGCTTATACATGGAGGCAGATCAGAAATTAATAAGCCAGGGCAGATGCAAAGACAATAAACAGGAATTCATGAAAAATACAGAAGAGAAAAATAAACACATGATTGGAAACAAATACAAATTACAAAATAATAATAACAATAGTAATAAATCACTATCATGAAACATAATAATAATAATAACACAGTTACTATTATTATTTTTAACCAGAACTTAAGTTTATATTTCAAGCTGGTCTAAGCTTTAGTGTTAATTAATCCTTAATATTTTTATATCAATCACTTATTTGCTGTTCTAAAAATCTTGTTGATTAACGCAATGCATTACAATGTAAAACTTTAGTGAAAATGACAATTCATTATTGTAACTTCAAATAGGAACCAGAATCAAACTGTTAAAACTATTTTTCATTATATCATCTCAAATCCAACTGTCATTCATCAAATTCTCTGCAGTATAATATTATAAAATAATAGTTTTATAAAAAACTAACATATCATACAATTTTATTTATTTAACCTGCTTGTAGGCTTTATACACCACACACAAACAAGCCTAAACTCTTCTACATTTGCCTGTGCGTGACAATAAAATCTGTTGAACGTTGCAACAGTAATACACACAGACTCATCCCAGGTAATCCCCCATTATCATCTGTTAATGATAAGTAGAGCGGGAGCGCCCATATTAACATGTGAAGATCTTCCAAGCTTCACAGGATCCCCAGTGGCAGAAAAAACAAGAGAAAGCAAACAAACAAGTAAAACGGCAAAAACAGCGCGGTTGAAAGATTAATGTGTACGTTGGTATCTGTGTCTGCGTCTGTGGCAGGGGAGCTGTTAGTATTGTGTTGGGAGGCCGCGCGAGTGTCTGCTCAAACTGTGTGTGATAGGCATTCTCTAAAGAAAAGACAATTCAAGCACACCTTTTGCCTGAGATTGAACGCACACCCTGGGAGAACAAACGCTCTGGGGCCGACTCACTATAACAGCCTTTTGCTTTTAGCATCGTCCCGTTTTGCTCAGAAAGGGGGAGTGATGCCTTGTATCATGCCGAGTCAAAGTGTCCATCTCCTCCTCAACTCTTCAGAGGCTGCGAGATGCGCTTCCACTAATGCCCTGCTGCACTCACGGAAGAACTAGGTCATTTAACAATGGGCCCGAGCAGCAGAAGACCCTCTTGTTCTGCATTATACATTAAGTCTAATGTGCTTCAACCATTCAGGAGGGCCTCCCAAAAGCTGTTATTTTATTCTGTAAATGCACACGGACATGACATGTAATATTGTCACACTAGCAAGGAATGACAGGGGTTTATTGTGCATCAAGTGCGACATGATGCCAAGTTTAATATGAACAGAAAGCAACATGACAAAAGGGAAAACACGGCATGTTCCTCCGAGCATGAGCCTTGAATAAATGATAGACAGGGAACTCAGGGCAGCAGAGACAGGGGCATGTACTGCAAAGATTAGAGAGAGATGGAGAAGAAGAAAAATCAGCTGAATGTTTCACTGGAGGTCCCAGGCTGCCCTATGTGCTCAGGATCTTTCAGTGCGTTGTTTCTAAATCCTTTTTAGCTGAGTGTTTCAGACTCTTATTTGCACAAGTCCCTGCAGATGAAGACAGTGAGAGACTAGAGTTTGAATATTAGGATGACTTGAGATGTGCTCAGAAAAAATGCAGAGCATAGCTTTGCACCTGCATGGACTAGTAAGAGTTTCATTATGAAGCTAAATGTGGATCTTTCTCTAAATATCTTTTTTTAATACAAAGTTAACAAATGTTAACACAAACATTTATTATTTGAACTTGTATTATTTAAAATATTTCATTTTTTGACATTTTAAATAATATAAAAACAAAGATGTATTTTAAATAACATGTCTGTAAAATATGATAAATCTGTAATCATTAAATAATACATTCAAACATCCATATAAAGTCTGGTATACATCCATAGATAAACAAAACATATCATTTTAAATAACTTATTTTTTTTTTAAAAAGACGTTTCAGTCTATTTCAGTTAATCCCTTAACTGATAATTCATACTGTAAATTAACAGTTTTATTAGCTATATGGCTACTTTGTTTAGTATTGTGTTACAATTTGTGGTACAAATTTGTGTACCATTTGTACAATTTTACAGCACACTACCTGTATTACTTGACTGTTCTTCATTTTCAATTGTTTTTTAAATTATTAAAACAAAATGTGTAATAGTTTTAAAATGAAAAACTCTGCAGATGATCAAGAACTCTGCAGCTTGTCTGATGTTTAAGGAACTGAATTGATCTCATGTTAATTTTGTGTTACATTCAAATCACTGAAGCGTGATACAAAACCGCCTCTAGATCTGCCCCTGCCTCCCTTCATAAGCCGGTACAATCCTAAATGCCCTCCAGAAGCTTTTGTTCAGAGAAAGAACAGTGTCTTGTGATGCTGTCTCAGAAATCCAGGACATATCTCACCAGATCGTTCTCATTCCCTGACCCTGGCTGGTGGGAAAACCGTCTAACGCTTTCAGAAACGCTGACTTTCAAAAATCAACTAAAAACTTTCTTCCGACATAAGGACTTAAAATCTTCCCATTTCTTTCTGATTTTGTCCCCTATTGTAATTCAGTTTGGATAAAAGATCAACTCTGCTAAATGTTTACATAAAATGCAATTTTATTGACAAAGAGTAACACAGAAGTCATCTGGAACGAAAGCTGTGTCTGAGCCCAGATTTTCTCTTGTTTTGCAGGAACGATCTCATTATGATAGTTTGAGTCATCATCTGAGCAAACTTGGGGAGGACGGAAAGATCGGTCACAGAGTCATCGACCTCACCAGGCCAGAAGATTTTGAGGGTAAGTTCAACCAAAAGTGTTTTACCCAGTTTCCCTAAACTAAAGCTTTTGGCTGATCTCTCAATGTCCTGTGGCTTCAATCATTAACAAATAACATTGAAAAACATAAAATACAATTAAAGCTCAACGTTAAACACTTGGTGCTGATTATACATGGATAGTGTTGGGTAGTATTTAAAGGCATTTTTACACCACTTAATAGGAATTGTTTTTCTGGTTGAGAAGCTGACCCAATGATTCACACCACTTGACCAGAGTGAGAAATGAGGTCAGTGAGAGTTCAAAACCCATGACTCCTTAGCTGCTTGGCCAGTGTCAGGCACAGTTGATGCTGTTTGCACTGCTAGCTCTTGATGACAAAGCATCGAGACAATGTTGGCTCTTGTCCATGGCCTCAAGTGTGTTGCCAAATCTTATGTTTGATGAGCAGGGTGTGGAGTAGTAAATGGGGATGGAGCTAACATGACAAAGCATCAGCTCCTTTTGTCACCTCGGTCATAAACTGTACACTTGTACTCAATCTGCTTGTACCAAGTAAAATCAGTTTATTTTTTAGGTAATCTATAGCAAACATATGAAAGATTATCAAGTTCCCAAACACTGAGCACTGAGTCTATTTGGCCCTTATCGGTTAAAGTTAAACTTTTTTGTCACACAAAAACACTCTTATGACAAACTTTTTTAGAGTAATTTTTTTTACTCTATCCAGAGAAGTACAAATACAGAGTTAATTTTGCACTCTGTGTTTTGCTGTATAAAGCAGCATACTGATGAAAGCTGTTAGTTCAAGGTAAAAATCTAACTCTAGTTCACAGACCTGTTAATACAGTAGGATACCAGTTAATAGAATGATGCTGTTTAACGGCGGCGAAAGACTGTCCACATGTGGCTGACCACAAAATTGAATAGATCTCTTAAAATAAAATGGCCTAGACTGGAAAAGATTTCACCTAGCCACCCAGAGATGTGGACATCCTGTACAAAATGTCTGCAGTTGTACAGTCTTGTCAGTTATACACCAAATGAGAAGGCCATCAAGTGGACAAGTGGAACTTGGATGGTTCAGAACCACCCACATCTCCACAATCCTACTTATACCTCCAGATGAAGAATGTAAAAGCCATTTTATGAAGATAGGCCCCACATAAAGTAGTCTCTTTTACGAGCAGACTGTGTTTACCAGTGAGGAAACATGAAGTTAGTGTGATTTGAGCCATTTCTGAAACAAATTCCACCCCCTGTCCCTGAACATTTGAAGAATGTAAGCACCATCTATTTCATGCTTTTGCTTAAAAAGGCAACCTTTCATGCCTTCAGCCTTCAGTCAGATTATTTGACGCCAGCAGTAGTCTTTGTTTTATGAAGCGGTTTTGTACAAAACCTGTGGGGCATTCGATTTTATTTTTATGCACTTTAAATGATTCATCAGCAGAGGAGGAAACTACCATTTGAGAATTAAATTTCTTGACATCTTAACAGGCCAAACAGACTCATTTCCATTGGAGAGCAGAGGAAAATTACTGAGTGGGCCCATAACGTCTTGCCTACTGAAAGGAAGCGTTATATTGCCATAGGCACTGGGTGTAAAGCAGCTCTCTGTCGCTTCTGCAACACACAGAAAGCTTTAGGTTGCTTGAACTAATATTTGCCAAGCATGCAGCAACCAAATCATCAGCTGCCAAATCTCCAAAGAGAAAGAGAAGCTGTTGGAAAATAACAGTGGGCTTTGGAAATAGATAGAATTTCCTTCATTTTGCTAAAAGCCACGAGCCACATGCATCAGCTCACCACAACGTCATTAGGTCTTTTAAGCTCAGATGAAAAACATTAACTACTACCACAAAAGGCTTCAGTATGGCCCCTTTGTTCATTCACATGTGGCAGAGTATGAGTTTTGTTTGCCGAACGGGTCGGGTCGTGCATGTGTTTAAACTGTCTCTGTCTGACAGGGGTCTTAGCAGAACAATAGGTGTGTTGAGAGATCCCAGAGGCAGGAAGTCTAGGGATAAAAGCATACTCTAGAAACACGGCTGATCAGAAAGAAGGCCAGCCAGAATTGGTTAACTGCTTGACTTTGTTATCTGCTAATGTCTACACGTTATCACTAATTAATATGGGAGTTAAGTCAGAGGTCTATTGAACTTTTAGGAAATGGAGACGTTTATCTGTGTTGGACATTTTTATTAGCTGCAAATAACCATTTGATGTTTCTTTGATTAAACTTTTTTAATATACAATTTAAACTCCAAGATTGACGTTCTGATGTGTACTTTTTGTTTGCTCCAATTCCAATCTAATGGCATCCCTAGATGTCATAGTTTGTATCATTAACAATTTAATGTCATAATCTATCTTTGATCTATATCTCAAATCCATTTTTAAATTAATTCTTAGTGAAGGTTGTGAAGGTGCAATTTGTCATAAGTTAATTTAGAGTTTAGTTCTAAACTTTTCCACAAAATAAGGATACACGTGTAAAATTCCATGGCGGTCGCATCCATTGAAGCGAATGGAAAAAACTACTTCCGGCGCTGAACCGGTAGTTGATAAACCACTGCAATGCAGAAAGTAGTATGAACCAAGAAAACCTATAAACCAAGAGGTGGAAAGTAGAGAATTACATTTACTTTCAATAAAGTAAATGGTATAGAGGTTGTTTTTGTATGGTTTTACTTTCTATTAGTTAGGAGAGCAAGCGCATTCGATCCCCGGCACCAGATTAATCCATCTTTCGTTCAGACCCAGCCATAAATTAAATGCATTTTTGTTGCAGAGATCAGTTTGGTTTCAAGTTCAACAAATGCATCAGTAAAAGCTGCATTGGTCTGTGTTGAAGACAAGCATCCAATTGGCTCTCATGCAAAGTGTTGCTGAATGTTTTGAATTGGTCTAAAAATACACCAGTTCTTTCTCACGGGCCAATGAGATTAGTACTTAGTGTATATAATGAATCACTTGTATTATTTTTGTTAAGTATAATAAGCAACACAATCCCTTCAGAGAAGCGGAGGCACCACCAATGACTTGCTTGAATTAAGTAATTTTCATTACATAAGTTTACTCGAGTAATAATTTAGGCTACATTCAGACTGTAGCCCAAAGTGATGTCGGCACTCTCTCATTCTCGTCTTAGTTTACTTTAGTTTTGCTCGATACCATTTTTCGCACATGTGTGCCTCCCATAGTGATAGATAAAAAAATTTAACATTTAGATGAGTAGCTTAGGATAATTTCACCAAACAAGAAATACGTTTACTTGAGGAAAATATTTCTGCCCTCTTTCCATCTCTGTGTGCACCTTATTTATTTATTTGTTTGTTTTTCTAACAGATGGAAAGTGCTTCAAGATAAAATGATTATAAATGAGCGCTGAATGGTTACCTATTTTGTGTGCGGCCTCCAATTCAAGAGATAATATGAACGTATCTGTGACGGAATGTCAGTCTTTGTTGCAACTCCATTACCTCTGCCGGTTCTTCATCCGAATCGATTGTCTCTCTGTTATCTCCCAAGGTTTCTTTACCTTACTTCAATCAGGAATTTAGCACGGCCCTCTTCAAGAGCTTGCAACATTCAGTGTGAGAGACACAAGGCACAATAGCTTAAAGGAACGTGCGCTAACATGCCACATGCGCTAACATTGTCCTTGTAAACATCCTCTTGCACACAAGAGAACAGGATTTTTAAAATCTTGTAGGAGTAAACCAACAAGCGGCATTCTAAAGTGTTCTTCGAAGATCTCAGTGATAATGGTTTGATTATCTCAATGTGAGAACCGAAATGAATGGAAGATCAACCATATCTGCTTAGGTATGTTAAGAGCGATTGCTATTGTTAGAAGTAAATACCTTCACAGAGCTGTCTTTTATTGGATGGTCCTGGCAGGTTGCGTGATTGTTGCTTGTTTCTCCAAGCGGATTCCTGTGTGACACTCTGAATGTGCCCTCAGAACAAAAGGCTAGATGCAGCGAGAGCCTGAGTGGCTCAAGCTCTTGGCTCTGTTCCGCATAGCATCGAGTCTGGGCCTGCTGTAGGCAGGTGTGCTGGGCCGCGGGGCCCCTTTCGCTCACACACTTCCACACAAGCGCTCCCTCTCTCATTCTCTCTAATTCAACAGTCCCCCTCTGCTCTCCCTCCTGTTCACCGGGAGAGACAAATTAAATGGAGATTCTTGTATCACTCTGTCATGTTGAGCTCTGGGTCTCATAAATCACAATAACGTCGATTAGAAGCCTCCTGCCGTCTCTTCCCCACACCACACGCACCTCAGGGGGTCTCCTGTGGCATCCCAAAACATCTGCATTTATTTACACAATAACACACCTAACTAGGTGCTTCCTAAAAGAGCCGCATGGGGAAACAACGTCAATTAATGCTAATTTGTAAATGTCGGAGGCATGTAAGCTTTCTTATTAAACAACAAGCAAGAGAAAAGACAGACGGTTGTAAATTGCATGTTGTGAATATGAGGCACAATCCGGCAGCGTTTGCCTGCTTTTGATTAAGGCACATTATGATTGCCGTGGGGTGGGGGTTGTAGGCCACCCGTGTCTGTGAGCAGGGCGTTATGCCAGGGGTCGCTGCTCATCTCGCACCACAGGGCACCGACTCTCAAAGTCGTCGATTGAGTGTGAGTCTGTGTCTGCTGACACACCAGTGCATGAGCGGGGTATGGGAGGATTATTGCAAACACTCCCTCTCGCCCTTTGGAAACAGAAAAATGGTTTCAATCCACAGTTGAAAAGTCAAGAGGCTGGTTTCCTCAATGTAAGCTGCTCACCTCTGCCTATATCTGCATGCATGCCAGTATATAAATTGCTGAATCAGTGTCAGTGCTGAAGTAATGGCACAGGGCAACTCATAAATTAGAGCCGGTCACCAACCCCCTCAAACAGACAGTGGCAGTCGTGTCTGGAGAGGTAGCAGAGCGAGCGTTGGCAAGGTAATGAATGCCTTCATCTGGCCCCGGCAGTCAGCAGATTGCCCAGCGTTGATGGATACTGTCAGCCCTACGCCACACTACATTTCATTGCACAATAAACATGGCTGTCAAAGGCAAACAAAGTGAAATCAATTCATCCTGCACGGTGAGCGCGTGCTAAATGAAATTAATGTACTGTGTGGGGAACGCTGTTGCTGGATAATTCTGACAGAAGGGGTCTGGAGGAAAGGGTTGCTTGTTGTGCGCTTGGTGAAACAAAGTTACGGAGTTGAGGCGAGATTAGAGATACCCTGACTGATGTAGCATGACAGTGTTGAGCTGATAAACAACAGTCCTTTCTGAATTCTTTTTTTTTGTAAAACATGACATGCATAAAAAAATCTTTCAGAGGCATGGTCCGTAGAAGACATCTCTCTCATCCACACAGCATACTTTCCTCTGAAGAATCTTGCAGGGCCATGCCATGATCCATTACTTAACTGAGGCTTTTATTTTGTTTATCAGGACCAATGATAATAGAAATCCAAAGCAGGTGGCGAGCGCCAAGACTTGAAGTTTCAAGATCCTAATGAATACACATCATATGTGGATGATGAAATATTCATGCTTGATTCCGAGGCTTCTTATCCAGTTTTTGGATCATTAAAGATGTATCGTAGCATATGGGAAGGCTTTTTTTGTTTGTTTTATTTTTCAAGCCTGGTTTATCAACATGTTTTTGTTTGTTGAAATATTCATACCGCTTTTATTTAATTCTTTCACATCTTGCATGTAAAAGGAAGAAAATGCGCACACAAACAGAATCATTTTCAGTCTGCTGTAAAGTTAAATATTCAGACTTAAGGACACGCGTGCTGATTGTGAATCTCCTGATTGAGAAGCTGCAGCAAATCTGTCTATCAGGCTGTTCTGTTTGACACTGATTCTTTATCATTTAACTAAGTTATTTTTTTAAATTTGGTTTGAGGTCAACAGTACACCCTCAACTGCAAAAAATGGATTGACAGCTGCTTCACTATGGGAAACACTGAACTCAACTGGCAAAGCTCCAAAAAACTTTTTTTTTTCATTTTCCCCTGCTCCTCTTGTCATTACAAAACCATCTTCTGCCTGTCATGTTTGCAGAAAATGAACCAAAAAAAATAAATAAAATTCAGTCTGCTGCAAAGTTCAGACTTGGGAACTGGCGTGATTGAAAAACTGCTGCAAATCTGTCTATCACGCTGTCTGTTTTGAGACTGATTTTTTTTCTTTTCATTTCATTTCCCCCCACAAAGTTTAACCACTAGGTCTGCGTTTTCTCCGAGCCTCTCAGTTTTGCACATTGAAAGCAATAACAGAGAATTAAATGTTTTGTCAGGACACGGGCACTGGCATTCTCTCCTAATTTCACCTCTCTTATACAAACATCCTCATGCCACATTTGTTATTCTGAGCATTACCATTATTACTCATGGTAGAAGAAACATTACGACAGTAAACCAGTAAAGTGTGGTGGTTCAAATGCAGGAACGTTGGGGCCCAGACATAATATTTAAAAGGCATTATATTCTGGGTGCTTCTGGTCTGGTTTGAGCTAGTTTTCACTCAAGCGACAATGCCATCTTGTTCAACATTCCACATATTTGGCGAATGGGAGTTTAGTTTCTGGTCTAGCACCAATCACTCAAACCTGCTGATGGATGCTTAATTACCGTCAGATTAACGGTTTGCACCCGTTCTTTCCTTCTTCTTACTCTGGTGTTCCTAGGGTGTAGGGAACTGAATGGCTCTGCAGATAAACCACATCAGTATTATTGTTGGCCAACAGGAGGCGCCAGCACTACTGAGGCTCGGGTCTATCGGGAACCCCGGGGAAGGAACAGCAACGAACCTCACATCAAACGGCCCATGAACGCATTCATGGTCTGGGCAAAAGATGAGCGCCGCAAAATTCTTCAGGCCTTCCCAGACATGCACAACTCCAACATCAGCAAAATCCTGGGTAAGTCAAAGGCCCTATATCCATCACGAACAGCAGGCATGGTTGTCTGCGTCAGGTTTTCCATGTATGTTTGGGACGGTGCCATGCTCCTTGAGAATAAAAGTGAACTGGCGTCCAGGGAACTTCTAGAGAGCTTGAGAAACTGTCGAAATTATCTTTGCTTGTGTTGGCTTATGCTCACCCAATAGTCTTTTAGGCACAGACATGACTATTTTTCTTTCTGCTGTTCTCAAAAAAAAAACACATCTCAAATTTTACTAGAAAAACAGAAGGTTGTAAATTCAGATTTTACGCATGCCGTGTCCATTGGAGATAAAAAAAGTTGAATAATCTTATATTTATGCATATATTGTTTAACTGTCTTCCCAAAAGATTTAAGCAGTAACTCATTGATCAAAATTACATGACATAACTTATTTAGATGCATAAAGCGAAAGTGAAAAAAACACAGTACAACAGATAAAAACACAGTCCTGTTCTTCTAAGTTTTCTCAAAATCTGTGTCCATCACTTAACACAGACTTACTCATGACATAATAGAAACTGAATTTGAGGAAGTTCATGTTTTTACAGTCTATTCGACGATCAGTGGTGAGGTCAGTACGTCATTTGAAACCAGGAAAAATATTTGTTTGAAGAATGAGTCGTTTTAATGAATGAGTCAACTTAGACTTTATCATTTAATGAAAATAAGTAGGAACACAAAAATGTTTATATCCGTAATAGGAGCTTTTTTATGATGCTTTGATTGCTGCAGTATATTTTATAGGCATCAGTTTGTTTATAAGGCATAGATTAACCTTGACAAATTCATATCTTTTTAATTATGAAAAAGTATTGGAAAAATAAAATTTGGTAGTTTTTACGGTTCTCTCTTTAGTGGACAAAGTTCTTTTATAAAATTTGGTTTAAGGTAAAAATTGCAGCATCAAAAAAAAAAAAAAAGATTGCCCGCTATGCTTGCCGCACTATGGGAATCAATTAAATGAGCTGACGAAGCTCTCCAATTTTTTTTTTAATTGTATTTCCCCCTTCATATGTTATTGCAAAGCCACTTCCTGCTACTTATGTTAGCATCCTCTATTTTTAATATATAATTTATGGTTGCCACCAGATTCTTAGCTTGAAAGTAACTCTAATCATTGTTTTGATTATTTTAATGAATTTACATTAACAAAAAACTTGTTACGAGACAAAACATTGAAGATCTTTTAAAATAAAGTGCAATTTTTGTCGCTGACTTATGGAAACAAATTGAAATCAAGACTAAAAATATCTAACTGGACAATTAAGATACAGCGTGAGGGTTATGTTGATGGACAAGATTGCAGTTGAACTGAACAGAAATTATGCAAATGAATATTGCAATGCCAGTTTCTCCTCTACAAGCAATCAATAGGGAAGCTTCTCCATTCGACATGGCTTCCGAGCAAAGCCTATGCTGTGAATAAGATGTTCAGACTATTACTACACCTGTCTAATCTTCTTTTGCAAGTAATTCCGCACAATTCAATGCATCTCAAACAGATGTGTGGTTAAAGTTGATGGGGTGCTATGCTTGGAGCAGCTCAATTAGATGGATTTAGTGGCTGTCACGTGGGCAGTGTTCGTCATGAAAAATGACAGGGCTAAATGGGTCTTGTCCTCCAGTCCAGAGAGTCAATAGATCACGGCAACTAAAAGTCCTGTCAGCTGGGCCATTCTGAAGCCTGGAGATATTTACTGGCCTGTTGTTTCCACTAATGCAGTAACGGTAACAGTCATGCGCCCCTCATTGACAAACACAGTGCTGACTTCAGAATAATGCAGCTAAATTGCTGGCCTCAGACCAAGCCTCATCAGCCTGCACTGTCAAATAATAGTTAAAAGACTGGCAGCAATGTTACAGATCAGTTACCTTTCATTTATGCTAAAATACCAAATGTTATTTTACATTATGATTTCATAATTGTTTTTTCAAGTTTTTTTTAGATGAATTATATTATTTCGATGAAAATGTATTTATTTTGGCAAATTGCTTGAATTTTTTCATGGATATTTCATAATTTTTATATGAAAACTTGTAAAATCAGCACAACCCATGAAAATGCTGTAGATTTTAACATTTGAACATGTTCATAAATAAAAAAATATATATATAAAAAAGCAATAGAAAATAATAAAATATAAATCATATATATTATAAACAACAAAGCTAAATAAAATACAACGACTCAATATTTTTGGTGTTTTTTTTTTACTTTTTTCCATGGAAATATATACAATAGATATTGATTATTTAGATAAAATGTTTTGGGAAAATGGCAAATTCTTTTTTTTTTGCTTGGATATTTACTACTATTTTATTAACTCTTCAAAAAATGGCACAACTCATAAAAAGCAGGCAATTTTAACAGTTAAACATATTTTTTGTTGAACATGTACAATTGCACATGTACACTGACTGTATTGTACTTGCATGTGTTTAAAAAAAATTTTTTAAACAAAAGCAAAAATCGATTTTTATAAAATTTTTGGTGTGATTTGGCCATTTTCCATTTAAAAGTTTCCAATATACAATGAATATCCAATGTATAATGTATTCACTTTTTTCACAACAATAATTATAAAGTTACAATACAATCATGGAACATTTTTTCCCATTATAACACATTAATTTAATCGATTTTGTTCAACAGGATCTCGCTGGAAGGCTATGACGAACCAGGAGAAACAACCTTATTATGAAGAGCAGGCACGACTCAGCAAAATCCATCTTGAGAAGTATCCCAACTACAAATACAAACCCCGACCCAAGCGCACCTGCATCATCGACGGCAAGAAGCTGCGCATCAGCGAGTACAAGCAGATGATGAGGTCGCGGAGGCAGGAGATGAGGCAGTTCTTCACTGTGGGGTAAGTCCAAAAACAGACGGCGATCCAAGATGTCCTGTCTAGTATAAACCTCTAGTGGCTGTTAATAAAGCCTGCTCCGAGCTCTCACAATAGGCAGGTAATGAGTTCATGCCGTGTGCCAACTCCTGGAATGAGCCAGTGACCCTCTAATCAGCTTGATTGGAGTAATTCACCCTCTTGGCTCATTTGTCACATTATATGGCCCTCACACATTATTTTAATATATGTTTCAAAGAAAAGCAAGAGGCGCTTTTTGTTGCCTACATGCTTCTTTTGTGATTACATGCTGCGGTAAACGTATTTTTCCTCAGAGGGAGAGATATGCACTTTGTGGCCCCGGGTTGAATCCCATTGACAAAATGGTATTTTCTTTCAGCTGCTTGAAAGTAGTGGTTTATCACATTTAGATGGTAACAGAGGGCAGCGGGACACACATAGCCATTATTTTAGGATATTAGAGTGGAATATGAATGTAGAGTGGGCTGCCGGGCAGATGTTTGGAGCTCAACTCTATAATTTACTGCTTCTGGTGAGTGAAGAAAACGCCTGCTCCAGGTGTTTCCACTTCAACAGCAAGAAATACGAGTGCTGGAGTATCAATCAGCTTGCTAAAGATTAGAAGACTGTCTCTACCAACCAATTGGCTTTGTCGCCTCGAGAGAATTGAGTGTCATTTTCACAATGGTTTCCAAATCATTGTCACTGATTGGGAATCGCTTTTGCTGGGCCACCGGCTGAGCATGCTCTATTCGAGAATAGAATGAGTTTAACAGATCCAGTAGCTTTAGAATGATAAGTTTTAGTTTTAAGCTCCACCCCAAGTTGAGAGATAAGCCCAAGACCATTCTTGGAATTTTTTTACGGGACTCTGACACTGTTGGTTTGATTTCATACTGTTAGCATAGAAGGAAATTCTCATCAGTTTTTTTTTATTATAAAGATGCATATTTAAAATATGTTTGCATGGCAATCTTTTAACACCAGATATCAATTGCAATTAATTTTTTGGAATGAAGATGCAATTTACAAAATCATTACTTACACATTTTGGGGGTTTTAGTTTACCAGGAACCCAGCTCTCATCTGTTTATCAGGAGGAGCAAACGCAGAGCTTTTTTTTCTGTCAATCGCATGCATAAGCCTCATATGCATCATCCTTGATTGAACCTGATCTCTCGGCACCTGAAATTTGTACAAATCGTTCTGAAAATAATAAAACTGTTTTTCACTCTCTCTCACGCTTATATCAAATACTTTCCTGCCATTAAAAACTGCCCGAAAGATCACTTAAAAAGTAATCGCTCCCATTGAAAAGAATTGACTTTAGGATGTCTGACTTCACTAAAGTTTTTACACGGCAGTTCAATTGTTGCAAATGCTGTCTGAGTGAGTTTCCTGTGCGCATCAGCCAAACTGGGTTTGTTGGGTCAAGCAATGAGAGTGCAGACACATCTCTCTAGTGTTAAGCCATGCTTTGAGAACAACAGGGAACACAGTTAATTTATGTTTATTATTTTGCAAATGTTGTACTCAACAACAAAAAATTTAATAGAGAACAAGAGACCTCTCCATCTGTTGTGTAACATCAGTGCAACCCTATGAATATGATTACTGCTTGAGAAGCTTTGTGTTCACTCAAATGATGGGAAAGTTTTATTCAGTTTGGTGACTGTTTTTTTACTCTTCGAGCGATTCGTTCTTTTCATTCATTCATAAATAATTAGTGCCTTAATTCCCTAACAACATTACTTGCAAACAGTTATGAGAGACCCAAAAACCATGCAAATACAATAATACCAAAAATGAAACTAGCTTACCTGCATCTTTTGATTATCAACACACTAGTAAACACTTCTTCTGATGTTTCCAAAACATCGAGATGTAAGCAAATCCATAATGTGTTTGCCATGTGCAGTGAAAAATTATCTTTGGTATTAATTTTGGCAAAACACGAGAAATGTCAACACAACACCATGTGAAATATCCTCACATGTGAATGTAATGATACAAATTAATAAAAATTTACATTTGAAATGATTGAGAACAATGAGAACCAGTTAAAGAGCAATTCAAATTAACTGTTATTTGCTAAATCTGGCTCTGATTCCATTGGGAAGCAATCTTGCGATTGAACAAGATGGAGCTTCTCACGACTCACTATAAAGATTCCTTCTTTTTGAATGAATCGTTTAAGAAAGACACATCACTAGTCCACTCACAGACAGATCCACAAATCCTTTCTGTCTCATTGTTCCAACAGTTCCTCATTCCTCAAGACTTTTATTTTTCCATTTGTTTAATGGAAGAAAAATTCAAGTGCCTCTGTGAGACATTAGGCTCCAGTTCAGCACATTTCCTGTCCTGCTTATGTATTCCAACATTCCCTCACCTTTGAAAGACATGGTTCTATTAAGTGAAAGACAAAAATAAAAAATGTTTGCTTCTTCTGTTTACTCATGAGAAAGTTTTTACTGAGTCCCCAGAACTATGCGTTTGTGTAACTGAAGCAGTGTACTAAGCAGCAATGATAATGACAATGTTTTATGCTGTGCATTGAATATAACAGCTTGGCAGAAAGTTGGCCTTTATGCTGCCTTTTTTACAACATGAGCTATTATTTGTTATGCCAAAGTTAAGCAACAGGCTAATCGTGTTACTTGACATACATTAAACTTCATACCTTAAAGCTTTACAAAGCTGTGTGTAAAAGAAACCCTTGTCTCACATTCGTTTTTTCTGACTCTATTCCAGGCAGCAGCAGCAGACACAGATCCCCATCTCCACCAGTGCAGGTATCGTCTACCCCGGAGCCATCAGCATGTCCGCCACCACGCCATCCCCTCACATGACCTCAGACTGCTCCAGTGCCTCAGCCAGCCCAGACCCCACCATCCCTGTCATTCAGAGCACCTTTAACATGAAGATTGAACCAGGCACCATGGTACCTAACGATGTCGTGAACGGAGAGGACGAGATGGACATGTATGAGGACTTTGAGGATGAGCCCAAATCAGACTACAGCAGTGAGAATGACACACATGAGCCGGTCAGTGCCAACTGAGGCCTGAGACCAAGCGAAAAGAATGACCTTTTATTGGAGAGAAAGCTGAAGAAGATGAAAGGAGAACTTAACAAACAAAAAGAATAGAAAACAAGTTTCTGATGCTACACAGGTTGGGAGCCAGCATGCTGATGTGGTTCCTGCAGATTTAACAGCTATCGGTCTTAAATGTTTCTCCGAGCGTGAAACAATTTGATTGTGTTTTATTTTGGCTTTTTAATGTTATTTTATTCTTGTGTTTTTCCAAGGACGATTTAGAGTATTTCCAATGACGTTTTTGAAAAATAGGACTTGACAATTGAAACGTTTCATATGAACGCATAACTCACAGTCTTACTCCACCTCAAATGGATTTACAAATCAATTTTTTTTTCTCTGAAGCGTACATTACTGTTTTTGATGGGGTTTTATATCTCACTCAGGTATGCTGTACCAGCCAACAGCTTGTGAATGTTTTGAATCAGAACTATCTAAAAAAGAACAAGACAAAGGCATGTGATCAACATTTCGTAAACGCTGAATCTTAACAAGTCCTTACATTTGCTCAACCGACCTAAACTCCTCAAGTTGGTTATTATGACTAGTTTCTTTTTATGTTATTTTTGCTATAGCTATTATTACATTTAAAAATCCTAATGTGCCAAATGTGTCACAAGCTTCCTGTAATTAACCCTTAATTTGAAAGTCTTAAAGTAGAGTCTTAGACAATCTTATCAAAAGTTCCTACCTAAAGTTTTTCTCTCTCATTTGATTAGCGTTATTTAATGCTTCAGAACTATGAGTTCTCCAGGAGGTTCAATGCAGTGATCGGCCATCAGCTTCATCGAGTTTCGTCTTATCCACTCATTTCTTAATTACAGTGATTACAATTTGGCCATAAAGCCATCCAATCTGCAGGTTTAGTCAGGCAGCCTTTATTTATTACAATCTTAAAATTAAAATTGCAGTACATTCATATTTTCACAAACTTTTTCCCGAATAACATGTTTCGAGTCTGGGGTCCACTTTCAAGTCTTATTGAGAGTGGAATCTTAACTAAAGGAAATAGTCTTAAAGTCTTTTGAGCTTCTAGAATGTGTTCATCATTGAGTCTTAAGAGGACATCCAGTTTATCTGGATGTTTTGGCCAGTTATGCAAAGCATATTCCAACTAATAATAGCACTTATTCTCTAAACGTTGTATTTATGAGATTCCTAGTTGAAGATAACATCTAAAGGAAATTCCATAAACAAATATAGTTGAAAATGCACAGACAAATCTGCCACTTTGGCAATCGTTTTGAGCACTTGATTAAAAAAAAGAAAAGAAAAGTGAACCTTACTTTTTTTACCAGCGAAGGCTCTCTGCCATCGCTGCTAAATGATCCAGTCATTCAGGATCTCCGGTTGTTGTGATGCGGAAGGACAGCCAAGAAGCAGCCAGCGGTCAGGGCCTCTTGTTTCAGGCTTTGGCCCTATCAAAAGCTCCTACAGGGTGCGAGTGCCATTCACCTCCACGCACCCGACCTCTGCCCAGCACACACCCTGCCTCAAGGGGCTGCCATCTGGCTCCCAGCATCAGCCTGTGCCCTGGAGAAAGCTAACGAACAATGGAGAAAGGCCCATGTGCTTTAAGGTAGCCGCTCTCCATCAAAGCACTCAGGAAAGTCCGTAGCCAGAAGCAGGCGCAAGGTGCTAGCGAGCAGATGGAACAAGTAGATCAAGCTGTGGGAGATTATTAAAATGACTGACGAATCGCTAGCATCTGAAACACAGCATTATTAATGCATGAATCCCGCTAGTTTTCCTGTGCCCTTGAACCTGTCTGTCCAGAGAATGAGACAGACAGGAAATGACGCTGTGCGGCTGCTGGTCACTGCATTACCTCCAAATAAAGATACTGATTGCTACTAAGCGCTTACTCTTCTCTTCAGCACCCCATGTTTGAAAAGCATTTAATTGATTGCTTTAGGTTTGGAGCACTTCATTTGAAGTATTAATTTAGATGGTTTTGTTTTTCAGTTTGTTGTGATTTTTACATGAGGTACAATAATTGGCTGCGTGTTCTTTGACATCCGTGTTTGTTTGTTTGTTTTCTTCCCTGCTTACAGGCCAACGTTTATTGTTTCAAGCTGTTATCTGTTTGCTGGTGGATTGGTTGATTTGTACGTGATTTGTACATATTTTCTTGACCATGCCAAGCTAGTTCTGTAGCGGACTGTTGTCAGGACTGAAACTTGATTGCGCTTGTATAGATATGAAAGACAAAAAAAGAGACTATTTACATCTCACACGGAGACGATGATTTAAAAGTGTTACAAGCACTGGATATTAATGGTATTTTTTTCCAAGTCTGACTAATGTGAAGCCGTGTTCGAGGACAAAAAACCTTCATGAACAAGTCACCTGTTTGGACTCATGTGAGCGTGCCTCACGGTTGCCAGATTTGATTCTTTTTTCTCTTGACACGTTTTGTTTATTTATGCAAAGACACGTGATGAATGAACACTTTGTTTAAGCTCCAGTGCTGCCTTTTGAGGAGAAAGAGCAGTATGTACTCGACGGAGAGACACACCGGACTTCAGTAGCACATTTTAACACCCATGTATGTTTGTGTTGTATATTGTATTTGAAGCTCTCTAGTGCAAATAGACATTTTATTGTATTTATTAGCCAACCTTGGCTCTAAAAGTGTCAGTAGAACAGAATTAAAGGACAATCAGAAAACAAGAATAAAACGTGACGTTTCAAAATGGATTGGAGCTCAAAACAAAGTTTCTTTTACACGAAATCTCCATCTCATGATCCCTTTTTCATTGTAAATACAACATAGGAAAATAGAATTCTATTTTTGTTCATGAATACTTACCGAAGTATATAAATTATGTGTTTGTGTGTGTATGGTTATTGTAAAAATGAATGCATTTCAAACTGACAATTCACTGTACCTCATGTAATAGCTGAACTCTCGATCGTCCCTGTTGGCTGAGTTGCTGGTATTGGAGACACGGCTAAACTCGCAGTCCATGCTGAATCAAGCAGCCGTTTGCTTTGCGGATAATGCACTCTGTAGCAAAGGACAAATCTTGAAATCCTTGTACTTTTTTCCATATACTAATTGTTTGCTGAGGTACTTGTGGAAGTTATAAAGTAATTGGTTTTGTGCCAAATTTGACAGAGAAGATCTCGTGTCATGCTGTCATCTTAATCTTTGTGTCCTACGTCATCTAGAAAAAAACATGTGTGAGTTTTTCAGTAATTCATGGGGGATGTGCAAATATTTATTAAAAAAAATTGTGTGCACTACGTCATGCAGAACCCAGGTTTTCAAACAGTATTTTACTCTGTTCCTTTAAAGTGTTCACCCATCCAGTCAACAGCAAGTCGAAATCACATTTCTTTTAAATAAAAATCTGTCACTGCCATATTAATGCAAATTAGGGATGATAGCTGAGAACAAAGCTTGGGTGTTTCTACATATCTTACTGTAATGCTTTTTTTTTTGTATGGACTTTTGTGATGTACATTGTGGGTTAGTCTTTATTAATTTAATCAGCACAATTACTGACATGCTGGACTGACATGCTAGCTGCTGTTCATAAGAGTAAAATGTTGCTGTCAGGGACAATGTATGCTGTTGTCAAAGGTACTTTGCTCTTAGATTTCTGTAGTGTCTAAAGGCTCCTCTCATCGGTCTTGTTTCAAGTCTCGCTAGCAAATCTTTTTCTTTAGATTTTGTCTGTGTGTGAGTGTGAGTAGAGGCCGGTTTCTCAGCAGGAGCAGTGATACATGGCAGGTATAGTTAGAATTGTATATATAGAATTGTATCTGTTGCTGCTTACAGGAAAAAGTTTAAAGTCTAAAAAATGTAAATAGTTTTATCGTAAGATCTTGTACAGTCCAGTGTAAAGTTTTAAAAGTTTGTCTTAAAAAGTTGCCATCACATCTGTGTTCACATTCTTCTTTATACAGTTCGGAAAGACCGCTATTTGCTAAGGGTATTATTGTTTAAGAAAATGAAGAAAAAAAAATACAAAAAATATTTTTGCTTGGCTTTAGTATGTAAACCAGCAAGTCATTGGTTTCCATGTGCAGTATTGACGTGAGGTAAACTTAATTACAATTGTATGCCCAGAGAGCCTTCTCTGTAATGCTAGTATTATTATATTAAATAAAAGAATCTCGGAGAGAGAGAGAGAGAGAGAGAGAGAGAGACATTCTGGTGGGTTTAAACACCATTGCAAATTGTACAAATGTCCAAGTTGTTCTCTCCTCAAGAAACATTTGGTATATTGTTATGTAACACCATTTTTACAGTTTTCTCCCAGTTCACTGGTGTATGGCGACAGGTGAGAGTGTCCCTGTCCATATTTACCTCAAGACTTCCACTTTTTCCATAAAAGATAGACTAAGCGTATGGAAAAATCGTTTCACCATCACTCCATCTTTTGTACTGCTGTTGACACTTACAAATTAAAGAGACATTTTGTTTTATTTCTTGTGAGTTGTATTCTTTTTAACGATAACTGTGTTGCACATGAATGTATTTTGAACATGTTGCTAAAAGATTTTTGACTTTCAATTATTGGATTTTAAAGCGCATGACAATTTTGTACATATAGTATGCAGTATACTTTAACCCTGCGTCGATGACAGTAGATACAGTAGAGACAGATTTCACCTGTTATTTACTGCTAATGGAAATTATTCCTAAACTAAATGACTTGTCCTGAGATTAAATGTTTTAATGCAGTAAAACATAAGGAAAGTTCAGACTGGTGTAATTCGAAGAAGAAGAAGAAAATGACAGATCTACACTGAATCAAACACAAAAAAATTACTAAACAGTTTGCCTTTATAATTAATAATACATATTGATTTGACAAGCAATTCATGTTTTGTATTTTTCGAGTCCTTTTAAATAATTCAGGTGTAAAGGGTTTAATTATTTTAGAGAAAACGATATCCAAATACAGGCTACAATATATATATATATATATATATATATATATATATATATATATATATATATATATATATATATATATAAATTGACATAGAATTGATTGTATATTGAATACAATCAATTATAAAGACTATATAAACATCATTATTGGACCATTTGCGTATTCATATTAGTTTCGTATTACTTGTTACAGTTGTAAGACAAAAAAAACGTATATGTATGGCATCATATATTTATACATGTTTCCAAGACGGATTTTTTAGAAACATATCTAATAAACAAATATAAAAAGAGTAATATGAGTATGCCTTATGATTGTAATGCTTGACAAGAGTCAAGTATTTTTCCAGTGTTATTTATTATCTCTTTAATTCATTTAATTGTTTGTCTTTTAATATCATTTAAACATAAGTTGGGTAAGTTACTTAATGAAAAAAAAGTTTACCATTAACTAAGGACACAATTGTTTGTTTAATTATTTTCATATCCTCACTTTAAGCCTCACCATAATTCTGCCATTTAGCAATGTGCAATGCTTTGTGGATGTTTTGCGTGCACTCCAGATTTTTGATTTAACTAATATTCTAAGAGTATGTGGAAGTTCTAGTGTAAGAAGACATGGCCACTTAAACGTCTTCTGTGTAGAAAATCTTTTTTTACTTCACCTGACCTCAAGCTGCCCGTTATGTGCCTGACTAAAATTTATGATTAAAATGTCTCTTATAAAAGTGAATTTAATTAGAAAGTTCATTTCAATTTTTGAGATTTATTCAAAAATTTAACCTTTTGGAATCTGCCCCCTGGGACATCTGTATTTGCAGTTTTCTTCAATTCTTGCTAAAAACATTTAATTGACAAAATAATGTTTAAAAAAAATGTGATTTGTTAAATGAGCTCAATAGGTAGCTCTCCACATAGTTCCTGTTCCGCTAATTGAAAAAAAATTAAGGGGTTCATTAAAAATCCATTGAAATTAAATCGTACTTGACTTTATGTTGAACATGAGGTGTAGGCATCACTTTAGCATTGCCTGCAATTGGAGACAGTTTGTGAAAAAAGTCCATTATGTGGAAAAGAACTTCCTTAAAAATGTTCTGTATAACATTTTATAACAAAAGTTCTATATAACCCATTTATGTTTTTCTTTTCTTATTATCATCGGCATCATCAATCTTTAATGTCCCATGCCGGAATGCTCAGTATGTGCTCAGGGTGTGTGTAAAATAACCACATTTTAACTGTGGCTTTAAGCCATGATATCTCTTGACTGGTGAAGCAGCCTATGGCTAAAGGAAAATTAGACATATTGATATATTAGACATATATATATATATATATATATATATATATATATATATATATATATATATATATATATATATATATATATATATATATATATATATATATATATATATATATATATTGCTTTAATGTTCAATTATTGCATTATGGTTGTTTGGAGTTATTGCCTTGAAGGCAGACTTGGCACTGCCAGTTGACATTTTCATTTAGAAGGATACATGACAATTGTTGTTTCCATTAAGCATTAAGCTCTTACCCTCTGCATGAGGCTTTAGTTGGAGGAATATGGGGTGTGGGGATCATAAGTATGGAGAAAGATGTAGCAGGCTTTAAATGGCCTGTTTGGATGAACTGTCAGAGTGTTAGTACAAACATGTAAGTGTTTGGGCTCCAAATAATAATTAATACTTATTGCTGTGCGTAGGAGACAGGCCTGTTATTTCATAGCCTTGATGACTAAACATTGAAATGAGTCGTCTGGAACAATATTTTACTGTTCTGAAAGTGGTTGCTCCTGACTTGTGTGCAATCGCCACCGAATCCAGGAAATCAGTCAGCGACGACTGCTTCTCTCAACACAGCTGCTATTTATATGATTTTCTCATTAGGCTTGACGTATGACTTCATTGTACAGCTTTTGGTTCAAATAGTGCAGGGTAAAGGAGTTGCAGTTTGGAGATGTATAAGAGTATAGTTGAGGAGGCATTTGCAGGTAACACTTGTCTATATTTGACTTTTATTTACCTAGACCGCCTTTCAGCAGATGTTGAAGCTTTGAATTGCTTTCCTTTTTCTTGCATTTAGAGTGGTTTGGTTTGTTTTTGACATACTTTGTAGAATACAGAGCTCCATGTCATGCTGCTATTCAACTTGGAGTGTAGAGAATTGCAGGGAGAGTAAGTCTCACTAAGAAGTCTCATATTTATATAATGTTACACAAAGTTCAAAAAGCTACTTAAATAGGGTCTGAGAGACTGTGGTGAAATTGTTTTCCAAGTACTTACCTTTTCAAAAGCATTTGTCTTGTCAAGAGGGAAGTGTGATTATTGCCTGGAAAGTTTGGATTGATAGTAGACATGCATACATCTGCATACATATGATGGCTCAGACCCAGGGCCATTTTTAATCCTTGGAGGTGAAGGACTTAAGAAATCTTGCTAATTTCACAGATGGTTTAAAATGGATTAGTGCGAAGTACCAGCATCCCGAGATGTGTGGACCCACCAGGTTTTCTGTTCCTCTGCCAAAACTCAACTCAGACCCCATACTCCGAAGCGCCTTCCAAAAAGTCCTGCAAGGTTAAAACAAAACTTGGGCATTTCCAATGCAGCTGCTAATTTGTGAGACTTCACCTCTGCCGTCAAGCACCCCCTTGTGTGTGATCGTGATCATCTGTATCTGATTGATAAGGGCAGCTGTTTTTCACTTTACTTAAAAGCCAGACCTGCCATTACACTTGCAATTAGTTGTTGGTCTCCCATTGGCCATGCTTGACCAGATGTTGCATGAACCTCATTTGCAGTTGCACCATGATCCAGAAATAATTACATCTATCCCTTCCCAGTGGGAATCAAATGATTGTTTACTGAGGCACCTTGACATATTCACTTTGGCATCAGAGAGGGCTTTTGGTTTGAGAGTGAGATCTTTCGCTTTCATTCCAAACAATATCTCTGTGCACAAAGGATTCCTCTCAGTGTGATGCCTTATGCGCTAAACAGTTGGCGCAGAGGGCCATCTTTAATTGTTTAACTTCTCTCTAGCCCCATCAATCGCTAGCTTCAGTATGCATGGAAGCCAAGTTGCTGAGTGGGGGAAAAGGCAGTGAGGATGAAAAGAACTTTGAAGGAAATGGTGTGGAGGGCATTAGAGGCCAATCCCGCTGACAGAGCCATCGCAGACCCATGGATTCCAGACACAATTCTGGAAGGCTCAAAGAGCTCAGCTTGGAGTTAATGTGGGAACACAATAGGCCTGGGTGAAAAACTCAACATGTTTTTGTTGAACTTGTCATTCGGTGGTGCATAGCTGTAAAGAAAGCCTAGGAACCATCTGAATGTTTTTGTACTCTGCTAATTCACCATATTTGGGTCGGCTTTCACTACAGCTTTGTTTGAGTTCTGCTAACAATGGCAGAGATGTTTTCCGAATGACATACACTCTTGCCCCATCCAAACAATCTTGGACCCACCCCATCTGCTTTTAAGTCTCCAAAAAAGCTGATCTCACCTAGTGAAAATATACTAAACTATTTCATCTGTTATATGATATGTAAGACGTAAGTCTTGTTGCTGTACTCATGCAAACTAAAGGTCTTTTCAGCCATCAAATGCAAAGGACTATCCTCTCTGACAAATTAGTTAGCTCAGGAATCGACCAATCATTGATCTATAGGACAGACTCAACTCTGCTCGCTTTATAGAACCTCATTCAAACGGTTTTGAAAATAATAGGTTGGTGGAAAAGCTGCATTTGGTACACCCACTAATTATCTTTCTTTCTCACTAAATTGTGGTTAGAGTAGACCTTTGCAGAGAAAAAATTGGAGTCAAGGTTCAATTGTTTATTTACACAACGAGGTCCAAGATGTATAGCGCTCTCTTCTCTGTGTCTTTAAAATGACTGCATCTATTGATGGTGAAATTGGAAGGTTAGATACATGGTTGAGTACATGGTTGTACTGTTCACGGAGTTAAATTCTATTAAAAGAGTGAGATATCTAAAAAGAATGGTTTTGTTTTGAGTAAAATCACAATTCAGGGAGCCATAGCCACCTTCTGTGGTTTAAAGGGAGCGGGAACTTTCGGCTTGGCAAACCTCCTAAATTCATGGTAATAGTCTAATTGTACAGTGTGGCAATATCACACTATGAAAAAAATTCCATTGACTTTAGTGGAATCGCATGCATCAACTTAAAAGAAGAATGGGGAGACATATTCCGGTCCGAATTCTCGTTAAGGTTGAAAGATCACCGGGTTGGAGGTGATTCTCATTTGCTCTAAAGCCACATACATTTATGTAAGCCCAAACCAAGTAAACAAAGCTCCATCGCAACAGCTCAAACTAATATTGTGTGTTTGGTAGCCTGGGTTTTGGGTTTTCATATTGCCAAAAGTGAATTTTTATCCTGCAAGGATGCCTTTTTATACGTGAACGCTTTTATTAAATATGTAAAAAAAAAATTTGTTTATGCTATTTGTTTTCAGGACAGTAGTAGAGCTGAACTATTTTGAAAAATAATAGATTTGCAATTATTTTTAAACTATAATCTCCGTAGTGATATAACTTCCAGCCCTTCCCATATAAACCTTGATTTAAAAATTTGTATAAAAACCTGTAATAAATCAAACTAACGAAAGTTGGATTAATGAAATAATTTAAAAAATAATAATATGTGGCTTTACCATGTTTTAATAATTTAAAGTTGCTGTAATGGATTGTGTGGATTGAGCTTTTAAAAAACTACTTTTAATGTTATCTTACAGACTAGTTAAATAAAAAAACAGCTATATTTGAAAATTGCACTTTTTCATATTGTGATTTAATTGAAAATGCAATTAATTGGTCAGCCTTAGACAGTAGTTAATTTAAGTTTGGAATTAGCGGTTAGTTTAATAAATACCTTTAGGAAAACAAGATTTTACTTAAAGAGTATAGGCTTTTTTCTTGTTCGTATTTTTGTCTGTGAATTAATTTCAGCTTTTTAGAAAGAAATCAGAATGAAAATTATATGTTTAAATTGTGATTTTTTTTAAATCAATGAAAGAAGCAGAAATTTTGTTGAAAATGAGAATTAATGATTGTAATAGCAGTTTTTTGTTTAAATTCATATTTTATTTGGAATTTGCTGCTTTGAAGTATATGGGTGAGCATTGAGCTTGTCTAAGATCGATCATGCTAAGCGCAATTACCAGTAATGTACTTGGGGTTTTTTTTCAATCCCCTTTGCTTGTCTTTGAAAGCATATTTGTGTATTCACTAGGATTCTGTCACGTTTTGAATTTCTCACCATGGTTCTTGGGCACATCCGTTTGCTAAATGAACTTTTGAAGATTCTGTATGGGGCAATATTTCACCAAATGCAATTTTACATACTGTTTCACATCATTGCATTCCCTCAGTGTGTTTATCTCTGAAAGCATTTGACTGCATTTCTTTTGGGAAGAATGAATACGTAATGGAAATTTAAAAGCATCTTCACTCCTTCAGCTTTTTGAAGAATTTAGAAAAAAATAAAGGTTCTTATGAAGGGATGTGTTATTATCTCAAAACCATCACTCAGCTCTCTCATGCATATGCCAATTACTCAATCCTACCTTTATGAATATGTAAATCTGCTCAGAATGCCTCATTAATTAGTAATTCATGCGTTTTCACAACCCCAGTACATTTCCAATGGAAGATGATGAATTATCATTTATTACTTGTAAGATATCTGTTTCTTTTAGTAAATCGCTCATTTTGAAGATTTTATCCTGCAGGAAGTGATTTGCTGTTTTCTCCACATGCAGGCAGTGAGCGTGTAAATTGTTGCTACAAATGTGAATGAACAAAACAGTGCATCTGAGAAGAAGACAGAGATTTTAGGCACTGGCACTTTTATTTAATTAACCCATCTCCTGTAAAGTAAGGTTTTTTGTGTAACTGAGATTTTTGGTCTTTTAGATTGTAAATCTTTATTCCCACATGAGACACTTAAACTGAGAACAATTAGATGTAAAAAAACAACATTCAAACATAAATAAAGATCAACCGTTTATTTGTTTGTGCCATTAGTTTCAACTCAAATGACACAATCAGCATCGGACTTCACGAATGAAGCTGCTCATCTACTTCTATAATAAACAACAAATAATATTGAATTATAAGTTCATAGAATTTTGATTGCAAAGGCATGATGGGGTTTGCTTACAGTTACAACCAGGGCAGAGAAAACGTTATTTTTAGTTTAATGCACCCAATCTATTGGAATTTAAAAGGTCATTCTCCTTTCCCCTCTCATGCCTAGTCATGTTAATGTAATTTTCTGCCAAAAAAAAGTTCAGTGATTTTACATAAAATGTCTTGAAATCTATAATCAAGAGAAAATTAAGTAGCTATAATGTTACCTAATTAAAGGAAAGACATCTATCCTTATTTTTGTGAATTCATGTTTTAATAAAAGAATGTTTAATGGTTTTCTTAGACATCTAAACCACTGTTCTCTGTAAGGTATAGTGTAGTGTGTTGTGCTTCAATTGCTGGTGATGTAACAGTTTGCCTAAAAGCCTCTCACAAAGCAAAGGCCATCGAACCTTGAGCGGTGAGCTTGTTTTTAAACCAGTAAACATAATTTCAGCACTTCACATCTGCAGTGAACATTATCCTGTTTCCAGTTGTATTGAATTCTTCTGCACCTAAATATATTTGTTAGGCAGGCCCACTTGGTCTTCTGCCTGAGATGATCTCTCAAATTAAACAGACTCCTTGCTTTTGGGACCTATGGTATCTACACAAAGATAAACAAAGGTAGTTTTGTTGACTTTTGTTTACTGCTTTTCCCTCTGTGTGATTTGGAGGAAAATGATTTATGTTGGTATTCTTTATTTGAGAAGGTGGCCTCTTTAGGATAGCTGTGAAATTGTAGAGATTTTTGAGAGATCGCACAAGGGACATTCACCACAGAGGAGCTAGTCTGGTGGTAACTCATATTTTGAAACATGAAGTTAACCTTTTGATGAAAATACAAGGGCTGTTTGTTGAGAAAATTGAAGAACTTCTAATGTTACATTTTTCTATCTGTATTTGGATGAGATAATATTTGATTGATTTGATGCATCTTGTATTGTGATGTAAGAGTTAACAACAGTTTGAGGTATGATGATGGTAAAAGTTGTGAGGGAAGCAAGTGGACTATATCGTATTTTTACTTTATTGAACTGTATATGTTTTGTTGGTGCAAGTACTAAACTTCTTTTCAGAGAACACTATTTTCCATCCTGCCTTAAATGGTAAGCTTGTGAAAATAGAGCTCTTAAATAGACAATTTACTGGCCATTTTTCCAAAGCACTTGTAAGCTACCAGCATCTTATGCCTTTCCATAGTCATTTTCCTTTTTCATGTCTCGAGCCTTCCTTTAGATATCTATAATCATAGATATACACGTATTTTAAAACATTATTTTAAAACCTACCTCTGCCAAGAGTTTTATTGTCATCTCATAGCTATTGCTCTAAAATGCTGCTGCAAATAAAGGAACAAAAATACTTTTAGGTGTTGATAATAACTATTGAATCACATGAATTAAAGTTAATTAAAATATTTATCTTCTTTTCAACCGCTGGAATAAGAGGGATGGATGGGCTTTAATTAGTTCTTCTCTCTCTTCAGATGTAAACATGTCTGGAAAAATGGATAAAATAACTTTTTTATTACTGGATGAGTTCAGGTAGATTTAGTTTTACTTGACTAGATGTATTGGTTAAACAGAGATTTCCTATACCTTAGTTGTCAATTATACCTAGAATTGATTTTTTTATATATTAATGTTGCTGTTGTATATATATCTTCTGTTTCTAATTTATTGTTAATAAATCTTTCTTTTTGGGACTGAAGACTAGCATGCAAAAGTGTTTGTTTATTTTAAATTGATAAACTTTTTCCCTAGTTGCCTAAACCAATAGACAAGGGCAGAAATGTAACATTAAACAAATAAAATAATTGTTTTTGTAGGTGGTTTATATAAAAGAAAATTAAGAAATAAAAAAAAATATTATCGAATTATCGTCAAAGATGCAGTCTTTATTCTGTCAATCTATTTTCCTCTTTCCTAGAGCTCATATTTGGTTGTGGGATTGCATCTGAAAAGATTGACATGCTTGTAAACTGATTTTAATTAGACACGCTTTGAAATGCCTTATTCTGCTCCACTCTGCTTCTCTATTCTGATACTGGTGGCTTATTAAATCATTTGCTGCTCCTGGGTGATCTCCTTTTGAATCTCAGCCTGACCCTCAGGGCACAATTTATTTTATTTTAAAAATGATTTTTACCAGCAAATTTTTCATCAGTTCAAGAGAATTATAAATCATTATTACACAGACAGACACTTCAAACATTTTGTACAAAGCTTTCTGACTGATGAGGCTTCAAAGGAGGTTGCTCAGGCTTGTGATGGGCTTTGCTGGCTTGGATCCAGTCATTAATACCCTGCATTTTACTATGCAAATAAAGAGAATAGATTACTTAAAGTATACAGCAATTAATAAATCCCGCTTTTCTGTATGATCGGTGTCGTGTTAGAGGAGATTCCTGGAGCGTTTGGTAGAAAGTCATCAGAAAGCATTCTGGAGATTTTGTCTTTTCTATATCTAATAAACACATTTTAAAGATCGCTTCAACTCTCAACTGAAAGATGGAGAAAATATGTTGGTCAAATGCAGTATTTTTTCCAAACTTATCTCATTTAATAATTCTATTATATACTCTTTTCAAACTGCACTTCGAAACCTTGACTATTAACAGTCATGTATTTATTTATTTATTTATTTTATTACTACTGCTGATCTTGATTATTATTTTCTTTATCCCCGTTGTCTTTAATATGGTTAATTGCACACTATGGTGTCTTCAAAGCCATTCTTGGACCATGTGCCAAGTGGGCCAAGTGTTTTTTATTCCAGGTATTTCTTGTATGTCTTGTCTTGATTAAAATCCGATTTTAATTTTGTTTTGTGTAGTACATTCTGGCTACTTCAGCTTTTTTTGTCTTTGAAACAATGTTATTATAAGTTCAATCATTACAAAACAACAATAAATCTCTTTCAGTTAAAAGTTCTTAGAAAAAAGGTTAATATTTGGTCTTTCTATTTATATATATATATATATATATATATATATATATATATATATATATATATATATATATATATATATATATATATAACATTTATATATATTGAATAGGGGAGACAACAGTGTAAAACATACATTTCTTTATGTGGATATGTAGCACTTTGGTCTGGTTTGCATTAGCTTTTGGTTTTGAAGACATGAGTAGAAGGTTAGAAAACTGCTGTATGCTTTTTCCAGAGTCTCTTTCTGCTAGGCTTGTTCTGGTGAAGACATCATGAAATGTGGTTCTGGGCTATTAGTCAAGCCATCATCGCAGACTTCATTGTGACTGGCTTTCCCACCCATAAGCATGGCCGCTGTTAAGAGCTAACATTTACAGTTGGCTGGATCAGACTGATTTTCTCAGTTTTTAAGCCAATATATGGAGACATTTTTTAGTGACTGAAAAGAAGTTTAAAAAAAATTTATAGTAAAAAAAATACATATTAAATAATAAGCATACTTGGCATTGGTCCTTCTGGAATAAATAACGATATTGGTTAATGCTCATTAATTTAAATAAATGCTACATGTTTAAGCATTAGCAAAATGTACTGGTTTAGCAGATCATAGTTTCTCACTCTAGATTTTACTAAAGAATAATCATAGATTCACATCTATGAACTTTTGGGATTCCTGAGCGCATCCAAGAGTTTGGAGCATCATTGCATCAACATTAAATAGCAGAGGTGTGAAGCAAGTGAAAAAGCCCCCAGCATGTAACAAGTCTCAATTAAAAGCTTCAAAACTCAATTTTTAGATAATATTAATGAAAATCACATTATGATCAATAAATTAATTGTGAATAAATTTAAATAAACAATTACATTTAGGATGTGCTTATTGTGGCTGGGGCCTTTTACCAGAAAGGTTATTTGAATAGCCAAAACAAATGTTTTTCCCCTCACAACAAGGATTTTAAAAGCAACTCCTTCCTTTGTTTCTGGTTGTTTTTTACAATCTTAAAAACGTTTTACTATTAAAAATGCATTGATCAAACATTTTGGTATTTTAACTAGAATAAAATTATGTAAGACTGGTGAAAAATGTGGAGTTGATATATTACAGGACAATTTTGTAGGGAACTATGCTCTCATTACATCATAACAAAAATTTTAGCTTTTTGACTGAAGCATGGCTGCAGCAGGCCCAGGGATGTGAGAGTGCACCAGAATTAATTCAATGGACTATGCTAAGCTAGGCTAAAAATATAAGGAGAACGGCTAAACAGATTCCATAATGGTTATACAATATTTCCAGGAGTATAAGAAAATTAAATTGTAAAAAAATGCCGAGGATAGTCCAATATTGTATGTGATTAAAACATGTTGTTATAGTGTAATAATATTTTTAAAAGAAATACAGACATTTTGTACTCTTTTTTTAATTATTACCATTTATTTAAGTCTTTGATAGATGGGAAAATCTGATAGCCCAAACATTTCCCACTCAGACATGTCTGGAAAGAACTGGCTCAACAAAAACAAAAAAAAATATGTTTAAATCGAAAGACAGGGAGGGGAAAAAGGTGGAGGTTTCCTTTTCTTATGTCAGTTACATTTGGCTTTCATTATGTTCCTGCCCCAGGCGCCTGCTTCCCTGTATGGTTGCCAACGGTGATTTGGTTTATAGAGATCACATGGCGAGGAAACAAGGCTTGAAAGATGCCACTCCAAAAATCAGATTTGATGAATTCCCTATGATTTTAGTTAGGGTTTTCACTTTCCTGTTGAGGATCAGACACTTTGCAGCGCACGTGTCGGGTCGGAGATGAGCGGCAGAGAGGGTCACTTAAGCTACAATGTGGGCTCTGTTTTCACACGTCTTGAATTGCATTTCCTATATCAAGACAAGAGGTCCTAGTAAGTGATCCTAGAAAGCTGGCAGGAAACCAGACTGAAGGTTACCTTTTCATTAACTGTTAATTTAACTTCCTTGGGCTGCATCATTTTGATTTGATCAGATTTTATACAAGGGTTAACAATTTACTGACTTATTTTTAGTATTGCAAGCTGTGCACAATGTTTCAGAGAGAGTATTCCCTGAGACCTGAAAGGTTTAGGTTTCAGATCTCTCGTATGGAAAAATTAAATTTCATTAGACCTGTCTGATAGCTGTTGGTTCTTTGCTTTAACATAAAACCAGTCATGAATGCAATCTTAATCTCAATAATCAATTCAATGCTCCATACTAGTATGGCTAAATGTAAGTGCTTTGCATTTAGGTGTTGACCAAATACTTGTCAAGATTTACTGCGGTTTGGAACGATCATCTCAAAACCCTGAAATGTTCAATTTGATCATATCTATGGTATTTATATACTTAATAGTGTTTGCTCGTAAGACAGTAAAGGACTCTCTGACGATTTTTGAGACTGCACTCTTCACAATCTTGAAAGCTTAGACTCGCAATCTCAAGATTGGGTTGATGTGTGTAATGGTGACACTAGAAATGTTTGTTTCATACAATTCGATTTTTTCCTTTTTTTCCCTGAATAATACACGTCCCTACTCAAGGAAGTTATTGACTGGTTGACGAGGCTGCACATTTTCACAGGCGTCAAACTCTGAATTATCCTCACGGCTAACATGTTCAGGTTGCACTGTAGAACCTGTAATTCCTGCTCTGCTTTCTGAGGATGAACTCAGTATTGTGTATTCCCAGTGACTTAACATATAAATTACTCTTAAATCTTACAATATTTTTTTTAATGATACGGACAAGCAGTGACCCAAGTCTTCTCGCTCCCCTTATGCTAGTGCAAGGCTGCAAAAAGTACTACTGGTCAAATAACATAGTGTTGAATATGAATTTTAAATAACTTCACTATAAATAACTAATTAATACTTTACAATAAGGTAAGAAAACAATGTCTTCTAATATAGTTAATTTTTATTTGTGTTATTTGGTCTACAGAAAAATTATTACTATTAAAGTGCCTACAGAAACAAAACTATCTAACCCACAATAAAATAAGCATAACAAGTACTAAATAATACACATTGCTAAAAGCTGTAATGGAAATATTAAATACTCATGAGACATGATTTATGAGCACAATCGCAAACAGCAATTTATTACTTTCCTCAAACATGGATTCAGCTCATACCTTGATATCAACGGAGAATGTGATCACATTGCAAGCAACATGGAAAGAGAAAGAGAGAGTAAGGAAGAAAGAGAGTAAGGAGGAAAGGAAGAAAGGAGAGAGAAAGAATGAGCAGCCCTTCTCTCAGCAGACACGGGGGCAAGAGACCGAACCCAGGGCTTCCCAGAGACTCCTATCAGTACAAATCCCACCCCTCTACATCACTTCCTGTTCCATCCAAGTAAACTTAAGGACATTCAAACTCAATCTTATTGGATAAATAATCACAATGATTAAATATTCTATAACAAAGCAAATAGCTAAAAATTTTTTGAACAGTCATCTACTGTAAATGTAAAAGTCCATAGTGTTTGTCAACCTTGCTAAGTAAAGATAGCTTGTTCCTGAGGACTGCAGTGGAGAATATACCCTTTTGTGTTTGTCTTATTTTGAAGATCTACTGAAAAACTTTATCCACTGACCTATGGTAAGATCTGGGCATAACACAATTTTGTTCAACCTTTATGCAACCCAACTGATTTCACTAATAAAACTACTCTTGGCTTGTTTGAAGCTATTGATGTGCGTCTATAAAAAAGTGTTAAAAGACTTTCTACTGTTCCCACCACTGCTCTAGTACCTTAAGAACAAGTCTGACCCATATAAACACTTTTTGACAACTAAACAGATTTAGAACCAAGCTTTAAATTGCACTAGAAGCTAGTGAAGGGATAGTTATTATTATGCATTTGTAATTATTTTACGCAGTTGGATGACCTAAAACTAAACAAAATTCTACATTTTCCACAAACAGTTCAATACTATAGTTAAATCTTGAATCTTATTATTTATATAATTATGAATAATAAATGTCATTTTTGCTTAAGGTTATTATTCTATGAGAATTTTTTAAAAGATAGATTTGCTTACAAGTAAAGACTTACCATCGTAACGATGATCACTTATCCCAAACATGGTGGAAATGAGCACAAGTATGGCAGTTTTTGCAAGCTAGGAGACAGAGAAGGCTGGGGGGAGTCGACAGGTTATTTAGACGTGCTACTTCACTTTGCATTAGAGGTTACACTATCAGGGACAGCAAGGAAAAGTGAGGCCAGAATTCAAGCAATACTCATTTGACCAGCAGTGAAGGATCACTTACTCAGGGAAATCAAAGGCAATGGTAGGGACTCCAGCCCAAAAGTCCCTTGGAAAAGTATAAAACCTGTAGAAAAATGGTCACTGAAATTGAGAGTACTGCTCAAGTAGCCAATAAGCATAAAAAGAGCTGTCTTGTTCTATATGTGGTTGACACAGCAAGGCTTTCACTTGAAGAATTGCCTCAGGCAACTGGTAAAACAAGGTGGCAGGAGAGATGGTTATTGATAGGTGGAATTGTTTTAGTCACCACTTGCATGCTTTGCGTTTGGTGCAACAGGGAAGAAAAGGAATTGAAGTCAAACCAATACAAAATATTTTTGATTGATAAAAGATATGCTCAAAATGCTGACACAAGAGTTTTCCTATTCTAAATCTAGAAAAACAGTCAAATATAATGGTAAACTACTAGAATCTAGGGTTTTTGTTTTTTGGCCATTGTCATTATAATGTGTTTTTATAAACAATCACTCCACCAATGGGGCACTTAGACTGAGCTCATGTTTTGAGGAATAATTTTCTGCTTGACTTTTGCCCATCTCTCACAATGTTCAGTTTTACAGAAGTAAATACAGTGTTTGAAGGATTTTCTTGTGTAAACCGATTTGAAGGAATCGGGTCAAAATGTTCAGATTGGCTTAATGTTGCCTGAAGTTATTGAAAAATACAGCCCTTTACCATGAAATCTGTCATTTACTTTTTATTTTGAAAGCTGGTGTGGTATTTTTCCCCCTATAGAGGTGTGAGGCCACCTGTTTGATAACCTGTGACCCTATAATCGTCTTTGCTCTCTTAAGATGGTGGCACCCTCAGTCGATTTGTTTTTAATGCTCCATGTTTCTCTTTTTATCTTCTTCTTAAAGCTCCTCTTTTCTCATTTCTTCCCTGCTGTGTGGTTGAAGCTCATGTACAGAAAGTGCCAAATCCCCCACTTTAAGACAAGTTTAAAATAAAACAACTCTATCTTTAATCTGTCCACTCACAACCACATGCTATTACTGCTTCAAAGCAACAGCTAGGATGTCCGTAAAGTTGGAAATGACCTATTTGGCAGTAAGCCCTGTTGGTTAATTCTATTTTAATCTTCATGCATTGACCGATTCAATCAGTTTGTTTGTAGTTAAATTCATAATATTGTTATTACTGATCCTGAAAGCAATATTCATGCAGACATGGAGAATTTAACTATGAAATTCAATTATTTTCCACTTCATTCCATGAATCTCTGAGGGAGCTTGTTTGTAATCAATCAAGAAACTTCATTTCTAGGGCACTAAGATGGCTGTGTAAAACCCCTTTGAGATCGTTGATGACATTTCTAGTGTTTTTATTTATTAAGGCAAAAATAACATAGGTTACAAAATTGATTGAGGCAAAAGGTTTTTTTTTTTACTTCGATTTAATTAAATGTTTGTGCTGTATGCAGAAAAGAGTTCACTTACATAGAATTTGCCCAGGAACGCAAACCAAGATTTAGCGAGAATAGGGTAAGCATACTGGATGAGCTGTTCATGAAAGTTCCATGTGCTCGAGATGTGATCTGGGCCCGAAATCGTCAAAATGGAGTATTGACCAAATTTAAATAAATAAAGTTTTTTGTTGGAAGTAGGGGTGGGCGATAGGGGTTAAAATTCATATCTTGGTATTTTCCACTGTCCAGACGGTGTCGGTATTATACTGTGATATGACGGGAACAAAATGGACATTAAGCTTTAGTAGACCTTAATAACAATACAGGCAATATTTGCATTGTAACCTTATTTAAATTGCAAGATCAGACAGAGAACTGAAAGCTGTTTCGCAATGTTTCTTGCTGACGTTTCACCTCAAACTGCACACTGTGTTTAATTCTGAGGTGTTCTCATATAGATTAGGTGTGAAGTCTAGTACTATAGCCTGCTAGAATACTGGACCTGAACACAGACTGTACATTTTTATTTAAACATTTTCACCAATAACCATCAGTGCCTTAAAATTTTTGTATAACCCGCTCTTAAACTGAGTCTGTAGGCTACAGTGATAAACTAAGATGTTATTGTTAATAAATAGAAGATTTAATGTCCTTTTGTAATTGACAAAAATTGTAATAGTCTATTAAAGATCAATCAAATGTAATGAGAGGCACCTGTATAATATATTCATCTAAACACCATAGTTGTAGACATGCCAGACAGTTTAAATAATGGTTTACATTGTATTATAAAGTACTTTTGAAAACTTGAAAGTGATTTTTGAGACGTCCAAGAGAAAAAAAATACTTCCCACAAATAAAATAATTAGTATCGATTAGTTGGCTGAATAGTTTTTTGATTAATCAGATAATTTTTATTTGATGTTTTACTTATAACTATATAAAACCATAAACCAGGGTTATATTTATGTATAGAAGTAAACTTAAAAAAATTTAAAAACCATTAAAAAACCTTAAATGAAGAACAAAGTTTGTTCTTGAAGTGTAAAACTTCTCAAAATATAAATAAATAAATAAATAAATAAATAAAGAGCCAAACACTTGTTAACACTTAATTTTGAAAACAGATTTGGTAGTTAACAAGTTACCTTTGTTGTGGACTAGAAATGAAAAAAAATCCAATAGTCTTTATTAAAATGAAAAGAAATAATAATTTTCATTGGTGTACAAATGTAATGTGGTGTACCTGTATTCACTGAAGACCACAACATTTACTAAATGTAATATTCTACTGTGTTTTTGACCTGCGGGTTTGACCTCGGGAACGTGCTTTTTTATTTTTCTATTTTTTTTTTACTGTTCTAGAATAAAGTGCAATACGACTCCACTGCATTAGGGGACAGTGGCGCTCTCTTTGGCAGAGTATGAAGTGTAGACACAAAGTGTAGAAGACAGGCGGTGAGAGAAGGACATAAAAAGACAAACGAAAGTCTCCCGAAAGCTAAGACGAGGAAATATGATGTTTATGTAGAGCTTGGCTTCACTGTGACTACGGTGGGAGACGAGGAGAGACAGGTGTGCTTACTGAGTCTAAACATGTTGGCAGCGGACAGCATGAAGCCAAATAAATGAAGGCGTCACTTAAAGACATTACACCCCAATCTCACTGATGAGTCTATGACAGAAAATCGACAGAAAAAGAATGAGAAACTCTGATCTAACACAATCTTTAAAACTATACATTTCTATTTTAATTTAAATTTTGTTATGCTGCTATGATACTTTTCTGTCGTGGTTTTTCTTTTTTCACCTGTCTAGATGAAATCAAACTTCTTTTCACAACAGACTGCTTTGGGACCCTGTGGACCCATCTGAAAATGAAAACAAAAGACAGCATTGTTGTGGAGTATAATTCAGCTTTGCCAGACCGAACCTCTAAACTTTCCATGGTGTCACATAATACTGTCAGTTTTCTACTGGAAGTGTTAGTAGATCGAGGGGGAGTTGGTTAACAGAAAGTTTTTTTTTATTATTCTCTGAGTTTGTCTGTGGTGTTGGTGGGACTGAATACCAGCTCCGATACAATTTTGGAATCTTTGCAAGTTATCCCAATATTATAGATTATTTTTGTAGATTGATTGACTTTATTATGTTTTTTAAAGCATTTATTCAAAAGTTCTCCCTGTCCCTTGGTGTTTCTTATGTTCTTCACAGCAACAAAAAAAAAATTATATATATATATATATATATATATATATATATATATATATATATATATATATATATATATATATATATATATATATATATATATATTCCATGGAGAAAAACTTTTTCTTTCAATTATATAAAAAAATTACATATATTTCTAAATGGTTTATTTAAATAAAAACAGTTAATTATTGGAACTTTAACCTTTCAAATAAGCAGTACTGATAATTCATGAAAAGCTTGCATCCCTATACCTTAGCTACAAGTATAATTTTAGGTAACACTTAATGATGCATTTTCAGTTGCATTAAATTACTTTTCCTTAAGTTGTAATTGTAAATATTATCAAGAATATTTTTTCATTTTTGCTGTTGGATTTGCAATGATCATGCATCTGTTAATCACAGAACAACGTTTTTACAAGTTATGAAATGATGTCAAGGACTTTGGTTTTCGTGCATAGAAGCCAATTGTGCTACTGTAAAAGATAAAACCGATATAGTCTTGACCACAATCATCATGAATCTACCATATGCGAAGACTTTTCCAAGGATGGCTTTCTATTCTGTTGCTTAGGAATAATAGCATACAGCAGCCAGAATGCTAATGACATTTTAAGCTCAGTCACTTGGAGAAGGGAAATTTTATTTCCAGCTGCAGCTATGATGCAGTCCTACTGTGTTTTAATGGATCTATGGCCTCGTAACTTTACTGTTTGAATTTTCCCCAACATATGCCAGACCACACCACAACTTAGTTAATGTGATGCGTTTGAAATCACTGTATCATAGTTAAATATGGGCCACTTATATGACCAACTTGTTTATTTAGCAATTTTAAGTGGATGGGTTTAAGTGCTATTATCTGCAAAGTGCTTCGAGAAGATTTAACAGCTGTACTTTAAGAGGCTGTACAATGTTGTACATTTATTTGAATGCACTTTCATCATAAGAAATGTTTTTACATTTAATTGAAATTGTATTTAGGCATTGTTAATGCATCTATCTGCGGTTGTCCCTGGAGGATGATGTGGTGACATGTGCTTAAGTCTTAACGCCACCATTAATCCAGTCCTCCGAATGCAACTTTGAAACATATGTCACCATCGTCTATCAGGGCGTTCTCGTAAAGGGAGCCAGAACTTACCATTGAGTCATTGTGTGTTTAACCTTTGCTTCCATGTCTTGCTGCTCATTATAGTGCTGTAGTCATCTGATTCAGATGTTAACGTAGTGATTTTTAAAAAAATATATGGTGCTATTTCCAAAGCAGAATGCCTGAATCTTTGTATGCTTTTCCTAATAGTCTAATAAAGTGAGTTTCACAATGAAACATGACAAGAGGAGAATTGTTGTTTAAGAGGGCTTTATCCCTTGCTGGTTTTTGTTCTAACCCTACTTCAAGAGACGCATAAATAACATTAACAGATGTATTCAGTTAAGGTTGACCCAAAACTATGCAGGGTTTTATCCTGGAATTGAGTGGCCATAAAGGTTATAAACTAATTACATTCTATGTTTGTTTTTATTGATTTGAGTGATTCACCAATCTTTTCAAAATTTTTCATGATCATATTGACTGATTATTGTTGCGAACAAAAAAATAACTTATAATTGTGACTGTTAACTAACCACCACAATACAATAACTATACAATAACTAACAATAACTATAACTAACCACCCAAAACTAAGTATACAGAATGCAAATCCAATATTGTATTAAAAAAATATGTTTGCAGTTACTGACTATTTCAGAAATTCGTCATAAACTGATCCAGTCAGGAAAGCAGCAACACTAACAGTTTTCAAAAAGCAACTGAAAACTCTTCTCTTCAGGGAACACCTACTATAAAAAAAAACTACTTTCTTTTTTTTCCTCCTTTGTCTTTATCTTCTTCCTCTACTCCCTCACGGCTTTGGTTTATTGATCAGTTGATACAATTTCTACTATGAGAAGTTGAGATAGACTTTGACGGTGTAACAAATTGCATATTGTCTCTCCCCTAATGTAAGTCTCTTTGGACAAAAGCGTCTGCCAAATGCATAAATGTAAATGTAAAACTGCCATTTAAAGTCAGCTTGCAGATCATCAGTATTGGAATTGCAGTAAATTTGAACTTGGATATGAAACTAGCCAATTGATATTACACAACAAACAACCCAAATAAATAAAACAATTTAATGAATCCAAACAATGCATCTACTTTGTACATAGTTGTTCATTTCCTTTACATGGATGTATTTATTTTTACATTTGAAGCTGCAAAATCAGTAAATTATCATTGTTTCTGTGTCAAATTGCAGATTTATAGTATCATTTCAAAATAAAAAAATTCTGACAATGAAGATTGGTTTATTGCAATAGCATGTTGCATTTTATGTGGTAAACTTGTGTAAAACAAAAGAAATAATAAAAAGAGAAATAAATAACAGTATTTAGCCTCTGTAGAGAAAAAACTCTTGATGTGTAAATTAGGCCTTGACCCAGCCGGACCCTGTTGGACAGTACACATCGCGAGCTGATGTTAATGAGCACTGAGCAGTCTAGTGATTTAGAGGTGGAGCAGCTCCATTCCACACTAGGAAAATAAATGGAAATAATAGATCTCTGGGCTGTAATTAAACGGATTGTGATTCAACAATGAAGTCATGAGCGTATCATTTAGCGGGATGTAATGTGGCCTGTGAGTCACGTTAAGAGGTGTGATCACTTCTGCTTGTGTGGCGAGACTTGTAACACTCTCATAGCAACATGATGTTGCCACTTATGGTGCCATGGACTGGATGGGTGAGGACATGGGACTTGCACAATATTGCACTGTCCAGAGGTAACATTCTCCTCTATGCTTTACGAGCTATGCTAAACGCAAAAGGTTTTGCTTAGCCAGGAAATTTAAATCCACCTAGTATTTAGTATTTCACTTCAATAGGCTTAAGTGGGCACTTCTTTTTCAAAAGTAATATGTTCTGATTTAGAACTTCTGTTATGAAACTTTCTTCTCCCAGGCCAGTACATCTTTTAAGAGACAGTGAGTGCAGTCTTGTAGTGTTTTTACATCTAATAATAATGTTCATTCCTTCATTGATGTCATAACAGAGCGCTGCTCGTAAGTCTCTCACTCCCTTATGTTTTGTTTATTAAAAAGCTTTTAACCATAACATTTGTTAAGTTATGGGATGTTTTTATAATAATAGATTAAAACAGTAAATCTGTGAAATGCATCGTTTGAATTAAAAAGATAATTTCTGCAGTTTGCATAAAAGACATGTTAAGATTATGGTTGTATATTTGTTGTTTGTATGTTTTGTATTGAAAAAGCATCAAGTAGACATAGACAAATAGTGATTTTTAAAACAAAAATGAAGTTTCCCAAAAGAATGTAACAGTTTATTAAACAGTATTTGTTCACAAGACAATTTACAAAGTTGTTAAGTTTGTTTTTAAAGTTTAACTATGAAACACAATTAAAATAAGATATATATTTGAACACTCTTTCTATTAGTTTTTCAGCAATAATTTTTTTTATATATTTGATGCTATTTTTTTTTATTTTAGGAGATTATTTGAATCCTTTAAATAGGCACATGGCTTATGTATATGAGAATTCAAGACATACATTTAATTTCCGTTACATTTTTTACATTATAACGTGAAGAAATAGACTAATCCAGATAAATGTATTGTTGGCTTGTATGAAAAAAATAATACTTTATGAAAAAGTGCTAGGCCAACAGTTAGTAGTACTAAGATGAATCTCAAGTGTCAATCATGTGAATTAAAGACCCGGTTAGAACACCGATTAATGGAAGCATGTTTTTTGTAAACATTTGCCAATATAACCAACCACACACTCTGTTTAATGGTACCCATTTAAGAGAGTGCATTCAAATCTCATTAGTCTCATCCTATTTCTTCATTTTCTCTTTTTTGTAACCTGTGAACTCAGTGTAGCACCCCTGCTGTAAAGGCCAGGACTAATTATGCCATTTCTCGCTCCTGGATTTTCACACCACTTCCTGGAACATCTGCAGCCTGTCATGTAGCATCCTATTCATTTCTACCTAATTTGATCCTGATATGTGCCTACATGAGGAGCCAGATGTTGCCAGAGACTGTGCCACTGAAAGTTTTGTTTCAGAGAGTTTAACCGTGTGCATGAGCATTTGAACCCTTGCTTTTTCTGCCGCATGGAGATTTCTGGCCAGATTATTTCCATAATCATTAATATGTAATAGAACATGGTGGGTTCACCTCCCTCCCCTACCCTTTTTGATTTTCTTCGAGTTGCAATCTATGTTAACTTGACACCCTTCTCTTGGGTGGAACGATTTTTTTTTTCTTTTTTGTGAGTGTGTCTGCAAGTAATTTCACATCTGATTAGTTTTTTAAGAGATGGTGATTATCTATGCTAGCCTCAAGCATGCATATCTTCACCTAATGCAGTTGTTTAGATTCTATTTTATTTATTCTATAATGCTATTGTGTTACTGACAAGTCTTAGATCAGAGCGATTGTATAGACAGAAATAATATCAGAAGATCGTGTTAGATTTGAGACTCACCGGAGACATGCATGTTATTTTCCTGTTGCACTACATTAGGGTAGAGGGTGCATGGCTCAGCACTTGTCTGATTAAGGAGATGAAAACCCTTGTGCTTCCTCATAATAAGCGCCATATGTTGCCCACTGGCCCATCACTTGTGCCTTGTCATATTGAGTGGCTCCCAGACATGCCTCTTGACATGCCCTGCATCAAGCTCCTGGCCTGAACTAATGAGAAAAGTGTTTAGCAGTGGCGAGCTCATCCTCAGACTTGAGCGCAATAGCAGCACCGCGCTGGAGAAGATCTGGACCATATGTCTCGAGTGCCCAGCCCCCTTTTCCTTTGCTTTGGCATATGGAGGGCAGCCTTCCCTGATGGCACAGGGTCCAAAAGATGGCAGACACACTGCTGAATGTTGTAGCACTTGTAAGAAGGAATTGATCTAAGCTGTTATTAAAATTGGTGGCTTTTGTTTTCTATCTATCTATCTATCTATCTATCTATCTATCTATCTATCTATCTATCTATCTATCTATCTATCTATCTATCTATCTATCTATCTATCTATCTATCTATCTATCTATCTATCTATCTCTCTATCTATCTACCTACCTACTTACCTACCTACCTATCTATCTATCTATCTACCTATCTATCTATCTATCTATCTATCTATCTATCTATCTATCTATCTATCTATCTATCTATCTATCTATCTATCTATATATATATATATATATATATATATATATATATATATATATATGTAGATATGTATATACATATAGTTTCATGTACTTTTTTTCTTTAATGTATCAATCGAGTGTGATTATTACAGTTTTGATCGGGAAAGTGAGAGAGTCATCAGAGAGGGCTCTTAGAGATGCTTAAAATCATTGAAAGTAATGCCAATTTATTGTAGAGTAAAGTCATGTACACTGTGAAAAAAGTCTGTAAAAAAGTCACACAAATGCTCAGTTAATTTTGGGTTCATTTTCATGACTTACAGGATTTAATCTGTATTTTGAAACTCTTGTTGGATTCTGTGATTGTCTGCTGATTACCTTCTCTACAGGATCAGAAAAGAAGATAAAGCTTTCACGTACATACTAAAATACCTGGTTAAATGACATGTTTAAATTTTTTTCATCATGAAGATCAATGACTGTAAAAACTATGTACACTGCAATGCCGCCTCCTGTCACCGGTTCTATTTGCAGCCGCAGCAGCTGGGATCACGGACAGACAGAGACTGCACATGCGCAGAATTAACTTACAAGAGGAAAGGTCATTGACATATTTTTCCAAGGTGCGTCTCGAATCTCACACTCATTATTTTCTTTTATAAGAGGTCATTTTATTAAAACACAACTTAACAAGATTAGCAACTGTAAGCTAAGAAGTATTTTAGTTTTCATAGATCTTAAATCTGTATAACGTAACGTGAAAAAGAGCTCAAGTTTCCCTGGCCTTTTCTCGAACCCCTGAATTCTTAAAGCAGAACAGCTCATTCTCAAAGCTAAACAAGTATTTGAAGAAGATTTGACTTCTTTGATTCTTGATTTCGGTGTAGACCAATCTGTCATTAACCAATCAGTAATTGACTCGTTCCAGTTGAGCCACATTTCCATTTAACTGGGCTTGTGTGGACAGGGCCTTGGTGCTTGAAAGTGCCTCAATTGTTATTGTTCTAAAAAATTTTGTTTGCTTGTGAGTAGACAAAAACAAGAGTACAAAATCTTAATTAAAATTTCACTTTCTTAAAATGTGTGGAGACTGATTGATGGAATAGTCTCTGGCCTTAAATGCACAACTTCAAAAGCAATAATATGGTTTGCTTGCTGATTAATGGTACAAATATGGACCTGTTGGCACTAATTAAGCAATTGATTAATGTACCTTAATTACTACTTTAAATGCTAAATGTTTAATAATAAATCCTTTATTGTGACAATAATTAAGTACGCAGAGGTTTAAAATAATAATCCAAGTTTACTCTTTATGTCTGAGAGGTGTACGCATAGACAACATTAAAATGTCCAATAGCTGCAACAAAAATAAATAAAATAAAATGAGAAATAAAATGATGTAAAAAATTTTTCAATGTCTGGTTTACTAAATGACAAAAAAGTTAAACATGATTTTTCATCAATGTCACAGTTTTGATTTATAAGTTACCGAAACACAAAAATTCAAAAATGGATGTTGCTTAAATCTGTCATAGAGTTAAAGTAATGTCCAAATAAGAAAAACATAATCTTATATACATTTGAAACTGTATAGCAATCTGTGTAATGTTAACCAGTTATAAAATTTGCACCAAAACTTGTATAAGTTTGTTTTTAAAAGTTTTAAGAAATTATTCTTTACTTATTGTTTGTGTGTGTAAAATATGGGCATCTCCAATTGATTTTTAGATTAAATGTTGAGACTAGTAACAGCCTAAATCAAAGTAAAGAGGATGGATTGAAATAACCACCATCTTGTCTTGTGCTCATCTCAAACCTGCACTTCGGATCTTCCAGTTTCTTCTGCAGCTCAAGGAAAGAGTCTCGTAGGGTGCCAGAGATGGCTTTGTGTTCTCAGTTTCAGTGCTGTCATACTAGATGACTGCGCAGGTTCTTCAGGCGAATGAGGCTGTCAGCTGACTTCACGCTCATTGTCTAACATTCTCACACACTCTGCCAATGAAAGCTATGCCCCCTCAGGCAATGTACATGGCAGCCTGCTTTGTTCTACATGCTAGCGAAATGCTGCTGCATCTCGCTAAACTGGGATCGTCCAATTCAATTAATGTAATAGAGAAGAAATCTCACTCACAGAGGAATTCTCTTTTAATTAATTTTGACATGCACTACATTGTGTTTTTGAACGTATGATGTTGTAACTGCTGGATGGATTTTTTTGTGCTTGGTATTGTGAAATAAGTACAAGTGAAAGTCATGAAAGGAGACAATGAACAGATCTGTCTGAAAGAAACCTGCCATATTTGAGTGACATAACAATTGTCATTTTTTACACACCTTTGTGTGGTTTTTCACACTGCTTAACTTAACTTGTATTTTTTATGTGTGAAAACTTTGAAGTTTGAGTTAAAAAAATTGCAGAATTACAAATTTGACCAACTTCAAATCGTTAGTTAGCATGACATATATTTATAATTAGTAGTTTACATTGTGTTTTAATATAGTGTTGTTGATAACAATCATTGTTTAAAATATGTTAACATAATTTTTAAAAATGTTTTAAGAAAATGTATTAATATGTACAGGTAATTAAACATTAAATTTGAAATTAATTGAACAATTTAAAACATCCATCCATCCATTTTCATGTCGGCTTTCTTCCCTTTCGGGGTCGCCATAGCGGAATGAACCACCAACTCTCTGGCATATGTTTTACGCGGCGGATGCCCTTCCAGCCGCAACAATTTAAAAAACAGTCATGTCCAAAGGTTTTTTTTTTCAGGTTCAAACAAGCAACATGGAGCTTAGTCTCATGTAGCCAGACATTTAGGGAAGTCCTCATGTGTTTGACAGCTTTCTTTGGCCAAGACCCGCCCAAGAAATTGTTTGACACGTCAGATAATCCATCCCATTTCATTTTACAAAACGGCATGTTTCCAGGTTTGGAAATGTCGCAAAAAAATGAACCAATTCGCAGTACAAAATAGCTATTTGTTGCGATTGTATGACTGAACTTTGTTTCCTGACTGAACGAAAACAAGCGCAATACTTGCTTCTCCTGGAAATCCAGATAAATTCAACCATTCAGATGAGATGACCGTGTTGCCATAAGATTTGACGAAACCCATCAGTCAAGTAGCCAACATTCTGTGTGCATTACATCTGAGGCTTAAAAGCTAATTTCTAAAAGGCTGAATTGTACAGGAACGTGAGCCTAATTAGAACCTACAGGAACAAATTGGGACTCTTCTAACACAAAACATGTTTTATTTTTTACTTTCAGGTTTGAAAAGTGATTTATTTTCTTGTTAAGGATTCACGATTGTGAGAGCTTTTTTCCATCATTACACAACTAATGTTGTTTTTACCAATTTGTTGTTTGTGCAGATTATTTTTTACTTTAAATGCATTTCTGTGACTCTCACCGGAGGTCTTAAAGAAGCTGTTATTTTCCCAAGCTTTCACTATGATCTGTTGGAATTGGTTATTAATGATGCACTTGGATATTTCTTGAATCTATAATTCATTATCAGTGACTGTCTGTGTGTGTGACCATGTCTTGGCTGGTGCTTCTGGAGGTGTTTTGAGCACTTCATTAGAACTGGAGCTTTGGTCTTCAGGGAGAAAGGCATGGCCAGTCCGTCCCTCTTCCCTCTAGCAGACTCTCATATCACAGAGCACAAAATACACATGATTCTCCTGTAATTCAAAGTAAAGCTGGTGAACGAATGTGTTCAATCTTACAGTTTTTCACAATTGCTAGGACAGTTTTTTCAATACATTTAACAAGTTTGCTTAACTCTTAACACACCAACTCAGTTAAAACATACAGTTTGCAAAACAGTTAATATCATTCTCAAAATCCCTCATTGTAAACAAAACTCCAAAACTCATGTTCAAAATACAATAACACAGTTTTCAAAACACTAACACATGTTTTCTTCCGACAGCAACATTTAGTCAATCATAACACATTGAGAATAAACTTTGTTTTAAAATGACATAGTTTTGGTGTTTGGTGGATCTCGAGTGTAAAAGAAGTTCAAGCATTTGATATTTGTGTTAACTGAATGTGTTTTGTATCAAAGCAATAAAAAATGTGTTAATTGTAGAGCCTACCTCGGCTGATGTTGTGCTAATTGTGTTAAGAGTTTAGGAAAGTTGTTAAATGTATTGAAAAAACTGTCTTAGCAATTGTGAAAAACTGTAAAACAAATTCTGATGGATAAAGTGCTTCCTGTCTATTAACTGAGTGTGGAAGGGGCACATTGGACATTGTTCTTTCTGGAGGACCACAGACAGGAAAAAAAAGGAAACAAAACGGAGACACATAAATATAAATGTATGAAATGGTCATTATTATTTCATACAAATGTCTTCTTTGCTTGAAAAATTGAAGTGGCAGTGCAAATGCAGCGTATGTTAGAAGAAAGCCCAGGGACCACAGATGATTTAACTGGCAGAGAAGAGTGTATGCAAAAACCACATGTGCAACAGCCAGCTGTAAACAGTAAATATGTGGTCATCTTGACAGGACATGGCATTTTCTCTAGAGTGCATTGAGGATTTGTGCCAAAGAATAAGAAAGCAAAGTTTTCTCTGTAACAGAGGAAACACCCTTTATTTATTTCCATAAATTACTATGTTTGAGGCTGTTTGTTTTCGAGTGCACCCTTCTAAAGGCTGTTGTTGTGATTCAGCGCTATTAAGTTGCATTTAAGTATTGAAAGAAGGATTTGTTAAAAACATGAAGAGAAAATTTAATATGAAGCTGTTTTTTTTTAGATATTTTGTTTTCCTCAAAATATTTGTTCACCATGAATATTGTTTTCTTTTATTTGTATGGTTATTTGAATACATTGTTTTTCTTAAATCCAATGCAATTTTTTTTAAAGAGTCAGTATTATGATTCTGAGATTGTTTTGTGTTTTGTTTTGTGTTCCTTTGTCTCAGGATGACATCAGTGCAGGATCAAAATTTCCAAGGTCCAATGTACTCAAAATCATTACAATGTAAATTTATTTCTACCAGAGTTTTCAATGACTCTAAAGTGATTTGTTTTGCAACTTGTTAGTAGAAAACTCCTTCTTGACATGATGAAATCTTAAACGATTGAAAGTAGACTCAAGTCTTGGATACAGCGTCACGCGCATCAGAAACCAATTTCTGGTCACTAGTAATATATTATTATTATTATTATTGTTATTATTATTATTAATAATTATTTTTTGATTTTGTCAAAGTATGGTGAAGGAAAATAAACAATATTATATATACATATATATAGTCAAAATAATATAGTTTGAAATGTAATACACAGTGGAGACCAAGTAGGCTGCGTAACAAACACAACAAAACGATTCTCATGACCAACAGAGAATAATACATCAACTATTGGCATCACACTTACCGGTTTTGTCTGAAAGGAAAATGCCTACTCAAAGTGGGAACTGATCACCTTTTCCCGAAACCTGGTTAGAACGAATGTGCTGAAACACAAAAAAGATTTGCGATGTCCTTCTGAGGTACAGGTGAAAAGATGAAGCGTAACCATCGCTTCCTTACAGCTTCTTCTCTTGCAGAGAAAATAAAGATGTGAAACCCTCACAAAGGGATCATTCGTTCGCATCATACAAGGAAATCATTCCTGAGTACGATGCAACCGAATCACAACCGTTAGCAAAAGTTAAGTTAGCTAAGTTTGGGTACACCTTTCCACTCTTTTCTTTTTAAAGATGACATCTTGACACACAAACAATTTTCACAAATAAAGCTCAAACTGGATGTTCCTGAGACTTACAGATATGTAACACACAATGAAAGATTATTTTCTTGGAGTCGTATTACTGGCTCTTTAATGCTAGTGTAGCTTTGTGTAGACTTGCTACTTTCTCGCTTTCCTGACTGTCCTCCTTTTGTGTATGTTGTTTGGGAAAATTTAGCTCAAACTGTTAACCCCCTACCTGTGTACCGAATGGCTTTTAGCCAGATTAGGATTCATAATGAAAGCACTAAACAGAAAGCAGAAATGATTTATTTGGATAAATGTGAGTGAGGTGATTGGTGTGATAAATATTTACACTTTGAGTGAGGGTGTTGGTTTTGAATAAGTACCAAACAGTCTTTTATTCAGGAGCGAGATCCAAACATGTGGCCTTTTACAAGTCAGCTCTCTAAAACTTCCATCGCCTCCTCATTGGACAGAGCTTCCTTTCTGCATAATTATTTGTTTCCATCAACACACCATGTACATTTGCACCATGTCTTATTGATTTAGTCAATGTTGCATCTTACTGGCTTTTTGAAATACGTGAGCCTAATTAGAGGCCTGGCTGATGATGCTCTGTCCTCCCAGTCCATCGTGAGGAATTAACTGTCTCTGTCTCCGCATTCTTGAGCCGCAGCATCATTGACCATCTGCACATAAAAATAAACAAGAAAATGATTTTTGTGCCTCTGTAGAACCCTCGCAGCAGTGGCACCTTTGATGTGTACTCCTTGATCTGTTTGGCCCATGGTGTCATATCTCCCTGTGATGTATGGGATTAATTAGGTGGAACGGGTATTTATCCGTTAAAATCATAATACTAATTTACCCAATGCACAGTGGTGCCTCTGTGGGTGGTGGTGGTGGCGGCTCAGTTTTTTTCCCTCTCTTTTTCTCTTTTTGCTTGGGAAGGTGCTCCTTCAGCCTTACATGTGCCCGACTAACGCGTTTTATTAAAAAACATAGCAAAGTCAAATGAGTGGCTCTGATCGATTGACGCTACTGATGTGATGTTGCACTCTTCCTTTTTGTTTTGCCAATTAATAGATTGAAAGACAAATAAAAATGGCTGTATACTGTATATATGTATATATATAAATATATATATATATATATATATATATATATATATATATATATATATATATATATATATATATATACTATGTTAAATTGAACTAAATTACATTGCTCTAAATTTATATATTTGTATACAATTTCGCAGCTTATTCATTGACATGTGGAACCTCTGTTTCTCCACATGAAACCTGAATCATTACGAGTATAGATCTGAAGTTGGTCTTGCCAAGAGATTTTTCGGCATTGAACATTTTAAATGGGTCATGAATTGCTTCGCTCTGTGTATGGATACAGCAGTTTTAAAACAAACAACAGTGTAGTTTTCACCAAAACCACATGTTAAAGGTGTTAAGAAATGCTCTAAGAAGTATGACGATAACTCTGTTCTGCTCTTGTTGCAGCACTTGACCTGTCATGAAAACAAATTGCCTCTAAATTTTTACTAAAGATGTTCTATATTATATTTTATTCATTTTGAGATTTGAGAATTTACAACAAGTAGAAGTTTAATGGAATAATTTACGTATTAAATTTTATCTTTCAAAAACATTGGTTTACAAGGTTTGTATATACAACATATTAACAATGCAGTACAGTATCAAATCTTTTATTTATCTTTAACAAACATTTAACAATCTTGGCATATATTTTAAGTGCTAAGTCCACTATTTGCCATCACACTACCTTTTGGAAGTATGTTTAGCCATGCTTATACATGCATTTTGCAATGTGCAGCAGATAAACGCAGATCTCTAAGTTTATGATTGCTGTGCAAAATAAACAAGTATGCAAAAGAAAATCCCAGCCAGTAAACTTACAGATTTTTATCTCTTACTCAGCAGCCCTGTACTGTATCTGATGAAACCTTCTGCTGTGTCCGATTTTTTGTTGCTTTCTGTGGTACTTTTTTTCAAACCATTGACAGATGTTTTATGTATAATGGGTTAGGATATAAGTACATCGATTACCAATTTATTAACTAGATTTTGTTATACCAAAGTCCGATCACTTCATTTAGTTGATATTTGATATATCATAACTATTTTTATTTCAATAAAAAGTGAGGCAGTTGTATTGTATTTCAAATCTAATTTCACCAAGATGCTTTTCATTTTAGTTTTCAGCTCTTCTGCTCGTCTCATTTAATTATGCATTGAGGAATTATGACGGCTATAACTGGCCTTGCAAACACACATTTGGCGGCTGTCTCAGGTTTTCTTTCTGCCTTTCATAAACACACAAAGTCCTTCTCTCACCTCAGTCAGGACAAACAAGCACACCTACCCTACCTCTCACACCCATCACCCAGCGGCCTCTCCATCGAACCTGGTTTCTTTGTGCAAAACCAAAATATAGAGTATATTGTCCATTTGTGTACAATGGGCAGAGTGTGGAGCCTGTGGTTCTCTGGGCTGAATGTAGCCTGTTCTCCTGGCCTGGCCTGTGAATGCTATCGCCACGCCGCAGCACGGACAGCACACTATTCCCACACCCAGACGCACCGCTCTGGGGGATAAGACCAGCACAATTGATAGAAAGTGTATTCTTTTCCATTGGTTCCCACCACCAAGCCCGTTTCCGGGGCCTTATCAAAGAACAAATGGCTTTGAAAAGCAGGGTAAACAAAGCACCAGGAGTCATTGTTAGCCACACTTTGACAGGAGTAATCTGGCATTTCCATCAGCCTACATTTGGAGTCTGTCCGGACCCCACCCAGAGGCAAAGGGTGATCCAGATGCTTTCACACCTCAATGTGTTCAGAGGTGTCTATAGTGCATTGAGAGATTTTTTATATGAATGCCAATCTATTACTTGTGGTCTTTCTTCCTGGTCCCTCTACCTAAAAGTTCAAAAGCAGCACAGCAAAGCTTTTCTCACAAGACATGTCTTTTCCAAGCTAGTTTTCACAATTTTCAATATCCTTTAAAATGTGTGCATGAAATATTAAATAAGGAAAATGTTTCACTCAAATACAAACTCACCTGAATTCTCTCACAATTTCTTTAGAAATCACTGAAAAGGTTTTGTTTTATTGTTTATTTTTGATAAGTGCTTATTTCTGTGCATGCATTATACATACTGTTTGATTGTTTTGTCCTGTCCTACAAATAGCAAGGACATTTAAAAATACTTTAGATGAAATTAAAATGTAATACTTTTTTATTGCATACGTTTTTTATTTAAAGATTTACAGTATGTGTGTGAAAACAGAGGCTCAGTTTCCTAGCAGTTTAGTTTAGTGCCATCTACTGGAAATGAACAAAATGGCACAGTCTATCATAGAATTGTGGACGTTTGAATCATAAGGAATGTTTTTAGCTTACCACATTTTAGGTTACAATAGTTTGACTTGAAGAAAAAAAAAGTACGATAAATTGGTATTTGAATTGTATACCGTTTTACAGTTAACGTTTAAGGTTTGTGATGTGATTTTCAGCAAAAAAAAGATGTTGTGGTAAAAATGTTTATAATTCATTCACCATGTATTGTCATCCCTTTAAATGATAGGTCATTGTGTTTTTCTGAAAATCTGATAAATCGTTGAATTTATTGTACAAAAACTATAAATTAACCGTATTTTGTAGATTGTCACTGTTAATAAAAAAATGTTTCCCAATATAGAGTCTTTCATTTGTGTTTTTCTGTTTAACCTAAAGTAGACTTTAAAATAACTCGCCGATAACAATTAAAATATTTTTGTATAAGTGCTCCGAAATTTCCAAACATATTCTTTTTACATTGTAAATGGGATTACATTAGCATGAAATGTAAAAAAAAAACCACAAAACACCTTTTCTTCTTTTGCCATGAAATATGTACCATAATTGGACAACCAAAAAGCATGTGTCGAAAGAATCAACTAATTACTGTGTTATTTTACTGTTGTGATTCTTTTGTCACTTAAGCACGTTGCATGGTCGATAACACGGCAAGACCTCTGTCTGACTTTATGGTTTTTCACTGAATATAAAATGCATATTTGTAACACTTGCCTCATCTGCCCATTTGAGTGAAGAGGTGCAAATCTACTTTGAGATGGAGCTGGGAGTGAGATATTTTCTTCTGGTGGTGGAGGCGATGAGAGATGGATGGGGATGCGGATGTGGCAGTGCGCGCTTCTCTCGATATGACGGCGAGGGCAATCATGATTACTCACGCAATGACAGTTTAAGAAAAACCCTGTCCTCTTGTCTCAACCTACTTTACAAATACACTTCATTATTCGCAGCCACTCTCGGTTTTAATAGCACAAACACCATCAGCAAACTATATTTCTTTCTTCAGGTCAGCAATGATAATTTAGATAGGGCAGAGCCACGTCAAGGCAGACATGTGTTAAGATGAATGGAGGAGAGACAGTGTGCCACATGTGTGAAGTAGCTGCAGTGTGAGCTTGTCTGATTATGTTCCCTTCTTGGGATGCTAAATGGGAACTGTATTAGTGTTTAATTATCTTGTGTCTTCAAAATCTTGAGGATTATCTTTTATAAATATAGGCTACCAAAGAATTTCTGAAGCTTGTCAGGGCAGATCTTTACCTGACAGCACATTAAGAAGTCTTCACATCTTGGTTGAAATCTGTTGTGCAGTTTAATATTTGAAGGACAGAACCTTGGACGTCGATAAATTACTTATAATTGGCTTTCATGTTTACGGCAGAGGTTTTCTCAGATTCCTGTGTTATTGTGTGTCATTATGCATTCTGCTCAGCATTATAGATTTTTCGGTAAGCTTAGTTGGTACGGCCGGCGTGAAGCTGAGTAAAAGCAAACACAAACCCCATTTAGCATTGTGCTGTGCGATTCCTGATGGGCCCGAGTGTCCAGTGAACTCTCCGTAGGGCTGCTTTCTATTCCAACTGCCTGAAGGCTGTTTTCCATAGCCATATTAATGAGGGCCTCACCACATCTACCAGCCGGGGTTGCAGCGAGGAAAGGAATGGGCCTCAGCTTGTATGTGTGGGTGCGCGGACATATTTGCACTATACCTATACTAATCTCACAGCCTTGATCAGGGTACAGTAAATAAACCCCCAAGGCCTCTATTGATCAGCCTTGAATTTGTTTTTCTCCGAACGTGGCATGTAGTTAGTTATTACAGATGTTACTTGGCGTCAATGAATTATTTTATCAAAACAGGTATGCTGCATTAACTATTTATGTAAAAGTAAACTCTCTTTCAGAGCGAAGTGTCCCGCTTGCCACACACACTCTTTTGTGTGTGTGCTTGGAAGCACTCGCTCAGTGGAGGTCGTGGGTCAATATAGACCTTGTTGGATACAGAGCTCTGATGGTGTTCTCCACGCAGAGCTGGGATTGTAGCAGTAGGCTACAAACTTCAATCTCTGCAAAAGCAGTGTGCTTTCATTATTTATATGCTGCTACATCACAGGGGGCGGAAGAATGGGTGTCAGGAGTTCAGGGGCTTGTACGTCTTGTTTTATAAAACGACAGAATAGTGCTTTAATTGAAATTGTTTATGTTCGCGCAACTAGTCCTTGCATAAATCAAGGCATATTTAATTTATAATTATCATATGATATTATATGCTTAATTCGTTTTTGAGTTGGTTAATTTTCTGTGGGATTTTAAACATGGATCATACAAATAGTTCTAAAAAGTGAAGGTCATATATTTTTTGTAGTTCAGTCTACAAACACATTACATTTTTATGTTATAGGTTACATTTCAGATAAAATACAAATACAAGTCCTTCTCTTTCTTGTCTATTTGAAATGGTTCATAAATGACACTGTTTTGCAGATTTCCGTTTAGTATTCTGTCCCCATTATCCTTATAAATCTCTGTGAGTAAATACTGCTACATTGATGACAAACTCCTATAACTCCTCCAAACTCCATTCAAAAAGAGCTGGTTATGGTAAAACACTGCTCTGGATAAGTTTGGACAAACAGTGTAACTGCATTAAAAAAATCACTGTTAAAAAATATGTGTGGACAGTGTCTAAGTTTGCAAATGCATTCTCACCTTGTCGCTCAACTCCGTGAGTAGGTGGAATGGAAAATGCAACTTCAACAAACTGCAGCCTGTGGAATTATTTCAGGCTCCTACTGTGGAAGAGAAGAAGAAGTCGTTCCTCAGGATTGTTTAATGTATATATAGCAATTGGTATCATTGTAACAATAAACACTAGATGTAATTGTGTATTGTGGTTTCAAGCTATTTGACAACAGTGATACCTCGAGATATGAAATTAATCCGTTCTCGGGTGGCCTTCTTATCCTGGATTTTTTGCTTGTCGAAGCACGTTTTCAAAAAATTTAAAGTAACATGGAAAACCAGACTAATAAAAAGCCATGGCTATAACAATACATTGAATGCAGACAGGTCATGCCCAGTGTTGTCAGCTGTCTGAATTTCAAATGTCGAAGATAAAGACACGTATTTCTCGTATACATTTGTTTTTGCTTATCATGGAACAAAATATTCTTCGAGTGGCCTTTCGTATCATGGATTTTTCATAATGTGAAGCATTCGTAGCTCAAGGTATCACTGTATTTGGAAATCTCTCCCAAAAGTGGATGGGGTCTTTGAGGGTTTGAGATTTTTTTTGTGATTTAGATTTTTTCCCAACTAGGGTGAATCTCTTCTCTGGTGGATCATTGGTGTTCAACATACTTTGAATAATTTAATCATACAGAATCGCTTGTCCAAAAAACTAAGAGACAGTTTTAGGACATTTTATTACACTCTCCCATCCGCATTGATTTCAAGTGCTTGATAGAGACACATTCTTCAGAAATTTTGGTTCATAATTTAAGTCAAAAGCTATGCCAGTCAAATTAAAAACACAAGAAGACAGATGTTTTCAAATTATAGATCCAGAGGACTTCTCCTTTTCTCCTCCGATATTTTTATGATAGCTAGCTTCATCAAATCCAGCAAAATTAAATTTTCAAGTCTTGTTTGAAGCTCTAGCTTTGTTATTGCTTTAACATGGGTATCAGAGGCCTATGTTTATTCAACCCTCAATTACCAAAGGCTCAGCCGGCAGGCCTTTAATTGATTGCTTTAATTGATTGGTCGGGGGTAACCATGGCTGAAAAGCAGTTTATCTTAATCAGTTGAGAGGAAATGTAGAGTGGGACTTGATTTCCTCCAGCTGATCAACCCTGTGTGGGCTAATATAGGGGTGGGGTGGGAGGGATTCTTCTTCGGGAATGGGGAGAAAGACATTTTGCCAAAATGGTGGTGGAACTGGATGGAACACAACGGCCTATATATGAATCTTGGATTTTTTTTAAAAATCCCCAGTTTGAAAAGGTTAGTTGGTGAAATCTGAGAAACTATTAAATTAAAGCATTTTCAGCTTCCCATAGTTATTTGTGTGTGATTCAGTCAGTGTGAAATCCCTATTTAAACTCTGAAGTACCTTTTAAACTCCTGTACTTTCCCATCTAAAATTGAATTTTTTTTATGTAAATGGAGGTCAGCTCAGATATATTTCACACTGTTCCTCATCATATAATGACCCTAACCTGACCCTTATTGTTGAGGTGGAATTGCACTCCCAGGCTTTTAACCAGCGTCTATAAATGAACTTGATTGAATGGAATTAGAAAATTGACCTCTAAAACGTCTGCCCCTACATAAACGGCATCGATGTCCCCTTACCATTTAGCCTGTATTGGACGTTAAAGCACACCGTAAGATGGAAGAAAGGATAATAGTCTTTCTGATGGCCAAGTATCATTTAAGCTAATCGTTTCGGCTCTGTTCTTCGTTGGCTCATACACATTACTGGTCATCTGAAAACAGAGATTTTCCAGACTTTATAAGTTATGTCTAGAAGTGTTTTCCCTTGACCCCAATCCACGGTGCTCACAAAAGTCACATTTAATAAAATCTAAATTTTAACTCTTTATTTTGTTGAAAGCTTAAACAGCACATGGCTGGCTACCAGAAACATCCTGTGCCAGTAGCAGATATGGTTTAGATAATTTTATATGAGGTTTTTAACCTTGAAGGATAAATCACCGAAGTTGAGTTTGAGCACATTTCCTAAATAACAATGTTCAATTCATTTCTTCACTTCTTAGAAAAGTGATAGCTCACAAAACGTTAACCTTGCAGTTCAAGGCTGCCGCTTTTCTCTGCGTAAAAGATTGTGTGTTATTGACACAAGGATTGAAGGAAGAATGAACCGGTCTTCTTGTAGGCACTAACATGTTCTCTGTACACAGCTCGGTGCAGGCCCAGCGCTCCATGAACACAGGCAGCTTAAGAGCTTTGAGCAAGATCTCAGCCTGGGGGCTTTGTGTTCAGAGTTAGAACTCACAAAGCCTTTCTAAGCTTCCAGAGTGTGTTTAACTCGATGCAGCAGCATAGAAGCACATGTAGATACCTGCATGTGTGCACACTTGTGAAAATGAGAACCTGGCCTGGGGATTTAAAAGGATCTATTGTTTAGTTTTCGGATCATAATAAAGGTTCAAATCAATGATTGGTTCATTATTGTAGTTTGACATCTTACCCCAAAATTTCAAATGATTTCTGTTTCTCATTTTCCCTTTGTAGTGAACACATTTCTGCTTACTTTTGAAATGTTTTTCCAGCTAGTTACAAGTAGCCATCAATGTCTTTCTGTGAATAGTTTTTTCTATCATCTCTATTTTGATCCATATCTCTCCTCAGCCACTCTTCCCAGATAAATGTTTCATGAAGTCTGCCTCATATCGTCTTCTGAAAGAACATGTCCAGAAGATTATAGGAGATGTCACTCAGTCACATTCACCTTAGGCCACAGATCTGCACTGGATGTCCATATTCTGTGGAGGGGTCAAATAAGGAAAAAGTACATTTTAATACCCAAAAGTAGCTGTCGTATGTTGTCTGTACTGAGAGAACTATCAAAGGGTAGCTGGTATCAGATGTGAAGGCTTTAAGTGGGTCATAGTCTCCTCTCACTGTGTAAAAATTCACCAGCATATTATTATTTAATCACAGTCTAATGGACGTGATCGTCAGCACAAATATAGACCCACCTCTAAACTCAATTATTCTCTCATATGTTAACAGTTGTCACTTACAAGAATATTGTGATCTTGTGAATTTAGCCGGAACAATTTTAAAAGTGTTGATATTTTAACAGCACAGTTGATGGAAAGAATGGAAGCATAAACAATAATTTTTTTTATTAGTGAACAGAACACATTCTGAATTAGTCCATAACACTCTAGATGTACTTTTTTCATACTGTGTCTAATTTTATTGTTTCCACATATGAGTATTTTCCTTTTTTATCAAGCAGCTTATAAAAAATTAAACCATTTTATTAAAAAATCTAAATGATAGTGTGCTGCTAATGAAATTTGAGGCAATTGAGGTAATCGGGTTGCATTTTCTGTCTGTTTATTCCAGAGATTTTCAGAAAGTTCTGTAAATGTGTTCTCCATTTAACTTTTAATACTTTTTATTCTGGGAAAATAAATCCCATGAATACATGTTCATGTGAGGTACTCACTCGTCCTGGTTTAGCTTAATTGTTCATTTCACATCAAATAAAGCCTCACTTGTTTAAGGGTAGTGAAAAAAATATCTTAGTTACTCAATACTTCTGTATTTCACCATTATATATATAGTTTTCACACATTGCATAAAGAAAATTTCTTTCATGTAATGGCATAAAGATGCAAACAGCCCCTTAATATCCTAAAGCATTCATAGAGTTTCTTTTTTTTACCTTTACGTGGCAAAAAAAAAAACATACAAAAAATCTGTATTTATTTGATTTCCACCAATGTGAACTAAATTTTGCATGGTGTTTGGCCACAATTCCAACAAGTCTTCTCGTCTTCACATTCTATTTAACCAAAAACATTTGAAGGAGTTCTCCAGCTATCGCCATTTATTAGTAATTAAATTGTTTATTTTGACTTTTATTCTTTCCATTTGTGTTTGTGATTCAAGAACACAATGATATTGGAAAATCACAATATTCTGAACCCAAATTCAACTTTTTTTCTTCATCTCTTACCTCAGCGCAGGTTTCCCCGCTAGCCTCCTATTTTTTTAAGTCCACTTTTAAAATTTAATGCAACATAACTTTACCACATTCTAAATCAGATCAAAGGTTTGAAGGGGTCCCAGTGTTTGAACTGTGCTCTATTTGAAGTTGATTCCAAAGACACTGTGTGTAAAACAAAAGTTTACATATATTTCAGCCGTAGTGCTAGAGTGGGTGCTGTATTGATCCTTCTCTTTGAAATAAGGAGAATAAAAAAGAGCTTTGTTGAAATCGCATCCCTGGACTGGTAGAGAGAACTGTGGTGGGATTTTATTTGAAGAGTAGACGGATGGATTTCCACAGGTTGCTGAAGGTCTTGGGAGTTTTGAATTGATGTGTGTATGTCATGACCTTTCAACTATGATCTTGTAAATAAAACTGTGAAGCGGCTAGAAAGGCTCTTAAACTCTATACTGGGAGTAGATGGGGTATCTTGGGGATTTATGATATAGTATTATAATGAAGGACATGAGAACCTCTGCATCAGATATTACACAGACTATTTCTGAATTTGGCACTAGGTCTGTGTGTACTGTTTTGCCTTGTGATAGAGATACTTGCTGTTTCAATAGTTTTTGAGGAATTAAAATTTAAAAGTATGTCTATTGGGAAACATTACTTTTTCTTTTTTTGTGTGTGTTTATATATATATATAAAAAAAAATATCTGCAGTAACTCCATGTTGGTCTGTCATCGTTGTAAAAATACAAAATGTAGACCAACAGCAATTTGGTCTACAATTGCATTTTTGTGTTTTTGTTTAAAATAAATTGTCTATATAGAATGATATTCGCACTAGAATTAGTATGCAAAGGTGGTATATAGCGTTCTCAAGCTCATTGAGGTGTCAAAAGCCTGACATCACAATCAACTTGAAACGGTTACATATATTTAGCAATCAACAATCCTACAGCATTTTTTACTTTCTCTGAATTAGTTACGTATGAGTGGTTGAATGATTCAACACGAGTGAAACACAAGACACAGAACACGAGTAGTTCCACCCTTCTAACTTTAGCGCTCACTTATTGGATAATTCTTTACAAGAGAGCAGTTAAATGATTGGCTATCAGCTTGGAAATAAGCGTTTCGCTGATGTGCATGATCACATCCGTGAACAAGTAATTTTCCAGGCTTATTGAAATAATTTTAAATATGGTCATTATGAGAAAAATCACAGTCCGAATGCACATATTGTACAGAGGAGTACGTACTAATGTTCTAGTAAGTAATGGTCTAATGCAGCCATTATCTGCCTGTTCTGTGATCTTGATGTTTTTGAAGTTTTGACTGATGATTTTAGTTTCTGTAAATTTTTCCGATTGACCAAATGCACCTTTAGCTTGCTGCAAAAACTTGTAATTGATTTAAAGTAGTGCGTTCAACAATGCTTCAACAAAGCATAAAAGGTATTGTTTGGTTTGCAAAAACCCAGTGTTTAATGCATGTGTTCTCATCTGTTTTCTTCTGAGCGACGAAAACACAGGTTTCTGTGAACATTTTTGTGAATGGAGAAAACAATTAACATGGAGGCGACTCCCTCTTCACTTTACGGTTAATTGCCTCTCATAAAGGCAAAGCTTAGAAAAATTATGGGGAGGAAGCCTAGCCTTGAAAGTATGTGTTTACTGTGGCTTTTATGGAAAATCCCATTTAAGATAGAACAAAGTACTTATCTTTATGGCAGCGAAGCCCTCTGATAAAGGGGGAAGTGCCTTGAAGTTGAGAAATTATGTGTTTTTATACAGTAGAGGAAAAGGTGGGTTTCCAAGCTTTTTTTAGAAGGTTCAAATATAGACTTTATTAAAAGGTGCTTTTTTGTTATGCTGTTACAACACTTTGTTTCAGTTTTCCTCTCTGTCTGCAAGCATAAAGTCATTTGACTGTCATGGTGCTTTTGACGGGCAGCCGTATATTATAACAAAGCGCTTGAGTCTTGCCCTGGCAAACATATGGGTCAGCACTTTTTGAAATGCAGCCCCCCTGCTTATTGACCTCGAGTAATACATTTCATATCTGGCACTGGCCTGTATATGCTTTATGGGTGGCATAAATCACAGGTCCATGACTCAGGTCCAAAGGGTGATTATGTTTGGAAGCAATTTGTCAACAGAACATGGAACGCTTACCCAATCAGACTCAATTGGAAAAATAGACTCTGAATTGAGTGAATTTAAAGCTGCATGTTTTGCAATTCATTTGTTGCAGAGATCTACAGCAGTGTATGCTTGAGTATAGGTAACTGCCAAACTAAGGGATACTTCATTCGAAATGTCATTTTTGTCAGATTCCAACTCAATTGAGACTCTGGAATTGAACCTACTTCTCACTTATATGTTTCTGTAGAGCTACTAAGTGCTTCTTTGGGATTTTCATCATAATGGTAACTTTCATCTAGAATCCTATATACTTTATCACAAAGTTTCGAATTTTTTTCCACAGACTAATTTTAAATGAGACATATTTTGCAGACAGGCATTTAAAAGGATACTGCACCCCACACGTAAAGCCAAAACGTGAATGTGTGCTGTTGTGTGCATGAACTTTCATCCAGAGAAGACGTTGAGATTAAAATGTTGACATAAGTCTTTATTTTGTTTCTTTTTTAGTCAGTAAATTCACCAAGAGGACCAGGAGTAAAAACTCACACACACATGCATAGAAAAGTAAAAAAAAAAAAACATTAAAAAAGTGAAAAGTAAAAGAGAAAACATGTGCAATAATGTTTGCCACAAAAGCAAATGGAAAAAATAACACGGATTTAATGGGAGCTTTGAACCCGGTTCACTTTAACAACGCAGAGCTATTTGGAGGCAATGACTCCAAAGTGTGTATCTTATGTCCAGCTATTTGTTTGTGATTACCCTTGTCACACTGTTGTCATCATTCACAGTTACCAGCAGCTTGCTTGTTCAGTTTTTAGCTGTAATGTTTCATGTGACTTAGGCCATTCCCAAAGTTTCAAGTCCTTGTTTTAAAAACAAACCACATCCAGAGGTTTAAAAAAAAAAATCAAATGAGAGAGTTTGGGTCACATTTCATAATGTAATATCGTTCAAACCCAGACAATAAATAAAATGTTTATGATAGTTTTTCCCTGTGCAACCCTGTTCCAAAGGACCCACGGAAACAGCTGGGTGTTACGTGTCCATGATGCTAACAAGGAAGAAACCTGTTTTTTTCAAGTCGATCATACAATGGCAGCCAATAGTCGTCATTGAAATAGAAAAGTATACTGTTTTGCCCCTATTGGTAAAAAAATTAAATAACTAAAGGCAAAGCTAATAAATTTAAGTATTAGTACACGAACATGAAATTGATGCATGCTATTTCTTCGTTTTCTCTGGAAAACAATTAGACACCTTCAGTCAGTGTTTAGTAATTTAGTATTGTGAGTGTGTGTGTCATAGGTTCGAGACGTTGGTCGACTCCAAGTGTTGCTCTGTTAAGTTAGGGTTTGTTCATTTAATTCCTTTCATTTCCATGGATGTGAAAGGAAATGATTGTAATTTTGAATTGAAAACACTTGGCACACCTAACCCAGAATCAGCAGCGTGCCTCAAGAGTAGGGTGGAACTACAGAATCAGACAAAAGACGGGTGATAATAAAACATTCTAGCCTGAAAGCCACTGATGAGACTCTCTATCTCTCTGTTTCTGTCTTCATCTCCTTCCTCCTCCATCTGGACAGGCCTCAAGTATTCATCTGTCAAATCAAATCTCTTTTTATTCATCCCTTGCAGCTTCTTAGCATTTACACTTCCCTTGTGCCAAAGATGATCCCTCCCTCCTTTTCAGCCTTAAATTTCAAACAAGTTAATCATTGTCAGGACAAGTAAAAGGATTAGATGCTGTTCATGTCTAATGATGTTTCACTTCTGACAAATTCAAAATTAGAGATGTAACTGCCTGTAACTGTAACAACGTCTCTGTAAAATCATGAAATGTATTGTTTCACTCCCTCATGAAGTTGTTAAGGAATAAAAGAGAGTCACTTTAGGGCCATATTGTCACATTTCGTAGGAGAGATAGACAAGACAAGGATTATAAGGGATTGACTTTAATCAAAGTAACTCAGGTAGGAAGAACAGAAGAATGCCACTGGTGTCAAACAAGGAGAACAGGCTTGCATAGCAAACTTAACAGTCCGAAGATTAGATAGTCAACTCGTGTGTTGAGGGGCTGGAGACGGTCAGGAGAAGGCTGGCGAAGGAGGAGGAATTCTCATGAATGGTGAAAGATCGTCAGTGGGTGTGTAACCTTGAGGACCAATCGGTGAACTGAGTGAGGAGTGAGTCTTTGTAGCAGTGGTGACAAGGTACAGCCAAGGTACAGCTAGGGATCGTTGGTGAAGACGCAGGTGCTCAGTATTCCGGTGATTGTGGTCGCATGACTGCGCTGTGAGGTTGAGCCGGGTGAGGATGTGACACATAGAGCTTACTTTTTTCAATTAAACATTTGGTTGAATGTTTAGGTTTCAGACATTTATGCTGGATTTAAAAAAATGCACAGCAATAAAGTCACTATGCTCAAATTTTGAGTTTTTGAAATAAGAAATGCTTGTACTGGCCAGACCTCTGTAAAAATGTATTAGACAAATAAAGACATTAACATAAAATGTGTCATTAATTAACTGTAATCAGAAATCGTATTGAAAAGTGTTGAAAAACATGTACCTCAGCTTCTATCACAGGTTTTACCTGCCAGAATGGACCTCGCTCTCACTGATCCACAAACACAACTACAGTTATTCGCCTGCTTTAAAGTTCATCTGTGTTTTTGAAATTTAAATGAAGCCTGATGCACCTGTAATCATTTTGTTTATATTAAGAATGTTAAAATAAGTTAGTACAACAAATTCTTAGTATTAGAATCGTCCCATTTAAGTTCTATCAAGTAGAAATAACACATGTTTGTAAATACAAATTGCTCAATATTATAATATCATTCCAAATAATATAATACCATATTATTTATAATTACATCACATGAATGCTGATGCCTCAAACCAAAACGTATTTCCATTCAATAAGTTCTTTCCTCAACATTTACCCTATATACCCTATTTGTGTGCAAAATAAAAAAATAGGTATCCAAAACAGTAATTTATACTAAATTAGTTCATTTTAATTCTCTTTAGGAACCATCGGAATTACAGATAATCTCATATTTGGGACTTTGTTACAAAAAAAAACTTGGTTAAATGTTAAAATGTGTGCTCACATTACGAACCTCATTTGGGGAGTTGTTTGGTGATTCTAGGCCCCAAAACACCTATTTAAGGCTGACAGACCTTTCTTATAATCCACCTTTGATATATTTCTCACTGGGATTGTGACATTTCGGGGGTATAACTGGTTGACATTTGAAAAAATTTACAGTGTTAAATGTGGGTATACATGTTCAAGGTTTGGTAAATGAGTTAGACACACAAACCCAACTCTCCTATTTTTTTATAACATAAAAAATAAATAAAAATGTATGTATATAGCACTTTTTTGGTAGTGTTTCAAAGCTTCATTATTATTAGACTTGAAATAGCTGAAAATAATATCAAAGCTCACATTATATTGGTGCATATGGGAGAGTAGAATTTTAGTTAATTTGACTTTTGAATTGCTCGGCTACTTTTGAAATTAATATTGTTTAGTCTTGTAGCGGGGCTATGAATGAAATGAGGTAGAATAAGTTATAATCATTAATATGTTGTGTAGAGAAGGAGAAAACCCTGAACCGGTTCTGGAAGGACCTATATCAAGTTTTTTTACTTGACCCAATGCTTGATTGTTAAGTGAAAAGTAATTAATGTAATTAATGGTAAAGTAATTATTGAAAAGAAAATGCAATGACAACACGAATCCAATGTAATTAAGGGTTAATTAATTATTGAGGAAATAATACAATAACAAAATGAATTTTTAAGCCTATATAGAAAAAGCCAATCTAAAGTTGAAAAATTAACACATTTTTATGTTTTGTTGTGCATGGAAAAAATGGAGCACCTGTAGTTAAAAAAAACAAAACATGCACACATGTGAAGCGGATGAACTCTCCCAGCATAAAGATGAGGATACAGGGATGCTGGTGATCTAACAACATTGCTTGACATTTTTGACAGAAGCAGCTTCACAATTGACATTATTTGTTTCTTGTCTTTCTGATATTAGTTGCCAACCAATAGTTTTTCCTTGTAAAATTCAACAGTTGCAAAAAAGTTTAGAAACCCTCTTCCAAGTTATTTTATTATTTTGAATCTTTTTGTTTTCTTAAATACATACAGGGCGACATAAATATATACACGCATCTAATGAATTTTCTGTGATTGACTAGATAATTGGAAAAAATATATAGTATTTAGTGTCCCTTCACTCACACTGACTCATTTGGCTTTTTAAAAAAATAACATATCGTCGAATCCAAGCATAATAGTGAATTTGACGGAGATGCCAACACTGCTTGTATTATGCTTTATTTTATTTCATGAAACAATCCTTTCTGTGTTTCTGTCACACATATTCCCAGTCTACCTTTTCCACTCTGTAGTTTTACCTGTCAGCTGTTTTAAAGCATATGTCACTTATTCAAGTTATCATGGAATTGTGCCAGCAGCCAATGAAAACAGTGATTGTGGGCAAAGGCTGTGTTATTCAGGGGCAGGAGACATTGGGAATTGGTCCTTGTTCTTTGCTCTTTCTGTTTACGGACCAGGCGTCAGATTGAAGAGATCTATGAGACTGCTCTTCTGGGATCCCTTCAGACACAAAGGCCATTTCTCAGGGAGATTGCTACACTGTTTGCCAACATGAATACAGCTGTAGTGTCCTCAGAACTTCAAATTTGTCTTGGGACATGGCCCTTTTCATGTTCAGTTCCCTTGTAGCTCTTCAGATGTGTATTTAACTCTCTAACTCTCTTTTGTAATGCTCAGACTATTCATTGCCTTTCAGCTCTTATAAAGATTTCTAAAGTAATGTCTATACTGAACTGATTTGTAGATCTTATATATTTTTATAAAAAATGTATTACGTTTATTTTTAATAAAGTCTTAAGGGTTTTTTTTTACAATAAAAATGTATTAAAACAAACATTACAAGTGTGTCCCAAAAATATCTGTAGTTTAGGGGGACAGGGATTTTTTCATTTGACTCATTTTGTAACTCCGTCCAAATTTTAGGCAAGATGCTGCCCTGTTTAGTCAGAGTGTGAGTGAAGAGGTAAACAAACAAGCCCCTAACGTGCCTAATTAGCAGTCGTGTAATAATATTGTGGGTAATACAGCTCAGACTGGAGCACTGCTTGTGTGGGTCAACTTGTTTACAATGTGTTAGCTTGGTCTTTAACAGGATGCAGGAGAGGTGCTATTTGGGTTCAAATCTGAGGTGTTTGTGAAGACTTGTGATACATTTTGGGAAGTATCACGATGGATATGTGCTAAAGCTCCTTTGGGTGGCCGTGCCTACCCAATTGCGTTGGACAGTTTTCGTTGCCGCTCTGGATTTACCATCATACCCAGAACAGATCGTAGCTCCAGTGGAAGAAAGAAATGATGTTCAGAGCTGTGTTTTGTACATATGCTAGACCAGATTTTTATTAGATGTTTAAAAAGCACCAGAAGAGAGGAACTGCTTCAAGCTGTTCACTCCCTTGACACCTTGCAAGACAATGACCTGTTAGAAAGAATCTGAGCTGTTTGTGAAGAATTGTGATGGTTTGGGGTAGTTTAGTGATGTGATTTCTACTTATCTTATCAGAATCAGAAAGGTATTTCTTGGCAAGTGTGCAACACAAACAATTAATTTGTTGTGGTACAGGCGTACTCCCCAATCTTGGTTTAAAAAAGGCAAACTAACATTGCAAAATTCTGTTACATGTGTTCTGGACAGCTGGAGGGGTTTGGAAAGTGTTTTTAAACAAGTTTGTAGTGTTCAGCTCGAGAACACAGATTATTGCTTCTGGTAAATGTTTTAAGCAAATATAAAGTTAGCTTGCAAGTTTAACTGTGGTAGGGAGTCCATTGTTTGACTTTGGTGTTTTGTTCTGTGTAATAGTGTTTCAGATCTGGAATTAGCCTTCATTGCTCAATAAGGCAGGCTAACTAATGTTAGCTGCTCGTCCAACCCGCATTATGGGCAGGCGTTACTCACTCAGGGGGTAGTCTTAAAAAGGTCTCCTGATAATAAGAGCTTGTAACTCTTTGTCAATGCTTTTTTTTGTGCAAAGTTTTTAATACTTTCAATTTCTTACAAAAACATTTTAAGCTCTGAAACTGGATTTTTTTATTGTTGCTTCAACTTTGTTTGTGAAAATATCAGGCTTTTTTTCACCAGCAGTGGAGTAGTTCAATATTACTTTAGAAGATTTTGTCAAACTTTGCGAACAAGTCTAATTTTGTTCAGCTTATGAGTTAACGTTTGAGCCCAATACTAGGATATGGGTTAAAACCATGTGTCCCCCAATCCAAAACAAACAGTCCCAGACATTCCAGAACACACAATCAGAGAGGTGTGATTCAATTGAACACGGAGTGACCAGCAGAACTGGAGAACACTAAAACATGTTCTCACTATTTTCCCCCCATTACTCTCACACTGGGAAACACTGTCACTTAGTGTTCTCATACATAGCCTACAATACATCCAGAGCTCTCAGACCTAACCTTTACCCAACAAGTCTAACCTCGTTTAACCTCATCAAACTGGAAGATTAGAGGTTATAAAAACAAGAAAAGTTGCTAGTCATGCTTAACATTCTCATGTTTCTGAAAAAGGATGAGGAGCAATCCCAATAGCCACTGTTCTATGAAATGTCATTGATAATGATGTCATTAGTGGTGTGGACTAAGAAGGGTGTAGTTTGTGTTTAAAATTTGGGCTGGTAACCAAACCTTGGAAAGTTTCTTGTTGAAATCGTTTTGTTTGAACGCTTTTTCACTGATCTCATTGAGTGCAGATGGGGTGTGTAGCATGACTGGACCAGACAAGCCAAAAATTGCATCACTGTAGGTTGTTTATTGAAATAATGATGTCAGTCACAATACATTATCAAGCAAAATATAATACAAATATTTTTAAAAAGAAAATCTAATATTTTCACTGAATATCATTGGTACTTCCAATTTAAAAATCAATAAATCAAAATGTTTTTACAGTATATGACATTTTTTGCAGTTGCTTCAAAGCAACATGTCCCAAGGCCCTAATGTTGATTAATAATTGCTATTTCATAATTAAATGGAGTAGACGTAGAACTACCATATACTGCCAACTACTAGTTCCTTCTATTATCAGAAAATATAATCATCCTCATTCAGTTAATAAGGGAAAGGAATCATTGGAACCCTGAGATCACAGAAGGAACCTCACTGGCCTGGTGCTAATCACCTCCCCAGCAAAACACCTATTTGACATGAAGATCCATCAATGAGCAAAAAACAATAAATACAAATATGCTTGGACAAATATGTTTTGAATCAAGTTTTGAACTTTGTGACAGTGGCTGAGCTTCGGCCACTGTCCAGGAGTTGGTTCCAAAACTATATACAAGAATGCTTTCCCCTTCTGGTGAATCTATTATTCTTCTGAAGTATCAGTAGTCCTGCTTCTTGAGACTGCTCCAGTAGGCAATTCAGGGCTTTAAATCTTTGAAGCAGTTTCTTGTATTTATAGATAATATTATATATGTAGAAATTTTACAGGAAGCCAACGAAGGGGAAAAAAAACGGTGGAATATAGTCATATTTCATATTTGCTAACTGAACTAACTAACTCTAACCGGCAAAATTTTAAGACCCCCAGAAGAAATGTGCAAGTCATTTTTATATATTTCAATATAACAAATTATTCATACAATTTAAGTACATTTAAATTTGTTGATTAGCTTTCTAAAAGAACCAAATACAATGGGTCCAGTGTTTTTTGCTGTAAAAAACAAACATACCAAGTCATTGAATAAATATACACATATTTGACGAGTTGAATTATTGAATGTACTTTCTTTTAAACTATCTCTAAAATAAGCAGGAGTTTAAAAAATATAATCAGAGAGCTAGATCAAAGTAGAATACCCAGTCAGAGACTTATGTCTGATCTAAATGTATACAACCAGCATGATATCAGTAAATTAATCACTACAGCTATAAAAGTAAACCGATTTTTACATTTCCTGTAAAAGTACTTTGTGTCTCAAAAACAACTACATTAACTATGAAGGAATCCTATGTGTGCATGTTTGCTTTCTTGCTGTTTTTCCAGTCTTTTTGATTATAAATGTTGTATTTTGTGTACTCATGTATTGTCATGCCACATGAAACAGCATTTTCATCTGTCTCATTGTTTCCTCATCAAAAATGAAACGTCTGCCTTTCACTCATCACATACGTCTGTATCTGAAATTCAGAATCAGTTTTTGATTCCTGCGCTGTTCCTTCCTTTCAAGCCCCACCTACCTCCCATCTCCAGACAGCCTACTTCTGAACTTCCTGTGATGTTCGAGCCAAGACTTACAATGTGTGAATAATTTTATCACCAAGCAGAGCAGTGCCATCCACTCCTCTTTCTTATCTTTTCCTCACCTCACTTTCCACTTTTTTTTCTCCACAACCTTATTCCTTTTTGTGTTTTATTGCTTCACCAGTTTTTTTTTTCTGTCTTTCGATTTTACTCTGCTGTCTCGTTCTCTTTGCCATTACAGTTCGATTTGTTTTTCAGTGTATTTTATTATATGGTTTTACATGGTTTAGTCCCATTTGATTTATTTTTATCTGTTGCTCCATTCCATCTCTTTTTCACATTTTCACATTTTTCAAAATACATAAACATTATTGAGTTTATAAGTAATGTAAATTACTTACTTAGGTATTCATTTGATCACCCACAAATCAAACTCAATTAAGTTTGCTTGATTATTTTACATAACTTTTTGTATCAAACTGATTAGAAAAAATTAGACATAGACATAGGGAGTAAGTTTTTCTGTTAGTAATGAAATTGTTGTAGACCTAGTCATTGAAACAAAACTGCTCATTATCTTAATCAGCCAGGTGATAAGACAAATTGAGTACATAATAGATAATTGTGGAAGACTGAAACACTAATTCGTCTTTTTTTTTTTTTTATGAATGTAATTAAGTAAACTCAGGTCAACAAAATAATGAAAATGTTAAAAGATGCCAATTAAAAATATGCCAAAGCAATAAGTAAAGTCGACTTTTTTAAAGATAACGACAAGGTCATTGATAAAAAAAAATCACTCTCAAAACTGCAAATGAGGCTACAAAAAATGTATGAGGTCCACCCAATGTGGTCCATAACCTTCACAAATTATGTCTCTGTCAGTTGATCAAAGATGTCCTACAAGTGTGTGTGTAGTTCTATACATTTCGTAAGCGATGCTTTAGTTCAGTGAACAGCAAAGCAATTCTTGCAAAGTTCGCCAAAAGACAACAACTTCCATCCATGACAAACGCTCCTCTAACCCAAAAAACCTTACTCACACTGTCCACACAACAACAATATACAAAGCTAAAAAAAATAACTTAATCAGATGGAAAAATATTTGTGAACGCACAGCGAAAGAGTATACAAATACATTCTAAATACCCAGGGCAGGCAGCTGTAAATTTTTTTAATAACCACATTATGTCCACAGAAGAAGATGGTTGTAAGGACTTCTATGTGTAGCACTCTCTCTTTCTCCAACACTACAAGGTATAAGCGGTGAAGAAGCACTGTGTAACATAATGTTACCAAACAGCCACAGATTCTCACAGCTTGTGCTTCACCTACACTCCGCCAGTAAAATGTCTTTTGTTCCACCTCCACATCTTCAGTAAAATAGCTCACATTCTCCTTCCACCTTGCTGATAAAACATCTCTTTTGCCACTTCTCCCACTACGGGTTAACCTGACATTCATGACTGCAGCTTAAAAGCTTAAAAGCTGCATGCCTAGGCAACACATGACATGCAATTCATAATTCAGCATTAAAAGCATTAAACAAATGTTTTCACAAAAAAATAGCTGTAATTATTAGCATGCTCATTTTTGGCAATATCAATTATCCAATTCTCTATATGTTCCTGATTCTGTCTCTGTTATTGGCTATCCTATCAAACAAAGGGTGAAAAACATAATAAGAACATGTTAGCGCCACAAGAATCTCATCCTGGATATAATCCAAAAACTCTTTTCAATTTTCTTCTAAATTGTCTGCTATTTTTCTTCTTCAGTTCAACAACACACAGTGATCACAGAATCAGAAGCATAAATGTTTGCAATTTACTGCGAGATACAAGTAAACTTCATTCAGCAATCTGCAATAAAGCGTATTGTTAACAAGTTATGCAGATGCAGGCATCATGAGTCATTCATTTTTTTTCTGTGCGCTTTTCTGAGATTGGAAGGGAGAAAATGCTGGAGAACAATGTGCTCTCGTCAGTAATAATTAAGCTGATGGCCTATTATGCTGTATTGCAAATCAATACATACGGGTGCACGCGATGGGTGAAGTAGGACGGCTTGGCATGAATCCAGCTCGTCTAACACCATGAATGAGCAGATGCAGGTGCACAACTTGCTTTGCTGATGATTTGGTTTTGTTGTTGTCAGGAGGAGGGATTACGGAAGAACAGCCTGGTGACAATGACTGCAGGCCTCTCCAGTCTAATTGTGTGTGAACGCTCGTTTTAGAAAGCTTTCTGCTTTTGTTCGACAGGTGCTTGGATTTTGTCTCCGTGGCTTTCTGCAGTTACTTGTGTCTTTCTTCATTCATCCGTTTTTCCATGCAGAAATGTTTATTTTTTTCTTATTCTAGTAAAGTTCAAGTTGTATTTTAATATATGTTTTCATAATTGAATTGTTTCATTCTGATTTTAATCAGATACTGAACACATGGATTTTATTTTACTTGTTTATGATTTATATTTTTTTAACAAGTAACACAATTCATTTAGTGTTTTTTTTAACTGGTTTTAAAGTTTTTTTTTTCTGTTGCCATTGTTTGGATGAACAGCACGCAAAGCATTATTTTGCATTTGGTAGAAACAACTTACATTCAAAGGAAAAATATTATTTTAATCAGTTCTTGCTTTCCATAAAAATAGACCGCTTTGCCAGTGCTTCAACTAACAGAGCTATAGGAATTCTGGGAAATTTGAGGTCACTTCCTAAAAATGTGTATTTTAAAACTTTGATAAATGTCTACAGTTGCCAGATATACACACTTGTCATCATTTCTGTTGCAGTATTTTGAAAATGACTGCAGTCACGATGACAAATATATCTGTTAATCAAATGATAAAAAAGAGTTTGATACACTATTGCAATAACTTCTATGTAACTGCTTGTTTGTCGTCGTCATACCCATTTCCCGGCCCCCATCCCCCCTTTCTCTTTCTCTTAGTCTAAGATGATTTCTCAGACTCTGAGATATATACTACATACCTTAGACTGACCAATAACCAAATAAGGGGTGTAGATACTAAAAATTCCCAGAGGCCGAATGAGCTTCGCCAGTGAGTTAGACAAGGCAAGTTTATTGGTATAGCACATTTCATACACAGGGTAATTCAAAGTGCTCAAATGAGTATATACAGCAATAAAATACATAATAAATGAAATAATCATATTTTCTTTCTAGAATACATAGTTTATTTAATCGTTAAGCCAAAATCAATACCGCTTTAATAAAAAATTGCACAGCCCCACTGATAAGCTATAAAATATGGTGTGCACATGAAAGAACACATTGAACTATTATTTTACACGTTGGACTTCACCCTACATTGGTTTGCTTGTTCCCGTAATGTTCTTCAGTGGCCCTGAACTAGAGCTCTCCGACTATGGGAAATAATGTGCAGAAATCAAATACAAAATAAACACAACAATAATATTTTCTTACTTATATAGTTTAGTGATGGTAAAGACCCGAAACCTAAATGCTAGACCAAATTTGATTAACAGTCCTACCCTAAACATGTTAAACTCCATGAATAAATATAAATAAAACAAAGGTGAACTTTTCATTTTGTAATTATGAAAATCACTGTACTTGTTTGTTTATATGTTTTGAAAATAATAAAAAAGATGTCAGATCAAAGATCGAATGCAAGTAGTTTATTAATGCTTTTATCATTGTAGTACTAGAAAAGTATAAAAAAAAAACAATATACATGTTTCGTAAAAATTACTAAGACGACTAACCACCAAGCAAAATGTTATCATTATGAACCTAATTGTCAGAGTTTGTTGCTTCCTGTTAGAATAAGATATTTTTCTCTAGCCTTACATCGAACTACCCCCCCCCTCTCTCTCACTTACACACACACACAAACACAAGTTTGTTCGCTCGTAAAATGTATATTTAAATCTCCCTGTTTACTCTGTTTGTTTGCATATCACTCTGTTTATCTCCATTAATTCCACCATTTTTCAGTCTATTGGATGTTGTGCAGTTGTCATCAAAAGCCGCCTCTCCATAGAAGTTCTAGTGTTTTGAAGGAGAAATGAACATCAGCATTAAAAATTAAATGGTATATTGCAAAACATCACTTCATGGATTCAGGGCAAGTGTTGGAGCAGCTGTTCCACCAGTGATCTGTAAATAAGTGGAATTGTAGAGAAAGACACTGAGGAGGCTGTTATTTATGCAGGAAGCGGCGGAGCCCTCTTTAAACTGACTGCAGGAAATTGTGAGAAAATGGCCATAAATTGTTAGGGAACACAGTTGATTTATTTGTTTAATTCATTAATTTTATGCCACATGCTTCAGCCTCTGCACTCCCACTCAACAGTCAATTTAAGAGTTTAGACTGTGAAAAAAACCCTTGAATAGGCTTTCAAAATATTAAACTATTGATAAAGTGAAAAAAAAAATTATTACATTTCTGGTAGCTGTCAAAAATATTAGTGTAATGAATTAGATAATGGACCAATACATTTGAAATAGGATATAATTGTGTTCGTTAAGCAGATCCCCAGAAGTCTCTTTTGTGCGAAGAGCTGCCATGTGCTGCCCTCCACATATTTAATGAAATTTATAACAATTGTACTCCAATCAGATTAAGTGCTTGTTTAAAATGCAAATATGTTCTTGTCTCTGACATGCTGTAATTAAGTAGAACAAAGCTGTATTTTTTTTCTCGTGATGTACTGCATTTCTCATCAAGGGCTTTGAACATAGGACAATGATTGACCACCTGGTCTGGTTACAGTAGCTAAATTTATTAAATTCCCTTTGTCTATAGAAAATCAATGAGGAATTGTACACACTTCGAAAGGGTTAGGCTTGTTTTTCTTTCTGAGATATAATTATTCTGACCTTTGTGGTACTTGTTAGAGATAATTTTCTGTATTATCACATCTTTGTCATCAAATTGTAAGATCCTCAGTGGAGTTTATTTTAAGAGATTGCAACGAAGTAAAGGTTGGCTATGAGGTATGAGATTTATTTTTTAAAGTTTTTTTTTATTTCTTTTTAGAAAATGTCACCAACATAATAATCCAATCATGTTTTTCTAAATGAATTATATACATTACAAAATGTTTTCTCACTTAATTATGCTAGTCACTTTATAACTCTGCTACACTTAAAATATATTTTGTGTTGTTTGACTTTAGCTTTGGCTGAACTTGGATGACCAGAGGCAATTGTATTGAAAATTAGACAAACTAATTAGGAGTAGTTTTCAAACATATTTCATCAATATCTTTTTCATCCTTGAAGTCATAAATGAAACACTTTGAACTTGTGATGCTCTGCAAGTAAAAATATATGTTCTGACCAGAATATGACACCGTTTTTTGACCTTCAATATATTTGGGGCATAATGATAAACACACTAACCATATTTTATTATTTTCCTTTAAAGCATTTAAAAAATATAGTAATTTTAACAGTTTCAAGATGGCTTATGTATGAAAATTTAAATCCATTCTGTCTTTTGGCTGAAAATTTGTAGATACATGAAGCCATAACTATCCTTAGTTTGCTTTTCTACAGGCCAATAATTAGCACTGTGTTAACTCAAGCAATCAATCAAACTTTATTTATGTAGCGCAAAAAAACAACCTATGGAAGTTGAAAAGTTCATATTTGCAAATCTGTTACAATGAAAGGCAAACCAAAGTTATACAGAAACTAAAAATAGTAAAATAAAGTAAAATGGAATATAATAAAACATGTAAATACCAGAAGGCCGACGCATACAATCAAAATAAAACACATAGTGACAAAAGACCTCAAAAAACATCTTGTAAAGAAACACCATGCTCAACTCATATTAAAAGACATGAAAGCCAGTTGGAATAAATAAGGCTTGAACTTTAAAATCTCATCCAAATAAATAAAAAATTTGTTCTCAATGAACTGTAGAAATAAATATGAAAAATGAACACAAAATGAATGAACAAAATACAAAAAATGAATAAGTAAACGTATATATAAATGTGCGAAAGAAGTGAAATTTTTCAATGTTCCCTTCATGTTATTTACCTTATAAATGTCTCAAAAGAAAATATTTTTTCCTGACGTTAGACGCTGGAACAGAAGAATTTATTTACTTTTTTATTCTAAACTTAATAGATAATTCACTGTTTTTTTGTTGTTGTTGATGTATCTGTATGTTTACACATAGATTAAACATAAAGGTATATATACTCTTTTAGGTATTGTTACTTTATTTTTAAAAATATTTTCTGAATATCCATCGATATATATCTGGTTATCACTCAAATAAAAAACAAGAGCAACTAAAGAGTTTTTAGTTATAAGCTTGCCTTGGGAACACAAAAAGGCATGGTTTGTATTTTTTTGAGACCTAGGAAATAATTCAGGTCTGATTGGGTTAAACTAGCAGCAATAGTTCATCCAGAAAGAATGTAAAAGGGTTCTTACATCGATCATGACATGACGCCCCTATTCTTTAAAAACATTCCGAATTCCCAGCTATGCGATTCATACATTTATCTTGACAGAACGATTAGTGCAGCACACAACTAGTCCCTTGAATATCATTCGTTACAAATGACTAGATCCAGTAGCATGTGGAGTATCATTCAAACAGCATTTTATGCATCTGAAGTGCTTTAATCACAGAGTTAAAGCAACAGTCTTGAGTCCATTTCCATTCTCCCCATTCCACCGACTGATGGTGATTAATACAAAACAACCCTAACTCTATAGATCCACACTGCCAGAGATGAGCCTTGGCCTGTCTCTTGAGTTAGTTCATAATTATTAAATTGTATCTCTTTATTTAACTCAATCAGAGCAGTTCACACTATACTGATCATCTCCCGCCCATGTGGGACTGCCATTTCACAAATCTGTTGCCAGAGTAAAATTAATTGGATTAAAGATTTGATAATACGTTTCTTTGTGCATTCAGCCTTGCATCTTCAACCCCCGAAGCTACCCTCCTCAGTCCCTGCACACCAGGAGCCGCATTCTAAGCACTTCCTCAGTTTCACGGCCAAGGTGTGGAGCCGTAGCGTAGAGTTAGCGTAATCACTGTTCTAATGAAACTGTTAATACTGGAGTGACAAGCTAGCTTCTGTCCCGAAGGCATCCAATCACACTGTCACTTCTCAGAGGTGATGATTGTGTAATTACCAAGTTTGACAGTCTCTGTTTAGCTGCTGCTTTGTGTCAGAGTGTGTATATGAGAATGTGAGAGGACGAATGTACTGAGCTTTATTCTGATGCATCATTGCGAGGACTGTTTGGACGTTGACAGATCTCAGTCTTTTACAATATGATGGTGAGGTGACTGATTAAATGCAGACCTTTATTTCTGTTGTGCTCTGAACACCAAATAATCCAAACAGAAAGGTTTAGATTGTCACAGATGTAAGCGGTGTTCCATTTCAAAATTTTGTCCTGATTTTGAGTTTGCTTTGCAACTTTTTAAACAATAAAAATGTAAACTATAGTTGTGTCAAATCTATGACGGATGTGAATGCAAATAAGACTATTTCTTAGCTGTACTATTGTAATTGGGTAGTTTTTTCGTGTACTTTTTTGAGCAGTTTTTAAAAGTTTTCCTTTTACTTGATGAGGATTTTTTAGGTAAAACACTTCTCTATGTTTAAAATCAGAATCTTTACTTGAGAAAAACAGTTATGTAGGTGTAAATAAAAAATTAAACAGGCAGTAAATCTTGTGACCATGCTAGACTCATCACTGAGGTCATGTCCACATAAATTCCAATTATTTTGAAAATGTGTGCAAAATCACATTCACACATGCTCACACATGCTCATTTTCTAAACGTTCACATGAAAATGCAAAAATGGAACACAAATTGCTGTAAAGACTATGCCAAACCGACAGGTGGCAGTCGATTACAATACTGAAGTCATAGTGGCCAATCAAAAGCCTCCAAACAAGTTTCCAGTATGGGACCAACAACAATGTTGTCTTTCCAGACACATCCTCCCTGCACCAAAGTTAAATTAACTCTTAACATTCCGCTGAATTATAAAACATCCAAAATGCAAGAAAATGTGCGCTGTTGATCAAATAGGATACATATGTGTGCAATCCTATACATACTGTAAGAACAGTAAACAGCAACACAGTGCTCTTTTCGTCCATTATTAGACTTGGTCTTTGAAAACAAATGAGATACTGAACAATGACTGAGAATACAGTGACGACAATGACAAACCCCACCTCCAACACCACCTCTTTTTTATTTTGAAAAGCCTTAATTAAAAATGTTTAACTAATCCTCAAAAAAGCATGAAATTCATGTTATAAAACATATTATATAGATGCTGATAAACCAAGGCTAAAGCGTTTTAACTAACACTTCTAATAAACTGTTTACAAATGTGTTTAACATAGAAACAATGCTTTATACATTGTTTGCTAACTATTTACTAATGCTTAATTACTGATTAGTAGTGTGTAGCTTTTATAAAGTGCAACCGAGTAGATTTTAGTCGGGTACTTTTGCTCGTACTTAAGGACAAAATGTATATTACAGTTTCCAACTCTTTTTTTTCTTCCTTTTTTAATGTTATTTAAGCACAATAATGATAGAAGCAAACTTTCTATCTAAATATAACATTACAGTTATAGGGATGGTAAACAGCATCTAGATACTCCTCTGAATTTGAAAGCAGTCATTTACGGTCTCAGAGATCCCTGTCTCTTAACTTTATTGAGGCTGCAGCTGACTTCTCCACTTGTGTATGTCAAGACTCTGGCAGTCAATCAACTATTTAAGTAAATATTTTTAGAGTGTTATTGAGTCTCACACTAAAAATGTGTGATCAAATGCAATGGAAGGCATACAATTGATCTATAACCGAATTTCTTGAACCCCTTTTATTAGTTAGTTTTGTTGACGATATTCTCTGATTTGCTGTATTTAGCTGATTTGATTGGTTGAGTAAGCGATGCTACATTGTAAAAGGATGAGAGTAAAAATAACTATATAGAGTAGGAGCAAATACACTCTAAATATAGTACAAATAACTCTCATACTGAGGTAAAATATCTACAAGGCTATAAACTAAACTATTTCTTGCCTGAAAACTTGTACTTTGCAATAAAAGTTAAAACAATAACTCAAAATAAATTCTATGTATTTACAAGTATAACTTAACAAGTATATGGTTAAAGTTGAGCGGCTTGGGGTTTAATGAAACTCTAGATAGAAGGAAATAATAGACTCGATTGAGTCTATTTAACACTATAGATTTTACTGCGTACTTACACTGGAATCCCTACTATTCGTCCATGTATTTCATTACATACCATTGAGACTCCTCATTGTAACTGATGTTGAATTATTTAAAAAAAGCTTTCAATTTATCATATGTCATTTGCTGGAATGCTAGCTTTGTATTTGTTTGCGTTCCATTTAAAAAATACTCTTTAAAGACACTTTGAAGATTATTTGATCGCAACCTCATCGGTCTCCTAAACTTCATGTTGTTGGTTCAAACAATTGTTGCATAAATATTAAACACAAAAGGTTTTAGGTATTGTAAAAATTATAACATTCAAAAACATGGCTATTAGTACAAATTAACAGCCCTGATGCCTCATGTGAACATTTTAGGCTGGTTTTCTGATTTTCATCAGACTTGTGTTGTGTTGTGTTGTGTTGTGTTGTGTTGTGTGTTGTGTTGTGCTGTGCATTGCTTCTACTGTAAAAGGAGAAGTCACATGAAAGGAAATTCCGATGTGCACCTGTCAGTCATTATTCGGGAGGGATTTTTTATTTGTTTAGAAAATATGACAAAACTCCATATGCATGTTTAGACTTAATTATGGTCTACGTCAATGCTAAACTACAAAAGGGAGCAGGTTGAGTGAACATGACCTTTCTCTGATTATGTATGCATTAGAATAAAAATCAGCATGCTCTGGGAGCTGCCAAGTTAATGTCTGCATATCTGACACAGAATAAGAAATCTGTTTTAATTTTAATTGTCTGAATTTTAAAGCTGAAGGACAAGAAACTCCTCATTAACTGATTTGTAAAGTACAAAAGTTAAAACATGCTTCAAACCTCCCTTACAGTTTCTTCATAGCAAATTGACTGTTTGGAAATGAAATCTTCCTCTTGGGAGTCGAGCATGAACATTTTAGTTGATGTGTTAGTGATTTTTTGCCTGACATTATTAGACATAATTTAAAATAGGTTTTATTTGATTTTTGTCTTCAACATAGAGCTGGACAGGCATCAGTGGCATAGAGTGGCAGGTCATATGGTGTGTTCTCAGCACAAGCAAGAGCTGTTTTTGTATCACTCTTTTTTCTCATCCCCAAAATGAGGAAATAGCTGTAGCACAGATACAGGCTCCCCATAAAAGTGTGAATATTCTAAATGAAGAGACATTCTGTCATCTCTGTTTTTCTTTCCTCTCTATCGAAGATTGCACCAATGTTAGAGCGATTGCTGAAATTGTAAGGATTAAAATTATTCATCAGTGCTTATGTATGGTTATCCCAAGATCCCAACACACAGAGTGATTTGTATTTAATCATGCTGATGTTTTGGTTGAATGTTCTTTGGGGTGGAAACTTTGCTCATCTACTTTGCTAATGAGTGCAAAAATGGGCCGACATCTGTTTTTTTCCCACCTTTTTTATTTTCTAAAGATTCTCTGAAAATCTGTTCTTGGAAATGCAGGAAATGAACGGCAACACTTTATTGAACCTCAGTTTACATTCAGATTAGTTAAACGACTGCCTTTGAATTGAAGCAATCATTGTACCTTTGTGATGTGCTTCAAAAGTGCCAATATATTAACATCTCCAGTCAGTTAAACGAGTTGTGTGTTACCCACAATGACTTGCGCCAGTGTGTGGAAGATGCTGTTTGAATTGAATGCACCCATAATTATTACAGACGCGTCAAAAGGATGCTATTACAAGTCTTTTCTCAGACTTCAGAAATGTTGTACCGTTGTATAGGCCATCAAACGGGTGCTCGCTGAAAAGCCTCTCAATGTATTCATCAAGGCAATTGAAAAAAGTCCTAGTTTAGTGATCAGTGAGCGATTCATGCTCAATGAGGAGTGGCAGAATGTTTAGCGGGAGGGTCGTCTTTCATATTGGATGTCAGGTCACCGGTCATGTCTTATCAATTTGTTTTGATATGTTTTAATCTTTTGTGAACTGTATTTGCACACATCTTTTGAGCTCCACTTCTTTCTCAACTTAATCACAGCGACTTGATGTTAACGTACAGGAAGTGCAAGGCATGTGCGGCTAGCTTGTGGCATTCGGAGAACGTTTGGCTGACGCATGAAGCCCTTACCTGAAGCCAGGCACAGTTACCGAGCTAAAGACAACTGCTGGGTTTTGAAGGGGACCCTCAATGGATATATTCTTGGTAGAGCCAGGGGGCGCGGAAGTGTTTTACTTGAAGTGCGGCTCGAGAAATTCTTCCATTGAAAAGGGCTCTCAGCGGTACATTCCTCTCACAATCCTGGGTTGAACCCATCTCCCCAAACCTATTTGCTGATTATTTAACTACCTGTAAATGCACAACAGTTCTATTATATCTTGTTGGAGAGTCTATCAAAAGGGCCTTTCAATATAGTGAGTGCTCTGCACAGACTGCTAGTGTTTTTGCACTTATATATGTTGTGAACTTCTGGGGGACTGAGCCCCTCCTCTGGAGATATCTGCTGTCGCAATGAAAAGTTTCCTATAACTATGTGCAAAATAGAGGAGGTTGTTTGGGAAATATCTATGCATTAATGTGTGTGTGTGCGTGTGTGTATGTGTGTATATATATATATATATATATATATAGTTTTGCAATTTTAGCCTTTCACCCTATTTACCCTGACGGCAGTGTGAAAAATCATATGGTTTTGGAGTCATTCTGCCAAAGCGTACAGTATATTGATATTCAGGCTGGAATAGAATTCAATATGTCACCCCCTCCCTCAGAGAATCACTCCTTTCTCTGTAATTTCCATTGAAATTTTGTGTGCAAATGCAGTAATAGACACATTTATAACATCAAAAGGATTCAATTTTCTTTTCAATCACACAACAGTATGAATAGCTTTTTCCATTGAATCCAACAACGAGCAGCCATTACCCGGCACCAAAGGATAGGTTGCCTTCACTTGCTTTTTATTAAAGTGTATCAAACAATTTCCCATGTCTCCCATTTGTTCTGAGCCTAACAGGGCCTGTCAAACAGGTTTGTTTCAAAAATGCTCAAGGAAATGTCATTTCTTTCTTTTAGCGCTGGGTAATCACCAAAGATCTGCATGCTTATTTTTTAATGCAGGCTGTAAGTGTCTTTAATACGTTAACTCCTCCGCGGATCGTTTTTTCAGAAGCCTGGAGATGACAACTTCGACTGCTAATTGCACTTGGTAAATTATTTGGAAACGATGACATGAATAGGGTTCTTTTGACACTGACACACAGGGCATCAGATGAAGTGATGGCCGCAGTACAAATGGTGTGAGCACTGTTATTTCAATGGGTAATGTCTCACTGGGAGCGATCTGTTGAAAGGTTACAGTAAAGGCCTGTTTGTCATTTTCGGGGTTTTCATTCAATTTCTCCCTCGGCTGTCCAGGTTTGTGGCTCTGAAAGCCTCAGTGTTACCTTTCAAATTTCACAGCGTGAGTCTATTAGGTTTGGGTGAATGATGGAATGGTTTGACTAAATGATGTTTGTAAGTGTTTAGTGCTTTGATATGATGCATAAGGGGTAATGAAATATACATTTTCTAAACACTTTTCTGGAGGTTATAACTAGGGCTGTGTGATAAATTATATAGAGAAAAGGATGGCAATTTGATTTGTGATTTATTTCAGCTAATAATTTTCAGTGAAACAAGTAACACATTATGAGATTTAAATTGAGCAGTGCACCCATTTACTTTTTGAAATGTAAAGTACATTGGTAAAATATATATATTTTTTAAATATTTAAGCGAATTAGTGAAATAGCTGAGGACAATACAATCCTGTAAAGGAAAAAAATATGTATCACAAAATCAAACAGCGATTTTTTTTCCTCTGGCTTTTGCGCTGTTGCGCTCTATGTAAAAATGTAATTCCGATTCAATTTAAAAAACTTGCACACCACTAGTTATAACCCCAGCACCCTACATACTTTATTTATTGACATTTTAAAGATCTAAGATTAGAAAGCTTCAATAAATTGAAAAAAAAACGTTTTTTATTTTTTACATATATTTTTGTATCTCCCATGTAATCCTGCTTGCATAGTAGCATAGTCCATGCCGTATAATTTATAAATTAATTATTTCAAAGTTAAGCTTTCAAACATTATACATCTTACATATGAGGATGTATAAAAAATATGCATCTATACATATAAAAATTCTGTCCAAATGTTCCACTTTGAATTTTTATTATTATTATTATTAATTAAAACATTAAAATCAAATCTATAGCCCAGTTTTGTTTTGGCAAGAAAGAAAAGTATCAATGTGGATGCTTGTATCACGGTTTAAGTTTGTTGTTGTGGTCTGGAAAGTAAGAACTGCTTTTGAAGTTGACTGAAGACTAAATCTAAATACAGCAAAAAAAAAATTAGTATTAACAAAAATGCAATCCTTCAAAAAGAAATAGCTTGCAGTACCATCGTCTTGTCCCAAAATGTACGTTTATTAATTTTAATCTTTTAAATGTTTGAAAAATGAATTTATCATAGCTTTAAGTGGTGTATTGTTTACTATCATAGATCAAACTAAAAAACTTATAAGTGAGGAAAATTAAAAAAAAACATTTCTAACTGTGGATGTATCCAGACACTGTCTCGCCCCCAGTCTGTGACAGTAAGGAATGATCCCAGATCAGTTGCTACTATCACCCTAAGTTCATTCAGAGGTCGATTCTAACATAAACATTGTTTTCTGTGTGTGGGCGGGGCTTGTTGATTGAGGTGTGTTATTGAGGGGCAAAGTGTGGAACACCTTTAACGCCATTTCTATTTTGTATTTTGTTTTGTTTGTTTGTGTAAATTAAGTTTTGGTCTTGGTGCAAAATATGTTTTTTATGTCTCTTTTTTATTTGAGTTATTTATATATAATCTGTCCAGTCTTTATGATACTACAATCTTCCTAGAGAAATATTAAAGTAAGGTAAATAGGCTGAAAATTCATTATGCTAATATTTTGACCTAACTACTAGGTTTGAGTCTGAAACGGTTACCCGTTAAATGAGTTTTGACAAGCCAGAGCTGTCATCTTTTAAATGCCTCCATCACACACGTCTTCTGAAGTCTCCATGTTAATGGGAGTGGCCTGGTCTTCGGCTGTCGTCAATCAGTTTTCCTCGTCCCTGACCCACCGCTGAGCAATGCGTCGTGCTTACAAAGCCGTGCACTGCAGCAGATGGGCCACAATTTGCAACACGTATGTTTTTTTAACATACTGCCATCAGGGATTTTAATAATGTCTGGTTTCTTCATGAACAGTCTGTTTACAATACAAATAAGCCCATTCAACTGCATGTGTACATCAGCCCAAGAAAAGGCAAGATTTAAATGTCACTGCACATGTTAATTAGAGCAATTATAGTGCTCCGTTCCAGTGATTAAATCTAGCTTTGGAGTAAAGATGGCCTGTCAATCAACAAAATGTTTGTACTAGTTCTGGACGCCTGCTGTTTATCGATAAAATTATATCGATTTTATTTAAAAAAAAAAAATCAAATTTCTTTTCAATAATCCTTATGAAATGGACTCTTGGAAGGCTTTTTAAAAATTTTGGTATTATTTACAGTTGAACATTGTTTGGAAAATGCTGTTTTGTGCTATGCATTCAAAAGGATCCATTTGTAAATGCTAAATGTTTAAATGTTATTATTTAAAAAAAGTGACGTTGTTAAGGTTAGGGGTAGCGATAGAATTAACTATCTGTACTACTGTAAATATCAGACTTTTGAAATTTAAGAGCTAGTTTTCACACTAAATGATAGGCTTAAATTTAATATGTATTATATCTGTCATGTATTATTGTTAGTGCTGCTTAATAGAGTATGGAGACCAAGATAATCAACATATGGAAAGACATCCTCTCTCCAGAACCACACGGATGCAAACATCTGCTGTGAAACTAGTCTGAGACTTAGTTGGCCCTGATCCCATCGTACTCCTCCAAATATTAACTGCCCTGTTAGGAACTTAGCTATGCTCACTGTAACAGGGCTATCCACTGAAAAAAGTACTACTCCTTTACCCTTTTAGTTTGCAATTGCTTGCTGATTTATTTGATTTTGTTGAATATTTACAAAACAGATGCTTTCCTCCAGTGTGTGACCTTTTATGCATGCTATTAACTTAGTTGGGATGTCAACATACCGTAATCAACCAGTCAAATTGTCTTCCTTTAACGCAAAAACACATCTTAGTGCCTTTTGAATTTATCGTAATAATTTTAAGTAATCCGTGTTACCATAGTTGGCCGTCAGATGGTGTAAAGAGACCAATTTCCCAGCAAAAACAGCAGAATTCATATTTTGAATTATTATGATAATATTAAAAACAACATGAAAATAGTTATGTTTTGATGAGTTTTCACAATTTAACCTAGAGGCAACCTCCTGCTTTTCCTGTCTGTACTCAATGGGAAGTTTCAAAACAAGGTACTGTGATTTGCTTATATCCCATCTCTGGACCCATTTTTGGTTAAGTGATACACTTCCAAGATGGCGATGCGTGGCCATGCCCACTTTGACCTTCCATATGAAATTCATGTGAAATGTCATGGATACTATGTTTATGTTGTATACAGTCAAGGGTTTTAACTAAAGTAACATTTATGAGATTAAGGCATCACCTAGTGGCGATAAAACAATATGACTTTTATGCTAAGGTGAGTAGTTTACCATACCATTCCACTGCACACACACAGCAGTGCACAAACACACTGTGAACACACACCCGGGGGAGTGGGCAGCCATGGCTGCGGCATCTGGGGGGCAGTCGAGAAACTGGTGCCTTGCTCAAGGGCTCCACAGCTGTGGTTATTGAAGGTGGGAGATCAAGTGCTTCATCACTCACACCACCTTCAACTCGGTGGACTCCTTCCGATCACAAGCCGATCTCCTTATCCACCAGACCACAACTGCTGCTGACAAATGTGAAACGAGCTACAGTTGAGATTAAACCAGGAGTGTCAAACTCATATCAGTTCAGGTCCACATAAGACTGGTTCAACAATTCTTTTTTTATTTTTAAGAGCAAGGAAGTGCACACACATTCTGGCAATTAAGGGATGTGAATAGGGTGTGATTCTTTGGTTTCTCCTCTTCCTCTCTCTCTCTCATCCTTTCCCTCTCTGTCTATTTTCTCTCGCTCTCCCTCTTTCTGTGTCTATCTCTCTCTTTCTCTCTCTCTCTCTCTATCTCTCTCTCTCTCTTTGTAGTCTTTTAGTGAAGAACCTGTGTTGTCTGTTTAAATTTTTTTCTTTCCTTTAATTTTATGGAAAAATATCCAACATCTCTTCCGCTGAGAAGTGATATTTTACTTTAATGGTAGTAAAAAACAGTTTTTGTTTGTTTTGTGCCTGATTGACCCTCTAGATCGCAGGTTTAATACCTATATACCACATAAAATATAACACCCGTATGTCAAGAAGATAAGTGTTGTTTATTGTATCTATGTTACAATTTAGATTCATTGAACATAGTGGATTTTTAGGTTTAAAACTAATAGTGTAATTTGAATCGGATTGAAGATTGGGTTAGTAGGGTCGTGTGTAAAGTATAGTAGACTACTGCAGTCGTTGCGTGAAGGGAGCAGCAAAATAAATGCCATTACACCTGACAGAATTTTCAGTTGCTCAGACATCATTGTGACAGGTGAGCTTCTTCTGACTGGATAATTGTATCTTGGGTCTGTGGGAGACTGCTTATTATTGATTCATGGTGAACAGAATGAACTCCTTGTAAATGTAAAAAAATACATTTAGAAGTCCATTCTCCTCGACTAAAATCACAGTCACCCAAACAACATGCTTTTGTCACCCCCGGTTCCCTTCTCTGCCAGCACTGCTTTTAAGGCCTTGGCAGCAAGGATTGAGCATGTATTTAAAGAAGCTGACAGGTCAGACAGTAATGCATTTGTCTGGGCTTTTTATTTTCTGTAGTACATGGAATCTACTTTGCTAAAGCCTGGTACTTTGGAGACAGTGCCTAGACTGAAAGGAGGGGAGGTAGATTCTTGCCCCATGAAAGTTTTTAAAAGCTAAATCCTTGCAAATTGAAAAATAATAGCCGACACATGTCTGTAGCCAGAACATAAACAATTTAAAGCTCACAATGTCTCACTGTCTTTTAGATAAATGTGCGAAAAACAAAAAAATGTATAATAATAATAAATAAAAAATTGCAAGAAAATAATTGTCATTTTGCTTACTTTAAATCCAAAATAAAATCTTATATTTGATTCATTTTTCATATATTACTGTGATTGTTTTTTGAATCCCCTTGAATTATTATATAACATGTTTTTTTATTTATTGTTATGATTGTGTCAATCAGTGATGTAAATCAATTTTAAAGTGATATTAAAGTATTATATAACCTGATTTTATTTTCCTTTTTTATTCCTCAAACTAATACCACCTACAATAAATTTGCTATACACTTGTTTAAGTTTTTTCTATCAATTGTCTGGCCCTATTTATCCTTTAGTGCACTGACTGCTCTTATTAACATATTTTAATGCTTGTGAATTAGGTCAGAGACTGGAAGGAGTCTGGATTCAGTTTATCCATGAATTTAAATACACAAGAGAATCTAAAAGGAAATGTAATACACAGAAATCTAACAAAGACCTGCCATCACATCTGCTTATCAAACTAAATAATATTTAAAGTAGGCCTCACATGCCTAATTAATTAAATTTCTTTAGTCAAACTTGCGGAAGTTGCAAGCTGCAGTACTGAGTGCTTCACAGCTGGAAAGCATTTTGAACATGAGGACACAACCAGAGTTCTGAACCCAACACAACGTAGTCCTCAAACTGCCTTTTATTTCCTCATAAATACGTGTAAGGCCCGATTAGCTTCCCACATTTTCTGAGGATAAAGGAGCAATTTCCTGGTGTTGTAAATTTTAATGCTCAGAAAAAGGATGGCTGCTTGATTCTTGCAGGCTATAATTGTTGTTGACGTGGTAGGAGGGGTGACCTTGTTTGTTGCGATGGGGCCCACCCATGAAATATCAGTCAAGGAAGAATGCAGCTCTGCATTTAAGAATGTCTGACTTTTGTTTCTACAAATTTTGCAACGTAGGGTCAAACTTTTTGCAAACCAAAGTTGCCTTTTGAAAGATAATTATTGAAAGTGATTATTGAACTCAATTTACATGTCCACCATTTTCTTTGTGAATACCAGATGAGATACAGGAAAATGGCTTGAAATGCAAACACAACACAAGCTCTCGAAGTATGCAGATGTATCCCATCAGTGATCATTTAGAGAATAGTCATTGACCCATAACTTCTTTGAGGAAGTCGGAAATGACTAAACATCCATGTTGTTATCCATTTGTGTCAGTGGGATCAGTGGGACCACAACCAAAATCTTCCTGAATTGACAGGAAACAGCATGTGTGTGGTTGCTGCGGTGGTAGCGTGGGTACAGGAAAGAGGCAGGGCCAGAGCAGAGGACTGGACTTGGCAGGCCAGCGCGAGGCATTGTGGGACGAGCCACTCGACATGTGAGAGCCCAGCCTGGCCATTCATCCACACCAGCACTGCACGCCGCCCTGTGATTAACATTGTCCTCTAGCAGATGGCCCATCATCTGTTTCAGGCGGCAAAACACACTTCTAGAGCAAGCTTCATTCTTAATAACTCATAAAGCAGCCATTGTGTTTGTACATCTTTGTACAAATCTGGTAATGTGTGCATTTCTAACTTTAAAAATGCTTGAGGAATTTAGTTTGTTCTAAATTGTAATTGAATCTTTTTCGTTGAGTATATTGTTTTGTGTATTGAGTATTTTATTTAATTTTTTTGCCATTTTTTGTTAGAATGTTTTTTTTTTTACTTTATTTAATCTGATAATGTGTCAATTTCTAACTTTAAAAATGTTTGAGGAATTTCATTTGTTCTGATTTGTAATTGATTCTATGTCTTTGAATATTTTTGGGTTATTGAGAATTTTTTTTTTTTTCATCTGCAAATTTTTAGATTGAATGTATAACTTCTAATGCCACTTCCAAGGATACCTCAAATCCTTCATCAGGTGAGTGATTTTGGTATCAAGCACACCCTCTCGACATTCTCAGGCTTGTTGCGGTTGCTGTCAACGGTACACCACGGTTCAGTGAGGATTCTGCCCTTCGTATTTGTGAAGGCTCGGACAACACTTGACTAATATACTACGTATGTTTATTTGCAGGCACCATTTAAGGATAAAGTTAATTCTCAGTTAGTTCTGATTTTGCACAACCAGCATTCATACATAAGGCGCACTGGATTTGTAGATGCACTGATGATTTTTGAGAAAATGAAAGGATTTTAAATGTACCTTATAATGCGGAAAGTATGGTAATACCCCTATGTCAACTATTAGTCGAATATTGGTTTAATGAACGACTAATAATAGACTAGGAAAGTCTTTGATACTCCCTTGGGGGCATCAATGATTCATGCTGTTTTAGGGGCGTGTTGCTGAAGATGTAAACTCACTGTGATGTCACGTCTCCTGCCGCTGCCTACAATGTCTGTGAAATAATGAAAAATAGAGAGAAGTTGAAACACGAGTGAGAGGAGAAGCAATGTAACTCAACCATATACGTACAAACCTCTGCTGCTCATCTGTGCTGAGATGTACATCCTGAAACAGAGCAAGGGTGTTTGTTCTTTGGGGACATTCCTTCTACTCGTGCTGGCAGAAAAATTGTCAAACACAACGTATCTGTTAAAAGAAACAGATGAATGGTAGTCTAATGTCGATTGTCAATCAATATTCAGAGGTGGAGACGTTGCATTGCATCGCAATAATGCAATCAGTTGAAAACAGCTCGCGATTTGCAACTCATTTAGCTTTTTACAAGTTTTTATGAACAGACTCACTCTTATATAGTTGTAAATACAGCATTAGTGCACACAACTCTGTCCTAACAACTTCCAAAAGTTGTGTTTCAATTACATTGGCCCTTAACAGTCTTACAAATCAGCATTTGAGTTTGTAAATGTTAACCTACCGTAAACAGAAGTGACAAAATACCCTGAACAATTGCAAAACGTTGATGTGATAACATTTTACATGTGTTTTGCAGATTTGAAGTATGTTGTTACTAGAATCAGTGTAAAGTGCTGTTCGTGTTCAAAGCGTACTCTCTTATGCACTCTCTTTCTCTCATGCAGACCCGCTCCCATGATCGTTCTAATAATGAAAGCCGTCCTGCACCAAGCACTGCACTGCACAGCATCGGGTGCATCAGGGGCTCTTGACATGATACAGAGGGACAGCTTAACTATTAAATATCCATCACGCCACGCCACATCAGTCCTAATGCAATCAGAAACACATGACTACATCGCCAGGGCCCCCTCTTCCATCCACAATGATTAAGTAAGTCTTTAATTTCAGAGACAAATAAAAAATGCAAGATCATTTTATCATGAATGTAAATGACCTGTCTCCTCAGATGACAGTTGGATTTGATTGGGGAGGCGTGGGGGGGCTCTACTTTAGCTACATAGGCTGAAATGCAGCTTTGTGTACTTCAGAGAGTACACACGTGGGCTGTGGTCTTTTTGCCTTATTATTATTTTAATGAAGCAGGGTATTTCTTTTGTGGTCGGGAGGCTCTAATGCAGTTGTCCAAGACTCCCCTTTCATCTGTCTTCTTCAAACGTTCGAGGTTGTTAAACAAATGGATGTGTCTGAGTATATAACGCTGATGTGGCCAGGCTGCTGTTGACTGGGCCAATTAGGGCTTTGGGGAGAATAGAATTGAAGCATGCTTGTTCTCTCACTCAAACCGTCATACAATACAGTCTGGCTACGTTGTGTTTATTAATTTCATCCAGATCCTTGAGGATTTCTTAGGGCATAAGGTAGTATGGCATCACTTTCTGGGGTCTTTCATTATCAGGACTTCAGTTGAGGTACCTGTACTGCTTTTACACCACTAATTAGTGTATAATCAAATGTTTTTTCTGGTATCTGATATTTGAGGAATAACAAGCTCCCCTTGTCTCCATGTTTAAATGAGCAAGCATCTTGGGAAAATGTTTAGTTCCAAGCCTAAGAGCTGATAATGATGCATACCTTCTTGCTTCAGTACAAATGGGAATGTGGAAATAAGGTGACAATTTTGTGTCATTTAAATCCCAAGGTGTTAGTGGATCAAATTGTAACTGGGTAAAACCTTGTTCTTGTTCCTCTAAAACAAAATTTTGATAAAAAAAATGTTTGATCAAGGGTAACTAGTTTTTCCCTCATTATTCCCTTATCCCTAATTCCCAAATTAAGTGTCACATTGCCTTTCTTGAAGGTATTATTAAACATGTATATCTTCACCAGGAATGGCCTTAGTATGATTAGATTACAAAAAATAGTTTTATTTAAAAACCTTCACGGGTATGCAGTATTTGTATGCCAGTGTGCTTATATTTAATTTTATGTTATTGGGCATACTATAGGGCATGACTCTCAATTTATTTCTAATGAACTAAATCGAATGATCTTTGATTGAAATTTGAAGGAATTATATGTCAATATGAAAGTACACTCACAACAAAATTTTTCATAATTACTTTAAAAAAGTAAATGTTAGTATTTGTTGTTTAAAGTACAAAATATATTATGCACATTTTACACTCAGATCTTTGAGTGGATACTATTAATTAAGATTTATAATCATCAAAACCATCACTAGTACAGTACTAAATTTCCATTATTGTTTTACATGATGTTTTACATGATGCATTTTACTAGATCATGTTGAGGTTTTTTTCAAAGTGCTTTTTTTTTCTTAAAATAATTGTATATTTTTATTTCATCACAGTAGTTTTCAAATACTCTCAATGTCTTTCTTTATCTTTAGTTAGATTAAATCATCATAATAAGAATATTAAATGCCCAGAAAGAAAACAGCAGTAACATTTTTGTATTTGGTGAATAAAACTGATCTCTAATAACCTAAGACCATTGGTGACAAGCCATTAAAGGGCTTACATAAAAGCTTTTTAAAACTTCACAAGGACAATTGAAACATTTATTAGTATTTTTAACTTTGTCTTTTGACTCCATCCTTTACATTTAAATTATAATGTTGGAACAGCAACTTTAAGTAATTAAAAAATAATCAGCAATACTGAAGTATTTTTTAAGAGCTATTATTAAACTCATACTTTCACTAAGACATTTTCACAGCCACATAACAATGCACATAACTGTCGGCCAATTAGAAATCAACACGCCAGGGTTTCCTGAGATCACATTACACATCTAATCAAATATGTACGGACTCTAAAATGGTAAAATAAAAGAAGATTTTAAAGGGTTTGCAAAATTGTGACCTCCATTTAATATGATAAGTAAATTATTACATTATATTGCATTATATACACTAAAAAATGCACAAATAAGGAAATATTTGTGGTGTTTTTCCTGGTTTTGCTAATTTCATTACTTTTGCAAAAATAATTTTTTTGGATAATATAAAAACAACACAATTCTTTCTCTTGCATAAGGGACTTGGCAGCTCAGGGATAGTTTGTACCAGTATGTTTGTCTGAAGCAGGGGTGTTGAAGCGGATGATTTGATGGGACGGGGGTGTCAGAGTAGGCAGACGCCGCCTGGTGTGTCTCCGATCTCATGTTTATGCAGAGATCAACTGATTTCTTTTGATTTGGCATTGAGCTTCTTGATTTACCGCTGACTAGCTGCTGGCAGCCTTTCAACAGACTTCCACAGGTTCAGGGCCTCACTAATTACCTTTATGGCAAAGCAAGAAACACACTCTCTTAAAAACACACTCTGGTCCTTTCCTGTCTCCTAATAGTCCCCATAAGCACACCGTATATGGTGGACAACGTAGTTTGCCTTGTTGTCACAGAGCGTGAAGAGTTCTTTGGACGAGAGAAGCCCACATAATTAATTTAGACGCACATACTCGCAGTCACACACACACAGACATAAAGAAGATGGATAAATATAAACATCTTTAAAGTGTCTCTTCTCTAGTCAGCACTGAAGGGATCAGTGGGCACCCTGTCAGTGTTCTGAGAATCCTGTTTACTTGCCTTTCAACACATACAAGCTCTATAGCAGAATTTCCAGAGTCTTTCATTTTCCTTTTTAACTTTTGGTGCCAGCAGAGTTAAGAAAGAATGGCATCTTGCAACCACCATCATTTGTTTAAGGAATGGCAGGCTCTTTCTGGACGGGCAAGTATGGATCGTCTTCCTCTGCACGATGCTAGTTCAACTTCAGGGTAGCTGGCTTGTTTTCCGAAGGCCAATTTAAAAGGCGAGCGGCACTGTATTGGTTTGGTGAATGAGGGAGAAAGCGGACCAGCAGACCTGACAGGCGAACATGTACACGTGCACAGTTAGCATGATGGGAGTCATGTGGATAAATCACCATTCACTCCAGGAGCAGTCACAGTCAATGACATATTCACTGGCTGCTTCAACAGCTCATTTGATAACACTCTCCTCACGCCATTCTGTTTTTTTCTTCCGCAAGATGAAAAGCTGCCTGAAAATCTCATCAGCTCAGTGAGGCAGGGCTGATAGTAACTCAAGATAAAGGAGGGAGGAGGTGCGTCCTAATTAATTAACTTTCCGCAGCCTGCCACAAGCGGGAGAGGGAGAGAGAAAGCGCAATATCCCGCCTTTTTCCTGGGGGCTTTCAATTAGACATGCGTTATAATTAAATGCGATGTCAGTGAGAGCAGGCAGGACCTGGCAGATCTATGTCCACAGTTTAGGTACTCACATTCATCATTTTGACTGATGGCTGAGGGGTACTGGAATATTGTCATGGGTTGTTTCTGTTGTTGTGCGCTGTTCTTCACTTTGCTCTTTAATTATTGAAGCCAGGCTATTATAGAGGCAGAGGGTTGCCGCCCTTTCTGTTTGCATGCTATCTTTGATGCAACTATTTCAAATATGTCGTAATGTCAGAATTTACTTGTTTAAATACAGGTGAGATATGTCTGTCATGAGGTGCTTTGTGGTTTTATTTTTATATCCGCATATATAGACATGATGCAAGGAATAAAAAAAAATACCTGAAACTGGTGCTACACAAAAAAATGGGAAAAAGTGCCACATCACACTGAAAAAAGGGTTTAATTTCTTGTTTACTCATATTAAACATATCTTTTTTTTGCGACTCTTCTAAACTTCTGATTGATTGATTGATTGATTGATTGATTGATTGATTGATTGATTGATTTTTCTCAATGACAAAAAGACTACGTTTTATTTTTACAAGAATGTTGCCCAGAAGGCCTTTTAAAATTCAGCTCAGAGTTTAAAAGTCCTGCTTGACCACACAGACAACTCCTACATTTCTTTACATCTTTTCGAGATTTAATTCATGACAGCTTGGTTAAATTACAGAAATGTTTTCCTTTGTGACTGCTAACCAGTCATCATTAGATAGGGTGCAGCTGCTTTAAAAAATCTGCAGCTTAGTTTTTAACCGGTGTTCTATCAGATTTTGCTGCCCCGTAAGATTCGCCGACCAGGGATGCATAGACACATATGTTGTTTTATCTGATCAATTTTTTACACCATAATTATTTACTTTAGTGAGGATAAGAGTTTTTGCTGAAAGACAAATGTTTATTTTTACTTTTTTTTGTCAGCAAAACAGAGTACAGAAGTATTAACATTTTGCTTTAAAACATAGAACAAAGTACATCCAAAAGACATGTTATACGCAGTGTGAAGTATGGGAATATTTACTACATTTCATGCATCTTTAAATCTTGTGTTTCTAATCTGCAGCTTGGTGGATAAGCCACGATGCCTGTCGTTTAATCATTGTTTTACTGCAATAAACACTGCAATATGTAAAGTACATTTACATTATTAATGGATAATTGTAAATCACAATTAAAAGTGGCATAGTAAAGTGCAAGGGTGAAAAAATAATCAAATGTCTGCTTATAGTGATTCAAGTGTATATACATTTTAAATTGATCACATAGTCAGTAATGTGTTTTACTGCAATAATAAAAAAAATTATATTTTATTTATTTAGTATAATCTGATTCAATGACACAGCGATTGAATTATTTAAAAAGAAACCCAAATGTTTCATGTGATATTTGTTGCAGTAAGTTTCAAATAAAATGAACACACTTGCGATGGAAGGTCATCAGATTATACTGCCGAGATTGGCAGACTGGTCGAGAGCCTTACAAACAATTAAGTCCTCCAAATTTAGTAAAACTACTGAAAAAAACTGTTACAATTACTTTATTAACAGCAGGGAGAATTGTAACACTTTAAAGTTCACAGGTGTTAAACACATAAGCAAATATCTTTTTCCAAGTTTTTCCTCATTTTGAAGTGATCACTGTTTCATTTAGTGGGCTTTAGTGGTACCTCACTGTTTTATAAAGCAGATGAGTGAAGAAAACTTGCTAGTATTGTCTGGCCTGAGGGAAAGCACACTTCTTCACAAGAACACATCTCTCTGATCAGTGACACTCCTGTAGCAGCAACACGTACAAACTCATGTCCACATGTCATTGCCCTCAAGGTATCCAGTTACTCTGTCTGATATATCCTCAGTTCTTTGCACTGTGGCTGATCACATGCTGGTCACATGACCTCAGGACATAGCCTAATATGATTCTTTCTTGTTGCTGGGGCGGTTAACTATGCTTTCATGCTGAGATTGCTCCGTAACTTCAAACCTGGGCAGAGAAAACCCCTTCTGCGAGACCCTCACATCGTTCCCAGGACTGTGTATTGTGCTTTGTCTCTCACTACAAAGCATTCAGGCTCTTTCTGTCTGTGCATCCACACTTCGACGCTTTGAAGTTCCTACTTTTGGGATTTCACTTTTGAACTTGCGCTTGTGAATTTCAGATTTGTATGGTGTCACATTACCACTTGATAAAGATGTTATAGCCTTATTTTTAGATATCTGTATTTTTTTTTATTGTTGCATGAAATGTGTAGAATTTATTCTTGTGGCCATAACTGGTTCTGCAACGTCAATAAAAAAATATTTAAAAACATTTTATTTTTTACATTTCCTACAGTTGGACAAATCACCTGTGAGATGAGTTCTTGTAATTTTCTTGAGTGTGGGACTCAAAACAACTGCAACGTAATTCAGAATTGTGAAGATGATTTTTGCTTTGACTTTGTATTATTTCTTAATGTTTAGAGAAATAGAATAATACTTAAAAAGTAACACTAAACATAACACAAATAATAAACAGAATAATATCTCTAACTAACTCTGACTCTAAATAATACTATTTATTGTTATTGTTTTTGTTATTATCTATAAACTGTTACTATACGTATTGTTAATGCTTGAACTTGATCATAATAACAATCAAGTGTTTTGTTCAGTTTTTTTTTTTTTTTGAGTTAGTTCAGTTCAGTTCGCTTAAGTTTTGTTTTGGTTTAGTTTCAATTCAGTTCAGTTGTCTTATGTGTTTGTTTGTTTTGTTTGTTTGTTTGTTTGCAAGTTTGTTACTTTAAAGAGTTCAAAGTGAACGAAAGAGATAAGAGATCATAGGATAGACAATACTACATTTTCTGACTACGTTTGAATAGATGAATAAGTGTTTGGATCTGGATGTGGAGGCATTAAAATATACTTTAAATACCTTTTAAAAAATACTTTTTTGCTTTCCAAAGATTTATATTTGTATCTAAATTAAAATATTCACGTCTTATATGCTAGCTTAACAGGAAGAACGCCAAGTGGTGGGGTAGTATGTAGATTGCTGTAGGCATAATAAATTAAAAAGAATAAACAAAGTTACACCATTTAACATCACACTCTTTGTTGCCTTGTAAAGACAATGGTGTCAATAGTGTGTCTTGGAAGCAGATGTGTACTGTGTCTCTTCGTGAACAAGCAGGAATCCATCAGCTCACACCTCTAAACCCAAACTGCTCTGACAGGAACAGTTGCTTTATGACCCCCTCAATCAGCAGGACTAGAATTGAAAATGACTTCAAAGAGATATGAAGGCCTTTATTCTGTAACTATTCTTCACTTGCTCACATATTCAGAAATGATTCACTGTCATGTTAGATTTGTGTGCGTTCCGGGTTACTATTCTGATATTGCACAGCTGGTGTTAGGATTTCAACCAGCTTGTTTCTGTTGTCTTTGTTTTTCCTTTGCTTTCTGTACAATTTGGGGTGACCAGCTGTGGTGATTGCCTTTCCTTGGCTTTTGCTTGTGTGTAATTTGGACTTGGCATTCAGTGACGGTCATGTAAAAGGCCTTGGAAAAGACCTGAAATAGACAACAGAAAGAAACTTTTAAGCACACGCAAGGGTTGCTCTCTTGGCTCTGATCGTTTTTAACATCTGTTTTGATTGGTTTTTGTTGTTTGTGTGATGGTTATGTTTGACAATTGCATAAAAAATAAATGTAAAAAAAAAAACTTTTTAAGTATTTGCACTTTCCACTTATTTGATTTAAAGAGTTGCGAAAGTCTTGGAAAAAGAAAAAAGTCCCCCTTTTTATAAACATTGTCCTGAAGAGCAGAAGACTTTGAATTTTCCCTGGAGCTTATCAGTGAGAATGGAGAATGTTTTTCGCAGTATGTAAGATGATGGAGGGACATACTTTAGATTTACTTTTTTTTTCTTATTTTATGTAAAAAAATTTTGCTGTAAGTTTTCTGTTTGTTTTTCTTCCCAAAAACAAAGTTGTGTGAAAAGGCCGTCTACGTTCCGTATTTCTGGCCTATAACATATTTCTATTATTTTTCTAAATTTAATCCAGCCCCTATAGTAAAAGAAAGTAAATAGAACTTTATTTCCAAATTTCGCTAGATAGTCTAAAGCAGTGGTTCCCAATCTTTTTCCCTGGGCCCCCCACATGTACAGATACAAAAATTTAAGATTGTCTGTGCACACGCACAAACAAAGTTTACACTCAAAATAGATTTTTGCAAGGTTGGGAACAACTGGTCTAAGGATTGGTGGGACAATTAAAAACTACATTCCATTCTAACAATCTAAACAAAACAAAAAGAAGTTGCTTTATTGGCTTATTATTTTAGGCTTTTTCGAAAGCCTTTAAAATAAATATTGGACTCCCTCTAGACAACTGAGCATTTTATTTTATTATTATAGAATACAACATTTGTGGGAAATGTTTTTTTTTTTACTAAAAAATTTAATTTTAAAAACTATTTTCCTCACTCCCAAGGTAATGCTTAAGCCCCACCCACATTTTGTATGATTTGGTCTCTTAGGGTCGTCATCAACAGAAAATAACTAAACTAATACAAAAAAATCAGAATATAAGGACAAGTGAACTTGGATATTCAACAGCTGCTCAGGATGTTAATCAGGATTCAGAAGTGGATGCATGGATGTTGAATAAGAATATTCTTCTATTGCAAACTGGTTGAATGATTTCAATAAATAAGTCGTCATTAGTCAAATGTAATGACTTTCCCATTTATTGAATTGAATCAAATATTAAAGCATTAAGCAAAAATATTATAAAAGATGTGCAATAAATATTGTGGCTCTACACCTTGGCCAGATTCTGCCTTGCACTACATTTGTTTCAAAATAGATGCCTCTATAATGTTTCTGGATATAAATGACACACAAATTTTCTCCCTCTGTTTTCAAAGCTACATTTTTCCCACCAAGTTTATTTGTTTATATTGCAAACAATTTTTTCCCATACAGACATATTTTTGATAGAAAACATTGGTGTTCAACTGTGAATAATGGTTCAGAGACTATGATGATAACTGAGGAAGGTGTCATTTTGACTGAAACATGCTAGAAACTGTCATTTGATGCACACAGGTGCCGTAACCTCCCCCATCATCTCTTTTTTCCATTGCTTTGTTAAAGACAGCATGCCAGCAGGGGGGAGAATGGCTAGCTGTCATTGCTTTTTAGCCACAGCACTGGCCTGCCTGTCCATATGCCTCGACGTAGACTCAGTGAAATTGCTGGATTCCTTAATAGACTCGGGCATTCTGGGCCGACACACAATGAATGTTGTTGTAATTTCTGCTGTCATTGGGGCAATAGATGCCCCTCTGCGTTTCTCTTCTACTTTTTTGTGTGCCTGTTGGTCCATGAGAAGGGGGCAATTTACATAGAGACATTAATGTAAGTGTCATGTTCTATCCCAGAGCAGCCATGCAGAACTGCTAAGAGACAGGCTGAGCTGCAATACTGATGCTCATAGTGTACAGAGACGGAGAAGCCACACAAACCTAATGGAATTAAGTCAAGAATTCTCCTATTTACCAATAGGCAGATAAGGAAGGGAAAAAGAGATAGGGCGACATTTTAATAAGCGCTGAAGTGAAAATAAATGGCAAAATAATGCATGAGGAAAACATTTGAGGAAGTCATTTATGTCTGGTGGTGATTTGGGGGAGAGGGAGATCAGTTGGATATGAATCAGTAATGAAGTATCTAGTGTTTGACGTGTACTGCTTGCATCAGCACTACACATTTGAGATGCTCAGGAACATGTTTCAGGCCACGAGTGTGATATTAACTGGTCAATGCATGCCTTTATTGCTCTATTTTCTCACTCTCTTCCCATATGGTCTTTAAATGAAGGCAGGAACAAAACTATATGGAAGTGAGACCCATCACCAAATCTTTATTTTGTTTGGAAATTGTATATTACACTTGGCGGTCACTCGTTTAACATTAACATTGTCAATTTTTGATGTTTCTCTGTTATTATACTTGATAAATGGTATGCTGGCAAGGATGCTGTTCTTCGTAGTGTCTAACAGAATAGATTATTAGATCTTTAGTCATGCTCCTGGTTTTCTCTTGCCATGTTCAGCTAGAGACTGAGCAATCTATGTCAATGGCTGATATATAGTCTTTGTTTGAAAAGTCGAGCTAGTTGAAAGATCCTTGTTGTTTTTATTCTTTAGTTTTCTGAATTGGTAGTTCACTCTTTAGACATTGGGACCTTTTTTTGTAGATTTTAATTGTTTAATTAATCAACTAGTACCTTTAAACAAAGGCAATAACACATAAGTAACACGGTTATAAAATGACTTAAAAATAACAGACAAAGACTGTCCCCTTACCAACAAATTAATTAATTGATGTTGTCAACTAACTCTTTTTTTAAAAACCACTAAAACCTTTATTAATAATAAAAAAAATATTTTAATTGAACATCTGCGTCATTTAAATATGTAAATGTGTTTTTCATAATGATGGCATATGCCTGCTGTGCTAAATGACCATTCAAAGTAAAAAATTGCATCTTTCTTTGTGCATTACCTGTCAACATTTTAGCATTCACTCTTTGTGAGAGAGAAAGCCTGTTAACTCTTAACCTGGAATAATTCATAAATTGGCTGGATTATTTAATTAGCTAGAGGTTTCAATGTATAAAAGTAACAAATTAGAAATGTGGCAGTTCTCTTTCTTACTCCTTGGAAATAATCAAACATCTTAAACCTTATTGAAGTGAGGTTTGTTGAGTAATCTTAGCTTGAGTTTGTTTTTTTGTGCCTTGTGAGCAGGCGATTTTCATAGATAGAGTCAGGCTAATATTACAGGATTTTGGCAGCTTTTTTTGGTCAATGGTTATGAGGCCTTTGACTGATATGAAAATGTCACCACATTAACTGACCGACAGGCAACAAGTCAGCCATGGAAAAAAAGTCACAGAAGACAAGAGATAAAGTAAAGTTACAAGAATAGAACAAAAGTCTTCTATAGTCGAATTGAAGGGGTACACTGCTACTAAAATCATCTTTTCTTGATCGTACAGCTGAACTTAGCTTTAGCGTGGAACAACAAAAAATCCGACACTCGCTTCTCCTGGAAATCCGAACAAATCAGATCACGACTCCAAGATTCTTGAGGTGCCTGCCATTAAAAGCACCAAACTCATCAGACTTTAGCCAATGTTTTTTGGGCATGAGGTCAAAGGCTATGATGAAAAAAGTATTTATTATATCAGAAATTATCTTGGTTTTTATCTATCTATCTATCTATCTATCTATCTATCTATCTATCTATCTATCTGTCTATCTATCTATCTATCTATCTATCTATATATATATATATATATATATATATATATATATATATATATATATATATATATATATATATATATATATATTTATTTATATATATATATGTTTATTTTTTATTTTTATTTTTTCAAAAAAGTTTCAAAACATTCTTTGAGGTTTGATTGTAACAACTGCTCAAAGACCAACAACTTTTCTGTTTCTCAGTTCATGACCTCTTTTATTTTAAAAAATGGTTACCTTTTTGAACTAAACATTCTAGCTGCAAGGCTTTAGGGAATAATAATTGTAATGTTATGTAGTTCTTCAGTAGAGCAGCACTGCATAGCTTCTTTTCCCAAGTGATCAGCTGGGCTTTCAGAAATTTCTCACTGTCGGAGACATTCCATTTCATCAAACCTCCTGAAGGGTATTGTGTTTCTTTGTGCGCTTTTGAGCTGACATGGTCTGTATGTGTCTGCAGAAACTGTTTCTCTGTCAAGAGAGTCGAGCAGGGAACGTCGGGCCTTGTATCCTCACATTAAACACTGAAAGCGGCCTTGTTTTCTGTAGGGACATGGCAGAAAACAGGAACTTGGGTAAATGGAAGGCCTGCTGTGGGGAGGTCTTTTTCATGGCGATGAACTCAAATGACACAACCGGAGGAACACTGGCTGCCTCCACATTAATGTATTTTAGGAGGAATGGCGTCACTCCTCATATGAATGTGTCTGCCTCGCTACCAGGGTAAAGAAGGAGAGAGAGTTGTAGAAGAAAGGAGCAGAGCTATTGAAGATGGCATCTTTGCTCTCTCGGTATACTCTTTGGACGCTCTTCACATTTTGATTTAATAATGGCCTGCCATGTAGATCTTTATTCATGTGGCTGGAAGGATAAGTGCTGATGTGTGTCATTATGTCCGCCCTGCCTCAAAACTGAGTGAATTTAGGTCAAAGAATGTATGTACACCACAAGTGCTGTAAAAATGTCTAATTTGTGCTTTCAAATATAAAGAAATGCGTTCCCAGTTGCAGCTGTGTCCTTGTGGCACTTATGTGGGAGACAGGTTGATGTTGGCTTTTGTAATGTCAGCAGATCAACCTCTATAGATATGTTTTCTTTGAGCTTTGTGCAAATATAAAGTCCACAACCCATTACTATAAGTCAGTTTTGTTTTGTCCTAAACAGATGAGAGTTTCATAAGTCGAAAGATTAGAACTTTGCATATTTTTTCATAAAACAATGGTTTGATGACTAGTTTATTTTTGTAATGAGAATTTAATTTCTATTTGTAAAATATTATGTGAATTACTTTTTCTGGACATTATCACAAGCCCTTTAAAGAGTATAAAAGTGATGTTTAATGTGGAACTGATGACATAATTTACTAATTTGTCATAAATAAAACAAATGCATGGCTTTTTGTGCTAATTACACACTGCTAACCAGACATTGATACAGTCTACTAATCACAGTAGAGGTCATGTACTTATACTAATTCTGAAGGCAGTTTCATCAAGTTGTTGGAAAACCTCAAGTGTCTGTATTTTGAAATTGAAATGTAAGTTTTTCCTTCCCCGGACAGCTCTCTTTTTGCTCACCAAAAATTGCGACTGTGCAATTATATGTAAGTAAACAGTGAAATTCTCATTTAATTAAACATTGCAATACATTTCTAGTTAAGTATTTAATTTTACAGAGTACTCTATTAACCATGAGTTAACTGTGTGTGTGTGCGTTTTAATACAGAGTACAACAATCAGAATCTGCTGCCCCTCTGGATATGGTAAAACATTTTGAGCCAACTAAAACATTTAGCTCAACAAATTGTGGTTGAAAGAAAATTCAGGAACAGGTGATTTTTGACTTCTCACTTTGTTGCTGATCCACTGTCATGTTAACTGACTCTTTAGCTCTTCAACTCTCTTATTTTTGTCTTCCTTACTCATTGATGTATGGCCGCTTATGTGAGGGAAATCACTTGGTCATGCTTGAACTCGTCCTGTACTTATGCTTCTCATCAGCCATAAAACTGTGTTTGAAGCCACAAACACAAATCATTCCAACTATTAATCTTTCATTAACGAGCACTTCATTAATTCGTAATCGCTTGCGCAGCCTGATCTTAATTGCTCGCTATGGTTTTGATTTGCATTGCTGCCAGGCACCAGTTAATCTTTTTTGTGCCAGTCAACATAAGCTATTGTATTAAGACACAGTGTAGGCACTTAGCTCTGAACAAAGAGCGGGTCAATAATACATTTTGTAAATCTGTTTGGGAAGTATCCTCTTAAGCAGCATGAAAGAGGGTTGTTGTCTTTCTCTGGGCTTTGGAATTGTATCTTTTATTTCCATTTATTCATTTGTTGGGAGAAATGTCTAGTTTATTAGGATGTCGAGCTGTCCCAAGCAGTTATTATACATCCACTACTGTGGGAACAGTTAGGACTCTTAAAGCAACACTGTGTAACATTTGGAACGTTTCAAATGTTGCTTTCTTTGTTTAGTTTTTTTGCTAACAGTTCGCAGCCATAAACAAGAAATAGGTCAGACTTTTAAAAATGTATTTATTTATTTTATATCAGTCGATATCTACAATTATCACAATGTTGTGAAATCTTCAATTTTGGTACAAAGTTGTACTATCCTGACCTTCATCTGTATTTTTTTTGAGAAAGCATGGGAAACATTTTCATTAACTTGAACAATTTAAGGTAATGCTGTTTAATCAAAATCATTACGAATTAGTTGGAGATAATTTCAGATTGTTACAAAAAGTTGTTAGGAAAACCTGTTAAAATACCACAAACAGCAGGCATTAAGTAGTTATTTTTTACATTACATTATTTATTAAAAAAAGGAATTTATGAGGCTCATTAAATGCATACACTGAAACATATTGAACTATGATTTTAATTCTGTCTTCTAATTTTTGTTTCCTGCATTTTCATGATGTGAAAGAACTGTATCTAAGCTCAATAGAATGAACTGTTGTAATAAACCTACACAAAAACTATGTGTAGACTTCAAATTAACTTCAATATGAAAACCACCATCAGAGTGGTAGATGTACAAAGTGGTGTCAGTGTTTGATCAGTATTAAAACAGCAACCTAAGGAGCTACCACCCCTATGTATCTATCCCTTCTGACTACAGTGAGTTTCTCTTCTGCTGCGGCGGTGAGTTTCTCTTCATTGGCTAAAAAAAAAAAGCAATGAGATACCAATCAGAAGAAACAGTTGCTGACTTTTTCATGAAGCGCAGCTTCTGATTGTTCTTCCAGTAGATTACGCCAAGAATCTCCACAGATGCGCCAATATGACCAATGGACAAAATATAGCTTTTTCACAGTAAACTAGGATAAAAGTGTAGCGGTTTTAACATCTGACCAGGAATAGCGCAAGTATTTTATCTGACGTGACACTGGAGCAACGCCCTGCTCAGGCAGCTGTCGAGCTCTCTATCAACCTCTTTATATCATATGTATGTATGTATGTGTGTGTGTATGTATGTATGTGTGTATATATATATGTATAGGTGTATGTATGTATGTGTGTATGTATGTATATATATGTATATATATATATATATGATTACTAATTCTATTTATTATTATTATTATTATTCTGCATGTTTATCTACATGTATGTATGTATGTATGTATATTTATATTTGTATGCATATCTGTAGAAAGATGCGAACTACTTGGATGTAATAAGGTAGGTATCTAATATTATTTATTTTACTTATTCTCATTTTCAACTCAATCTTGACTCCTTCCCCCACAATTACCTCTCACCTTCTCTTTCCCCCTCCAAAACTTCTCTACCTCTGTTTTCCCCTCAATTACTTCTCTCCTCTTTCCCCTTTTTTTTTTATTATTAACACCGTCCTGTCCTGATGTATGTTTATATGATTGATTAATGTAATTATTGTGATGAATGCGAATGAAATAAATTAAAAGCTTCTATCCAGAGGAATAATCAATATATAATATCTTCAATTCTCTGGAAAGAGCAAAACTGACCAACTCATACGAAGCACCTCCCTTCTCATGGGGCTGCTTTGAAGTAGGACAGGACAGGTAAAAAAAAAAAACCTCTTTATATCAGCTTATCAATAAAATGAACATCGTGATAATTGCTGATATTGAATTATCGCACATCTCTTCTGAGCATGTAATTAGTATTACGTAAAAACACTACTGTGTCACTCCAAAAAGTGAATATATTAATATATTTGTAACATTCCAATCACTGCTTTTGTATAAAGGGAAGACGTAAGAAAAAAAGTTCAATACACCTCACTGCAAAGGATTGGTCATCGCCTCCCTACACACAAAAGGGTTTGATTGTTTTAGCTGTATGTTCTCTGTTGTAGATAACAAACACAAGAACACCCTGAAACATGAAAAACGTTTTAGTTTATACTGGGTTTTAAAATGACAAAAACAATCGTTTTAGATTACATTTCATCTTGTTTGACTATAATCATCATTTTCCATTCACAAACAACTACCATTAAAGCTTACCCGCTGCAGGCAAAATTACCTCTGTGCTGATATCTTTATAGATATTCCAGCAAGAGTTAGAGTGTAGAAGGCTGCAGTGATGTGTTCCAGCTTTCTCCAATATATTTGGTTTATCCTCTGCACCTAACCAGTCAATTTTAAGGGGTGGGGCTTTAAAGTGAGAAAATTTTAATTGCGCTTCACTTGAGGCTAAAAAATTAGTTCACTTCCCTCAGACTGTTTGCAAAATTTATGTTTAATTTTTATATTAGCCTCATCTACGTCTGATCTTGAGGTTTTCTATCTTTTTGAATATTTTTTTTGCTCCCAGGTTTGGAAAGAACTGCTAAAAATTTGTAAGGATTTGTGCATGGTTTTCTTTCAAGTTAGAGAGGATCAGACATTTTAGGGATTTAAAGGCAAATGAGAAGGCAAAGGCAAAAGAAGATTTAATAGACAGTTAAATAATTTAATTAGTAATCACAAACAAGTTTTGATTTTGCTTTTTTTGCCATGAAACTTTTTTAGATGTGTATTCTACACATCCTTGTTTATCCAGCAAAGCAAAACATTATCAACAAACCATGTGTGTCAATTTTAAACTTTTTACTATGTTTATAGATAGATATATTTATCTTTTAAAATATGAGTTAACTATCACCTCAAAGAGATATGTGCACTGCATGTTTTATTCACTTCTAAATTGTTTCAATGTTTCAGGTTTAAAAATAAAAGTAACAAATTACCTTCTCAGGTAATTTTTCAGGTTTTTTTCTCCCTTTCTACCTGTTGAGCTTCATAGCACTCTTTGCTGCTTTGGGACATGCAATCCTTGGAATCTTAGCAATGTAACTGAGCGTTCGCGTGATATCAATGTTTAAGAGACTTCGACATGGTTTATTCATCCAGCAGCATTGTCTCTCGTGTTATTGTTAAGATCCTTCTGAATTAATCATGGCGAGCAGTGTGCAGGGGAATCCATTAAAATGAGATATGAACACCAGAGCGCTGATAAAATCCCTCTATGGTAATCTTCTGGTAATTACATGACAATACAATATGCTATTTAATTAATTTAATTGTTGTTGAATCAAAAAACACCTGTTGGCTTTCTCATGAGCCATACATCTCAAGATTATAGAGAACATGTGAAACAAATATATTTAGTATATTTGAATAACATGTGTTTTTTTAATGTAAATTATTAACATAAGGCATTATGAACTCCCTATTCTATACTCTCAAAATAAATCTTTTTGGAAAGTGTGTGCATTAACGTCTTAAAAAGTTATTCCTTTTTCTTTATGAGCAGCATCATATTCACCAACAGCTCTTAACTTTTTGCATCCTATCATTAAAAATTTACTTTTTTATTGTTGTGATTTTGGTTGTCTTGATCTTGTCCTAACATCAATCACAAATAATTGCAGTTGCAGAAGTTAGTGCTCAAGTGCTCTGAGATTCTACTGCATTAGACTTCTATAGCTTGTGTAAGATCAGTCTGAATCAGATCAGTTCACTAACACAACCATATATCAGCTATTAGATACACATTTTGTCATGGTTGTGCCAGTGATGCTAAGAAACATTATAATTTACTTGGAAAGAATGAAAAACTTGGAAATAATTTACTTAATGTTTACTTTAGTGTGTTTGGTGGTGGGCAGGAGGCCGTCGGGGCGGAATGGTGGCCATATCCTGTCACACTGCCCCAGGACAGGTGTCACCCCCAGAGTGTGAATGTGGGGTGAGCAAATAATGCTCTGAAAATTGTAAAGCGTCTTTCAGTGTCTGAAAAAGCGCTATATAAATTGAAGGTATTATTAGTAGTAGTAGTAGAAGTAGTAATATTATTATCACAATCACAAAGAGCAAATACATACATGTATTGTCTAGCCAAAACAACATACAATCACTGTTCGACAACCAGAAATCTGGTTATCTGATACAGAGGGGAGTGAAGACGGGTGCAGGTACTCAGGGTTCATTGGTAAGTTTACCAAACTATAAACTAAAAATTAAAAAAAATTGCGTATTTTAAAATGAAATTAGATAAAAGGGATTTCAAGAATAACGCATTTGAAATTACATTTTAAAATGACATAAAAAATAATTTCTCATAAGATTTCTTACATTTTTTTTTTTTGTCTATTTGAAAAACAAGATTTTTTGGATAAAAGAAGAGATGTCCTTGTCAACAGGCAAACCTGTTCTGAAGGGGGCCCTAAGGGCTAACTGACTTAATTTGCAATGACACTAATGTGCAATGTTGTGTAAATTCAAAAATATATTTTCCTAATCCCCCTTGGAAACATACACATACAACGTTCAAAATATTGATCACATGACAGGGAGACCAGTGCAACAGTTACCCTTCTGATAGCAAGAAAAGAAAGAAAACAAATGAGAGAAATGAAAGTTGGTGAGAAAAGATGTTTATTGCTGAGTCTAACTGTTTAACTATTTGAGAGTTAAGTTGGAGTTAAGTTAAAATGTTTGTCTACTACCTGAAATATGTTTTAACATTTATTTATTTTTTATATATTAGTATGTAAAGCCATCAAATGAAATCATGCAATATCCTGCATGTCTGTAAGCGGTGAGTGTAGTTTTTTGTGGATTTGGAATAAATAAGATAATCTAGGGAAAGTTTTCAGAAAGTTTTATTATACTGAAAATGTTTTTTATACATAAATGTAATTATTGAGAGCTATTATACATAGCTATATACACAGTTAAATCTACTGCATTGTAACTATGCCATTGCGTAAAGAGATAAATTATGTAAATATAATATGTTTTGATTTGCCTCTGGGTAAAAAACATTAACATTTATGAATTGCAGGTAAAAAAAAAAAAATCAAAGATTTGACTGGAATAGCTCAAGCCAAAATACAGACTTTATAGTTCTACTTAGATGCAGGTTTTCATTAAATGTGTCACGACTCCTAAAGATTTTAAAGAAATTTGATAGCATTTTTTTATTTTTGTAGTAAGTGTTTTTTTTAATAACTGTTAAAGAAATCTGTTTTCTATATAGTTTTGATTGTGTGGTTATGTTGCTCTAGCTCTCTTTTCTAGGCAGTCATAGCAGAGAGCATAACAATCATTAAATAACCACAAATCAGACTCAGGGGTTGAGACACAAATATTGGTAATGATGAAAGGCCTGCCTCGGGATCCTTCCAGCCTCTCTTTCAGAAAAAACATGAATTCAGAACTGCAGAAGCCCATGTATGAGGATATATACGCCTCTAATTACTGATTAGTGTGTTGGTGTAAAACAGGCTGTCTTTCAGATCGCTTCTTTAATTTCTCCCATGTTTAATAAGCGCTGCTCAATCCCGTCCCTCATACCATCGAAATTAATCTCTACAGTTAGCCTGCCCCGTTAGCAATGCGATGGAAGGAACGTGGCTGCTTGAAAGAGGCTGGAAAAGAAAAGAGAACACGAGAAGCAGTGCCTGCACTCAAAAGTGCTTTTAACTGAGACTCTTTGAACACATCACTTAAATGTAATTTGGTGGATTCTATGAGATTTATTCAGAATTAAGCATAACGAACAAAGCTATATCTCGCTCTTTATGCATTCCGATAAGCCAGACGCGGATCAGATTGCCTCTTTGACAGTTCTGACTTCAAAAGATCAGCGTTGTCAACAAATAATGAAATAAATAAGAGGAAAGCATGATTATCCAAGTACTTGGTTTATCTCTGTCACTTTTTTACACATTGCTTCCGATCGGCTAATGAACTCCTTCTCTACTGCACAACAAAGTAACTTCTTCAGTGATCTATTCTGACATGTGACGCAGACAAACGTGCCATCAGCATTTATAATGTAAGTTTAATTTGAAGGTGTGATGTATTTTGTTAATAGAATCTATTTAGAGGGAGCATGCTCCTCAATTTCACTTTTTATTAGAAGTACAGGTAAATTGTTAGGGCAAGGTGATGTTTAGCATTCTATTACATACATTTGGTGCGCAGTAGAAGTAGCGATTCTTTGATGATGTGTGGAGCTCAGTGCGAACATTATTGTTCATAATGACTTGAGATTTCTGAGCTACCTGCGGTTTTTGTCCACCCTGAAACAAAATTCCACTCAAACTTTAGTTACAATTTCCCTGTTCTGACATTCTGAGCTACTATCATTTACAGTACACAAAATTGTTTAGTTTTTCTTTTCACTTTTCATATCTTAACTTTTAATATTTTATTTGTCACACAAGGACACCTTACAGTATGAAAAACACAGAAAAGGTCACAGTGGATAAAAGAACGATGTAAAATAACAAGCCCAGGGAAGACATGAGCGCAAATTAATCAAAACCCACGAGGGTGGAAAACAATTAAAATACTCAAACTAAGGACTGGAGAAAAGGCCAAAAGAAACATAACCTACTCACATGGAACAGCAAGAAATCAACTTCAGCATAAACAATACAAACTTATTTGTGGACTAAATCTATAATGTGAATGCAAGAAAGAGACAACTAAGGGAAGATTAAAAAGTTAAATCAATCAAACAAAATTAGTGGAAAACCAGGTGTGCTAACTAAAAGCTCAGACAAGGAAACGAGTAGGGCAGAGAAATGTTGGAAAATAACAAAAGACCATTAAAAGAGCAATCTGTCCTTTTATAGGTGCAAAATGAGAATTAGTCCATCCCAAACCATTATATACATCATAAAAAAGAATCTAAGCGGTCCCCGAATGTGTATTTTTTCTGGTTAGATTCAGAGGTGCAGATCAATGGATGCTCAACTAGCTAATATTACCCACAATCCACTGTGTTTTGTAGAAGGAATTTTCTCTTGGACCTAAACAAGCAAACCCTCTATGTAAAAGATCTCACTTTTTAAAGAAGAAACACAGAAATAAATTGTATTATAAAGAGAGTGGTTTATCTATTATTATATTATTTTTAATGAAGGAATGGGAAAAAGTTCTCACACATTCGTGCGTAATGATGCAGTTCAAAATAACTTTCATCACATGACGTTGTAGGGCATCCCAGATTGTGCACACGCTCTTCTTACACAATAAAAACTATGTACATATTCTTCTGAAAATTTGTATCTACTTTAAGGGGGCAGATTTAGTGTTCGATTGGGACGCAGAAATCACTGTCAGCAATGTGATCTGAACCACCAAAATAGGAAAACAGAATAAACAGTGATAAAATAAAACAAGGTAGAACCAGAGAGGTAAGGGACAGTTAAACAGAAACAACAAGACTTAAATAACTTGAGTTTGCACTATATTTACAGGGTTTTTTTCTCTCCAAAAGTTTTTATCTTAGTAGGATTTTTCCAAAATCTAACGTCGAGATGATAACCATTTTTGTACACAAATGTATGTGCCAACATGCTGTTCTAAATATATATTATAGTTTACATGAGCCTTATAGTATTAAATGTGCAAATAATATGTGGTTAATATTTTCTGGTGTTCCAAATAGTTTAAAACTGGAGGCGCTGGGATCATACAGAAAAACTTAAATTTGGGCTCAGTTAATGATACATTTAGAACAAAAATTCAATTGAATGAATAGAAAGTGATTAGAATCTAAATAAACACAGTGTGTCTGTCCTCCTGATTAAGGCCATGGATAATACAATACAACAGAACCTTTATTTAGATTTGTATATATATATATATATATATATATATATATATATATATATATATATATATATATATATATATATATATATATATATATAAATTATTAACACTTTTTACATTTGACTTTTCCTGAAGCATAAACAAAAATATTGTTGGTTTTAAGGTTTTGAAATGGAATTTCCAAAATTGTATATATTTTCTCCATACCAAATTCAATTTCCAGATAGGTTTAAGTTTAGCAGTGTTTGCATTTTAACATCTCGTCTATCTCTGTGTAACTGGAAGAAAGTTTGAGCGCTGTCAGAAGAAAAATATGTGGAAAAAAGTAATCTCTTCTCAACAAAAGTCTAGTGTTATCTAGTTAGAGCAGTTAGAGCAGTTACGACTAACTAATCGATGAACATCTTGCATTTCCTGTGTTGGTTTTTAAAGAATTGCAAAACGTCTCTGAACCCCAATTAAACAATCAGATTTAGCATTTGTCATAGATCCACGTTGTACAGTCTGATGATTTCATTTTACTGCTGAACTCAAGAAAGCTCAACACGTGCCTGCATCTGTTTAATCTGTCTCGAATCTTACTGACTCTGGGCGATCAGTCGTGTGCATCACATCACATAACACTCACAGACACGTATCCATCCTCACCCAGGCACAGGTGGGAACGGCTGTGCTTTGTTTTAAGGCTCCAGTATATGTTCAGCAAGCAGCAGGTAAAGCTTCAGTAAATTGTGGCCCCAGGGCAGATCTTCTTTGCCTGATGCTCAGTACTTTTTGAAGCTGTCTGAATGCACAAGCCCCTGATATATTGAACATCGGGTTTGTTTTCACTATAACCCATTGATGTCTTCTGTTTCCAATGCAATTTACATGAATCATTGATTAGATCTGACACCCGCTCGAAGTCTGCAACCAGAGAGTTCATGTTATAATGAGAGCTGCCGTTGCAATAAATAAATAAATAAGTAAATAAATATATATATAATTAACTAAATAGCTATATATTTTGATGGAAGGTTGGTTAGTGGAATTTATTGATTTGTTTTCGATGGCATTTTGATGAACATTTGATCTACATTATATGATTCAATTTCTATGATGATTCAAATTAGCTGTATTTTTGCATTTACTTACATTATTGATTTAGTATTGTACAATTATTTAAGTGACATATTCATAATCTCTTGGTAAAAGCAAGTAATACTGTGCTTTTTCTTTTAGTAATCTTTTCGACTATGTGGAAGAGTGTAAAATTATTTGTGCATTCATCATTGATTAATGGTTGTCTCCTGTTTTTAGTTTTTGCTATTCACAAAATTTTTGCTCATTTCCCCTTTGTTTTGAGTGACTCTTTTACAAAATGAAATGTCTAAATTCTACATTTGGCCTACTTTCTATTTTTTTAACTGCACAGTTGCGGATTGTGGTTGCATTTTAAAAGAGATTGGATGTGTTTGGAACCTAACAACTGGTTAAAAAGCATAGGATTTTTTTTGCACATAAAAATATATATCTCAAATATATAAAAATGAATAAGAATTCTGATTGTAACTATAACAGTGAATGTGATACTTCAAAGAAGGTGGTGCAAAACTGTCATAATAAATATATTTATTAATTAATAAAAGGGGTGGTAAATTGCTTTAAACATGTGCTTTTTGTCATTGTTTTTTACATGAATTCTACAAATGTTTTAAATATTGTGTGCAGTGTTGATTTATTGCATATATTTGATGAACACTTAAAACAATGCTGTGATGATCAGCTTCATGATAAATTAGAGGATTAGCAGTCTAACAAAATCGTGAATCTATTTACTTATACAAAAAGCTTAAACTGGCCCTCTTTTATTTGTCTGATTTGTGTGGGTTATTAGCTCAGGAGCCAGGCTTGATGAGAGCGAGTTCTGGTCTGTTTTCTGCTGTTTGACATTCTCTGCGTCTCCCGGCTCCTTCTCCTATAGGCTCGCTGTCTATAGCTTGTGGCGCTCCCAGTGGAGTAGGCTCTTTCCACTAACAAAATGCAAAATACAAAATTAATAAAAACACCCTTTGAAACTGACAAATACGCCTCAGGCAAAATATCGGCCCGTCGGCTGCTTAAAATTTAATCAGTATTTCTTATTTATTTATTTATTTTCCATGGCCATGCTCATATTTTTAATAACACATTGCTCAGGCTGTCTATGGGCAAAGTTTTCCTCCGTCAAGAATTACATCTTTAATAGGTCCTGACAGTCCTGGCTCTGAAGGCCTCCTGGGAGATTTGTGTAGTAAAATGAGCTGATTTTAGTTTATCTCTTAACCTCGGGCCTTGTCACTCTTTCAAACGAGTGGGTGGGTGAATGTGATCACTTTTATGGACAGGGTTCTTAGGTATTAATTAGCCTGTGATTCTGATTTAATTATTGGCATATTGTTGCTTTATTTACTCCAAAAGCATTTAAGTTAGATTGAGGTAAGCTGTATCACTGTAAGCTGATCAAGAGCAGACAAACACAAAACATCAGACTTAATATGAAGTTAATATACATTTTCCTGTGTATGATGCTGTCTTTAAAAAATTAATTTGCGTCTTTTATGCTAACAAATTTCACTCTAGAATGTTATGTTGGTGTATCTCAAACTTGAAGGGGGAAGAAACTGATGAAAACTTCCAGTCCATGTTTCTTCTTATTAATTAAGTCCATAAGTCAAGGCTTTCAGGGAAAGTGTAGGCTAAGACAAGCAATACTTTGGGTCATTAATATTAACAGCCCAATATATTATGCATATTATTCTTTAAATACCACATAAAATGTGTGTTTTTGTGACTTACTCTTAATTTTGCATATGCTCTTAAGTAAAATACATTAATTAGTAATTGCCATTACATTGATGGAAGGGCAGGGTTGGTTTTGTCGCTCAAGTTCTGCAAACTGTCTATGACGAGACTTTTCTGTTACTTAGGCTGCACAGCCATCTTTGTTCAGCTGGCACTGTAGATTCAGCACTTTGAAAAGAGTGTAGTCAGGGAAAAGGACGAGCAGAAATTCAGCTGAGATATCGCTAAGTATAACAGCTAGGCATATTCCACCTCCTTCATGTTTTATATTATATTTTAAAAGAAGTGGTTTGGGTGTATTTAACCAAGGATTATATAATGTGTGTTTTTATCTCAAAACTTCATTTTATGGATAGTGGAACTACAATAAATACTTTAACAAATGTGCAATTGCAGGTTTTAAAAATGAAGTATTGACTTCTTATTTGCATAATAAGATGTTAGTTCTGAGTTGTTTTCCATTTATATTACAATAGTGACTTTCACTTAACTTCTGCCAATATCCGACTCCCTTTGCTTTCAAAAAGTAAATAAGCTCAAACTCTGCTATCTTAATTGTTCTTTCTTTTAGGAACAGAGAATAAGAAATGACTTTGGTGGGTTTATTTTGGAAAGGTAGAGAAACACCAGCATAATATATAATACATAAATGCTCCAATATAGCTCAGTGTTCTGGCCTGCAGAGCTTAACAATAACTAGTCCCTGAATCTTCTCTCCTTCTCCTACTCTACTTCAATATTTACAATGTTATAAACAGTGGAGCATTTTCCATTTATGGACTAACTGATTATCCTAGATTAGGGGTGTCAAACTCATTCCTGGAGCGCCAGACAGATCACGATCTAGTATATTATAACTCTAGCACAAATTTTAACTAATACTTTGTCAATGTGCTATTTTCTCTATTGGTTAGGCAATTAATACATATTTCCTACCTTTCTATTACTATGATTGCCAATAGTTTATTAAATAGTTTTGTGATTTGGCTAGATAAAGATATCCCGCGCATATCTTTGTTTCAAGTGTGTATTAAGATTTGTCATAATGTATGAGCCTTGTTTACATTGTAAGCAAATCTTGTATAATTTGCTTGAATGACTGACAAATAATGGAAAAGATTGCATGCTTAACACTTAGAATGAATGATCATGAATAAAAGCATTCTGACAGTGAAGGTGGGCCAAATCCAGCTTGAGTATAAATTAAGGAAACAAACAATGCTGTCTAATTAATATTTCATGTTGTGTAGTGTTATGAGAAGTTGATTCTCTTCCACAGCTTTGACAATTATGTTTTATTACTAAACCTATTTCCTCTTATTTGTAAAAGTTCAATTTAAATTGAAGTCATATTGTGTGAGAGAGAACATGGAACAGATTATATAGGAGAGCCTCTGATTAGTGCCAGTGTGACTCATATTTAATGAGAATATGCACTTCATTGAGCAGTGTTCCTCAGACCTGTGGTGAAGTTAAATTTTGATCATTTTAAATGGTAAATGTTTTTTTTAATGTATAAAGTACTAAATACATAATTGCATCAAAATGTTTGCAAATGTATCAAACACATACAAACACCGCTGTTTTTTGTGTATGGATGTAAAAGTAGTATATATATTTATTTTTTATAGAAATTGTTCATTCTAAAAATAACAGTTTTACAGCTGTTCGGCAACCTTAATGCATGATTAGTATTAGTTTTTTTAAATAATTGTGTTAATTTAGTGAACACAAACTATATGCACAGATTTCCACCGTTTTTTTGTTGTTGTTTTGTTTGTGGTTATTGTCACTAAATATCATAAAAATGTGTGAGTTGTCGAGGTCCCCTAGTGTCACTCAGAGATTGTTGATTAATACTCACCTGTAGTCTATCATCAAAGTTCTGCGTCTCCTGAATCTTAGCAACTTCACTGGATAATTATCCAATATTGACAAACTTTGATTCCATTCATAAGGACTACATTTCCCATCTCTCACCAATAGTTGCTTCCCTGGATGTTGATCTCGTTTGGACTTTGGAATCTCCTGCTCGTCTTGTGTGTATTCTCCATTGTGTTCCTCTCCTGTGTGATTAACCCTCTTCATTTGACCATCAGCTACCATAATCTAGCACTGTAGGAATGTTTGTTGTTTATTTGCCAATAAATATAATTTTATTTGGCTAATCTGTGTACGACAAGCATCTCTGACTTGAATTGGGTCAATAACAGGTTAGCTGTTTGCTGTTAGCTGTTTGGAAACTTTGCTTCTGGACTAGTAGTTTTATTAATTTACTTCTTTTTCTTCTTCTTTTTACAGTCAACAAGCAAGACTGATATCCTAAGAGAATAAAATGATCCTAGGCCAGTTCTTGTGTGCCAGGGTGTGCTTGCATGTCGGGTATGCGCTTGTTCATCCTTGTTTGCTTTAAGCATATATAATAGCATTCTAATCAAAGCTAGTGTTATTTTATGAGCCTCAGATAAGGGTGTCTGTTAGGGGCGGGATTCTTTGATGTGTGTAATTCAGTTGCCTAATTATTCAAATAGGGTAATAACAATGAAGTAACACAGCTCTGTGTGGATCAAACTTTCTGTGTGTATTAGTCTTCTTCTGTTTACATGCACAGTCATGGCCTGTAGCCATACGCACTTAGCACACAACAAACGCTCACTCATAGTCAACAGCTTAACTCTCTGATGGCACAGTGAGGGGTTTCCTGCTGTAAATCAGAAGCACAACAACAAACAACAATAAAGAAAAGAGCATTCTCCGTGCATGGTTATTAACAAACGCCTCAAAGTTTCTCCAAGCAGAACTAGTGAGTTTTTCTTTGATGTAGTTGATCACAGTATTTTCTGCGTTGCATTTGCCCAAGGACAGCATCCTCTCTGCTGAAATAGCTCAGCGCTGATCGTACAATACATTTTTTTACAAATCCGAACAAATTTCTTTCTGACATCAGAACGCTTGTCTCATGGATACGGAATTTGGAAAGTTGTTCTTTTCAAGTTCCTCCGTTGAAGAGGCCGAAATAACAAGCTCCATTTTCTGTTGCCTTAGTTGAAACGTCTTGTTCAGTTATGGAAGAAAAACCAACAGATGGAACTCTGAGGAGCCAGGACAGGCGCTTTAAATTTTTGATTGAAGACAAAGCTCTCTGTTCTCTTTACAACTGAGGAAGAATAGTGAGGATCAAGCTTTCATGCTAGCTTTCCGGCTCTTAAGAGTGCGGTTTCACCCTGTGCATTAGCAGCACATTAATTTTGGAATGAGAATCCTCGTTGAGTTCATATAATGAGCAGTTAATTATTGACAGGAATTGATGAATATTTAACAAAGGCATCGGTCTTCACTTGGTTGGACGCATGTGGAGGAGGATTAAGGGAGACATGCATGGCCCATGACCCAGAATAGCTCTTCCTTTTCAGAGCACATCCTCCTAATTCATGGCTTCATGGCAAGAATAGGTGAATCTCACCAGGTTCTCTTAAACTGGGATTTGAACAGACCTGCATCTTTTAGAAGTTCCAGAAAAGTCATTTTTGGTGGTTAAAAAATGCATGAAGGCTTCCTATCTGGACAAACTCTTAAAAACAGACCCTCATTTATAATTTCGCATATGGCTGGATGAAATACAGACCCATGTAGTTTTAAATAATTGGATGAGATTTTGGGAACCATGGTAAGCATGGGGCCTTATAGTGTGGAGACTTTCAAAGAAGTTCTTGCCGTGGCCTGTGGTGGATTTTTTTATTATTTGTCCTATGAGTTGTGGGACCACTGACACTAGAGGGTCATGATTTTTTTTGGTTGACATGAAGGCTGGTCTGTTCCAAAGTCTTTAAGGACACTGCAGGGCCACTGTCATTTTGTATGCCTGCCATCCTTTTCCCTGAACCCCCAGAGAAGCCCCTTAAGTGCCCTTCAAAATCACATCTGTTGTAAGATGCCAAAAGACTTTTGAAATAAGAGGATGGCAGTGAGGGTCTGGAGAAAGCATATGGTTTGAAAGTGGACATGTAAATAAAAGAAGTAAATAAAAAATTTTATGTATAAACATTGATTATACAATTTAATTATTAAAGATCAACTGAAAATATTGAACTATTGTTTAATATAACTGCTAAACATCTGTTGAACAGATTCGTTCTTTAAATTATGCACATAAAAATAACATAATTCCATTTTTTTTTGTTAATCATTCACAGTAAAACCATAGACTGTGAAATTGACTCTGTTGCGAGGCTATTAGGTCCTTCTCTATATAGAGTTAAAATAGCATCAAGCCTCACTAAAGAAATGTATTAAGCTCAGGGGCGCCACTAGAAATGTTGGGGCCCCCCGAAAGAAACATTTTTGGGCCCAATGCTCAGGGAGTTTCTTAAAAATATTAGTTAAGTAGGCTATAATGAACGGTTTGTCACGTTTGTCTAGGTTTTATCTGCACTAGCTCCCAAAATGAAGAAAAACCTAATGGATTGAAACCACACAAGTGTTAAATCAGTTGTCCAGACAATTTTACAAGGTGGAGAGAATTAGTCTAGAAATGTCAGGTTAAATACTTAGATTTAATGCATTTTAAGAGTGATATGAAAAGCTTTGTTTTGCAAATCAAACCATTTAGAGGAGAATCATTAGATAACTGTATCCCTGCACTAGAAAATCCATCAATTATTGGTCAATTAGATTGATTGACTTAATCTCAGTTAAATGTTCTTACAAATGTTAGTTAAAACAAATATTTAATATTTTAATTTTAATAAACAACTTTGAAACCTAATAAAAAGTAGCCTAAATGTAGTTAACATTACATAATTAAATAAAATATTCTGTTTACAAAATCTTGTCCTCCTAAACCATCATGAAAACTCTTTAAACTAAGTTTTTTTTATGAATATTGATCAAATTTAAGAAAGGTGAGTATCACTTAATGAGTATCTGTTAACTTATCTGGATTAATATATAATTGGAGGCATCGTTTTAGGGGTGCAGGGTGAGTAAAATATGTTTTTAAGTGGTGACAAGGGGGTGTCTTTAGAAAAAAAATCTTTAAAATCAATAAATTATTATTTCTTATTGGTTTACATAGTGGATATTTTAACTCAGTTTGAGTGTAATCAGAGTGTATTTGGTCATACTCTAGAGATACATATGTTTACTCTTTTTTACTAATCTACTCATTTTCTTTTTTTACCTAATCTGTTCCAATTTCATGTGGTGGGGGTATGTTTTTTTTCAACCCATCTCCACAAAATAAAACAAAATAAATTCATGTATTTAAGAAATCAGCCTATTAGCATTATCACACCATCTACACACATCTACAGTACCAGCTGTGGTATCCCTTAACTTAACTTTTGTACACCTGTCAGCTGCAATGAAAAGAAACATTTATGGACGCAAAGTTTTGTGTCAGGTTTATGGTAAAAACAAAGTGTTTTAATAATGCAGCATTCTGTACTCTGCATGAGTGCTGTGGAAATTTACTCTACTAGATAGATTTAACTGTTGTCTTGAATAAATGTTTGGAAGCGACTGTCTTCATCTGCTTTTTAGATTGATATTCCCTAATCCGAATAATAACAACCGCCCTGATCCTCTTTTCGGCTGGACACAGCAGTTTGTGAATATGTTTAAACTGCTAGTGTTTTACAGCAAGGCTCCCTTTGTAAATCAGAAATTCAGCATTCCAGCACCGCTCTGCCAGGCCACTTAGCTCCAGTCTGGCCCTTTGTAGTTGTACAGTATATCTTCCATCCTGTGATACTGCACTAAGACTGACCCACGCCAGCTGACATCTTAATTAAATCTTTAGGATGCCTTTAAAGCCTTTTATTGGGAGGGAGAAATATAGGCTTGCTCTTGAACCAGGAAGGTCACAAGCCTTCCCATAGTGGGTTGCCGCTCACTATATTGTAACCATATTTACTGGTTTGTGTTGTGTGTTTTAAGTATCACACAGTGAAAAAAGTCTCGCTCACCCCTCAGGGGCTCGATTCACCCCGCTCCTCATAAGCAACCCCCCGCAACGCTTCTGACAGCTGAGAAATGTCATTACAGGCCAAAGATGAATAATAGAATCAGCCACAGTGCCACCATATTCCGTGCTTTATATTTAATTAACACAGCTGAAGGTCATTTAATGATCCTAATGAGATATTTTGCAGTGTATTTATATTTTTAGTGGGCTCCATTTATGGTGGCATTGAGGTTACAGATTCCATGTGAAGTGTCGTCTGTGATCAATGCACGACTGTTTGAAGCTCAACCAGTTATGATACATAATTTCTTCTGGTCATTATACAGGGTTTCTGCTGGTTCTTAAAAAGTCTGAAATTGAAAACCCCACATCATAGGCCTTAAAAATGTCTTAAATGCCCTATTCTAGGTCTTAAATAATTTTTCATAGATCTATTATTTTATGTTAGTGTGATATCATTTGATATGTGTGTTTTGTTGTTGCTTGGGCTTGGGGATTGATGTTATTCTGAAGTCTCGAACACACTGAAAATCTTCAAGGTGATTGTTAAGGTTACCAGATATTGACATATGACTCATAAATGTAAAATAAATAAATGTGATTGTGAAGCTGCCCTCACATCAAGCGAAAAGTATCTGAGAAGAGCCGCTGATATCTATGTAAAGTATATGTTAAGATGTGTTAAGGCACCTGGCAGTGTGTAGTGTTGGACTTTGCGGTGCAGTGTACGAGAAAGCTTCGAGGCGCAGTAAACCGGACTGATCGCTTGAGTTTAGAAATGTTCAATTCAGACAAACTTTGTGTGCGTAGCAACCAATCAGGGGCTTGCTCCTGTAGTGATATGACTTTTATCAAGAGGGTAACATTACACAATAACAACAATGGAGGACACAAATATCACGATTTGTGGCCGGCCAGAAGGAATAACTATTATTATCATCCAGGTGGAAACAAAAAGAACCTTACTTGGAATTAAGGCGGTGAAGAGGTCACTGAATCTGGTAAGTTATAAATTTTTTATTAATCAACTTGATATATATTGATATTGTGCTGATGTTAGCTAAAGCTAAGCATGCTAGTTAATTTATTTATCAGAGGGAGTAGGCAGGAAGAGATGGAATGAGTTGAGGCACACGTTTTTGAAGGAGAGGAGAAAGTAGTAGGTGAGAGAGAGAGAGTGGGTCAGCAGCAGGTTTGCTCCAGTCTCGTCATTCCTTGTCTCCCCTGGCAAGCTCGAACCTAGTTCCACGCAGTCCTTAGAGCGGATGACGAGAGGTAAAACCTTTCAGATAGTGTGAACGCCCATAAGGGTTGCCAGAGATAAAAAAAATTTAAAAACCCATAAATGCTAAAAACCATAAAAGTGATTATTGGGGTTGCCAGAGATTGAGAAGACCTTCGAAAGCGCTCAAAAACATAATAGTGATGGTTAGGGTGTCAAACCTTGAATTTGAAGCATACTTTTTTTAGGCAAAATAGTTTTGTATGTGTTTTTGATGTTATGATAAAGTTTTAGATTTTATTCTAAATGGTCCTAAAAACTCTTACATTTGAAATTATGAAACCTTCAGAAACCCATATATTAATGAGATCCAGTTTGATGTGTAGGACATAAATTATGCTAAAACTTTATTAGAAGAGAAAGTTATTATCTTTATGCTTGTATTATCTCAAGTCAATGCATGTCTATTCGTTCACTCCAAGGCTGGAGGACTCCGCAAGCGAGAGGGATTCACACATAATGCGATCTGTTACTGTACGTAGCGTATTTCAAAGCAGCTTGAAGGATGTGAATGTTGCGAAGCAAATTATGCGATGTGAATCCAAACTTGTCACTACAATTGAAATATTTAAACTTTGGTAGACATTTGTGCCAACAAGTCAGTGGCTTGCTCAGATATCATGATACTTCATGCTTACCTGGCAGGAGAGATGACATGATCAAGAAGGTGGATTAAAGTTTAGCTACTGGTAAAATCTCCTCGTAGCCATTTGTGGCCTCTAACAGTTGAATGGCTCAATCAAATCTTTTTCGATGAATATTATTGAAGAGTTTAATTAATCTGATATGTTATATACAATAAAAATGTGACCGGGAAATTAAGCTTGTTCACTCAGGGGATCACAAAATAACTACTCATCGCTGTTCTTTTTTTTTATTTACATAACATTCTAATAAAGGTTAACTTATTTGATAAATTATAGATATGCTTTTTTTCTATGTGAGCTGCTCTCTCGTCATAATCCATTTTGCAAGTGGAGCAGACTAAGAACTCAAGTTTGTACAGTTCTCATCTGTTTTCAAAAAAGTTTCAAACACAGTAAACTTGGTCATGAACAGCAGAATACACACTCACTCATCTGAAAATGTACTCTTTAAAAAGTTAGTCTTTAGGAATTGGAATAGCTAGGATAGGTCACTGGCCACTCCCCTTGTACCCTCTACTAGAACATGGTTAAACCATCCTCCTCGATTTGATTCCTTTCCTCAGATGCTTTGCTTTTGCTGAGCATATCGATGGTCACATTAGGTATTTTGGTTATTTCACACGATTTTTTTTTCAGGATCTCGTTTGGCTTTAATGGTATTTGATTGTTCATCTTGCGCACCATCCTTAAGTGTAGTAACCCTGACACAAAGAGAGAGTAACATTTGTTCAACTCTCAAGTTCATCAATCACATATTCCTACATCTTCTTTGACAGAGTTAACAAATTTAACACAGTTTGAGTGTCTTCCTGAGATTGTAATTTTATCTAAATAGTTAGTGATTTATTCTGCCTTTTGGTTACAGCTGTCAGCCCTCATTAATGTGCATTAGGAAATGCATCAAAGTGCATGAGGCTGCATGTGATTAATTTATACAGCACTTGCTGTAAGGAGAAGCTTTGCAGGTGCATTGGGCTGAAGGCGGCTAAAAAAGGCCAAGTTAATGGATCACACACAAGTGCATTCCTTCTTTGGAGTACATCACTCATCGGGTGTCATTTCAAGCACCAGCCTGTCCATTCCTCACCTGACCTAAATAAGAAACCTAGCTTAGTTAGCTCGACACGCCGATTGTCCTGGGGATGTTTCAAACCCCAAATGTTTAATTTCTTTGCAATCATTTCATGATTAAACCAAATCAACAATTCCCTCCATTTTAACCTCATGTCAACACCAATCAGCATCTTAAACAGACATAATCAAAGCCTCTGTCATGCATATTTGGGGCTATATGTTTACAGGGCTGGCCCATTTTACAAGTCCCCCATCTATTAGCTTTGACGGCAGAGTGCCAACGCCTAAATGGAGGGTTAATTTTTTAATTAGCTGTGAAAGCAGGTACCGGGAGTCTGGCTTTAATTGGTCCAGTACAGTTTTAATGATGTAATTATTTTGGAGGCTGTGGCTTTGTTTGTTCTTGATGAGTGCGGGATCACACGTCTGTCGATGCACGTCAGTCAAACAGATTAATCTTCACGTTCTCCAAGTCTATCCTTTTTACCACTGTGTGGTTCATGTCAGCTTCAAGAACATTATCTGATATGGATGGGATTATATCCGGCTTTAGATGGTTACTAAATGGAGTGTTGTTTTAGAGGTCGTATTGTTATTGGTTGGCAGAGAATTTGAACTGTTTGGGAGGTTTGTTAAATTTTGAGTTAACTTTATGCATGTGAAGTTGAACAAATCTAGAGTGTTCATTTTTAAGTAACAAGCCAATAACAGAGGTAATTCAAATCTATAAATTTTTGATTATTTTTACATCATCATTTTGACATCTATCCAGTTTTATGGAGACTGTGGAGGGAATATTTCAATGTGTACATTTAATAAATGTTTAATATCTGAGCTCATTTACTAATAAACTGATCTTTATGTTTAGAAATTTGTATAGAAAAAAAGTTGCATAAATTGTTGAGTAGGTTTTTTTTTATCACGAATGTTGACATTATTGGAAAGTTTTATACTGTTATTTAAAAAGTAATGCAATGTGTTAGAAAATTAGAAAACAAGAACTGATTAAATACCTTGTTATTCGTTGGAAACATGTCAATGGTGTAATTACAATGGTGTCTTATATCCATTTAGAGACTACAACGATGTACGAGGGAAAATATCAAACCAGATGATATTCTGTGACGCTGCATCTATATCCTCTGCATCAAGCACAAACTTTCTCTGACTCAGGTTTCACTCCAGTCCCCAGCACACATCAACCTGCTTAGTTTCCTCATCACAGCTTATTTAGGTGACTAATGGACAGACTGTTTCATTTTAGATTTTAAGGTGAAAAAGGTTTTATGTATTTTATTATGATGATCGGTTAAAAACTGGATGGGTAAAAAGCCTTATGTTGTGGATTATTTCCCAATTGAATTTATTATATTAAAGTTTATTACTTAGTTTATTACTTTACTTTTTACCTCACTAAAGTATGCTTGGCATGTACACGTACACTGTCTTTTCTTACTGTATAAACTCTAGTTACTTTTATACTCTCTTTGAGTGATATCATTGAGCGGCATCAAAAATGAAAGCGAGGAACCTTTATAAACATCTTGAACATGATCTGATAATAGACTTTTATGATCCAATCAGAGAGCACTGGAACTTTAAGACAAAGTTTTCCTCCAAATGGGTCAGAAAATTATTATGTGTGAAGTTGTCCAAAAAATAATATTTTTTAATGTGCTTGCTATATCCATATAACTAAAGCCACCAGGAACAGCATAAAGTAAAAGAAAAGAAAACAATTCATGAACTGGTTAATTACTTATTTTTACTCCAATCTATATTTAATTTTGCTGGTGATCATTGTATGCCAAACAAGCAGAAGCGTCGCACCGAAATAAGAATTAATATTTGATTGAATTGCCTCTAATGAAACAATAATGAATATTTGATTGAATAGCCCTCACTTCCATCTTGCTTTTAGTGCAGCACAGGCGGCAGTGAGTCTCTTCTCTGTCCCCATGCTGGTTTTGGCACATTCTGTTTTTAAATCCGGTGTCTTTAATTACCCCATTCAAGCCACCCAGTCCGCGTTTTGGCCTGAAATCCATTATCAGATGGAAAGTGTCAGAATTAGGGCTGCAACTAGCAATTATTTTGATAATCAAATAATCTATCACTGTAATCAATCGATTAATCAGAAAAGCTCAACAATGCTTCAATGTTACATAAAAGTAAGAAAATGTAAAGAATTCAATATCAGATGTACGTTCACCACCATCTGGAGTTTGTCCGCTCCCATGTCTCTGCTGAGCATCTCGCACAATGGATTGACTCAAGTTTTGTTCTACGTCGTGTGGTTTTATCTTTGCATGTCCAGGATTTTGCGGATTACTCAAGCGCGTCTAGCAAATATCGGTCAAGAGTCCTGTTGCGGCTGGAAAAGTACCGTATTTTGCCATGCTGTTGTTCCATGTTATTATTTTTCCATAAATGTCCCGTAAAAATGCTCGTTTAACTTCACGGTAGCCAATCAAACAAGCTTCTCACACTCAAATATCCACTGACGTCTGTAGAGAGATCTGGAATAATCTATATCTGCAAAAAAAACTGTGCAGGTGCTTTCTGAAACATCTCCACAAGAAGAATTAATGGAATAAAATTAGAGCTAAACATAACAATACATTCTTTTACTTAAGAGTTCATTAATATTTGAAAAAGGGGATTTAAATAAATGCCATAAATTACATCTGTTTTTGCAGTGTTTGCTATTCTTTCTTTATGTATCAGAAAAGTATTGAATCTGCAGTCGAAATCGGCAGATCTTCAAATCAAATGACCTGAGAAAGATTTCAAGATTTGTGTTTTCCTTCAGCATGATTCTGTTGTACCGTACAGCACAATAATGAGTTTACAATAAAAAAAAACCCTGCTGTACATCTAAAACTAAAATTTCTAACTTGAAAATAATAAAACAGGTAGTAAAGGTTAAAGTTTAGCATTAACACACTAAAAAAGAAAGGAAAGAAATGAAAGGCTTTCCCACCTGAATTTCCATGTCTGACCTAGTAGTCAGTGTTTGCTCTAAAGTGCTAAAGCTAGAAATGATCACGTATCTGAGATAACTTCTGCCACTTTTTCTTCGATTTTTTTTCACTCTGGCACAGTTTAATCTCTCACGTATCTTTTTGATACTTGTGAACAGTGAGTTGGAAGTAGATTCTACAAACCTGAAGTTACTGTTTTTATAAAAAAGAATCTTCAATTTTACATAAATATTATTCGCTAACTTTTTTAATTAAATCGATTAATTAGTTTAACTGTTGCAGCCTTAGTTAGAATCTTTGGTTTTCCATCCTTTGAGTACATCCACAAACAGGAACTCATCATCCCGTAGATTTTATGCTGCAGGCCAAGATAAGGTTCTATTTTTTTGTTTTTTGCCCAACATTAAAGACAGAGCTCCAAATGTGTTTTTAAGTACAAGAGTGAGATGTTTTCAGCTAACATCAAGCTGCTAATGATTTTAATGAGAGCTCCTTGTAGAGTCATCTTATTTCATTGAATACATCACACTAAAACAAAATCAATGCACAAGATTAATTAAAGCCCTTTTAGATGCCTTCTGCCTTTTTCTTCCTTTCACTCTCTCTCTATCTCTGTCTCTATAAGCCTCTCCAGATGAGGGGATGCTGTGCTGTATTTAAGCGTGGTTATTTGACATTTAGATGCACGGGGGAGTAAAGAGAGAGGGGGAGATGGTAACAAACACAGGGACAGTTTTTGACAGTTCTTTGTCATGCCAAAGAGAAGAAAGGGGACCGACTGTGAGATGCTACTTTGAAGCTCCGGATATTTGTAATGAAAAATTTAAGCTACAAGAGAGAGGGGGCGGAAAAAAAAGGAAAGTCGAGCCATTCATTTGGCCCTGCATACATTAGCGGGTTGGTAATTCAAAGGTTTTTGCTATGTGTTTTTGTCATTTGGACTCTAATAAATATCTTAGAGAATTGCTTTGATATTCCAAAATTGTCTCCGTGGCTGGTCTGCGTTAAGAGAAAAGAGGGGAAATAATCATCAGGACTCCTGGCTCTAATGAGAAGGTCATTGCTCCCTAATTATCACAGGCAGCTCTGCCTCAGCCCTTCAAAGAGCCCCCATGTGCACCCTTGCTCTAGACAATACACCAAACACACTCACTCACCTGAACTATCGCTGTATTTCTGCATTCAAAACAAGGCACTTGGGTTTTTAAAAATGGTATCATGAATGACTTTTTAATGTATTGATAAACATTTGATAAACATGACATGTGTGGCAAATATCACATATCATCAACAAAATGTCAGTCATTAGCAAGACTCGTCTTAATTAAGACCTGAACGTACATGTTCAATAATCTTTTAATTGTATCGTTTACATAATTAGCTGTTATTAGACGCATCTTTAATGTAAAGGTTGCAAACTATCGTCTCAGAAAGGAGAGGATCAAAGAGGGTTATTCTCTTTTTAAATATTTACTTAATTAATTATGGGTAAACTTTACTGTATGCAACTCGTGATCCAAGTGTTTACATTAATCTTGTGAGACATTAAATATTCATGATGCTAAAGACATTAATATTAAACATTTTTGGGTTTATTGGTGTATTAAGGCACTGATCCTTTCGTGTAAGTGACGTCAGATCGTTTAATGAGGATGCAGATGTTAACAGGGAACAAGAGGTTTCAGCGTTTCATCTGAATCGGCCTCGTGCTTTCTAATAGCACAAGCTCAGCTGGTTCGCAGGTTATTTGGGAGAAATTGAGATCTTTGGAAAACAATGAACCGTACAATGAAACACCCAATAAGACATGACGGGCATTAAAGCATCTATGTTAAGATCAGATGCTGAATCAATGTTCGTGATTAGTTCGTGCTTCAACATTTGAAAAGCTTGAATACTTAGATAATTTTTTCCTTTAAAAATAATTCATAAACATTAATATTACAACTCTTTAGAAAAAACTGCTAAAACAAGAAGTGTCTTATATGTCTCGTCGCCCCACAAAAATACACCATTCTATAATCATATCAACTGAAGTGAAGACACAAATTAGGAAATTATGTCAGAGTGGTAATGAAAAAAGAAATTTACAATTATTTATACATTTGGCACACACCTTTGTCCAAAGCGACTTACAGTAGGGGAGACAATAGGCAATTTTTATAAAAAAAATTTTTTTTATAGCAGGTGTTCCCTGAAGAGAAGAGTTTTCAGTTGCTTTTTGAAAGCTGTTAATGTTAGAATTAACATCCAAGAGAAAGAAAGAAGTGTCTTCAAGGCATGTTTATTTCATACTCATTTAAATGTTACTTTGCCTTTATATAAACATTAGTTGTATTAGTTGTAGGTACTGGCAATGTTTCTTCTTAGTGAACTGTTTTCACGTTTGAGTACTGTGCAAGGAACCTTTCTAAGAGGATGTTCAACCAGTTTGGATTTAATTAGAAAAATGTATAAATACATGTATTGAAAATGTTTTTTCTTGAAAAGCTGTTAAATTTTATTTAAATGGTTTACTTTGATGTTTAAGTTAATTTGGCAACTATTTCACGTCTATGATGTTTAAAACAATCAATAGAAATTGTGCGAAACCCCTTAAAGACTGGCAAACGGCGCTGGAGATTAGTTCCATATTAATGTTTCCGCTATTGTAATTCCACAAAAATGTATAAAATGTGCTGCTATTCACACCAGAAGCAGAACACCCCCACCCCATCTCTCTCTCTCTCTCTCTCGCTCTCTCTCTCTCTCTCTCTCTCTCTCGCTCTCTCTCTCTCTCTCTCTCTCTCTCTCTCTCTCTCTCTCTCTCTCTCTCTCTCTCTCTCTCTCTTCTCTCTCTCTCTCTCTCTCTCTAAACATTTATATATGGTTTACATAATAGATTAAATTCATTATCTCAGATTTTATAGAAAGACCTTAATCATTTTATATGTAAAACACATCATTGTTTAACTATTCAATAAATCAAACGTGATAGATAACATTGATCATTTGCGCAAATTATACAGATACAGATTTAGAAAATATTTTTATATTGTGTATGACATGTAAATGTATATATTTAGAATATAACTGGCACCTCAACGTCTCTTTGTTTAAAATGAAAACAGAGTTATACAGTAATTAACAAGAAAACATCATCTCTATTGGTGTTTTGCAGGTTAATCCTTGAAGTCGGTTTAACCCCCAAAATAGCTTTCACATAATATTAGATTGTACTTTATTCCATAGCAGCATTGGTGTATTGATTTCAGTTTGATCAATTGCATGTCAGAAACAAGCCTTCGGGTTTTGACCTCATTTGTAGTTAATCTGTCTCTTTTGGGCCTCGCTTGTCGGGAGGGCCAGGGGCACAGGCCCGTTGTCCAGCTGTCAATCAACCTGAAACACTCACTGAAGATGGCTGTCCTGCTTTTCTTCCTGTCAGGAAAATCTACATCGCTCTGACCTTCTGGCTGCATGTACAGAAAGGCTCTTTAATAGCTCTGCTTCTTCCCCATGTCTCTCGACAGTGTGTGTGTGTGTGTGTATGTGCATGCGTGTGCGTGTGTGTGTGCCATCTCAGCCTGCGAGACTCTGACAACACTGTGGTTAGATAGGTGGAGTGTTTGTACTGCAGATGTTATTGGGCTTGGAAAATAAGCCTCCCTCTCCGTTCCTCCATTTCATCCAAAAGCCAAAGGCAGATTCTAATTAGGACCGTGACAGATGTGCCCTGGGATAGCGCTGTTTACACATGAGAAAGTGATGTTCCTCTCTCTCTCTCTTCATTTCCTTTGCTGCTCCTCCTGCTACTACTGAGGGCAACTTTAACAAGAACTAACTCTGTTCCTAAACAGCATCTGCAAGTGCTGTCAGCCCATCTGATATCATTAATCCCTCCTAAGTTGCAGGTTATGCTCAACCTTAATCATTCGTGAACAAGAGGGGATTCGCGCTCTCTGACTGTCCTTCTCTATTACAGACCTCCTTATCTCCCTCTCAACACATGTTCTTTTGCTTCTCTCCATGGGTTTAAAAAGAAGAAGACAAGGCTCGTCCACTGGTGCAGATTTTTTTTCTTAGTTGTTATAAAGTGTGAGAGGAGTCTGAAACTTTTGTGTAATGATGAGAAACAAACGATAATTTATTTATGAGGGAAAACTGAGATTGGGAAAATATTGCACTCATTTCATAATTCATGACTATTTCAGGCAGCCTCACTTTAGACAATTTTATTTATATATTTATTCAAGTTTTGTCTGAAGAGCAGAAAAGGGAAGAGAACAGCTAACTGTCTTTTTTTTTGTAGAATAAAACCATGTAAATCCACACAAGTGGAGCTGTCTTTGTATTTGAAGGTATAGTGCAAGATATTTTTATATTTTTATTTCTGAAATCGTTCCTTATTGTGCCATAGCAGCCGATAGCAATGATTCGTAAAACCCTAACACTTTTATTAAAAAAAATAGTATTCCAGCTGCTAATCATTAGAATGTCTGGTCACTGCCCTGATCATGGGACATGATATTATTTAGCTTTTGAAATTATATTAAATAACTATTATTACATATAAGTATAGTATAAGTTACTGTCTGCCAGAACACATACAGTCCTGTTCTCAGCCCAAAACCATTGTTTGTATTTAATGGCTTGTTTGTGTTGTTGACTCTTTAACTCTAGCTGCAAATAAATCAATCAAGCACTTCTTTAGCAATTGCTTTCAAAGCAGCATCACAAAGTCCAACGTGAGGATCAGGTAGAGTAAATAAGAATTCCCTCTGTGAGGGGACTCTCGCTGACTGAGGCAGGTGCTAATCACCTCCCCAGCATAAAGAACATACAAACTTAATATCCGTCGACGAACTACTAAACTACTAAAATATGATACACCTTCACATGAGATTGAGACTTGATTTCAAGAATAAACCTAGCTTGAACTTTTTGATGAATCACTTTTCCATAGATACAATTTCTATTATTAATTTTTGAAACAGAGACTTTTTAAAGAATTGGTTCAACATGCCTCAAAATATGTGTGCTTTATTTGAATGATAAACACTAATTTATGCTGTAGGTAATTTTTAAAAATATATTGTTAGATGAATTTAGATATAGAGCTAATGGTCATAAACAGTGAACAGCAAAACATACCTTAAGATTTCCATTTAACAAGAACCCCTACTTTCTCTTTCTTAAAGGAATGTTCATTCATCTTCATGTTGGCTTTATTCCCTTTCGTGGTCGCCACAGCGGAATGAACCGCCAACTCTCTGGCATATGTTTTACGCAGTGGATGCCCTTCCCTGCCACAACCCATTGCTGGGAAACATTCACACACACATTCACACTATGGGCAATCGTTCTTATTCAATTCACTTATTCCGCATGTCTTTGCACTTGTGGGGAAACCGGAGCACCCGGAGAAAACCCACGCGATCACGGGGAGAACATGCAAACTCAACACAGAAATGCCACCTGCCCCAGCCGAGCCTAGAACCTTCTTGCTGTGAGACGACCGTGCTACCCACTGCGCCACCGTGACGCCTAAAGGAATGTTATGGGGGCAATTGTAAAGACTTAATAGACCCCAAATATCACAAAATTTAAAACCCCCAATTTTTCCATAATAATATATTGCTTAGTGTCAAAGATCTGAAATGTTACATATGTCACATTGGCTGTTAAACATCTAAGAAAAAATATGGGTATTTTCTCATTAGCTTGATATTTCCCCAATCACTCTCAGCCAGCTCCACCAGAACACAAATGGTACTCCTGTAAACAAACGACAATGATGCTGCAAACACTCAGAAACTTGCTTCAAAACATGGCCCAAAGTATAAGAAAGAAATTCTCAGATCACAGCTTAAAAACTAATCAACTGTTTTACTTGTTACCACCATATACTGATTTGAGATTAAGAAAAGGGTAAATTTTTTTAAATGTTTCAGAGATCAGGAGGAACACAGCTGTTTGATATTTTAATTATTTTACAAACAGTTCACAAATAAAAGATGGATTTCTTTCTAGGTGTATGCTTGCATATTAAGCATGGTGCAATGACATGGCTCACCACTGTGTATGTTTTTTCTTAACACAATAATTATATTCTGTCAGTTTTTTTACAAGATATTTAATATATTACATATTTCAAAACTATAAGCTTCACATGTGTGGTAAAGATGTGTTTCAAATTAATTTTATCAGAGGTGTTGTGGATATGTAAATATGCTAATATCATTATACATCATTACTGTTGACTATCTTTCTGATGATTTGTAAAAATCTGCAATTTATATTTGTAAATTAATTTGCAATTAACTGACATAAAAAAATGCTACTTTCCATTTCTATTCTGGTAGTTTTGGATTTAAAAATGGTTATGTGGAATTAAGTAAAACAAAATAAATCCCAGCCCATTTAAGACATATTATTTAATGCATGTCATTGTCATCTGAATATGCTTTTGCAATTAAATAAAATCAATAGATTTAAAGCATTCTTCATGTCATTATACAAAATATACAAATAAAAAATAGAAAAGTAAAGGAAAGCATAGCAACACTAAAAAGTAAAAGTAAATTGGGGTCAGGTTCACTTCATGGACATGCTCTCAAAAACACAGATGTGAATATCACAATCTCATCTGGCCACTGGAGCGCACTGCAAAGATCTCTTTGTCCCTTGGGCGTCCCCTCTGAATATATTGACTGGGACATCTACCCCACATCCCCACCCCAAATACCCCCATCAACCCCCATCCACCTATCCAGGAATGCCCTATTATCATGAGCTCCTGTGAATATAGTGCATTCTGAGTATGAGGGCCCATAAAAGAATGATCAGGCAAGGCTTTCAGACACAACTCAGTGGTAAAGACTTGCTCTTTGTCAAACAAAATGGAAGTGCGCAGACGAACGCGGCACCTGTTGAAAGCCCTTGTGGTGCTTGTCAGTGCTCACATGTGGCATTATGTGCCTTATTATTTATACAGGGCTGTCAGCTAATATTGCATGTGTGTCTCCACAGAGCACTCTCTGCCAGGCTTAAAAGTCAGCATGAGAGACACCCAAAGTTGCTTGGAAAGGGGCACGAGGCTCATCGGGGACTTGCCGCTTTCTGCAGAATTCATAGCTCTGCACTATTGACATAATGCATTTGTGGTGCTGTCTGATAAGCATTCTTTTTCATCTCCCATGTTCACTCCGCATGTTATTATGGACTAGCACTTCTGTCACTGCTCTGAATATTTTAAGAGTACATTTTAAGGGCATGAATGCCATATCGTTTTATTTTATCTGAACAAAGACCATATATCATAACTCTGTAGATATGGAACTGAACTTTTGGCTGTCTTCTGAAATTTACAGAGGACAAGAGAGTTTTTACTTAGGTGTCATCTCTCACATTTCTAATGTTATCACATATTTCTTAATGGCACAATAATGGCACAGCTGTTCCAAGCTTTATCAAATAAAATAAAATAATACTATGTATTTGTAAAATGTCTACAACAAACCAAGACCATAGCTGTCAGTATACTATAAAAAGCCTTTTTCCATTAAGTTTTTTTTTAATCGTAATCTGAAATCATAATGTTCAAGGTGCCTTGTTCCATATTGACCTACCCGAAACATGTTTTTCCTTGCAGCTATAGACTTATGCTATTGAATGAACTGTATGCAATGGCTTAACACAGTTTCTTTCAGCCAATTCTCTCAAATTTTCACAAAGCAGTTTCACAATATTTGTATTGTTGTTAATCTCAATTATGGCGCATTATTGTTTTTTTTTCCAAGGATTGTTTAAAAGGCTAAAAATTAAAGATAAAATCTGACGTAGTTAGCTAAGGATTTGCTCTGAGGTCTAGGTAGTACCCTCCCTCGAGTTTAGAATTCTTATAAGGTGATCTGGTTCTTTACAGTATTAATGAAAAGTCTAAAACACACTAAGGTTACAAATCTCAGTGGTTTGCAAATAAAGAAAGTTTGATTTGAAAGATTATAGTTAGTTATAGTTTCTTCTCGTCTTTTCTGATCCAACAAAACATATGGTGACATCTCGGCCCCTCTCTCCACAATATATTGAATAAATGGGGGAGCCCGATGATTTTTTGGGTTTGTTAAACTAACATTTAAATATTTCTGATTTCTAGAGAGTATTGTTTATTGCCAGTAGAACAAATCCCTGAAACATTTAGATAATCTTAGACAGAATTTGCACTCTCACACTTTTTGAGCCACATTTTTCATCAGACACAGTGATAAATGTGATTCTAAACAATTCTGCTTTGAAGTAACCAAAACAGAGGAACAAAACTGAATAAAAACCTTTGCATCTCTACATCTACTAGAGCTCGTATGTTATAATTTCAATAGAAGAAATACCTACTAAAGATGGCGATGAAATGACTTGATGACATCTGAAGTATCCCCATCTCTGAGCGACTACATCAGACTAATAGATAAAGATTTCATTATCCAAGCAGACAGCTGCAGAGCCAGGATTCGTGATCCTTAACAGCCAGCTGAGAGGAAGAAAGACCAGGAAAGGGTTAACCACATTGTTCATTCATCTGCAGCAAGCGACATTCCTTATGCTAGAGCGACCTCTGATTAGGGGGTGAGCTTTAATGGCAACTAATTAGCCAACCTCTTCAGCATGGCGTAATGATCAAACGAGCTGTCACCGTGTACCTGATACAATGATCTGCTTCCTCACTCCTGATATGATATTTTATTCCTCTACAATTATGCTTTCCCCATCCCACCACGTGTGTTTATTGCCTGAAGCACACATGTCAAATTAAAGAGCAGCTTATGCACCTGATATTTAATTATTGCCCACTGCACTACTGCGCACAATGAGGAAATGTCAAAGCTGGCAATTCACCTCCAGCAGGCAAGCGAAGCTTCTCTTGCAGATGAAATATCCATTTTTGAAGTTCTTTACACTGCCTGAAAAGATTGTAAAGCACCAGTTTTAGTCCTTTCATGACATGACTCGATGCAACCAAAAGCAGTTTTTCTTTTGACTCTGCCGTTCAAATTTAGATTCTTAGTTTTTGACTTGTTGGGTATCGCTTAGTGTGTAAAAGGGCCAAAATTGGGTATGCATGATGCTCTTCGTTCATAATAATATGAGAAATCCATTTGCAGTAAAATATTCTTGTATAACTAATTGGCTCTTTCTTTCTTTATTTATCTTTATTTAATTATTACAGGAGTTGGTCCAAATAATAAACCAGTAGCACTATATAATAACTACTCCATGATACTAATCATTAATTAAGCATTAATAAATAGCTAATTAATCATTTATAACGCATTGTTTCGTTAATAATACACATTTGCAAGTAGTTTATGAATATAAATTTAAAGGCTTTACTCTAGTTTTTAAAAAATCTATGTAATATGCTTAATAGAATTAACTTCATGCTTTTTTGAGGATCAGTTATTCATTTGTAAATTAAACTATAAATAGTCCTCACTTTCGATGAGCTCTGAAAAGCAGTTCACTGACAGGTAGTAAATGCTATGTAACTATGTGAATTAATCATCAACTATCGTAGGAATATGTATTAATAAAGCATTTATTATCACACTAAGTAACTGTTGCTATATGACTGAATAATGAGATGTATGAATGTACTTTCAAATAGCTTAATAATAATTTATTAACATGTTCTGAATAATCTCATGAGTCATGAACAACTAATAACTAACTGGTTTTAAATTGTGAAATTTTAATTATAAATAATTAACTGATCCTCTATAAAGCATTTCATTAATGTTATAAAACATTTTATACAGTTGCTTATAAACCAAGAGTAAATTGATCACTTTTAGTTATACAATTGTCTAGATTGTCTCCAAGCTAAAAGCAAAAAAAAACTTAATGTGTTTGTCATACAAACTATATATGCATGGATAGATGGATCGATCTCTGTTGCTGTTTTATGTGCTCTGTACGGTAACCTTGAGTGTCTATGAAGGGTGCCTATCAAATAAAATGTATTATTATTATTATTATTATTATTATTATTATTATGTATGGATAGGTGTGATGAATATGATTGTTATTGTAGTTTGATGGTAGATATTTCATCTTCGATTGATACTCAAAAAAGATTTTGGTAGGAAACACTCCATGTTATTGGAAGTGTGTCATTTAGTATATTTGACAACAGAAAAAAGATTAAAGTTGTCATTTAGCCTTTCTCTCATCTTAAAATTTATGAGTGCATAAAATGTGATTTAGATTTTATTTCTGCTCCTCCTCTCAGAGCTAAATAGCCCCTTTTTAATCGACTTCTACTTCCCATTTACTTAAACATAATGTTGTTTTCTGCTTGAATTCTCCTTTTTAAGGCTCTGCCAGTATTTCACGACATTACACTTATTTCAAAAACACTCCGTCAGTTTGGATAAGTGGCAGAAATGTTCGGTTTCCTTTCACTGTCTCTCATTCTCTTTTTACCAACATATCATGCCATTCTGCTGCTTGCTATGTACTATTTCTCTTTATTGGGTTTAATAGAGCGTAATTGGCTTTGCTGTGCCTGTAATATCCTGCTCTCTCAGGAAAGCATATTTAATGTGTATTTTACCCTCCCTGGCTTGCCTTGTTAGGGCTGATTGTTTGATTGTGTCTAACGGGCTGGCTCACCTCCACCTCAATTCAGCGCTACAGGCAATAAATACATATTTATTACTCCCTATTTCATCGCCCGCGTGCTTCTAAATGAGTGAATTTATTCAGTCGCTTGACTGCTTTATGTAATCGAATGCTTTATGAATGCAGCAGATTAATTCATTAATTGCGACAGCCGTAATGAATTAGTGAAGTGATGTTCCTTTTATGATTGCCTTTAAAAGCCCCCTCATGTTTTAAAGCAAAAGCATCTCACTTTGTTCGGATGTCTGGAGAGAAAAGGCAAGTCATGGTCCTGGCACAAGATCGTGTTCTAGTTTTGGGCTGCTTTTCAAGCAGTTCATCCTTTCATTACTTGAAAAAGGACTCTGTTAAGTTTGTTTTCAATGTCATGTTTACGATTGTCTGATAATATAGTTTTCAACCAGTGTTGTTTAGTTTTAGCAATTTCAAAATGTAATTGTTGTGTTGTAGTCTACGAAAATCTAAAACCTTTAGTCTAGTTTTAGTCACCAAAAAATAAAAGGTTTTAGTCTTGTTTTAATCAATGTATATCAATAGTTGTTTGATTAAAAAGTACCTTTTAATAAGTTAATCTAAATCTTTCTAAAGTATTTTTTAATGAATTAATTCTCCATTTCACCTTGTGAGATTGTTTATAAGCTTGTCATCAATAAATACAATGATGTATTTTTGTGAGCGCAGCGTGACCAGACCAGGAAATCAAACGGCAGTGGATACTTTATATTTTATATGACAAATTACAGCCACAAAAATTAAAAACCCACATTTTGAACGTGTAACCATGCCTCCAATAACATTTTCGTTCACTCTCGTTTTCGTTAACAAAAATTTGTGCACGTCTCATCAAGTTTTCATCAAAACAAAGACATATTTAACTTGGCAGCATCTCATTAGCGTCACGAATAAAAGGTTCATCAACAAAATTATTTCATTGACGAAAGCAACACTTGTTTCATCTGATTTTTAGGATTGGTATGACTTTAACCAATTGATAGTACAGTGATGTCAACTCATTAGCACTGGGAAGTACACCTAAATAATCATTGCTGTAGTGGCACACAATAGCCACTAAGAGGCTATGTGGTGGGAATGAACTCAATGATATGCTATTTTCCTTGATGTATTAACGTGCTAAAAAAGTAAACAAACAAATCAAAGGTGATAAATAAAGCAATATTTAGAGAAAGCATCGATCAAAGGTATTACGTTCAAAAGAAAGTGAGTATCCCAGATCACTCTCACGCTCTTCCTATTCAACCAAAACAGGAAATGCCATCAGGTAAGTATCCACCTGCATAACCATGTGACCCAATTGCACAAAATTCTAATTTGCAACAAAAAAACATTATTTAACTGCAAAAAAAAAACAAATTAACCCCTTCTCTGCTTTGTACGGGGTATTCAGGTTTCAAACTCTGACAGGACCCAAAGCCGTCCCTTGGACAGTGTTTGCATACGTCAATTCTGCTTGTGCAACCTATACTAATTTTTGAGCCTAGAATTTTTTTTAAAGCCACTTATGAATCCTTGAAAAAGATGACCTAAATAAATCTAATATTTTTACATTTACACAAGTGCATGAAACAAAACATGTTAAATATTTTCAAGATTTCATATAACTTTGATTTTACAGTTATAACCTGAGAGTTCTAGTTGGAATTTCAGCACTGTGTCTGCAGTCTTTAATATCTTATTACAATAGAATTCACACTAGATCTATAAGAATGACATTCCCAGTCTCATATTTGCACCAAATAGTATTTTACTTGAGCACTGAAATGTACTGGGAACAAAATGCCAGTTAGTCATTTGAGTTTGTGTCGTTTGGGGCATAATGTTTAAAATGGTATCGGTCTGCTGAACATTTGGATTTTTTGATGAAAGATTTTGTTTTATACATCTGAAACACCATTTACAATTCATCTGTGTTTGCCTTCAATGTATTGAAAAGAATGAGATTGACCATGGCCTGTAGTGTCCCTGTCAATAGTTACTTTATGGTATTCCTTGCATAATAAAGCTCAGTTTTTAAACCATTTAAACATTTAGAAATCAGACACTTGAATACAGTGCAATTTGCCAAATTTTCACTGATTCATACTTTTTAACCTTTAAATGTTTCATCTCACTTTCATTTTATTTCATTTTTTCTTGTCACTTGTTACCTCATTTTAACCCTTTTAACCTTTAGATTCATGCTGATTCTCCTTAAATCTCTCAAGAGCGTGTGTGCTGTGAGACGAACAGGAGAGATTTTGCAAAGGTAGATCTTAAAGCTTCTTTAAAGCTCAGCTCTTCATCTGGTATGAAAGCATAGTGAACCAAAAACAACCTCACAAGACTCTTAATAAAAACAAACAAATTTACAAAATAGGAACTGATAAAAATTGTAAACTTTACATGTTGGCAATATGTGATGTTAAAAAAAAGCCATAGCCATGGAAATAAAAGTTTCTCTTCTGCAGTGAATGGATGAATGAGCGGAGAGGCCGCTGCAGTACAAGGATTATGTGAGGACTGAGTTTATTTTCATTGTTTTATTTTCTGAAACAGCACATTATTTTAAACTGTCTTACATAGATGAACCATACTTTACAAAGATACATAGGCAGCATTTTCTTTCTGCTTTAAATGTATTTTGTTGTTCAGGGAAAAAGCCTCAATGTTAATTAGACACAACTTAAAGGAAATTCTAAAATCCATACACACTCTGTACAGCCCAGCAGCCACTCCAGCAAGCACCTGCTAAGTAAATGTAGATAAGGAATGCAGGTGGTGTAGGTTTCCTCACAGTGCCCCTGGTACCAATAGAACACAGATGTCATGGTGTCGTTCCAAACCCACAATCACAACATATGGTAATTGCTGCAGGATGAATTTGCTGGCATGCTCTCGAGCAGGATGCTGATAAAATCAAGAAGTCAGCTACCGGCGGCGTTCAGAAAAGGCCTGTCAAATCTCAGTGAAATCTGTTATATGTGAACATGCTGCCATTGGGTAAAACCATTAGCAGTGTGGACTGCTCTAGCTGTCCCCTTGTCTATGGTTTTATTTAGCTCCTGTTCTCTTCATAGATTTTGTGGATTTAGTGCACACACTGGACTGTTCGTCCTGGATGGACCTCTGTTTAAAGTGAGTTTGAGTATGGTTGATGGGTTTACCTTTGAACTTGGGGACCTTAGCAGGGGTAGGATATATGAGGTGGAAATGGTATCAGTGCTTCCTTAAGCCCTACACACCTTTACAGCTGCAGCATGCATCTTGCGTGAACTCAACATGATTGGTTTCCCTGATGGAAGTTTCTTGACTCACAGCTTGATGGCACTCAACTTATAAATGTTCCAATTATCTGCATTTGAGTGAATAATGGATCCACTCACTGAAGCATAATCTCTCACACAGACAGCATCCTGTTCACCTTTTGTCTGATAAACTGATAAAGAAATGTCTTTTGACATAATTCCGTCTGCTTCGTGACACCTCTGGCAAGTTCAGGGAAATGTATTGAGCTGTGCCATGAAAATGCAGAGGTTTTGGTCTTGCCAAGTGTAGGAGCTACTCTTTCACCTGGTAGTGATGGACTCAAGCAATACAAGCTCAGGGTCTGTGAACTGGCCTGTCGGAGTTGTCAAGGAATAGTCTTGGAAGCAGATGTAGGTGAGCTCAAGCTTAACTTATCTCAGACAGACACAAAAGAAACAAAAGAAGAAAAAAAAAAAACAGGCCACAAGGCAAAACAACGGGCTGAGCGATGTGGGCCAAAAAATTTATGATTTAAATATATGATTTATGATTTCTCGTGAACGTAAAATGAATTTTCAGATGACAAAGAAATTGTTCCAAACTAGTTTAATTTTTTTTGTTTTGATTGTACGATTTTATCTGGAAAAGTTTAAAGAAAACTAAAAGATATGGGTCTTTAGCTATTGTGAACAGTGAAAGTTTGCTCAGAAGCTTCAATGTTTTATTCATTCATTCATCTTCATGTCGGCTTTCTTCCCTTTCGGGGGCGCCACAGCGGAATGAACCACCAACTCTCTGGCACATGTTTTACGCGGCGGATGCCCTTCCAGCCGCAACATATCGCTGGGAAACATTCACACACACATTCATACATTCATTCACACTATGGACAATTGTTCTTACTCAATTCATTTATACCGTATGTCTTTGGACTTGTGGGGAAACCGGAGCACCCGGAGAAAACCCACGCGATCACGGGGAGAACATGCAAACTCCACACAGAAATGCCAACCGACCCAGCCGAGGCTCGAACCAGCGACCTTCTTGCTGTGAGACGACCATGTTACCCAATACTTTTTGGTTTAAACCCGTTTTCGTTTTAAAGAAATTGCAGGACTTGCAGTAAAAAATGAAATTTACAAGTCTGTTGGCACTTTTATGCTGGAGTGCCACATTATGTCTGAGGTGGTAATTGGTGAATCAAGTCTGGGAACCACTGCTCTAGACAGATAAACTGAACCTGACTAGAATTCTCTTCTTGGTCCCAAATTTCCCATCTCGACTCCTGAGAAGTAGATCCAGACAAGAATCGTCTTACATTGATTCTTCCAGCCTCCAGATGGCAGACTCTATGTTTAGCACTGCTCGTTAATTTGATTTGCAATCCCTGTATCTATTTAAGTTTGTCACATTCATTGAGTTGTGTTCAATATTGAGCCTATCCAGTATCTGTCTTGTGACCAGATAAGTGAGCATTCTTGTTTTTTGAGCTGCTTCATTTTTTGCTGTTTTTCAAGACTCTGTCTGCAATTTTATTGTTCTTGGATTTTTGAAGCAAGAAGTAAAAACTTTTAATTTTAAAAATTTTTTGAGTCTCCTGATTCATAATTTTCCTGCTGCATTTGGGTCATAACCAACAGCCTCCAATTTCCCAGGAGGCCCGGAGGCCCGGGTGGGAAAGCCGCTTGTGACAACTCCATAGTTCTATTCTAGGTTTTATTGTTGATGTCTGGATTCTAGAAAGATAGTCTTTTCTTTTATCTTCCCATACTCTGTCTCTGGTTTGCTTCATCTCTTTCAGCAGTTCTGACAGAAATATTGACAAGCAACATTTTTATATTCCTTCAATGTTGATTACAGGATGTAAAATTTTGCACTAACTGGACTTTTTTTTTGCTTGCAAACATAAAGAACAGAACAGAAAACACAAAAGGAAGAATAAATCAATCAATTAAAAACAAAGGGATGAAACACATACATTAAATAACAATACAGACATTACACCAATATGAGGATATTATACAGCTTCCAAGGAAAGAATTACTCCTTATTAATTTTTCCAATGAAATTATCACAATAAAATTCAATACATTTTCTTTTTTATCTAATGTAAGTGATTTACTAAAAGCATTTATATCCAACAAAAAGTGAGGAAAATCAGGTTGTGTTTTGGACATTTTTGTTTTTATATAAAAAAAGCTATCAGTTAAGTTGGTACTATAATTACCTTTATAGTAACAAATCATATTCTCTAAATGAAAAGAACTGAGAGGGCACTAAATGAGCTATTTAGCTTAGTGATTACTTCCATTATGTCAGCCTGTATAGTTATGGTAGCTAATCAATGCTAGTTTGACTATCATTAGCATTTTTCATGTTTTCTTATAGATGTTAACAGACCTTTCTTCCTCTAAACACGAATTAAAGGGCTTCCTGTGCTTGGCAGGCATTTTCTACAATCTAGAGAAACCAGAGAGAGCTGTCAATAAGATGGACTGATTGCAATGTACAATACGCTGATATCTGTGGGGAATTTTTGCAATCATGTCTTGTCTCTTCGATACTGGAAGCTCCCAATCTTTTAAAGTAAGGAAACTCTCTTACACAACATGAAAGAGACATCTTGTGGATCTGCAGCTCTGTGTCTGTGAGTGGACGCACAGTGACACTCTGACTAGTGTTGCACTGGGGCTGTTTCATGCTGTTTTCAGATGAACGCGTTCAAAAAAATCCTGAATTAAAAACAAACTGATATTTTCCTGAAAAAAAGCTTCCTCAAAAAATGAAATTGTCTCATACTTTTCTCTATTCGTTGCCCACAACTAAGAACTAAGAAAAAAGAATTGTCTTCTAAGTGCATGTTTAAGAAAAACAGACAGAGATTTTATGTATTTATGCTACTGAACAGTTCAAATTATGTTTCAGAAAATATATCAGATATATAAATGACATAAACATGTCACTGAGCTGTGGTTAGTTCATTCCATTCAGCTGCTCTCAAAATATGCATGTTGCCAAATTCATTCATTCATTCATCTTCATGTCGGCTTTATTCCCTTTCGGGGTCGCCACAGCGGAATGAACCGCCAACTCTCTGGCATATGTTTTACGCGGCGGATGCCCTTCCAGCCGCAATGTTGCCAAATATTTAGCTGAAATATTTTATTTCACCTATAAAATATAAATATAAATTTTCTTTGTCATTTTTTTAAAAGAAAGATATTTTTCACTTTATTTGCAATACATTTGGAAGTTTATTTCTGTTTCATTTTTTCCTTTCCTCCAATTTGTTAATAGTTGCAGCCACATGTAATGTGACCTTGGCTTATTTGAGTGACAAGGTTTCATGATACTGCTCTGCTAATTGTTTTTATAATAGAGATATTAAAACAAGTGATATGGATTGCATCTGTATATGACTATGTTCACAAGACTTTCCTTTTGTGTGACTGTTCGATATGTAAAATTATTATTCTCCACTTTCGTCTAGATATATATTCTTCAGAAAGTGAGTTTGGAAATATACTGAGTTCGGGTTTCTCTCTGTAGTTATAAACATGAATTGAAGCAGTGCGCTTTTGCTTCAGAACAGATGAAATCTGCCATTATTCATCTTCATCTCCTGAGTCTGCTGGTGGAAATTGAAAATGAGTGCTGTTTTCTCCATCTCTTGTCACCAGATTTGCAGCTCAGAGCATGAATGCACACCCACACACGCGCACATATTCTCTCTCTCTTTCAAACTCTATTGAGAGCGCCGACAGAATGTGGCCCTTCAAAGCGATTTCCACTAAAAAAATGTCTCTCTTGTGATTCTATGGCACCACCATCTGGTAGTAAAAGGAGTTGAGTAAAATTAGGTATGAAAGGACAAGGTAAGTGTATTCTAGTTTAATCAACCCCAAAGCAAAAAACCTGCTTAAACCAAACAAATGCTGCATAAATATTGTATTATCTAAATCTGTGCTATTAACAATTGTTATTGCATTTAATTGATCATTAGTATGGTTTGAGATTAAGAATTTGTAACAGGAAGTTCTATATATAATTTATTATTTATCAGAAAATGCTAATTAAAATTAAATAAAAAAATAATTTAATAATTTTTAGTAAAATGCTGAAAGAGACTTCAGCTATGGACAGAATGATAACAAAAAGCAGACTCATCTCATAGCTGCATATTGTATGTATTTTAATGCTAAGGTTTTCTGTAATTCATAGATATCCAGTAATCTAGGCTATAGAATTTTTTTTACTTTAACTGTTTTCAACAATTAAGTGGGTTTATTTTTTTGAGAATTCTATTGATTGATGTGAATTTATTTATTCCTAAACCCCACCTTAAGTGAACAATTTGGAATGATTAGTTTTATGTTATACTTAAATAGAGTGTGTCATAAAGTGCTAGACATTTATTATAAACATTGTGTTAAGAATCTGTGAGGTAAAAAAGCAATATATCAATATCATGTATTATATAACAATATCATTGCTTTTCTTGATGCAAAAGTCCATTCACAAAGGTTTTTGGCACCCTCAAGCAAGGACAAAAAAATTGAAGTATGAAAAAACCTATATGACTATAAAAATTAAGGTATAAGGTTGCTGTTGTGTTTTCCAATGCTTTCTTTTACAGCAGATTAAGGTCATCTTTAAAAACACAAGTTCTTGTCAATCTCTGACACCAGGGATCCTCATCAATATTCATTATTATTCATTTGACGATCATGGAAAAATCTGGCTGATTTTGACTCCAGTCTGACAGCTGCCTTTCTGGCTCTGATTTCAGCCATGGGTTATTTTCAAGGACTGTTTCTCTCAATGAGACAGTAAAGCATGCTTACTTGCATCTCCTGCTCTGGGAGTAATTGGCTCAATACACATATTGATCAGATGAGTATGAAAATGCCATCAAAATGTCAGTTGTTAAGTTTATTGATTAAGCTGTAAAGTCATAGAATCATTTGAAAGCAGTTCTTGTTTCCCCACTCCGGCGTGGCTACATTGTTGGGTTTGTTAAAGCAGATCTTAAAGAAGAAGCGTTTTAATAAAGATGAAGCGCTCTGGAAGCAGCGGAGCACAGGTTGGACTAGTGTATTGACCGGATGAAATGAGATCGCTGAATGAAGGTGTTTGCTTACCAGCAAGCTGAATTCTGAAGAGAATGCAGGCAGGGTTCAGCACGCCAAAGTTGCATCACATAATAGTCAACAGGAACTGGTCTCGAGGCATATTAAAGTCGCCGGTGTCTCAATGACTTTCTCTCAGTGCTAGAGGGATGTTGTCTCATGTCTCTCTTTCTTTCCACAGTTTCTGCAAATACACACTGAGGGATCAAGGTTATGCGAGAAAAAGGGGAATGAAAAACGATTGATTTGGGTTTCTGTCCAAGGGCTGCTTTTGTGATGCTCAAGTTCCCTGGTTACATTTTCTTTATCATGTTCCTAGGAAAAACTAACTCTGAAGTGATATAAGATTGCCTCATTGTCGATAGACACAGCCTATATCATCCAGTTAATAATGAAAGTATGTTGAGTTTAAAACAACTTTTCTCAAACTTTTTCTTTAGACAATTTTGTGCATTTTACCTTCTGATTCTCAGAATTCTTCTCATTTAAAACATGTTTTAAATGAGACAGTATTGAAAAATGAAATATAGGCTGTATGTTTCCAGTTAGAAACTTATACCGTGAATTAAAAAAAGATGTTGAAATTGTTAACATTTGATGCATAGGGCCCGTTGTTTCATTTAAACAGGACTAAAGCTTATCATCAAAGTTCAGATTGAAAACGATGCCTTTTTTGCATTTCATTCACACCCCTTGTTTGTTCCCCTGCACCTGTCCATTGTTTTACTTCTTATGTCATTACCCAGTCTTTGCCAACATCCTTCACTATAAAGGACTTCATTTCCCAGAAACTCAAAATCGCTTAGCAGTTGTATTACACCTTTTACCTCGAACACTGCGTGTACCTGTAACGTCTCTATTCCTTTCTGTGTCCCTGTGATACACTTCTGTTAAACTCTGTTCGCTGCTGTTCCTTTCTTCTGGCAGGTGGTGAGCTCAAATTTAAAATGCAGGAGCTTTTTGGTTCAGACTTGATATGCTAAGCCTGTAGAGGTTTTCCAATCCTTTTTGAGAAGTTTTTGTCATCGTAAATATTCGATATGAATCAAACATGATATAATACAGAAATATTTGTTAAATGCTAAATTACAGAAATTTTAATTTTACATTTACTGAAATGCCCGTTTTTGAAAAAGAGAGAAACAAACAACAGCTTATTTTAAAACAATACATTAAACAATAAAAACATTTTTAAAAATCTTTTTCCATTAACATGGAATCATATTTGTTTTAATATTATATTTACCCATAGCTACATTTAAAGTTGGGAACAAGACAAAATGTGGCAAATGATTTAATAATACATTTAATTTAATATACATTTATTAGCATCAAAGTCAGCTCAAGTGAGTGAAAGCATGGTTAAGAGTGAGAGGTTTCTCAGCTGTGTTAAGTTTGAAGAGCCCTACACTCTTGCTTGAACATGTGTGTGCTTTAAAGTGTTCATCAGGACAGCGCTCCCTAATAAACTGCTTCATTTCTTTTAGCAAAACGAATGGGATCAACACTCCGTGCTCTCAAGTGTTTGCTTAAGTTAAACTGAAGCTCATGTATAGATGCTTCTCTATCCTAAGCATCTACTGGACCCTCATGATTTGATACTTGTAATGCTAATTATATGTGTATTTCAGGCAAAGTATGGTCTTGACACTCATTTTCCCCTCCCTGGCCTCGAAAATGAAAATTTTCCTGCCCGAAGCTCCCTTTGATGTGTGCTATTCTGTTTGATTTGCCCATTTGAGATAATGTGTGAATTATTTACACAAGCTGGTGTGTATTGTTCAGGGGAGCTGCAGTTCACGACTACTCAAGGTTCTGAACTGACCAATGACTCTTTTCAGGAATACAAGCTGTTTGGTTAAAGAAGAAGGTGCTTTACCAATGTGCCATTTGCTCTGATTTAATATGTCTATGCTGTGCCAGTTGATTTTAAACTAAGTCATTTTTATTACCTTTTAATAATAATTCATGCCATTTATAAGCAGATTTTTAATAGTTTTTTATAAGAATTAGAAATTGGGATATGATTTACAAATTAAAATGTATGTTACATTGATATGTAGTTCCAGGGTCATTTTGCTGTACATTTAAGCATTTGGTAGAAACTTTTGTCAAAAGCGAATTACAGAAGGGAGAGAAAATATGCGATTTGTTAATCAGTAATAGTAGAAGTTGTATCAACTGATCAATAGCAGGAAGAAAATAAAGAGAGAAGAGGAAAAAGGTATTTCTTTTTTTTTAGTAGGTGTTGCCTGAAGAGAAGAGTGAACAGTGAGAGAGAAGGTTCTGCTAGGAGAACCAATAGTATTAATAAATATAACAATAATACCTTTAGAAAATTAATTTAGAACGTTCCTCTAATTTTTACATATAAAAAATGTGTGCAAACAGAAAGTTTCCAAAAAACTACACAAAACATTATTTAAAACATATAAAAATCACAATTATATAAACTATATAAAGAGCTGACCCTCTGACCTCAGAAAAAACACAGGTTGATATATCTGAAAAAGTTCTTTGAGGTATTCAGGGGTCAGTCCATTTAAAAACTTACAAATACACAATAAAAATTAATCATAAAACGTAACGGACACAAGTGCAAGGATGCTAAAACTGGTGTGACATGCTCTCATTTTGGTTTCTGTTAAAAGAACATGCCGCAGCATTCTGAACTAACTGTAAGCGATGAAGGGTTGTGTGGTTGGTCCCAGTGTAGAGAGCATTACAGTAGCCCTGAAGTGAAGTGAACTGAAGTGATCAAATTATTATTGATCTAGACCAGAGGTGTCAAAATCATTTCCTCAAGAGCCACAGCCCTGCACTGTTTTGCGCTAACCTTACATAAACACACCTTATTAACCAATTAAGCTCCTTTGGCTTGTTAGAACTACTACTTGTGTGTCTCTTGAAACAGGGTTGGAAAAAATACCAGCAGGGGCTGTGACCTCCAGAGATTGAGTTTGACAACCCTGATCCAGATAAAGTAATAGTAATAGTTTCCAATTATGGAAGAAACCAGTCAACACAACGCAGATCATAAGATACACGTAAAATTTGAGAGGAGATGGTCGAAATAACCTACACACAGCACTGCAGAGTTCCCCTGTTAGATGTCCCCTATAGACTCATACAACAGATCCGTAGACTGTGATGAATATACATTTGTGTTTTTTTTTCTTCTCATTAAACCTGCATTACTTTTGCTTTGTCCCTAGAGTCTGAAAAAGTGTAATCAAAAGTGTAATTGATTTATATGTGGTGTTTACAGTAAACATATGAAGAGTTCAGAAGTTTCTACACTCAAAACCTGTTGCTGAGTTTACTAGAAAGTAGCTTGAAAACCTGTGTTGGTGAAATAAACCTGAGAGGTTGATTCGTAATTTTTTACGTAGCCGTCATATTTAATGTGGCGAGATGATGACTAAACTTCAACAGACTTTTTGGTTTAGTTTTGAGATTTGAAGATGAACAACATTGTGATCCCGGCAAATTCTGCTCACTCCCTTGGTTATAAAAAGATGGGGTATATGTATACTGCTTTTATTAGTGATATACATGCAATGGAAATGAATTCAACAGGTGAGATCCATTATATGGTGTTAATGCCATGTATGCTCTCATGTACGCAACATTTTTTGCACAGTCAGCGCTGATGTGTACAAATTTCAAGGATCTTTGAGATAGTAATGTTCTGGAGCCATGTTGAAATATTTCATAATCATTACATTATTAAAGTTAAATAAATCATGTTGGATCATTTAATAACCAAGATTCCTTCACCTGTTGCACTAAACAATTTTTTTTAATGAAAACCAAACATGTTCGCTTTTATTACTGGCTTTAGTGTTTTAACAACCTAGTCAAATTTATATTTTTATGTTTCACAGAAGTTTTTCTTTTTGTCTTTATTGAAAGGATCATGAGTGTGAATTCTAACTTTTAATATGCATGGTTAATTTGATTACAAGCAATCAATCAAAATATTTGCATAAAATGTCTTTTTAGCAGTTGCTTCAAAACAGCTTCACAAAGCCCTAATGTGGATTAAGAATATCAATGTGGATTCCAAATAACTTAGTTTTTTATTAAAGTTGGGAGTATTAAAAAGGGAGAATCATTTATGTGTAAGTAAAGAAACCCACATACAAATGCAGTAAAATAATGTAATATGAATTAATACTAATTTGTTGTACTAGATTCCATGCTTTTTTTCTGTATAAATACATAATTAAGTCACCCTGAGCGTCATACACAATTTATTTGGAGACAAGACAACTTTTAAATCACATTAAATAGGAGGATATCTGACATTGCTACGGCACCACACATGCTCATAAGGCCTATGCTGACAGCTGTTCAAATTAAGCATCAACAAACATCACCACAGAATAATTCATTAATGTCAACTTGAACAAAATGAGCAAAAGTCTTTTCCCTGCGGGTTTATAGAATATGACAAAAAACTGAAACGAACAGCAAATGTATAGGATTTACAGAGTATGGGATAAACTTCATAAACCACAGACTCCACAATCACTGATTCAAATAAAATTATTTTATCTTTTATTCTATGAGTTTTGTAAAGAGAACAGTGTGTTACCTCCTGTTTGAGTCATGCTCAATATTTCGACCATAAACTGTTAAACATTTCTTTACACTGTACTTGGTTTTTGTGTATGTAGGAGACAGCCAGCTAGAAGAGATTCCTTAAAAACACAACAGATTACTCAAGCGCATTGAGACCTTAAGTCTCAGGAAATGCTACTATATGAAAGAATATATTATATCACTGCTTATAGTAATATTAAGAATTAACCAAGAAAGCAAGAGAGACTGATCAGTCCACTTAATAGTTGAGTAATTCTAAAAATATTTCAGCATAAACCGTGTTCATTAAGTCTAAAATCAAACAATGTATACATTTTAATTGGCCATTTGTAAACATTTTGATATCAGTCTGTTCCCATAAGCACACAATTAAGCTCTTTTCTCCAACAGTCTAGCTTCATAAAAGGTCTGTTGGCGGTCTCCTTTGTTGCCTGTTCTACTCTGCTATTATTAAAATCCCAAGACAAAAAAGCACATTAACTGGAATTTAAATGAGCTCTAACTCTGCTATGATATTGTTATGCCACCCACGTGCCAATGTTTTATTCTCTGCATAACTTACTCCATTAGCATGAACGTTGTATTTTGTGGTAATGTATGGAGATGCTGCAGCAGTGAACAGAGGCAGCTGGGAAGTATTGAGTTTGCTCTTTGTAAATGCTGGTACGCTCTTTCTCAAGGGATCCGCCCTCACTTGATTAAGTAAATAAACAGTGTGATAATGTACAAGCATCTCAACCCCTTCTTTTAGGTGAGAGCTAAAGTTATCCATTAGGAGCGAACTCTGTTAGCCTTTGAAGATAATTAGCGAATGCACTGAAATGTTGCGGATGCTCGGCAGGTGCGTTTGATCACTTCCATCAGCTCAAATGAGCGCTGACAGGACAGGGCTGGGCTAACACCCGTTTATAACCTGAAGAAAGATCTGTCTTCCTTATGAGATGATATTACAGTGGGTACAACTTAGAGTATGAATTTGGTTTCTATTTCTTTGTCATTTGCACTAAAAAATACATTTTCAAGATTTAGGTTTTTAAGGGTTGCGTTTAGTTCACTTCCTGCTTTTTCTCCTTCTACTCATTCTCTTTCTTCTTGATCTCCTTCATTTCTTTCCTCATGCTATTCTCCTTGTTAAATTTCAGTTCCTTCACTCTCCTCTCGTTTTTCTTATGTACTTATTCTCTTCTTTTATCTCTCCGTCTTCCTCTTTCCTTATTTTCTTTCATCTTGTTTTCATTCTTGTTCTCATTCTGTTCTTCCTCTTTCCTCTCCTCCTTCATCTCCTTCTCCTTTTACTTCTTTGGTTTATTCTTTTTTCTTTCTCCTTGTTCTTTTCATTCTCTTTCCAATCCTCCTTGTTCTCCTTCCTATCTTTCTCCATTTACTTATTCTCGTCTTTTCTTTCTCTTTGTTTGTTTTTGCTCTACTTCTTCTCTTTATCTTTTCTGTCATTTTTTTCTTCTTATTCTTATTCTTGTTCTACTTATTCTTTTTCACTTCTATCTGCTTTTCTTTTCTATTTCTGATTAATATTTTCTTTCCCTTTCTCATTCTTCCTGTAATTTTCTCCTCTATCGATTTTTGTACTTCTTCTTTTCATTCTCTCATTTCACCTTCTTTTTCTCCTTCATTTTAATTTCATTCTTCTACCTATTGTTATATTATGATTGTGTTATTGTTGCTATCTTTATTATTATATGTAAAGTACAATATCTCTCATCTTTTTACTATTTTTTATGTAAATTCAACAAATGTGTAAAATCTAACTGTAATGTCGGTCACAACCTGTTTTTCCATCAAACCCTGCATACAGCACACGCCATCTGCTGGCAGTTGTGGTCTGGAGGATAAGGAGATCAACTTGTGATCAGAAGGTCGCGGGTTCGATCCCCAGATCCACCGAGTTGAAGGTGGTGCCTGTGAAACACTTGCTCTCTCATCTCCAACAACAGCACTAGTTTCCCCACTGCTCCCTGGGCTCCAATGCCATGGATGCCCACTGCTCCGGGTGTGTGTTCACGGTGTGTTTGTTCACTGCTGTGTGTGTACACTGGGAAGGGTTAAATGCAGAGCACAAATTTTGGATATGGGTCACTCCGTATCTGGCTAACTTGTTGGATTTTTTTTGTGTGTGATCTTAGGCATCTCATTTCATATCACTTAGACATCTATCTATTTTAAGTTATTGACATTTTTTGACATTTCTTGTGCAAAGTATTAATTCACAGTCAGTGAATGTCATATAAATGTAAAGGACTATCCAAAAATATACACATTTCTTCAAGGTTTATTTAGTCATAAACACTTTGAGATTGCTTTTAAAGCTAGAAAATTCGATGTGGAAGTCATTAAATATTCTTTTAATTATGTTTCCCAATACATTGCTTGCTCATAAGAAATGCATTGGAAAAAACACTTCTTGATTTTGCACTTCTTTATTACTGTTGAACCCAAAAGTTGTAAAGTAGGACTGCTTTTTTTTCTTTCCCATTCATCCAGATTCATGCCAATTAAATTAGATATACAATATGAGTACTAATTTGAAAAGGCTATGGGGATATTTGATATGAAATGCTAATATTTGAAAGCCAAATTAGAGTTGAAAGGGTCACTAATAACTGTTAATTAACACTTTTTTTTTCTTACTCACGCCTCAACAAAGTTGAAGCAACTGAAAAATTCAGAAGGATTCTCTTTAACATTTCGGACCACAAAGCTAAATTTCAAAGAACCAAGCTCTGCCTTTGAAGTGTGGTATTCTCTGTAGATTAGATATTATTTTAAGATCCCTTTGTTTAAAAATTCATTTTTATTATCCCTGCATGAAATACGGGCCAATTCCCTACATAGCCAACCATCAGTGTAATTAACATCTTCGATCGAGGCTGCTTTCCTGATAATTAATACAGACTTTGGGCTCCCTTGTGATTGCTCGGAGGGGTTTGTTTCTTCAGCCCCAGCCATTCATTTGCTGAAATAGATTCATCCTAATGAAAATGAAATGTGATACTTTAATGCGAACATGACATGACTGCACCATGTTTTACAGCAGTTTTCTTAACTATGATTGACTTTGGCCTTAAGTTCATTTAGTGTCACTAGTCAACCTGATATGCATGTATTAAATAACTAAATTATTTTTATGTACAGCAAATGGTATCTGAATTGACCACACTCAATGCTAGCACAATTTTGTTGTGTTTTGTTTTCACTTCGAAATAGCATTGCTGTGTAGTTTTTGACAGAATCGATGTCCCAACACACCTTGACAGGTCTTGTTGTATTGATCTGGATGTAATGTCTTCTTTATCAGTGAAACGCAAGCAGCCTACATTTTTGGGCCTTTTCAGCTTTTGTGCTTTGGGGTTGGATGCAATAACAAGGGAAGCGTTTTAGAGGCAGGCATTTAAAGTTGTGCCTGTGTGTGTAAATGCAAGGAAAGCCACCTCGTGGGAACCCGCTAAGTGTTTTTTGAACATGGATATGCGTTTGATGAAGATCCAGACCATGAAGATCCCAAAGGAGAGTGTCTACTCACTGGTTTGGTGACAGTCTAAGCTAAAAAGTGCCACAATCTTTCAAAGCGGACTGAAAACTTCAAGATTAGGGAGATGTGTGTCCACAGTTCAATGCTATTGGTAACGATAAATCCTTAAGAGATTGTGAGCAACAATTACAGCTCATTTTGATGTTTTCTTGTTCAGAATTTCTTATTTCTTGGGGTTCGCTTTGATACATAATTGTTCATTTAGTCTACACGATCTGTAATTAACTGCTTAAGAAATACAAAAATACATGATGTTGCCTCATCATTGTTGATATGGGTGACACATAAAATGGGTGGCATGCGTTTCATAGAATGGGCATCTGTGGATTTATTGGTTCAAGTAAAAAGAAATAAAAAGAAATGTTTAGAAAAGACAATGGCATTAAACCCAGAGGAAAGAGTCAATAAGTATAGTCTGTTATGAGTATAGTCTGTTAAAAATATCACACGTTATGTCCTGCCACTGGACCTTTTGAGGTCAAAATTAAAATGATGTACATCACTGACAGGAGACAAACATGCATGTTTATATTCTTTAGGAGCTAGTGTATAAGAGTTCCACTCCCATGGTCTGCTTCCTTCCTTCTGCAGCAATGCAGCTGTTAAATCCTGTTGTTATGAAATTAAACCGAATGATTTTAACGTTAAAACAAAAACAAAATAATGAAGATCTGTTCTCTTGACAAAATCTTGTGTTGACAGTCGGCTCATCATTAATTCTATCACCTTATACAGATGTAGGTAATGAAAACTGCACTTAATGTATGTTTTTCATAGGTTTCGCTTTCAAATTTTTATCTAACTATTCTAATTATTAACAGTTTGTATCCCATCATGTCTCTTATGAATCAGATATTCTGGTGGAACAGATTTATAAATAAGATCAATCAATCAATCAAAAGGTTTTTATATAGTGCTTTTTTACCAGTTGCTTCAAAGCAGCTTCACAATGGCCTAGTGTTGATCAAGCGTTAAATAGGAATTTATATTATATAATTTTTTGGGTAGAAATAGAACTACCATAAAATGTTACCTATGTGTATTAATATCAGAAAATTGTTGATATACATTGGCCAGTAATCTCTCACTTATTATAAAATCCCAGTTTTAATTGATTTGCACTTAAATAAAACAACCAACACACTTATTTTTTATTGATGTGGGGAACAAAAAGGAGTAAAAACCCATACGCACACACGCACACACGCACGCACGCGCACACACACACACACAATTATCAGTATACCTACCTCTTGTGATCAAGGAGACTGAGCTGGAATATGTAGTGATAGGAGACTAGCCATTCAGAGCTTTAAAGGCTAGTTGATGCATAAAGATGAATAAAAAGAGGACAGAACTGGCATAATATGATCATATGTCTTTATTATTGTGAAAACTCTAGCTGCTGAGTTCTGAACTAACTGTAACTTAACTGTAGCCAACTAACAGAGCTTTAAAATAGTGCATTCTGGAGCTCATGAAAGGGATCTATAATAGACAGCATGTCCAGGACATTAGCATTGTTCCTAAAGTGAAAGAAGGTGGTCTTACTAACGTATGAAATATGGTTCTTAGAAGGCAGTTCACTATTTATTATAACACCGCAAGTTTTAATTGTTGGGGGAAATTAATAGATGAAACAAAAAAAAAGTTTTTCTAAATACAGTTTCTACATTATTTTCACTTGAAAACTTAATAAAGATTTGTTTCCTCCATACATGTAAATCAGACCTTTAATAGAAAATTTTACCGTTACTATATTTCCCACTCAACCAGAGATAGACCCATATGCTGAATAAATAAAAGATGGCAGAAAGTTCCATCTGAGTTAATTCCACTCCGCTCAATTATACAAAGACCCTCGAATTGGAAAGTTTGAGCTAAAGACGATTCTCATGAATTCGAGCTTTAACACAGGGCATTTAATATCAGCGCTCCTTAATGGGGTCTTGGTGTTGAATTATCTATGGTGTCTCTGTGATTCTAGAAGGACCATCAAACCCCTGAACTTGAGAGCTCTGTCTTGTAATTGAATAATACATTACATGTGGCAATTATTTTCGTTAGAGATAGACGGTGAAATCAATAACCAGGGGAGTAGATCAGTGACTGCTATGCTCTTGTCTTTCCTCTCTTGTGGCCAATTACATCATCACAGGGTTAAACACCTTCCTAGTGTAGGCTATATAAAAGTCTGGAAAGCCAGATAAACTTTGCACTAGTCAACAAGTGGAAACATTTTTTAATAACCAAAAAGCTTGGTGGCATGTGCAACTGGTTGATATTCAACTTACATACTTGGTAATTAATATTTTTATATATAATAATTAATATTTTTTATGCTAGTTACATGAGCTAGACAGGAATGATGATCATAATGATGCTGGTGTGTTCAGTTCAAGGTAATGCGTTTCTCAAAATGGCGCTGTTTGATTGAGTTGGATTAAGGAGTTGTTGTGTAATGAACTTCTGTACAGTCATGTTTAAACAACACATCAACAAGGTATCTCTCAACAATTCAGTCCTACCACATAAACAAATGCAATTGTTTACACGCAATTACAGTTGCCTTTAGAAATGTGGACATCGGGTCTCATTAAATACAGATGCAGTTTGTGGCTAAAGAGAACACTGTCTACATCAAAGGCTCAGCTGCATGAATACTAATAAAGGATGAAATAGTTCAGTGGTGCTAGTTGCACTAGTATTAAGTTGTGTTGGCTTTTTCTTTTTTATTATGTTAGTCCTCTTTTTAAGTGCACCCAGTATGATGCTGAAAGGTAACGTTTGGTTTTGGGAGTCCCTCAAGTTGTTTTTTTAACAGTTTATTGCTGTTTTCTATCAATAAAGCTGTTCTATAATTTAACTCTATTATACTGGCAGCAGGGTTCCATTAACCTACTGTTACGAGACGTAATCATTAACACTAACTCCAAGAAGCAGATAAAACAATAAAATCATGCTCTTTACGTGGAGCGATGAGGTCATCACCAGTTTACAATAGGAGAGAAAATTTTTTTTTGCAAAACTTTTGTTTGAGAAAGCAGTTCATTACTGTGAAATGTTGTTGTTTTTTATTGTAAAAGAATACATTTTCATTTCATTTTGTGGTACCAATCAAAGTTTTAAGAATGCGTTAATAACCAATTCTAAAACTATACAACAAAGACAATTGACATTTGGGAGTGTGTAAACATGTTGAAGAGGGTTATCGACTTTAGCACGTGCAGTCCCTGCGTCAATCACATTCCAGTTTCTTTCTTTTCTTTTTTGATACAGGGTAGTTTCCCTAAATTTATAGTCCAATTTCATCACATAGATTAGTTCAGTGTCTCCAAAAGGTCTTAACTTTCAATTAAAAATTATGCATTTACATTTTCAATCGAATGACAATTTTATCCTTAATGTCAACTGAAATTAACAAAAAGTCGAAAGAAAGTTGAACAAGTCACCCTTGAAAATTTCGCACATATTAACTGTGGCTGAATTTAATATGAATGCTCTTCACGCTTCCTCCCATCTCTGCTTCACAGAAGAAAAAAAGGTATCTGTTGAAGACACAAAAGTCCTGGGTTTAACATGTTTTTTTTAACCTTGTATTCAGAGCACTATACAAAGAGCTGCAGAGGAACAGTAGAACAGAGGCTTCATCCACGCTGCAGGACAGAGGAATTCTACCCTGGACCAGATGAGAGAACGACCTCATGAAATAAAGATCATGTTCTCAATCTCAACATTGCCTGCTGTGGAAGTACAGAGGAGACAGAAAGGGAGTGATGCTGGGGTGAGTTTTACAGAAGGTTAACGCATCCACGGGCTACTCTAAAGAAATGCACAACTAAAAGAGCTCACATCAAAAGAAACCTGTTTTTCTTCTATTCTGTGTGCCGCTTTTGCATATTTAATGAACAAAGGCTGTACACACAGGCCTGATCTTCTTTCAGCTGATGTAATATTATAAATTCCAGTACAACTTTTCCTGAAATTTATAAGGAGTTGTTGCCGAATCCCAATTGTTTTGGGTTTTGTGCTTAACTATTAAAGTTGACTTGCCATCTCTTCTCAGCTTGAAGGGCAGAAGAAGAAAGAGAGGAGTCAGATCTGCTATCTTCACATAAAAGACCGCAAATGACCTATTGGGGCATGGTCTTTAAAGACACAGATGACAATCAAAAGGACAAATATGCCTGTCTGTGGGAGCAACAGAGGCCCTGCACTTCTATGAAGCCTTTGACCTGCAAGTTCAAAGCCTGAAGCGGACCAGACCTCTGGACCTCCCTCAGAGAGCAGCAGACAAAAGCTTTGTTCATACTTAAGCAAAAAACACCAACCGCCATTGTTCCTTTGAGGCGAGCAGCACCTGTAGAAAGTGAGAGATAAAGGCAGAAGAAGAGCAGCACAAAGCTGAAGTTCATCCGCAAGCTTGTGAAATTACACTTTCCAGCTTCCTGACAGATGCATATTTTCTTCTTTTCTTTCAGTAGTTCGACGAGAGCCTTTGGTTGAGCAGTTCTTGCTCTCAAAGAGTGATTGATGTGTTGTTTTTGTAAAGGATGAGTCGCGTTTTCTTCTCTCCCTTTCTGCTCTTCATATACATACAGGCTAATTTATTCCCCAGAGGAGTTGCTTGACAGCAGGAGATTAGAAACCATAAAAACATCAATTATCTTCAAAATGTAGTTATTTGTCCATGGTAAAGTTCGTCACTGGAGTTGGTTGACATCAGTGGATAATTCTCAGATGCGTCAGAAGAAATCTGTGTGACAGTTTATCAAAATAATTGTCTGAGTTAAAGCCACTAATAATTTGATCAAGTCCAGAGGAGCATTTTCATGTTCAAAAACACTTTATAGTTGAATAAAACACTTCAAGAAATTATAAGTTGTTCCTTTTGATTTCAAAAATTCTTCTTTATGCTTTGATGCATTTATTGGAGATTTCAAATGTTCTGAGAAATTATAGCAAATACAAAGTAATTTTGTCAGACAAGCAGCAGCCACCATTTTCCCTCTGGGTGGATAACACGAAGTGATGGATATTGCAGTTTATTGACTGTCCACAACGCTGTGAGCAGACTCTTGTTAAAACCCATGAAAAGTTGTCAACTTTACAACCCCAAAATACCAGCTAAATACTTGTTCAACCAAATAATTGAGCATATAAGATAGAACTATCTTTTTCAACACAACCTGACCAACGTGACTCAGAGAGATTATGGTAATGCACATCACTGGTGGTTAGACTTTGATTGCTATTGTGAGCGGCTTTTTTTTACTTTTATACTCTAGCTATATTTCAACTTTTAAATATTTTGTATCAATCATAAGCCCCTTGAGAGACAGTTATTTACTAAGGTGGACAGTTTAGGTTTTGATTACATCATAACCAGTCATTTCATCTTTATGCTTGTGTTTGATTGGTGGTGACCTGTCAACAGCAGACCAGTAAACACTTGACTGGACGTCCTTTATCTCTTTACTGAAACCTATTGGTGACATCACAGACCTTTTGTCAATATTTTATTCTTGTTCAAAGCCCCACTCTACTCGTCATGTTAACTAGAATCAGCTTTTTTCAGTCTAAATTCTACTGGCTGGATCGAACTGTGGTTTTTCACACGATAGTTATTTAGTTTTTTACATGATGAGATTTTAATTTTAGGGCTCCCTAGAATAAACATTTCAGATTTTTCACATCAATATAAGTGGGTGTATCTTATCCAACAATCCATTGGTTTCATTTTCTTCAAGAACGATCATTTAAGGAAGGTGATGTGTCAGATTGTCTGTGTTTGTTGCGAGAGCCTATAACGTTGCCATGTATGGGAAACACAGCATTATTAAAAACCTGTGTTACCACTGTTTGCCGCCAGATGGTGCAAAGATATAGTTTTTTTAGCACGAACTTTAAACAATTTTAGCTATCATAGCGTACCAGATACTAAAACATTGTTCAACAAATCAAATGCTTATGTTTAAGTACATTGTGTTTAACATTGTGGAATGGATTGTCGCTCATTTAAATTTAGGAAAAACTCTCAATAAGCACCTGCGTCTCCATTAATTTTACAGTCCATCAGTCGCATCATCTAGCATCAAGTAAACCAAAAACCTCAAAGGCAATGGTTTCACACATGTGAAAAACTCATGCAGCCCGCTCATGCAGCATATGCAAAGGTGTTTTGAAACCTTTAATCACATATAATGCTCATAGAAGAAGAACCAGCTACATCTAAATCTTTTCGAAGGTAAAAGCTCTTGGGTGAGTGTTGAAAGATTATTCTACCAGTCTGGGATAGTGACTGGCAGTTTTCTAATGAAAGAATATGGTTCACACTTTAGTCGCAAACATCTGAACATTTTTTTATTGACTGATGATACCTAACTTTTTATGTTTATAAAAATACTCCTGTAAAATGATCGCGTTAAATCCAGAGAGTTGATCCTTTGTTGTTTGGTTTCATGTGCAGGTGTTCTGGAAAATAAGTCTGTTTAACTTCATGCTTGCTGATCACATAGACTAATATTGTCCAAATGGCTGGCAATGGCCACTTCTTCTTTAAACATATCCTGTAGCACTGATTTGCCCTTCAGATTTGAGGACAAGTGAAGCTTTGTGTGAGGGCCCACAAGCACGGCTGTGTGTTTGCAGTGGAAGGAGGTAGCTAGCTAGCTGTGCTTGCCTCTGGTGCTAGTTAGCCTCATCCAACTCTCTGTCTCTTCATGCCAACCCAGCCCTGTTTCTCTTGAGACACTGCAGATTTGATCTTAAAAGTGTGGCTGGAAGACAATACTGAAACTCATGTGATATCGGCGACTCTTTGGTCTTCTATAGGCCGAGAGAAGGTGAACCATTCAAGCCTGTCACTAATGAGCTTCTACAAAACCTGACATGAGATTCTGCTAAAAGCTGAACTTTCCTAGAGCTGATGAAGCTTTTTATTGAGTAATTTCATAGTTTTCATTTAGTGGGATCTGTAGAACTTGTATGATCAGGGTATATACTTTTTACCCATTGAACCAAAATATGTGTTAAAAGTGCCATATCATTACTATTTTTAATCATTCATAATAATATTATGACCCCTCTACACTATCACTGCACCCTTAATAACCTTCAAAAGACAGTATTGGGACAATGTTTCCACCACTTTCTTATTGGCACACAGAAAGTCCACCCATTTCCGATAAATGCATTCATCTTTTGGTAAGCCAAAAAAACACTTTTGACAAAGGATATCCAAAAACACGCTTTCTTTTCTTTTTTTTATACTATGCGGCTCTGTTGCAGTTACACTTCTGTGTCAGTCATCGGTATGTTCTACATTGAGATGCATTTGCGGTTCATCTGATTGGATAGTGGGTGGTGCTATGGTCAGTTGGCGTGGCTACAGCCATCAAGCCATTTTGAGCTCCAAGAAAAAGAAAATAGAATTACACAAGCATGCATGAACCAATCTGAATATGACTCCATGAGGCATGAGGCTGGTTTTGATGAGGGAAAAAGATTAAAACAGGCAAAGATTTCTGAAAAGTGGAGTTTGAATGATCCATAACCTTAATTTAGATTATTGTGTTTAATAAATCTAATTACAAAAACCAAGCCACTTTTCAAAGCAACTTAATGAAGTCATCCTCTGCTCAGACGTGTTCATGTTTGGCAAATTTGCTCCTATCGTGATATCAGATAGTATACCTTTTTATTCACAAGAACATGAATTGAATTGTAGGTTTATTCCATTTAGGTTATATAGTGACTTTTATTTCATTGAGGCTTAGGATGTTTTTGTTTGTTTGTTTGTTTGTTTGTTAATGCTATTTGCATGTCATTTTTTGTCGTCAAAAACAAGCTTCGATTTAAATTAAAAAAAATTAACTTTGGTCACAATCTAAGGTTATATAAGTGTTCGTGGTGGATTAATAGTCTAATAATAAAAGATGACTTGAGTTAAGAATTATTTTAACAGAAGACAAAAATGTTCCTAAAAAAAATTCACCAAACCACATTTTTCCAAGATAATTGATCAAATTTCTTTTAGGAGCATTTTCCAGACAATGGATTTCCAGGATTATTCCTTCCAGCCCTAAACTTAAGGAGTTCCCTCAGCAGCTTTTAATTTAGGTTTCCTTTTAATTTTGTTACTTTTCCAATGTATGTAGCAGCTTAAAAGGCTATTTCTGAGAGGACGTTTTTAATTGAGGTATTCTTCTGCCTATAAAGTTGGTCTCTACCTCCATCTAGAGGAAATGTTTTTAATCACTAGTACAAAAACTGTTAAAAACATATCACAGTCAGAAATTGTTCATATGTTTTCATTGTTTCATCCGATTGCATTTATTATTTGTAAATTTTAATCTTACTCATTTGTAAGCTCGATTAGAGGACCCGGAAGCCAAACGGAAGTTGGAAAGGCCGCCAAAAAGGAAATGAGTTTATAGGACAACGTCTTTATTTTCATTGGATGCTATGTTGTTTGACGTTAGATTTGTTTAAAGTTTTGTTTGCAACATTGTATGTTGTATTCTTGTTAATTGAAATTGCTTAGTGAACAAATTTTGTGTCGAAAACTGTGCCCCCTGTTCCCTAATTCCTTCAGTTAATGCTAACGCCATTTGATCAGTTGTTAAGGATTTGACTTAAGGTTCACGTAACGTTATATCCATACGTTCATTTTTATTCTCCATTATTTCATTGCAATTGCGTATTTGTAAACTTATAAGTTTTTGTAGAACTGAAACGGTTTAGTTACAATTTATCTTCCAGAAATATGCTGCTTTTGCTAATTTGCATTAGTCAACGTAATTGTTAGTTCGCTAAAGTATTTATGCTTTAGGGAACTAGCAATAACGTTGACTCTTCAACAAGCACAACCAACGTTTTAATTAATTAAATCTTATTTTTATTAAGATATAAAAATGTGATGGCATTCTAATCGTAAAGAAGTAAGTTAAAAACACGTGTTCTAACGCCAATAAATTAGATTCTCGCCTACGTTTGTTAATTGCGCCCAGCTACAGCGGCGAGTAACTGATTTAACGCAACGTTAGTATACTTTTGATACTTATACTAGTACTATGATATAACAAATGCACACACCCCAAAAAACAAGCCATTAGTGTCCATTTTACTGTATTTGCTGGAATATGATGTACTGTGTGCTCTGCTGGTGCTAAACGTAGATTTAGCACCAGATTAAGAGAACATCTACTCTTCAGTATCTTAGTGCGGTTGAATGCACTTTTTTTTATCAAAAAAATGATAAAATGGTCAATGATATCAATTCCTGACAACACCACATAGTGGCGGTGTTGGTCAAAATATGTAATTTTTCCCCGGTACTCCCAAAAAATAAACAGAATGTAAAACAGGACAACATTTCACACTTTACTTTATATATAAATAACATAATTGATGTAGCAATCAATCAAAGACCACATAATGTTGTCTTTTTTAACAGGAGATGAATATCAGTGGCACAAAAGAGAATAGTCAGTGGGACAAATGTATTTAACTTCACATTCACATCATTTATGAAAAAAAAGGAAATGTTGTTGTTCTAGTTATATATTCTTCAATTGCATAAGATTAATCCAGCTATGAGAAACAACTAAACAAAAGTAAAGCAACTTTCGTCATTCTATTTTGTTGTGATCATATTTCACTTTCAAGGCAGATATCCCATTAAATTACCTATTAAAATGAGTACTTCTATACTTTTCATTGTGGGCAAGCTGAGCAGTCTGTAGTGTACAAAATAATGTGGCACCATCCAGTTACAAGAATTACCCAGATGCCCTGAACTGAAGCAGAGAATCTGAAGTGTGGTCATGACTAAGATAGCATGATGCAACAAAGAAGAAAAGACAAATAGGTGGGATGGATAGTCAGATGATGATGCTTTTACTATATCCAAACTTGGGTTACTCTACTTACAATATTATATCATGTATTTTTCTTCACAATTGAGAACATTGAGAATCAAACATTATCTTGTAAATAACAAAGAATGTCATTGTCTCTCCCCTTCTGTAAGTCGCTTTTGACAAAAGCATCTGCCAAATGCATTAATGTAAATGTAAAATGTACATTTTAAGGTGGGCTAAGTTTATGGAGCAGATAGTAAACTGTTAGTTTAGATCTCATCCTCTTCCGTATATCCATGCCTCTGCTAATCTAATGGTATTTGCTTCACCTTTACAATGTGACTGTTTACTGCTCGCTTTCAAGAGGAAGTAAATACTTATATGCATGCCATTTAGCTGGGTTCATTGTTATATTTTTGAAAGTGTTTGTTTTGTCTCTTCATAAATAGTGTGTTATGAAAGATATCTATTATTGATCTGACAACTGCTCTTTGCGCCTGCCTCCATATGTTCCGTCTCACTTGGACTTACATGTGCCTCTAATGCAAGTGCACACTATTGATCTTGGGATGAGTGTATGGCGTAAAGGATGACCCGGGAAGACGCTTATCAAATACATAGTGGAAACGCTGGTGAGCTAATGGCCTGTAAGTCTGCAAGCACATGTCAAGATAAAGTGCACTGTAGCCCACTGAGTGAATCCCGTTCGTGAACAGAAGAGTAATGCATTCACTTTTTCAAGTATATTATTCACAGCCAAAGAACGGCTTGGTCTAAGCCAACTTGGGTGTATTTCCATGAGTATGTTAAATATTAAATAAAAACTAAAATCCAGAGACAATCATCTCTATGGCAGTAAACCTACGTGGTTGAAATATTTTGGATGAGATGATGATATTTTGGATGAGTTATTGTCCTGAAGAAAGATGAACTTCAAAGTGATTCCACACTTTGTACTGGTTTTTGAACAAGGGCAGAAAATTACAAAGATGAAATCCAAGAATTTTCCCAGCGATGGGTTGCGGCTGGAAGGGCATCCGTCGCGTAAAACATATGCCAGAGAGTTGGCGGTTCATTCCGCTGTGGCGACCCCGAAAGGGAAAAAGCAGACATGAAGATGAATGAATGAATGAAATCCAAGAATAATGATTGAGGAGTTGCTGGAAGATGGACTCCTCCCTTCATATATGGCCTCTTTAAAAATGGAATTAGAATAGGCCACTTTAAATTGTGCTAGCTTACCTGAGGTCCTTGACCTTGATCTTTGAAGTATAATTTTTATTTTTTTTGCTAAAATTCTAAAAATGACTTGCCGTAGTGATACACTGCCACACCAATCTATTCAACATGAACACCTAGACTGAAAGCAAGCTGTTTTTATGGCCAGAAAGTGTCAAACTTACTTGTTGAAGTAAATGATGATCACAAAAATGATCATCTTTCAACAACAGTCCAAACCCAACATGGAATCGCTGAGCAAGGAATTATAAGTGATAGGTAAACTCAATTTGTTCTTGTACAGGAAAAACTTCTTCAGTTGCACTTTCACTGATAACAAAAAAAGAGTTACTTGTTTCTGAAATGCTGAAATAATTCTGAAATTTTTATCAGCAGTGATGTTGTTTTTCTGCAAAATTACTTTTACTTGTGCACACACCAGCTGCCTTTACAAGAAATAATAAAAGAATTGATGGGGAGGACCACAATTAAACGTAGTTGGACGGGGATTTACACCACAGACCGATCAAACATGATAAACCAACCAGCCTGAACCCAGCTTGGAATACTGATGACATTTTACTTTTTCTGCTTTAACAAAAGTGACTTGATGAATTTGAACAACTTTAATAACAGTTTGTTGACACTTTTCATGCACAGGTTTTTGTCCAAACACCTTCCAAAAGTGAATTTTTTATAATAATGCAGCCTTTTATAGATTAGGTTGTCATATAGTTCCATGAAAGAGTAGAGGGGGTGTTAAGTTAAGTTAAAGTTAAGTTCCCATTCACTTGGAGGTGGCAGCGAGGATTTAAAAGTTTCCCTGTATGCCAACATCCCAAAATGTCTGACTGTAACATAATTTACAGGTGCTCTAAATGATAATGATAAAAAATGTATATGCAAATGTAATTGAAACACCCAAAAATGTACCTACTGAACAAAAAAATTATAATTAGAGGAGCAACAATTTTGTCTATTTACAAAACTCATACATTGGGCTCTAATTTCATGAGTTAATTATTTGGTAATTGAATGTGGGTTTGACTCTAATAAATGACTGACCTGAATGTTAATAGAACACCAAATGATAAGCCAACAAAACTTTAAGCAAATGTACTGCACTGACAGTGTGTACATGGCCACCGGAGCTGTCACAAAATCAATAATGGACATTAACTCCAGGCACACTGTATGATCCGGGAGTGACAACTGCACTTAAACAGGGGAGTACCATAAATTATTTCTGAGCATGTGCACTGCGCCTGATGCACTCCTGACTTTGTATAATTGACTTCTTAGTTGCATTTATAGGTGCTTAGACTTGCTACAAGGTGCTGTTTTTGTAACACAACACCAAACTCTCGCTGTTATATAATTTCCACTGAACACAAAAATGTGAGAGGGATTAGGTTTTGTTGAAGCTGTTGAATTGTTGTTGTTTCTTGAAGCTGGCAGCATTGAAGTGTTGCCATGTCCATTTATTATGTAAATGCTTGAGTTTGTTGCTTTGGATTGGCTCATAACAAGATCAAGCTTATACAGTTAACGTGGAAATAATTAGAGCAGAAACAGGAAGCAACATTCAGATATCATTTTCAATGAAAATCCAGCGAGTTCTTCCTCCATGCTGCTTGCAACTAGATAAAAACACTATTTTATTTAGGTTCTGATACATCACTGATTCAATTTATTTTGTTAAGATTTAGATCTGTGTGCATATAGTGAAATTAATAATAATAATAATACATTTTATGTGGAGGTGCCTTTTTTGGTACATACAAGGAACCATAGTAATAAAGCAACAATAAAGAAAAAAACAACAATAATACAATTAGTAATAAACCAACAATATTAAAACCAAGCACGTGAACCCAGTGATGATCTCTAGGGTTTGGGTACAACGAGAGACTGAGGCTGCTCATCTAAGGGACTGGACAGGAGTACGAGTAGAAATGAGTTCAGTGAGATAAGACGGAGCAGGTTTAGGTAGAGATTTTATGTTAGTAAGAGCACTTTGAAATTAATCCTATATTATATAGGTAACCAGTGGAGGTGTTGCAGTCTGCAATCTGGTTTGTGTAATCTGGTGGCAGCATTTTGAACGAGTTGTAGTTAATGGAGAGATTTACCGAAAAGGTTAAACAGTAGTGTATTGCAAAAGTCTAAGCACGAGGGGACGTGAGCGTGAACTAGAACAGCAGTAGATTTCTGGGAGAGACGGACAGAAGGCGGTGAATATTTCTGGAAAAACACTGTGCAGGTGATTGAGCTAATATGAGCATCAAAAGACAGAATATAATCAGGTGACTCCAAGACTCTTTACCTGACTGGATGGCATTATGGAGTTAGAGTTGACTGTAATAGTGTTCATGTTAACCGCTGACAGAGAGTTATTTAGAACCAACAAGCCATTTTCATTTTGTTGCTGTTTAAGTAGAGGAAATTAGAAAAAAACAATGACTTTAATTCAGAGAGAGAGAGAGAGAGAGAGAGAGAGAGAGAGAGAGAGAGAGAGAGAGAGAGAGAGAGAGAGAGAGAAAGGATGAAGTATTTAAGGTGGCTGTATTTGAAGAGATGTATAATTGTGTATCATCAGCGCAACAATGAAAAGCAAACTTTTTTTTTAAATTGAACCAATGGGTAGAAGGTAAATAATGAAGAGGTGTGGACCCAGAACAGACACCTGGGGGACACCAGTGATTGATTTCCAGCAAGGAATTGAATTCCTCTATATACTAGAGGTGGTATATGAAATCAGTTTGATCATGAATGTGTGAAAACAAATCATGCATAAAAAGCAAGAGCTACTTATGTTTTAGGTTTATGTTTTGCTGCTCAAATATTCATGAAGAATTTAATAGGACAGTGTTGGCAGTGTTGTTTTTTATGGCGTAAATAAGATAATTAAGGATCAGCTGATCAATTTTATGCACTTCCAATCTGTTGGTTATTCACATCATACATTTAAATGACCCAGATCACAAATGGACATTTATTTCAATTTTGAATCAATGCTTCCACTGATTTAAATCCAACTTTTCTTTTTTGCTCATTAAAATGTTGTTTAATCAATTTCAAGAAGCTCAGTCAAAGTGAGTGGATACTGATTGAAAAAAAAAACTAGATGTACTTTATAATAACTAAACACTTTGAATAATACATTAAACATTGGTAAATAGTTAACTATTTATAAAGCATTGTTTGTATGTTAATACGCATTTGTAATACGTTTATAAACATAACTTTAAGCATTATATTCTTGGTTCATGATCATCTACATGCTTAATAACATTAATTTCATGCTTTATTTAGGATCAGTTAATCTTTTACTAGGCATGATTAGTCCTCACTTTAGATGAGCTCACAAAAACAGTTAACCAGTTAAGTTAAAGTTTTACAACTAGCTGAAGGAATCATGAGTTACAGTAGGAATATGTTTGTGCATGCTGAGTAACAGTTACTGTATATCTGATAATAAAATGTATAAATGTTCTTTCAAATAGGTTAATAATAAATTATTAACACAGTCTAAAAGATCTCATGAACCGCTTACATTATACAACTAATAACTATCTTTTTTAAATGGTGAAATGTTTGATTTATAAATCATTAACTGATCCTAAATAACAACATTAATGTTATTAAGCATATTATATAATAACTTATAAAGCAAAAATAAAGTATTTAAAGTTATATTTACAAGCTGCTTAAATGTGTTTTTAAAAGTTATTAGTTAACTGTTTGCTAACGGTTATTTAAAGATTAGTAGAGTGTAGCTATCATAAAGTGCTACCAAAACAGTTGTTACAGATGAGACCCACACAGACATGAAATATTACCAAGACAGGGTTTGTGTCTTTAAAACTTTTGCAAATCTTTGAAAACAGTTATGATAAGAAATAGCATACTCTTATCACACCAACTTAACTTTTACCAAATTCTTTATCAACACTCTCAATGTCAGCAATTGAACTAAACCATGGACTCCGGAAAGGAGTCCTGTTTATACAGTCATATTCCACAAGTTTATATAAACATTTTAAGGAAAATAGTCTTCAAAACATTTTTTCAAATATTTCACTACAAAAAAGAATATAACTTAATTTCACAAACTGCAGACCTTGTTTCAACAATATTTAAGTACTTTATTTGACTCTTCTAAAAGTGTAAGGTAGATTTAAAAAAAAGATTTAGGTGGATATATAGACAATAAAACATTTCAAGAACAGTAGTGTTCAAACACAGCATTTTCCCCATTATTACTGATTATTCTTATTCCAGGGGATAATTTTAACAATGATCAGTTGTGCCGGGTATATCTATCTGACCTGAATCGTTTTACAGCAGCAGGGGGTCATTAATATTCTAATTTTCATTAAAGATTCTGTTTCTGATTTGACACTTCGCTTGCTCATGAACAGACTGATTGTGAGTCATACTTTCTGCACTCGTTTCCATATAACCCCAATTTCACGGATTATTGGTAATCGAATGATAACAGGTTTTGATGAGGAATTTAGCGAGCATCACTTCACCGATTTCATGGCTTAGTCGTTCAACCACGCATGACTTTACCAAGAAGTAAGAGTGCAATGAAATCAGAAATATGCGGAAATCTGGCTAATGTAACGTATCTTATATCACAATAATGAACATTGCTGGCTTTAGTTTATGGTCTGTGAAACTGACACTTGCTTTTCTTCACAAAGCATCGGTTGAAGTGTCATCCCCACAAATGTACAGGTGTGAAAATGTCTTGTAGAAGCAGAATGTTCATTTTGTATATTTTAAAATTCATTGTTTGGTTCGAGTTGAAATTGATCTCCTACAAGAATGCAAACAACAGTCTTTTATCTGGTTTGGGGCCAAAATGGCCATTTCATCTTCCATAAAAAGAGGCCACAAGAGAGTGATGTGGAAAGAATTGATTTTTTTTCTAGTTTGGACTTTTTCTTGTTCCACTCAGGGTGAGAGGCTTAGTAAATATTAAGTTTTTATATTCTGGCATTGATCTCATTAGCGGATGTGCGTCACTTTGCCGTCAATCAAAGCAATTGCTTTTTCTGTAAAGCAAATCCGGTAGTGACAACATACGGAACCGCCCCATACAGCTCTCACTAATGAAAACTTTTCAACTAAGATCACATAAATATAGAAACAAGATCAATTAACGCCAAAACAAATTAAAAATAGAATCAATTACAGTCGTGTTATACTCTTAAAAGTTTGGCTGATTTAATCAACGTTGGAAATGGTTCCTGTTTCGTACTGTAAAATGATGTTGGCCATTTTTAGGCTGCTTAGCATTTTAGGCAGATTCATCTGTCATGGCTGAAGTGACTGGCTCACTGCCATTCTTCTACCAATCCAAAAGGCTAAAGCACTTGCTGCTTTTTTTAGCTCCATGTGTTGATGTATTTCATTTAGATCAGTCCATTTCCTTTAAGTTGGACATCCAGCGCTGGAGGCTTGTAATCCATTTAGTTAATGACGTCTTACTGAGGCAAAATCATCACACTTCCGTACTCGATTATGCAGATCGGTTAACAAACATCGTTATTGCTTTTAAAAAATTGCTTTCCAAAATGAACCAAAAATAGCTGCCCTGTTTTTAGCTCTAATGAAAGTTAAAGAAATAGGAGCCAAAAAAAGGCTGGTAGACTTGGAGAATTAACATTTCCCTTCACTTTTTTGGGAATAAATTGATTGATTGATTGATCGCCTTTATTTGTCACTACACTGTTACATGCAGCAAAATGGGACCCCTCCGACCAAGATGTAGACACACATTACAGGGGGGAAGACCGGTCGGTGAGGTAAATGTGTTCAATTGTAAAAAGTTTGGAATTTAATTGGAAGATAACATACTGTGGGATAAATTGTTGGCAATATAACAAAGAATAATATTGACTTTGCACTTTTATAAGGCAAATAATTATTTCACCTCAGTTAATTATCAAAAAAGTTTGGTGTAAAGGTAACAAAAATGGGTGAGATTATCAGCATTGAAGCAGCATATAAACTGTTTACATCCTTCTGCATGGTACTCCTCGCACCTTGTGGAGTTTCAATGATCATGAGAGCATGAAGATCCAGCCCCAAACTACCTGGAGAATATTGTTTATGTCTTTTAGACACCTAGACCTATCACTATATACCTTATTGTTGAGTTGAGACTCAGTGCATGGTTCAACAGTGGTTCAGTTCAAATCTGACTAATAGAAGTTCTCCGTCTAGCTGGATCAGTTCTCTTCTTCTGATCTGTGTCTAAATTCTTGAGTTTCTCTAGGATCTTAAATAAAGTCTGTTAAAAAAAACTGAGAAAATACTGGTAGAACATTACCAAGACTTTTTCTGTTTATTATCATCTTTAAAACGGAACCTTCCTTAAGTATAAAAATATAAATAGTCGTGCATTTGCTGAACACTTATTATCTTGATTGATATTTCTGTATTGTATAATGCTACACAAAATCAGAATCACGAGTTTGATGCTTTGTCATGAGTGGTGTCATGAGCATCATGATTCTGAGTATTTTGAGGTTTTGAGTCCTGATCACTTCCTACTACTCTTCTCTCCTGGCACCAAAGCAAGCGACATTAGTGAGTGAGCCTCTCACTGGGGTCTGTAGGCACAAACAGCCACGAGATCAGTGCAAAGAACTGTTGGACAACTCTGAACATGATGCAAACCTGAGGGCAAGCAGCTCTCTCTCCCCAAGACATTGAAAACTCCCCCCGTCTTTTTTATAAATAGAAAATTTCACCGCTCTGCACTTCTCAGTTAGAGACTCACTTTACTCTTCTTCATAGGATTCCAGAACAGAGTCAGCATCTTCAATGGCACGAGATGGAAAAGTGAACCAATTATATTCCTGAAATGGTTGAGGGCTGCAGAATTTAATTCAGAGTTTAATTGTGTTTTCAACAGTTTGGGTAATGTTTTAAAAGATGCTTTGTCTTTTGAGTGATCTTTTATTTTGAGATCAGACAATCAGTGATCACCTTCTTTTACCCTTTCGGTTATCCTGTACGTATGCACTGGAGAGAGCATGTTTCATCTCATATTTTTTTCCTTTTAGCCTATTTAAATAAAATGTGTACTTTTTTTAAAACCACCGATCCAACAATTCTTGCTGTCTTTTGTTGATATTTGCTAGCTAGCTCTAATTTAAATAAATTATATTTATTTTATAAATTATATTAATATATTAATTAAATTTAATAAATGTATATAAATATATAAACCTGTTACTTTGATCTAATATGATGGATTGATGGAAGTCAAAGTCATTGAGTAATCTGAGTCAACTTGCTCAAATGAATCTTTTCAAAAGAGTTTTCGACTCATTTGATTAATGTTGGTCCAGCTATTGAGTCATATTTAATTCTATATGTGTTATCACTTGTTTTATTAACTGTTATGTTTATGCTCTGTTTTAATATAAAGCACTGTGGTCAACGTTGGTTATTTATAATCTGCTATATAACAAAACTTTCATTGTTTTGTACTGTATTAAAGTAGTTGACTATTGTGGATACGTGGGTAGCTCTTAAAGTTACCCACAATAATCTACTACACCAATTTACACTAATTTGCTACACTAATCAGTGAAAATGTTTATTGTTGGGGGGGGGGGGGGGTTACTAGATGGGATGTGAATGGGAGAGGGTGGGGGATGAGGCCAGAAAAGGACCACGAGTCAGAATTCAATCTCAGGTGAGTCAAATTGCAGCTACGCTGTCGTGCTCACTGACCCCTAAGCTACGAAGGTTGATACAGTAGATTATGATTCTCCTTTGAGAATCTTTGATAATATAACTAATAACTAACTAAACATTACAGGTTAAATTGAATTTAATTTCTTATTGAAAAATATTACAGATTTTTTAGTGATGAGTTGGTCACCCAATATTGAAACAATGGAAATCAGTTAATCACATGAAAAATGTCAAAGAAGAGTTAATAGAGACTTTTGTAAATAATTGGTAGCATTTTCATGTAGAAATGAATTAGCTGTATAAGTAAAATTATAGTATTATTAGCTGTATAAGTAAAATTATAGTATTATTAATAAAACTTTCTTTGCTGCCCCTAGCTGGCCTTGAACTGGTAACTGACTACATTTTAATCCGCTATCCCTTTTTTTTCCACTTGATCCACAATCAAGTTTAATGATTAAAATATATATATTTTTGCTGTAAATTTACACATAAACATTGCTCATCTCTTTTTACAAGTTATATATAGTCACTTTAACTGATCTCGCTGGTCTTCACTTTTGGCATCTGTTGTTCTTCTAATTCGATTCTCGTTTCTTGCCAAGAGCTAATTGTAAACAATTTTCATATTTTGCTATTGTTGCATTTCCTTCACTGCTGGCATTGTTGCACGTGTCATATGTAATTAGGTTGAAATTATTGCTGGTTTTTGGAGCAAAGTAAAAGTTTTCAGATAAAGATTAATTGACTGGCTGGCTCTCAAAGAGCCCCTGCTTCTCAGAGGCACAAGAATGTCCAATCAGTTGAAATTAGCTAAGAAGAATGGGTCGGGCGCAGAGCTTCGGCGGTATGAAATGGCTCACCATTGCTATCAGGGCATAGAGGTTAATTAACAAAGCATCAAACTGGATGGGATCCATTTGGTCCGCGTGAGGACATAGAAAAGCACTTGCTGTCAGGCCCGTTGAGAAGCTTGCGATGACAAACTTGGATGAGTGGATTTAGTAATTAGAACGAGCTCCATTTATGGGATTATATGAGTTAAAATGAATCATTTCCTTTGTGTTCATTTATTCTCATCAAAAAGCTTGTTTAAACTAGTAATCGTGTTAACAAGTTTTGGGGGTTAAATACATAAGACAAGACAAGAACAATTCCCTTTAACAAGGATAATAAGGATTAAAAAGATTTTAAGTGCTTCCTTCAAGGATATCTGCTCACTTTTAATTTAAGAACTGGTTTTACTTAACAGGTTCCCATGGGTGGTCATTGCTTAGAGACCAGCATGAAAATTAGCCGAAGGAAAAGAATCATGACAAGCAGCTCCCAAAGGCTTTCAACAGAATGACTTCTGTCACTGTATTATTCACAGAAGACCTAATGAGAACAGATAAAGCGTGACAAAACACTTTTCGATTCTAATTTGCTACTCCAAAACATGCAAACAGCGCACCAAGGGGATGATTTGATTATTCTAAAATGTATTTGTGAATTGTCTTTAAACATCCCAATTTGTGAGTTATTTATATGAGTTGTAGATGTTGAACCATGTGGTTATTGATTAGTATTGATTATTGTTGAAGGGGCAAGTGTTGGACTATGCAAACCAATTACCAAAACAACCAGTCAGTCAATAAATCAAGTACCCCAAACCTTATGTATCTAAAATACATTTTAATCTTGCTCAAATTCACAATTGTTACAATTTGTATCTCAGTACCTCCCTCCTTTATTTCAGACATACTGTACAACAGTGGCATGTAAAGTGTGTTACATCAAGGCACAAGACACGTCCATGTTCAGGGAAGCCTTCTTATGAGGCACTGCTTTAATATGATCCCCAAAAGATCGTCATTTGCTGAGACACAATAAAGGAACATGGGGCCAAACTGTACATACTGGATGCTCTCTGCTAAGAGGAAATAAAGAAGCGATGTTCTTCCTCCCGATCCAAATGAAAAACGTGATCTCTTCATTTTCTTTCAAGCGCTTGTGGCATCATTTGAGGAGCCAACAAAAGAGTTGATTCACTGTCTGTCTGGATGGAAATGATCAGTGCTATCAACCGGAGTCCAGTCTGATGAGAGTGAGGAGCTTCCATTCCCAGGGGTCATAATGTGGACGTTATGGGTTTTCTTTTATTGACAGCGATCAGTGAAGAATTGTGGATGTGTAGACTGGTGACCTGTTGAAATATGGCATTTAGGGGGTTAACATTATCATCCTTCACATAACAGTAATGCCTATAAGAGATAAGCATTATTTGCATAGAACTTTCACTTCATGATTCAAATCCTAGACACATTTCTGAGTGAAATTTGCTTGCTGGTGGATGCGGTCAGCGGTAGTATGTGGACCAAACATTGTCCAGCTCTGGCTTTTATGGTACCAGTTTCAATCAGGAAAGAAAAACATGGGTCAGACATTGCATTTTATGTTAACTTGACAGAGGCTTGGGCCAGTCATGGGCCATGTGTGCCCAACCGTGGCCCTTGTCCACAATCAAGACTTGGGTCAAGCAAAACTACTTCAAAACGAATCACTAATGACATTAAGCGATGAGGTTGGGACCACTAGACCCCTTGACCATGATTAGCATTAATAAGTGGAGGTAGAAATATTAGGTAGAATTAATTATATTCAAACATTTACAATAAAGATATAAATAGAGACTGTGACAGTTAGAAACCATGTATTTAACCCATTTTTTGCAAAGCAATTATTTTAAAACATTTTTAGGTTTTTAGCTAAATGTTGTTTGTTTAGAACAGAATGATAATGAAAAAGCAAGTAAAGCCAAACATAGAAAAATGTAACTATTGCTTATATCGATTAATATTTCTCCATAAAGTTATAAAAAATGTAGCACTCTAAATTTATTTGTCTTATATATATATATATATATATATATATATATATATATATATATATATATATATATATATATATATATATATATATATATATAGTATGATAAGCTTATACCAAGCAATATAATTCTGCAAAATAAGTTTGCTTATTATTTTTCTTTATCATGTAAATATTATGAAATATGATATTATATTATATTATATTATGGAATATTAACTAGAAGAAGTTAAATATTAGAAGATAAAAACCTTTATTTAACAATTGAACACAATTCTTCTTGACGCAACTTCATTTAGAATAGTCATGATTTTGTCATACGAGTGTAAATCGAATCATTTTCCATGACATTACCATAATTCAGAAATAAAATATGACTGGCTGTGATGCTGTGACAGAATTTTCTTAATTGAATTCACATTAAATTAATGAGCTGACTCAGATGCTTAAACAGACAGGAGCTTCTTCACGCGGCTATTCTCATACCGTTTCACAATGAGCCGTTGAGCTGACTACTCGTGACTGAGCCTCCTCCGCCTGCCAAACGCTTGCGAGCCCACATTAGTGGGCACAAACTTGCTGCTTCCGATCCCCCCCGAGCGGCTTAGGAAGTCTGCCAGCCGATGGGTCACACACGTGGCTGTGTTACAGGCTCTCTTCTGCATTGTGACACTAGATGAAGAAAAAAAAAATGATTATAGAGAAATGGGTTTCAAATTTGGTTTGATGGTAAAAAAAAAAGCTAGACTACAAAAAATATATGTACTAATACATCTTACCTAAAATAGGTATCGTAGCCAGACTGATTTGTGAAATTAACCATGATTCAATTCTTAGATTTAAAGAGGCAAAACAGATGTTGTTCTAAAAATATGTTTATTATAGAAAAGAGTCAAATCAAGCTAGACAGGAATTTCCCTCCAGGTTCAAAAGCTCATTCTTATGCTCTCAGATGAGAGCTTGCAACTCCATGAGTCAGTTGCATAACCCTAATTGATCCCAAACTGTATGAAATTAGTGTAACCGAATCATTCTGAGATTTGCCACTCTGCTAAAGAAAGTAGAAAAAAATGTTCTTCCAAGTCAATCAGGCGAGCAAACTTCCGCATGCACTCGCATATCAGGGCCAAGGAGGGATTTGCAGCCGCTGATGATTAGATACGATCGAGCTCCTCGCCATATCCAGCCAGCACATCGCTCTCTTCCAGGCTGCGCTTCTTGCCTGGTGTCCCCGCTCCTACATTGGTGCGTGGATATGTCTGGAGTTTGTGCAGCTCCTGGGACAGTTTCCCCAGCACACAAGTACTGAGGCTGGAGCAGCGCTTGGACACGGTTCTACCCAGGCTGTGAGGAAACAAACCACATGCAGAAACTCAAGACACAAAGACATGCAAGAGCGCTCATTCTCCTCACATTAAGAAAAGACATGATGATAGGATGCATGTTAACATGCTTCCTCGCTATTATGCTCTTGCAATGCAAATCATGCTTGAATAATTCATTTCCTCTGCACTTTCCCTGTCTTGTCTCGAGCATTCAATGCAGGCGTTTCCCGATCATGCTTACACTCATGCTAGTTGTTGTACTTTTCATGCATGAAGTTCAAACAGGCTTTTAAAACACTCACAAATCTGATGGGTTTCATGCCGATGACGAGTGGCAAAACGCTCTATTGATTCGATTGACAAAAAACTCTGTCTAGACAGAAATTGTTCACATACCTGCTACTTAAAACAAGCTTAAGTATGCTTGATATTAATGAGGTATTGCTGTTATATTGCTGGCATACTTTCTTGAATATGAGAGAAACAAATCAGTGTCCACTCTCTTAAATATTCAACTGCAGCTATGAGTCTAGCTATAGTAGATACAAAGAGCATTACCTGTTTTCCTCAGACGCTTGTTGCTCCATGTCGTCTGCGTTCATTTGCAAGAATTCTTTGACAATTGCCTGAAGCAATCTTCTCGCTTCATAGTCAGTAAGAGTAGTTCGGTCTGGTGATGAGTCCATTGGAGTCCTGCAACATTATTATAAAGTCCTGCTTAGTTTTTGCTTTAAAGAAAATACTTGTTGCATCGTCAAACGCTAAACAATCTGCTAAGAGTGTGGCACTTAAAAGCTGTCCGGTTGCCAAGTTAAGATTTAGCACCCGATCAATACTGCCGTAAGCAGAGTGGGTTTGGCCAGGATTCATCTGATGTAATCAGAAGACTGATAGTCCACGATGCCGCAACCTCTAATGAAAACATACGCTTTCTTGTCTCCGACTGAGTGACTTTATCAAAGTACCAGTTTGTCTAGAAATGCCTGGTAGGCTAATTGAAGAGATCATCAAAGAAAAGCACTTCCCGCAAAGCATTGATCAAACCAGCAATATTTCTTGTGAAAGCTCACCTGGCAGGAGCTGCATTAGTGCTGTACATCTGGCAAATGATCAGAGCGTAGGCGACAAGAAGAGCGGAGATCTTCAACATAACCATGGTCCCCTGTAGTTAAACCATTTCTTATTAAATCAATACATTTGAATAAAATGATACATCTTAAAAAAAGTTATTCTTTTCCTAAGATTTGGTTAACTTAAGCCTCTCAAAAATGGTTTGATCGTCAACAAAAAAAAGGTGTCGAAGAGTTTTCATCCTGTTTGATGCTGAAGAATAAGGGTGAAAGTGAGTGGTGAATGTTGGCTTCTCCTTCTCTCAAGCGCTATGCTATAACTGCAGCATTAAAGATATTAGTCTTGTGATTTCCCTTTCCAGCAGGACCCTGTGCATTAGTGTAATGAGCTCCCGTCTCTGCACCCACGGCCAGGTCTTAGGAGCTGTCCAGTTCTCCTTGAAAAAATCCATAGAGCACGCATTTCTGTGGAGCTACTGTGCTAAACACTGATATATAATCCATTAGGCGCTCTCTATTACTTTCAATTCTTTAAACACATCAATTTATTGAAATTTATGACAAGCAAGCAGTTGACATCCAACAAGTCAAAGCATAAATAATTGTTGCTTACCTGAAGAGATTCAGCTCTGTGCACCGGTTAAAGAATAGAAAAAGGTTGTCCTAAAACAGAGGGGTAATTCAACTTGATGCAATTTTGAGTCTGTTGCATTAGGCTACAACACACCTGCCTATATACCCACCATGTGCATCTCAGTGTTGACCGTGTGGGTGTTTAATAATTCAGCAGCAGCCAACCAGAGCTCACTGCTCCTTTATCCAACCAATCAGATTGATCTGTGGCTGGTGGAAAATTATTAAGTGTGTGTCACAAAACTGACGTCATCTCTCAAACTGCTCCATTCACAAAAATACACCAGTGATCAGCAGAATTCAATATCAATTAAAAAAAAACAAGATAAAGATTATGTGGGTTTTTTTTGCATTGTGATCACTTTAGTGTAAAACTAAGCGCTGGTTCTACAATCAGTGAATCAACCTTCCATCATTGTTTCTGTTAACTATCAATCTCTCTGATGTCCTCCTGAACATCATTTCTATGATTCCGTTCAAGCATCTGATTGACTCCGATTCTGTTATTGTAAAAGTTATCGTTTTTACAGACTTGCAAAGCAATGAAGAGCAGAGAGGAAGAGGGATTATGCGTGACATTTTTGTAAATCCATTTCAAATGATGTGCCAATGCTGGAAAACAAACGCAAATACCATCTCGCTGTGTGCTCTGCAATAACGTCGGTGATCAATTGCAACATTGCCAATCTCCTTATTTGAGTTTCCATTTTGACTCAGCCCTTTGTCGGAATCAAAGAGGTTATGACCAGAACAAGCATTCAAACTCCGTCCCAATTACAGAACTCTTTGTCGAGAAGCATCATCCAACTCCTTTTCTTTATTGGCTGAAGCTTAATAAACCATTTCCACTAAGAGACACTGTTTGCGTCACATAGGAACCCCATTAGTCTGGATGAGCCTTTTAGTGCTATCGAACCCAAAGCTGCGCCAGTGATGGAATCAGTAAATCTGGGCAACTTGACAGGACCAGGGACCCCCACTACAGACACACGCTGCACTCACATAAGATTATTTCTTCCTGACTAACGAATGGCCATTTCCGTTACCACGCCTGTAAATCGGCTACCAAGCAAACTAAGTGAGCTCTTGAGTTCTGAGCGAAACTTTCGAGTCAATACTCTAACCTTTCGAATTTGGTAATGCCTTGTGATTACTCACTTCTGGCAGCCGCTTCCAAGTTATTTCAGTGAAGTGAGAATCAATCAGTTCAAGGCAAACAATGTCCTTTTGGGTTATGGCTCCATTCGACTATGTACTGATTTGAGAGACACTCGATGTGTTTATTTGAGGAGCTGTATCCATGTTTTCATGTTTCTGGATGGAGATGTCCTGTTTAAACACCTGCAGATGGAAAGAAAAAGGGATTAAGTGTGATACGTAATTGCCCTGCTGGGGAAACTGAACACAATCCATAACTCTCTCTGAGACAATGAGTAGCACTAAATACTTAGTGTGGAGCCAGCACAGTTCATCCTTGGACATTAAGGAAATGAGATTTAATCACCGAATGTTGCTCATCAATCAGTCCTCCTCCCCCACTTGGAGTTTATCATAAATGTATCTTTGTTTCACTGAACACATTTTTATTTGCGCTACATCACGTCTAAGTCATCGAGGACTTTTATAATAATTCATTTTAGTCCACTTCGAAGTGTGTAGCTCTTTTGGTATCTTTATTGACCAAATTTCTTTCTCTCTTCTAGGTTGAATCCATAATATGATATTTCACATGGTATGAAAGAAAATATTGAATGTTTTAGAAGTCCTCATTATTTCACAGACACTGTGGTCCTTTAGCAGAATCCTAGAATATATCCATTCGAACAGATGTAATGGTTCAGTATGAAAAACTTCGTACTGGAGATAATAAGGCCCACAGCACCAGGCAATGAAGTCTCGTGAATGAGTACAATTGCTTTTATTTAACTAGGAAGATATATGATTATATATGAGGAATTAGTGAGTGATTTAGAAGATTTCCTCCTTACCCATCGCTCTTAAAGTGGGTGCTTTGATTCCAGTGTTGCATGTTTGTTTTTGTCCTAGGACTTATGTTCTCAAGTCAGCATTTCCCACAATATAATTTTAAATACAAACTCATGCAATTTTTATGGCTTCCAATGAAGTTAAAAGGGTTGTCTCACTTTGCAGGCACTGTTAGCTTTTTTCCTGAAATGCTCTTGATAGATAACAGACTGTTTAATTATTAATGAATTTGTTATTTCTTTATAGCTGGTTGTTCACAATGAACATATAGACCTGGATGCTGTTGATTGTGGATGGTGGGAAGACATGCTGATAAAGAAAGGACACTCACAACACCAATTCAAGGGTAATTGTAATTCATATTTTTGTCAACATTTTTTGGTGCTTATTATTAGTCAAGAAGAAGCGCAAATGATGATGAACAGAATTGCAACATTAAACAATGCTACAGACTCTCTCTCTCTCTCTCTCTCTCTCTCTCTCTATCTATCTATATATATATATACACACACACACACACACACACACACACGCACGCACGCACACACACACACACACACATCAATGTCTCATAAACAAGTCAACTTTTCAAACTGGAAATGTAATATTCAACACAAGTCAACTTAATTAAAACATCACTTGTAAAATTATTCCAACAGTGGAAATACAAATAAATTCACATTCTATACATAAGATGATGACATTTTTGTAAATTTGATGTAAATATAAATATAACCACTAATATTTAAAGTATTCATTAACTGGTTGTAAATATATGACAAATTGTTTAGTTTTTTTTAAACCTCATTCCCTAAATTATGATTCTCAGTCAAGTTTCAGGAGTAACACATTGTATAATTAGCATAAAAGATCCACTCACGCTCACTAATGTGACAGTATATAAGCAGTACATCGTCCTGGCATAACATGACATAACACAGCGATCCCTTCTTCTCCTCCTCTCTGACAACTCTTACTTCTACGAAACAATGATTATAGGAGATATGGGTCTAAGATGCTTCCATGTCCTGGTACACCTCTGCTTGGACAGCTCGCAGTGCTGTCCCACATGTTCCTGATGACACAGGATTAATTCTATGTAAGTGTGAATGAACTCAGAAATGAAGAGAACAAAGGACCACTGTTAAGGGATTTGGCTCTTAAAATGTCATAGTGACTGGCTGAAAGTGAATGTACATGACTTAATAATCCAATGAACAATTAAATGACTGACATTTTTTTTAATTATAGTATTTTGGTGGAGAACTGCTTTTTTAGTTTGGATGTTTGGGATTGTTTCAATTTCGTAAAATGTTTAACACAAAATGTTCCAGATCAGATTTTCTTCTTTGTTTTGGGATTTATAGATTCTTTTTATCACATGGCCTTCAACCTTTTTCCCAAATGGCTTCAAACACGAGACTGTTTTAAAGTTAAGCTGTTTGCTGTGAATTTTAATATTGGAAAACAGTTACACAGTTGTCCTGTTAAATATTTGGTCTGTTGTCAGTCTGCAAATAGTCACAGAATGCCATCCAAGCTCATCTGAGTGGAAGTCTGTCATGTGTAATTCCTACAAAAAGTTCGGTTGTAGTGATCTTTGACCTGCAATTTCAGACAGGTGATGTCTTAAATGATTATTAAATCAATATAAAGCAAATATTTCATTCTATAAGATTTTGGTGTTGCTATAAAGGGAACTTGAGTACATATTGTTACCGCTTGGTCAGTTTTTTTAAACTATGCCATTATGGTGGCATTCATGCAATGTTTGTTTGAGCATATACTGAGACTTTTTCCCCATTAGTTACATTCTTTAAAGCATCAAATTTTAGTGATGCTTGACTTCTACACTCTGAATGCCTACCATACAAGGCAATATGCAGTTAGAACTTTGCTGATCCTTGTCTGAACATGTTTGCATGTTTTGCATGTTTGCATGTTTGTCATCCATTTTGCAGTTTGTTTGTATGGTTCAATGCCTCATTTTAATTTTATTTCCCCGTATTTATTTTTTAAATGCATGTATGTTTCATGCTTATAATATCAATACAATATGGATAGCGATGGAATGTGGGGTTCATTTTCTGAATCTTGTGCATCTATGACACCTGGAAGATTGATTCAGAGATTCAACTGAGGCATAGGTACAAACCTTTACCACCTGGCTTTCCTAATCTAACACAAAAGCTTTCTCTACCCATAGATTGGCATAGGAATTGTTAACTCTTTGTGAATGGTTCCTTTTTTATTTTATTTTTGTAATTTTGAAAGCTTTTTATAGATTTTATAGAGATTTTTAAGATTTACTTGTGCTGTAATTATTCATTCGTCTTCATGTCAGCTTTATTCCCTTTCGGGGTCGCCACAGCAGAATGAACCACCAACTCTCTGGCATATGTTTTACACAGCGGATGCCCTTCCCTGCCACAACCCATCGCTGGGAAGCATTCACACACACATTCACTCTTTAACACTATGGACAATCGTTCTTACTCAATTCACTTATACCACATGTCTTTGGACTTGTGGGGAAACCGGAGCACCCGGAGAAAACCCACGCGATCACGGGGAGAACATGCAAACTCCACACAGTAATGCCACCTGCCCCAGCCGAGCCTAGAACCAGCGACCTTCTTGCTGTGAGACGACTGTGCTACCCACTGCGCCACCGTGACGCTTGTGCTGTAATTATTCAAATGAAACGTTCCGTCTCCCTTTTCTTAGAGAGCCGCTCTGTCGCCACCTACCGGAGCTAGGCTGTAACTACAGAACGTGGCAACGACAGCACGAGCAAGTTCTTTTAAAGAGAGGTTACAAAAGATTCGATGAATCCTCTCCAGCTCCGCTTCAAAGAAAAGTTTCCACAGCAAAGTCCCTTGTTGTTTGGATGGGTGGGAGTGGCTCCATGTCATGTTGCAAGTTACAAAGAAGAGCTCGTGTAGAAACGTTGACCGCGTGCCCTAATGAATAGAAACAGTCTGAATTCTGGCGATCGATATTTCTGACCACCATTAAATCAAACACCATGCACGTTAATCCAAAGCCCTCTTCCCGCCAGCCTTGCTGTAAGAGGCGGGATATATAAATAGGCAACATGTGCAAGATGATCCCCAATGCTCTGTCTGACAGTGGACTGAGCTCGAGAAACTTTCCCCATTATCTCAAGTTTGCTCATAAGATGGTGTCCGTGAAGCACCCGGAGAGCCTCCTCTCTCTGTCCAGGGAGCAAACGCTGGTGTGTTTGGGATGTTTAGTGTCTACTCTCACCATGTTGCTGGTAATTCGCCAGGTGGTAAAGCAACGGAGACCCCGAGGGTTTCCCCCCGGACCGACCCCGTTACCCGTGCTCGGGAATATGCTATCTCTCGCAACCGAGCCGCACGTCTACATGAAGAGGCAGAGCGACATCCACGGACAGGTACCGAGCTCCCTCTCTCTCCTCACGGGGTTTCCCTTCATTTTACAAGAATTAAGATAATCATTTAACCCACCTTATTGTTTCGTGACTTAAGACATTTAAAACCGTCATGCTTTTAACATGTACAGAGCAGACTTGCCATGTTTAGCTCGTTTTTAAATAACTTTCTTTACCGAAAGCGTTCTTGTATGGGGTTATTAATAGCAATATTTTTGCATGGCGAAAAATATCAGATCAGGGTGCGTTTTAAACCGACGTGAACCTCAAGAGTTAAATAGATGATTGAATTCAACACTTTGTTCCCACTTGTTTTATTCTTGTGTTGGTTTAATTTTCCAACAAATTGCGCAGGAACATAATAGGGTTCAGTAAAAATCTGTCACAGGGCTCTTATACGTGAGTTAAACCCTTGTAAGTACTGGGTTTTCAAAGTTTTAGAACAATATTATTTGGAAGATGAATAAATAAAAGTTGACAGCCTAAATGAAAAAAAAAACCATATATATATATATATATATATATATATATATATATATATATATATATATATATATATATATATATATATATATATATGTTTGTGATTAAACTTTTTTTTAACTGCAGATACATTTTTTAATGTTTCACTTATTTGCACAGTGGGAAAAATTTATCAAGTTACTAGTTTACAAATCTCCTTACATGTTGACTAATCATATTGTTGCTTAATAACCCCATATACCATGACGCACAGCATTCTCAGTTATAGAAAAACTAATCTTTATGTATTGTGCTCTTAGACAATAAATAAATGATGCGTCTTTCCACATAATGAGCAAATGATAATGAAGCTATCTTTGGAAATAAATTGGAGCAAATAAGAGCTTAATAATTATTTGTGCTTCATAACAAATTTAGTTTAAAATGACCTTAAACTGACAATCACAACCAATTTTTTTCTGATTTCAAATAAAAGTTATATATGCTTTTTCCCCCAGTCAGTCACAGTTGGGTTAGTCAGATCGAGTGTTTAAGTTTTGAAATGTGGCATCTCAAAAGGTTCAGTCTGCTGTTTGAGAAGAACAAAAAAAGCATTGCATTAAGCTGGCCTTTTTTTGGCAGAGTGCCGCAGCTCTCAGTTTTACTGAACGACTGAGTCAGCGCAGCAGCAAGCTCCATTTGTTTCTATACTCCCTCTATGATGCTCTCATAATGTCCTCTAATTGAACTCTATTGCTATTAGTAGAAATGTGTTTGGCAGAGGAGCGCATTAATGAATGTTGCCTTTTTATTATCCAGATCTTCAGTCTAGACCTGGGAGGAATCCCAACGGTTATTCTAAATGGATATGATGCCATTAAAGAGTGCCTGTATCACCAGAGTGAAGTTTTTGCAGACCGTCCATCCCTCCCGTTATTTCAGAAGATGACAAAAATGGGAGGTAAGAGTTTAAATTTCCTTATAAAATACTAGTTAATTATATAATAATAACAGTTATGTGAATGATCTCAGGGGTCGAACAGATGATTGAATTAAATAATTTATTACCACTTGTCAGGTTTTATTCTTTTGATTGTTTCTTTTTTTTCCACAAATTGTCTGCAGCTTTGTTGGCATTCTTCAATACACGTCCTTTGCAGAAACATAAAATTTTCTCCCGAGAATCAGTCGCAGGGCTCTTATAGATGATTTAAATCCTTATAAATATAAATGTTATTTTAAAAAGTTTGAGGGCCTAACTGAAAACTAAGCTACACAACCAAATAGGGTTCAATAGTCTCTTGCAGAGTCTATAAAAACATTACATTACATTTGATTAGATATTAAACTTAGATAGTTTTTTGTTTATTTCCTCAGTTTTTTTTGTCAGTTTGTAATAAATCACCTCTAAGCATCGAGGATGCACTTTTTTAACTAGTCATTTGAAAGACAAAATACATCTTTAGCTGTTCATAATGTAAAATATTTTGCTGGGATTTAAAAGTTAAATATAGTTTTGCTTATCTTTGGGGAGTTCATGTTTTCCTCATGTGTGCAGTTTTTTTTCCATCAACAAATAAAAAACATGAAACTAAGTGAATTGAATACTGTAGATTGTTACATTTTATAACATTCGTTCATTCATCTTCATGTCGGCTTTATTCCCTTTCGGGGTCGCCACAGCGGAATGAACCGCCAACTCACTGGCATATGTTTTACGCAGCGGATGCCCTTCCAGCCGCAACCCATCACTGGGAAACATTCACACACACATTCACACTTTAACACTATGGGCAATTGTTCTTATTCAATTCACTTATTCCGCATGTCTTTGGACTTGTGGGGGAAACCGGAGCACCCGGAGAAAACCCACACGATCACGGGGAGAACATGCAAACTCCACACAGAAATGCCACCTGCCCCAGCCGAGCCTAGAACCAGCGCATTTTATAACATATTCCACTCTTATAATAATAAATAATATAATTAACCATGTTAATAATAAAATAACTAAACTCCTTAATTAACTATATGTTGTAAATGTTTATTCCACTCAAAGTAGCTAATATTTTAAGCTTAGTTATTTTAATTCACTGTAGGCCCTTTGTTTTGAAACTGCTTTGAAGAATATATATCAACCTTGATATATGTGTACACAAATGTATTTTTCTCATCAGTATGTAGCATGAAAAAGTAAAAAAAAAAATGTGTGTCATAGTTGTATATATATATATATATATATATATATATATATACATATATACATATATATATATATATATATATATATATATATATACATATATATATATATAAATTATATATATATATATAAATTATATATTGGCATTAAAACATAATTTTAATTTGATGTTTATTCTACATCATCCAATAATCATAATGCATCGTTAAAAATGTAGTATATACTGTACCGTTCCATTTTTTTTGTAAATAAATTGTAATAATAAATACATTGCTACAGCATGGGATAGAACAGATTCTGCTTTAACAGGAATTATTAGCACAGGGTTTGAGCTTAAGTAACTGATATGAGCTGCTGATTGTCCATGTCTGAGCGCTTCAGAGAAAAAGCCTCTGGCACTGCGGTGCATGTCAAAGTTCAGGCAATAACTAGAGGAGCGGACAGACAGTCACACAAAAGGTTATCACACAGTCTATATTTGAGTTCTTGTTATCTGCAGTTCACCCGTGATACTTAAAATCTCTGGTTAAAGATTTAGAAAGTTTGTCATTAGGTTTCCATTTTTAAACCAACCTCTCAGTCAAGCATGAGGTTATCTCTTCATCAGTAAGCCAGTTCTTGTTATCGCGCTTTAGCTGTTTGGTTAATAAGCCATGGTTGACCCACACAGATCAGATTCTTATTTTTTACGTTCTCTCTCTCTTTCTCTCTCCAGGACTTCTGAACTGCAAATACGGCCAAGGTTGGATGGAACACCACCGGCTGGCCGTGAACTGCTTCCGCTACTTTGGAAGTGGTCAGCGTATGTTTGAGAGGATTTCTGAAGAGTGCCTGTATTTCCTCGAGGCTATTGACCAGCAGCAGGGCAAGCCCTTCAACCCCAAACACTTAGTGACCAATGCCGTCTCCAACATCACCAACCACATCATCTTTGGCCAGCGTTTCCCCTATGACGATGGAGATTTCCAGCACATGATCGAGATCTTCAGTGAGAACGTTGAGTTGGCGGCCAGTGGGTGGGCTTTTCTCTACAACGCCTTCCCTTGGATGGAGTACGTGCCCTTCGGCAAGCACCAAAAACTCTTCCGGAATGCCAACGAAGTGTACGACTTCCTCCTGCGGATCATCAAACGCTTCTCGCAGGACAGGGTTCCCCAGCTTCCCCAGCATTACATCGACTCCTACTTAGATGAAATGGAGCAGCACACAGACAAGTCAGCATCTTTCTCTCAAGATAATCTCATTTACTCAGTGGGAGAACTCATCATCGCCGGCACGGAGACCACCACGAATTGTCTGCGCTGGGCGATGCTCTTCATGGCTCTCTATCCCAAAATACAAGGTTGGTGAAGACAGCTTCTGTGTCCTGATTACATACTGTAAAGTACTTGCGTTAATCACTTCCATCCCAATGCAGAGAAGGTCCAGGAAGAGATTGATAGTGTCCTGAATGGGAGAGAGCCTGTTCTTGAGGACAGGCAGAATATGCCCTACGTGGAGGCAGTGCTGCATGAAGTCCTGCGCCTATGCAATATCGTCCCACTGGGGATCTTCCGTGCTACGTCTCAAGATGCCGTAGTGCGCGGTTACACCATTCCTAAAGGCACCATGGTAATCACCAACTTGTACTCGGTGCACTTTGATGAGAAGTACTGGAGTGACCCATCCATCTTCTGCCCTGAGCGCTTCCTCGACTCCAAAGGGAAGTTCGTCCGACGTGAAGGGTTCCTCCCCTTCTCCATAGGTAAGGTAGAAACTCTTTCAAAGTTTCAAAATTCAGTTTTTTCGAATTTCTTATATTGTGGTGGTCTTTAGGTAAACGCCACTGTCTTGGAGAGCAATTGGCCAGGCTGGAAATGTTCTTGTTCTTCACAACATTGCTCCAGAGGTTCCACCTCCAGTTTCAAGAAGGCTTCATTCCAAGTCTCTCTCCAAAGCTGGGCATGACGCTTCAGCCTCAGCCGTACTCCATATGTGCTATCAGTAGACAGCAATAAAATTCCATCTGTGTTCTGGAACACATGCACATGGCTCAGGGGACCATTCCTCGAAACCCAGTAGACAGAGAAGCAGCCGTCTTAAATTCCATCATGCTTTCAGGGGAGAATATATATATATATATATACGGTTACCTCTGATATTGACTTGTAAATTCTCTGAACATGTCCTCCATGGTTTGACAGAAGCAAGCCAGTGTGGTAAATGAGTAAGTGCTAGCATGTGGGACCAGGAATGAGCATGTACTGTAGATCTTTCCAATCCAGAAACCACATGAAGGTTTCAAGATCAAGTGTAGCATACATCTGAAGACTTGAGTCGAAAACGTGTCCAGACTTACAGACTGAACACTGTGCTCATCAACAAGAGAAGAGCTCTTGTGTCAATCATTGACAGGGTTTACCTCTATGATGATTTGGAGCTCAGTCTGTTGCAGCTTTCCTTGAACTGTGCCAGTTCTGGAATCGAGGAACTGAGAGGTGAACAGCTGTCTTTCCCAGAAGGTTTGGAAGTACATCACGACTCCGCTGGTTTATCACCATAGGCCAGCTTTGCAAAGAAAACAGCCCTATCCATAGTTTTATCTCAGGGAAGAGATTAACAAGAAACTCGAGTTGAAATATTTCTCAGGGAGAAAAAATAATGGTGCTTTTGTGAAAAGTCTTTCTGCAAAATGTATATATTTCTATTGTAAATATATTTGCTTTTCACAATTGAAAAAGTTTTGAAAAATAAATCATTCAAAAAACAAATTGAGCAATTCCTTGTTTTTCATCTTATAGTTGAGCTTTTAAGGTTTTCTTTTTTTTTAATTGTGGCTTTTTGCAAATCTCAGTCTTTAAGGCATTTACAATTCATGCGAAGAGGTCAATAAAAAAAATAGGTGGACATCAAATTGTATTAAATTATATAAGATACACTGAGTGTTTTGTCAAAGCTTTGTAACTTAAGCCCTCTCTTACACTTCTCCAGCTAATGTATAACTTCGTTCAGACTGGAATCCAAAGTGACTCAAATAAAAAAAAAAATTTGGCCCATACGTGATCTATATCTGTTATTTCCATGACAGTCTGAACAGCTGAATTCAGATTTTTTAAATCCGACTCTGGATTTGTCATATATGATCCTGAATTTGGAACACTTGTCTGATTTTTACCATGACACCTCAGTCTGAATACCCAGGTCGCAGTTATCCAACTTTCACTGGTTTACATAATTTCAACAATAATTCTATCTTTAATTGTTTTCATTCTAAAATAATTAATTTCCAACTAATTAATTTTCAAATCCCAGATTGTAAAGGGAAAATTGAGAATAAAATTGAGCACATCAACTTGAATCTTCAAAACATAGCTGCTCAAATTCCATTATGATTGATTTAAGAGTAACTTCAACCTCATCTTAATTTATATAAGTGCTAGTCTCACTATAAAGACCTTCTGACCCCAGACAAGGCAACAGTCTATCAAAGCGCTGTATTCACTGTTCTTTTGACATTTGTCATGTTCTCAAGGTTTATATTTTCTTAACAATTGTTGGGTCTGCAAAACCCATGTTACAGCATTAAAAAAAAGAAAACAATCTGGTTCACAAGTCAATTAGTCTGTTGTTTAGATGGTGTGCATTGGATGGAAAAGCAGGCACAGGGACACAACTGTGAGAAGCTGTCAGAGCTGGGCTGTCGTCTGAAGCTGCCCTCTTATTCAAGCATCAGTTGGGGACTCTTCATGCATTTGCTGTGATTTGTCCTCTGGAGAACACACCGAAAATCAGTAGACGCCCAAAAAGATAAACTCAGAACACATGTTGCCTCATGGAGCTTATCCTGCAGTGTGAAGACATCCTGATGGAACGCCTCTGTAAAGGTGAAAGATCAACATGAATGGATTCCCTCCACTGATGAGAGCACGGACTACCTGAAGAGCACTGAGGGCTATTCTAGAGTTTGACATTTCTAATTGTGCAATATAGTTTGTTATGGGCGAGACATTATCAAGTTTCGCTACCTTAAGGATGGGTTTAAAGTGCATCACTTTTTTAAGTGCTATAATGCAACTATACTAAATAGTTCATTCACAGGGTGAAGAAACAAAAGTAAGTTAGACAAAAAAACACAAACTGAGGCCTGGTCCACACATATCCGGTTAATAATAAAAAAAAATCTTACTGCTAGCAGAAATACAGCTCACACCAAAGATAAGAATAGCGTCTTTTACATAGGAAAATTCTATCGTCAGTCTTTACCAACATCTCTCAAGACTTCCTCATTTATCTAAGGCTTTAACAGCTTTTTCCAAAACTGCCGCTTTTTGCGTTTGTACCAAGTGAGAGTGTATGTAGCAATAACACACACTGCTGTGGTTTGACGCATCTGTTCTGGGATTAAACACTTTATGAAATATGTTGTGTGCTTGTGTAGTCCTGTACATCTCAGAAGATCGGCTTTAGCTCAGAGAGCCGGAGGGAAAACCCTCGCTCTGTCTCCATCAACCATGGAGTGCTGAGAAAATGTTGCTGCATCAGTTAAAGAGCTCATATAACTCCTTCCAACTCTGCCTGAAATAGAGTTTGCGTGGTTATCCGTCCACATGGAAATGAATCAGTAGCGTTTCCAAAACAATCAATTTGGCCGGCATTTTCAAACTAACATGGTTATAGTGAAAACGCAGCTCCGGGTACATGTGGACACACCCTGTAACCACGTTACAAAATGACTGTGTATGTGTGGACAGGACCTGAATGGAACTTCTATTTTGAAAATTTTAAATATAATTGATTTTAAGAGAAACAATTTTATGAGTTCTTAATAATTGTTAAAGCTAATTTTAAAATGTTGAATAACAAACAAACATAAGATTCTCATGAGTGAAGACATTCATATTACAACGCACATAATGCTTAACGCTACAGATTGGCCAAGAGGTTAAAGGCCTCTACACACCTATCTGATTGGAGATTTTTCAAGAAAGTTCCCCTGGTTTCTCTGCGGGGTGCCTTTCGCAAGCAAGTGTTTAAAGTTGTCCTTGGATGGTACTCATGTGCAGTGACATGTCGTTCGCGAAAAGCAAGAATCTGTTTTGTTAGTGATAACTCTTTTCAGGTAGTCATGTCCGGGTGTTTCTTTGGTGTGTGCGGATTACACTATAAATAATCAGAAGGCCATCGTGAGCAAGAATATTACCCGAAATAATAGTATTTTGCTCTATTTTTGGGTTGTAACCATTTGAAAGTAATTAAAAAAAAGGTTGCCGCATTTGAATATAAATAAATCGTTAAAATAAATCTGAACAAGAGTCAAAAGCAACGAAGCAAAATTAATGAAACTTCGCATCACTTTTCAGGGCACAACAGTGATGCGCTAGCTGTTTTTGAATGCTTTATCAAACAACTCTTGAAGAATCTGACAACAAAAAGACGAGCTCCTGAATGTTCATTTTCTCCTCTTTCATCATTTCTTCCTTAGCTATCCTCACATTGTTCTTTGGTTTCTTGTCGCAAGGTTGACGTGGCCGTATATATCAAACCCCATTCTGCAGCTCTTTCATGTCCTGCTCAAGAGAAACTTTCATTGGTCTTCTACTTGCGAAAAAGCAGTCCAATAAAGCAGTACTCAACTTTTTTTCATTAGTTTTTTTTTTTTTTCAGATGGATATGTGAGCTCTCAACAACGCTCATGGTTTTTGATCGAGGCATGTTCACACACAAAACTTCAGGCCAAATATTGAGCTGGTGTGTAGAGGCCTTAAGAGCACCGAAGGTGCGAGAGCCCGTTTTTTGGTGCCTGCAGCTTTAATTATAATTGCTTTCCTATTTAATGTAACATTCTCTATGACATGCGTATAAAAAAAAAATAAATAAATAAATAAAATAAACTCATCAAGCCAGATAGAAGTTATTGATCAAAGATGGTGCTTTTATGACAGCTATAAATAATAACAAATTCATTTCTCCTCTACAACCCTGAAAAGGTTGGCTGGTTACATCAGACACTGCTCTGGAAATGCTACGTAACAGTGAATGCGTCCAGACAGGAAGTGATGACCTGGGCTTCCTGTGGTGTGATGAACCTCCACGGCCAACTCCGCCAGTCCAGTCCAGCGGGCGATGGGTATTGGTCACCTGCCCCGGGTGGGCTCATGGAGGAGGGAGAGGAGAGGGGGGTGGGGTGAAGAGAGCCACGCGGTCTTGACAGAAAGAGAAGCACCAAAAGCTGCTTTGGGTGCACACGAGCCCCCAGCACAGAACACACCCTGAGCACAAGGCCGAAATAAAACGAAAAAAGAAAAGAACAAACCCACAAACGTGACAGAGAAAGGCAATGAGTATCGACCCACAACAGCCTGAAGAGAGAGTGGTCATGAGCAGGAACAAACAACAACAGTGCACCCCAAAAAAAATCATGACCAACTGAAAAACACAACATCCAAACACAACTGGAAATAGCTTTCGATTGGCTGAAAAACTCCTGAAACCAGATTATTTGCATGGTCTTGATGTACAATATATGTCAGCTGTATGTAGAAAAGAGATGCGTTGTTGGTTAATTAAAAAATATATATCATATTATATATATATATACGTATTTATATATGCAAGTCTTTCTGTGCAGAGGTTAAACACTAGTTTGGTAGTAAAATGTGCACATTTGTTTCTTATTTTTAAACTTAAATATACTAGCTTGATTTACACTGCCTACTGGAGAACTCTTGAGACAGATCAGTCCTCCTCAGTATTCTAGTGGAATGCCTGGAGTTCTGGCTTCAGCAAAAAAATAGAACTCTTTTGGTATAAACCTGCTTAAAAGTGTGGAAAATTAAAGTACTGCTCTCTAGGTTAAACCCTAGATTCCTTTAAACAAACCAACTGGCCAGATGAGGTGTTTGGCAATCTTTCGTTCAAACACAAGCGCAAACCTCTAAATAATGCCAAACAAAGTGACCCTACAAAGTTCCCCATGTCTCGACTCATACTTGGGATCTTAAAATCGATAGATTAGTATTGAGCAGATGAACTGGACTTCAGAGAACTCATTTGATGTGATATTTTCATATAAAAACTCATTTTTTCCCCGTCTCTGAAAAGAATGCGCAAGCTGAAATCTTGACAAAAACAAGGATCGCGCCTTTGACATGAATCCTGAGTAACCGTGAAAAAATAGATCTATTAAAACGTAAAAAAAAGAGAAAAAACATCCCTTCGATTGAACAGCTTCCTGTCCGTTTGCTTCGCTTTTTAACACAGACGGAATTTACAGATTCAGTGAGGGAGAACACGTATCTTCTAAATAATAAAGGCAAAAAACTGCAGGATGCTGACCAACATGATTGAAAGCTTTCAAAGCGATGCTGTGGATTTTCAGTCAGGATTTCAACCCATCCCCGTGACTGGGATCAGCGATACAGTGTTTGAAGTCACCAGCATGACTCGGGGTCTGCACACACAGTGCAGCGTATACAGCCCATCGTCTGGACCACAAGAAAATAAAAACTATTTATACGTAGATCAGACAGGCACATTATGAGCTTCGCTTCCAGACACCGAGCCTGAAGGGGACTCAGTCTCTTAGTTTGGACTGTTCGCTTTGGTAACGGGTGTGAATGCAGTCGTGTCCTAATAGACTTAAGTACCTACAGGAGAGTTAAGAGCTTTATGTTCACGGCTTTCTGTCTTAATCTCAAAACAACTCTTTGTCTTCAAAGCTCTATTGGTTCTCCGCTGATTCTCTGAGGGGTGAAAGTGCATAGGAGTGGGGGGCCCACCTCAGGGTCCTCTCACAGTAGTAAGGCCTTTATTTTCAACACAATGTGAAGTGCATGAGCTTCGGCGTGTCGGCACAGTGAGGAGTTTGAGCTAGGAGAGATAGCGAGGCTGGGGTTACAGGCGCTCCTCCTCCTCAGCCTCCTCCTGGATGACCTGGATGTCGTCAGACGAGGGGCTGGATGGGGGGATGGTGGGGCCCTCCGGCTGAAGAAGTTGTTTCTGCTGGGGCTCCAGCTCTTTGGCCTTCTCCTCTTCTTCTATGGTCTTCTTCCACTCCTTGTGGTTCTCTGTCAAGTGCTGCATAATGTTACAGAACAACCGGCGACCGCGCTTTCTCCTCTCTGTGGAATGAAAAAGACACATAACCAATTTCTTTTAGATGTGTTAAAAAAAAATTTACAATAAACCTTTTATTTTGTTAATCAGGTCCATACATTCTTTTAAAAGGACCCCATATCAAAACTTTCCCAGGTATTATAACAAATACCCCTTTTTTGAATAATCACAAAAAAAAATATCTACATATTTTTAATGCATTGCTTGTCATGTTAAACCTTCATATGCTGCATCCTGCTAATTAGCATTAACTTCACCCATTATGGATCATCTATGGACCCTAATTTCCACCAGGTTAAAAAAATAAATAAATGGCTTTAAAAAAATCAAAGCTTTGATTTAGAAAGTAATAATTTTTATTTAAAAAGTAAAAACTTTGCTTGTAAAGATCAAATTTTTACTTAAAAAGACAAAATTTTGACCTGATGACCTGCAGATGGCCAATGAACACACTTTTTATCTAAACATTTTTACTTTGTATCTCAACATTTCGCCTTTTTATCTTAAAATGTACTTTTTATATTACAATTTTGACTTTCTAAATCAACATTTTGACATCTGAAAATTCCAATTTCTGAAGTCCATATTTCATCTTTTTATCTAAAAATGTTTAATTCCTAAGTCAGAATTTCAACCTTTTATCACAAAATTCCATCTCTGGGTGCAGTTTTGCTTTGTTAAAAAATTGTCATGAATGCCATAATCATATCAACATGGAACCGACTACCGACTGATATCTAACATGCCCAGAGGCCCATGGAAAAGCAGTCTCATTTAGCTACATGAGGCGATGTAAGGAACAAGGAGAGTGCAGCAGGACTAATGTTTTTGAAAAGTGACTGAAACAACAAACCACAAAAGTCTCAGGAATAACCCCTGATGAGTGATAATAAATATTGATAAAGCATTGTGGAAACTAGACATGTAACTGATGCTGCTAACAACTAAAAAGCTTCTATTTAGAAAAAGTATGTAAAATCTAGTTATTGAAACACAGTTCAAGCAGTTAAACAAAAAAATGTTTATAATATAAAAAGTATCTTTTAGCATAACCTCCAGCAGAGTTAGTAGACAGCAGCTATTCAGAATATTACATCTCAATCATAATCAGTGCAGATATATAAATGAAGTTTAAAAATGTGAAAATCAGCCGGAGTTGTACATGCATCACACAGAGAGCTCGTCTTCAGGTCTCTGTTTTTCTGTAGATGTGTCACTCACCACATTTAGTCTGAAATCTAAAAGTAAAAAAAAAATAAAAATTTAAGAATTTCTACAACTCCCAAAGAATGACATTTTTGACAGCCAAACTCTGTATGGCTTGGGTTTTTGTGATTTCCTTTTCATTTGGTCCTGTGATTTTGTCTCCCTGTCATATCACTAGGTCCCCAAATCAGTCACTTTTCATGTGCAAATAGACAGAGAGAACATACTTGGTTCAAGATCCTCATCCAGCTCTTCATCCTCAGTTTCATTGTCTTCTGTCTCTTCTTCATCCTCTGATGCATCCTCGTCTAGCCAGTGTCCTGGCAGCAGACCGGCAGCATCATAGGAGTTACAGAGAGGTCCAACTATGTGTGTGATGAAAGACTCTTGCAGCTTAGCTAACTGTGGTGCTGAGCGGTCCATGAAAGGGCTGATGGGTAATCCTAGTGTGGCTTCTTCATCACCCTGGTAAAACAGGTTAATACCAAGGTTGGTTGAACATCTCTGTTCTTATCACTTTATATCAAACACAAAGATTGTCAGACCTGCTCATAGAACTCATTGACGATTCCTTCAGTCCACTTTAGGTGAAGGCTACGCTCTTTGGCTGGCCCATTTATATCTGCCAGCTTAATGCACACCTGGCACACTAACAACCTGTCATTTTCATTGGTCCAGTCGATGCCTGGACTGTTCACATCATTAGCCTGCAAAAAGGAAATGATCATTAAGAAACAAACCAGATCTGAGCCAAGTCTGGATCAGCAAAAATTCAGGTGTCTATATGTTTTAAAACTTGAATTTAGGCATTTAATTTAAGCTGATTTAGGCATGATATATAGGTAGAAATATCATTACAGCAGATAGCAAGGTTGACCTGCAATTAAGCTTGAGATAGGGGAAACTCACAGGACCACCACAAGTCTGTTTATAAGTGCACTTAAACTGTGCATGTTGTGTAAGTATTTTCATTAGCAGCTGTAGCAGATCAACAATTAATTTGAAATGCAATTAATCTGTGTTGCTTTAATGCAGCAGGGCTGCATTAAGGTCCCATGGGCTGCAACTTTTTAACAAACACACAATCATTTTGAATGCTTTTATGTTTATTGGAAGAATTACAGCAACAAACAAGTATAACAATATAAATAATTATACTCTGACAGATGTTTTTCAAAAACATTGATTATATTCACAATGGAACTTCAGATTTATCTTCACGCTGGGTATAATAAGACAATGGGACAGAGAAAGAAAGAAAGAGAGAGAGAGAGAGAGAGAGAGAGGGAGAGATAGAAGGGTGAGAGTGAGAGAGTACTTAAAAAGAAAGGCGGGAGAGATACAGAGAGCCCACATCTCAGCCTAAATTGAGATTTGGTCGTTCTCTGTGTAACTTAAAATGTTTCTATAAAAGAAATCCCATTTCACACCCAAAAAACAGGTTTTAGATCATTTATTGCATGTGTTTTTTTATTAAAAATTCATTTTTGCTTCACTGTTCACTTTAATCGCAAATTAACAAAACATTTCATAAGGCTATATTTTAATTGGAATTTATTCAAATTCAAGGAATAAAAATCAACTCTGTGTGCTTTTTTGAACAGGTCTCAAAACCTACGAACGAAGGCCAAAAAGAGTACCAACTAACCTTGGAATTAAACTCCGCCAAGAAGTCAAAGTGCTTTTTCAAGTCTGTAGCAAGGATGGCCTCAATCACTAAAAAGCGAAAGCGCTTAAACTCAACGTGGTCCAAGTTGCTCAGGAAGTTAAACTCCGACTGGGAAAGAAACAAGCTCCAGGCCGAAGCTGCATGGTGGTTTTCCAAAACCGAGCGGTCATTATACAACACCGCCTGCGAGTAAGACAAATAGTGTCAAGAGGCTGTAAAACTACAAAATGATAAATGACCAAATCTCTTTCAATACGCGAAAATCAGAACGAAATATCAAAACTGTAAGAGGGAGCTCAGTTACCTGAGGAGCATTAGTGGCGACTAGAAAGGCATTTGTGCGACCAGGGTGATCATAGTCATGCATAGCTGCTGCTACATATAGCGCCATGAGTTCAAGCGCTGGGACGTTCAAGGCCAGGCAGCCATAGCTGTCATCCACAACAGAAGAGCTTCTAGAGCTGGCATAAGATACCCTGCCAGGGGAGATTCCACTGTCTGAATCTAATGAACACAGAGAGAGACCAGAGATGAAATCCTTCTAGCAGACGGTCTATTTAAAAAGCATTACTGTGTCTTACAGCTGACATGCAATCAAGTTATATAGTAAAAATATGAATCACATAGTAACCGAAAGATTTTAACTACTCTAATAAAAGAAGAAAAACCACCACTGTCTCAGAGCGGCAATTAGGCTGATGGTTTTTACAGCAAACCTCCCTCTAGTTCAAGACTGTTGCAGTGAAGTCACTGGTCTGGGTGTGATTCAACACCTCCCTCTTGCCAGAGCGGCTGCACCGTGACTCACAGTGAACTCCATTTGAGAAATTACAAGGTCCATCAGCAGCCAAAAATAAGCCTGGGACATGCTGAGCCAGCAGCAGCCACCGGTCTCAATGGCCTCTCTCTTTTGAGCACAGCTAGACCCACCAGGAGTGGGTAGCACAGCAAATTTATTCCAATGGATATGGTGGTTTAAATGCGTTTCATGGTGCATTAAAGCTTTCTTCATACTTCAGAGTGATTAGGTTATCCTAGTATGAACATACTCAGTTCTGTCATTATGTACAAGTGTAAGGAAGAAATTGCTCTAGTAAAACCTATATCCAGTAGACCACTTCAGCCAGCCATAGATGTTGGTTATATATATTTTCTGAAAACCCTCAATGCTAACAAGCAGTGAGATAATAATAAAAATAAAAAACTAAACCCATAAAATTCAACCATAAACAAAAATCACAATCCGCACCCTTTACACCAGGGTTTCTGCAGCTTTCATAAGGTCACCTTTAAGACTTTTTTAAGAACATTAAGAATCAAATTTAAGACCTGTATCATAACATCTAAAAAATAATAAACAGTACTCTTCAAATTCATTGTTAGAAACCCTAACCATCACTTTTATGCTTTTGAGCATTTACGAATATTGCAACTCTAACCTTGCATTTTACAAAGCTGAGAGTTTATGAGCATTTTCTCAAACTCTGGCAACCCAAAAAGTTATTTAAATATAATTTTTTTTTACATTTAGAAGCATTTTCTCAATCTCTGGCAACCCTAACAATTACTTCTTTGCTTTTAAGAATGTATGCCTATTTTCTTAATCTCAGGCAATCCTTACAATCACATTTACATATTTTAACATTTATTAGTCTTATGTAAATATCTGGCAAACATAACAATCAGCTTTTCTGAGTGCTCACAAGATTTTTTTCAAACTCTGGTAAGCCCAAGGCAACAACAAAAAACACAAAGCAGATGAGAGTTACATGGACTTCAGAAGAATAAATGTATTTAAGATGGTAAATGTAAGACTTTTTAAGGACTGAAACTAACTTCAGAAGAAAAAAAACATATACAACTGGGTGGCTTTATTGGGCGGCTGAAGACAAACTTTAACATAATAAATGTTCAGCAGAATTAAAAAAAAAACTGTGAATTGTAAGAGAGATGCCTGAAGTTACCAAAGAAGACAAAAGTGTTTGGCAATTGTACAGTGGCCGAGAGGTGCAAAACACGTTTACATAACGTGAAACAATTTTACAGATTACAAAATAAATTAATATTTTAGAAAACACATTTAGAAGTTACAACACGCTTTTAAATGTCAAAAAACACATTTACATTTTAGAAAACAAATTCTCATCTCGTCCAATCAGAGCCAAGTTGTCGGTTCTCAATAGTATCCTCCCTGTCCGGGAATCTGAAATGTAAATGTGTTTTCTGAACTTGTAAAAGTGTTTCGGAATTTGTAATTGTGTTTATAAAATGTAAATGCGTTTTCTGAAATGTAGAAGTGTGTTGTAACTGGTAAAAACTGTGTTTTCTAAAATGTTAATTGGTTTTGAAATTTGAAAAGTGTTTCACGTTATGTGAATGTGTTTTTCACCTCTCGGCCACTGTACAAGGGTCTGATTTATGCCATAAGTTAAGGAAATGTTAAAGACGATAAAGGCATATATGTTATAATGAACATATGTTATGTTAGAATGCATGAATCTCAGAAAATACTTTAACTGTAGCAGACAAACCTGTATCACTCCCTGTAACATGCTCACTGTGGATCTGTTGAAAACCTGGGATGGGCCTGGTGGTTAGATACCAAACTGCATGAAGCACATCTGTGGCATGGACACGGTTGTGATCTGACAGAAGAAGAAGATAACGCTCTTTAAAACTCTTCACTAAAAGAATATAGAACTGGTGTTAAGTTTAAAGGGGGCATCAAATGAAAAATCCCATTTTTCCTAAATTAACTGCTAAATTTAGAATCTTGAAATTCTTGTTTAATTATTTCATAAGCTCCATCATCATATCTTGTAATTATTCCGTTTATAGATTTACCCTAATTCGGTCACAGCAAAACTGCGTCAGATGAACAATAAAAAAAGAAAAACCAAGAAGGGGGCGTGGTAAAAGCATGGGAGTGGGAGGAACAATGGGTACATATCTTGTTCAGTGGAGCACAACAATTTCAGGTGATTTAAAAATCTTTTTCAAGATTTTCAACCTTTTCAAGGTTACTAATGCAGTAATAGGCAGTAATAGTCTAGAGGGGTCAAATAGTTATTATAAATTATTTAAAAAGTGTACGATATGTCACCTCTGAGATAATTATACTCTCTCCTGCTTGCAGTCACATCAGGCAATGAGCAGAATATGAGCACATCTGGCAACCAGACTACTTTATAAATGTAACCAGGAGTTTTAGGGGTGTTCAGCCCCAGAGGAAAGCATAGCATATTCTTTGTTAAAGTCATGATAAAAGTAACTTGAGACAAAATTATGTCTAACAACTTTAGAGAGAGAACCACTGAGTGAACCAAACAGAGAATTGATTAATAACACTGTGACTGGTGAGTGACTGCTTTGGCCATTTTTAAGTGAGATGTGACTGGAATTCTTCATGTTAGCCATCTGCTAAAATTCACCAGTCACAGAGCAACATTACAATCCTATGACATCAATCTCAGGTAGGAAACTTAAAATTGATTAAGAGGAAGCAAGACGTCACAAAAAGCTGTGGTACAAACTCTCAAACACATCAGGGTGAAAACAACTCAGTTTGAGCATTTGACCAGATAAAAGGGGTTTTCTTTTTTTTTAACCATAAAAAAATTGTAACTTTAATTTCTGAGCGAATTTTCATAAAAAACAGAAAGAATTATATGCACTAGGATTAAATTTGCAGCTGATGTCCCCTTTAAAGAAATCGAAACCAGTTGCAAGTATAACTTTAAAAAGATGTTTTTCCTCTCACAGGGGATATCTCGATAGCCATTCTCCAGAGCACAAAAGAACGTCATGAATTCCCGCACAGGGATTTTGAACATTTCAAACAAGCCTGTGTCCTGGAACAAAGTGTACGCCACCTGAGAGAATGAAACAAACAGAACTTCATTAAGAGAAGACGAGCAGTGAGCCATTCATTCCCAGCAGACACGCTGTACCAAGAATACCTCAATAAGCTGCAGCCAACAAACACCAAAAAAATCTTGTTTGACAAAATTACATTGATTGAGATAAACAGGAGCTGTGTTTTTCTATGGTGTACAAACTCTCCAAACTTTGGTTCATGCGATTCACTCAAAAACCCTTTGTCTATCTAAAACAAATGTAAGACTTTGAGTAGGACCTGTCGTGACTCAATGAAATACAAGTCAATAGTTTCAATCAGTATCTCAGTTCTATCAGGGAAGCAAAGATTAACACCACTGACTCCAGATGATAAACTGAGATCTTGTGAGGTGACGCTACCGATATGCGCTGGAAACATTATTCTGTACTGCAGACTGGGTGCTGATAGAATCAAACGAAAATGTTGGAATTCAACGACTCAAGTAGAAGTTGAGAATCAAAAACTATCAGCTCCTGCTTTGTAATAAACAAAGACAAAATTAGTTATGTAGGGGAACTATTAGCAAAGCAATCATTAATTTTTAACGATGATTAATTTTGATTATTTAGATTTTTTTGACACTGGTATACGGCACACAAGAGTTAACTTGTTTTTCAGTTTATTTGTTGTAACTTCTACCTCATCTACCTCACACAATGATCAGTGATCAGGAATTGAGTTTGGGACTGATAAGCAATTTATATGTATGTAAACCATTGGAGTAAAACCCTGCAAGGTTTGTGTGACAGATCAAACATCGAATGAATTTAATATTGAACACCAATACGATCTACATTAAGTCTATCTTTACTAAAGCCATCAGAAAACATTTTTGAAATGTATCAAATGCTTCTAAAAACAAGCCATTCAATTTGACCTGTTTTTTTTATTTCCAAGGACAAATCTTGGTTTTTAAGACCTCTATGTATAGCCTGAAGGCATACACCTTTTAGTTTTCCACCTTTAAGCTGATACAGACAAAAGTTACATATAAAACTACTTCTTTAATGTTGAAAATAAAAGTCACCAAAATTAACACAGGTTGCTTTGAGGAGAATTAAAATCAAACCTTTCCAGCTGTTTGGAGAGACATGTGGCTCATTGATGACTGTGTAAATCCCCTTTAAAATGATTAAAACAAAACCCTTGGATTGATTTTTATGAAAATAAATGATTTATACTATCCTGTATTAAAGGTCCTCCCATTAATTACCATAAAATCATTCCTCCAAACTAAATTTTGTTTCATTTTTTGTAAATGGATAGTTCTTCTCATCTTGACATTTTTGTTTTAAGCAACAAGACTCTTTAAATCAGTCAGAAAGCACTAACATAGCTGAGGATTCTGCCAGTCTTCCCTCCCGTCATGTCCATCAGATCAAAGATCTGGAAGTTCCAGGTGTTGATCTTCTGCATGAGCTCTTCATGCTCCACCAACAGAGGATCCAGCCTGAACTCCTCCTCTCCCTGCCAGACATCAATCAGTCAGTCAAGACCAGCTTTAGCAAGAATCTCAACTTCAGAGCTCAGAGTCATTTCCAGAGATAACATCGAACGCATTCTAGAGAGTCAGCTAAATTTATGTTGTCCTCACACGACACGCTCTTATTGTAGACCCCCTTGGGCAGGGATCCACTCAAATGTCATGGCTATAAATCCAGCAACCATATACTAATGCAAAAGCATGGGAACACAAACAATCACTCGGCTGCAAAACTCTTCTCGGCTTGTTCAACAGCTGGCCACTTTAATAGCTGCCAGATTGACCAATAAAAGAACCAAGAGCTGCTAAGGGTGTTCCAGGTTATATGAAAGAAAAGCTCTTCTCTTGCAAAGCAAACCAGCACTTCATAAATTAAAGTCGTTCATCCATGATCTAGATTTCACTTCCTGAGGTATTGTGCTAGACATTAATGTAATGAAACCCAGAGGAGAGTGTGTATGTGCTCCACCTCAGGATCCAGCGAGGACTGCTCCGTGCTCGAGCTCGCCTCCTCTTCCTCAGGCAGGCTGTTCACATTTTGCCCCAATGGCTCTGAAGCCTTTTCCTCTTGAGACTCGCCTTCTAAGCTCTCTTCCCGTATCAAGTTTTCTCCTCCATAATCAGTTCCCTCGGCTAAGAAAGTGAGAGCATTCAGGGTGATGGACACAGGAGGTTTGGAGTTGGAGTTTTTTTTTAAGAATTAAGCTTTACCTGCACGTGTTCTTAGCATCTCATTTGCTGCTGCAAAATGGCCTTCACCCACTTCTGAACTGGCCAAACCTTTTGGTATCTGTCGCCCACAACTGTGGAAAAAAAATCATGTTATTTAAAGTATTCTTTGAGATAAATACTAATGTTTTAGAGCTTGCTGTAATACCTCGACCTTCCGCAAGGGGGGTGGGGTCAGAAGTGAGCATGTTCTCATTCATTCCAATGTGAAAAATGCACTTTGTAGCTGAAAAAACATTATTACACCCCTAGTTCTGCAATATTTTTTTTATTTAGATTGATAGTTTTTACCTACATGAACACTCTATTCTATATATAAAATGTAAATATTCAGTCAATCAGACATCTGTACTATGCACTTCCACGATGGTTGGCTACGCCCATTATTAGCTTTTTTTTTACTGATCATATTACATGTCGGCAATGCTACGTCTATGTTATAAACAGTCTGTGGATTCAGCAAATGATCTCTCATTTCTGCTGACGTGATGACTCAATAGTTACACATTGGTGCCTCTAGTGGCTGGATGACATGCACTCTTACACCTTTCACTCTTCACCATTTTTGTCCTAAGAAAGTCCAATATTTCCCCCTTCTAATGCATTTCTTGCTCTGTAACCCAATCACTTTCTGCTTCACAATTGCTCCAAAATGTCGGGTAAATGCTTCAATTAAATGCTTTGTTAATTTCATCATCAAAAAATAATTATACTTTGAAATATCCCCAAACAAATCTAAAGACTTTAATATTAATTTTCAGAAACAACATAACATCAAGTAATCCATTAGAAGGCCAGTCTACATCTTAGCTTTTAATTACTTTTGAAATAAACTAAAACACGTATCTACATTTCTCCGTTAAAAGACTAATTCCATACAGATGAAAGATTCTTATTCTGTTGGTAAGAATACATTTCTGTCCCATATTTATGCATACAAATCATTTAGAAATTGGGCCGCTAATGTCTTTATTCCTTCAGGAAACATGCCACGGTTTAATTTATTTTATTATCTGTTAATTTGAATTAGTGTATTGTGGAAGGGGTGTTTGAGTCATTAGCTAGCAGGCATTGATTTTGTTATTAGCTCAGTTTAATTATTTGCTACAAATAAACAACAAAATGGACATCCAAGATATACTCTATACTCCGAATTTTCATCCCCAGCCTTTTTTTAAGGTAAAAATAGGAGGATGTTGGAAGAGCTGATATTCCTCTTTGCTTGACCTTTTCAACACTATACTATGGCTATAACTCAAGAGAACATGCCATTAACCATGCACATGTTTAAGTCAAAAAATAAATTATGTAAAGTAATAAAAAAAACTGTAAATCTGCATTATTATACACTTGCATAGTGTCACCATCTCATACAAAAACATAATGCAAACCAAAAAAAAAACCTAAAGAAAAGAGGTTGAGTTTAGGGTCATATTTTAAAACGTCATTTGAAACAATTATTCCAGAAACTCTTTGTACCTGGTGCACAGCGGACTAGAGACGGTGCTTCTGTAAGTATGCTGGAAATCAGGGGAGCTCATGGTGTAGCTCAAAGGTTTGTGCAGGGTAACGCTAGGCTTGGTGAGAAAGTCTGCTGTGTCTGGAAACTCCACAGGTGAGCGCGTGACCAGTGACGAGACAGAGCCAGCAGGAGGACTGTGACCAGGTGAGCTGACTGGACTCAGGCAAGGAGATGTACCTGGGATTTAGAGCATAAGACTTTTAATTACAAACTAAAGTTCTTTGCTGATGTGAACGAACTTTTTTAATTAGACAGATTTGTCAGTCAAATTCAAGAACACTCCACAAACCGATCGGCCAAAGTAGCACAAACACTAATCATTTTGACAACATCAAAAAAAGTCCAAAGTACAGAATGACCCAAACTTCAGATTTTTGCTGTAATATGCACTGACTGGCCACTTTATTAGGTACACCAGTTCAACTACTTGCCAACAGGTATCGCTCACTGTCCACTAACATAGAAGCACCTGAATGAGATTCATCTTAGCTCTTTAAGTCTTTCAAAAGTACTTTGATTACTCAAAGAGGATAAATTAGAAAAGCTAAGGTGATTTAAAAATGGTTTAAATTGTTAAAACACTTACATAATTAAATCTAATGTTATCTTGTGAAAAAGAAAACCGTAATCAGCAATTGAGAAAAAATGGGTGAGCTGGATGGAGATGTTAGAAAAGGCAACAGTAACTCATGTATCCACCCCTAACAACCAAGAAATGCAGAGCACTACCTCTGAAAACACAACAAATCCAACCTAAGGATAGCTCCGAAGGCAAACTCTACTTACCTAATAAAGTGGCCAGTGAGTTTGAATACTTAATACTTAACTATTGCAAATCTTCTTAGTAAAACTAAGTTTTTTACGTTTGTCTTCAAATGACAGGAATGCATGCAAATGCCCCCCCCCCCCCCCGCCCCGCCCCCTCTACAAAGCATCAAATCAAATATTTGAAAGATTTTAATATTTATGACACCTGCCTGGTTCTAATTAATATCCAAGTGACATCACAAACAAAACAAAATCTAAATCCTAACAAAATAAAGCAGCACAACCACAACTTTAAACAGTATGCTGAAGAAAACCAACTCCACTGGGTTTCACACAACCTAATGAATCATGTGGAGTTAGTGACATATAAATATTGCTTAATCTGCCATTTAAAAAAGCAAAAATTATGATTATAAGGCACAATGTATAATACATTTCTAATAAATGATTTCTAATTTGTTCGGTTGATAGGCCCGCTTTGTTGTTAGCAAAATAAGCTTAACAAATAAATACATTAGAATACTACTAATAAGAAGATTGTAAGTGTGTGTATATGAGGATTCAGAAGAACACGCTATAGCTTCAATGCTGAGTAAAGTTCTCTGTGGCTAGGTTTTTTAGGCTGTAACATGTGCAAACGATAAGCTCCTTTTCCCCATGATGGCTATTCTTACCAGCTGTATACATATGATGGACACTTTATTGTCCCAGGAGAACAAAGTAATGGATAGCAGTGAAACTCAAGCAATGGCTGTGAAAGTAATTCAAACCAAATGTTGCATGACAGAATGTGGTTTGGGATGCATCATTGTAACAACACATGCTTTTCATATTACATTTAACTTATTTTACACTTTATTCTTATAATAAAAGCCATTGTTGTAGAGCTTCCCAATTTTGGGGGAGAATTTCAATTGTTTCTGGTAACAATTGAAGTTATGATTATCAGTGCTTTAAACAACTATTTACATTTGAAAATAAATTATCTTTATTTGATGGAAAATAGCTTCAATTGTTGTTAAAGAGGCATACACATTTTCCCCAAAAATAAGTTCCATGTGCATTTTTTAATACGATAATATGGTCATTATGAAGACGACGTCAAACTAAGTGCTCAATCTTAACAAACTAGACTTTGGAAATAAAAGGTCAGAATGTGACTGAAATGGAGCTGACCTGCTCTTCTGGGAACAGTGTGGCCGTAGGAGAGGGTGACAGATGAGGATCTCTGTTTAGTGATGGTCAGCAGATTGCTGTTGGGTCCATTAGAAACACAACTCTGGCTGTAGGAACAGAAGAAAACATTTACATTTCACTTGAAACAGGACCAAACTAAAACTCAGAGAGTTAGTGGAAAGTAAATAAAGTCTTTTATATAAGGTAAATATATTTTTTAAACACTCAAAACCTACAGGATATGAAGCACTTTATAAAAAAAATTCAGCAATTTCTGCTTCCATAAAGTTTCTTTTTACACAGGGTTTCTACAGGTTTCATCAGGTCAATTTTAAGACTGTTAAAAATCTAATTTTAGACATATACCATGATATCAAATACAAATACAAAAGATTTTTGCATAAACAGTACACTTCAAATACATTGTTTGAAACGCTAACATCACTTTTAAGTTATTGAGCATTTATGAAGGCTTCCTTAAACTCTGGCAACCCAAACAGTCATTAAAAAAATGAACAGTTAAGAGCGTTTTCTCAAATTCTAGCAACAACAAAAAAAAAAATCCCTTATGATTTTGAGCATTTAAGCACATTTTCTCTCAAACTCTGGCAACCCTCACATCAATTTTATTTTTAGTGTATATGAGCCTTTTCTCAAACTATGACAATGGTAAATGTCACTTTTGTTTTTGAAGATTTGTGAAAGTTTTCTCAAACTCTAGAAACCTTAACCATCACTTTTTATTTTTACACGATTATTTAGCAGTTAGGAGCTTTTTTTAATCTCTGGCAACCCCAAGCCAAAGCAAAAAAAACTTTACATAGTCATCAGAAATATAAGACCTGTGAAAAGTTATTTAAGCCCAAGAATGGCAAATTTAAGACTTTTAAAGACCTAAATTTGTGTTTTTTTTTATTTTAGAACTTTTAAGACCGCTGAAACACTGCCACCGTGAGGACAAATCATAAAACCACCCTAAAATACTGTTCAACATTCTCACATGTAGCTAATTACACTCAAAAATGCATTTCTCTTTCTTTCCCAGAGGAGAACAGAGAGTGCTGTATGATTTGAGAGGGTGAAAGGTAGGATTTTTGACCTGCTGAACTTCCCATTGATGCGCTCCCATCTGGACGACTCCAGTGAAGGCAACTGGGAGGAAGAGGCAGAACTGCGCCTTAGCTGAGGGGTCGGCAAACTGCTCCTGCTGCTCAGACCCTGTAAACACAAGTTACACTCACTCATGTAATGCTTGTATTAGAGGACTTCTTTGGCTGGTAGAGAAAATGTGAATCCTGATGAACTTTAAACCATTTACACGATTGTTTCAGCTAATGGTTCAACGCTTTGTAACAGTTGAATATGGGTCCATCTGCTGCTTATAATAACAACACAGACAAAGGTGGATAAAGCTTCATATGGACAAGAATCAGTCAAATATAAATGCTTGGTGTACAATTACAACTAAGCTTTGTTTAAAACTTTACATTTCAAAACCCCACAATCACTTCACAAAACAAAAAGCAACTTTGATGCTTTCTCCCTGATCACCTACCTTCATTGGTCTCCTTTCTGTTCTCTCCGATGGGTCCTCTATCTCAGCGCAGGGGTAGAAGCCAGGGAATGGGGTGAAGGGGTTAACCCGTGGCCGGCAGGAGCCAGAGAAAGCTCCCATGAGACTGCTGATGCTGCGCAGCGAGGACAGGACATGGGGTGAGAGAGTTGAGTCCATCAGCAGATCTGAAACCATGTTCCTGGCCTCGTTGATCACTGACAGGTCCACTCCATTCCCACTCAAAGCCCCCTGTAGATGGTAAACATCACAAATAAATAGAAAGGATTCAATTAGAAACAAAGTTAGTGACTTGTCTTCATAGAAGAACCTTTTCATAGGGACTTACACTGCCACTGTGTGGTCGCTGGGAGGTAAAGCATCATGTCAAACAGTTTGGTGTGTGTTATTCAGGTCTTAAAATTAATCAAATAAACCTTATTCCTGAAATGAACGTTTGATAATGTTTGTGAATGTTTGATGAACTGAAATTTGTTGCTAAGAATTTGAGTAAAGTATATGTGTAAAAACATGCAGTTATCAATTCAAAGATTTAGAATCAGTTCAGTAAATAGTCTGTCTTCAGAGTTTAAGGTGTTAATGTAAAAACTTATTATAATACAATCAAGATTGATGGTTGCTCTACATGGGTTTATGCTTTTGTTATTAGTCCAAATTAATGAAGTTCCCCATTGAAACTTCAGAGATGATTTATAGACGGCAATAACGATAATGAGATGATAATTATCTGAGTGTGGTGTTATAATGTTTATTACAAAATATACAAAGGTGCTGATACATTTTAAAACATTGTAGTTTCAATTGATTTCACAAGAATAAAAAATTTAAAGAATAAGATGGAACGAGACTGGATCAAGTAACATTTTTGATGCTGAAATAAAAACAGGTTGTCTGCTGAGGCAGAGTAAAAATTGTAGACATTTACTTAGATATATAAATGACAACAAAAAGAACATATTTAAATCATTGGATATTTATGTATATGATTGATTATATATATATATATATATATATATATATATATACACACACACACAAATATATATAATTTTTTTTTAATGACTGTTTGGGTTGCCAGAGTTTAAGGAAACCTTCATAAATGAAGTATACGGTTTATGCAAAAATCTTTTGTATTTATATTTGATATCGTGGTATATGTCTAAAATCAGAATTGACCTGATGAAACCTGTAGAAACCCTGTGTAAAAAGAAACTTTATGGAAGCAGAAATTGCTTTTTGTTGTTTTATATGCCCCACATACATACACATGATGGCCAAAAAAATATATATATTTTTGACCTTAATGTTATCTAGAACAATAGCAGTGTTGAAAATTTTGCATGTCTATTTTTACAAAGACATCATCCTACATTAACATTTCAATATAGATAATAAAAAAAAAAAAAAAAAAAAAAATTATATATATATATATATATATATATATATATATATATACATATACATATGTATATATATATATATATACACATATGTATATATATATATATATATATATATATATATATATATAGTGCATAAATCAATGCATTATCAACTCTTCGAAATTATAGAGGCTTTCCATTCCCATTAAAAAGACAATTTCTCATACTATCACACTTGTACATTATCCTTCACCTCTTCAGGACTAAAGGTCTTTAGTCTTCAGACAAATCAATTAAACTAATATAAACACATCGATCTAGTCTTCTGTGAAAATCAAAGCCATGGCGTTGAGTTGGTGTTATTTTTAGAAATGTGAGTGCAAGTGCCAATAATTGATGAGCAGCATCCAGCTTTATTTCTTCAGAAAGTCTCGACTAATCACAAGATTTCAGCCAGGAATCGCAGGTATTATATATAGTTACTCATTTGGCGCTTATGACGCAGGACATTCCAGCACACATTAAATCACTGGCGCATGAATGCACAATGAGTAAATGAACCCACATGTCAGATTAGATTCTGTGTTGGACTTCACAAACGGGGTGATTCAGTGCACTCCCTTCCATCGTCATCATCTGAACAGCTTCATATCAGTGCATTTAGTTAAGAGAACTGCACTTGGCTAAACAAGACTTTAGCTTGTTTTTTTCTTTTCTTAGAAGAGCTGGCCATATTTGGCCATTGTGATATTTATCTAAAGCTTAGAATTTGTGTGCATTTTTATTAATATAAAATAATCATAAAGCAATCAGTCAAAACACTAAAATCCATCTCTCAAACAATTTATGGAGGAAAAAAATATTTTTAAAAATATCTATAAATATAATGACTTCATGAATGTGAACTGGATTAAATAATGACTGGATTTAATTACTTGAAGCAATATATTATGTTTACTCAACCAAAATGAAAACAAGCAAAAAATAAAATAAAAAGCTTGGTTACTTATAGTGTAGATCTACAGTGGAACAAAAACTACGCAGGTTCATGGTTTCAAGTATTTTTAAATATCTTGTTTTTTTTATGCCAAAAGTGGCTTATTTGATATTAGGGATCCACTGTTGACTTTTAAAAGTGCTAAACAAAGATACTTCTAGTACAACAGATTGTTATTATAGCTCTTGCTGATTTGTTACAAGTAGGGCTGACCTCTATTTGTCGTGTCATATAATGCAATGATGCTCATGCTTACGAGCCACAACGGAAGAGAAACTTGCGGCAGTCAGAGCGTTTGGTTTCACAGAGTGGTGTCAGCTCCATAGGTTGCTATTGGAACACTGACACCACTCTGTATATATGCCCTAAACTATATAAATGCACAAAAAAGGTAAATAACATTGGGTGATAACAGCAGAGTTTATGTCTTTTAGTAAATTTTCTCTGTGTGACATTGAAAAACTAATCACTGTAACTATGCCTGAAAGAGTGAACCTAAAGAAAACATTAACATCTCAAAATCATCCAGACTCAAATTAACACAGCACTATATTTTGGTTCTTTATGTTTGTTGTTTCATTTTTTTTGGATGCTCGCAACATGATACAATTTTGAGTAGCAGCATAAAGAGCAAAGAGTTCATTTCACCTCCTGTGCAACACTAGCACAACCCTAACTAAAGAAGCTAATCCCGCTGCATCAATTTCAACTGTACCAAAGAATGACTCATTCATGGATCCATCCATTTGATCAAGCTAGCCACGCAGCAGAGACAGAGAGTTTTTGATGAGATCCACTCAGAGGAGGGAAGAGGGGCCCTTCATAATGATATTACAGGAAGAACTCTGGCCATCTATAAACTCAGCTAGTTTTAATCCATCTTCGGCCTTGTGCGTACATGCTGAGCTCATTTTATTGATTGTATTTAATTCAGAGCTACATAATTTTTAGTAGGAGGGGAGGGTGGGATGCTTCTGATGAAAGTAATAAAGTAGAGTGGGCGCACTGCAACGACTTGTGTGTGTATGTGTGTAGTGAGTGCTCACACGTTTGTGTGATAAAAGTGCAGAGCGAGCACTTCCTCCAGTCTTTGACGTCATTTGGCAAGGTTTATGTGAGGCAGGATGAGGGTTATCCGCTGCAGGTCAGCCACAGTGCTGAATAGCTACAGTTTGCTACACACTGTCCTCAGATGGACCGTCTGAGCCTCCGACACTAAAGAGACTCGACTATAACAAACCATTCTCAACTTTAAAGCCTTTTTCAACTTTAAAGTCCATGACATTTCCAAGCCTTGCTACGGGTGGGAGTGGGGGGGGGGGTGGCGGTTTGTTTTGTTTTTCATATTTGAATGCACTAGAGTTAGGAAATAATTGCACAATTTATGAAATATGCACACACTGCATTTCCAGTCCTTGTGAAAGAAAATGGTAAAGTCTAGCAAGTCTTTTTTTTATAGTCAATTTATAAAAATATTTAAAAAGTAATTTTAGTGTCTTTCATAACAGCATTATTTGGCATTTTTTGATAATAGCCAAAATGGGTTTTATATTCATCCAAAACATCAATTTGCTATGTTATTAAAGTTGTTTACAGGTCATAAAGTAAGAGTAATTTCAACAAAAAAACATTAACATCACATGGTTTACCAGATATTCTTGCTTACATATATACTTTAATGAAATGCTTTTACATCTAACAGAGAGGTAGATAATATGTATTTTAGTAGCTTGCTATCACTGTACATGTGCTACAGAAGTGTTTTGCACAAGAGGAGAGAACGACATGTAGGAATTAAATACACAATAACAGTGTCCATTTTTGTCCTTATGCTAAAAATTCAGACAAAATAACTGGCTACATGCATTCATTTATTAAAATAATCCACATTATGAGCTGCCTTGAAGCAACCACAATATTATATATCTATATATTTATATATATATATATATATATATATATATATATATATATATAATCTACTATATCTATATATATCTATATATAGGTTCCAATATCTATCGTTTTTCGTTTGTTTATTTTCCTGAAAAATTGTTTTATTTTTTTTATTTTTCAAAAAACAGCATTTATATTTTAAAAAATCTTACTTATGAAGCTTCATAACAAATGTATCTAGTATTGCACCACTGCTAATTGGGACCTTCACAATTTTTTCTTTGTGTAAAATGTGAACAAAAACTGTACTGACCTGATATTGCGGCTTGTACCATTGTTTCAGATCCCAATCCCACAGGATCATCTGCAGGACAGACAAACACATTTAAAACACTTTTTCAATAAACAAGAACAAGCACTATGGAAAGTGCAGACACAAAACTAGCTAATTGCGCTATATTTAAGTTTCTTCAGCATTTTGATATTTAAAAAAAAGGTGTTATTGTGAGTATGCATTCATCATTGTTTGATAAGGGGAGTGGAAACTGTCAGCACCTATGAATTGACTTTGTGAGCTGAACACTGCATAACGAAACCCTTCCTGACACTTATAGGAAAAAAACACATAAAACCACTCTAACCACAATGAGACGTCAACAATAGCACTTACAGATCTTATCTGGCCAAACTACGTCATTTGACTGCATTTCCACGCTATCTGTCTCTGAAGCTCAGACGAAAGTCATATATAGGCAGCTAAGCCTTGCTACGCTATCAACAGCCAGACACAGCGTTTCTCTCTCATATTCTGACAAAAAGTAAAGCAACTTTCAGGCTTTCACTTGAAATCTTTCCGTTTAAAAGATAAAAAAAAAACTGTTAGATGGGTGCAAAGATTAAAAATTAAACAAAAACAAAAAAAGGTCATATTTCATCAAGAACTGGTGCAAGTTTACAAACAAAAACATACACATATTTAATAAAAATAAGTTCGTTATTTAGACAAAAAAAAAATTCGCCAAATAAAGTCAACAAATTACTTTATTTCATTACTTTCACAGCAAACCCGAACAACAAGATCAGGAAAAAAAAAACATGCTGCCTAAATATAAATCTTCAAGTTAAACAAACAATGACCAAAAAACTCTCGTCTCTGACTAAACACAACTGAGCCATTGTCTTTAACTAAATGTACAATTCATTCGGCAAAGTCAGTTTACTAAAAAAAAGTCCCTATACAAATGGAAATATGCTATGCAGCTTTAAGAAATTATTTCATAGCTGATACACAGTACAGTAATTAAAGAAACATTTTTACATTTCAGACAATAAAAAACACTCCTTAAAGTAAGAAAAATAGCTCCCAATTTAGGTTAATAAAATCTTACATTTTTTTACAAGGAGACACACTAGCTACAAAACCATGCTGAAATATTTCTGAAAATTACCGACTTATTGATGGCTCTGTATAAAACAATCCTAAACAATATGATTTGAATGTAAGAACACACTTTTCTTAAGGCTTGCTGATTAAAATCACACCTTTAGGGAAGCATATGGATGGAAAAACCAGGTGCCTATGGCTTTAATAATAAAAATGTGTGTGTGTGTGTGTGTGTGTATATATATATATATATATATATATATATATATATATATATATATATATATATATAGAGAGAGAGAGAGAGAGAGAGAAATACATTAGTTTCAATTAAAATATTTTAATCTTTAAAAAAAAAAAATATTACCAGCTTTTGTGCTACATTGACAAACAACAAACATACTCCTTCAGTGAAAAATAGGCAGATACTTTAACTGCATAACCAGAGGGGCCAGATACACTCTAAATAGAGTTAACTTTGCTCTCAAGATTTTTTATATGTAATACTAACTATACTACTTCTAGTAATTGTAATAATACTGCTAATAATAACAATGATACAAATAATAGTATTATTGATATTATTATTAATGACTGAAGACAAGATCTCGATTTCCATTTTGTAGCAAAAATACAGAATTTCTTTTTACTTACTTTTCACTTTAATTTAAAATAAACAATTTGAAATTATGTCAAGAAATCTCATCAGAACAAAAACGACATCTAAAACAAACTTAAATAAATGCCAATTGTTACATTTGTGGTAATGTTTTAGAGTCCCAATTTTGCTTTTCCTACTTTAAATGTCATTAACACACAAAAAAAAATTATTAAAAAAAAAACGAAACAGAACACTTGCAACAGCAAACTCAAAAATGGCAGTAAATTGAGTGTTAGATCAGTGCTCGACCACACGATGGAGTACTGGTTCTACACACAAAATGAATCTCTCTCTCCAGCGCTTGCTCTCTCAATCTCTCAGGGCACAACACACACAGAGCAGAAGCAGAAGAGACGCTGGAGGTGAAGCTGAAACAGGGCTCGCCAGCACCTGCGGCGGCCACGTCATCTGTCACTTCCAGCAGCTGGGATATTCAAAACCAGCCACTCAAAATTCAACCACTCAGAGCTGTCCGGGAGACACTACCACAGACCTTGATTGCAACAGATGGATTTGATGGCAACAAACTGATCTACACGCCTACAAAGTTTTTCAGACTCAAAACAACAAAACCAAAAAAAAACTATTTCATTCTAATTAACCAAATCTTCTCAAGTGAATTCTGAAATATGTGAAAATGTGTGAATAATTTTGTATAGGCAGCACAAAATTTAAATTTTGAATAAGGTATATAAAAGATTTTTAAAAATACAAATTCAACAATCTGTTCAATTCCGGACAAAAGGTAACAATAACAGATAACAATAAGTACAATTGAACTTTTAGCTTCTTCGGCAGCTTTTTTTGGCTTTTAAAGACGAAGTCTTTGAGACCAGGCAGAGGATCAGCATCAGGAGATGCTGACATCTGCTTAACACCATCAAACATTTAGAAAGACAAATAAGCAGAGCCATGGCAACCTGACAGAGGCAAGCAAACAATAGTACAAACGTCATGGCAACCCAGGATGGAGGGAGCTCAACGAAGCCGAGGCAAGGTGCCTGACACTAGTTCTCATACATGCAGAGGTCAAAAAAAGCACACTTATCATCAAACATGTTCCATTAAATCAGTCATGTGGCACAGAGTGAGTAATCTGTATGAACTAGACTCGACCTCTCCAAACACCCCACAATGTCACCAAGCTGCTAACATCAAATCTTGTTCTTTATGCTCTGCTGAGCGAGTAAACTTAACAGCAAAATACAGGCATGGGGAGTGAAATCTGCTTCCTTGTGTTTGTGTTGACCCTGGTTTTCAGACCAGTTTGGCTGATGACACCACAGTAAATGGAGGTCTATTTGTATACATAGCATGTTGCTGGAAACACTATCTGCTATTTCCAATGTGTAATATTGTTCAAATTCAATTTTGTTTTCCATAAAAATAGCAATAAATCTGCTGGCAATTTTGTAGACAATACGCCGTTTCTTGCAGAGTTCATCAGTATGTTAAGAAGATTTATGACAATGATGTGATGCTGAAGGCCACGCTGCTGCTGGGATGAGACTCTCCCATCTGATCACAGGAAACCTTTTTCTAATATATTGTAACTTGCAGTTTCCCCTGGCATCACCAGACAATTGAATTCCTTTACTATCCCGTAAAATAAAAACAAATTAGCAAAAAATACGAAAACTAAAATATATATGAAATTGGAGCACAATTGTAAAAAATGTTCAATGAGTAGGCATTTGGAATCCTTACAAAATTCCAAAAGAGTTTAATTATAATTTAACTAATAGGTGTAGTTCTTACTTTTATCCTGCTTTAAAGAGATGATATAAGAATTGGTGAAAATGCCAAATTGCTCAATACCGGAGAGTTATACTAAACAATGCTGTTTCCAAAATACTCAATAAAAATAGACAGCTTCCACAGCCGATGCTAACATACAGTAAGCATATTTCAAATTATATTTACCGAACACGATTGGGGCATTTTTTGGGGCATTTTTTCATCGGTTTGGGTTTGGGCTTAGTTTCCATTATTTTTCTCCCGTTTCAGTCTTCTCAATAAAAAAGTGACCATGTGATATGCTTATAGATGTTTGAGGGACGTGACAATGAATAGAGAAGAGGTGAAATAGACTTATTTCTAGGCATTATGTTGATTACCCCAATTAAAGAAAAAGGGAGAGTCTGGTGCTATCACAGGACCTAAAGCTTGGGTGTGATGGGTGAATGCAGGTGTGAATGAGACGGGATTCAAATTTTTGTCTATTTCGAACTGTTCTTACAGTATTAAGGTCATTACACATCCGTTTGAATTTTCTATCCGAAGTTTGTGGGTGAATGTGTCTCGATAAAAAAAACAATGGATGCCAATGTGAGCTCACCCATCTGGCCGAAAGATGTGTGCAAAAGGAAAAAGTTCACCTTAGTTTTTCATAATGAGAACAACCAATATAAGCTGGCTCTTTTGATTAAGTTAGCAAGACATAAAAGAGCAGTTGGGTGACATCGATAAAGATTCTTGCGTTGACCAAACAACAGGAAACTGTGACAAAGAATAATGTGATGAAGAGCCAAGGGTGAAATCCCAAAGAGAATATGAACATTAGAAGATCAGATTAGAAGACTAGTGTCCGACCATCAAGAGTTGCTTGACAAAGTGAAGTGAAAGTGATCAGTTGGTCCAGACATGGAGTGACCCATCCCCAAAATTTGTGCTCTGCATTTAACCCTTCCCAGTGTACACACAGCAGCAGTGAACAAAAACACTGTGAAAACACTCCCGGGGGAGTGGGCAGCCATGGCTGCTGCGCCCCTGGAGCAGTCGGGGAACTGGTGTCTTGCACCCTCAACTTTGGGGATCAGGGGATCGAACCAGCGATTATATGACAAAGATTATGAAATGGTTATCGTGTGGCGGTTGTCCCTCAAGTAGTGATTAGAATTATTTTATTTATTTATTTATTTTCATTCATTAGTTTGATCAGTTTGAACAATTCATTTATATCGTTCATATGGGAAAAAAATCTGATCTACTTGTAAACGGTTAAAAGGAAGACTCCAAAATTTTTGCAAACTACACATATCTGGGAAAATGAACTTACTTGCCAGTGTCTTCAGATTATTAACACTGTAATTATTAGTTATTAATCAAGTTATTTTGAAGAATCACGAACGATGCATCCCTACCCCTGAGTGCTTGAATTGAGAATGTAACTCTCTAGTAATTACAGTGCAGAGTCGTCAAAAACATTTAGAACTGTTTGAATCAACAGTGACGTCTGGATTATCAACGGCAACACTCAAACGATCAAACATTGATACTTTAGTAATACTGTTAGCCCCCTTATATGCTATACACACAGACTAATTATATAATTTCATTGCAAATATAATGATTTGATATTGAACTGAATACATGATGTCAAGCTTGACATTTCTCTTTCCCCTTGATGTGCAGTATTTAAAGAAGCAGTTTGTGTTTTGTGCTAATGAAGACACTTATTGTGAATTGTATGTTCTTGAAATTGCTCAAATAAAATATTGCTTTGAAAAATCTTCATCCAAAATATTGTATCATATCATTATCATCAAACTTCAGTAAAATATTATCAAATTATTTAAGGGCCTTGTTGCCAAACAAGTGTATACCAAAATGTAAATTTTGTGTATACCAAAATGCAATGAATGGAAGAATGCATTAAATGCATTGCAACAGAAATGGCATGTCAAAAAACACAGCTTGATCAAAGGAGTGTTGTATGGAAAAGCTATTTGGCATATGCATTATTTTTAGCAGTCAAGAAGAACCCTTTTTTGACCCTGCCTCAGTGTTGTTCTAAGCTATTATAAGAGCGTCCATGTATTTAAGTAGAAGACGAACAGTGTGTTTGTTTTGAGGGAAGAAAAATAACTGTACAGTGTCTGAAAGCAGGAGGCCAGGCAGGGTTGGTCAAACAAAAACAGCATCATAAAAACCACTGCTCTACACACAAGTTGACACAACACAACATTAATTGAAACAAAACAGCAAACCAATCACTGACGAGCACCTCCAAACACAGAAACTTTGGGACAAACTAAACGAGATAAAAAAAAACAATTGAATGACTACCTCACAGTACATTTGCATCAGATAGTTTTTTTTATCAAGAATTTAAGAATTTAATAAGGAGATGCTTTAAGAATAATCAAAATGATTATAGTTTTGTATTTTTATATTATATTAATAACCCCAGCACTTAAAACAGTAGTCTAAAAATACTATTTCTGTTTTTTCAAAAAGTATTCAATAAAAATAATAATAGAAAAAAATAATAATCATTGTAAAACCCCTAGGATGGCACTAAGAGTGTTTGTGAGTGTGGATGTGTGTGTGTGCGTGCGTGCGTGTGTGCATGTGCGTGCATGTGTATCAGGGAGCTGACGTCAAAGCAGGCATACGCCCCTCATGCCTCAGCTCAGCTGCAGCAGCTATGAGCGAGTGTGAGAAAGTCCTGGCCCCTGTACAGTCCACTCCAGCTTGTCTCACAAAGACAAGGTCAATGTCTCATCTAAACCTCAAAGACGATCATATTTCACCTGCAACTTTACGACTTTTCCTCTGCATTGATCTGGAGATACCATCTTCTCTAGGAAACCATGAAATTAAGACAAGCACAGTGCAGTCCATGCTGATAGAGGAATGCTTTTAATTTAAGATGTTGAAGGTTGATCAAAAAGTGTTGGCCATTCAGTATAAAATTAATCATTTAATTAGAAATGTTTATGTTTCTCCTGGTTGCGGCTGGAAGGGCATCCGCCGTATAAAACATATACCAGAGAGTTGGCGGTTCATTCCACTGTGGCGACCCCGAAAGGGAAGAAAGCTGACATGAAGATGAATGAATGAATGAATGTTTCTCCTGATTTTAAAAAAAGAGACTTTTTGGTTTGAAACGACTGAAATCCCATCTAGCCTCATGCTACTCCACTGTTGCCATTTTGTCTGTGTGGTGTTTGATGTTATCTGTAACAGTTTTTATTGTCTGATGACATACTATAGTAGTATTCTTGGACCCACTTTCTTGTTCAAGTAAACAATGGTTTCTGTGTGTTATGGGAAAACAACAACTTTAGGTGTTAAATAAACCATTGTGAGACTTCCTGGCTTAACATTTCAAATTTATATATCCTTTCCCTTATTTATATAAAAATATTCAGTGCAGTCTTAATAGTTCCCATAGAAGGCCTTTTAATTTATCTGACATTTCTTCTGAACACAATGGTAGAGTTTACAACAGCTGAACCAAAACCAGATTTAAACTGTTTGAAGTTAAAATGCCTTCATGTTTCAGCAAAACTGCATGCCTCACTAGGTGGGGGAGTGTATTTCCTCCAAAGATTAAACTTAACCGTGGCAAAATGGCAAATTCTGTTTAGAATTAAAGATGGAGCAGGGATGACACAAAATGAGTGGGTTAAATACTAATAGGAATGGGAGGGATCCAACGATATGTGATGTCACAAACAAAGCAATTTCAAAACTGCCCGTTATCATTCAATCAGTATTGTTTACTCTTGAAAAACCTACCTGAAGTTATATCCACACACTCATGCATATTTATGTAATCATTCATTTATTTTCTGGGAGCTCAGAATGACCAGAGGAAACTAACTCCACCCAAACAGAGCAAATGCAAATGCAAAAAAAAAAAAAAAAGAATAAATAACCTTGATCCAGAGGTGTAAGCCTGATTCAGTCATTTAGGGTGATACGGTGTTTACGTCTGTCAGCAGTGCATTCTGGGGGATGTAGTTTCCTCTTTTGTGCATGCGTGTCACATTAAAGCCACATTTTGCAAATGTAATGTGAATGAATAATAAAAAAACTGTGTTCAATACAAATATTGCATTATGAAAGTTATAAAAAGGTGCAATAAAAGAGGTGTCTTAATATATTATAAAAGCTTTTAAAAGACCATAATTGTGTCCCTTTCTGTAATGTCATAATTTGAGAATGTGAGCCAAGTTCGGTCATCATGCTGTTTTATGGCTTCAAGCTAAGCAGTGACTGTGTCTGACTCTCAGCACCTCCTGACAGGATGCTGAGGGACAGGAGGCACTCTGGAGTGACTCTTCCATTGTCAAAGCAGTGAGTGCTTTTCTTCAGGCAGCATAATTTCTCTACAAACTTTTAATTGTTGTCATAGACATTTGACAAACCAAATACATCCCACCCAGCCGAAAAGAGACAAAGGTTATTATGTGATTACAGATTTCCAGGAAGTACTGTATAATGCAGGACATTATAAGGCGCTCAGCAACAAAGATGCAGTAAATGTGGTTGGTGCATCAGCTGCAGTTTTATAAATTATTCAAGATTGTTATGGGGTGATAATGGAGTCATTCTGAAGGGGGGTCTAAAAGCCTTTCCCCACAATGTCATTATGAAATGATAATTTTGATTAAATATAATTATTTTAACAATGCATATATTACATTTTAGAAAGTCTGGTTTTGTTTGTATACATCAATATAAACATCAAAAGAATTAATGTGATTAAGGTTTGGAATGTAGTTAACCTCTTAGGTAAGTTTCAACTCACTCTGTGTTGTTTTAGCTTTGGAGTGAGCATCTGCTTTAGCCATAGTCATTTGTTTTGGAATCACAATGGGGGCTGTGGAGTGTGGGTTATTCACCGGTCAGCCAGGGTATCTGATTCACTAGAATGAAAAAAGGGAATCTGTTTCTGGCTATGGATGTACAAGCTATACGAACAGCTTTCATAAAACCTGCAACAAACGCTGCAGTTAAGTTGTAAAACAGTGCGTGTTGTTTTGTTTTGTTTAAAAAATATGAAGTAAAGCACTAAGCGGTCATAAAAACAGATTATGTATATCTACAACCACATGTCTACCTTGATAAATTCTTACAATACTACATCCTCTAAAGATCCCAGCATTATGAGAATAAACAGAGTTTTGTGGATCCATCTCGGAAAGTCTCTCCAGATATCTTCATTAAGAGTCTCTTTTTGGTGGCACAATCTTCTGAAAAGCTAAAAAACTAAGGACTTCAATTGCATTGAGAAAAAGCAGTCTTTGAGCTGGTAATAGTTTAAAGTGCCTGATACTGTTTTTATATTTTTTTTAATTAGATGCAGTTGCATTAAGAATAACAGAGAACTATAACTATATAAGTTATGAATCAAATTGTCCTAGGTTTCTTTTTTATTATTCATTCATGGACATTTTTTTTTAACTAAATTGAGTCTACAAAATAGAAATTTGACAAAAAGTATTTCCACAAATACAACTATATATAAAACAAATTCAATGCTGAATAGTGGTGAAAGTGAAAAAAGTGCACACATTTTCGAACAGCAAATCTCTATGTCACGATCACGCAACATACAAAATTTTACTGTTATTAAAGAAAACACCTTTTAGGTTGCCTGACTGATCACTTTCTCACAATGTTTAAAAAAAATCCATAATAACATAAATTTAAAGTTCTGTTTAAATTGATCGTAAAAACATTATCTTTCTTTCAAATGATTGATTTTTTTGAAGTTAATTAGTTTTGGATGAAAGTTAATGCTAAATTGGTAAATGTTGTACGACGCAAGAAAAAAGTTTTACTTTGTATCTATCATATATTTCTCCTGATTTCTTATTTCCCATGAGCCTACAAATATACTGCATTAAACTGTAAATATTTCACACAGTTATTTCCCTGCAATGCATGTCCCTTAAAAGTGGGTGTCCTACAAATTTGAGAAAAACACTCAAACTTTTACCTCAAATTTTCTCCTGTGTGAACTTAACTTGATTATCATGAACAAGCAAAAAAACTTGTTATGAGTCCTGTGAATGATTGCATTTGTTGTCACACATTTTTAAGGGACTGTTGAATGGCTGACTAATAACATGTGACATTTTATAAGCATCAATGTGATCAAAAATCCACCGAAGTAAAGTGCATATGAGACTGCATGTGGCTCTATGATTTACAGCTCAGCTCTCGAGGGGTCACCTGCTTCCTACACTAACAGATGCTGCTGACGCAAATCTGCCCAGACCCAGCCAATGATGCGTTTCACATTTCGTAACTCATTACTACCTCAGTATGTATCACTGGAGGAGAAACAAACTTCTACTGAATTTTTCATAGCATGAATAAATAAGTTACATTGTGAAATGTTCTTTATATAACACAACCAATGTTGACGATTTCTTTACAGGTAACGCTAATCATCAGTGCATCACAAAAATTGTGTTTAACACTAATCAAGTTTCACAAAAACCTTAACAATTAAACGAAAAAAAAAAAGAATAAAAATTAGTGCGACTTGATTTGTGTAATAGACTTTTGTGTTTTACTTTAAAGGGTGACTCGAATGTCAGTTTCAAAATGTATTTTCTCTGGTAGATTAGAATTGTTACTTTAAAGCTCTTAGCACTGACATACGAAGTCATTTTTAACCGCATTTCTGGCTATATCCGTTTTAGCATAGCTTAGCATAGAAAATGGAAATGAATCTGGGTAGTAGCATTATTGTACTAGTGAGAATTATCAAAGTACTTAATTTTTTATTTAAATGTAATCTCTTGATGAAGAAAACCTATTTTCTGATGCAGTGCGATGGATCTCTGTGCTTAGTGTGGTACAGATTATAAGGCTGACCATAGTTCCTGAGAATACTGTCCTAATAAATACACTAAATAAAGAAAAGTCATGTTAAAAACAGGACACTTTAGTAAATGTGCAACTAAAATGAAACATTAAATAATATACACATTAATATTAAGTCTTGGTTCAACAGGCTATGCGTAAACATTTCAATATTCTTTAATTTCGGCCGTTAACTTGTAGCAAATTATTTGACTTTGACATGAATGCCATACAATGGTCTTAGCAAGTGGTTTCCAATCTGGGGTCCGGACACCTTAGTGACACACTGCCAACAGTTGTAAAGGCTGTAAACTTAAATAACGCTCATTCTACCGACCAGAGATTTTTTGCGTAACGGTGTGAGTATGAAGTGCACAAAACACTCCTGCTACACACATGTGCACTGGCTAACACGCGGCAAAGTGCTTATGCACTTTCTTAGAACTGTGACATACAATTTTAACAATTCTGTAAACTCAAAATTACACACAGTCAGCGCAGGTGTCAGATGTGCTCTGATTTAAAACGCCATTACATCATGACATTACTTGAAAGTGTATTTATGTGTATTATAACATTCAGTGTTACACATAAGGTGTAGGAATTAATTATAATTTAATTTAGCTTATTTTTAATAATTGTTATTAAACGTAAATTTAATAAACTGAATAATTTATATACACTATACATATTATATATTAATAATATACACGTGGCGGTCAAATTTTTGTATATGTACATGGGCAGCCCCTCGTATAAAGGTTGGGAACCACTGATCTAAGCTATGCTAGAAATGCCTTACAGAATGGCTGAAAACTACAAAACATTAAAAGGCTACCAATTAATCTCATGGGACAGAGGAGAATTAGCCTAACTCCAGCCTAACTATAAAATTGGCACATTCCATAACAGGAACATCATACTCATATCAAGAAACTTTTGAGGTGCATTATTTGTATTTTGTAAGCATAAAGGACAGACTAAAAATCCCACAAACAACACCTCCAGCTCTTAAAGATATCAAATTATATTGAGCAGAGGTTTCTCCAAAAGTTAACCTTAACCTAATGAAAATCAAAATCATGTGAGCAATTGTGTATGTGTATGAAACCAGAGCTCTTCAGACTGTAAATGTGTGTCGAAAGTCACATGTCATGAAAAGAAGTGAACCATGACAGCCTTGAGTGAACAATACTACCTTGATCTAATTCAACCTCTTTTTGATATAATACAGTTTTAAGGTTTTAAATGGTAGCCATTATGCCCTTTTTGCATGATGTAATATTGATTGCATTGATCTCTTGTGCATGCCAAATTAAGTTTCAGTAGAAAACTATACAGTTAAAGACAATGAAATAAAAGAAGTAAGAGTCAAAGATCCATTTAGGAGCGTCATGAAATAAAGCCTTCTGGATTATAAGAGGTATACTAAATTCCCAGACATAATTTTTATTTATTTACTTTATTTTTGACTAATGAATTAAAAGAAACAGAGCAAGTTAGATTGCAAAAAAAAGAAAAAGAAAAAGAAAGAAAAAACGGACTCGTGTCAAGCACATATTTACACTGCAGGCAAAAGTGTGCAAGCTGTGCTAGACTTTTTGTTTTAACCCGAACAGCTGAAAAATGTACATAAAAAAAGACCGGCAGCTGCAATGCTCCAGCGACACACGTGAGACTAATCTCTGCTGATCTCAGGGTCTGTCTCTTCACTCATTCTTCAGGTTTTGGCTTTTGGCTGCATGTCATAGTGAGAGGAGTTTGCATAATAACAAACACGTTTTACCAGGAACAACAAAAATGCCACAAACTGAGGAAGGTCAACAATATTGCGTCAATGATGAACTTTTTCCCACAATGGTATGCTTGAGTACTAAATAGCCCTTTGCTATGTGGCTTTGTTCAACTTTACGCCCATCAAAAAGAGTTGACATTATAATGCAACAAAGAACCAGAAGTACCAGAACTGCAGTGAGGACATGGGAGCAAAAACAAACCATAAAGACTAGTTGCGTGCTATATACACACTCCTCATAAAAGAGCTAACACTAATGTGTGTTAAGTTTGATGGTTAGATATCACTACTGTGAATTTTTACATAGATATCCTAAACTTGACTTTTAACTTAAGCTTATTTTGAAAAACACTGGTGATACAGAAGAGAGAAATAAACCACATACCATTATCCATTTCTTAACATAATTCAACATGTCAATTTAACATACAACAAAGCAATGTTATACATAAAACTAATGTCCTGACAATATTTTTTGAGTAGTGACCAATCAAAAGTTGAGATCCACAAGGTACCTGCTGATAAATTAAAAAAACCCTCAGAGATCGAGATGGCTGGAGTGGGTATGTATCTCTTAGAACTTCATACATTTCACATGATCTCAATGTCTCTTGAACATAGAGCAGGCGTAGCAGAAAATGCAGACAGATTGGTTTGGCCAAGAATAGCTTTTTGTATGCAGATGTCTGTGACTTCTGATGTCTGTTCATTATTTTAGCTGCATCCTAATTTGTTTTCTTGTTAGTGTAATTAAATGTAATTTTATCATACTGGCACACACTTTTTTTGTTTTGTTCATCCAATCCGCACTTACACACCGAGGGCCAGTGAATAATTTCCCAGCATGGAACGCACGGTGCAGAAACAGCTTTGTTTATTCAATATTTCGCTTATGAGACAAGAGAAGTTTTTTCAAACACAATATTATTATATTAAAACTGGTAAACGTTGGAAAAAGACTGCTGTTTATGTTCGAATTCATGTCATAAGAGCTTATGTTAGTCAAAGGAAATGACTAAATCGGTAACGACTATGGCCACAGCGGCTTCTTTGTTCAAAATTTATACAAATTTAAAAATTGATACCAGGGTATCAAAGGTCTTTGAATAATATTTTATTTTTCATTGGCAGCTTTGTTTAGTTTTGATAATTCAGAATTGTTTTATTGACAGCATAATTTAAGTACATACACACGTGGACAAAATTGTTGCTACAACTCAGTTAAAGAAAGACAAACCCACAATTCTCACTGAAATCACTCGAAACCTACAAAAGTAACAATAAATACAAATTTATTGACAATTAAACAACCAAAATCAGCCATCACTTTTGAATTGTTGATTAACATAATTATTTAAAAAAACAACAACAAAAGAAATAGGGCTGGACAAAAATGATGGTACCCATAACTCAATATTTTGTTGCACAACCTTTTGAGGCAATCACTGCAATTAAACAATTTCTGTTTTTGTCAATGAGCGTTCTGCAGCTGCCAACAGGTATTTTGGCCCACTCCTCATGAGCAAACTGCTCCAGTTGTCTCAGGTTTGATGGGTGTCTTCTCCAAATGGCATGTTTCAACTCCTTCCACAGATGTTAAATGGGATTCAGATCTGGGCTCATGGAAGGCCACTTTAGAACAGTCCAACGCTTTTCTCTCAGCCATTCTTGGGTGTTTTTGGCTGTGTGTTTTGGATCATTGTCCTGTTGGAAGACCCATGACCTGCGACTGAGACCAAGCTTTCTGACACTAGGCAGCACATTTCTCTCCAGAATGCCCTCATAGTCTTCAGATTTCATTCTATCTTGCACACATTCAAGACACCCTGTGCCAGATGCAGCAAAGTAGCCCCAAAACATTACTGAGCCTCCTCCATGTTTCACCATAGGGACAGTGTTCTTTTCTTCGTATGCTTTGTTTTTGAGTCTATGAACATAGAGTTGATGTGCCTTACCAAAAAGCGCCAGTTTGGTCTCATCTGTCCAAAGAACATTCTCCCAGAAGCTTTGTGGCTTGTCAACATGCATTTTTGCAAATTCCAGTCTCGGTTTTTTATGATTTCTTTTCAGCAGTGGTGTCCTCCTTGGTCGTCTCCCATGAAGTCCACTTTGGCTAAAAACAACGACGAATGGTGCAATCTGACACTGATGTACCTTGGCCATGGAGTTCACCTTTACTTTCTTTGGAGGTTGTTCTGGGCTCTTTGGATACAATTCGAACAATCCGTCTCTTCAATTTGTCATCAATTTACTTCTTGCGGCCACGTCCAGGGAGGTTGGCTACTGTCCCGCGGGTCTTGAACTTCTGAATAATATGAGCCACTGTTGTCGCAGGAACTTCAAGCTGTTTAGAGGTGGTCTTATAGCCTTTACCTTTAAGATGTTTGGCTAAAAAAAATTTTCGGATGTCCTGGGACAATTCTCTCCTTCGCTTTCTGTTGTCCATGTTCATTGTGGTACTTACCTTTTCACCAAACAGCATATGAGTTTGGAAACACCTGTGATGTCAATTAAGGGACACATCTTAGTTAATAATGTCACTCTGGTCAAAAAGTTTTCAATCTTTTATAGAGGTACCATCATTTTTGTCCAGGCCTGTTTCATTACTTTGTAATTTTAAATAATTATGTTAATCAACAATTCAAAAGTGATGGCTGATTTTGATTGTTTAATTGTCAATAAATTTGTATTTATTGTTACTTTATAGTTTCAAGTGATTTCAGTGAGAATTGCGGGCTTGTCCTTCTTTAACTGAGGGGTACCAACAATTTTGTCCACATGTGTACCTACATTAAATGTAAGATGTATACCAAAGCATGTAGTTTTTCAGGTTTGTATAATTTTGTATTTCTGTCTAATATGATTGAGTGCATTGTAGAAGAATTTCACAATTCCGCAATGATGCAGTAACAATAGTACATCTATATTACTGGATTATGTTATATTGAGCATTTCAGAATTTAATTAACAAAATTACACCAGAACTCTCTCACCAGTGAGAGTGCCTTGAAAGTTTAAATTTTTCTCAAAAAAACAAAATCATCACAAACAAATTAAAAATCCTTTAAGCAACATGGGCTTTTTTTAACAAGTGTTGTTCCAGAGCGAGCACATGCAGTTCTAGCAGGACTATGTGACATATTGACTATCTCTCTCAAACTCTAGCTGATAGGACGGTGTGAAAACCCTTCAGAATGACAAGTGAAGCTGGATCGTTTAACCAATCTGCTTCAGCTTTCGATGATCTGGCATCAAGCTTTCTGAAGCCTTTATTCCCAAACAGGTTAAAAAAATCTGTGTAAGATCAAAAGATTAATGCTCTTTTCTCAGAAAAAAGCATCCGCACTTCAAGATTGCCATAAAACATACCATTTTCAGCTTACTGCACCCAATTTATTTAGCAGCTTAGGGTCCACACTGTCTAGAATATTGCATCCATCCACTATCGCAAATACAAGCCATCATCTGTGTACTTTTGAGATTAGACTGAAGTTAAAGAACAGCACTCCAATAATCACACAGCCATAAATAGGCAAGTGGCATTTAACGTGGCTTCAGCCTGATCTGCCCCCAGTCTCCTCCATTGACCTAGACCTCAGCTGTTCCACCCACCACACAAACAGGTCTAAATGAGTGATGAACAAACTGGCCATATGCCCTAACAACATGAACACTCTCAACGGTCCCTTTCAACAACAAGCCTCTTGAGCTGCGCCTTCATTTGCCAGTCCAGTTTGACCATGCTTATCTGCTTCTGCTGGAAAATAATTTTCAACAGAAAGTTTAAAACTGGAATGATTGTTCATAAAATGAGACTATACCATACAAGCATGCTTTTGTTTTTTCTAAAAAGCATAATTGTTGCTAGTCATATAGATTATTTAATTAAAGTTCTCTATATTTCACTCTGGTGCATCATCACAGTTGGCTTAATTTTAACCAATCATGCCAAAGGCTGATCTAAAATTCCAGACTTGCAGAAGAAACTAGCAACAAATAAAACATAACTTTAAAAATTACAAAATTAAGCTCCAATAACGCATTACATTTAAACATACACATATCACTCAATAAAACAGAACAATTTGGCAGAGTTTCTTTATTTCAGAAACTCAACTCAAACTGTGCTGTGCCTGCTGATGAGATAGCTGTTCTGAACACCATTGCAACCCTTCGCAAGGAGGGAAAGTCACAAACCAAACTGCATTCATTTACACAAGTTTTTTCATGAACTTAAACTCTTTAGGAAACATTTATACATTAAATTACAATTGTTCCACCATGAATACATGCAAAGACATAATTTTAATAATATTAGCACCAGGGCTGAAAATTGGATGGAGTCTGAGGGAATTCACTAAAAGGAGAGTGATAAAGCAAAGGGTTTCTTTTTTATTTACATAAATGGAGTGAAATTAAGTCAAGTCAAGCATGTTTACGTTCTGAAGTGGCAGAAAATCACAACTTTAATGTCTAAAATAAGCATATTGCCTGTAGGGACTTTCAGGTGATTGGGAACAATTCTCTTATAGACCATTGTAACTTAAAATGGAAATCTAGTCATTAATCACTTACTCTGTCATTCTAGACCATTATGGTTTCGCTCCTTCTCTGAACATAATTTTCCCATTGACACTCATTTTACACAGACTTAACACCTTTAAAATAATGTAAAACTATGCATAATGACCAATGAGAGTAAGACACAAATTTAACACTGTAACAATAACACTTTAGTTGCTATTGCATTTGGAAAAAAAAAGACTTAAATCCACATTATCATTATCTTATCTACACGATCAGAAAGCCTGTGCTTATCACAGTGCATTTTCAAGCCTTGTAAAAACAAGCTTTTTGTAAAACTAACACGAAGAAAAACAGACATCTTCAAATGTCTTAAAATTTTTTTACTTTTACAATTTCACATTGAAATTGTAGCTTGTGTGTAAAGCAATTCTTTCGTTTCCATGAACCATTTCCAAAGCCCTTCCAGAGTTAGTCTGAAAATCTATTGGCGATATGGGCCAGATATGCGGATCAAAAGAGGAAGTTGTCTGCGGCTTGACGTGACATAAAAACTCCTCGACTCATTCGCTGTTTATACACAGATCAACATGGCTGGAAAAGGATGTTTGTGGAGGAGCGAGAAAATCTTATGTTTGATTGACATTTGAGTAGACGATAGGATCCAGTCTCAGCTCAACAAGACGCACAAAAACTAGGTAACCAACGTTATTATCTACAGACAATTGTACATTTTGGCAGACTGATGACGCGAGAGGCTTAGTCTTTTCTTCTTCCACCGTCCACGCGGCATGTTTCCGGTCACCTATGTACATAAACGTCTTCAAATAATTGGATTGAAAAAATTGTGTGTGTACATAAAACTGTGGTGGATTAAGGAGGGGGAGCAAATGTCGGTAACAGAAGAGTCTATATATTCTCAATCTGAAAAGCCCCTGACTTAAACAAAAAAAAATTCTCATGCTACATCTAGTTTATGCTTAGAAATGTATAAAATCCACCTCTTTATATTTGAAACAATAACGCTCAAGAGGACAGAATCTAAACTGGACTTTAGCTTAGTTGTTGTTCTCACCAAAAGAGAGGGCCTCATTTTACAGCAGGGACAATATAAATAGCATTTACTGAGAGAAAACTATTTTTGCAGTAAATGCCTTGTAAATGAAGGCTGAATGAACCCAGGTCACTGTTCCTTACAGCCTGACAGAACACAGGACATGTGAGTGCACATAAACACACGCAGGCACAGAGAGACACATAATTGATCTTTGGGAGTTACTCCAGAACTCCAGTGTTAACATTAAACATCCTAACGTCTCCAGAACGTCAGGGTGCTGGATTGATCATGTCAGGGCCTGGGCTTCTTTGCTCAGGCCAGACTGATTAGTGTCAAGAACAAGCCAAACACACAAACACGACTGGAATAGAGAGGCATACTCCTCGGACACTAAACAGGAAGACTCTACCTGATATGGCCACGGCAGCCAGAGAGGCCATGCCGAACGCCTTGTAAGGGAACATCTGGCTTTATCTTGGAATCAGTGGATATGGAGCTCTCGCATAAACACAAGTGCTCTGCTGCAGATCTCATTCAATAACAATACTGCAAGCAGCGCTGAGCAGCCATCTAATAGAAGAATCCCTTGTTGACAAATTAACTAGTGGATGCTGGAGGCCACAAGAATCTTAACTGCGTATCTCACTGAGCGCTTAACCACTAGATTTTCCAGCTCAACTGTTTTATAGCTATCCATCATATCAGAGGAATGAACTGTAAATGTAAGTACTTGTTAAACTCAAATGACCAGAGCACCTGTGGTTAGGTGATTGAACAACCCACTAGCTGAAGAAGTGAAGGTGACCAATGACAACTATTTATTTTTCATATTTCATGAAAAAAAATATTAAAATGTAATACATGTAAAATATTATTTGATGTTTGCAAGTAAAGCAATTGATTAAAACAAATTATTTAATTTAATTCCGTTGCATTATAGGACACAACAATACATTTTATTCTCTGTTAAAATATAGTGACCATACTGTACACATTATTGGAATAAAAAAAAAACTGGCTAGAGTAACTTTTTTTTTATTCTTTCCTCCAAATTTTTTGCCATTTGATGCCGTTAAATCCAACCAAATCATTTGTCTTTTTGTACTTTTGTGTATTGTTATGAAGTACTGGTACTAATTAAATTGAAAAATTTGGTGTATTTTCAGTGTTTCTCTGTATATTGCAGGATTCCTGTAAAAAAAACAGAAATCGTAGTTTACATGACCAAAGGAGACAGGGACAGTAATGAAACCAACGACTGGTGCTATCAGTGGGTTGCGATTTCATATTTAACCAAACCATTACTGAAGCTAGCTTTATTTGAGTGGAATTTGGAAATGGAAATTGTTTAAACATATTTATCATTCGGCAAAGAACAGCAAAGACTGTATGGTCTCTTTAGTGACAGGTGGTAGGAACTCAGTCTTGCTGTTATTGAGAGAAGCACGATTAAAATAAAAGCACATACATGACAGAAACATTGTGGCATATTAATCTTTGAGCTACGAAAAAAACAAACAGTGGTGCAGAGGCAGACAAAATAAACATATCGTGTGGTTTGTTAACAGCAAAATTAAACTTAAATGTGATAAATGTATATAACAGAAAAACAAAAGTTATGGCAAACAAGGGTCATAATTTACATTTGAAAATCAGACACAAATAACCATGACAAAACTGCCAACTACAGGAAGAAGCAGCAGACAATAGAAAAGTTGGCACTTGCCAGTAACTTACTAGCCACTACTAACAAAATTGCTGTACCACAGAAAGGGTTTTCTTCCTTTTAGTAGCTTGCACAGAGGGAGCAACACATTTCAGTGAATGTGGAGGAAGGCATATTTATACTAAAACAGCTTTGTAGCTGGCTGCCTACATTGCATAGTTAAAAAGACATAGTTTATTTAGAGAGATTATTGAAGTCAGTTCTAAAGATATGTTTTTAAGACATCTTGACTAAACGTTACTATAGCACTTTATTGGTAATCTACAAAAATGTCCCTCTTGAACTCAAATGTATTTACACTGGTTTTGATGTAATAATAATCAAAGTTTCAGTGCCTTCTACAATTGAATGTTTATGGGCGAGTGGAGCAGCATCACAACTATTTAAGTAAGAAAAATATGTTCTATCTGAGCGTCACGGTGGCGCAGTGGGTAGCACGGTTGTCTCACAGCAAGAAGGTCGCTGGTGGCTGGGGCAGGTGGCATTTCTGTGTGGAGTTTGCATGTTCTCCCCGTGATCGTGTGGGTTTTCTCCGGGTGCTCCGGTTTCCCCACAAGTCCAAAGACATGCGGTATAAGTGAATTGAGTAAGAACGATTGCCCATAGTGTTAAAGTGTGAATGTGTGTGTGAATGTTTCCCAGCGATGGGTTGCGGCAGGGAAGGGCATCCGCTGCGTAAAACATATGCCAGAGAGTTGGCGGTTCATTCCGCTGTGGCGACCCCGAAAGGGAAGAAAGCCGACATGAAGATGAATGAATGAATGTTCTATCTGAATACTCAGTTAATCTATTAGATTTTCTCCCGTCGATTATTAAAATATTGGACAACCACAGTCCTATGTCTGTGTAAAAGAAAGTAAGACATTTCAGATGTCGTGGTTTCATTTTTTTCTTGGTTTCAAAATTGTCCTGGCCCTGGGTTATGTCGTGTAATTGGATAAATGTTTTCTGCCTGTTTTATTAGCCTACGTACCTTTTGAATATATGTTTTGAATATATGCTTTCATATACAGTATATGAAATTTGAATATATATATTTGAATATATGATTTGTTGTATTTCAATAAAGTATTTCATTATTATTTGGTAACTATCTGTATTTGGTTAATCATTTTAGTTAATATTTGGCCTCAGCCACAAATTTTCATTTTTTTGCATCGCTACTGTATAGAACACAAATTTCAACAAAAAGTACAGCCACCCACTTTTAAACAACAAGATCCCAAAATCTTGCGTATCTGCCAATCCTGGCTACTGATGCATTTCATTTCAGAGTAATAGGCATTTTGCTCAAAATATTCCTGTGAAATATTAATCTTTTTAAGACACTGGCCACATATTGCTCATCTTACCACACTTCATCATTTCATACTGGTCTTTCATGAAGGTAACTTATGTAACTTGACCACAATCCCAGTTTCTATACACTCTATTGATAAGTTTTGTAGTTTTCATAAACACTTGTTTGCAAAACATGCATACAATAATAAAAGGTTTATCTTTACCACTGTAGTAAAATATTCAGAGTGAAACCCTTGAACTCAAAGACAGACACCTTTTATCCGCACGCCACATGCATCAGAGCTGGGAAGAACACGCCGTCTCATTCAGAGAAAGCACAACACCCACAGGACTCACACTAGCTCACTCAGCGAGTACAAAGAACACAATGAGGAACAACAAGGTATGGGAAAATACTTCATGGCTGTGTTTCCTAATACCGTTATGACCAGTGGATGAGGTAAGAGCTGATAAAAGAAACCAAGACTTGGCCAAAGTCACATCTAAGGAATGTTGTGGCCAGAGGAAAATTCTCAAATCAAATCCTTCAAGATTACTAATTGACCAGCCTGACACTCCAAAGCAAGATTAATAGAATTCCACTTTCTAAATATGATTTCAGAAGCAAACCAAAAGGTTAAACCAGAAATTTATATTGTTAATAAAATCTATATAGAGCATTTTAGCTTTTCAATTGTTTCATTGTTGTTTCATAATTGACATGTAGTAAATATTAGTTATGAGCTGATACAAAAGCAAACCCAAGTTAATGAACAACCCCTCAGTGGAGTCATCTTGTACATGTGGTGTCAATTTCCCAAAAAACAAACAAGATCTCAAAAAAGCAAAACATGTGAGGAATGCAAGAAGAATACTTTCCACTTATCCTCAAGGGGCTTTAAAACTGTTATCACAATAAAGGCTCTGCAATCAGTTTTCAGGAAAGGAAAAAACAACACGAATACAGTTCATGACCGCATGAGGAGTAATGGCCAGAGAAACAACCCCATCAATAGCCAGGGTGGCTCCTCAGCTAAAACAGCACCTGAATTATGTTGAGTCTGGGTCGGCAATTATTTAATATTTATATAATCAATTATTAGGCAGTTACTATACAATCAATTACCAAATCGAGATAAACAGGTAACACGTTTAATTGCTTAGATAAATATTTAAATTTAAAACTCAGCTAAGGATGCAACCATTTATATGATTAAGCATTGTTTTGGCATTGAACAATAAATTTACTTACATAATAATAATAAATACTTTAATATTTGAATTCATGCTGAATTGTATTTATTGCTTAGCACAGTGGTCCCCAACCACAGGGAAGCAGACCATGGATCAATTGTAATAAGTTATTTCTGTTGTATTATATATAAAAGTATGAAAAACCATTTGAAATATTATTTATTTTGATAAATAACCAGATTCTTCTAGTTACATCGTAGTCACATAATTGTGTTATGTGTTGGCGAGGAAGCTGCTTAATTGGTAAAAATGTTAAGTGTTGACCATTTCTGGAGACCACTGTCTTAACATTTTTATAATAGAAACTAATATTTTGATTTGTAGACATTCATGTTATTGTTGTCAGATAGTAGTTGATATTTTTTAAACATTGCACTTTATCATGAGGCTTGTAAAATCACCATATGATAATCAAATATAATCAAAGAGTAAAGCAAAACTGTTAAGTTACTGTGGGAACTTATTCTGCCCTTATTGGCAGTTTTCACAAACATAATCTGGTGAAATGTGTGTTTTTTACCATTGCTAACAGATTAAAACTATTCCTATTAATTAAAAACAAATTACTTGCCATTTGGTAATGAGTGCCTCCAAAAAGGTCAGCAAACTTTTTTGTTATCTCACAATACGTTTCAAGCAGCATGCACTAATGCAGACTCTTAGCTCACATATTGCATATCACAACATTTGACCCCAAGGCAAATAAATCAAGTATGGATATCAGGCACAACACAGTTAAGTATGAATACCTTTAAATCACAAAATGCTCTAATTTTAAAGTTTTTTTATTAATAAACAAACAAAAAAAACATGCTTTTATGCTTTCAAATTGCCAACCTAATTATTATTGTTATTTTCTTTATTGCCAACCTTAGTTGCTGTAAGAACTTCAAAATACAGAACCGGAACCAGGAAATATTCACACAGAATTGCTGTACAGCAGTTGCCTGGTTTTAATAATTTATGAAGGGTACTCTTCCTTCGTGCAGCAAGGGTGTAACTGAGTAACTCCAGCAGCTTCTCACTGAGACTGTCTGAGGATCCAGGTGCCCATCAGAGTACTGAGAGGCTTTTGTACTATCGAACCCAGGGCGAACATGATACGGGCTATGACATAGATGGTGATGCCGCTTCTGGTCATACATCCCTTCCTATGCGTACGCAAGCCAGTGTTTACAGTCATCCGGTTTCACCTTAGATTGGTCTATCTGTCAGGCACCAGGAATTAGACATGGAATTTTAGCTCTGTATGTAAAAGTTCACCTCATTGAAAAAAAAAATTTTAAAATAAAGATGAGCAATGCTCCTGACCTCCAACAAACCATTATAGGATGCAGCAGCTGCAGGCATATAGATGGGGAAAGAACTTCAAATAATAGCAATTCCTTTACTTCACAAGAATTTAACTCAAACAGTTCCAAAGCCACCTTATTAGGCACACCTTGCTAGTAACAGGTTTGACCTCATTTTGTAATAAGAACTGTCCTAAGGTTCTATGTGTTGTGCATTCAGAAATAGCACTCTTGGTTGTAAATTAGATGTTTTCACAGCCACAATTGTCTTTACATCATCCCTTAACTGTCAGGACATTCATCTTTGACGTCAACACGCATTTTTTTCACTTCTGCCAGTAACTAGTTATTGTTCCTCTTTTTATATTGATATAAAAATGTAAAACAATAATCGTGAATTTAAAATGATTTCAAACATATTTGAATGAAGCCTGTTGTTAAAAAATTATCAGAAACTGGAATGCTGTACTGGTAAATAATGCTTTATATAAAAAATTAAAAAAATATATATCTACTATATGAGAAAAGAGCAAACAATCTTTAAGTGAATCCTGCACTCACTGGCTGTGGATCTATCAATTCGGATTGGAAGAAAGTACTTTATTTGAAGGTTAACAATGAAGCTAAGCTAAATTAACATTGAAGTTATAAACAAAATAAGAAGTTTCCTGTTATCTTTGAGAACTTTTCTCTTATGTCTTCTGAGAAGAAAAATACAGTCAACATTCAAAGCACACTAGACTCTTAGAGGCCTTTATTCATTAACCTGGTGGGGAAGTGAGAGTGCGTCATACGTGGCAGTTTGGGTGGGCCATGAGTCTGGTTTAATCTAGCGCAGCACCAAAAGCAGGGCCACTGGAGTGTCTGTGAGACTCTGTGTGAGTGAAGTACAGTAACGGGTCTCCTGTGTTAATGGCCACGTGACTCGCACAGACGCCTATCACACTCTTCATTAAGCCACATGCTTAAGTGGCCTCCTTATCTCTCCTGACAGCTCATGTCATTCACAACACATATGAGCAAGTACACAAAGCCCAAAAAAGACTCACAAGCCCCTCTCAAGGTTTCAGACAGTACTTTTACGCCTCATTACTTAAGTTTATGATGATGTTTTTCTTTTGCCATCCATAACTTAGAGGAAATGCTTGTCTTGTACCAGAAACAAAGTAAATGTGTAACTACATGGATGGGGCTAAATGAACCACAAAAAAACTGTTTAATATGACGTCAAGTACAGCAACATATTTTTGATTAATGCTAAAATATGACATTTTATTCCACAGAACTGTCAATTCTTTAGATTCAGTTTTAGTATTCATGTAAATGAGTTTAATGTTTAAAGAATTTGTGTAATAGTCAGCTGTATTTCTCAGTTTAATCAATATGAATAGCACTACAAGGACAAATCAGACAACCTTGATTGAAAGTCCACTGAAACAGAACTTAAGCGTTTTAGCAGTCAGACTTAAACACCAAGAGTCTTGCTCAATTTTAGAAATAATTTACCAAAAAAAACGTAAACATTAAATTTTAAAAGCAATGTGTGTTTCGGAATTTACAAGTGATGTCAAAAAGCATCTTTGGAAACCGGTGTAGACATTTTTGCCCCCACAAAACAAACTCACCCTGAAATGCCCTGCAGATTGCCTACCAATTTTACCTGATATCAGCCAAACCAGTAACCCATAAATATATTTTTTAAATCATTTTGCACCTATAAGGGAACCAGTTTAAGCTCACTAAAAATTGTAAACCTTACACTGAAAAATAATATCGAACATGTTTTACCTTATGGGTCTCTTTGAGAAGGCAAAACAAAGAATGCATTCTGAATACACAATATAGCCATTGAAAAGAACACTATTTGCATTAGAGACTAATTTTCTTCTAACTTTGCATGTATATAAAAAACTACTTTCTCTTTCACATTAATTTTGACATTCTGCCAGTCCATCTAGTGATATTTTTCTTTGATTACTTCATCCATTGCCTTCATTCGTTCCCATCGCAGCTAACAGGTTTCAAATCCAGTGGAGGTCCTTCTACTGCAAGTCAGAAGCAATGTGACATCCTAGTTTAATATCTTTGTGAACTTTTGAAGTGATTCAATCTATCAATAAAAATGTTTTTAAATTAGAGGTAGGAGTAAAAAAAAAAAGAAAATAAAAAAGATGCATCATGATTCTTTCACCAACGATTCTGAATCACTCAAGAAACACTACGCTCACCTCCTACATTTGTTGTATAACTCTCTTCTTGTAAACAACTACAACCTGCACCTTCGAATATGGACAGGTACATATGACGCATGGACATCAATTTCAACAGAATTGTAAGTCACCGTCACGGCTCACACAATTCGGCATTTTTAAGACTAAATAATGTCAAACAGAGATTCTAACTATGGAGAAAAAAAGCATTGAAAGTATTTATTTTAAATGTAAATGAAGCATTTTTTTAATGATATGAAGAATTGTTTCGGAATCGTGTTGTGATTTCTAGAATCCAAATCAGACCGTAAAGTATTTAAAGATTTCCACCCCTATTTTATATCTTGCTTTTTAGCAGTTAACTTTAAGCTTACCGTGGAATGAGAGGTAAACAGTAAATACTATTTGATAGTTCTATGGGGTAGAAATAGAACTTCATATACTGCTACCTTAGGGATACTAAAGTTTATTGGTATGAGAAAAGGGTTAGGGATTTAAACTGACCAGTAATTTCTGGCTTATTATAAAAGCACAGTGTAAACAGATTTTGAGCCCAATTAAAGCAACCAAAACATAATTTTTTTATTTATTTTATTTTAAACATTTGACTGGTTGCTTAAAACAATTGTATAAATATGTTTATGTTTAATTCATGTCAGCTAAGCTGACAGCTGTTAAATCAAATCAAACAGAAGCTGAAATAAATCAATCCCTGAAATTTGCTTCCTCTAAAATAAATCTGAAAATTGTCTAAAAGAATAGTTTTATAGTTTTCCACACATTGGACACATCTGCTTCAAAGCTTTTGATCTGTTTAAAAGAAGAGCCGCATAAACAAAGTCTGGAGAAGCCAGGACAAGGCTCGAGCGAGAGAATCGGAGATCTTCAACACTAATGATTGACTTTCCCCTCCTCTGAAATGCTGCTGACGTCACCAAAGCTATAGCTCAAAACAGGGGTGGGGGGAGAAGAGGGTTACATTTTACTAGCATTGCATTCGGAGTGGAGCAAACTTTAAATAGAAGAGGAAATGTTTTGAATATTTGGGTCAGTTCTTCCAGAAGTAGAGAGGGAGAGCAGCAGCGTATCACAGTTTTGTCCCTGTTCAGCTGGGTTCGTTCACAGCAGCTAAACACACAGGCCTTCCTCTGTAGCCAGCACTGACGTCAGCAGTCACCTAGCAACAGGCTTTTGGTGTAAAAGCAGCAGTGCTGACACTGTTTTTAAATAAGACAGAATCAGAGTGTGAGAGAGAGAGAGAGAGAGAGAGAGAGAGAGAGAGAGAGAGAGAGAGAGAGAGAAAGAGAGAGAGAGAGAGAGAGAAAGAGAGAGAGAGAGAGATGGTCAAAGTAAGAAACAAACAGATAAAAACGCAAATCTCATCTATGATTTTTGAATATTTTAAGGGTGGAAATGATTAGACCATAATTTAATGCTTCTATACATGCAAGTCTATGCCAACTTTTTCTTTTTATACCAAACTTGTATAAATATGAAAACCTGACTGTGAAAGTTTTTAGAGACTTAGTCCAGATACACAAACATGTATTTTGTTATTTAAATAGATTAAATACATAATTGGAACAATAAGTTTTAATAAAGTTGAAGCAAATTAAACAAGACATAATGTTGCATTGGTGTTTGTGTGCATCACAAATGGGGGAGATAAAAAAAAATACCCCACCTTCTCAAAAGACACTCGAATTAATGAAAAAAAGGAAATACTAATTTGTATAATTCGCTGATAAAATATATAGACATAGATTTTACAGACAAAATGTTTTTTATCTAGTGCTCTGTGTTACGGCCCTGGCCGTTTTGCAGCGTTTCCCTTTTATTTTCTGTCGCCTGCTTGTGCGCGCGCCCGTGAGCGCTTTTGCTTATTCCTGCAGGTGACTCCAGCTGTCCCCTGATTCGTCAGTTGGGACGCCGATCACCAGCGAGGAGGCGGACCACTTCGGCTCGTTTGCGAATCAGCGGCGGCAGCTGGAGTTGAAAAGGAACGCGCCGACACCTGTACAGCAGCGAGGGCTCTGCGGAGTCCTTAGCTCACGCGGCGTGGAGAGAGTGGCTCCACTCGGTTGCCGCCCGTTTTGTTTGTCCTTGCTCCCTGTGTTTGCTTCCGTTGGTTGCCATTTGAGTTCACTTCTGTTACCTACCCGGTGTGTCACGTTCGTTGTCTTCTGACTTCCAGGGTCTCAGAGACAGCTTAGTATGTCACGTGACATACATTCTGCACGTAGGATTATTTCTGTTATACACACTAGTTTAGCGGTGTGCGCCAGGTTTGTTTATTGTATAACTTTCTAGTTAGTGTAGATTAGTTCTAGCTTTGTGTATGTTAATTAGTTAGTTTAGAATTGTCTGCACTTTCTAGTTAGTTTATGTTTTGATTTACCTGGCGTCCCTTAGTCTCTGCCCCTGGAGTGTGTGTATTTGTATTTGATTTATTTTACCATTGGCAACACCAGTTCTGTTAATTAAAGCACATTTGATTTGTCAAGTTATTGTTTGTGTCCTGTTGTTCCCGTTTTCATTTCTGTTCCTCCACCTTTTTGTTACACCCCGACCCTAGACACCACCACCATTTTGGGGTCGTAACACTCTGTTAAAAATATGGTTTCACTTAACAAAAAAAAAAAAAAAAATCTGAAAACAACATTTCTAAACAAATTGCCAAATATTTTACTAATCATAAAACTTATCATAAACATCTCATGGAACTTAAAGAAGAAAAGTGTTATTTCTCATGTAACAAACACCCACAAGCTGCTCTTTCCTCCCCACACACTCCCTGACCATGTGTTTGGCCACATGAATCATCTATTTTTTTCAATCCCTGTACCCACTCAAACATCAACAACACCCTAGTGGACTTAAGAGTTCCTGTTAGACATTTGAGAGTCCTTCTACTGCAATGAAGCTTCACTGAAAAGCCATGAAGGAAATACTTAAAACCAATGAGATGTGCTGATTGTTTGACCAAAGGAGAAGAAAATGGGTGGTCAGACTGGGTACCAGTGTACAGGCCCTATATACCAATATAGCACTGGACAGTGATTACAACCCATTATCTCTGCCAAAAAAAAGTGTCCCAAAAAGTAAAGATACTTTAGATACACACTAAGTTTGACTAGACGCAGAAGAAACAGGAAACCGCCGCTGGAATACGATTTAACAAGTGCTTGGCCCTGGTGGCTTGTCCTCAAAAATCCTTCCAGTGCTAAATTAATCAAACTGTGAGACCAATGTCAATCACATGGACCATATTAAAAAACACTGCTGACTTGTGCGCGTAAATGCCTCAATTATAACTAAAATACAAAAAAAATTTTTTAATAAATTCGGATTCATAAATAACCAAGAACACTTTTAGTATCTAATAGCACCTCAGCTTAGCAGCTTGAAAACTAAAGAGCTGCAAGCTAATTGCTGGCTATCATGACGCACGTCGTTTCCACGGTAACAGAGTTTTGGAGTAGCCGCTCCAGCATTTCCTCATCTGTTTGCACTCACAGCAGCAGCAATGGCAGCGGCAGGCTGACAATGCTCTAGTTGCATCCTGTTTCAGTCGGCAGATCAGGGTTAACCCCTTCCTGCTTAACCTGAAGAAAAATCATTTCTCACTTTTGCTACAGGTGCCTGTGTTTTTGGGGGGAATAAATGTTGTTCAGTCTGACGAGTTTGAAAAGAAAATAAAATCTTTGGAAGTGAGAGGTGCATGGGACGAGTTCAAACCTCCTGCTTGGTTTGGTTCCTGGCACTGCACAACACATTTATCTATCGCTGTCCTTGATAAAGGGAGCATTTCCCATTCAAGCCAAGCAGAGATCATTAAACTCCATTACATTATATAATAGTTATATATACATGTTTTAATAAAAAATGCAATATAATTTAAAAAAAGACAAGGTTTGGATATTGGATGTATTTAAAATGTCTTAAATAGAAAAACTACTATACATGCATGTACAAGGAAAACTTAAAACAGTGGTTTAACATTGCTCAACTCTATCAATATTCATGAAAAATACTTTTTATAATACTACAGTATTTCAAAAAAAAATTACATTAAGACCTTCAAACTTGTTGCTGGACTTTTGAAGATTTCATAAAACGTTTTTAGAATAGTTTACAAATATACAGACTCATAAAATGTACTATACACAAAATAGGTTGTTTCTTGTGAGTTCAATTTATGCATACAACATATTATAGCAGTTAATTTATTATGTCATTTAATATTCCCAATATTCAGCACTAAATAATAAACTGTATTAGTAAATTGAGCAGTATAACAAAAATGAATCAATATTTTGAAACAATTACCAACTACGCAACAAACTAAAGCAAAAAATGTTGTGACTAGCACTATTTAAAAACATGATTTAAACATGTATTTTCGGAAATAAGCCTGAAAAAAGGCTGAAAAACTGAAGAAAAAAAAGACAACAGGAATGGCCAGGTGTTCAGGATATACTAGCACCTATTCAGTCAGCTAAGAATAGATAAAAACCTTTAAAATCATACAAATGGGTATTTGACCTTTATTTTTCAAAGATTAAATTTACAAAAAAATTTAAAAACAAATGTAGTTAATATATATTTCATTGATGATCTGCAAACAAAAAAAATATACATTTAAATTTTGTTACACAATATTAAGCAAAAGTAGACTATGAAAGAAAAGCTTACATTTTTCAGCTATTGACCAAACAAAATGGTATTATATTATAATATTATATATTATATATATATATAGATATATAGTGTTTAATAATGTAATTTAAGTAAAATACATTTTCTCCTGCTCAGTGGTATTGCCAAAAATTATGAAGTTAACAGAGGATGATCAGCCTATAGTCAAACACGATTTTACCTCAGAGGTATCTAAAAGGAAAGACAGCACTAATCTCACACATATGAAGATCGATACTGCAATTGATCCAAGGTTTAAAGACCTAAAGTTTCTTCCCAAAGATGAAAGGAATGAGGTTTCACTAAGCTGATAATGGCAGAGAGTCCAGGAAAACAAAGAGATTACAAACTAAAAACTGCCAAATAAGTGAAGCAAAAAGTTAATTTGGAGGATATTGATGATTTATTGCAACTATGTATGTATGTTACAAAATTTTCAGTCTTGTCATTGAGATTGATCACGATTAATAAAAAAAATTGTGTGATTAATTAGTTATTATTTTAATCGATCGAAGCAATTTACATATATGTCTATTTTTATACACAACTGGAGCAACGGATGAGTTTTCAATACTCATAGAAGCCTCGACAGCTTATTTATAATCTGTACAAATGGTTCAAACAGCTAATAAGCACAGTCTTAAAAATGGTGATCAACTGCAAAAAGAAATTGGACAAAATGTTCTAAATTTTAAGACAACACATGCACATACACACCCCGACACACACAAACAAACAAGGATTCCCCCTAATTCTGAGCAAAACCTCTCCAATAACAGAAAGAGACCCTAAATCTTTTAGAAATTACACATTATGTGCCCCTCGGTTTTCTTTTCCTTTGTTTAAAAGGATATTAGCAGGAATTCTTACTTAATGCTTGGCTACAGCACATGGATTTATGAATATCAGCTACCGTACATGTTTGTACTCATACATACATTTCATTCACATAAGTGCAACGTCATAAAACCCTCACTTTCACAGTTAGACAAAAATCATAAAATGGACAAATAGACACAGCTAATAAGTAATCTTCCAAAAAGCACACACAGGCGGCGATTGGTTTGAAGGAAGGGTTCTCTTTTTGATTGTGGGTAAATTGTACACAGCAATAAGTAAAACTCTCCTTTTTTTTCTCCTGCAGACATGCTCTCATACGTCACCACCTAGTGACGTCAATGTTATATCATTCCACATGGCATTAGTGCAGGAGAACGTGACAGCTAAGAGGAGCTCCGCCAGCTCTCTCACACACACACACACACACACACACGCATAACCACACATACCTTTTTTTTCCCACTGCCAATCTTGTAAGGCTTAAAACATATTTAAAAATGTATTTACATTTCTTAAGATTATATTTATATTACGCATCATATATCTAGATGACATTTGTAGTGTTAGCTTTTCGTTTAGTTTTTTTTTTTCATAAAAAAAAACAAAAGCTTGATGTGCACTTGCAAAAATGAAAAGGACAAGATAACAGAAAATTCAACAACCCCCCCTCCCCCCAAAAAAGCTTATACTATGGGAGGTAGATATATATATATATATATATATATATATATATATATATATATATATATATATATATATGACAACATTTATTTTTAAAAATCAAAAATAAATATGAAATGACTTTGATGTGGACCCAAATCAATGATGCCAAGACTTATGAAAAACTACATTCAAATAAAACAAAAAAATAAATAAAACTAATTAAATGTAAATATAAATAGCATCAAATTTTTACTATCAGCACACTGACAATACAGAATAACAAAATACCCGCATAAAAAAAGCCCTGAAATAATAATTGAAAACATATTAAAGTCAACAGACAAAAAAATTGTGCTGACTGGACTTGCGATCACCCCAGGCTTTGTGTAACAACCATTGTCTCAACTTATTTTAGTGCTCCATCTGTATTATTGTAGTAAAGCATGGTAAAAGCTGATGTATCAAAAGTCCCAGTGAGACGTAAAAGCTGTGTGGCATTGTTGAATGCCTCATGGCAGCGTGCCTTGAAATGCCCAACACTACTTACAAAGAGTTTATTTCTTCAGTACACACGCATACATTTTGGTGAGTGGCTGTAAAAGCTCGAAGAGTAATCCAAAATAAAACACAGAGTCTACATCGCAGCGTGTCAAGCTCTGGCTTTGTTTGTATTCCCGGATAAACACACCGGCACAATGTTCAGCCCAAGAGAACATTTCACCGTTGTGTATTTTCGTAACATCAGCTTTTCAAAAGAAAAGCAGAATATGAATCTGATTGGATATGAGGGATATGTATATCAAGACGCACTTGAGCCAAATTTGTGACTTAAAAGGGTCACAAACTGAGAGACCACAAATATTTTGTCATGCAAGCCATCCCAAAACAATGAAACTATGCAGAAGTCTTCGTAACTCAACATTATTTTAGAAATGATTAGTCAAATACCTGAGGAAACTGTAAAAGTAAAAGCACCAACAAGACACTGTAATTAGGTTCATGTGGTCTTCCCCAAAGCGTCACGGTGGCGCAGTGGGTAGCACGGTCGTCTCACAGCAAGAAGGTCGCTGGTTCTAGGCTCGGCTGGGGCAGGTGTGGAGTTTGCATGTTCTCCTCGTGATCGCGTGGGTTTTCTCCGGGTGCTCCGGTTTCCCCACAAGTCCAAAGACATGCGGAATAAGTGAATTGAATAAGAACAATTGCCCATAGTGTTAAAGTGTGAATGTGTGTGTGAATGTTTCCCAGCGATGGGTTGCGGCTGGAAGGGCATCCGCTGCATAAAACATATGCCAGTGAGTTGGCGGTTCATTCCGCTGTGGCGACCCCGAAAGGGAATAAAGCCGACATGAAGATGGATGGATGGATGGTCTTCCCCATAAAAAAACAATGAGTTTTCACATGCGTCTTTAGTAAAGCAATTACTCTTCAAAAGCTGGTTTCTGTAGTGTCCGGTAGATTAAACAAAACCTTGAATTTCTGTAAAATTTGATAGATTTGTGAATTCAGTGGAATTGTGGTGGCAAATTGTTCCAGCTACACAAACAGAACTGTTTCTCCAATACAGTCAGGGGTCTGAGCGGTCACTTATAAGCCCCTAAATGTCTCAATGTATCACATAAACAAACAATGTTTTAATATAAATGAATAGTTGACAATGTTCCATAAAACGGTCACATGAGCTAAAGTATAAAAAAAGGGCAGCTGTCAAACAGAACTTCAGTTTTGGTGAAGTGGCAACGCATCTAATAATTTTATAAAAATGCAGCTCCTGCAAAAAATTTTAGAACAAATTAAATAATTGAGATGTAATGTAGAACTGATCTGTAAAAAATGGCCAAATTATCCACTAAATGTCAAAAAACGATTTTGAGAAATATGATCAGAACAGTTTAAATGAACTGTAAATTGGGATTCTATCAGATTATTCAACTGGGCATGCATGGAAAGGTGTGAAGAGTTTGTTTTCTCCATAGATGCATACCATTAACACCAACCGCAGACATTCCTTATAAAATGTAAGTGTGAAAATAGACAGCTTTTCTAGACAGGACGGCACAATATTTCCTACCCTCTCGTGCTTTGTTTTAAAAGTCAGAATAAATAGTAAAAACCAAAAGTAAGCAAAATCCTCAAAACAAAAGTTTGCACCTGCAGGTACTTTAGAGTAAGCACAAACACTACAGCTTCGAATCGCTTCCCTGATGCCATTCTGACTCTGACTCGATGCATGAGCAGATCATGAGACTAAACAAGACTAAAGTAAACACAGATTTTTTTTGAGAAGCAGGTTCACCGATTTAAATGCAAATACACAAAAAACTTTTGTTTAATAACTGGATTTCTCTGAGTTTATAGGTCAGAATAAAAATATGCAAAACAAGCTCCCAGAAGTAAACAAAGGGAAGATTCAAACTTTGTTAATCTTTACAAAATGGAAGACTCATAAAATAGTCTAGAGGAAATTAATCAATTGAGACAAACAAAAAATATCCTGATTGAAGAGCAGCATTGTACAAGAGTGCCACTGATGTTTATTTCGGAACTCTTTAGAACAAACTTATACAGACAGTAGTGCGGTTGATCGGAATCTAATTAGTTAAGTAATTAATTGAATGGTCCTTGAAAAATAACTGTTTTTAACTGCAAGGTATTTAAAATGTTATCAGGGTTTCTGAAGGTTTCATAAAGTCAAATTTGACATTTTAAGATTGTTTTAAGACCACTAAGAATAAAATTTAATATAATATCAAAAACACAAACTTTATAACTTTTATTGCATAATTAACAGCATGGTTCAAATACAATGTTTGAAAAGTTACTTTTACGAATTTGAAAATGACGAAGGTTTTCTGAAAACCTAGCATCCTAATTTTTTTTTTTTTTTTTACATTTATGTAAAGACTTTCTCATTTTCTCTATCTCAACAATCCCCTTTTTGTTTTTGAGGCTTTAGCCACATTTTATCCATTTCTGGCAATCCTTACAAAATATTTACATATTTTAACATTTATGAGTTCTATGTCCAACACTAAGCCCTAAAAATCCCTTTTAAGATTTTGAGCAATTAAGAGTGTTTACGAGCGTTTTAGCCACTGCTGAACGTCAATTTTATGGGTTTTTTTTAGTAACACCAAAAATACGACTTTTAAGGCCTTTCTTTTTTATGCAAATAGACTGAGGGAACACAAAAAACTATGTTTACTACTCAAATGTTGTTTTTTATAAACTGAGATACTTCTTTCACAGAATTATTCTCAATAACCATGTTAAACTGAGGAAACCAGTTTCAGAATAAAAACAGATTGAAACATTCTGTAATTTTTCTAAGCATTTCTGAGTTTTGGAACATTTAAAACCACTATCAAATCAAAATAAAAAAACTGTTCATCTAAATGATCCAGTTGAGACACCTACTAAAACAAACTGTTCAAAAGTCAGCCGTTTAAAATACTTGTAAATTGTAATGTTATCAAAAAGTAAAGTTTTTTTTATTTTCAACTCGCAAAACTCCTGTTAGTTTATCTAAATGAAGAATAAACATAGAGAGGAGGGGAAAAAAAAGAGAGTGTGTGATCTATATCTGAATAAACTGCTGTTTACTGTGAAACTCCCCACACAGATTTCACACCCCTCACACCTCAGAAGTGGAAAAATCCAGAGCTAGCTCATCATGTCAATGAATTATGAATCCTCTGACTCAATGGTCTTTCATAAATGCATAATCTGCTGTTCTTTCCAAAGGGGCCACATGCTCTGTAGGGGAATACTAGTCCAGGACTATATCATCATGAATTATTAGTTATGAGCCCTCATAGCCTTTCTCTGTTCTAATGTTTACAGTAAATTCATTATCAAATCAATCACTTACAAGAGGTTTAGTCATTAAAACATTGTTTAACTTATGTTTGGATTTCAAACATAACAGAACTAAAGTTATGTAGGTCTGTTATATCAACTTTTTACAGTAGATTTTTCTACACATGACTATAATTGTTTTTTTTCATCATCATATGTGAATGAAAGTTTAAAAGACACCATAGAAAGATGGCTTTTAATGATTTTAAATGGGGGTTTTCTTATGTATGCGTATACCCAACAAAAAACTGTAGTTTATAAATTGGCTGCTTGAATCTGGTCCTCAATTAATCATATGCAACTTTGCTTCCATTTTACTAAAATGAAAAGAAAAAAAACTTTCCTAGCCTTTTTACGCACAATGAACAGTCATATGCATAGGTAAACAAAACCACAGAAATTGTGGATGAAGGTACACGAGGAACTGAGTAACTGGCATCTGTATTTCGTTTCCTAAAAACGGTTTATTTCTGTGTGTGTGTGAAAGCATTCTTTTTGTTTCCAGGAAGAGGAATCAAAACCACTTTTGAGAGATGGGTGGTACCCATTTTAAGCAGTCTAGGTAAAATCCATAGATTCACAATGAAATTGTTTCTTCAATAATAATTTATCATCACACCGTTAAACACAAACCGCCAACTCACCCCAAAAACATTCCAAAATTTGATTCCAAATCCATGAAAGATACTTTCCTCCTCAGAAGACATTTTACATATTTAAGAGAAACCCTGGAGGTATAGGACTGTTCTAAAAAAGTAAAAAAACATTATTCAAGATCTCCTAGCAGGTGTTCAATATGATGAGAAAGCCTATAAATAAAATATTGTGTTTAAACTATGTGTTTTGGAAATCATGGCCACACATCATGTAAAAGAAAACAAAGCAGTTTAGAGTCTATAAATAACACAAGTTCTAGTTACTTGTAAGTCTATGGACCAGTCGCTTCTATCCGGGTTTCTATACAAAATACATACACTTGTGTTTCATGTAAAAAAAATTTAAAAAGTACATGTTGGTATGACATGTGGTCGTTGAGTAATGACAACATTTTATTTAGCACTGTGAGGTTTTCCTTCATACAATTTAACTATTAAAAATTAAACTATTGTTCAATCGTAACACAGTTGCATTCCCCGATTACTAGCAGACAGACTGTCCAGCAAAGGATAGCAAGCACGACATGTAAGGTGAAGCTGTACATTGAGTTGCCCGATATTGAATCCTGATCCTCGAATTTGGTTCTTTTGCAGATAACCGCCCACAGTTTTCTCTTGTCTGTCGCTACAATTCAACCCCATTGAAATGCACATAAAATTATATTAAAAAAGACATAACAAACAGAGGTTTCACCTTTCCTTACTTAAGCATTCATCTTGTGTTTCTAAACCTTTGGGACCTCATTGATTGTTGAGGTGATGAAAATCTTCAGCATTGACACAATACTAAACCTGACAGAAGCTAGCAGTATTGAAAACAGCACTGGAGTATTTGTTCTTATTCTCATGTTCTATGTTCCTGTGAGGTCACAAGCATTACCAAATTCCTTAAAACTTTCATCAAACCCATACGGCAACACAGCGGAGAGAAAAATAACATCTGGCAACTACACAGCTTCCATATCAACATAAGTCATTAATAGAAAATAACCAAGCGGCATTCCAATCTCAGGCTATGTTTCTGAATCAAGGTGATAGAAACCAGAAAAATCTCGCAGATAGATGAAAATATTTACCTTCTTTTGTTTCTTCACTATGACATTCACCCTTAGCCAAAAAAAAAATGTGAGCAGCATGTCATCAAACACGTCACTGTTGACATTACACACATACTAACATGTCAGATAGATGGCATAAATTATACAGGCTTAAGCAAAAAAAAACTGACATGTATGGCTTTAAATCTCATCACTCTGTCCTCATCTGCAATGTCTCTTCCAGCACTGATAAATTACATACCATCAACAAAGTGGCTAATTCAACCATTACACTGAATGCATGTATAATTGCTTCAATCAACAACAGTTGTTTCCAATTGTGAAAACCAAAACATCTTCAAGTTCAGCATTGCTCTGCAGAATACAGAAATTTTTCGCAAACTTAAAGGCATTACTGCTGATATATATATATATATATATATTTTTTTTTTTGCTATATGCATAGCGTCTATATGCATTTACAGAAATACAGTGCCTAATAATCTTTGGGGCTGATCATTAACATAAATTTTTACTATAGCAAATATAATATCTATTACAAACAAAATCAACAGCCACAACCGTACACTAAATTAGTAAATCTTTTACATGTAAAAAAGATTCAGTAAAAAATAAGAAATTTTAAAGAAAGGACCGTTTTAAACTATTTTAGATGTAAAAGACTTTAATATTCAGATACAAAAAAGGGCAGTTTACCATTTTTAATTGAGTCTAAATAACAAGTGGTGTTTGACCAGTAACTAACTTTTTGTTGCCAGAATTTTGGCAGTGTAGTTATTTATAATAGATAATAAAGAACATTTCATGAACAACAATTTACTTGTTGCGTGATAGAAGTGCATATATTTACAGTTAATCCTTTTTTCATTGGAACTAATTTTCAAATAAATAATTATTACAATAATTAATAATTAACAGGCGCATCAACTATTGTAAAGTTTGTAAGAAACAGCTCCAACTCCAGCCTGAAAATATAGACATTTTTTTCTCTAAAGAATTTTTCAAATAGAATTAACTGTTAAAATTAGCTGTTTGAAGTAATTAGGGTGTTTGAAGAAAATTAATTAATCTTCATAAATTCATGACTCATTTGTCATCTTATGTCAAGATTAAAATATAATATATAATATAATATTTAGTCTATTTTTCTCAACACATACAGAAAAAAATATTTAAATCAGAACAAGCACCTAGTCTTATTTTAACGAATGACTTTCAAAATAATTGTATGTTTCCTTTTAAATTATATCTCAAAAAGTTAAGGTATAATAACCATCACATAAAGCATAAACTATAAATTCTAGCTAGGTAGCCGGAGAGTTCACTGTGTTTCTACTCAACTCACTAAAATATAATAAAAAGACCACATGCTGTTCTAAAACTAACAGCGCTTTGTTGGAATTGTCAAATGTAGAAAAAGATCTAAGCCACTGAAACCTTTTTCCTGCCATACAGTATATACCGCAAAAGAGGCCAATCTTAAAAGCACCATAATCCAGCCGTAGGCTCTAATTCTCAACCCAGCTCGCAGGCTATGACGAACGCTGGGCTGCAAAAAAGCAATGAGTCACACGAAGCTTGAAGATACGGCTGGATCCGCTGCTCACTGTGTGTGCATGAGGCCACACGAGGGACGCTCTTGCTGACCAGAACGGCATGAATAACAAATGAATATGCAAACACACAAAAAAACTTAAATGTGAAAAAAATTCTCTTCATTAACATAACAGAAGAAATTAATTTGCACGGAATAGCAAGGAATTGAACAGGATAAACAGGTCATGTTTACTTTAGTTTGGCTGTGACAGTTTTCCCAACTGATAATGAATGATAAGAGGCTTACACTCACACATTTGAGGTCTGCGCATGGAGGATTACGAGAAAAGATTTTTAGTACAAAAAAAGGCTCCAGCATACTGTAGCTATATTATCTGCTACTGCTTTATGGCATTTTAAACAATTTTGGACAAAATTATAATTATAAATACAGAATGCCAAATTTAATCAAAATACATAATTAAGGTATTTGTTAAAATAACATACAGAAAACACATATGGTTTATTTAAAAAAAATAGTACTTTTTTACAACAGTAAATAAAAAAATAATAAACAAAAACACGGTTAAATCCTTCATTTTGTGAATCGTGCAGCTTTTTTACTATCGTTTTCTAACAATTTACTGTATAAAAAGCTTGTTATGTTGCAAAAAATAGTGCTGAATTGTGACGTCTACTGTAATGTACACAAGATCTTTGTTGAAAATGTAGTTTGATTAATGTTGAAAACTTATAGAACACATCGGAGTTCTTTAAAAGTAAATATATAGTGAGAAGTTTCCAAAAAACTCTCAATTTTGCTTTAACAATATTTTAATCTGAACAGATTTAAAGAGGGAGAAAAACTTATAATTGTGTACACTTTAAATAATAAAGTGTACAATTTGCAGGAAAAAAAATCATCAGCGGTTGCCAGAACTTTACTGTCTTAAATACTGTAAAATAAACTCTTAAATTTAAGGTATTCTGCCATACATCGAATGAAGATTTTTTTCACTGTAAACATGTTTTGTGGAATATAGTTTTATCATGTTGCATTTATACAATATTTAACTGTTACATTTACTGACAATATTTACAGTGTAGCAATAAAAAAACAGCATCAGTGTTTGTTGCAAATTGTTTAAAGGTTCATACTCAATGCTAAACATTGTTTAAATCTAACACTATTTGTTCAAATCACATTGTTTAAATTGTTTAACGGCGTATGCTCTAGTTAAACATTGTTTAAGTTTAATACAATTTATTCAAATCACTTTCGATTCAAAGTTAAAACTAAAACAATATTAAATATTAAAATATTAAAAACGTGACAGAAAAAAATATTAAACGTTTATAATGTATGACCATTTACGTCAATCAGAAGATGTGAGAAACAATTATAAATGTCACAGTCCGACAGAATCAGGTATCACAAATTTATGACAAATCATTTATAAAACTCATTTGTCTTTATTCAAAACCAAGAAAAAGAAAAATAGACTTGTAAATCTGTCTAATGTGTCAGCTGAAATTTTGAGAATGTCCTTGAATTAACTAAAAAAAATCAGTGTTGCTAAATAAATGCTGACTTTTTTATTTCTTGTGTAATATCAGCTCATAGAAGATGAAGCACGTACCAAGCTGCAGCAACGACCTGCACCAGCTCAAACTGGGACATCCACCATCAACGGAAAGGAAATAATTTGCTGATCCAGCAAAAACCATTCACGCTCATTTACAGGTGTGTGTGCGTGTGTGTGCGTGCGTGCGTGCGTGTGTGTATCCCATAGAAAGGAGAACTACTGGTAGCGCTCAGTAGGACAGGTGCATACAGGTCAGAAAGCATTCATACTGAAACCTCTATTCATGAGCATAACTGGAACAGTGAACTCATTCAAAGTACACTCCAAATCACTTCAAGCACAAAGTCTATGGCTTTGCGAGCATAAAAAGGACTGACCTCTATAGAACAAGTGTGAAATCATCCAAGACCAAACCATAAAAATTGGTTCTAGTGATTCAATGAAAAAGATCTGCTTTCATATACGTGAGAAAACCGGTGAAACCTCTATGATCTACATTTCAGTCTGTTTAGCTAAAGTTTGATGACCTTGAATGTAGTGTTTAAATATGACCCTTCACCCTTGGTTAGTTCTGTAGTTTGCAGACTGACAGGAAAATAATCTAACAGCTGCAAGCACAGTCTCTGACTTTACCAACTAAGAACGTTTCCATATTTATAGAACATGCAGATAACACGTTGAATGCAGCTAAAAAGTTAAATAAACAGTCTCCTGGTTTTCCATTATGTCACACACACATCTTGAAAACCAGATACCTTCAACAGCATTGTTTCCTAGCTTGAGAGAGAAAAGTTCCCAACTCTAAACATTCTAAACTTTACAACAAGAATATTGATTCATTAAACATGACTACACATTTGAGATCACCTTGTACAATTCCAAAATTGATTGGAAAAGATTGCGAGTTTATGACATAGCAACACACTAGACGGAAACATTAAAATATATTTATCTTTCATAAATCCTGCAGTCTAAAATTGTAGTATAAAAAATTAGCCAAAGTCAATCTTTTTTTTTTTCATCTGCTAAAATAACCCAGCATGGCATCAACCACCTTAAAACAAAGTTTTTCCAGTGGATGTCAAACAAAAATAACCATGCTCCAAGTTCCTGTCCTGACAATGCTAAGACTGGCTAATCAAAAAGAAGCATTACTTTAAAAAATCCAATAAAAAAGTGAAGCTTTATAATGAATGTGGTTTGCTGTAATCTGGAACCAATCAAAGCACATTGAAAGGTTTCTGCGTGGCCCTACAACATCAGAAGTATTTATCTCCTTTTGGATTGTCATGGCTTTTGAAGTTTGTGTGGAAGCTAAACAGTGATTGTGTGGGTGAGAATTTATTTTAACTCAGGGGGGGAAATCTCATCTTTTGAGAGTTATATATTGGATCTTCCTGCCAAAAAAGAAAGTTGCAATGCTGTTCAGAACTCGTACTGCTTTGCTCCTAGACAGTAGGAGTAAGATCATCAAACATGTGTACTCTGCGATAATTTATACTCTGTATAAATTAGGTCCAAATAAGCTCAGAAAAAAATTGATAGTATGTACTCTAAACACAATATTTCAATCCAAACAATGAGGTAGTGGAAGAAGACACCCATGTACCTGCAACTGACTACGTTCCATAAACTATGAAAAAAAGTCCAGGTACTCAATCTGCCATCAATCCGAGCATAAACCTGTAGTCAGGTGCTGCAACTGAACTTAAACACATTTCACGTTGCCAAAACAAAATGGAAAAACTCAAAACATTGTTTATTTCTTCAATGGAGTACCTGGATGATGTGTCTAGTACTTTTCTGAGACCATGGCGTGTGTGTAGGTCTGTGGGTGTCTATGGAGGGGTCCCCTACCTCCATGTTTCCGTCAAAAATATCTCAAAATGTGCTCCAATGACAACTAAATATTTACATGCTTGGAACGATATGCTCGGACTAATATTTTGTCTTTGGTCTTGCGTTTCATTTTTAAATACTGATCACTTAAAAAATGTCACATCACAATGTACTCAATGGTTGATTTATTGAAAATGACTAAGCATTATTTAGAGACTTCATGTGACCCTAAAACCTTTAAATTTCCATGTGTTGAAGGTGTGATCATGATCCTTTTAAGATTCATGCAACAGGTGACTGAGACAAAAGTAAACCAGTTTATGATGAATATCTTTTGTGGCTGTTCGTATATTAAAGGGGACATAATAAGATTGTAGAGTGTTTTGGATGGATGCTGTTCGTTAGAGAGGTGGATAACCTATTTATTAAAGAGTTTGAACGCCCCTACCTGTTCTCTGGATATGCAGGGCAGTGAAGGTCTGCGGGGCATTTTACAACTGCCATAATAACTGCTGGAAGTCTCCCCCAAAGAAACACAGCTGGACCTTCTCCTGGGTCTGATGACGGGGACTTTCTCCTCGGCGTTAGGGCTCCTGCCCGCGTTCTCTCTCGGGGGGTAACAGTGATCAAAACAGAGTGCCAGGAGAGCACCAGAGACCCCGGCCACACACGCCATCACCGGCCTGAGGTAGGGGGAAAGGCAGTCCAGGCTGGTGAAGGATAGCAGCCACACCAGGCTGGCGAAGACCAGGATCAGGACGCTGTGTTTGAGTTTGAGAGTGGGTACGAGAGTGAGCAGACCCACGCAGCCCAACACAAAGAGCAACCTGCCCATCATTTGGATCTGGTGGTGCTCCTCTCCCCATTGCAACAAGCGCACGACCAGTAGGTCCCCCAAGTAGCATGATGCTGGTAGAGACACAAGCCAACCCCTGCTGCTGTCCCTCTTGGTCCGCCTCAGGTAGAGTGTGAGAAAGAAATAGGCGCAAGCGATGCTGAATAAAGGGCTGATGGACTGGGAGAAATCACAGAAAAAAGTCCGCAGCTCGAAGACGGCGTGTTCGCTCTGAAAGACCCGGGAAGCGAAGCAGGAGAGCGCCAGAAAAGCCAGCGCGCCCGCGTACAAAGCCGAGCCGCGGAAGAGTTTGGACTTGAGGATATCCTCGTTGCAAAACCTACATACGTTGAACAAAAAGCCCCTAGGTTGGTCTTGTTTTAACGGGGTGACGCAGCTCTTCACATAGCCGTTCCTGAAGCTCTCCGCGCTGTTTGCATTGCCAGCAACACCATCGTGCTGTCTGAATCTACTGTGCAAAACCTCTCCTTCCTCCCGCACAGCCATGTTTTCCTCCGTCGGTGCTCTTTAAACTTTCATTCCTCCGAAATAAATCCTCCGCGTGTCAACGTTTCACTACATGATGACGGCAAACGAGCTCCATGGTCACTCAAACGTGCTGAGGCATTTTTGGCTAGGAGTAAAAGAGGCTGAATGTTGTTGTTTTTTAGCACACTCGGGCTCTATGTCGCCGTCTAGGCGCGACAGTTTGTAACAGTGACGAAAGGCAGGAGAGACCGCCAAAACCGCGCGTGCGCACCATTCAGCGCGATATTTTTTCCTCCAAGTATTTTGTTTTATATCAGGTCTTTTTCAAATAGGATTATTCATTGCAAACTAACATTCTTTAAAAACCATAACCATTCGTAGTATATGGATGGAAATTAATGCACATAATAAAAGCGTGCGCGTAGTGTAATTTTGTATATTTTTGGCGACACCTGGTAACATTTAAAACAAATGGCCCAAAGTTAAAAACAAACGCTGCAAACATAAGAACATAAGATTATGGTCCATCAACCAATTTCAATGTCTATTTAAAATCTAAAGTATTTCATATGAGATGGGTAACTCATATATTTATGGCAGAGCGTGTTTTAACCTTTGAGCATTTTTATAAAATTGTTGCCATGTATATATATATATATATATATATATATATATATATATATATATATATATATATATATATATATATATATATATATATATATATATATATATATATATTTTTTTTTTTTTTTTTTTTTTTTTTTTTTTGTATTTATTTTTTTATTTCTTCTCAACTCAATCCTGACTCTTTCCCCCACAATTACCTCTCACCTTCTCTTTCCCCCTCCAAAACTTCCCTCCTTCTCTTTCCCCTTCAATTACTTCTCTCCTCTTTCCCCTTTTTTATTAGCACCATCCTGTCCTGATGTATGTTTATATTATTGATTAATGTAATTATTGTGATGAATGCGAAATAAATAAAGAATCAATAAAATAAATAGCTTCTATCCAGAGGATTACTCACATATAATATCTTCATTTCCCTGGAAAGAGCAAAACTGACCAACTCATATGAAGCACATTCCTTCTCATTGGGCTGCTTTGAAGTAGGACAGGACAGGTAAAATAAATAAATAAATAAATAAAATAAAAATAAAAATGTTGCCAGGTGTGACAAAAATGGCATATATAACTTAACTTTAGGCACCAAAAATACCAAAATGAAATTGTGTGGGGTTTCATTAAAAAGTATTGCGTCTTGTTTTTTTAATATTTATAAACATTTAGTACCAAAATGTTTTTTTACTTTTGTAGGGATATGATAAATAGGTTAATTGTGAATTTTAAATTAGTTGCAACAGTACAATACTTTAAATGGGCAATATATGGTATAAAACGACAGATTTTGATTTTATTAAATAGGACCTTGTTTGAGCTTCACTGTGTTTTAAACGTATGAGTTAAATTTTTGTAACAAAGCCTTACAATTGATTTCCCAGCAACACGTTGAAAGACTAAAGTCCTCTTAAAAGGGTTTAAAGATAGATTGAATACCAGTGATTTTTTGTTGTTGTTTTTATTTTTAGACGAAAATAAATAACCTTCGGGACAGGTATGTGTGCAACAAATTTTCGCGTTTGCGTAACGTAGCATTTGATCCTGCTGCGTCGCCGTAGTATTGATGTGGCCAACTCAGGTTCCTGGTTCCACGTCACTCAACTGGATCAGAATCATTCAACACACGGATGCGCATCTAGAAAAAGAGAGATATAAAAGATCCACTTGAAAGGTAAGTTACAACGTTTAAATCTTAAATGTGGAGTGGGTGAACTAAATGAATTGTGGTTTGTCACCAAACAGCGAATAACGGTTCTCTTTGGACGTTTTTAGTGCAGCCTGTTAGCATGCTAGCTGCTAACGTTAATTACTACAGGAGCGAAGGCAGAGCATGTAACTTAACAACATAAAACGCCATGTAAGTTTTTTTATCTTGGCAATTTGTGATATGTCGAAGCGACCGAAGGCCGTTGCTTTCTTGAAGGGTCTGACGTTACGTAAAAAGATAACATCATATTCTATAATTGCTTCAAACTCTTACTGAGCCCATAGGAAATTGGTAAACTGATAGGAGTAAAGACTGTGTTGTCTTGTTAAAAATTAAAGATAGAGGTTTGTTTTATTTTTGTGAGAGGAATTGGCCTGACGTTAAAAGTTAATTTGGAGTCAGGTGATATGGAGTTGAATAGAAATCCTGCTTTTAAAATAATACAATCAATCTTTAAAAATTAAGTGCAACTTGTGTTTTAGAATACCTCATCAGCATTTTCTCTGAGTGGAGTGTCCTGAAGGAAAGAAGAGCTGACATCATGACAGCCGCAGAAAATGTTTGTTACACCCTGATTAATGTCACCAACGACACAGAACCCCCATCAGAAGTCAGCTTGAAGGCTGATTTAGGTAAGATTTCATTGATTTTAAAAGTTCAGCATGAGGTTTTTGGAAGCAAACTTTACTCATTGAAAATAAGTCAAACCAATAGCATTCTTGTCCTTATTGTGGTGGGCCATGCGGATTGGCTGCAGGTTTGTTTGATGCTTGATTAACTAGCACCGACATTCAGCCATTTTATTCAGAATACATCATGAAATCTTTAAATACAAGCTTCTCTAAAGTCTTTTTGTAATTATAATCATTTCGCATGTGCACATTGCTCCTTTTATTTGAATTCGCGCTAAACGATTTTCAAATATAACTTCATTGCGATAAATTATATCAATATCGCGATGGCGATTTGCAATGCGATTGCAATTAGTTTTCTGTTCAAGGTTTTTCCAACAATAACATGTAATGGATCATTGAAGAATATTTTCACCAACTAAACATAAATGCAATTAAATTCTATAATGAGTTATTTATTGGAACTTCTCTGCCGGCAAAATCGGGTGTAAACAATAATATTAAGGTTAGTAACATTAATATTTATGCATTACAGTAGGGAAAAGACAATATAGTAGGGGAGAGACAATGTGCAATTTGTTACACAGTCAAAGTCTATCTCGGGTTGCTTAAAGTAGCTGTAATAAACATGTAAACCAGGGGATTAAACACTTATTGGGGGTGGGCAATATGGGCCTTAAAAAATATCATTTAGGTAAATATGGTGATCACGGTAAACAATTTATCAATTAAAGGGTTTCTAACTCATGGTTAATTTTGGCTTCTGCAATTTGAAAATTGTTTTTTAAATTTAATCCCAAATGCGATGAATTGTTCAGCCCTAATTTAAACCATAAAGCTATAGCGAAAACAATTTAGGTTTCATTCATCAGCTCTAGAAGCTGCTCTATTTGCGTTATGTAGAGGAGGGATTATTGCAAATTAGACACTAAATTAATCATTTGAGAATCGCTACCAAATCTTGTAAAACAAAAATGCACATCATAAGAAAACGAAAGTTTTTTTTTTCAACCTTGCAAGTGTGCCAACCTGACCAGTTCTCTAAAATAAAAAAGGAACCATTCTAAATCGCACATAAAATCACTTAAAAATTTATTTTCTAAATGGTGTCTGTTATTTCCTAAATCTTAGAAAAAGGGGAAATCAAAGCCAAAACAGAGGCTTTAAAGAAAGTCATCATCATGATTCTAAATGGAGAGAAACTCCCCGGCCTGTTGATGACCATCATCCGCTTTGTGCTGCCTCTTCAAGACCACACGATCAAGAAACTACTCTTGGTTTTCTGGGAAATTGTTCCCAAGACTACTCCTGATGGCAAACTTCTCCAAGAGATGATCTTGGTCTGTGATGCCTACAGGAAGGTAAGAAACTGTGGGAATCTTTGCTCATAATGTTTGTCTATTTTTATCTAAATACCTAATAATGTCTAAATCTTATCTAAATACCTAATAATATAAATGTTTTGCATATTTAGGATCTCCAGCACCCTAATGAGTTCATTCGGGGCTCAACCCTGCGCTTCCTGTGCAAACTGAAGGAATCTGAGCTGCTGGAGCCCCTGATGCCAGCCATCCGTGCCTGTCTTGAGCATCGTCACAGCTACGTACGGCGCAACGCAGTGCTGGCTATCTACACCATCTACCGGTACATGGATCAATGTTTGTGTCTGTGAACAAGAGCTACACATATCAACCTTTCTCCTTTATCAACTTTTAGGAACTTTGAGCATTTGATCCCAGACGCTCCTGAGTTGATTCATGATTTTCTTGTGAACGAGAAAGATGCAAGCTGCAAGAGGAATGCGTTTATGATGCTCATTCATGCAGATCAGGTCTGAACACAGTTTAAACAATAATGCTCTTTAAGAGTTGGACTTAGGAAACTGAGTAGATTTCCTTAAATGTTTTTGCAGGACAGAGCTCTGGACTATCTTAGTACCTGCATCGATCAGGTGCATACTTTCGGGGACATTTTACAACTCGTCATCGTGGAGCTGATTTATAAGGTAATCTTAAGACACCTTGTGATTGAAAACACTTTGAAATATGTCTTAGCAGCAGATTTCAAAGGGGAAAAGTCACTTCTACTTTGTTTTAAAACAAATTGAAGTACAAAAAAAGATATAACATTAAATTAAGTCATTGTGAATAAATTCCTGGTTTAAAAAACATCACTTTCATCTGAGAGTTCTTTAATGATTGAAATCTCTTTGATCTTTTTAAGCTTAATAAATCTTTTTCTTAAAAAAAATAAATGAGTGTACAGAAACTTGTAAAGCACACACATTCTTACAACTGGTCACTAAATCATATATATACAAAAATATATTAAGATTGGTTCACCTCACCTAACTTAATTATATATGTTTCTACCATAGTTTTTACATTTCATAAGATATTAATTGTTTTTCCTATATTTTTTTTTACTCATCTTATTTTCTGTCATAGTTTTAAATGTCATAAGTGTAATACAATTTTATTGTGTGTTTTACCAATGTTCAACAAAAGAAAATGCTTAAAAATTCAGAAAAGGTTTTTTTCTCTAAAAACCATTTGTTCAAAGTGATCAGTATGAGTAATATGAAGAGCATTTATGTTAATGCAAAAATATGGTATTAAAGGGATAGTTCACCTCAAATGTAATCCCGAGCTCATGAAAAATAAAAGCTATCAGAAATTGAGGCAGTATTAAAGATGTGTTTTACCCCTGATTGACAGATTACTTGATTAGGTTTTAGGTGCTTTTTAAGGATTGAAAATTCATGCCATATAAATTCTAATAGAACAGTCACAAGTTTCCCAGTTTAAATCCAAAATAAATAAAATCACTGATTCATTGTCTTTATGGGTTTGGAACAAAAAGAGTGATGGTGAGCATTTTTGTGATTAATGAAAAATTTTTGGCATGTAGTATTCCTATATGGTTCAGCAACTTTAACTATTGGACAGAATTTTTCTCTAAGACATTGTCTTAATGCTTTTGTGTCTTCACTTATTCAGGTCTGCCATGCAAACCCTTCAGAGCGAGCTCGTTTTATCCGTTGCATTTACAACCTGCTGCAGTCTTCCAGTCCAGCTGTTAAATACGAAGCTGCTGGGACTCTGGTCACTCTGTCCAGTGCTCCGACTGCCATTAAGGTACTGCATTAAAAAAAGGCACGTTTTTTTCTCTAGAGGGGCTTTTTATTTGTTGTCTAAAGGCTTTCTCTGAACCAGGCTGCTGCCCAGTGCTACATTGATCTGATCATTAAAGAGAGTGACAACAACGTCAAGCTCATTGTCCTGGACCGGCTGATAGAGCTGAAAGAGCATCCCACTCATGAGCGTGTGCTGCAGGTAAACAGGGATCTATTTCCTCATTAAACTCCATTCCACCTTCAGATTAAACACTTCTAATTTACTTTAATGTTAGGACCTGGTGATGGATATTCTGAGGGTTTTGACAACTCCTGATCTTGAGGTCCGCAAGAAGACATTGCAGTTGGCACTGGATCTGGTGTCATCACGGAATGTTGAGGAGGTGTGCATCTCATAACCTGACATTTTTTGAAAGGTTTTGCTTATAACAGAACATTAGAATTAATTTTATGGTTTAAATAGTATTATTTTTTTATTATTTTCTGTCAGGCCTGTGTTATATTTAGAAAACGTCTAATGGTGATATTTTTGACCAATTTAAAATTTCAATTAACTCAAGCTTATGATTTTCACAAATGCATAAGCTAATATGCCTATATCTACATTCAAAAATATCTAAATCTTCGATATTCTGTTTGTAACTACATGTTTAAAATGGTTATATTGTTTAAATCAGTGACCAATGATTTTACTTGGGGGTTTTCATGTGGGCTTAAATAAAAAATATTTAAAAAGTTATTGTTAGGATTACCAAAGATTGAGAAAATGCTCCTGAATGTTAAAACATGTAAAAATTATAGTGAGAAAATGCTCATAAAAGATAAACTTCATAAAAAGCATGGTTAGTGTTGCCAGAGTTTACGAAAGACTTTGTAAATGTGCAAAAACATAAGAGTGATGGTTTGAGTTTCAAACTATGTATTTGAAGCATACGTTTTTTTAATGCAGAAAAGTTTTGTATTTGTTTTGATGTTATGATTGTGATGTAAAATCTTTGATTCTTAATGCTTTTAAAAAGGCCTTAAGTTTAACCTCATGAACTCTACATAAATATTGTAACTACACATGTGGTGGTTTTTCTTAATACAGTAAATGTGGGAATAAATACCTGTGATATTGTTACCATGGACACCTCAGAAAAATGTGCAAAATAGTAGATCCAAGTATAACATATTTGACAATTAGCTTTACGCTGTGTGCTTTTAGTTTAAAATAAATACATAGCGGAATAAATCTTAACATTTGTAGAGTACGCCTATCTTAATTTGGGTGTTAGTAGTTGTAGTTGAAATTTTTCAATGTTCAAAAATTCTACGTTTCAAAACTGAAACTTGTATATTATATTAGTTACTAAACAACGTGAAATATTTAAAGTAGGCTCTTTTTTTCAGTTTTTGATTGATGGATTTGATTTATTGAACTGACCTATTTTATACTTTTTTTGACACAGCTGGTAATCGTGCTGAAGAAAGAAGTTATCAAAACCAACAACGTGACTGAGCACGAGGACACGGACAAGTACAGGCAGCTGCTGGTTCGAACTCTTCACTCGTGCAGTGTGCGCTTCCCTGACATGGCAGCGAATGTCATCCCTGTGGTACGTACCTAAAGCTTTCAGTTGATTTTGAGAAAGATTGTTTATAGTTCTTGGACTGGGACAGCAATTAATAAAGGCTTTGTGTGGCCACAGCTGATGGAGTTCCTGAGTGACACTAATGAGGCGGCCGCAGCCGATGTGCTGGAGTTTGTGCGAGAGGCCATTCAGAGGTTTGACAACCTCAGACCACTCATCATTGAGAAGATGCTGGAGGTCTTCCATGCCATCAAAACAGTCAAGTAAGATATAAGTGCTACTTTCGAAGTTTAAAGTTGGTTTAAAGTTGTCGAAATACCTGAAGGCCTCCTGTATAATTGCATACTTACTCAGCAAGACATTCTTAAACAAGGCTTTTGTGTTGCAGGATTTACAGGGGAGCGCTTTGGATTTTGGGTGAATATTGCAGCACAAAGGAGGACATCCAGAGTGTCATGACGGAAGTGCGCAGGTCTATTGGCGAGGTTTGTGAAGTTGATGCTTAGCTAGTAACTTGTCACTGCTGTGTAAAAAAGCAAGCTTTGTTGGGTTAATTGTGTTATCAAAAGTTAATTAATAAATTTAACCTCTTGAATTATACATAATTAGCTGACAAAAAATTCACGCAAGAAGCATTGGTGCAAAAGCTCCTAAATACCATGTTCATCAAAAAATGAGGTAGTTTAAAGACTATTCCTTTAAAATAGCCACTTTTTTTTTTGGCTGTTAAAAAATGATGTGTTCATAGAAAAGATGAGAGTATTTCCGAGCTAACTTGTATCCCATTTGTCAAGGATTTATTTCTATATACTTCTGTAAAATTACTATAGTTTAATAAATGATTGAGAAGAAATGGTGGTGTAACCAAGGGAACCCAACAATATGCTTTTGGCATTGTTGTTTTTTTCTGGAGTGGCTTGATGTCACGTTTTTCTTTTTTTTCTCTTGACCTCTTCTTAATGTATTTTGATGCCCTGCTCTGTGAGCATTCAGCTTCTTTTCCTATTTATAGAGTTTGTCAATGATGGTCTCAGGACAGCAGTCAATCAGCAGAATAACCCACTTACAAGTAGTCATTAATAAATCATCACAGTAGCATACCTCGTTCTTTTGTTTCAAATCTGTAAAGGCTTTCTCACAATAGTTCTTTATCACAATACAATTCAATGAGGGTTTATTCAAGTGATTCCATTTGTCAGGGTTCCAGAAAATTATGCTCGAAAAATTGGGCGTTCAGTCTGACTGTTGTGAAGAATTACTTTTTGTTCACAAAAGAAATTGTAACACATTTGTTCCTCTTAGCTGCAAACCAGAAACTTTTTGATATCTCAATTTTGCTTCAGCGAGGCCACACACATGCTGTAATCTGAGCCAATTGCACAAACTTCAGAAATCATGGATGGCCTTCTAGGAAACCCAATTTCACAATTGTTGGTAACACTGTCTCTCATCGGACTGAAAACTAGAGATGCATGGCATGGCGTCCGATACCAAACTCAAGTACTCATACTCATAAATTCACGCTGATACCACAGACGGATAGCTTGCAACATTAAGAGAAGTTTCAGGACAGCAGCAACAGAATTTTTGGTTCAGCTGAGTAACAATAATTTTATGATCATTTTAAATAATTGATAACACACTCATGGTAGGCTGCCAACCAAAAATATCAAGAGGAGATTATTTTACAATAGAAGTGCTATAATAAAAAAGAGAATAAAAAAAAAATAAAAAAAAGCCACTTACTCATCCAAAAAAAAGGATTGATTGTTCGTTGTGGTATCAGTAATGGCGATTAACTGGAAAAAAGAGCTCGAACTTTGCCTTTTCGTTCTTTGCTAAATTGGTATTGGTGCAAAATTACAGTTTTTCTGAGCAGTTTCGTACTATTCAAAAAGGAAGGTTTCAGTGACATAGAGTGCATCAAAACAGCAGAAAAAAATCTATGGCTCAACCAGGCATGCCAGGGTGCTCAAAAGTATTTTTATTGAGGAATGTGTTGGTGTTTATATAGGAATCAGAGAAATGTAGAGCTCGCTTGTCAGAAAACTCAATTCAAATGTTTTGAATCAGTTTTTGCAGCAGTTTTATTCACAATAAAAGGTTGTTTTTATTCACTCACTCAATCTCAATCCTAGCATTGCTTTGAGAAGTTTAGTTTGCAAACGTGAGACCCTTCCAATAAGTGAAATGCTCATATATATCCAATCCCACCCTGTCTCCTCAGTCTCTCATTGAAAGCGTTTACATGCACTTTAATAATCGAGTAATGCTTAATAAACCGATTACTCAATAAACAGTTTTTGTGTGTTTACATGCCAACACATGAGCCGGTTTTGCAGAAACCTTTCATGAGACCCAACCTTACCCATAATTTCTCATACGAAGTGACGTAAAAAAAAATGTCGGAGAACAATGTACACGAAACTGTTATATTTAACCTAATTTACCTACAATAGCTGAGAATACAGCAATCTTTCTTTCTTTTGATGAGTGTGCATCTACTACGGAAATCAAGTTTTTAACTCAACAAAGCATCTAGTGTTTTGTGTGTGATGCGTACTCCTGGCCACTTTGGACATGCATAAACCAGACACATACAGACATACGCAGATGAAAAACCCGATAGAATACAAGTCTACATGGTGGAGAAACCAGTTATTTGGCAAAAAACGACCTCCTCCGAATGCCGTGTCTAAAGTACTGAAACCCATTTTTGGTGTTAACATGACACCAGAGAAATCAGCTTATTGAGCATAAACAGTCTATTGAAGTACATATAAATACACGCATTAATACACATCTAGTCAAGCCCCTCTCAAACCTGATTGAGAATGTGGACAGAGCAATCAGGAAGTATCGAATTAATATAACCAAAAATTAAATACCAACCATCAAATCAGTTGACAAGGCGTTTTTTCCAGATCCCTATCGTTGAGAATGAGTTGAAGAAGGAAGCTGGAGAGGTGAAGCCGGAAGAGGAAGTAACTGCTGCTCCGGCTCCAAAACGAGTGACCGAAATGGGCACTTATGTCACTCAGAGCGCTCTCAGCACTTCTAGACCATCAAAGAAAGAAGAAGACCGGTGATTATCTACCCTTGCTGACAAATCCCAAATGCAAATCTCTTAAATTACATTCTTAAAGTAGGACTTTTGTTTAATAGGCCTCCTCTGAGGGGTTTCCTGATGGACGGAGACTTTTATGTTGCGGCCTCTTTGGCAACAACCCTAACCAAAGTTGCTCTCCGCTATGTTGCTCTTGCAGAGGAGAAAAGAAGGCAAAATGTAAGACGATATTTTAATAGCTGTGCATTTAATTGTGTGACTTGAACAGATTTTTTTTTTGTCCTTTAGTCTTTCGTAGCCGAGGCCATGCTGATCATGGCCACTGTGCTCCATCTGGGCAAGTCGTCCCTTCCTAAGAAACCAATCACAGATGATGACGTGGACCGGATCTCGCTGTGCCTCAAGGTTCTGTCCGAGTGCTCACCGCTCATGAACGACATCTTCAACAAGGAGTGCCGGAGGTCACTTTCTCACATGCTCACTGTGAGGCTGGAGGAGGAGAAACTGTCTCAGAAGGTTGAATATTTTTACAGATGACTAGATGATTTTTCGGGTTGTGAACAGTTTGATAAATGCTACTTTTATTGTTTTATCAGAAAGAGTCTGAGAAGCGCAACGTGACCGTTCAGGCCGATGATCCAATCTCCTTCATGCAGCTCACTGCAAAGAATGAGACATCGTCCAAAGAGGACCAATTCCAGCTCAGTCTGTTGGCGGCCATGGGCAACACTCAGAGGAAAGAAGCTGCTGACCCTCTGGCTTCAAAACTTAATAAGGTCTTAACTTGACTTGAATCTGTTAATTCCTTTTGGTTGATAGTGCTTAGATTAGTGAAATTGTTTGAAAAGGGTCTGCAGATGATCATCTTTTACCAGCAGAGGGCGTCTTTGTTTAACAGATGAAAATGCAACACAAAAAAAATCCACTTTAAAGACTGTACTCTGACTGTTTAAAATGTTTTCTTGTGCTTGTTTTTGAAATAATCTCATTTAGAACATTTGTCTTCAACCATACTTCGCAGACATCATCAGTCTAAAAACACCAAACAATTGTTTTTAGAAAATTTACATCTTTCAAAATGCAAATTACATTTCGAGGTATAAAAATAGTGTTTGCACTTTCAAAAAATCTCTCAATTTGACAATTTATAAACACGTAAAGGTCTTAAAAGCATCAGAATGTTAAATCCATATGTCAGTGCTTGGTTTGAAAACTCTCTCTGCCCCTCAAAACCATGATTGATTAATAATGGCCAAAGCTTTTCAAATCCAGCTTCCAGTTGGAATCATTTACATATTCTGAGTTGAGTGATAGGACACTTTAGTTATTCATCGTTTTGTGGCGTGTGCTCGTCTTAATGTCCATGATCTGTGTCTAACAACAGTTAAAGCCTTCACTGATGCATATTTGCAAAAGACTTTGTCCTTTGTTGTGATTTGGTAATGTGTGAGATGCTGGATTCTGGGAAAAACTTTAATAAAATTGAAAAATATTTGAATATCCCAAGATTGAAAATACTCACAGATTTAATTGAAGATTATTTGTAACTATTATAAAATAAAGTCAGTGGAACTATTGATTTTTTTTATGTTTATAATAAATAAAGAACCTTTGAAAACCCCAATAAATAATAAAATTAATTATGATATTTCTAGAAAAGCATTGTAAAATTATTTGTCTATTTATTTACTTTTTTTCTTTCATATTTCCCGCTATGTCACATATGCAAGCTGTCTTAAGTTACTGCTGGGAATTTATAATGTTTTGCAAAGTAGATATTCTATATATTTTCACTGTACAAATGCAGTTTCAAAAACTAAAGAGTCTTTTTTTAACTAAGTAGTCTTATTTTTTTGTGACCCTTAAGGACTAGAGGAATTAACTTCCAAATCTTCTGTTACATTGAAAATAATTCAGGTCTTAAGAGATTAAGACACATTTGCTAATTTTAATCAAAGAGGGAATGATGACTGACTGAAACTATAGCTGTAAACAAACGTGTTTATCCATTTGTATTGTTATTTACACCCATATATGGTCTGGTTTATTTTAAAGTCCAAACTGTTGACGATGCATTGTTTTACTTTTTCTCTCCAAACCTTCATTATGATTGTAAATCTCATCCGGCAAGCATGTTTTAGTACGCCCTCTATTGTTGAGGAATAGGTCATTGGGGAGGGAACAGGTGCCCTTTAGTTGCTTTCAGAAGAATGCATGGTTTGTTTGGACTCTGAAAGAAATGCCTGGTTCTGCCTTCATTATTTCCCAGCAACATCAAACCTCTTACAAGTAAAATATGAGAATTTCTCTTTTAAAAGTTTAATCCCGTGGCAGGTTGTGATAAATCTAAAGAAGTTGAATTCTGGCAACACTCTACTTTTTGGACATAGAGAGTGAACTTGTGTAGCATCCAGTCATTGGCTGATGACACCATTTTCACAATCTTGATCTGTCTTGATGGTCAGATAAAAGAGGTTTCTTTTTATTTCAGCTAAGCAGCATTTACTGCTTTCTTTGGGTGTGCCTAATAGAAGGTGTGCCACTTAGTATTGCATTATTTAATCTTTACATTTGATAGGATTGGTGTGGGGAGAGTACAGTAACATTGATGCATGATCACAAAATCTAATAAGATTAAATAAGCGACACTTGACCAATAATGAAAGCTTAAAAATTGCTAATTGGCTTAAATATTTTTTAGCATTTTTTCTCAATTTGAGAACTTGACGTTTCAGAGAACAGTGGACATGGTCTAGTTGTCCTGAAACTGAATTAAAACATTAGTTTTTTTCTCTCTCTCTTTCAGGTCACTCAGTTGACTGGTTTCTCAGATCCAGTTTATGCTGAAGCTTATGTCCACGTCAATCAGTATGATATTGTCCTGGATGTCCTGGTTGTTAATCAGACTAGTGACACTTTACAGAACTGTACTTTGGAGCTTGCGACACTTGGTATGGTTGTTTTCTATTCAACTATAAGAAATAAAGTGATTTGGGACAAGCTTTATTGAACACACTGTCTGACCCCTAGGTGACCTTAAACTGGTTGAGAAACCATCTCCGCTCACATTGGCTCCTCACGACTTTGCCAACATCAAAGCCAACGTAAAAGTGGCCTCCACAGAGAATGGCATTATATTTGGAAACATAGGTTTGTGGATTTTAATTATATCTGGGTTCAGTTCTGTTATGTGTAATCCCTTCAGTTAATTAAACTTTGCTGTGCAGTGTATGATGTCTCAGGAGCTGCCAGTGACAGAAACTGTGTGGTGCTCAGCGACATTCACATTGACATCATGGACTATATCCAGCCGGCCTCTTGCACAGATGCCGAGTTCAGACAGATGTGGGCTGAGTTTGAGTGGGAAAACAAGGTTAGTGAATGTCCATCCTGGAGAATGACAGAATGTTTGGCATGCTTTACTTTAACATTTTAATCTTGTTAGAATTTTTTTTTCTATTTAACTCTGAAAAAATGGTTTAATTAAATACATTCTAATATAGTTGAAAGTTTGAATAGAAAGTTGGCTTCAAATGTTTGATTTCATTGAACTTTTTTAGAATGCACTTTAACATGATGAAATACAAAGATAAACTAAAATACAAACACATTTATGACCAGAGTGAACATGTGTTTTAAAGGGGTTTAAAAAGTGTGGTGCATTCCAGAGCTTTAATGCTGCCACTAAAAATGCCTTTCTACTTTGAGCCTATGGCTAGTACTGGATCCCTGTAGAAGTTGCTGGTCAGCTGAGCTGAGGGTCTGAGGAGGGGTATAGGGGAGCAGTACAGGAACGTGTGATGGGTCTATTTAAACCATTAAAAACAACATTTTTAAGTGAATCCTAAAGAGCATAAGCAACCAATAATCAGTTAAAACATACTTGCAATGACTGGTTAAAAGACAATCAGCTGCATTCTGAAGAAGCAAATTAAGAAATCACTCTATATGCACTGCATTACAGTAATCCAGGCTGGGAGTTATAACATCATGAACTCATGTTTGTTTTTTGTGCTGCATTTTTGCCAGATGCCACAAATGAATTTATCAGAAAAAGATATAGATCATATATTAAATTATATGAATTGTATGTAAATATATTAGATCGATTTTAGTCTCAGCCGCACATGTTACATCCACACAGGACGCTGACTAACTGTCTGTTGGGATTAATAAAAAAATTTTTTTAGCATTTCAAGACCCTCATGGTCTGGTTGAATTTATTCATATTTTTGGTAGAAGTTGGTGTCGCTTTTGGTTTTGTTCCCCTGTGAATAAATTTTACCCATATCTTTGTCGCGACATTGAATTACTGATCAAAATAAATATCGCAACAAAAATTTAAACACTCTGCTAGGTGAGACTAGATTTAATCTGGCTTTATAACTTCAGCTTAAAGTCCATTTTAAATCTTAAATCAACTATCTCGGGTTTACGAAATTGTTGTTACATGTTGTAATTGTTGTGACCAGCACAGTTTGGTCTAAAAACTTCAGTTTTGTAATCATTTTAAAGCAGGAAGCTATATAGCATTCATGATTGTCATGATTATTATAGTGTTCAAAGGCATTTACAGTTTTCAAATTTTTCTTGTTGAAATAGGAGATTGTGTATTTGTGTAATAGACACAAGAGGAGCTCAATTTAGTTTTTAATCGTCCTAACATTTCAGAATGAAAATTTCATTCTTAGTTTGCAATGAGCTGAACATTCCCTTTTATGCCAAGTGCAACCAAGAACTCTGAGCATGAAATGAGAACATCATGGTCAACAGTGTTTTAATAGTGACTTTTTTTTTGTTTAACTATTCTGATAAAATAGCTGGCACAGGGTTAGGTTAATACTGAATGAAAGACAAATAAGATAATTACTTTATGGGTAAAGTATGTTTGTCAGTGTGTCAGGAGTTTATTCTGTGTTCCATTTCCACACAGGTTACAGTCAACACCAACATCACAGATCTGAACGAGTATCTTTTACACATTCTTAAGTCCACCAATATGAAGTGCTTGACCCCGGAGAAGGTAGAGTATGGCCTCCATGACTACGTCTAACAGGTCTGCATAAAAGTGTTTGCGTTTTCATGATTGGTTTTATAATTATAGGCCTTGTCTGGAATCTGTGGATTCATGGCAGCAAATCTCTATGCTCGCTCAATTTTCGGGGAAGATGCCCTTGCAAATGTTAGCATCGAAAAACCTATCCACATTGGACCTGATGCTCCAGTCAACGGTCATATTCGCATCAGAGCCAAAAGCCAGGTAAAACTCTCTTGACCCTTGCTGATTGAATGCAATTGGTGTTTAAGGCCATGTCTAGAGAAGTCTTTCTTACCGCCAAAAAAATAATGTGCGTCCACGAGCACTAGGAGGGAAAAAAAACTCTTATTCAACTCCTCAACTGTGAAATTATATCGGCCAATCAGAAGCTTCCCTCAGGTCTGAAAGCTTTTCCGTTTTTTTTTTTTGTTCAATACCTGGGGAAAACAATTCACACAAATATAACAACATCTTTGATAAATAAAGATGTTATCACCAGTCTTTACCAACAACTGTTTCATTCTAAAAACTTTCCCATTTATCTGAGGCTCAATCGATTCTTTTCTAAAACTGGTGCTCTTTGCTTCTGTCAGGTGAGCAAGCTTGAGCATGTAATTAACAATAACCAACATGTTGCAGTTTATTGCATCTGTTCTGTGATTTAATATGTTATTTAATATGTTAAGTGTGCGTGTGTAGTCCTTTACATTTCAAAGAAAAGGCCATCACACACTTATCAGATTTTTCGATCTGAAGTTTCATGCATGAACGCACCTTAATGAAAAACAATAAGTGCCAACAACATCACATATTTGGCTGAATGATTGTTATGAAATAAAATAAAGTTTGGATCTGCCATATAGGCTTGGTTTGGAAGAACAACCAATGAAAGCTGTCTCTTGAGGGAAATAAAGAGGAGCTTGTTCATTGATGAGAATGATTCATTTTAACGACCCATATAAATCGCTCATATTGAAAAAATCTACTTGCAAACTATTACTGCAGATACCCAATAATAGAGCAAAATACACTAATCTGGATAAATTTGCTCACCTGTGTCTTCTGATTATCCTCATGTACCAAAGACACTCACCAAAAACAAGTGAGTCATTTTGAAGTTTAGTTTTTTGGGGGTTTTTTTTTCACGAATGACCCCCCAGTGTCATCTATGGGCAAGGAGTGTCATTGCATCATTGTGTCAAGATCTGAATCCCCCGCTCTATCCACTGTTAGCTGATAAATCAATAGTTAACTCCGCCTATAACCGTGTGGATGCGCTGTCCAATCAAAAACGATGTTCTTTTGAAAAAACTTAGTCTATGCTAGTGCGTTCAAAAAATACCTGCTTATACTGAAACGTTGTTTTGTGGACAAATAGTGTAATCGTGTAAATAAACATGTGGATATGTCTTGAATCTTTGAGTTTCATGTTAATAGATTTGTTTAAAATGTTCAAGTGCAAACTGGTAAAGCAGCAATATCAATATTTTTGCAATTGTTTCCAAACATGCACTGTCATATCTTTACGTATTAATCGTTTCTTTTGTTTTCAACAGGGAATGGCTTTGAGTCTGGGTGACAAGATCAACCTCTCTCAGAAAAAAAGCATCTCGTAAAGTTCAAACCGATGTTATTGAGAAAAAGAAATCTGGCTAAATTTTTCATCTTGTTGTCCCACTCTATTGCTTGTTTTTGTTTCTATAGACCGCTACACATTCAGTGCTCTGTGGCCAAGATCTAAGCTCTACAATCCCATAAAAAATGTCTGAAGGGGATTATTGTGATATTTTCTACAAACACCATTCTTCTTAACTGATCCTAAAGGGATTGACCATGTTAATCTGAAATCTGTTTCAATAAATCTTGCACACCTTACACCACGGATCTGTTTTTATCTTGTTAAATTAAAACTAGGATCATGACTGGTGAGTGTTCCAGAACAGTCTGGTGACCACAGTTGACACAACACAGAATGTGTTCTCTTGAAGAAAATCTTCTGGAATTTGGAGAATTTTGTTATGCTCTTCTGTCTGAAAGAAAATGAAGCCTCTGAAGATTTGTGGTCATAACCAAGATATTATTAAAGAACTTTTAGGATAAAACTGATTAAGATATAACTTGTGTAGATCTAGAAACCTAGCTAACTATTTGTAAATAATAAGTACTGTTTATTTTAACTATATTTTTAAAATCAAATTTAGTTTAATGATTACATTTTAGCATTATAAAATCTCAAATACATAGGATTGATGAGTACTAAAGAACAAAGGACTGACTGAATGAGAAAACATTGACTGGAGACTTTTTTTTTTACCCTCACAAATATCTACGTCAGGATCTTTACAGATTTTCCTCCTCGCATTAGTTTTCAGTTCACACTCATTGAGGAGAAAAAGCAGATTCATGACAGTTTGCAAAAAAATGTTGTAAAGGGGAGACATTAAAATGATTCCATTGTCAAGGAATTCATCCCGTGAGTTGATGCACATTTGCCTAAGATTTCAGCCTCAAGTCTTGTTTAAAATGTAGATTAGAATAAAGTTGCTGTTGTTTTATCAGACGAAGTTGAAGCAGATTTTTTTTCAGTGGTAAATAGCAAGAACTTATAACTAATAGATATGCATTGTTTAAATAATTTAGTAAATAAACTTCCGCCATGCATGTAAAAAGGATGTTAATAGAAAAAATGTTTTCTGTGGATGTTAAATGCTTAAATATGTGAACTAAGAAATTACTCGAGTATTCTAAAATACAGTGAAATGTGTTTTTATACAAATGTAACCCTCCTTTTTTATACTGTTACTCCGCTAAAAAGCATTTTTTATTGTGTATTTTACAAGTATTTAAAAACTGTATATTTATATTTATTACTGTCCCCCAGGTTACAGCTCAATTAAAGAAAATATTCTATCGTAATGTTTTTAAATGTATATGCAATTTCAGAGTGAGACGGGTATGTAATGTTACTTGTGAGCTCATTTTGTTGTCAGTAAAACAATAATACAAGGAAACTGCTGCAATACAAATACAAGGTGCAAAGTTTATGGAATTACAAAATGGTCTTTATATGTCAAAAGATCATGTTAATGTCAAGTACTGATATCCAGCCGTGAAAGAAGTCATCAAGTGCCCTTTACTAAGGTAACTCAGAGGATGAGTCATGCAGTGACGAGGCGTTGGTTTCTGTTTTTCTGTTGCAAAAACTTAAAGTTATCTCAAGTCATGATCGCCGTTTTAATGCTTGTTTGAGACATGTTTGTTTCCTTGTGTATTTTTCTTTATTTGTTCTTTTTGTCTTTGTTTTTCTACTAAGATGTACACCATACTGGCAAAAAGGTATGACAGGAGGCTGTCTGCTGGAATTGAGCAATGTAAACAGACTGAGCAGGGGATGCTGAGGTGCATAGTGGGAAGAAGTCACTTTCTTTCAGTCATGTCAATTACTGTAAACCTTCGAACATCATGTGGCTATCAGATTAGTGACTCTAGAGGGGGGGAGGCTGCTCTAAGGACTCTAGAGCAGGGATGCTTCTCCCTCTGCCAATGAATCAGTAGTTGTCTTTGGTCTGGAGAACAGACTGCTCTGTGTAAAGAGTAAAGTAGGGTGGAGGGGGCATCATCATGTGGGGGCATCATCATGTGTCGTTCACAAGCAGGTCTTAGACCCTTAGTTCTATTTAAGGAAACTCTTAATGCTATCAGCATATCAAGACATTTTCCACCTCTGAACTTTGTGCAAATAGTTTGTAACTGGCCCCTTCCTCTTCCAACATGACTGTTCACAAAACGGTCCATAAAGACATGGATGACAAAGTCTGGTTTTGCTAAATGTGAATGGCCTGCACAGAGTCCAGACTGAAATCTGACAACACCTTTGGGATGAATTAAAGAGGAGACCAAGAGACAGGCCTTCCTGTCCAACATTGCATGACCTCACAAATGGTCAGAAATTCCCATAAACACAACCTTAAACCTAGTGTACAGCTTTCTCAGTAAAGTTGAAGCTATTATATCAAGTGGAGTGGACTGAAGTCATATTTTAGAGTTCATATGGCAGCAGGATGGCAACAAATACTTTTGCCAATATAGTGTGTTGCAAGTCTTCACAAACTGATATTTTTGTATTTTATGAAATAATTTAATTACATTTAAAAAAATTATGCAGTGGCTGTTTGAAACCCGCTAAATTGAAAGGGAGTTCTCATTAATGTTTATAAAGCTGAAAAACTTGAACATGTAAATCTTAATCATTCAAAATGACTGCGTAAACTAGAAGACACTTAAAGGTTTAGTATGCTATTAAAAAAATGGACCTGGTGGGTACCAAAACAAACTAGCTACCAGCAGGTAGCTGTCAAAATATTGACAGGACACTATTGGTCTTGTGACATGTTTGTTTTGGGGTTTAAAATCTCTAAAAAGATTACGCATAGCACATTAAGTACACTTTCCTTTTATTACAGTGTTTCAGAAATAGTCGCATTAATGAAGGATGCTGAGATTCTAACCAAATCAACCAGTCTGCCAGAATTGATTAAAAAAACTGATTTTGTACATTTTTATTAATTAGCCTTTGCTTGCTAAAATGCAATATACATATAAAAAACATTTTGTACATTTTGATTAATTAGCCTTTGCTTGCTAAAATGCAATATACACATAAAATACAAAATTTTGATATGCATTTTCTATGTACTATGTGCTATGCTATGTATTAAAGATCAGTTTCAAATACATTTTGAAATATGACAGGTGTATAGTGTCTCCTGTTATTTAAAGATTAAATAGGGTAAAATATTGATGAATATAAAAAAGGGAACCAAGATCAAATTCAATTTAGTTTGCGAAAATTCAAATTGAGCTCATTGTCTGTTGAGGAGTTGGATTGGCGGCTCTGCTAACCATCACTCCATAAGTTTTTGTTGGAAACATACTTGTGTTTGATCCTTGTAATTATTCATATAGGTCATCTTATTCTCCGCAGGTCAAATTGGCAAAAGACATGGATGACTATTATTTACAATGTTTAACATTTACAATGTATTATTTTACACTGTTTAGTTAAAACCTTTGTAAAAAAAAAAGTTCCCAAATCATAAGTTAAAACATTGTGCTTTATTTGCTATGTACTACAGAAATTTTACAGAAATAATACTTCATTTTATTTTTAAGTATGCGACATTTTAGAAAGTTATTATTATTATTCATATGCTTTCAGTCCAGGGGAATAATTTATTGAATAATAAATATTAAATCATAACTGAATAATAAAATGAAATAATAATTGAAATTAAACTCTTTTTCAGAAAAAGAAGAAGACACTGAAAACAAAAATTTTCACAATTGTTATATGTAACACTTTAGATTTTATGTTTTAGGAGTGAGGAAGGTGGAAAGAGTCCTATTGTTTCAAACCTCTCAGCGACTGCAGTGGGACCATGTGAATCCTGGACTTCTGGATTACCAGCTAATTGAAATTCCTCAGATTCTTCTGAATGAATGAGAGAAGGAGTAAAAGTATGATTTGGCAACACAAAAAAATACATTTGGGACAGTTGTTTCTGAGCAACTGCTGAGATGAGTATGCAAACCATAGTCATTGCGTGTAAAGTACAAGAGTATGCAAATCTTCTAACAAAGGCTTTCTGGAGTTTGGTGTTGTAGTACAGCTTATTTCACAACTGAATCTTTATGTGTTATTTCACGGTTTAACGGTTTAACTTGAAACGATCATCAGATGTCAGTTTGACTAGTGTTCCAGATTTTTGGTGCATAAAAGTGTTAAAACAGAAAGTGTGGCTAACTGTTCTGCAGCTGTGAAAACAAACAACTCCATTATGGAAACCCTGAACATAAAGTGCAAGTGGGTGGAAAAGACTGAATTATTCTACTTCTGACATAAGTGCAGCTGCATGTTCTGTGTTATTGCATCCCCTTGGAATTATAAAGGACTCTGTGACATTTTGGTCAAAATTGACTTATTCAAGAATTCTTTGACATCTCATTTAAACTATGGGATAAGTTTTTAAGGTTATTTATTAAATAACAAATAGGTCTATCTGCAGTTGCTACGTGAAAATTTAAAAACTTTGATGCTCAATATCTCGAAAACCTTCTGAATGCAGAAAGAAATTTATCCAAGGAAATTATCGTTTGTTCTCTTCATTTTTATAGTACACGATTTAATCCTTTTCATATCTTTACCGGGAATTCCCCCACAATATTTAAATTCAACTATTTGTTTGTGAGAACATTATTTCCTGGTCATGTAATGATGGCCTACTATGAGAATAAAGTATTGTGGGACAGCCCATTTAAAATTAAAATCACTCAATGATCTGCAGTAGCTCTTGCATGCTGCCTCTGAGCAAACAAAGGATTCAGTTCTAGGCGCACATGCTGCACTTGATGTACAGGCTTGTAAATGTCACGACTTGTTTGAAAAGGTATGGATAATCAATATGTGGCAGTCAGATCCATGAACAATGAGGTGTAAAAAGCAGTCAATCTTAAATTGGAGATGGTGTGAATTTAATGCTGCCGTTTACTAACAAATAAATCAATGGCTTGGGAATCAGTTTAAATGAACAAGATCGCAGAAGTACAAGAGAGAAAAACAAATCTCTTGTCAGTTAAATCACATTAGTCTATTTTTTAGAATGATAACCACAATAAAATGTGAAAGTAGAAGTAGTATTTGCAAAACAGTATGCATGTAGGTGAGAAATATTCTAAAAACATGGTTTTATTGTCCTTTATAATTTCAAATGATGTGTTTTCATGAAAATTGTATGATTGCAGCAGGGTGGCTTTTATTTTATTATGCTTTTATTCAAGGGATTCAAGAACATTTTTCACATGATAGTTTGGGGAGTCCGAGTCTTTATAGCAGTGTAAACAAAATAGCATGAGTAGTCATCCAAAATCTGATTCCCACAAACCCCAGACCTCATTGGAGTAAACAGGGGATGGAGATATGTTATTCAATAATATGTTACTACTCACTCCTGGGTTACTTATTTAGTACTTTACTTACTTTTGTTTTGGATCTTCCTGAGAGTCTAATACAGGCTTCAAACTGAGCACTCATATTTGCATTACCTCTAATTATTGGCAGACAAATGTGTGTTTGACATCAATATCACAAATCAGTCATGAAATTTAAAATTCTACTCTACCTTTGTGCTGGTGATCTCTGAAACATCTGCACAAGAATAATTATTAGAGTAAAATTTAAGCTAAACATTTTCATATAATATATTTTTTGCTTAATTTAGAAATAAAGCTAAAAGTGTAGCGCTAAAAGTTTATACTATTATAGTACTTCATGGATGAAAAATTAATTAAATAAATAAATAAATGTTTTTATGATAATAGGCAAGGCAAGGCAAGGCCTTAGAAACTCAAAAGACTTTTTACAAATATCAGAGCTTTATTCTTTGATTCCACATTCACACTTGGCATAAGCATAAGCACCTTGGTAGCGCTCTGACAGGACGTGGATGCCATTCTGCGGCCTCCAGACCACCACTAAACACATCCGTACAGGGCAATGCGGGTGAATGCAGAGCTCGAACCACCAACCCTCTGGTTACAGGACGACCATTTCCACCACTGTGACATCTTTCCACCCCATCTTTTTTTGTTGACCTTTTATGTGTAACCTTTGTTTTAATTGGCATGTAACTGATATTTTTTGATAGAATGATCTTTAAATGACTATTGTTTTATTTTGGTAGATATATTAAGTAGGTAATATATATATTATGTTTAAGTTTTTTTTATTCTTAAAAACAATAGGACATTTCCACAGTTTCTAAGTGGGAGGTCATTAAATGGGAAAGACTCAAAATTAGCGTACAAAAAATATAGGGTTAATATAAGCTCACCTAGGCTTTTGATGTGAGATGTATAAGGCGGCCAATGATACTTTATTGAGCAGGAAAGTACCACCATTCGTAGCCTCGACTAGTGGTTGCATTTTTTGGCATAACCAAATCCGAGCTAGCATTTTAAATTTCATAAAAAGTATATGATCTTCAGGACAAGTTCTGTTTGTTGATTTAAAAGTTTTCCCAAACATTTTCATCCAGAACGTTGTTCCATATTTGTTTCAGCTTGTATCTGTAGTAACTCAGCCTACTATATGGGTGATCTGGTAACAAGCACTGTGTTTATTTGAATTTTTGGTCCACAAAGTTCTTTAATTAAAGTGTTTTGGAAAAAGGGGGAACGTGTGTGAAAGCACTCTATTGATGAGAACGAGGGGAGATTGCCAAGAAGCATCTGACACCTCACAGACGAGACCATCAACCTGTCCAAAGCTCCAGCAAGTGAAAAACGCCTCGAAAAACATCAACAAAAATCTTTACGTTTTTTCCATTTCTGAAATAGAAAACAATTAATGTCTTCATCTCCAAGAGAGTTGCTTCACTTGAGCTGGCAGGTTTCCCACACATTGATGGGCAGAGCAAAACTGTAAACACGACTTGAAACAGACCACAAGTTCTAGTGTGCAAGAAGCATGGCGGCCCCAAACAAGTTCTGTAGCAGCCTTTGATGCCAAATTTTCTCTATCTGTTCAGAGGTAAACGCAACTGAATATGCTGCCCCATACCACCATTGAATAAAAGCATACAAAAGAGAAGTAACTGACACAAACGGAATTTATTTTTCGTGAACAAGCTGAATACAAAGAAGCAAAAACCCAACGCCGAGTTTGTGGCGGGAGTGTTGGCGGGCGCCCCCGAGCGTCAGCTGGGCGCACAGCTGAACTGATTAGCTCTATCTTCCCGCATCTTGCAGCGCAGGCAGAGAGCCAGTCAGTGCCTGGTAGCGATTTCGACGAGGGCGTATGGACTGACTGGAGGCTGCAGCGAATGCATTTCCCACAGACCCCGTTTGTACTTTCCACGCCTCGCACGGATTAACAAGCTCAACCTCGCAGCTCTCCCTGCTACATTTCTTCAACTGAAGGCCTGTCACCGGGTAAAGTGGCTCGGAGTGCGTGTGTTTAGACAGCGGAGCGAGAGCAGCAGTGAGTCCCCGATGGCTGGCTGGAAGGACGGCTCTGTGCAGGAGAAATATCGCCTGGTGGTCGTCGGAGGTGGTGGCGTCGGAAAATCAGCTTTAACCATCCAGTTTATCCAGGTACGTTGATAGCGGAATGTTTAGTAGGTTTCCGTCCTTTGCCATTTCAAAACGTGAGGGTGTTTATGAGAAATGGGAGGATCTTTCTCTTATAGAATTGGGGACCCCACAAGCGGTAAAGGGGTTCAAGATTCCTTGCGAGGCCTGAGTCACTTTTAACATTCTCTCGTGTTTAACAACAGAAACTTGTTGAAACTAGCTTTAAAGTGAGAGTTTGGTCTAGGGAAAGTGCGGTGTGCGGTTCAAGAGGAGTCACTTACAACACAATAGCAATGTAGTTAAATTCCTGAACCGTTTTGCTAATCTTTGTGTGAATATAAATTCATTTGCTGCACAGCAGATATGTCAACAATACCCAACTTGCATAATTTAAAACATTATTGCTTCCCTTTCTCCTCCCCACATTTTCTTCTAGATAGGTGATGATGAAGTCCCTCAGAAATGTTCCATGTTTCTGCCAAGATACGCCAGAAAACTGCTTTTAAGGTCACATCTACCAAGTCATCGTGACAAGAAAACTATTTATGAATAATTTACTGCTATAAAATTGTTTTTACTCTATACTTTTTATTACATCATTAGTTTATATTAAAGACAAATTGTGTTTTAACAGTTTTTTGCCATTGTTTAAAAAAGTTAAGCCAAAAATATAATGCTGAAAATAAGCGTTTCATATAAAACAGTGTGATTTTAAATGGTAGATACAAAAACCCAAGTATTTCTGATGATTTTTACTCAAGGTTCTTTCACAATCTCTGACCTAATATTGACATTTGAATTTGCACGATGAACCAAAAGCACTTTGTTGACCTCTATAGCTCCTGCCGATTGTGTAGTGTGTTGGATACCCGCAAGACAAACCAATTTGGTACATATTTTAATTTGCATATTTGGAAAAGTAGTAATTGTATTTACTTGAGCAGAGGCTGATTTCGTCTAAAAATGTTCTCAAGTAAGTGCAAAGCCGTGATTAAAACATGCAGAACTTAACTTAATGAATGCAAGAAAATATCAACTCTCTCACTTTTCCATCAGGTGAATGCCAGCATCCATCATTAATGTTTCTCTCAAGGGGCAACCACCTCCTTTCTAGTAATGGCTACGCCCATTTTGAGCACAAACACTCCGTCCATGTTAAATGTAGTCAATGATTCCCCTTTCTTCCCTGACTACTCCAGGAAGCTGATTGGTTAGTGCAAAAAATATTATATATATATATATATATATATATATATATATATATATATATATATATTTAATATATTTTAATATTTAAATGTCATTGGTATCAAAAAGTGCTCAAGCTTTTTGGGGAACGTAAAAAATATCTTATTAAAAAAAGCTACCCAAGTAACCATTAGTACATAACGCAATAAAACAAACATATGAAATAAGATGTTTTTAAAAAGCGAAAGTTGCTTTGGAAAAAATAATTGTGGTTTTAATCGTCATCTCAATATTTGTTATACATAATCACAATGCTATTAATTTCCCAAATCGTTTAGCCTTACTTGGGAATTCATCCAAGCGCTGCGTCATAGCCCTGCAACCGTTGCAGCGTTCTTGCACTATTTACTATGTACTGTTAACTATTATGTTCTTAAAAAGTTCATTCATACATTCATCTTCATGTCGGCTTTTTCCCTTTCGGGGTCGCATATGTTTTACGCAGCGGATGCCCTTCCAACTGCAACCCATCACTGGGAAACATTCACACACACATTCACACTTTAACACTATGGACAATTGTTCTTACTCAATTCACTTATACCACATGTCTTTGAACTTGTGGGGAAACCGGAGCACCCGGAGAAAACCCACACGATCACGGGTAGAACATGCAAACTCCACACAGAAATGCCACCTGCCCCAGCCGAGCCTAGAACCAGCGACCTTCTTGCTGTGAGACGACCGTGCTAACCACTGCGCCACCGTGACGCCCTTAAAAAGTTCAGTGTTCCTTTAATTAAATATTTCAATCTATGCTGATTTTCAGTTCTCATATTCAAATCACGTGATCTGTCATTTCAGGAAAATAAGCTTCCCCTCAGCTTTGTTTTTTGCTGGAGCATGATTGCATTGGCTTACATTCCCAGTCTGCAAGTGATGCATGCGTTTGCCTGGAAGCTAGAACCGTATGGAAGCTTTGCAGGGGTATGACCACCACATGCTTCAAAAAAAGTCTGAGGAAAGGAATCTTGCTTGGACAATAAGGCTAGCTGCATTTAGAGCATCAAAATAGCCACTCATCTTAACACAATCATTTTAACGTACTCCATTATTAAAAAGACTACATTTTTATTCACAACAAAAGCAAACACTCTTATAGATCCCATTGACAACTGTGTCTTTGTGAAAAAGAAAGGATTACTAAAACCACAGCCAGTGTCTGTGAAATGCAAACTGTTATAGTTACTTCCTTCAACCTTACCAATAAAGCTCACAGCTGAGCTCTGGTGATGGGTGATGTTGAGAGGGAGCCTAAACAATATATCCTTAACACCACTTTGTTTCAAAATGCAGACCTGGGTTTCTTAGCTCCATCGCAGTTCAAGATAGCTTTAAATGAGGGAAAACAAATGAAAGGTGATTGGATTGATCTAGATTCTGGAGGATTGTCGTCAATATTAAGAGTGAAATCAGGGAATTGAAAATGAAGTGATCTTGCAATATTGCTCTAAACATTTCCTTTCCAAATGAGAACTAACCACAAAACAAACTATTTACCGTTAAAACAATAAACAATTTATGTTACAGTTTCACCTATGTGGAATGTCAATATCTCTAAAAGTAATCAAGTAAATACATCAAATTTATTTATAAAGCACATTTCTCACAAGGAGCTGCCAAAAGTGCTGTACAGTCAAAAATACAACCATAGAAATAACAAGAGTAAAGAGCATGGTAAGATATTTATAACCAATTGCCAATTTAAAAAGCCTATAAGAAAATTAATATGTTTTTAAAACTAGTTTTAGTCATAATACTGACTGATGGATATCGGGAAGTATATATTTCTAAAGCTTACAAGTAGCCACAAGCTCTGTCACCCCTAGACATTAGGTTGGCTTGTGGAATGAGACAGAGACAGGAGTTCAGCCATATATATAGAAGCTTTTATGTCTCTATACAAATAGGAGAATCCTATCCTAAATTTGAGTCCTAAACATGATTTGAAGGGAAGCCAAGACTAGAGTGATATGTTGAAATTTCTTTGTGCCTGTTAGAAACTTTGCAACCGCATTTTGCTCAAACTGGAGTCTAGATACTGCCTGCTTAGGAATGCAACTGTACATTAGGTTGCAGTAATCAAGAAGTTAAATAAAAGCAGGAATGACTTTCAAGGTTGACAAAAGATAAAACAATCTTGAATTGATACAAAGTCGATGAGCTGGTTTTAAACCTATTTTAATGAAGATTAAAAAAATCAGGTCGTCTGTTAAAAAATATTGACATGATCCCTCGGTTTACAGTTTAAATCAGTTGTCGGTTTTGTCTCACTTCTCATGTATGAGTTGTTATAGCCTTCAGTGTGTTCAGGTAAAGTGGCCCAAATGTTGTAAAGTAATTCTAAACCTTTCAAAATATGTGAAAATTACACTACAATCAGTACTTTTAGTTCTGTCGATCTCATGTTGTTTTACAGGGTTGAGCTTTTTTCATTTTTATATAAGTACTTGTGAAAAGTAATTTGATATTTTCAGAAAACATTTTTTCCCTGGGTTACGCAGTTTTTGTATGCATTTCAATTTTGAATGTAAAATGATTACACTAAAATAAAGGAAAATGAAGAAAAAAGTAAAACGAAAACAGAACTTCTTTCTTCTATAATGTATATATACTATATATTTAATGTTTGCAAAATATGCTATTATTTTGTTTATTGGAATGGAATTTTGTTCCCAGATTTTTAGTTTTGACAAATTGGCACTCTTACTAACCAGAATTGTGATACCAGAATTGTGTAAATAAGTAAGTTGTATTGGTTTTAATGCTACAAACCATTGGTTTTAATTTAGCAAACCACACTACTTTCGATCTTAGCCTATACGCACAGTTATCTTACTTTTGTGTTGTGTTTTGGCCATAATCAATATTTCATATATTTATTATAAAAAATCCTGGAGTTAATAGAGTTCTCATAAGAATTAAAGATAGACAGTGTTGTTCATTTATGACTGAGAACATACAATATCCATATTACACACTGTCTGACTCTTATTCTGTAGTAAATGTGTTTGTTGGAAAAAAAAGAAAGAAAAGAAATTGCAGTTTAAATAAAAAAAAAAACAGATATAGCACCTGAATTGGTGGCTGTCCAAAGTAGTAGATCAAAATCAGAAGACATAAAAGTCTTAATCATGTTCCTATTGATCGGTTCTGATGACAATATTCTCCTATACTTTTTCACCAAAAAAGTTCCCCACTCTCCAAAGTCTTGCAAGCATTAGCTAAAAAAGAATTAGATGGCATAAAAATTCCTGTTATTGTTACTACTGTTCATCTCAGAAACATTTTAGCCTAATAAACAGCATTTAAACATATCACAGACAATTACAAGCAGTTATCCTGCATGAACCACCACCTTCAGATGCACCAATATAAAAAAAATAAAATGCACTTTGGCATCTTGAGAAATTAAATAATCTGCTTTCTTTTTAATTTAGTGTAGATGGGGTTAATAACTCTGCAGACTTTTTAATGGAGCTAAATGTGGAAGAGTAGTCCAAAGAAGGCCATGAAAGAGGCTTCTTGCTGGAGTGTTTCTAGAAGTCTTAGCCGGTGAGAAAGCAAAGGCCAGCTGTTTTCAGACACCAGGCTTCCCCATTCAGATCTGTGCGATTCGGGGAAGTTTCATCTGAGTCATGTTGTGTTAATGAGCGTGGAGAGGCCGGAATCTGGCTGCTGACTGAGGAAGTCTCTCCGGCTCAGTCTCCAAAGACCTCCTGGCTGGATGTATTTAGGAAACTATGCCCTCCTGACTCTCACCGTGTAGTTCGTGAGATTGTGTTAGGTGCATGCTTGACATTCTTCATTAGTTCTGCTATATTGACCCTTGTCGAAAGGTGTTCAGAGACACTGTATTGATGAATAAGCTTCATTCTGCCACACATGTAGGTGCCATGGAAAGATGCCATCACTGGAAAAATAGACTGGTTGTTCTCAAACAAGTGCCAGGCATGTTTCTGACCAAAGGCATTAATTTGCGTCACTTTAGTGTAGTATTTCTCAATTATTTTCTGTCGCACCCCCCTAGGAAGAATAAAAACATCTCGCGCCTCCCCCTCGCAACAATAAATAGTGTTATTTGTCTTTAGATTTGTTATAAGTACACTTCTACACAACACAGTATCCATTAACTGTAGCAGAAAAGATTTAAGGTGCATATGAAATGTAAAAATACATTAAATCTTTAGTAAAACTATAAACATTGTTTGAGTGGCCATGATTGCTGGCTATAATCGGCACGTTTTCGCTGAAAAAACTCAAGCAGCTCATCAGTGTGATTGGGGTGTAATGTCTTTAAGTGACGCCGTAATTTATTTGACTTCATGCTGTCCGCAGCCAACATTTTTAGACACAGTAAGCACACCTGTCTCTCCTCATTTCTGACCGTAGTCACAGTGAAGCCAATCGCTACATACGTGTCATATTTCCTCGTCTTAGCTTTCGGGAGACTTATGCTTGTCTCTTTATGTCCTTCTCTCCCCGCCTGTCTTCTATTACTTCGTGTCTACACTTCATACTCTGCCAAAGAGAGCGCCACTGTCCCCTAAAGTAGTGGAGTAATATTGCACTTTATTCTAGAACAGTAAAAAAAAATAGAAAAATAAAAAAAGAAACCTCGCGCACTCCACTATTTGAGAACCACTGCTTTAGTGCAATGCAAGCTTTAAAGCAGAACCATGAGGTTTTTCGCGCATAATGTTTAGTAGATTTTTTTGCTTTTAAGTTGAACAATCGTAAGTATTTTAATAGTACATTCACAGTAAATCACAATTATTGTCTTACATTTTATGAAGAAAGCATAAAGAATGAAATGGGGAAGAACACTGATGCCGAGCGCTGAGGTTTTTGAACAGAAATGAGTGGCATTAGGGTACTGATATGTCAAACAGAGGGAAACTGTATATAATCAGAAGCCATTGTTAAGAGGATTTTGAGTTCCGCCCATGTTTTGATTTCGTTTACTCAGTGGAGGAATGCAACTGTCAATCATATATGATTAAATAACCAGGTCTAAGCAAACTTTGTAACAAACAATAATGGTCTGTAAATGCCAGAAACATGTTTAAGTGTTGCTTAATTTTAGAGGAATACATTTTAAAAGTTGCCTTTGAATTAGATTGATGCAGATTAGGTCTGGACATTGAATATTGACATTTCATCTAGAGATACTTTTGGTCCAAAGTTTTGCGATTATCGATTATAAAAAGTCACTGTGGTCCTCTGAGAATCCAACTGCAAGGAGTGTCACTACATCAACAGCAGAGGTGTGAAGGTAGCAAAATAACCCCCTGTAGAGAAGCCACCTGAGTGAGCGTTACATTAATGAATTAGTCTTTATTACTTTATTATTTCTCAGTTAAAATAGCAACCATCGATATTTACACTTTTGGGTGGCACTTAGTAAATAATTAATAGTGTGTAGTTATTATAAAACATTAGCTAATAGTTAATAAAAAAAATTATAAAGCATTGTTTTTATGTTAATGCACATTTATAAGCAGTTTATAAATTTAAATTTGAGTGCTTTGTTTTTGGTGTATAAATATCTATATGATGAGCTCACAAAGACAATTACAAACGACTAGTAAATGTTTAATGAAATATTAATATTATATTAATATCCTCTGTAGAATATTAGTAAACGACATAGGCTGTCTGTTACATATTTGTATAATCATTTGCATTTTCAGTCAAGTAATAACCAAACAACACTGTAACAACAGTAGATCACCAGAATTTCCATTGACATTGTTAGAAAAATCATGAACTATTGTATTTTACAGATACGTGTCCATTTTACGTTTCTGTAGATTTAGTTTCCATTGTTTGTGCAGAATAATGATCAAAATGTAGGTTTTTCTTTCAGGATAGTTGACATAAACGTTATGTTTTCTCCATCTATAACCTGAACTGCATAAAACCATTAAGCAGAGTGAGAAATAGCTGATTTTCTATAGGAAAAGTGTAGAAGGAAAATTGTCTGAGGCCTCAATGACCTTTACACTGGTGGTCTCCAAGTACAGTAAGCATAGCGTGGCACTGCTGATGAAGGCATGATCACATGTTTGCTAATATTAGCGCTCATCACTGACTCTCATTTCTGGGAGAACAGACACCCTGCAGCACTGTTTCTTTATGCCAGCAGCATGGTCAGGCCATGATGGTTACGTAGGTGATTGTGACTCTTCTAACAAGGGCTGTCCTGTACTGAGAGCACACTTCATAAAGTCCAGTGCAGAGGTTTATTGGCAGATATGTTAGAAAATATGAGCTGCTGTGAATTGTGAAGTCATCAATGTCTGTAATATGGAGATCTGTAGATATTGAGGTGATTGTGGTGTAAATATGGAGTTTTAAATATGTAAATCCAACACTAACTTTTATGTTGTTCTCTAATGTTTTACAACTGAATTCAAAGCATTAAACTATATATGCTTTGTATAATGCTTTGTCTGGCCGATATTTCAATTTTTGGTAGGAGGGCTGTTTTAAACAAACAACTAACTATTTAGTATATTGGTCTGTGTCTTGCAGAAATAAGCTCCTTCCAGAAAGGTTATTAAACTGAAAGCTCCTTCCTTGTAAGGTTATTAAACTGACAAAACCACACACATCACATGTCTCTTAAGCTGATGATGACTAACGGTGTATATATGTTATAGCCATCTGGAATTGAAACAGGATAAAAGAGCTATCATCTTCATATCATCATGAATGTAATTTTTTTTTTTAATGTGGAAACTTGTTAAATGTGTATAGTATTCTGATTCCATCAGTACAGTATTCCATGTAAAAGAACCAAATAGTCCACTGCTCATCAATGTCAGAGTAAAATCCAATCATTGTGAAGGAAGGCGGAACAAACGCAGCACAAGACTCATTCTGGGGTTGTTTATGATTGTTGCCAATCGCAGCTTTGAATTACAGAAAGACTCTCTGTGTGGCTGTTTATGCAAGTTAGCAATCATAGCATTGTTATTTTCTCATAACAATTAATACATATCTCGCTTCTGAAGCTTAACTCATGTGCAAACTCTCATGGCTTCAAAGGGTGAGATTTGAAGCACCATCTATTCAGAGCTATGATTGAATAAAATCATTCCACAATGTTTGTACGTGATTCATGTATTTCGACTGGGACCAGAAAACATGAACACATCGCACCTGCTCTTAAATAGATGCACAGGCTCCTGGTCTGTTTTCACATTGATTTATAAATTTAAACCCTCGCATATAAAGCAATCCATAACCTTGCTCCTGCTTACTTGTTGCCTATACACTGAACTGTTTGCTCAGCTCCACTCAGTCAAAGCTTTTGCCTGTACCACGCACAAACACTGAAACTATGGGAAACAGTCCAGGGCACATGTACAGATATCTATTCTGGGTGAGCTCAGGGATGCACAAAGTTACATTGTTTTAAAATCTTAAAACTCACTTTTTTTTAACTGGTCTTTGACTGCTGATGTTTTCGGGTGTTCGTTTTAGTGTATATGTTAATGTATTTCTTTATTGATTTGACGGGTACTGTTTTTGTGCTTTAAAGGAACTTTATAAAAAAAGTTTATTGTTGTTTGAAAGTTTATTATTTTTTGTATTACATTTAATTCCACAAAAATCTAAATATACTTTATTTATGTAAAGTATAGGTAGACCTCTAACTATACTTTAGGAACCTAAACATTAACCCTCCATGTTTAGCTATTGTGCCCACACAAAAAAGGCACAACAGTATAATATAAAGAATAAAGTACATCAGCTTAAATAGCATGTAAAAACATTTTAAATACATATACCTTATTAATTTTTTTTCCAAATATTTGTTACTCATCATCTATATCTTGAAGTATTTCTTAAACCTTTAGTGAACATTCAAACAAAAGTACAAGCAACATAATTACAAAATTTTCAAATTTTTTTAAATGGGTTGCTTTAGTAAAATTTCACTAAACACTACATGTTTATTTGAAGTTAAAGGGGTCATAAACAGAAAAACCAAAAGGGATATTTCAACATTTAGAGGTGATGCAGCAAGAAAACATTTCAGTAAATACTTGTTTTTTTTTTATAGATTTGAACAAAGTCAGCCCCAAAGTACTATAAGCTATTACAACATCCACAACAACCCGGTGAAGGCCCTTTCTTCGATTTTCACACAGCTCTAAATCTTTAACATTTACATTTATGCATATAGCAGATGCTTTTGTCCAAAGCTACTTACAGTAGGATAGAGACAATATGCAATTTGTTACACAGTCTAACTCGGGTCGCTCGTACCAGAAGTTGTATCAGCTGATCAATCAATTATAACAGGAAGGAAATAAAGTTTTACTTTAGCTATTAAGTAGCTAGTTACGCATTGTACAGAAAAGTAGTGACACTGGACACATATTTAGAAAATGGTTATACAGTACTGAAATTAGCTTCTTAAGATGACCTCAAGGAGGAGAAATGGATGCTCTCTGCTGATGTTACTACTCTACATCTTCAAATTTTAAACTGAAAAAGAGTGGATGAAGTTCAAGATAGAGCTTATGGAAAACACCAGCATTGATAAAACCTACCAACTGCATTGTGGATAAAATTCATTGTGGTGTTTGGAACTTCATGAGAGGAATACATGTGTGGGTGTATTTTTGTGCTGGATTGAGAGCACCGATGCATGTGCATTTTTAATTCTCGGTTAAAGACTTGAATATTCAAAGTAGGTGGCTAATATGATCTCAACAAGAGAGCATTAAAAAAGAAACTCAAACTGGAATACTACACCCTTAAACAATGCTGGCTCAAGACCAAATGCTAATATATAATGTTAATTATTTCACATTACTCTACATTGTGAATGTAAAAATTCTACATCAATCATGTTGTTGCCCACCATGAGCTTTATAAAGTAAATAAAAGATAAAAACAATCAAAATTTGAATTTTTTAATACAAAACTTACCCTCCCAAACATGTGACTGTCTTTCCTTCAGAGGCCACAAAGGACCAATTGTACTGGTTTGTTAAAGAGGTCAAGCATCCCAAATGAATTAAAACAACGGCACCATATCTGCATCAAAAAGACTTTATTGTGAGGCTTTATTTTTATGAATTGACTTCAGTTTGAAGTTAAGATTTCAAAGTAAAGCTGCTTCTGTTTGGGTATCTGAGGCGTTAAGAGTGGAAGATTTACTGTCAAACAAAGATTTAACATTCCTAAATGTATTTTGTGGGTATGTGCAACATTTCTGGAAACAAATTGCTGAATTTTCCACAGTGGCTTTGATGTAAAACGCGTGAAGTACTGTGTGTAGGAGGCTGTTTGTTTGAGCACTCTGGTGTAGTAAGAGTGAGCGTTAGATCTTGTTTTCTTCCTATACAGACTCACCTGTTGATTTCTCACGCCGATGTCCTGAACGATGTGCTGAGCTCATGGGCACATGTGCCCTGGACTGATAAACACTGCACTACTTTTCTCCAAGCTTCCTTGCTCTTTTTGAACCAACATATTATAGGAACCTTTGCAATATTTTTCTTCTGATACAGAAAAACAACAACTTTCTTTACAGTAAATTTTGTATGCAAACACTATTTTGCTACATGTAACAAAATTTAGCTTTACAGAGGGAAGACCCTTTGTAATTTAATAATTTTTCTAATATAGCATACAGAATGAAGTTTGACTCATCTGCCAATTCATTCTTGGTGATGCGTCACTAGCGGAAAGTTAAAAATATGCAAAAGGTAGGATTTTGGTGAATCAGAAATGAGTGAGTAAGTAGCTGTAATTTGTGTATCCCCATCATTAATTATGCAAAAACTCTTAATATAACATAACATAAGAATTTAGTAATAAGAATAAAATAAAAAACAATCTCAAGAGTTGTTATAGAGGTCAATCTAGCAATATGAATAAAAATATCGCATCTGGCTATATCTACAAAACATGTTAAATTTGACACTTTTACCATGGCTGTCAATGGAACCCTGCTCATTCTTGAATCAGCCTCATTTGAATAAAAATGTCTTAACACTGAATTAAAAAGCTTGAACTCTGATTGGTCAATTGGTCGAGGTGAAGCAAAGCAGTTCCACTCTCTTTCTTTTCTTGTGCCCCATATTAAACACTGAAAAAAAAATTAGATAAAACTAAATAATCATCCTTTTTTATCTCTTTTTTTTTACTTAAATTTTTGTTAGTATTGTTATAACTGCATATTGAAATATTTATCAGTGCAAAGACAGTTATTCTACAGAACTTAGTGCTATAAAATATTGTTTTTTGTTAGCGTCTGTGTTTTGTTTTGTTTTTCAGTGCACAGACAATGCACCATGAAGTGCAGAAATATATATGCTCTTGTTCGCAAATCTTGACTCAGAATGAAAAAGCCAGCATTACACACATTTCTAAAGCTCCTGTGGTGTCTGATGTTGTTCATATTCAGAATATACTTATATATTTGAATTCTACTACAGTAGATTAGATTTTTCAATGCTCCTGAAAATCGTTTGATGTAGGGCTGCTAAAGTTGTTTTAACATAATTGATTAAAGGACCAATTGCTTTCTTTTAAATACTTTTTAATATTTTGCATGCATGTAATTGGTTTGTAAAATTAATAAATAGACTCAGAATAGTAGGTATCTCTTTTCTATTCGTGCGTGTTTATTAGTGCAGAGATTTATTTGATCACATTTTTAATGGCATCCCTAATTTATTTGCTCTTCCAAGTGTTATACTGAAACAAACACAACCAAAAAGCTAGATCATGTAATTGAAGCCACTGCGTTAATTAAATTGAGAAGGATCCCCCACTCAGCATGAACCTCATCGGTTTCCCTGCAGAAATCCATTGATTCGAACAAGCACATCAGGCAGCTGCTCTCAGCATAAACTTCTTGCTAAGCTTCCGCTTGGTCCCAGGCAGCTGTAGCTTATCCACTGCTGAGCTGAATGGCCCGATTCTTTAATAAAGCGCAGCGACAGGCCAATTCATCGCAGGCTCTCAGGAGGGTACACCTCATCATCAGAAATGGAGCACACCGTGCACCTCATTTACCTGCACGGCTCACTCCCAGCTCTTTCTAAGAATACACACCTTAAGTTTTTTTTAGCCCTCATTTACATCAACTCCTTGCAACTGAAAAAAGAGCTCTGCACAGGTTACAGTAGTAGTTTGCAAAAGCGGTGAGTTCTAGGTGTGAACTGTTCATGTTTTGAGTGTGGGATTGGGGGAGGGTATGTATGCTGCGCTGTCTGTGTTTGTCTGGTGTTTGTTGAGGGGCGCCTACACACACTTGCACCTATCTTACACTTGCTTGTTGTCTGTTTCGTTAACTTGTGTGGCTTTCATGTGGCTTGTGTTTTTCTGAAGTATCCTGTTTACTCGTTGAATGAACCCTGACTTTGCTCTGCAGGGTTAAAATCTTGAAGGAAAAAAAACATTTTCATTGCAACACATACACAAAGTGGTGTTTCTGTGTGTTGATTCTGTTGAATTGTTTTAAAATTATTTTTGTGGGAATGGGCAGGTGAAGTTCTATTAACTAGAGAGGGATATGGTGTATGTCCAAAAATCGTTTGTTTATCTGGTAAGTTGTACTTGGGTTATTACATTTTGATGGCAACTAAACTAATATGTGTTTGTTTTGCTCATTTACTATAACACAAGCAAGCAAAACTAAGCACTAAACACATAATGTCCTCGGAATTTTTGTTACAACTGAGTTATTCAAATATTATTTTTCTTTGACGTATTATTTACATTATGTTTTGAAAAGTTGTTTTGCCTTCTATTTAAAAAATAAAATGGTTCTATCTGCTTACCGATGAGCCAATCAGTAGATTGAATGGTGACAAGCGAGCCAAAGACATCATTCTTGTTTTCTGACTGCCCTGTTATGGAGGAAAACTTCTATGAATGGAAATGCAATTTTGCTAGTTGTTGTATTCAGTGCTTTTACTAGTAGTTAGATGTCCCATTAGCAATCGGTGCTAACCGCATTAATGTTAGCCTCGTAATTTATGTACAATATGATATTATTGGTATAAATTTTCAGGTTTTTTTGTGAATATTTATTTAAATTTTTAGTTTATAAAATGTTTCTTGTTTCAGACCTTAAACAAGATAAAATGGAAGGCATGAAATTGTCTATTTAAAGCATCTTTCCAGATTATTTCATTAAAATAGGTTTTAATTTTTAAATTGTCTTTTCTCTGAAGCTACTTCTTTGAATAACAATTTGCCGGGTAAATAATGAATAATCACTAACTTGTTATTTCATTGTTGTGAAATGGTATAATGGTTGTCAATGTAAAAAAATAATGCCCTCAATATTTCCCTTATATGTAACAGCTACAAGTTGGTTATGTGCCAGATGTAGACTTATTGATGAGTCTTTGCTCATCTACAAGGGCAAAAGTAAGGCTGTTAACTTGCATGAAAGGTAGCTCCTTAAATCAACTCCTAACTATAAAAATCATTGTTAATTTTTTTGGTTAATGAGGCAAGTAAGCACAGATTCATGTAGTGTAGCGAGTATAATCAGTGGTATTATCGTTATTGGATTAAAGTTTCATACATATTAAGGCACTTTTTACTCATAATATGAAAATAAACAGGTTAAATTACATACATTTTAATTAAAATGTAATCAAAGTAAAATAATTAAAAGCGTTCATTACAATTAAATTATAATTAAATTAAATTGAATTAGAATTAAGTTTTCCATTTGCTGTCAGTACATTGAAAGCAGCCTTTGACTATCGAGAGCAAAATCCTGATATGTTTTTCAACTTTTGGAGATAAAAAAGATTATATTACATTTATAAATATTCTCCTGAATATTTTATTTTGTGTTCAATGGAAAAGAGATTCCAACCGAGTGGTGGCTAACAATGCATCTCTTTATAGCAGCAAGCCTGGCACAGGCCCACGCATGATGGACTTCAGGAAAGTGACCCGATATCACACTCCCTACAATGCCCCTCATATACAGTACACACATTAACTCTTTTTAAGCACATCTTTCATTGTGCGGTTGCAGTGTTTAAGTTGTTTGGCTTTGAGTACCCTGATGATTTTACAGTCTGGCACGTGCTGTAGCGTCAGTGGTTTTATAGTGGGCTTTGAAGAAGTTACAGACCAGCTGCTCTGGAAGTCACTGAGCTTACTGCGCTTTCCCCCGGAAGTATGGGTAGTCAGTCATTCAGCCCCCCCTTCTTGCATTCCTCATGTGCCCTCAGAATGCAAGCATACCTCAGCCTGTTCACCCCGACTGAGTCTATTATGAGGCATCAAGCTCTTCCCTGACTATAGCTTAACACAGCAGTCCACTTCCTGAGCTTTTAAAACACTTACCTATGCCTTAATATTATTTATTCATTCATCTTCATGTCGGCTTTCTTCCCTTTCGGGGTCGCCACAGCAGAATGAACCGTTAACTCTCTGGCATATGTTTTACGCGGCGGATGCCCTTCCAGCCGCAACCCATCGCTGGGAAACGTTCACACACACACTCATTCACACTTTAACACTATGGACAATCGTTCTTACTTAATTCACTTATACTGCATGTCTTTTGACTTGTGGGGAAACCGTAGCTCCTGGAGAAAACCCACGCAATCACGAGGGGAACATGCAAACTCCACACAGAAATGCCAACCAACCCAGCCGAGGCTCGAACCAGCGACCTTCTTGCTGTGAGACGGCTGTGCTACCCACTGTGCCACCGTGATGCCTGCCTTAATATCCAAACCTTTCAATATTCAAATGAGTTATCTTGTAGAGATTCTTGCTCCCAGTGGACACCTGTTAAGACCTCTTAATAAATATTTATAATAACCAAAGCATGAGCTCATTTTTCTTTTTTAGCTTCTCTGTAATCTTAAGCAACCAAAACTTTAACTCATCTTTTGGGTTAAATCTACAGTTCCTCCATGAAGTCATGTAATGTTTGATAAAAAGATGTATTTAATTAAAAGCTATATTCAAAATTCTGTGGGGTGTAGAAATTGAGTCTGCGTATGAGACTGCTTTGTCAAACAGTAGGGCTCTTGAGGACAGCCAGTGGATAGATCCATTAGCTCTTATTTATTAGCGGCAGTCTAATGCTTTAATAGCATTTCTGTGCTTTGGAAAATGACTGGCCTAAAACGGTAATGATGCTGCATTCTTGTCAAGCTTCCAAGAAACAATCTCATTCCCTTAGCTGATCTGGAGCCATCCACAAGATTATCAAATAAAAATTTTCTTCACCAAAAAGCTGGGGAAGTTTTTTTTTTGTCAGGAAAAACCACATATATTCATAGAAAGTATTAGCTGTGGGTTGGTAATTGTGTGGGTGGTTTTCATAAAACATGGCAGTTTGATTTGTTTCAGTGGAGTACTGCTTGACCCTCTTGTGCTGATGATGGTTGTTTTTGACACGGCTGACTCATTCCACATTCCAAGCATTGAATGATTCCAGTATGCTAACACATGACTTCATCCAGAATAGTGTCATGTACTTCCTGGAATCTGAAGTGCTCTAGTAATTAGTGGTGCTGGCTAAGGCACATTATGCAATACATCCAAATGTTAAAAGTACTGTATTTGCTGTTTATTTGGTGAACGTTTCGAATAAGTAACTTTGACTTTGAAGTGGAATGAAGTGAAGGTTGAAAAAAAACATAAACTATCTAACTGACTGAAATTGTAGTTTTAAACACATATTATTTATTTATTATTTTTGCCGATATTAAACTATATTTTATGTGCTAAAAATGTTATTTGTAACATATCTTTTGACCTCCAAATTGATATTTTTCTCAGCGTTTATGCTTGAGTAATACAATAGGTGTGCTATTTTCTGTGTTATTCAGATCAGATCTTTCCGGGAAGACAGTTGGTCAACTACAAGCCAATTTCTCAAACTATGAAGTAGAGCAGTCAACTGTCAATTAAAACTGAGTTGCGTGAAACAAGCTCTTAGAGCATGCTGAGAAGGACGGTTTCTGGTCATGTGTTTTTATAGGACCACTTACAGAGTTCAAACAGAGCATTTAGACCAGGTTGATCTTTTGCAGCATGATTGAAGGTCTTGAACGATTGGCTGACTTCCTGTTCTTTTTCAACTCTGCAGGGATTCAGGGATGGGCTCCATTGAGCTGTTTTGAGGTTCATGAAGCTTCTCTTCATTAAAAAAGGCACCTTTAGATCATTTTAAATAATTTGGAGGAACATTTTAATGCTTCAGAGTCTGCTCAAATGCATTTACTAGAGTGTCAGATGGTCCTGCTTGTGCCTCTGCAGTGAGTTATGAATGATCCAGAGAGAATTCATTATATTTTATATTAATTATTATATAAATATAATAAAATATGAATATATATTTTTGTTTAGTAGACGCTGCTTTGTAGTTCATGTGATGAGGAGTGGCATGAATTGCATTTTACTGTAATATCTTAAACACATGATAAACACTGTGTCCCTCGGATTTTGGGAATTCATCCCTTTTTCTGTTAGTTCTTACACAAGAGGAATTCATGCAGGTTCATTCTCAAACTGAAAAGTAATTTGCAGACATTACCTTCAATATATTGCGAGATAAGGCTAATCGCTAACTCTCGATTCTGTCGTTAAACTATTTTTTTAAAGGTGTGTTGCATGATCTGACTAATCACTTAAATTGATATCTAATTATACGATTTTCTTTCACTTTTGTTTCTTCAGTAATGTGCTTCACGGTGAGGCTAAATTTTCTAAAATAACCTTAAATCTTTCCTTAGGTATGTCTTCCTATTTATTCCTCAGCAATTTGTTGCTAAAATTACAATCTAATATAAAGCTGGAAATACATTATTTTGATCTTTTTTTTCCAGCATTAATGTGTTGTGTGAAAAGGCAAATCATTTACATAATAGAGTAATGTAGAGTTAGCAAGCTAGTAAAGTTAGAAAGTTTCTTTCTCTCGTCACTGATTTGTAGCAAGGTGCAAGATGGTACATACAATATAATACTGTAAGATCAACCTGGTCTTAATGCTCTTTGTGGACTTATTAATTGGTTCTGTAAATATATAACACATGTAATACTGCTTGGAAGCAGTTTTTGTTCTCTTGTTTTTTAACATTGTTCTACATTATGAGGCTAAATGCTAACATTGTGTCGTAATAGAATGTTAGAAAAACAGTATCTCTTTCTTGTTTTCAATGATGTGTTGTAGAATAAGGTTAACCGATGACATGTTTTACATTGGAAAGCCAATAACTCTTTCTCTATTTTTCCCATCAACAATTCTGTTCAAGCTAAAAGCCAACCTTATCACCAAATATAGTCAAAGAAAACATTTTTAAATTGATTTTGTTGCCAAGCAGACAAAGTTAATTGACAAGTTGCGATGTTGTTAATGAAATCATGCTGAAAGTTGTACTAATTTTAGTACACTAACTAACTAACTACACTTTAGTAACTAACTAAAATAGTGCTCTGTTAAAGTATCTGTCTTTGACTTTTATAGAGTTTTTACTGCTCTTGAACATTGGACAGATGACAGTAAAAAATAATTAGAAAAGATTTTAACTCATTGATTGATTGATTGATTGATTGATTGATTACTGTGGTAGGTTAATGGTATATTAACATAAAACTACAACAACTTACCTTTTGGATTTACAATTTGTTCATCATTTTAATAACTTTTCTGGCTGTGGCATGAGTTTCCTGGGTTTTTTTTCCTTTTTTTCCCCAGGAAACGAGGGCTCTTGTGTGTTGGTCAGTTTTGTAACGATTAATGTGGAAGAAGCCGGTACCACACAGTCCATCTGCTTCATCTTAACCTTCCCATCACAGCTATTTGCCAGGATTATTGACAGATGCCGGAGGGCAAATTCAAACACCATCTCTTGTGGAGGCCAGACATTCGAAGACCTTTGAATGTTTAGAGGTCATCGGGGTAAAAGAGATTGTTGGTTACAGGTTGCGCTGTGTGATTGATATGCTTGACTTGTGAACAGCAGACCATTACACACAGCCTAATGGGGGGTCAGTGGCTTCAGGGAATCATTAGGATGTACTGGAACTGCAGTTACCATGTGGGCCTGACCTCCATGGATTATTTTTCATGATTAACTTTAAGAATAACTTTTTGAATAGCATTCACTGGTAAGTATTACTGATTCATTCATCCCAGCATGAATTGGTCTGCTCTTCTATGTCCTTGGAAAGTGGAAACCTTAAAACTTTGTAAAAGGTGTTACTGACTCATGAGGAATGTCGCATGCAAAGTGCATTTAATTTAACATTTTCTGCTTCCAGCATATTTATGACCCTTGTTTGTTGAATGCAAATGAAGTTGAGGCCCATGCTTCAGACCTGGCATTAGTTTCCTGAGTTTTTTTTGCTTAAACTCCCTTAATTAGGGTAGCAGAGCTCTGTGTTAGTGTTAGGTTTCCTGTGTAATAACCTTAACTGGCTATCTATTGTGGGGTTCTTTTTCATGTACACATGTCCATTTGAACGGTTTACACTAGCAGCTGATATATAAAATATAAGATATATAAAAACATTTTGATTGATTGGTGGATTGAGAGCAGTTCACAGAAGCTTATCTCATCAGTGACAAAAAAATTATTGTAAATGCAGTGGAAAATCCCCTAAAAGCACGCCAAGTTGAGCTGAGTCAAACCTTTACAAAATAACCTCTGGGAAAAGTGGCAAAAAAAGAAAAAAAAAAAGTGGTGTTTAATTTCGAAGTGGCTAAGAAAATGTTTGAACCTACTGAAGTTGAGTTTTTCTGCTGTGCTTACTCAACTGAAATGTAATACATTGATCATTAATATAATGAATATACAAGAAGCCTTTCATATTCTTGTGTTGCTAGTGCCACGTGTTGCATATACATACACTGACCTGGCCCCTGAGTCACACTTTAGAACTGATTACAGCTCATCTAAAAGTTCGCCCTCCCCTGGGGTGGAAACGGGATGTCTGACTGGATGGATGAATGGATAGTTGGGTGTTGAAAAGCAGACAGAAAGAGAAGTGAATTGGAAAGGAGAGTCAATGTGTTCGGTGGGAGAGTGAGCATAACAGGAATATCTGTAATGTGAAGTCATCACCACCCAGAGGACTGTACTTTGCTGGCTATGTGCATAGAGGTGGAGTTTCCTTCCTTTAGGCCAAACGCTGAAGGTGCCATGGTGCTTTCCACTAACAGGGCTGGGCCTTTCCTCTACCCTCCCAAAAGGCTTTATGTCAGGTGGTTAAGATCACTCTTTATGAAGGGTTTAGTGACACATCTGGGAACTTTGACTCACTCGCTTTAATTAGTATATTTTGGATACATGCACTGTTTTAGTCAAAGGTTATAGAAAAGTTGCAACATTTATTAACTAATATTCTTTTTTTTAAGTCACAGTCAGTTTTAAATTCCCTTTTGACTGTTTTGGGTTGAGGATTATTGCTGCTTTTGAGTCTTTAAGTGCGGACTAAAGCAGATGGAGACCTAACTGTTGGAAGTAGCTGTTAGAGCTGTTCATTCATAAATCTGATGAAGGTCAGCAGGGACGTGCCGTCACACTGAGCACAGATAGGACAGGTGGGCATGGGCCTGGACATGTGTGCAGGTGGGCATTACTAAACAAGCTTGAATTTGAAATGGAATAGACCCGCGGAAACTCAGCACACTTTTATTTACCAAGCTAGAGATTAGGAACAATATTTGGTTAAAAAAAGGATGTAAGTAGAATATTTGGTAACCATTTTTTATGTTTAAATTGTATTTCTATTTCTATTGAAATTTGTATTTTTTCCCTTTTTTGGTCTATTACAATTATGGTTAATCGCATGTTTTGTGAAATTTTCCCAATTAAATTAATGCATGAATTCTATGAAAAAAAAAATATTTGGTGTATATTTATGTTTTTTTAGGGTGAACAAATTAATTAGTTTTTTTTCTAAATTGTTATCAAAGTGATTTTTAAAATTTATTTTAGAAATACATTTACTGACATAAAGAATAACTTGTAATATTTGAAATAAGAAATAAAGCTACATTTTTTAAGGAGATATAAATGCTTCTTGTTGAGCAATTATATGCAGTTAAAGCAGAACTAATTTCAAAGTTTTGAAATGAGCCACGATGAGCCCAGTGGTGTTGCTTTGCAGGAAGCCATGCTCTGTGGAATGCTGTGCGAGCCTTCTTGTTGATCTTGGTTAAATGTGTTTGTGGCACTCTGCATGTTTCGTTCTTTTTTACTCAGTTGAATGTGTTGCTTTCACTTTGAGGAAATTGTAGTTTGATCACGCATCTTTGTAGGGTCTTTATTTTTCACAAGGGTGTATGCAGTAATGGAAGTGTAAAAAGGAGGCGCAGATAATGTGTGTTGGAATGCTCTTCAGAACTCCTCCATGTCTGTCCATCTGTCTCTCACCTCATCCTCCTCATGTCCCCACTGAGACTGAGGCTGAGCAATGAAGTCGACTGCATATGCAGTGCACCTGATGAATTATTGAAGAGTGGAAAGTGGACATGAAGCACAGGGTGCATACAGAGGAGCCGCTGTGTTACGGAAAACATGGCTGATCTCAAGAAGAGACAAAATATTTTTGAAAATGTCTCTTTTGCTGCTGTATGCAACTGCTTATTTTAAAATAGTGCTACATTTTATTACTTTAAAGAGTTGTTTACAGCCATATTTGGTTAATTTCATAATATACTTAAGTACCTTTATGATTAGAGTATTATGTTGTCTTTCTTTTTGCAAAAAAAACTTAAATGTGGCATTTTTTACAAAAGAAAGATGCAGCTTTACCAAGATTAGCAGAGCTAATCTGCTATTAAATTAGCAGAGCTAATGGGGTCATACCTGTGGGCAAGGCTACATTAACACGTGGGCTTTTTTAATAAAAAATAAACATTTAGCAAAATAAACATAATGGAAACCCCACTGTCTAATGATCTCTCTCTTATGAATCAAGACATGCGATTGGTCAAATATGAGGTTGCATCTAAGCAATTGGCCTGTAATTGAAATTACATGGACGGAGTGTCCATGATGTCACCCATAGGTGTCTGGCAAAGTTAAAAGAGGCATGAGAGGCCATCACTGGTAATTAAAACATTTCCGCAGAGGTGGGAAATGGGCATAGTAAAGATGTCTGTTTGGTCGAAGGTTTACATTTTAATATATCTTAAACAAACAAATTTAAAAATCATTTACCCCCCTGTGTGTTCATGAAGATCTAAACTGGTGATCTGATTCAACAAACCTTTTGGAGCCATGGGTGGAAACATCTTTTTTTTTCCAGCTTCAAAGTTTGTCAGTTATAGCATTGAAGTGAATGAGAACTTGCTCACTCCTGGAGAAATATTCATACAAAGACCTCCGCTCTTTATTGGATCATAGAGAGTAAAAAAAAATCGTTCTAAAACATGTTCCAAACAGAAGTAAGATTTTAATACAGAAATACTTCGTCATGAGAACAAATTTTTTTTTTAACTTGGGATGTGCTTAATCATGAGAATACCTTGATGACTTTAAATACATGACATTTTTAAATAATTTTTACTTGTGTTGAACATGATTAACTCGGAATAGCATATAGAAAATCACACAAACAAAATGAAATCCACCAATCTATTATATGAGTGTAGGTTGGTGCACTAAACAAGAATGCATTAAATCAATTGAACTGTTTTATTTGAAATTTACTCGGTTGGAGCGATCAAATGTTTTCAATCAAATGTTCATGCTTGTTTACTTTAAATATTTGATGAAATAGATGTCTTTGTTATCTTGAAATGTTGTTTTCATATTAAAGTAAAGTATTTACACCTGCCATTATATAATAACAATTGTCTTTCTTTTGTCTCAACGCTAACTGTTATGTAATAGATTGGCATTCACTTGTATTGGATATTTCTTTGTTTTTTTAATTTAGTGTTGAATCTTCTATATACATATCTATTATTCATTTATTTATTTATTTTCATTGTTGTCAAGATACCATTTTTTATTACCATTTAAAACATACAGTTGAGCAATTGTTTTTGCAATTTAACCTTTGGAAGCTAAATAAAGCAAATCATTTCTGTAATTTTGTGAGTGCTTTGCATTTCACTGGTAAAAACAGATGACTGTACCAGCATTACTGGAATGTCAATAGTCAGACTGATCAGAGGAAGTGGCTACTTTGACATTGAGGGAGTGCGAGTTTGTGTTGGACCATAAGCATGTGTTCAGTTGACACAGATGAGCCTGAACAGAACGTCCAGCTGTCGTCACTCAAGCGGTCTTCTGGGAGCGGGAGGCACACAAAACATGGGAAAAATGTGAAAAATGCTGCCGACGACTCCCCCTTCCACTTCAAACTGATAGCGTCTTCAGATTAGCCTACAAACATAGCCCTTGGAAATGGAAACGTTTGCGGTTAATTAACTGTAATTATCAAGCCCAAACGCAGGGTCAGTCTGAAAATGTTGACGTTATGGCTGTGTTTGCACTGTACACATGAGGGCAAAGCTGCTTTTGGGATTTTATAGAACATGTCGTCTGCTGGATTCTGTTATGAGTGTATGCCCTCATTGAGGGTAGCTTTCAAAACAAATTAGCTTTAATGCTTGTAGATCCTGCAATCAAAGCTTAAGTAAGGGGGTTGTTGACAAATGGAAATGCTTTGAGATAAGCTTTCCATTCTGAATGTCTGTTTAATTTAAATAAGCTTTGACTATTAACACGTACAAATCTATCTATGCGGCAAATTTTTCTCATGTCTCCTGAAATTACAAATTGAAATGGCACGGAATAAATCTGTCTCAAACAATGTTATTAGTAATGTATAAATTACTAATTAAAAGTATTTTTACACCATTTTATGTCTCTTCAAAGATTATACCTGTTTGAATAATCAAAACTGAAAAAGTAGGGCCATTGTGAAGTAGCAAAGTATTGATGTTTGCAATGCTGCAATGCAATCAAAATAATTGCTCCTCACACAGACATGATGATATATTGTTTAGTTTTAGATTATATAATCATTTAGATCGTTTATCGTTTAATTTAACTTCATTTTATCTTGATAATAGTGTGCATTCCTCCTCCTCTTTTTCATCTTTTCAATCCTCATTCTCCGCTTCATTCTTTTCCTCTTTCTCATTTTTTTCCTCCACGTCCTTCTCCTCATCCTTCGCTCCTTCCCCTCATCCTCCTTCTCGTCATCCTTTCCCTCCTATTGGAACATATAAGATGCAGATGAAATATTTTAACATCTCTCATGTTCGTATTCTCTCTTTTTTGTGTTTAGTCATACTTCGTCACTGACTATGACCCAACAATTGAAGACTCGTACACGAAGCAGTGTGTGATTGATGAGAGGCCTGCACGACTGGACAGTGAGTACTGTACACCACTGAGTGTCCAACAAATCACTCAGGAAAAGAAGCATAAGAGTGGGCTACACAGTAAAATTATTTTTACTAGTTTTCTAGTGATTTTAGATTCTATATAGATTCATTAAAAGCATAATAAACAGCAGGTTTAGAAGCCCATTTGTGCCAGATAAAATAATCCTTTAAAAGTTACAGTTTTGGCTTAAAATCTAAATGTTGAGGTCTAAAGTAAACATTTGGACTTAGAAAGTTCACATTTTTCTATAAAAAAGCCATTTGACCTAAAAGTAGAAATTTTAAGAAAATTATATATATATATGTTTTATTATTATTTTTTACCTGGAGGAAATGGGTTTCCATAGTATAGCGATACTTGGCTTGAATAAATTTAATATATGGCTTGGTTGAGTACAATTCCTAACAATAAAATTGAAGCATACTGTTTATAAAAAGTGATCAAACTGGCTGTTCGAAGCCTGCCGTCTCATTCAAAAAGAGCGAAACAACTGCTTTGTTGTCTTCAGCAAAGGACAACAATCAACACATTTTCCCATATAGTTGTTAAATGTAATTATTAACTGTCTTAAAAGTCTTACTATAAGTCTTAATATAAATATACATTTTATTTGATCAATGTAAAGTGATGAAATCACTTATTTAATACATTTTTTTCAAATCTAAAAAAAATATTCTATCATTTGATCCTGTGTGCTGCCATGATACCATGTGCTCTACCAAATATCACCATAATTACACAATATAGAAATCGAATTCCTTTTGAGAAGTGAAGTATGCGGAGATACTCAGAGTTTAATGCTGAAGTGGTTTAGTGAGACGACGGTAACCAGGGCTATCTGTGTTTGTTAGTCCTGGATACAGCAGGACAGGAAGAGTTCGGAGCCATGAGAGAACAATACATGAGGACAGGGGAGGGCTTCCTTCTCGTCTTCTCTGTCACCGACCGGGGAAGGTGAGCAAACTTCCACTTTCTCTCTTCCTTCCCCTTTCCTTTAACATAGCCTCTCTCACTTTCACTTTTAGCCTGGTTTTGTCTCTTCATTTCATGAACGTCTAGCTCCCTTTGCTATATTTTATACACAGCTTCCCTCGGATTGGGTTTGTGTGTGTCCTGATTTGCCATCTGAGGTTCCATCCCACTGCGTGTTTCTGCTGTAAACAATCTTTCCTTCCAGCGTTTACATTATGCGGCCTAGAAGCAATGGCACAGGGCCTTTTGAACAAACTTGCTCCCAATCTCTCCAGAGTCCATGACGAGCATTTCCTCCTGCATGACATTAAAACAGCTCATACTGTTTTGAATCAACAGAGAGCTGGTATCAGTGTCCTTCACTCCTTGCAAGCACTGTTTCTCTATACAGTTGCTTCTAGCCGTCTTATAGCTATAGTGGGATGTTTATAGCCACTGCATGAGAAGTGGGTGACCTGGTGTCATCCCGTCTACTGTAATGCAGTGCTGTGGCCCAGAAAGAGAGGGAGAGAGAGCGAGTGAGAGTTAGAGGCAGAGCTCTGCTTTGCGGGTTTCTGTGGCAGTACTTTCATTTCTTTATTTCAAAAATGTTCCAATTTGGACTGAAAGCTGCTGTGAAGATTGTTTTAGTTAGTTGCTCTCATGCCGGGTACCTTGGCAGAATAACCCCACAAGTGGTACTTTTTTGTTAGGCTTTGGCATGTTTTTGTTTGTTGTGCTTTTTAAACATCACAGAGAGAACTGGAGTATTGGGACTAAAAAGTCCAGTAGTGATACCTAAAAGTGATATGTGTCTGCTAGCTTGAAGAACCAGAGTTTCCTGCTAAAAAACAAAAAACAATCTCTTCGGCGTCCTCTGTTTCTGTAGCGCCAGTTTTGGAGAATTTCTCAAGTGGAAGTTAAGCTCGGTTGTTCTCTTTCATAGAACCTTTCAGCGTTAATGAAGAAGTATTTGATGTTTTTTCCAGAATTAAATGATCAGTCCATTAATTGAATGAAGTTATTTCAGCAGACAGAACAACAAAAAAACATGTCAACACGTAAGCTCAGAGTGTTGCGTGAAGTGATGGACTGGTTCCTTGCAAGCCAAAGAGTATTTTTTTCTTCTCCATTCAACAACAATATACCCAGCAATTTTTTTGCTTTAAAAAAACCCCCAAACAAACACCACTTTGGCTGGCTGTTTTAAAAAATCATGTTTCTTAGAATGCTGCTGTGTTTATGTGTAGTTGAAAAATGAAACCATTCATAATAACTAGGCTAATATGGATAAGACCCTTACTAGTTATCTATTTTAAAAATCAATCAATCAATATATGTATATAGCGCTATTTTAGCAATGGCTTAGTATGGGTCAGGTAAGGAAAATTAGAATTCCATCTGTGAGGTCCCTGGGAGCCTCGCTGACTGTGGGAGATGCTAGTCACCTCTCCAGCATAAAAAATATATGAACTTAAGATCCATTGACGAACGGCTTGCAAGACAGCACCTGAAAAAAAAACAATAAACACAAACAAAACAGAAACAAACAAACGAACACTGGTTAGAACATTGCAACACAGACAACAAACAGGTCATCAGCATCAGCTGCAGGATGAGTAATAAATGATGGAGATAAGCTAGATAGGCACATTGAACCACATTGTTTTTTCACCAGATTGTATGTTTATAGCACTCAGATGTCACATAAGTTTGAACACAGAATCTAGAAGTAATCTGGAAGGCTCAATTAAACAGTTTTTAATCTAGGTCTGAACTCTGTGAGAGTAACTGAGCTCCAGACATTATGCGGGAGTTTGCTGTAGAGCTTTGGGGCTCTATATGAGTACGCACTTCTCCCTCTGGTGGATTTACCAATCTTCTGAACGATCAGTAGTCCTGCTTCTTGTGGTCGAAGAGAGCGAGCCGAAATATATAGCGATAGGAGACAGTCTGGTAAACCAGGGTCAAGCCATTCTAGGCCTTAAAGGATAAAAGCAATATCTTATAGTCGATGCAATATTTTACAGGAAGCCCATGAAAAAAGCACAGAACCGGTCTAATGTGATAATGTGAAAGACACTAGGTAGTGAAACATGTTGCTACTTAATAAATCTCAATGAAGAATATGGTCTGTAAGAAAATGCTCGAATCCAGCCAGGGGTCAAATTCTTATTTCACTGCTGAATACTCGGGCCTCAACTCATGACAGATGTAATTTTGGCTAAAAATGTAGCTGTGCAAATTATAAGATTACATTCTATAATGTTTTTCTTTCTCCGCTTGTTAATGCTTAACAATGTTTGGAAATTTTTTTTATTTGTACATGCTTTCTCTCCAACTCAGTGACTGGACTGAATCTCTGCTTGGGAACCTTTCCAAGTAGAGGTCATGGTTTATGTCCTTTTCTTTCTGGTTCCCCATAGTCCCAAATGAATGTTTAACTGTGACCTGTAGGAAAAAAATGTTATAGTTTTTATATTGATAACTTCATAGAGACCTTGCTGTTTTTCCTCAGCTTTGAAGAGATCTACAAGTTTCAGCGTCAGATACTGCGAGTGAAGGACAGGGATGAATTTCCTATGATTCTAGTTGGTAACAAAGCCGATCTTGAGCAACAGAGACAAGTGAGTGGCATGTATGGCTTGCAGTGCTGTCATTTGTGAGAATGATATGAGGATTGAGTGCACTGAAATCATAGCTTGACTCATTGTGCCTATTGAAGAGCTTTCTTTTGTCTTGACTTCACATTGTATGTAAAATCTCTGTTTGAGTGCAAAATAGGCTGTAATTTAGCTTTAAAATCAATTAAGTCTGAATTATATATATTTCTGGATTATTTACGATCACTGGGGACAAGAAAAAGTAGCCAGATAGCATTACACTGCCATCTAGTGAATAAACAAGCAGTATTTGCTTTTCCCACTGAGTAAAGATTTCTTTAAATATTACTTCCCCTAAATGTACTTTTTCTTTGGAAATCAAAGGTTTTTAAAAGACTATTTCTGTTATATTTAGGTGACCCAGGAAGAAGGACAGCAGCTTGCTCGACAGCTCAAAGTCACGTACATGGAGGCTTCAGCCAAAATCCGCATGAATGTAGACCAGGCTTTCCATGAACTGGTCAGGGTCATAAGGTGAGACGATACTTGCAAGGCTTCAGTGTAATAACTGTGAAATATTAAAACAGCCACTTGACTTATTTTCTGCTAGCCACTTTAACCAGAGAATGACTTCAATTCAAACGATTGAGATCTATATGCATCATTAGGAGAGGAAATCAAATGGGGTGTTGGTTTAAATCTAAATCTCAAATTTATTAATTTCTTTTTATCGAAGGTTTTTGTTAAGGGAGTATGCTAGATACATAATAGTACAATAGGTGAGACAGTGACACTGCTACCAGACGGTGGCAGCAGACAAGCAACAAAGGCAAAAATGAAATCTCGAAAACCAATTTAAATTTTGTTAATGGAATATATGTTTCCAGTATTATTGTTTGTAAAAATGTTTTGCATATTTATCAAACATGATATGAAAAACAAAACCAACACCATGTACAGAACAGAACACACACAAACAGCTATGAAAAAGGTAGACAAAATCTATAAACAGTAAAACTAGTAAATAAATAAAACATTGCTTAATAAAATATTGCTAAATAGGTAATACACATTATGAACACTATGCTAACAACCATCCTACATTTATTCAATTGTAGGAAAAAAAGTATAAAAAGACATTGCATTGTGACACAGAATTCAAATACACTGTAAACAAATTCAGTTTAAAAGGAAACAAAAAAGTAATGGCAGAAAATACCTGGTCTTTTTTCGGGTTTGAAGCTGAAATTTCTCCACATTTATAGGTAATTTATTTAATTAACATGCATATCTCAATTTGGTAACACTTTAGATTACAACCCACAAATACAGACAAATTTTCCTGTAACTACTCGGGCTGAGTGCAGGGATGTGTATTTACAGGGTAATTATTGTGTAACTACAGAGAACAAGCTTCACTTTAGATTACAGCACTCCACCCTTGTAGTTAGAGGGTGATATTATTGCTAAACAATACAAAATTGCATTTAATTATAAAATTGTATTCATAATTACATTGGAAATACATTGTTATTAATAATAATGACTTTTTTTGTGTTGTTACATCATTATTACAGATAAAGTACCTGTCATTACAATATAATTACAAATAATTATCTAAAATAATGCTGATTACTATTAATAAGTACAGTGCACTGCAGGTTGTAATGTAATGTTATTACTAATAATCACCCTGTAGGTACTTTCGTAATTTTGTGCTGTAATCTAAAGTGCTCCCCTCAATTTTACTCTATAATACAAATATTAATGTTTAGGGTGGGATTTTATCACCGAAAACAAAGAATAAGCATGGCTTTCTAGCCTGTGTTGTACCCACTACATCATGAGGTTTACTATCTGAACACAGGTTACTTAAACTGAAAAATGTTATTTAAACATTAAATTTATAACCATGTAAATAAGCACAAGCTTTACCCTCTTTGGTCACTAGCTGAAAAAGAAGATAACTAGACCTGCCAGGTGTTCAGGATATGATTGCACCTGTTCAATCTCATAATGCATTGAGCTTTTAAAAATGTAGATAAACCCCTGTAATGATAATTAACCAATTTTATAACATTAACAGGACATTTCTACTATATTTTTACATCTTTTACAGTGTAGCTTGGCATTAATGCACATAAACTACCATTCAACCATAATCACGTTGGCATAACACAAATGTTGTTTCTACCTGGAATCACAACTTAAATTTGATTGAAGGAGGATTTGAGTTTATACTCAGATGGTATTATATCCCCAACTCATATATTGGAAAGTAGAGAAATGCTATTAAAAAAATCTATATTTTACTTTTATAAAAATAAAACACCAAACCTCATTTCTGGAATTACTTCTCAAGACCATTTGGCAAAATTAAGTTGGGTCAATTACTAGATTCCAAACCCATGTTTATGCCAGATCACAAGACTAGGGGTTATTTAAAGATGTATCGACAGGAGCAGTGCTCAGTGTGTTGCCAGAGCGCAGAGAGAAATCAATTCCTCTGAAGGAAAAACACCTAAATGTTGTGTTGAATGTGAATCTTGATTGATTTCAGTGAATCTTATCTCAACTCAACTTGAGAAAAGTTTTGTGTGTAGGCAGAAACTATTCAAAGCTTTGGTTTTAAATAAATAAAGGGGCTTAATCAATAGAACTCAGAGCTTGTGCATCTTCTGACAGGAAGTTCCAGGAGCAGGAATGCCCCCCCTCGCCAGAGCCAACACGCAAAGAAAAGGACAAGAGCGGCTGCCATTGTGTGATCGTTTGATTGGCTGCTCACTGCCGCCACTCACTCAGCTGCTCTCACAACCCCCGCCCCCTCACCAAACACCCTGCCTTTTGACATCACATCCTGTATGGATGAACTAGATGCCTTTTTATGTGCATGTCCTCAAAACAACAGGTTGTATCTTTATTTCTCTCTTTCTCATCGCCTTATATCAGAGGCCTTTCTGTGACGAGGACTTCAAACTGACAAACTCACCCAGGACATGCTAATATAGCTCCAACAATAAACATCACCTCAAACACAGTTCTTGTTGGAGGAATCAGATGGATTTTTTTTTTTTCTCTTGCCTTGGGACTAATTTTTGCAATTTTGAGATTGAAGAAAAAAAATCCTTTAGGATTGAAGGCATCTAGATGTAGTCATTATTTACTCACAATATCAAGACTGGGAGAAGATGCGTTGTTGAATCTGTGAGTGCCTGTGTGCATTGAGGTGCCATATCTGATTTCTTTCGATATTTCAAGAAGCAATTGTATGTATTGTAATATAAATGAAGGTTTGTGGGATGTTAGGCTACATTGATATCAGAATGACATCCTGTTAGGAGATAGTTCAACTGAAAATAAACTTACATAGAAAATATAAAAAATACAAAGGTTTTTGAGCTATATGTGATCTAATTCATAACCTTTTCTCTGTCAGTCATCAACCTGGTAAGGGTTGCAAATGTTCCGGCTCACATTGGGCAAAATGGAGGGTTATACTAAAGACAGGACAGGGTCACTTCGCCAACTTACCTATCATGCAGGTTTTGGAGTGTAAGAGAAACTAGAGTCCCTTGAGGAAACCCACTTGAGGTTCACTACTTCATTCTTACTAATAATTAGCCTAGTATAGGATAGTAGATGCATACTAGGGCTTGCTCTCCTGGACCCAGAACCTACCCCAGAGTGTGGTGAAGGGATGGAAGGTGGAATAGCTTGCTAAACTTTGATGAGTATAGTAACAAAGTTAATGGAAACACCTGCTTAGTAGGCAATCAAAACAAGCTTCTCCCAAACTAATTGATTAATTAACCTCAACAAACCTTTCTCAGTGAGAAAATTATATGTATTTACAAATCATAAAAGTGTAAATGTAGACGCACAAGGAAATAAGGATTAAAATAATTAAACATATAAAGGTGCGAAGAGTAAAAAAAAAAAAAAGTGGATACGTGAGTGGTACGGCTCACGGCTGACCTCAAAATCATGATTGCTTTTGTTTTTCCAGTCTTTTTCTTGGAAGTGAAAGTAGATTTGAGTCTCTTGACCTATGTGGTCTAGACTATGATGACCTATGTATCCACTCTGAAAGCCGGAGGCCTGGTTCTCCAACGATTTAAAAGCAAATATTACGATTTTAATATGATCCTATTTGAAACACAAAACTCATTATATAATAAAATTATAAAAATCATTAAAATGGTACACTTTAATCTACTTTACATCCACACTTTTAAATTTACATTTCAGCAAGTTCATGGTTTGTCATCTATTATTGGTGGCTCACAAGTTCACTTACACCAAATTGCCCAATTACAATAGTTTCTGGTGAGCAAAAAGAAGCATACTAGGCAAGCTGTCTGAGGAAGGGCCCCAGAGTCTGGGAGTGACCCGACCCGAGTGGGCTGGGGTAGTTTTTTGCTTTAAGTCTCAAATGGAAAAGTTAGCTTTTAAGACTATTAAGATAACTGTCGACTACTGAAATCAATTGGCAATTATATGATGCCCTTATCAAAACAAATTTCACAAAATAGTGCTTCCAAAAATTCCATCTGTAGTTGCATCATGTGATGTGATATCGCAGGTCCATGTTTTTTTAAACTAATTGGAATTGTTTTTGTTATTGTGTGACAGCCCTATGTGGGTAGATAACATCACATTTTATGGATCATGTTGTGAAAATAGGGTTGAATCCAGTACATCTCCCAACCATGGAGCAACCTTCTGCACTCCCTGCCACTGTGGAACAGGAGGTAACTATAGTACCTTGACTGGGTGGGGTCTGAAGTGAGCAGATGCCCATGTTGAAACTGCCCAACTTTGGAGTTGAAAAAAAAATGTTTACATCCCTGGTGCTGTAATGTTTTTCGATCACTAGTCTTGACCTTCATGAACACTCTGTGAATAGGGGTGAATAGTTTTTTATTTGTTTGTTTAAGATTATTTTATATATATATATATATATATATATATATATATATATATTTTTTTTTTTTTTTTTTTTTTAATAATATTATTAAGTAACCCTCAGCTAATCAGACATCTATGCTACACCTATGTCCCTCCTGTCTGGATACATTTTTGATTACTGGGAAGTTACGCTCCTAAATAACGACTATGCCCATTTTGAGCCCCCTTTATCGTTAGTACGAAACGTCACGCATGTTACGTCCATGTTTAATACAGTCAATGCTCCCAGCCCAACTAACCACTGTCTACTTGCTTTTCCTGAAGAGCAAAAAAAAAATATATATAAACTTTTTATACAAATGATCAGTATGTTACTAACAACAAAGACATGAAGTAAAAGTTTCCATGCTCACTTTTTTATTTTTTAAATGTCAATTTGATTAATGACAATATTTTCACTTCTTGAGTATGCGTTCAAATTGTCTGAAATAAATCCTAAGCAAAATACAAATGGAGCTCAAAATGTTTCTTTTTGGTTGAGCTATCTCTTTTATATGTGAATTAAATTACATGATGATTCAAGGCCTTTAATTCTCAGCTCTTAAATATAAAGACTCAGGTTAATAAATTAACAGCATTTTTACAGCAGTCTGACGATGTGACTTCACAATAGCCACTTTTGTGAAGCTTGGTACTCCATAAGAAGTGGAGTGAAGAAGCCTTTGAGATATCTGTGTCTTTCTCTATTCTTTGATTGTCAATCCACTTTAAAAGTGATGTTTTTTTTAACTTTCTGTGGGTTTTTGAGTGTGAAGACTTTGATTGAAGAGGATGGTTGCACTGCTGACAGTCATCTTGTCTTTCAAACGATCAGATAGAATCAAGCCTTTGTTCATTCTATAGAATGTCCACAAGATAGACTCCATACAACAAACAACCACATTTTCTTAATGGTGATTCATTTGAGTGTGCTTTGAGACATTATTACTTTTAATGGGACTTAATTTTTCCAGGGTTGATATCACTAATGGATCAAGTAAGATTTGAGTTTTGTCTTCCTTTTCTCCCAAAGGTGTGTTTGAGGGAAATCAAGGTTTTTCTGTAGGAGAGCAATGTGTTTTATCATCCTCGTCATTGTCATTATCTTCATCATCATCATCATGTAATATAAGAAAAGTGATAGAAGAGATCATTGAATGAATAGGATTAAATGTTTTACTATATACTTTTATACATTATTTTCTTATCAGACTAGTTGATGAGTATTTTTGTATGTTTGTACGTGAAAATTGCTCTTGCGGCACAACCATGTGTATATGTAAAGAGGAGTATTTAATGATATGGGTTTGTTTTCAACTAAAAAGCCAATATATGCCAAACTGTGGTCCTTTCTTTTTTTCTAGATAGCGTACTAAGATATTTGTTTAGAATCTGTATGTTACTTCAAATTGATGACTCAACCCCATTTCTTCTACCCTTTAGCACCAAAATAGCTCTTTTTCCAATCAAGAGTCTCTGTACATCCCAAATAATTCCATGTTTTACTTTCCATGTCTCATCTTTCTTTCCCACTGTATAGCTTCTGGTGCTATAATAAAATCTATGATTTATCTGCGAGAGGTCACTTTTTGCATTTGAATTTATTTCTGAAGAAAGTAAAAGTTTGAAAAGGTTATTATCAGGTGTGTGGAGTGGGTGATTGAAGTGTTATTTTCAGATTGAACAGATTGTTTTTGGGCTTGCTGGTAGTTCAGCAATTGCTGGGTAACATTGTTTCGGATTTATAGGAACACCCTGAATTAGGAGAACGACCTTCAGAAGATTATTGAGATGTTGACGTTTCTGACACCTCTGTAGATTTGTGTCTACTTTAGTTTCCTGCAAGGTGTCACAACACTAAACCTAGGAGAGAGTATTGGGTTGAGAGGTTTATTGGCAGGTAAGATAGACAGATACATTGCATGAAACCTAAAAGCATGTCTGGATTTTGTTAAATGGTTGTTGTCCTGATACCATCTTTTCTAACGATGGACCCAGGAAAACATTCACACCAGCTAATCACTAACAGAGTAGCAAGTATGCTAGGCTCTGATACAGTACAACACTGCTTATTGGTGAAGGACTTTTAAAAAATAAAAGCTATTTTCATCACTAGAAAGCCAAAATAATTTTAGCTTAGGATTCATGCTATTCAGCTAGCACTGAAAAGACAAACCGGTCACTGCCCTGTGAGCATTTTAAATCAATAGTTAAAAGCTTCTGATTAAGTGGAGATATTTAACTAATTAAGAGATAATATGAATACCTGTTTTCCCTAACATGCTCTCCTGAAGAATTTTAGATAAATAGCATAAGCATCTTTAAGCAGGTATTGGACCAACACGAAATGTTCAGCTATGGAGATTTTCAATCCCAGAAGTTCCATTTACTATTGTAAAGTTATCAAAGTAGATCAGTTATTACTTTAAACACTCAGTTAGGATAAGTAATGTCAATTTGTTCGACAACTGAAAAAAAGTGCTCAATCAAAACTTTTAGTTTTTTTCCTTGTTCATTTAGCAAATCCTAGCATTATTAAGGTTGCTATGGAAACCTCAGTTCCCACATGACTTGCATTAAAAAAAGATCTTCAATTGAGTGCTATTGCTGATGCTGTGCATGTGGTCACTGTTACACCAAAATGGATAGCTTTATCTATAAAATGGCAGAAAGACAATAAGCCTAAAATGCTTTCTGGCTAATTGGCGAACTCAGTGATAAACAGAATATCTCTTCATGTATTTCTTTCCAATCAGAAAAAAATGTCACTATTTGAAAAAAGTGCAAATACCAAGTACAGCATGTGGTAGAAAAGCCACCAAAAGCATGGCAAGTCGAACAAGATTGAGTCGTTCCATTATAAAACATGTTTGTTGAAATTTGGCGTAGGTTAGTCACCACAGAGGCGGCATGTGAGCATTCATCTGTGACATCACTTTGTAAAATAAGTCCCGTTTTCCTGGCTCTAGTTAAATCAGTTCAAACCTAAGTCCTTTAAGTTCTAAAATGTTCAGTGTTGATTTAAATAAAATACCAGTTTTCACTCTAAACAAGATGTATTTTTTTTATTATTAAAATACTTGAGTAAAGTTCCTAGTTTGTTTCTCTATTTGACCAAAACCACAGAAGATCTGTAACCTTGGTTAAATTGGGTGAAAATCTTTTCAACAAATTATGAGGACTTTGATTAGCGTTCAGGATACCAATGTTTGCTGTTAGAAGTCAGTAGAGAGTTTATTACTTACAAAATACCTTATGACAGGTAGGCACGCTGCTTACTTTTAGTTGCAAAAATACATCTTAGAAAACCCTGAAAATTGTTTGATTTGGATTAAACAGAAAATGTATATGGCAATGAATACAATTAACTTCTTCATGCATTCATTAACAGTTGGGTTTCAGATGATGACTTTTATGTCCAACATGTTTTTCAAGTACACAAATGGTTTAAATATTTTCAACTTTACAAGTGATTAATAAACAAACATTGACCTTGAACAGGCCTGTTCAATTTTCTTGAAAAATGTCTGAGTCCTTTAGAAGAGAATTGTATAAATGTGAGTCATTTTGGGCTTCAATATGCTGTGACATTCACGTTGATTTGGAGGAGCTTTGTGTATACATGATGTGCAATATATTTTCATGAAAATTTGGCCTTTCACGATCAGCAACACCTGTTGGTTAAAAAATATGAAAGATAATCTCTTTTATGATAAACATACTGATGCTTACTCCCATAGAGCTGTTGTTTAGAAGGTAGCTTCTTTTCCTTTCATTAAAAATGGGTCAAGAACGAGTGGAAACACGGCGTCTCATAAACATAGAAGATCAGCTTACTTAAAAGACGTTCAGGCTGATGGCATCTATGATATTTGGAGCAATTAAGATATCCAATTTAGTGACCGTAGCTTTATAGTAGCTGTCTAGTTTCTGAAATTTTTGTTTACCCTGATTTGTGAAATTTAGAACAACTGAATTCAAAGGTATGTCTAAAAAATACTACTAAAAAATTCCAAGAGTTCATGAATGGAGATCGGCGTTTGGGGAAAGGCCCACCAATGTAGTATGTTGGCTGAACGTCTTCTGTAAAAAAAAAACTAAATATACATAAATAAAACAAACGTTTCACTTCACCTTGGATCTATCATATTCTACCCAAATTTGAAGTACAGTGACAAGCAGCAATTCATTTTTTTGGTCAGGAGCTGATGAAGTTAGGCTTCACACTCTTGTATTGATTTTATGGGATTTGATAGCGGTCTTTTCTGCACACACCAATACCAGTAAAATTATTATCCGAAAACATATCAGAGAGAAGGGATGCCTGAGTAAGCAATTACAAGATATGTGTGCATGGAAATCTTTGCAAATCTGTAGTTGTTTAATAAAAAGGGTCAGCATGTCTGATGTTTAAGGTACATTCATCATGAGTTTGGTTTACTCCCAGTCTGCAACATGATCACATTCCTTAAAGGCATTCCACAATGTCACTAATCCAGTACACTACTTCATTATCATGTCTATTTTTAGTTTTCAGTTCATTTTTGATAGTGAAGCTAACAATACTTACAGTAAATGAGGGAATAGGTCAATATTCTATAACCTAGATCAGCTTATTAACCATCTGTATAGTGATACGGTTGAATTAACCCTTCGGATGCATGCTTAGAGCAGTTAATATTTCAGGGCTTGAATACGTTAATATTCTGCAGTTCGGTATTCTTTAACACTCATCAGCAAGTTTATTGGGAGCACTTGTTCAACTGCACTGTAACAAATGTTTTAATCAGTCAATCACATGACAGCAGCGTTGTTAAGACAATGAGCTGCAGTCCAAACCAAACATCAGAATGTGGAAGAAAGATGATTTAAGGGACTTCTAGTGTGGCATGGTTGTTGGTGCCAGGTGGGCTAGGCTGAGTTTTTCAGAATCTGCTGATCTACTGGAATTTTAACACATAACCTCTTTAAGCTTTACAGAGAATGCTCCCAAAAAGACAAAATATCATATGAGTAGCAGTTCTATGTGCGCAAATACCTTGATGATACCAGAAATAAGATGGCTAAGAATGGCCAGACTAGTTTGAGCAACTACAACAACTATTTTGTATTTGTGTAGTTGTTGTGACAGTAGTTTGTGTAGTAGTAGTTGTGACAACTATGCAGAAGAGCATCTCTGAACCCACAACACATCCAACCTTGAGGCAGATGGGCTACAGCAGCAGAAGACCAAACCGGGTGCAACTCCTGTCAGCTAAGACCAGGAAACAATACGATGAGTATTCGTGCTGATCATTTTACCATATTACCACAGTGTACCCATCTACTGAGTGCATAAAGCCTGAATCATCTTAGAATGTTTCCTTTAACATGGTAACTGTACTCAAATGGTCTTCACGGTCGAAATATCTCAACCCAATAACGCACCTTTTAGTTGTGGTGGAATGAGAAATTTCCATCTTGGATGTGCCATCGACAAATCTGCAGCAACTACAAGAAGCTATCATGTTAATATGGAATACACTCTTCTGAGGAAAGTTTCCAGCACCTTGTTCAATCTATGCTACAAAGTATTAAGGCAGTTCTGAAGGCAAAATGGGGTCCCACCCAATACTAGCAAGGTAGCCTAATAAAGTGTCTTATAAGTGTGTATATACTTATAAGGTTTGAGAAGACTTTAGGGTGTTTAAAACTTAAACAATCAACACAAGGTATAGTTTTTAAATTATTATTCTTTGGATCATTTGTTGAATTTGAAATCTTACTTCTTTATTTATATATATCTAATAGATTAAAAAAAATCTGGTTATTAGCAGGTAATTACCTCTCTGTGTGATATGTTGTGGATTGTTTCCTGAGAGCTATATATGCCACAGACCTCCAGCAGCTTTGTTCTCTCCCAGACATTTCATGCTGTAATTCAATCAAATCCTGTAGTAGAACATTCGCAGATGAATTAGCACTAGTTTTGAGGGACGTTGTCTTAATGCTCAGATCCATTAAAACTACATTTTTGCAATCTCAATAAAGTGGAAAGGAAAATTTTGGGTTTACACTAAATGAGAGGTACCCGAGATGATGAGAGGCAATCACGAAATCAAACACTCCACAAGATTCATAGCACCTTTTCAATAGCATGATAGCTCTTCCTCACACACAATTATGTGTCTATGTGACTCTAATAAAGACACATTAGGTGTAGCTCTAAAGGCCAAACCCCAATGCCACCATCACTTTACTTCCTTGTTGCCTTTATGATCACGTGGTCTGTGATGTAATTACATAGCATCTTTACCCCCAGTAATTGACAGATCACAAATGAATATTGTTTTTTGCCCAATCCTTCTGGTCATATAAACAATGGTTTGAGTTTATTGGAAGTATGACCATTACATTTTTGCATCACATAAAATAGGGATGAAAAAGGGGCATCATAGTTGGGCATCCAACAACCAGAGAGTTTGTGGTTTTGCAAGAAGGGGGGCAAGAATCCACAGGGGGTGAAATGGCAGCAACATTCTGCCATGTTTTTGGTAGTCTCGCGTAGCCAGATCTTCAGGGAAGGTCTGGGAGTTTTAGCCTTTTTTGATCAAGACTGACATAACAAACAACCAATTCCATGTTGTTTTGCATAGTGTCATGTTTTGGAGCATGGCAATGTGACCACATCAACTGACCGACATGCAAAAAAAGCCATGAAAAAAAATCACAGTAGATGAGAGCTAAAGCAAAATTACAATAATTTAACAACAATCTTCTTGTATTGAATCGAGGGGCACAAGGCTAGTAAAAACCCTTTTTTCTCGATCGTACAGCTGAACTCCGGAAATCCAGACAAGTTCAACCAATCAGATCACTACTTCAGGATTCATTCAGTGCCTGCCATAATAAAACAACAAACCCATTAGACCTTTAAACAACATTCTGTTAGGTCTGAGGCTATGTTCTTGGTATCTGAGGTCTACCAATGTAGCTTATCACCACCAGTGTGTGAATGTTGAATAAATAATGCTCAGAAAATTGTAAAGCCTTTTTTGAAAATCTCGATTAGCACATTATCAATTAAAGGCATTATAATTAATATTATTATTGAAATTATGTAATAATTATTCCTTATGTTATAATGTAGTGTAGTGTCCCTCAGATATTGATTGTTTTGTCTTTTCATTTTTTTGATAATGGTAATAATTACCAGATTTAGGTTGCAAGAGGACATTTTTAAGTACTGTTTTAGTTCAAGTATAGATTTCATTGATAAGCAAGATTGGCGTAACCTCATTCAAATGTGTCTTTTATCTGCTTTTCATCCCATAACTTACTAAATGCCTATATTCTCAATACAAATGACCAATTTACAGCTACTGCCTAATTATATCAGTGCACCACTTCTCCTCCATACTGTATAGACAACCCTACATTATTAAAGCTATATTTCCTCGTTATCTTCCACCCCAGAGACCTTAGCCTACACCACGGGCTGCTCTTGTAGGGGAAACAGAGGATCCCAGAGGATCTGAAACCGATAAAAAACGACGACTGCAATTTTTTCCTCAACAAAACACTCCAGCCAGAGGTGTGCACTCATTGCACTGGTCTCATTCATTGTATCGCAGCTGATGTTTCCCCTCTCACAGTCAGTGGTTCAGTCCGCCTCCTTTAAAGCTCTAAATCAAACGCTATTCGATTTCGAAGGCATCCAGCTCCTCTCTGGAACCAGTGGAACGTTCTCTGTTGTCAAGAACAAGAGGCGCGGTGAAACAAGGCAACATCTCAAGGTTCTTAGGCGCCTGCCTTCATCGAGCGTTGTTGTCCTCCGATGGCTATGGACGGACTTGGCAACAATAAGAGCTTATCTTACAGTCGATGGAGTTATGACAGGTAGGCACGCTGCTTAACAATAACAAGTGCGTAAAGATAGCTGCTTTAGGGATAAACGATTAAGTATGCAACGGCTAGAAATATTGGCGCCAAAACCAACCATGCACGGTCGAGTAATAAAACGACTGAAGTTATTAACAAAGTTCACGTTTCGTTGATGTTTGTTTGAGATATTCTTTACAAATGCAAAAGTGTACTTAAATCGTCGTGAAATTGTCATAGTGGCTGAAGTCTGGATATATTTGCTTATGGCATTTGAAACAGGACTTGTCAAATAGACAGACAGGTTTGTTTTAAAAAAAGATGGATGCTACAGAGGGAAATGTCTTGGTTTCAGTTTATCTCTACTACTGTACATCTACACCTTTCTCAGCCTGGCTTCTGTGTACCACTGATAGCAGCCAGTTCTCTAGAGGTTTCATGATATCTCCCTCAGCGCCTCAGTGCTAGTTACGAACCAGAGCATGATGCTGGAGTTCATGTCTGCATAGGTGGCACAACTGAGGTTTCTGTCCAAACCCAGGATGTGATTGGTATGCTGTGACTGCTCTAAATGCTTCCCACTGGAAGTCTTTCAATGAGGCATTTCTCCATGCAAAGATGGATAAGAAATAGCAGTTGAAGCTCTTGCCACGTCAAACATTCACAGCTCTGTATTGGTGAGTTCTTTGTTAAATATATGTTTTTCAAAAAGCAACAAGGATGTGAACATGTACAGTAGGTAACTTTGAAAGGCACACACCACTTTTGTTTTCTTGCTTTTGTATTAAATGTCTGCTATTAGTTTTAATAGATGCAAGAACACAATCTACAAAACACACCCAGTTAAAAAAAAAAGTCCAATACCTGATGTTAGTTTTACACCAAGTACACCAGTACACCAAGACACGGAAGGTAACACAGACTTTTTTTTATCATGTCCAAAGGCTCTCTGTTTAACCATCTTCTATAGTAAAATAAGACATGAACGGCATACTTTATGTCCTTCTTAAATACAGTATACATATTGTGCTTTTGGTAGTAGAATAATGAAAATGATAGAAATGAAAATAACATGACATCAAATGAAATGTTTGTCATTTTAAATTTTGTTTTTGTTTGTGCTTGAAAATTATCATTATTTTGGTATTAGTTTAAATTACACATTCTTTTGACTCTTTTGATTTGTTTTAATATATATATATATATTAACAAAATATTGTTTTGTGCAATCACATATTCAGACCCAGCCAAAAGTGAAACACCTCAACCTCCGTGTTTAAGGGACAGAAGGAAAAAACCCATTAACTTTACTCAACATCAAAACCTGTTTATGTGAACTGGCAGCTTTATATAAAACTTGAACCCACATCAGTGCATGGATGTTTAGGTATGCTATATCATCCCCTATAGAAGACATCCTCACAACTCTTGCAATGTCTCCTAAAAGTAACAACATTTAAAAAAAAATTCAGAATATTAATACATAGTTGGTGAAATAATGAAATTACTGCTATTTAATGTTCTCGATTTGACCTTAGCTGAACATCCTATATTGGTCATTCTGTGGGCACATATGCAACTGTACAAAAAAGCATGTTTAGGAAGTTTACAAATATCCCCATATGGTCATATGTCGAACGCCCTCCAACCTCTAAGAAACTCATCGTTGTGACTCTGAGAGAACGTTCTTAACACATTGGGGATATTCTGGAAAGGTACAATTTCGAGCATGGATATGCCTCTCGATCTGCTCTCATTTAAGTTGTGACTGACTTGGTCATAAAAAAAACATGTTCAATATTTTTAAATTCCACTAATAAGCATTATAATACACCAATTGCACATCTGTAAACCTTTCAACAGGCAGTAGAAATCTTCCACACACTTCCTGTGCTGTAAAAAGGTATTCAGTACTCGAGTACTCTGAATACAATTTTCAGAAATAGCTTTTCACATTTACTTGGTGAAATTTTTAGATGGGTAACTTTACTCGTATTTCAGTACATTTTCCCTAAAACAGCACCTTATGAAGTACAAGCCCTGGAGAAAGTTGATATATATATACATAATTAAACCTTTTTTGTTCTGCTTAAAATGTTTTAATTTTTTGGTGAGTTATTGTACAATAATTAATGTAGAGTGTATTGGTGAATGATTGGCAGCATATTTAAAGTTTTATGAGGCATACATTATTCAGCAATGACTATTTATTTTTTAAAATGTTTAGTATTCCTGGGTACTCTGGTGAAACACCTCACAGTTCTCAGAGGAATACTCAAGAGTCACAGAGGAATACTCAACTGCATTCACTAGGTTTAATGGCTTCTCCATTAATGTAAGTGGTAACAGTGTTTGTTTTTGAGATCAGAAAGACTAATGGAATTATAATTTGAGTCAGTCAGCAATATATATAATACATTTACATCTGTTTACTACACTTTACCAAAACAAGGAATTCACAGAGACTGAAATTAGGTGTGAATCGCCAGAACTGCTCATAAAGCATTTTTGAGTGAGGTTAGGGCTGTCTTGAGACTTTAAGAAAGAAGGTTCTACAGAAAGATCATGGCCCTCTGAGATGGGAGCACAACGTACCGAAGAGTCAATTATTTGGATTGGAATGTAGTTTTGAAATAGCTTTAAGAGTCTGTATTGCATCTTTGATAGCAGTGTTTTTAACTTAATGCAATCAACATTGCAGATCCAATACCAGAACATTAATATTCTGTATTATGTTCTGTAAGCAGTAAGTTATTGATCATAATTTTTATTGTTTTATTATTTTCCGGGGCAATATTTGTGTGTAGCAGAGCATTTTTCTGTTGCATGAGTGTTTAGTTGTGTTTTTTTTATTGTAAGTGCTCCTGGTAAAGTTGAGTTTTTAGATGCTTTTTGAAAGTAAGTATTGCTGGTTTCCTGACTGGATCAGGGCGTTTGTTCCACCAGCCAGGTAAAGTGAGAAAGAAAGTTCTGTTGTGAGATTTCCTGCCTTTCTGAAAAGGTTTCAAAAGATGTTGTTCCTTTTTTGAATGCAAACTTTGGAGAGCATTTAGTAATGTCCACGCTTGTGAAGGTAGACTGATCTGGAGATGGTTTTGTAAGAATATATAATTGAATTTAACTTCACTATGATGAGGAGTCAGTGAAGAGAGATGAAGAGGCGACTAGCATGGGCTCAGTTTGGTTCCTTGAAAATCCGACAAACTGCAGAGCTCTGGATGATCTGTAAAAGCCTGAGTGCGTTTGATGGAAGACCTGCTAGTAGAGCATTGCAGTATTCCAGTCGAGATAGGAGAACTAGAGCCTGAACAAGATACTGAATGCTGCAAACATAGACATTGTCCTTCTTCAGACTCTGCAGTGATGAGATGAGAAATGCATGAGGCAGAGAGGGCACAGAGATAAATTGAAGAAATGTTTCTATTGCAAAAACGGAGAACAGCTGGTACTTCTACAAACAAAGAGAATACTATCTGTCAGAGAGCACTGTCTGATGAATGGATAAAAGAGAGAATACCTGGCAGCACATCAGACTGTAGATACCAGATCATAGTTTTATCTGAGAGATACACTGAAAACACAGAGCCATGGAAGGTTGGAAACAGTGCAGCATTTCAACAAATTTCATTGCAGGCATACTTTTCATGTAATTTTTATCTGAAAGCTCTTGTTGTGTCTATTGCTAATAATTTGTCTATATCCAATTAATTTGTCTATTATAAAAACAATGTGAATTAGTTTTTTTTCTAATTTCCTGAAGACATTTTGAAACGAGTTTGGTCCTTCAGTGCTTTCCGTGTGATGAATTTTACAGAAAAAGTAGGAAGTTCAGAAGTTCATTGAGCAATCAGGCATGAGCTGGCGATCGGGTATAATAATAAATAAAAAAAAAACATTATCGGCCATAACAACCATGTATATGACACATGAGTCATGGCCAATTGGTTGATTTTCCTAATGGATGCTAGGCTACTCCAATTAAATCAAAGGCCTGCCCTCTCGTGATTGACCAAGGTTATAAATCTCTCGTTCAAACCAGGCTCTTAATGAGTTTAAGCATCTAGTGTAATTTTGCAAGTATGTCTACAATATTCTTGCACAGGTTAATATACTTGTGTTGAGGTTATTAAATGTGAAAGCACTAATGCACATGCACATTCTCTCCTCTCAGAAATGGACACTCCTGTCCTGATGGCAGGAAAATTTAGCTCCAAAGTTAATAAATCGCTAACATCTGCAGCTGGATTGAAGAAAGATGTCATTGTACATTTGTTGATAGTTTTAACCCCAAATTATCTGTTTCACGGTTTTTCCATAATTTACACAAAGAGAGAGATAACTAACATTATTTTCACAATGATTTATTTTATGAATAAATAATTAATTTATCATAAAAAAAATAATGATCAAAGTTTTGCATTAATTTTGGTCTTACAGGGATAAAAACTTACAATTTAATTATTATTACAATGTATTATTACAATTTAAACAGTTCCTTGTATTTTAAGTTGATATCAGATCATTAGTACATTTTTAGTTTTAAATAAAAAAACTTCAATCAGAAAGTTCACTTCATTGCTGATGTGAAACAATTAGCTACAATGTGTTTTGTTAATGCACCAACACCCTAAAATTAAAGAAAATTGACTAAATAAATGACTGTAAATCGGAAACGCCAGGGCCATTTTTAGTCCCAGCCCAGCCCTCTGCGCAAATACTTGAATACTTGTAGGAAATCAGAAAAAAAAATTGTGAGCCAAATGATTTTGATACTTTTTCATGCCCGGATTGCTAGAAATAACTGTAAGTATAGATATGTATTTAATTATACTATAAATGATTTTCCTGGCTTTTGAATAGCATGACAATGGAACAAGCTTATTCTTTTTGACAACAGTCATAAACTAAATACTGCTAAGCAACACATGCTTTTATAGTGATTAAGACAGCAGGATATTTTGCAATTAACAATAGTTTTTATTTGATGTTTTTTTTTTTATAAAATATAAAAATGCAGAATGCTTGCTCTCTAAGAAGTACAAAAACCATTAAACATGAATTTCTATTTTTTTCTAGACCAAAATAAAGTTACTACCTTTGAACATCTGTGATGCAAATTCCTTGTAAGAATGACATTCAACAACCTTCCTCATCAGTTTTGAAGCTTCACACAGACAGACTGTCTAATCAACAAATCCCCATCCCACTTAGCACAATAAAGGTGGTTCCTGAAGACAAGTCAGCGGAGGCAAACTTGAATACATGTAAGCATTCTAATGTTTCTGTCAAATTAGTGATGAGTCTGCTCTTATTATCCAAATTAATGTCAAGTGATCTCATTAGGAAGCTGATGAATAGGTGCCTCGCAATGGCTATTTGAAAGAGCTGATGATAATTTATTCCTTCTTTTTTTCTTCTCCCTACAATTGTCATAAGAGCAGACAATCAATGTGAAAAATATCTGAGAGCCGAGATGATGCAAAATCAGTGGGAGGCACACTCTTCTAACATCAATCACTGGTTTAGTTGGTTTACAAAGAAAAACAAAGAACATCATATGTGTTCCTCTGAAAAGTGGAAACATTGCATACGATTTTAACGACTAATTTGTGATTTTTTTATTACTTTGTGTAGAGTACACTGATAACATTTCTCATGGGAAGGAGATTGGCCAGGGATGGCTTTTAATTTCTCATCACAGAGAAGGGCTAAATTACCTTTCAAGAGAGCTTAACTCTTTGGAATGAGTTGCCTTGTGCATGAAAACAAGAAGTAAGGAATCAGTGACTCTTTGAGTGTAGATAAGGTTCTTGTAACCTCAGAGGTCTTTTTGATCAATTCAAGTACATTCTTCAAAAAAACTGTCTGAATCCGTCTGGAATAGCTGTAAAGGTTCCTTTTAAAGCCTGATTTCCATTTATTCTCTTGGACCTACCTTTAGACCTTCTCCTGAAATTTGCTTATTTTGGGGGCTGTCCCATGTGTAATTTGGCTTGCTTAAAAGCTTGCTTTAGGCCTTAAAATGAATCCTGAAGGTGTCACAGGCTAGCTGATGAAAGGAACAAGGAGGTGGACTGAAGTAGAAGATAGGTTTATTTAAAGTGAGTAACACAATAAATTACGCCCATATAATACAAACAAATCGACACAAAGGTTGTGAACAATGTGGTAAAATGATACTGCAAAAAATGATGCGGAGCAAACAGTGATAATTAACAGCCACTTGTACTGTTATTCAGCTTAATTAGCTAATGTGGAATCACCTGGTTGACAGTAAATTATAAGACAAGCTACTCCTGAACTTATGTTATTGGATTAATTTAATTCATTATAAAGTAATTTGTCTTTGCAGAATGTGCTTAAGGAGGTCAAATATTATGGTAAGTCATAAACACATTTTTTTACTCTATTTGAGCTGCTTTCTCAACACAACAATTTTTTGCATTCTTCCAAATGTAGACAACAGGTATGGGATGTAGCAGATGCCTGGTTCAAAGGTGTAGATTTATATGTCTTTGTATTGAATCTGTTCACAACACTCTTTTGATCTCTACTGCAAGAATAATACAGATGGTCAATATCTGTTCTTACTGTACAGAAGGCTTCTGCCCTTCAGGTCTGGCACCTATAGTTTTGACCCCTGACCTTGACTCCTCATAAATTAAAGGTCTGAGACTTGTTTCTGTGGTAACAGTTCACCTTGGCTGAATCTAGAGCAAACCCACTATTGATCGCTGCTTACAGATTTGGTGAAAGCAGCTGTTCGGTTTTTCATTTAGCTTACCATTTGAATTTACTTGGCCATTTTTGCACACTTATCTTGGTACTGTACTGTGTAAGCATTTGTAAAATTAAACAAACTAGGCCAATTAAAATATTGATTAAACTATTTAGCTTAATATTTAATCATAGCATTGAGTCATTCTATGTGGAGTTAGCAATTCAGGAAAAAGTTTCTAAAGTGAACGTGAAAGTATATTTTGAGTGCAGTCTATCTGTCAACGTATAAATAGGTTAAAAAGATGTCACATCATTATATTAGTTATACTAATTCTGAACATTATATTGATTTCAGAACCATTCTTTGACACTTTAATAACTGCTTAAGAATAAAAAACCACTTGCTTTAATAAACTGGCACAATCGCACATAAGATACAGAAGAACTTATCAGCAATATAATTGCCACTTACAAGTATATGTGGTAATTGTTTTTAGTTTTTCAATGAAAGTAGAAACCCAGATCACATTGGAGCATCTTTTTTGCTTTTTCAGAAACTTTTTTTACTTTGTGTTTTGACTGTTTGAGTCACAAGAAAGCTCTGAAACCTGTCTGATCAAATTCTTCTCTAGGAGCCTGCGATGTACACTTTAAATGTCATTATAATGATTTGTCTACTTTATTAACTTTTCAATCCTTTTACCTGGTACAGGTAGAGTTAGCTATCATTTCAAAAAAGCCAATTCTATATGGTTTCATTCAATATTACAATACTTCTAGTAAATAGTCTTACAAATAGTCTAATTAATTTACAACTACTTTATTATAAATATCTGCATACAAATAAGAAATAAGAAAATAGAAATACATCAATATTTATACTGTGAGTTTGTATATGGCTAATGCATGCTTTGTGCTGAAATAATTTTTGATGATGAGGTTTAACACCATAAAACAGGACTACTTCAACATGTGGTTGGATTTTTTTTATATAAACGAAGGAAATGTAGATTTCATTTAAGTAGGTAAATCTCTTCAATTTGGAAAAATAATTGGTAAGAGCAATTGAAAATTTGATAAGGTGCAAAATTGATCACTTGACTACTGTTGGTGTTGATGAAGCTGCTGAAAAGTGCTCAGGTAAGATTTGTAAACATCAGATTTTGCAACCAAATTTAGGCTGATAAATATTTATGTAAGATATTCTTAAAATCTGTGAATGAATGCCAGCAGAGCATTTATCTAACAGTTAAGTTAACAGGAAATTGACAGGTTTCCTCTTCCTTGCTCAATAACTCAAAATCTAAACACTCTTTACAACCATTATGAGACTCTTAAGAACAATATGAGAACATGTGCCTTCATCCACTCTTGCAAAAATGTATTGCAGATGCTGAGAAGGCATCACTTAGGGACTCTCAAAACAGCCAATAGCTTTGCTCTGTTAGACCTAATTCAGGTCATCCATATTCTCCTGTTGGTTTAAGTTCATTTGGCAAAAGTACAAAAAAGTATGTTTTTAACAAACTAAAATAATGTACTTTATTTACACAGCATCACATTTTTTCCCAATGTGATGCTGTCTCTGGCCCAATTCCCCAGTCACCTCCCATCTCACCTGCTCATCTGTCAAATCTGCAAAACTAGGCAAAACTAGTCAAAAAATCAGCATTACACCTTTAATTGCATGTTTCTCTGTTTTACTATTATGATATTGTTCTTATATTAGAATAATTGCTAACTGCCAGAAGGATTCTGAAAGCTAACTTCACTAGAAAGAATTGTACAATGAACAATTATTTGTCCATTTGTTATCTCTAAAGGATAGAAAATAGATTGATCATGCCTAACCTTGAAGACAATTTAAGCTGGGTTAATAGTTTGTTCTTTCAGTTCAGATCCTCATATTCAGTGAAGTCTGAGGCCCTGATTTGATTACTTTGATACAGAGTTGTGTGGGAGTGAATTATAAAACCCTTGAAGCTTTTTTTAAAAGACGAGGCATTATGTTGAAACGATTAGCTCAGAAAATTATTCTGTTTACACAAAGAGCTGCATTTTAGGGCACAGGGTTCCTAATCTGTTCCAATGAGACCTCGGGGCGGATGATTATACTCAACACTTGTATGAAATATGTCATGCTGTGCCTGTTAAACATATTGCAGAGATGACGCTTGACAGCTTAAAAAGTGTATGAAATGGAAAAATAATTCAGAATTCATAATTTATACAGATTTTAAAGATCATCTTTAAATAGTTATATCAACTTTATTTCAGGAGTGAACAGTGTTCCTGAAAGCATTAGTTCTAAAACTACATTTTGGCCAAAACCTTTGTTGTTGAAAATAGACAAACATAAATCAGTTTATTTCATATTACATTCAATAGTTATTTTATCATGTTAGTTAGTCTGGGACAAAATTGAAAAATTGGGTTTGCATTAGTGTTTAATTTAAGGAACATAAACTGACTTATTTTCAAATTGTATGACCTGCATTGTATACTCTCCATCTTAAATATACATTACTTGATTCTGACTGCCATATAAACTGTGACATATGGGAATGCAACCTAGTTGTAAAATGTATATGGTGAATTAATGGTTAATTCCATTTAACATTAGTTGGGAATCTGGATAAGCCTCGAGTACAACAGGGTTACAACAAAGTAGTTATTTTACACAATTTCACTGGCAAAAAAAACAGAAATTTTTCAGTATTGTCTAACTTTTAATGCTCTAAGACAGTGGTATTCAATTAAAATCTAAAGATGTCCGGTTACACAATTTCACAATGTCTAATCAATTTCTAATTAAGTCAATACAATTAAAAAACCTTTAAACAAATGTATTGTAATCGGAATGAGCATATCTTTAACGTGTAATCTGATGTATGATATAAAAGCAGGGTTACTTTTTTAAAAATAAGCAGGAGTAGCATTGCTGCAATAAAGTGCTTTGGTCAAAAAAATAAAATATAGGTAAGGAAAGGCAAAGAAAACTTTCTCTTTTGATTCTCAAAGTTCTCAATCAAATAAACTGGTAAAAATCTGAACACACTAACAAGAAGAGTTTTAGAGGCTCTTATATTTAACTCCTTTATTTAGTTGCTCAAGGACAGAATTGAGCAGCCTGTCCTTCTAAAAACTTAAACTTGGGTTTAAATTTAGTCAGAGGCATCCTCAGACACAGGGGGAGGTGTTCATTGGTCAACCAGGAATAATATTTCAAGCTCTCTCCTCTGTCTCTATATTTGTTTTTGCTAGCTTTTACCACTGTTATTTATTATTAATTCCTTTGCTACCTCAAACTTGTAACAGCTTATTTTCAGGTTCATGTTTAAGATGTACTGCCCCTTAAGAGCCTTCACTATTTTGTGTTGGCTGTGGGAGATGTATAACCCAAGTGTGTCTGCGGATGCAAGAAGGAGACTGCAATGCTCTTTCTGTTACAATTACTTCTAATAAACAGCCAGCTCATGTATTAACAGCCTGTTAATAATTGTACAGCCGGTACAGCTGAGAGACAACATTTTTTATGTTTAACAAGTTTAAACAAGTTTAATGTTCAAAAATTACAATTTACTTCAACAATATTCAATAATGTGGTTGATTTGTGTATATCAAATCTGTATATTGTGTATATGTAACTGGTGGAAAAGAGCAATGCAAGTAGATTCTAGTTACAAGAACGACGTGAGCCCCACATTGCTAGAACATTTTATTCAGAAAGAGTCTGCATTTGAACAATGCATGACCTGGAGGAGCACAAAACCTTGGACCCCTGGGCAATGGGAACATGTAATGAGGTCCGATGAGTCATCCATCACACGTCATTTTCTTCATTCACACTGTTGTACAGTAACTGAGACAAAGGAGCCCTTCAATAGAATCTCAGCTAAGGATAAACATGGAAGGAAAGGTTTTATTGGTTGAAAATGTAATTTACTGAGGATTGACATAGTTATTGTAAATTATAGTTAATTAACTTGTACCTTTAGTTCACCTATACTGTTACATTATAGATTCTGTATATACATGTGTGTAATTGCATCAAAATTTAGGTAACGAACAATGTGCTTAATGGACTTTATTTTATTATTTTCAGTTGTATGGTGTTTTCTACAAATAAAAATAGACAGATTAAGCGATTAATCTATAAATCTAAATATAAAATGTTTAAATCACTAACGTGGACATCACATACATTTCTGAAAAATAAATAATGGATTAATAAAGCAAAAGTATCAATGGAATTTCTATTCTTAATAGTTTGGAAGACAACATCACAATGCCCGGAAATACTGTTCAAGTTTTCTTATCTGATAGAATCATATAAATTAAACTAATATTTCTGGTTTTATTATTGCATTTATTTATAATGATTCCCAACTCGGAGTAAATAGGCATTGTCACATTTGACCCATTTCTATGACACCCTAGTCAATATATTTAGAACTTTCTCACTTTGTGTAACGTGTTTTAGCTTTGCTGGTGGGTTGCGGCTGGAAGGGCATCCGCTGCATAAAACATTAGCCAGATAAGTTGGCGATTCATCCTGCTGTGGCGACCCAGAAAGGGGCAAAGCCAACAAGAAGATGAATGGATGGTGTAATTTTTGCTATTCATGGCAACCCCATGCAATGCTCCCTACTGACAGATCATTGGTGGATGTAATCTGAGAAACCAATCACATCAATTAAAGTGGCAACATCCTGCTTTTGTTGTTTAACAGGAAGTGACTGAACTGCAGTACATCGAGCAGCTGCTTGAGGCTGACTCCAGAAGTTTTCATTCACTCCAATGTTAAAACTGACCAGCTTTGGAGCTGAAAAAACAAGTTTCTACCCCTGGCTCTATAAGGTTTGTTGATCAAATTGCTAGTTTTGACCTTCATGAACACTCTGAGGGAGTACATTTGTTTTTTAAAATTATATTAAAATTGAGAGCTTCTGCCAATCAGATGTCTTCATTACGCCCATGCCACGACTTCCTGGACACATTTTTGATTCCTGGCAACGCCCACTCTGAGCTGCATTAAACTTTCCCAGAAACTTATGGGTGATGTTACGGACACTATGTCCTTGTTATTTACAGTCACTGCATGCGTCAATCTCATGCATGACTGACATAAACAAAAACAAACCAGGGAAAACACACCTTTAATCCAGTCTGGTGAAACCACTGTCAGTACAGCATCCTGTATCCTGAACGTGACATCTAAGTTTATAATTATTGTAGTCCTGCTAAGTCTGCTATGGCTGAAATGATCGTTAAGCTTCAGTAGTGCTACGGTGTAGGCTTCAGTTTCCAGCAAGAGCAAGAATAAGAACTGAAAAAATGATGAAATATGTTACTTAGGTGAATATTTCAGCAGAATATTTCAAAAGCATAACTGTATTTACATATACTGTACAGTTTTAACAGTTTTCTTTTAAGATACATTCCTTTTTTTATACAGAACAATTACAGTTTTTATTAAATGTTTAGTTTGAAAAAAAAAAACTTAAATTAGTTTTCACATTGGCATCTAACAAGGAGTTTCTGTCAGCAGTCTATACACCATTATTCCACCACCAAACTGCATTAAAGCTTATTGAGAATCATGTAGGAGTCTTAGTCTACTGTATTATTCATTGATCCCAAGTGCTATAAATCACTAGACTGACTGTATTATAAGACAGTACAGGTGTGATTCAGTACGGTAACGCTGACTACCAGCGTCACTCATTAATTTCAAGGTGACACATGATCTTCAGCTGCAGAGAGAAGAAATGCACTGTAAAAGAATAGGCTCTCATGTAAAATTGAATTATACATCACAGTACTCATTTCCTTTGAGCTTAAAATGCTTCCACCATGATAGTGAACAGATCCAGATTCAGAATTTTACGGTTTTGTACAATGCAATTGTGTATAAGGAATTATGTTTTAAACATTTCTGTATTAAAAAGAGCATGAGATGAATAGCGTATATATAGTAAAGATTATAGATACAAGCTAATGTGTCATTTTGTTGTCATTTACAGTAGTGTGATGTTCATTTCATGTAAATTACTTCTAAGAAGGATTGCATTATTTAGTTGTTTTTTGATGTAGTAGAACAGCTTTTAAGTGTAGATATTGTTGTATAATAGTATCATGAGAACTGAGACTGAACGCAAGACTATTTAAACATGTTGAGAAGTTCAATTCAAACTTTATTACTACGCTAAAATCTGTGTAATGAGTAAAATGAGATGCTAGCAGTAGAGTGGCTTTAATTATGAATTGAATATTTTATAACCAGAATATCTTTTGTAAATGCTGTTTGAAAATTCAAAATATGTTTTTAATCATTTAGAAGACATGAATAGCGTTTTAAATATACGTGGTGGTACATTTCCTACTGTTAAAGAATAATTGACAGAATTTGTAGGTAGTTTTAAATACAGTGGTGTCAGTTTAATTCAACATCTTACAAGTGAGGAATAAGAAGATTTACTCTTGAAATTAGCTCTCACACAGTCTTTTTGTTTAATCTTTTACCCTGCGTTTCAAGACAAGTTTATCCAATGCTAAACGACTAAGTAATAACTAAAAAAAGTACCAGCAAGTTTGAGTGGCAGAGCAGTGAAAGGCAAATCATGATGTCAAGTTTCCATCATGTTGTTATTCTAGCAAATTTGAAAGAAGGTTTAAAAAATTATTTCCAAATTCACAATTTGTGTTTTTCTTTGTTTTAATGCTGCCATATAATGCATTGCTTAAAAGGTTTATAAAGTAAATATTTGACCTCTCTAGACTTTCACTACACCTTTGATAATATTCAAAAGGCAGCATTTCTCGTAAACAATGTCTTTGAATCACCTCAAAAGGGTTTTCTCCACAAAGCATGCTTTGTATCTCATGTTCCTCCTCATGCTTTGCCACGTCCCCTGTTGGGATTTTCTTGTTGGCACACAGAAAATCCACCAATTTCAGACGAATAAATGTTCTTTTGGTAAGCCAAAAACACTTTTGTCTCTTAGACAAAAACACACTTTCTTTTCATTGTTTACCTGAAGTTGTTCTATGGTTAAACTTCTGGGTCAGTTTAATGCGTCCATTTTTCATTGAGCTGCATTAACAGTTCATCTGGTTGCTTAGTGGGTGGTGCTATGGCTAGTTGTCATCACCACAGCCATTGAGCTGTTTTGAACTACCAGAAATATAAAAAAGGATCAAACAAACATGCATGAACCAATCTAAATATGACTTGAATAGGGAACGATAGTAAACATGCAAGAAATGTTGATTTTACACTATACATCACTTTTAAATCATTTGTTAGCTATAGCCTGGCAATAACTTAAGGAATAGCTCCATAGTATTTTGATAAACTAACTATTAGAAACTATTTTTGTATGCCTCTGTACCAAATTTGCATTTATTTTTCCAGAGTACATCTTAGAGGCTGTCTTTCAAACTTTTCATTTTATTAAGCACTTATATGAGCCCCTGGAGCAGCAGCAGCAGCAGCAGGTAGAAAAGGGTGGGTGACAAACGGATTTACTTTACTGGTTCATAGTATTTTCTTTACTTTTATGTTTTAAAAGTAGTCAAGGCACAAGGCAAGAGAGATTTGTTTGTTCTCAAGATTGTGTTTGAAAATCAGTTTGTTTGTTTTTCATAATTTTCTTAGATTCTCACCAAAAGGGGTGAAGCTTATAAACGAGACATGCCATTTGTTTTCAGAACTTGCACTTATATAGGATGTTTAGTACACATCAGTTTTGGCATGTTATAGAGATAAAGGTATGCTAATTATACTCTAACTATACTCAAATGAAAACTAAATAGATGCGTTTGCAAAGAATCTGCTTTGTAAACAACAGATCGAAAGCGTTCCATCATCATGGTCTTGTTTTTAAAATCTCAATATAATTCATCCATTGATGTTTATATTTTTATTTACTCTGCACCGTGGGCAGCACCTTTTCATTTGGTGCTCCATGGCTCTCTTTGAAGTAAGGGTGTTGTTGAAAGTGTTTGCAGTCCCCAATAATCTCCAGCAGAGTCATTGATGTTCTGCATCATCTGAAATCACCACTATTTAGTCTAAACAGCATTTAATCTTCTTAGATGAGATATTTTATGAGTCTAAGTCTCTGAAAGATTCTTAGGATAAGATTTTGTGTGCCTAGTTTGAGGAATTGTTAAGGGTAGTTTCACTTCTTAAAAAAAAACACTTTTTTATTGTTTAAACATCACATTTAGTATTTACTTAACTGACAGAATAGATCTACAGCTCAGCCTGAGTCACAGTAATTTCACTTTAAAAGATAACCACACAAAACAGATGCTCAGTACATTTGTTTGCTAAAGCACAAAGTGGTTGTGACATTTGGGGTTTTAGTAATCCCTTTGCATCAGCTCTTTGCTTGACGGTACATGAAGGGTCGCTCTAATTAAGCAGCAAGCTCTTGTTTCAAAGGTCAATTTTCGTGGCCGATATGCCTCCCTGTTCACTGATTAGATGTCTTTTGTCTGCTAAACCTCCGCAGTCCCTCCTCCTTCTTCGCTCTCCACATCTTGACAGGACAGACTCCTGAAACGAGTAGTGTAGGTGGTAGTGTCATTTCACCACTAGTCTGTTGATGAATCATAGAGGTCTGACAAAGTGCTCGCCAATTGTTATGGTTCAAAGACGAACTGCATTCTTAGGTCTCACCAGCTTGGAACCACATAAGGAGCCCATGCGGCTTGTTGCTATGGTGAAGAATCATGGTGGAGATAAGGGTTGACAGGAGAAAACATGAGTGTGGGCAATGAGGCTGCCTCAGTAATTAGAATTTACTTCCTCAGCTGTGAGCTCTTTGAGGGGAAGGCTTAGGATAGCTTTATATGTGTGAATGACATTAAAATGGGCACCTTACTTTAAATCATCATTTTTCCCAGAAGGGCCAAAAAAGAAGCAGGGCAGCCTACGACAGTGCAAAGAAGCTAGTTGTGACCATGGGTAAACGTAAATTTTATGAGGTGTGAATGGAAAAAGTGTATTATTGGAGTTGCTTAAAGCTAATTCAGGCAAACGTTTTGAAGGATATTGCACGGTGTCAAATAAATTGCAACTCGGCAGTATGGGTTTAAGGCATTTGACTCCCACTCTCAATCCACAAAACACTTGATAAATGTCTGAAGAAAAGAAAAAAAAAAGTCCATCAATCATCTCCGTTTGCTTGCTTAGTAAATGATTGTTCTGAAATTCATGGATTTCGCTTTCCTTTGGTGTGGGGGTGGGAAGAAATAGGTACTAAACTTGGATTATACATGGGCTTAAAAAGCTCTTATATTATTGATATTATAGTAATTTCATTGTTGTAGAACCCCCCATTTAAGCAACTATAAATTCTTCTTCAGGAATGTTTTAATCTAAGAGATGGTTCACTGTTGTTCCATCCCGACTTCAGTTACTCTAGAAACAAACTGGTTCTGGGACTGTAACTGAATCCAGAATAAATATTCCAAGATGTTACTGGGGTAGAGAAGGCTTTATGAGATAAATAATGTTTAGTGTATTTAGACAAACAGGCCACAATCTCTTCTGATCATTTGGTAAAAAGACCTTATGCTTTTGGATTTCAGCTTGTCATCTAACACAACCCTCTTTTTGAAGCTGCCATTTTCAGTGAAAAACAACACAGTTGACCTTTAAAGAGTGCTGTTTTAGAGCAAGTGACAACTTCCTGCTTTCCCTCTGGTAGCTAATAGAAGGTTAGGCGGAGCTGTAATCAACTGATCAACCTCAACTCTTGGAAGGTGTTTTGAAATAAATCAGTGCATCAAATATGTTAACACACTCGTCTTAGTGTTCTTTCATTTCATAAAATATTTGTCTGAAATTAAAGTAAAATAGCGTCTAAATAACAAGCTTTTGTCAGACCAAGCGGTTTATCACATTAACGACCCCACTCATCAATATTGATTTGAACTGCACATATAACCGTGACCCTCTCGTAATTGTCTAACAGTCTTCTTGACTAGTCAGAATGTAGTTTATTAATAATGTACAATTATTCTTTAAATATATTTATTGATAGTGTTGTCAAAGGTTTAATTTTAACTTGCTTAATATTGGCTCGCCAAACTGACATTGGATTGTTGTTCTTCACACAGAGCACAGTAGGTCTTGGCTCCAACCTCATCAGGAGCTGAACGTGATGTCACATTGATTTAGCAACTAACCTAGTCTTTTGTTCATGCCCAAATTGAAACATTGAAGTGAGCCATGAAAATATCACATAATTTAACAAGTGCATAATAGGTGCCTGTTAATGCAAGGTGGAGAACTTACAGTTAAAAAACATATCCAACATCTGTGAGAGCTTTTTGTTGACGTGAAACTTTATGACAACATTTCTCTTTTTTATTACTCATGTTTTATATTATTGTATATTCCACTCCACCAATATTCTACCTTTTAGCCCATTTATTTGCTAGCAATTTGAATAAACACATTGCAACACCATTGCTGTAAATATGTTTTTTTTCAACTCTAAACTTTTTTAACATGAAAGTGAATGAGAATATGCTCGCTTCTGACTCTGTCCCCTTGACTCCGCCCCCTTGAACTACAAATACGTCACTTCCTATTGCGCATATGCGGGGAGAGCAGGAGGTTGCGCCTTGGTCCAAATGCAGCCAATGTTTTTGGGTAATATTTCTATATATCAAATTTACCTTTTAAAAACCAAGCATATTTTTTATACATTTTGTCTTAAAGTACCATGTACATAAATACTTTTTTTCTGATCATAGATCCATACTTGACAAGGGCAAATGCTTGGGTAATGAGACTGTATCATTTGAGAATTCAAGAGTTGATTGACAAGAAGACAGAAGCCTTATGAATTTAACAGGAAATGGAGATCCAAGGGAAGGTTACTTGTAAACTTTGTAGTAGGTGTTGAGCAGTTGAGGTTTACTGGCCTGCTCAAGCAAAGATGATTAGATGACTCCTTTCTGTTTTTTTTCACCACACACATCCCTATGAATGTAAATGAAGAAGCTGCACAGGTGCAATGCGCCGTAGCGCTTCCTGCATGCATATGGGTGAAGACATGAAGGATAGATTTGTTGTTTTAAGTAGGTCAGAAGGGTTGTTGTTTCAATTAGTTCGCACAGTAATTGAAATATGTAATAGATAATAGATTTTATTGTATGCATTGTAATATGAATATAAATATTTAAACTTCAGCATTGTTGAATAATTAATCTTTTTTGGAAAGCTGATATTAAAGAGTATTGTTTTTTATAAATTGGCATATGTGAGTGAGCACGGAAAAAGACACATAATGTTGGCCGTTTTCTCATAAATAAAGCGTGTAATTTTAGATTAACAAGACTTCAGCTCCATCTTGTGGCACAATGTTGTTATTTAAGTTTGAAGTTCCATATATGGCTATATAGCAGATTAAAGGGTTTTTTAATTCCAAATTCTGATTTAAAGAAATAGCATTTTTGAAAAACCTTGACCGTAATATTCTTTTTAAGCAATTATCATTAAGCATCATTTAATAAACAGCTCACTTTCTCCATGTAGCATTATAAGTTCCGAATTGTAAAACATAAAATGGCACAGATGACATGCAGAATAATTTTAACTGCTGACTCAGATCTTTCATTTTAGAGTTGAAAAATATAAAGTTACGTTTACCTATTAATATTCACAGTTTACTTCACTGGCACACTTTGAAGGTTTGGTAATGTAAGGCAATGTAATGCAATTAGTCATAAATTGCTTCTTATAGGGCAAGAAAGATTAAGGAATTGTGTTAACTGGAAACTGGTAGTAGAAAAACAAGCAAGTATGAGGTGGACGTGCAAAACTCATGAGAGACCTCAGTTAATTTGGTTCTTAATGGTATATTTATATGACCTTTAGCAATTTTAGCATTCTGAATGTTGTGCATATTTTCAGTTTTTTTTGGTCAATAAACGCTAATACATTATGCTTAAAAAATCTGTTTGTAATAGGTCATGTAGTAAGCTGGAAATTATTTGATGGTTGTTGTGTGTTTTTAGAATATTTCCACTAGATGCCAGTGCAGATCCTTTTATTAAAAACAGCACCTAGAGTATGGCTGGAAAATTAAAGCAGTCTCAATTTATTGTCTTCCAAATCACATATGTTTTGTTCTTTAGGGTATATTTCAATCTATCTACAAGAAAAAATGTTTGAAATGTAATTACATTTGGCTCCTTATTATGCAGTTAAAAACCATGTTGTTCGCCATTGCCACTGTATGTGTTCCCTTCTCTGGAAACCAGTGATAAGCCATCTCCATTCATTTCCATCACTGAATGTGAGTGCAACTACAATAGCAGAGCTGATGGCTGAACATGATGTGCTTCATGGACTGATATTGGGTTCCATTTTGCTAAATCTTTTTTTGGCAGACAATTAGTTGCTTGTTGCTATGGTGGTATGCAGTGTTATAGAGCTTGGGTTAGATGAGGCAACAACATCATCTTATTAGACGCAGCATGTAAAATGCAGTCTATCACAGATGTGGGCATTAGCATTGCTTTAGAAGGGCAAAAGTGAACAGTAATATTGCTGTGATTGTGATTGGAATTCTTTCCTGATGCTGTGATATTTCATGGGGATTAAATTTGGTATTTGTTTTTTAATTAAACATCGATGATGATTTTGTCAAACCATGTCTGGAAGCACAGTTGGACAGTTTCTTTCACTCTTAACTTATACAATATAAAAGTCATTCCTTCATCTTTTATTTCCCCAGAGGCATGTTTAGCTGTATGTCCTGGTGTCAGCACAAGTTTGGTGGAAGCATGCGAGTGTGATATAACAATAATATGAAGTAAAAATATGGTATATAATTTTTAGTTCATGCGGAATACAGGGCAGCAGGATCCTCAAATGATCTCATGTAAGTTGAACCTTATCGATTTGAGCTGAGACTGGGATTCGGAATATCCACTTTCAATGGAAGAGGTTAATTTGGAGTGGTTTTACTTATGTTTAGCAAAACATTACATTTATTCTATTTCCAGTGATAGGAAGCATCTAGGATTGCTATCGTGAGATCATTGAAGAGGTTAATTGGTCATTTAAAATAATACACTTGCTTGTTCAAGAATTGAGGCTGGGTCACTTAGAGTGCCCAAAGTGACCCAAATACATTGTTTTGGATTCCAGTCTAAAGAGCTAAATTCTGATTAGTTTTTTATCCAACAAAGGTCACTTTCAAATGTGGTCTAGGATCTGATGCATATCAGATTTTCTGACGCGCAACTTCAGTCTGAACAGCCAGATTACATTTATCTGAGTTTTGCGTCATCGAAGCCCAACTTAAACACAGTTTTTCACTGTGTTTTTCTTACTGAAATAATTTCAGGAAGGGCACAAAGATTCATTTGAAGCTTAATGAGGTCACAGTTGTTATCCGACCACTTTTAACTCAGTTTCTGGGAGTGTAACATAATATGTGGTCTTTTCTGTCTTAATCTTTTTCTTAATATTGTTTAATAATAAAAGTTGGCTCTGATCAGAAATGTACACACGCAAATGCTCTTGCTTAAAAGCAGGCGCTTCAGTGTTCACATCTGTTAGCAGTGCATTCTGGGGGACCAAGAGACGTATATAGCGCATGCTATTTTTAATGTCAACGAATGCACCAAATCAAATGTCTGCTGGTGCATTTCCAGCATTTTCCACCATAAATAAAAGTTAGCCACTCAGTCCTTAAAGATTCCTTTGATGAGAGTAAATGAGCTGAGTTGTGTACTGAGTTGTTTACATCCCAAAACAGCACAGACCTTCAAAACCAGGGCTTCTCACGAGCAAAATGAACCTCTATTGTGTTTACAACTGGAGAAATGTGATGACACTGAGTAATTAATAGGAATGCCTTACAGTATTTGAAGTTATCTACTGTGAGTTTTAACAAGGCTAATCCTCAGAGGGAATAAAGCATTTGTTGGATGGATTAGATCGTTTTATGGGGGATTTATACACACATCAAAAAGCCACATTTCTGTCTACACAGCTGGAAAGTTTTGATTTTCACCTGAATTTTCCTTTAACTTCACAGCAAATTTTCAAGGGATAGCCCTTGAGGGTTTCAAGCTAATATGGGTATAGACTACTACTACAAAGAGCCTACAAAGAATATAATACCTGAAAACAGCTTCACATGTAGGTAAAAGATAAATAAAACACATGAAAAACGATATAAAATCTGAGAATAACTTTGTTAGATTTTAAATAGCAACCAAATTAAACTTTTTCCCTCCTTTTTATTTATCCTATTGCTTTATATTTTCTTTTTGTTCTTTGTCACCTAGTTCATTTGATGCAATGACAATTACCTTGACAACCATGCACTCATATGATGTTACCATGGGAACTAAAATTAGCAGCACCTTCGAGTGGTTCTTCTTTGTACTTGCCAAGTCAAAAAAAAAGATTAGGTTCAACAAGGTAGAGACGAGGGCAGCATTGCTTGTATCACCTTATTTAATAGTTTATTTCCCCCCTCCTTTTTGTCTTTTTATGTAGATGTTACTTAATTTGTTATTTAAGAGATGATAAACTGATTTCTGTTTGTTTTAGTTATGATGATGATGATGATGATGATGATGATGATGATGTTAGTCCTTTTCTGTCAATGAAGTTTTTCAAACACAGCCCCAGAAAATAAATTCCACTAAAAATGATTTTCGTCTTTTTTATATCAAGGCAAAGCAAATACGATAAGCTATTTTAATAGGCAAACTATTTTGACTACTAGTTGTCACCTCACCATACCACTCATTAATGAGATTTTTCAGGAGGTTTAAGGTCTGAAATAACCTGCGACAGCTCTAAATGAAATCCCACTGCTCTTCATAACCAGTGTGCGTTCCACTGACAGTGAATATTGAGGGGGGTCTTAGCTGTGGCATCTTGGATAGCTCTGTGGTCCTTCTGAAATGGTTAGATCTCAACAAGATCAATTCAGATTTACTAAAGCAATACAGCAATATTAAAGCAATATACAAAGTTTCTTAAGTCAAAAAAATAAATGACCGGAATGAGCACTTTTTTCTCCTCAAGAAAATGTAAATTATATTTTCTCAAAACAAGCTAAATAATCTATACTCCAAAGTATAAACAAAACAATTATTCCTAAAATAAGAAATTCAAGATTTTCAACCTAATTTTAAGCATTTTCAGCTTTGCTTAGAGTCCGTTTTTGCAGTGTGGATGCTATATGGTCGAAAACACATTGTTTAGTTTTCAGGAGCTGTAGCTTAAAAGAATGACAGATGGAGTCTCTCAGGTCTGCTTCACCAGCGCTTTGACCGTACTGACATTTTTAGCCCTACATCATTTTCAATGCAAGGTTGTTGAAAGCTGAGGGAATTTAAGCTGCTCAGGAGCTCAGAGAGTGTTACAAGGAAAGAAAGATTCAAAGTCACACCTATGTTTACGTTGGTGAAACAGATGATGTCTTACAACTGCTTCTTTGATGAGAACATTAATATTCATTTAATCTGATGAACATTATTGATCATGAAGTTTAGATGCTTTTATTTGAAGTATGTTAATAAATAAACATTTTTTTTAATAAAAATAATTTAGGGGTTAAATGCATCAAAAAGCAAATACATAAATAAATGTTTGGTCTGAAATGTACTTAATAAGTAACTGCCATTTTACTCTCTGCAATGTAACTTTTGAATCCATTGAGCTAATTTTGTAAAGAAAATTTTCACAAGATGACATTACATGTCAGACCATAAGCCCTGACGGAATTTTGCTTAAAATGCAAGCAAGTTCTGTGACATAACTGGGCTGAACGCTTGTGAATGTAGCCATGAATCCTAAGGTGCTCTGCATCAATCTTTTCTCCTGCCCTGAACTCCTGTTTGGGTTAGTGAAAGTTCATTCTTCTGGGCTGAGAGGATGCCTGCATTCTTCAGAATGGGATTCATCCAGTTCATTGGATCTTCAGGCTTTGTAGATCACCAGAAATCTCCTTGACCTTCTTTAAAACTCACTTATCATTAGGAAATGACATTAGCGTCCTTTTTCCATTATTCAAATCAAGACTCATTGCTCTAGGCAATCATGTATATGGGTCCAAAGGAATAAAAGAATGAAAGGGTTCAGAGTATTTTCTTAAAGGAGTCATGAACTGAATTTGCTCTGTATTTTGAAGCATTCTCAGCTCTCCATGAAATATTAATGATAGAAAAATGCTCATTTGTGTTTTTGGTCTCTAATGAAGTTAATGAGAGATCACCAATCAGAAGTAATCACGTTTGCTTTCTGCTGTGAGTTTATGACAGTTTTGAATATTCAAACCTCTTCCAGATTTAGCCTATGTGATGAGCAGCAGTTGATCTCAAAAATGTATTGTGAGTTCTGTTAGAGATTTAGGTAAAAGAATATTGAAACATTGTATTTTAGGTAAATTAATATTTAATTCAGAATTGCACTGGACAGTTCAATACATGCAGATGAACTGCATTTGCTTTCAGTAAATTTTATTCATTCACTGAAACAGAAATGTGTTTTCCTGTGGTCTTTTGCATGAAATATACACACTACTAGCAACTTTACTAGAACTTTATCCTATTCACGAACATTTAGGAACTTGTGAGGTGACTTCAGAGCCTGTGGCTTATTTTACAGTGTTCAATTAATCCTTCACACCTTCAACACCTTACACCTTTTTATTTATTATTCTCAGGTTAGGTTAAATAAGTTGAATATCCCCTACGTCCTAAGCATTTAGGTGCGTAACACTTGGTCAGAAGACTCCTGTTCTTCTAAAGTTCTTCTGTATCTTAAAGGTTTAAAACATTTTGCATCAAAAACTAGATAATCAATAATTGCAATAAATTAAATGTCTTTTACAAACTGTGTGTCTCCACCTTTTATACTCCTTATGACTCAATCTGAACTCAGTTCATGGGTTGCTCGATTGAACCCACTCTGTCCATCAAGCAGTCTCACAGATGTTCACAGCTGACTTTTACGCTACATATCTGACCTTTGTTCTACATCTCTTATTAATGATGTTTAAATACATTTCATGCCAGATAACTTCAACACACATTGTATTCCTGCCCTAATACTTGTAATGGCCTTTAAATAGACATAAAAATAAAGTTAAAAAAGAATGACAAATTCCTGATGTTATACAAACGATCTTATTTACCACTGTAATCGATTGATTAATCCTATAAGCTATTTCTGACTCAAACCCAACAGAGTAATGTTTTTTTTTATTCAATAACATATACTCTTATGCATTGCAAAACTCTTTTATTTTGCTCAACTTAAATTATAGCTGCTGCTCTATATGCTGAGCTTAAAGAATTGCAATAAAAGTTTTGAATACAACAAAAATGACACAGGCATTAATTAGCATTTTTTTTTTTGAAAATGACAGAATTAGCATAACCACATTTTGTCATTTAATTTTCATTTCTGACATTTTGTCTTGTTCCAGATGTCCCTTGTTGCTCTCTGCTTAGATGCTGTGACATGGTTGTGCTATTATGGAGTTTGTGCTCCATCTTGCAATGTATTCACTGAACAGTCTTTTTGTGTTTTTTAAGCTTGAATTCATTCCATACTTGGAACAACTTCTGCCTTTTCTATGGGAATTTTACAATTACCATCGCACTATATCCAATAATTTTGACAGGACCTAGCGTCATGGCGCAGTGGGTACCACGGTCGTGTCACAGCAAGAAGGTCGCTGGTTCAAGCCTCGGCTGGGTCGGTTGGCATTTCTGTGTGGAGTTTGCATGTTCTCCCCGTGATCGCGTGGGTTTTCTCCGGGTGCTCCGGTTTCCCCAGTAGTCCAAAGACATGTGGTATAAGTGAATTGAGTAAGAATAATTGTCCATAGTGTTAAAGAGTGAATGTGTGTGTGAATGTTTACCAGTGATGGATTGTGGCTGGAAGGGCATCCGGCGTGTAAAACATATGCCAGAGAGTTGGTGGTTCATTCTGCTGTGGTGATCCTGAAAGGGAAGAAAGCCGTCATGAAGATGAATGATAATTCGGACAGGTTGCACCAAAGCAGATTGTACAGACTGAAAGTAACATGCCTATTAAGAATAATACAAATTGTAATCATTATTTTATTTTGTTGTTTTCAGTGTTTTTCACTAAGTTTATTTATTGAGGGATTGGTGAGGGGCTTTTGAGAATCCTGAACATGAACTGATCTGAACATTTGATGTTTTGGAGATAAATGTGTATTTAAAGCTCCAATCAGCAGAAGCTAAAGTAACCATTCCATGTCCAACCTTGACCCTGTTAATGTGAGTCGGTAAAGAGTGAAAAGTCCTTTTAGTGTTTTTTTCTCATCTTTCACACCTCCAGTTCCTGTCCTTTATCATGAGTAATCTTTGAACACAATCTAAATGTCAGTCGAGTTTGCTCGGCTGGAGCTGTTATTTCTGCTACAGGGAATTGATGCAGAGCAGCAGCCAACATTTCGTCTTCTTCCTGTTTGCAAATTTACTCCCCAATTTGGTATAAAGAACCCTCTGTTTGTACAAACTCTTCTCTTGCAGCACCCCAGCTGCCTGTCTGAGATTAGCAGCTACCGCTAATGCAATCTCAATTAGATTGTCAGTAAATATTTATCCTCATAATTAGAACAGCATATTAAAAAGGTCATCTTGTTGAGAGCCACTAACTGTTTTTAATAAATGGATGTGAGGAGATTGTTTTAAAATAGAGTTGTTGGGTTACTTCCACTTCTGTTTGTATAGAAGAGGGGACATAATTTTTTATGCATTTCTTTCTTTAGATTGACTAATAAGACAGTGGGCAGTAGCAGGACTATTTAATGTGATCAGAGGGCACATGTATGCGTCATCAATTTTGCTTGGAGAACATGCACAATTATTTTACTCTCTCACACAGACACTCTTCTTCACCATACTAACACAAAGCTTTGCATTAAAATGTTTTACATGCAAATAAAACTTTAATTTACGTTTCCAAAAACTGAATCTCTTAAACAAGAAATTCATGGAGTTGGATGGAAAACTGCTGCAATGAATGGTTGCCTCTGGCCACCCCAGGAGGCCAAAAACTGATCGTATAATTTTCTAATTATTCACTTTCATTGAGCGTGAGGAAGGTTTTTACTGTGTCTGTCCTCGTTACTGTCATCTTGCACTTTGACTTTAGAAGATATGCTTTCAGGCTTGCTACATCTCTTACAGAACCAATTTCTGAGGCGCGCATGTACCTGATGTTAATCACTCTTTCAGCTTTCAGGCTGCATGTAAGAGACAGCATGGAGTGTAGAGTGAAATATCTATCATTTCATCCAGCAAAGAAACTTGTCAACATCAGTATCCATAAGATGAATATGCACATCATTAGGTTATTTGGCGTGAAGAGAAGGAGGGTAAGAAGTGTGAGGAGATTGACAGAAAATTTTAACATTAGGGATTCACCAAAATGATTAACCTACAACTGAAACATTGAAATAAATCAGGAGATTTTAATACATTGAACTATTGATTATGACTGTGTTGTAACCTTTATTAAGACTTAGCATACATCAATTGATATCTTTCAAAGAATAGCGCTATCACAGTTTTATGAATATATTTTAATATCACATTGCAACAAAGCACAGTTTAAAACAAATTAAAACTTTAATGTTTAACGGAACTGCACTCTTTTGGCCCCTAAAATGATAATGTACAGCCCACTGATAAGTTGTAACATAAAAAATGCTCTCTTATGAAAACAAATGAATTTAAGTCAAGTGCTTTTCATTTTCTCTGTAGGACTACTGCAAGAAAGTTCATTCAGAACAAATGCAACTATATCTTCTCTATAGGCTTACAACACAAAAGTGCACAGTGTGTCTCCTAAGTTCACAGCTTTGGGGAAGTGGGTAGCGCTCATAAATTTGTCTTCTTAAATCAGATGAGTAAGAGTGCATATGAATGGAGTGTTTCTATATTACAATCTGATATTTGGATATTTGAACTTACTCAGTCAAATGTTCGTCAGTTTATTAAAACCTGACTTAGGCCATAAAAAAGAATATACATAATATATATATATATATATATATATATATATATATATATATATACATAATCAATCCTCCATTATTCCCAACAAAGGGTCTCTTATGCAAATTCCCAGTGAGATCCCGTGATTAGATTGGTCTGATAAACACGTTAGTTGTGTCTGGTTCCAAAAACACCTGAAAGTAATCCTGTTTGCATCAGGTATCCCACCTGAGAACTACTCTAGCCATTGTTTTAGGGTCAGTGCAGCAACATCAGTATCCCTTAAAGGCTTATAGAAACAGCAAATACAAATCCTTGCAGATGGTTTTTTAAACCTTTCTTACATTAGAACAACATCAAAGCAGACCACTAAATTCTTCTTTATTTGAGTAAGTAAACAAGCCTCAGAGTCAATAGGGATCTTTCCTGCTCTGATTCAGTGAGGCTAGATGCAGCATCAATTTCCTCTTTTGTCCAGAACGCCCACCTTCATCACCCACCAGATAACATGCATATGGAGCATAAAGTTCTCTGGCGGCTGTCTCAAATGACTTGGGAGGTTACCAAGGGCCTAGGTTTCTTCCAGGTCGTGGTGTTCCTCTCCTCGGACAGCTTGTCTAGTGTATCACTATACTCGCCTTGTGACACAGGGTTTAATTTTATGGTGAAAACTCGTGAAATGAGATTAAAGACCACCATGCGTATCATCAGAAATGATGCATTTGTACGCACGTCGAGTCAAAAAAATATGACCGTGAACAGGAGCTCACACATCTGACCATCGGATAGGTACAAATAAAAAAAAGTTCCGTTCTGCCATGTCATCCTGGTTTTTCGCAGTGCATGATCTCATGGTCAACCAATGAAAGTTGGCTCTTTTGATCACATGTTTATAGTACTTTCAAGACATTAAAGATCAGCTGGTTAGCACTTAACACTACCGTGTCCTAACAACAGGAATCAGCGAAAAAGAAGAATTGATAGTGAAGAGAATTGATAATGAAAAAGAAGAGAATTAAAAGTGAAAAGCTTATCAAATTGGTGTCTGTTTGTCCAGAGTTGTTCTGTAAGTCTCATAATTACAACAAAAACACAGAAAAAAGGGAGAAAATATGACATGACATTGCGGTTGAAGGATATTGTGCCAGGCCCATTGTGCCAGGCCTTGGACATTGTGCCAGACCTTTACCCGAAGGAAGAGCATTTTTACCATTTCAGGGAATTGATGTGTGTAAAAATGTGATTTTGTGGTTATAACCTCCTTAACGGGACAAGTGCACTGAATCAGTGGTAGTAACTCTGCCCTGTGAATGACCATGCTTTGATCAGCAAAAAGAAAGGCCCTGTGTAGACACACTTTGGGCAGTATATATTTATGTTCATTCATTTGCCACCGTTGGCACCTCGTGTCCTGCATAACTGATGAAGTCTGCATTATTAACAAAGCTCCTCATGCTCTGGCTCTGCAGCTGCTCACACACCAGCCTTGGCACCACTTGCCAGACCAATGCCACACAGAGACCCCCTCTAAATTCTGAACCAGAATAGGGCACATATATAACATTTTTCCATATGTGTCATTATATTGATTATTTTTTAAACTCGTATGATGGAAATACAAGGTGTTTGAACAGCAAGATAGTAGGTTCTATAATTTTAGGAATGATGACTTTAGTTTTTATTAATGGATCTACCCGGACTATGAGCTCAGTGTAGTGTGACTTCAAACAACTAGCAGCATAATCAAATATTTACCAACCATGCTGCTTATCCACCTGCTCTCACTCTGGTGGAGCGTATCGAAGCATGGATGATCCTGCAGCATCCCACAAATTTCTCTGGGATGAATGTTGGCATGCATTCCCCTGCAGCTTTCTGTAGGATGTGTTTGTTCATCCCAAAGAGCAACTTATGTACAGTATCCCTCTCTTTTTCGTAGAGCATTTGAAAGAAGGTCAGTTTTGCTGGTTTTTGGCTCTTCCAAATTAGCACTGGGTTCCCCCCTGTTTTATTTGATTGTTTTTGTGGTTAAAAAAGTAACAGCATTCTCTGTGAAAATAGTTTATAGTGAAATTTTATAGTTTATCTGCCCCATTATTTGTCCCATGTCCTATTTGTGGAGATGTTTTATTTCATAATGTCTCACTTGTTACTGAGAACAAGATGTCAGTTTACTAGTTTACCCAAAAGACATGATTTGCATCACGATATGTTTTTGTGTACATGTAATTTTCCCCAAAATAAGCAGGTCTTTTCTGTATGTTTTTTATATCACATTTACATTGAAGCATATTATTTTAAATTTTCTAGAATCTTTCTTCTTTTAACTTTTTGTTTGATGTTTTTTGTAGGGATAGTTGCCCATGTATTAGCTAGTATAGGTTCACAGTTGTTCTCTACTAGACCAAATTACACTCTTTTGTGTTTTTGTTGTAAAAATTGACTTATTTGTTCAATTAAAAAATTATCTCAAAATACTAATGTTTTAATCATGCAAAATATTATACCCCAAAAGCACATCCCATTAGAGACGTTCATGTGATGTCTAGCTGATCATTTTTTAATTAGAACTTGTTAAATTAAAGTCTTATTGACATCAATTGTGTCTGATTGACGTTAGCGGAAAATGTTTTTAAATATTTCTATAAATATAGCATTCTAATGGGCAGCTCGTTTATGGGATGAAATTATTTAGCAAATAATTTAAATCACGATTATTTTAAACAATTATTTTTATCGTAGTAAATATTCTGATTTCCCATTCATTTAAATGCAGTTTTCCACAGATTTAAAGAAAATAACTGATCTAATGTTCACTCTATTAATCTCTCCCTACAAACAATACTCAATAACAAAAAATAGGTACTCTTTCAAGTGAAAACACATTTAGTTTATAAAGGTGTTCATTTAATTGTTTTAAATTATAAATACTAAATCTTAAAATGAATAAACAAAGGAATTGGACTCAATTAAAGAAGAAATACGTTTTCACAACAGGAAAAGTGTGTTTATATCAAATACAGAGATTATGTTCCTTCCATTAGGTATTGACTTTTATCTTGACAGTGCTTGATTTCAGTCACGTCAGAACCATAACGTGCTAATTTTAGCATGCTAACGCTAGCATTTGTGCATCACAGTGTTACTTTCACAATATCTGAGCAGCACAAACTTGTTTTATGCAAAAAGAAGGGGTTTCCTTCAGGATGTACCCACTGGCTCAAACAAAATCAATCGAATATCATTACAAAACGGCCTCGACTAGAGAGAACACTGCTGCACACAGTCATGTTTATGTTCTGTATGGAGCGGTTCTCTCTGTTATTATCCACATTATTGTGTTCGGTAAACTTAACAATGGTTGTTCTAGATACATCGACCTGCTGCTGCAGTGAAATAAATAATGTAGGTAGAAATTCCAGAACTAACTCTGCCTCTATAGAAATACGCCTGAGACTGAGAGCACTCCAAATAAATGAGCGTCGGCAGTGAGTAAATGCTCTTACACAGCCATAAAGTTAATAATAAATAATAAAAAATTCTCAATTATGTAGTTTATATGATCGTAAAGGCCCGAAATAGATATTACGATCAAAATTCGATTCATTGCACAACACTACATTTAAGTGATTTTAAGACATATGCATGGGTATGCTGCAATTTTGTCCCCATCCACAAGGTAACATGCTTTTGAAAATACAAAACTATAAATCCTCAAAAAGACTACAGGTTTCACTTTACTCTACTTCAAATTTACAATGAACTCCTTAAGTATGCTTTGAAATTAGATTTTGTGATTAGATTCGATTTTGAAATTGTGCCTTTGTGATCATGCGTTCACAATGTCACAGTTGACATTGCAGGTGAATCCGGCTCAATGTTTTATCAGACCCGAATCAAACCAAGCAGCCCAGAACTTTCAGTTTTGCTTCATTGCGTGCATCCAAATCAAGTGAGAAGATTTCTTTTGTAGTGTGACTGCCCCATTATTCAAAAAAATATTAATTAATTGCCTAAGTGTGACTGTAAGATGAGGAATTCCAGAGGAGAGATGAGGAAGCTGATAACCAGTAAACAGTAAAAGAGAATTTGCTTCTGGCTTCTGAAGTTTATTCTAAGAGACAAACTGAGTGTAGTTGTGACAAATATGAAAGAGCATCAAACAAATGAAAACCTTCCCAGTACCTTGAGGAAATAGATTTATATTAAGGTTTAAATGTCCGCCAAAATTCTTAAAGCTTTAAGCTGGAGATTAAAAGGCTGCATATATTATAGTAAGAGTGTGTTCTTTGTTCCTGATAACTGGTAATGAAATTCACTGAAAAGTGTGAAACTAATAAACAAAGGGAAAATTGTTTGGATTCAGGATGTTAAATCAAAGACAATTACAATTGTGCTGCTCTGCCCAATGTTAATGAGCCTTGATCTGAATGAAGGGATAAATAAATTATGCTCCAGGAAACACATTTGAGGCTCCGGCTTTTCAGAGTCTTGTGTGTATGTCTACCAGAGCATCAAGATGAAGATCAAAGTACATAGACAAAAGCGATTCGGTCTTATATGTTCCCTGTTCTTAGGGCTGTGCACAGTTTAATGACAACAGTCTGATAGGAAGAGAGAGAGAGCGAACAAGGGAGAGTGAGAGAGAAGGGGAGGGGGGGTTAGCAGAGAAGAAGAGAACCACAGAGCGGCGAATAAGATGAGAGAGTCACAGTGAATGTGAAAGGACAAATTAAACACACGGAATTTTGGGCAAACGGCGAGACGGCAGCACATATGGAGGAAACAGGAGTCTGCTTCATGATGAACAGGATCCATTGTGAAGTGTATGAATGGAGGAAACGTTAGGTTTGTAGCTAGAAGGGATAGAAGTGCAGGGGATGATTGGGCTGCATGGACATCGCTGCTGCTGTCCTAAAGCCATTCCTCACACACAGAAATGAGCTCCAAACACTCCTCTGACTGGATCCCTTACAGGTATGTTTGTATCCTGCTGAGCTCGTGTTTGTGCTGGTTTTCTGTGGATATTGAATGACAAATGGAAAACAAGGGCTTGCTAGGAAAGCCACAAAAGTGGTAAAAGGTGAATTTTGTGCCCTTGTTGATTGTCTTTTGCTCTCTTGTATTTTTGTTGTTTGAGTGGTTTGTTTATAGCAGCTGATCCAAGAGGTACACTACAGGATATGGGGGTTTTAAAAGTGCAGCTATTTAGTTTTCTTTTGAATTACAATTTCAGTGAATTGTTGTTTCCATTTAAAAAGTATACCATAAAGCAAGAGCCTACTTAATTTTTCATTAGAGCTATTCAAAAGAAAATGCTAAAAAAACATATTTTAGATTGAATATATACTGGTTTTTATTTTTATATCAATTAAATGAAGACAAGAAATAACAGTAAATTTTTTAAATGTAGGTTGATAACCCCTTCCTAATGGCAGTCATTCTAACACAATAATCAGAGTTGACATGGATAAACATGGAGTTTTGAGAAGTTGATATAATTGGCAATTGGTCCCAGTAGCCGACCATCATACTAGTATATAAGCAACCTAAGCCCATTTCCCATTTGATGCTCAAAGCACAAACCTACCACCAGCCCCTATCACCTCTCATTTCTCGCCTTGGTCCCAGGTCATTCCCAGGCTCCGGGGTCCGACTTCGGACAACTTGCCTATTATGGTTTCTTATTGCTCGTCAAAAAATTCTTGCAACTGGGCAATTGGATGTAAGCTAAATTGTGAAACTAACAACTGGATATCTGGAGAGCTATAATCATCAATACCATTCTTCAAGGGAAGTTGACAGCTTTTTCCAGTTCATTCTTTACCTGGTACCCATACATTTTTGTAACCATTGGAACAAGATTCGAAAAGCAAGCTGAGTTAAGCCAAAGTGAATTTTATTCAGATTAGAAGGAAAAGTGTGGCAAGGCATCCTGTTTCTGATGGATCAATTGCTTAATTCACTCATTAGCAAGAAATATACCCTAATCCTTCATATGAGCATTCTTCCACCTACACAACATAAAGAATACCACTCCTTATATGGTCCACAATGTTTCGTATTTTGTCGATGACACGTCAAGCTAAACCATTCCAAGTCGTGTCATGCCATACTAAAATATGGAAGAAAACCAGCAATAGAGGAAAGGAGTGAAAGACAAGTCAGGAGTTGACATTAATGAAACACTTTAGGTCCACAACAATTGGATTCATGAACAGGCACTGAAGGTAGTTATGGAGCCATTACCACATTGATCAATTCGAGCACACATCTGCAATGTCTCGGCAAAAGATCTTATCAATAAAAGCATTAGGGCACCTGTGTTTTTTATTAAAAGTCCAAGTAGAGACCCAAGGTTGGACTCTTAGAAACATCCAATCATGTAATTTTGCTTGTGCCAAAAGAGAAGAGATAAAGTTAGTGAAAGGAAGAGGAAGAAAAGTCAGACTAGGAGATAACAGGCACAGCGAGTACTCATTGTGGTTTGTGATATGGGCTGAGCAGGAAAATCCCTCTACATGCTTTGAATTAAAAAAAAGTAATCCATCTATTTCTATGGGTGTGGATCTGGAGGGACATATAATAGGTGAACTTTTCTTACCTACTCAGTCATAGCCATCAGACACATTTATCGTGGTTGGGCTGCTTCGCGATAGAGGTGAAAGAATGAAAACCTCCTGGGGCCAGGTACTAGATCTGATGAAGTGTTCAAAATGTGAATCATATGATGTAGGTAAAAACCAAATGAAAACATAATTTACGTTATTGGTATGCGTCTTGAGTTATGTATGGTACATTTTGTATGGTAATTGCAAAAATTATGGCAGCCATAATTTTTAATGGCTGTTGAGGCTATCTGCTGCTTCATTGTCATGGCTGCACAGCCCTCTACTCTCTCATTGGCTTTTGGTTGCTATAAGTTACAAGGTCGCTTTCCTCCACTCTACCTCTCTCTCTAAGTGATTGCATCAGGAAGCACTTACAGCTTGTTGCAAAAGGTAAAGCTACTGCTTGATCTGCTCTGGAGGCTCATCTACAGCCTTTGTGTGTGCCTCTGAGCCTGTGCTTTGCTTGTGAAGATTAGCCCTTTCCCTACCTCCAGTTTCCTGTGAGGGTCCTAAGGGAATGGGACTTGAGTGGATTTCTGTCACAGGAGGAGTTCAAGGAAGGAATGACGAATATATTCTTGCTATTAAATGTGAAAAAGGAAAGTTCCCAATCATTTTGTGCAATTCTTCATGGTTCCAGCCTGAAATTCTTTCAAATGCCTGAGGTTCAATCTTTTCAAATTTAGAAAATTGCTTGTATTGTTTTTACTTCACTAGCTAACTCTTATTTATTATTGCCTAGCCTCACAAGTGAAGATACAAGCATTGGGAAGGGTACTAGACAAGCTGTTCAAGTAAGGTGTCTGGGAAGCTATCTGAGACTAGAACATACCCAAGGCGAAGGCGACATAGCTTGCACAAATGTTTATAGTCCTCCCTTAGGAATCAGTAGGATGCTCTCAATGGAGGATGGTTGTAACAAGTGGGCGTGGCTGGGACTTGATCCAGATTGCTGGAAAGAAAACACACTCATACACAAAACAACCACAGATAAACAACATTAATGTTTCTGATGGTTTTAACATGTAACCCATCCCTATTTTTGTTATTTGGATGAAACTTGTGTTGAGCTGCCAGTACTGTAGGGGGACCTAAAAACAATAGGAATAACTTGATTAAGATGTTTTATTTCCATTCAGAATGGTGTGATAACATCTCAAACTATTTGTTATAAAGTGTAATTTAAGCTTTAATTAACTACTCTTTATTTTACCTGTGTTCTTTCTAACTTGAACTAAAGTTTGTTTTTGAGATTATAACAGAAACAACAGGACTAAAACAAATGTTAGTCAATCAAACAATAACAAATTGCTAAATTTCACTTGAATTCTTAAAATATCAAAGTTTCAACATAAAAACATTCATGTTTTCAATTTTTAGTCTAGAAGTCAACATCTTTTTTGCGCTCCAACCCTAATGTATAGAGGTCTGCAATCAGGCTATGATTTCACTAATTAGCATTCATCATCCCAGACCAAGATCTAATTATCTTTAATCATATCAACACAAACTGTCTTCATACTCTATAGCTCCCTTCTATTTATGTAGGTCAAAGATGAAAAGGTGTTTTTACTCAGTTTTAATCATTTAAATCTGCAGTCTGGTCTTTTGCTTTTTTGTGTTTAATTTTCTCTTAAACATAAAAATCTGTCTGAAAGGTTGTCCAATAGATATGTGGTTAGTTTGACTGGAGAATTCCTTGTGAGATTTAGTCAGCTATTCTCATTCAAAGAAAGTAGGTCAACGATTAGATTAGCAGCAATAGAGGGATCTGCTTTTAATGGCTGGCATATAGACAGACAGAGAGATCTCTCTTTATGACGATGCCCCTTTTTGCCACCACACAGAATAGTAAATTAGACTGAATATCTAACATATATTATATAGCATGCACTTCTCATATTGTCCCCTTGGACTTTTAAGGTTCTATCTAACATTTTGCTCAAAGTAGCGATATTTATATCCTTTAAATCTTGTTTATATAATGTAATATGTTTTGTAAAGTTACTTGCACATTTTGACTTTTTATTTAAAAAACAAAAAGGTTCTATCTGCATTTGCTACATGAAACGCAAAAACTTTGATGCTCGATGCCATAAACCCCCTTCTGTAATTCCAAGGGGACAATACGTCTGCCTCATGCTTCGCTATCCTGGTGCGATTGACATCTCATCTGCTTCAGATTGATGGGAATTTCTGAGAAAAATATATGGAGCTTAGAGACCATGCTGGTTGACTCAGCTGGAGCTTTTGCACGGCAATCACCAAATTCACTGCCTTCAACACTCTAATACAGACTTCTGGGAGGTCAGATACCCTTTCTATGGATACACGCTCAGAGAGAGATGGGGTTATGGACTCTGTTTTATATCTCCAAAAGTAGAAAGACAAGTACTATAACTTGTTTTCCACTCGAAGGAAGTCTGCTGGTGGGCAGATTGATTCATTTCAGAGCACATTTAGTTATACTAGCCTAGAAAAAATTGGCAAAACAGTTCAAGGGTATTTACAATAGTACAAGGGTATATACAATAGCAGTTTTTTATATAATCCGCTGAATTGTAAAGAACAGACAAAGCACAATGATTTTATAATTTTCTCTCTTTTAGAAATGTCCGTGGATATTGTCATAAATTCTGACGCAGTGCATTGAATATGTGCGTATGAAAGACTTTGTGTTTCTGGTGTGTTTGTGTATTTGTAGTAGATTTTGGCCTTGTTTGAGCTATATTTTGTTTGCTATTTGTTTGTTTGTTATTTTGTAAGTAAGAGAGCAGATTTTTTGTTTGAACAACATTCTCATAAGAATTACCCTGTGGCCATGTTCCAGGAAGACAAAGCCATGATTTATCAAGCCAAGTTTGTCAAAGGAGACCTCGTGTTTTAGTATTAAGTATTTTCTGACTGATAAATTTTTTTATAACCCATTTATGTGATGTGAAAATTAAAAGTAAAAGTGTAGTGTACTGTAAACCTGTACAGATTATAAGAATGGCAGACTCATCTGACAGGCCGTGGATAAAAAAGCAGACATTTCCTCATATGACAGTTTCACGCTTCACCCTTGTATTTGTAATCCCATTATCAATTAAATAATTCACACTAGCTGACAATAATTTCATTAATTTTCACGCTTTTATTATAAGTTGCCAATCATGTTATAGTTTCATCAGAAATTATGCTGCAGTGCACTGCATTTTCTTACAGCTTTAACAGCTAATTGCAGGGCACACAAAGTGAGCTGTCTTGTCATGTGCAGCTTGAAGGTGACTGAGTGAAACTCGTGTGCACATAGTAGACAGCTGTCAGAGTGCATCAATTTATCAGACTCTCATTAGAAGCATTCTATTGTCATTATCTGCCAGTTCTATTGGAAATGACACCCTTGATTGCAGACATCATTGTATTTTTCATTTATTTGAACAGTATTAGCATTACCTGATGACCTTGTTCAGTTTGTATTTAATGGTAATACTTTTAATCGAAAAACAGTTTGAGTCAAAGGGCTTATTTCACCTTGGAGTCAAGTTGCAATGAGTTTCAATTTGCCATTTTCATAGTTGATATTTTTATGGTTTCTCTCGCCTTTGGAATGCTTTCATTCATAGTGTGTTCATTTGTCATGGAAACGCTGTCATTGATGAGTTGTCCCAGCTACTGTGAAGTCTTTAAATAAGTGGCAGAAAGGTCTCTAGTTTATCTTGAAAATAATGGAATTTTAAATTTTTTTTTATAATAGTTGGTCTAAAATAAGTGTGTTTCACGATGTTTGAACAAAAACACTTTGTACACCTCTGGCCCTCCAGGGCTGTATTTGGAGACCGCTGATTTTGTGATTTTAATTAGCATTTTGGAATCTATAAAGCTTCCAAACCATTTTGCAATCTGCCAAAAGCAGTTTTACCATATCATCGTCATTGATTCTCACCAGACCAATAGCATGTCAATTGAGAATATTAAGAGATTTCATGTTAATGTGTTAAAGAAATGTGCTCAAATTAAATGTGTTAATAATTTTTTTTAACAAAAATAATAACTGTAGCAATTTCATATGCCCTCGTTAATTTTATTATATAATTATTCCTGTCACAATGCTGAAATATCAAGTTTACACAATGAACAAATTGTATAAAAGTATTGTAATAATGCATTGTTTTAAAGGTTTACAAGAAACAGATAAAATGCACTCACTGTTAAATAATTTACTCCCATGTGACCTAATTGTGCATAACTTATCAAAAACTAAAATCATATAGAGATTCTAAATATGTTCCTATTTTCCTTCTGAAATTTTCTTAAAAAGCATGCTTTCCATGAGCTTTATTGATTGGCGTGTTTGCAAAGGCTTTTCCACAGTGCCCTTGATCTGTCAGTCCTTCTGTGTACATGACCAAGCTCATCCTCACAGGAAGCCCTCCACATGGCTTTTAATTAACACTGCTTTTGGTTCAGCCAAAACATGCGATAGAAAGGCACAGGCCTTCTAGAGGGAATGTGTCATGGCTGATAAACGGGTATGAGAGGAGGCACAAGCTGCGCACAAAGACCTCCCTCCTCTGAGAACCTGAAAGTACAAAATGAGTCATAGGTATGATCAGAAAAGCATCGGTACCTGTGTTCTTTGAAGCAATAAAGCTACCATGGGCTATTTATAGGCTGAGCTTTGAATAGAAACCAACTCCTCTGGTTTAAAATAAATGTTTAAGGGATGCCATTCATTAGTTATTTTATTTATAAAATATGTGAGCTAACTAGAGCAGTAGTGCCATCCAGTTAGGTAATGATATAAACCAGTGGTTCTCAAACTGTGGTACGCCTACCACTAGTGGTAATTGAAAAGATCTTGGTGGTACGCAACATCAAAAACAAAAACAAAAAACACTGCGGCTGTCATTACTGTGGATGTGGGTGTCTGGACTATTGGTAGATTTCTTTTTTGAAGGACACTGTCCACTGATATTGTCCAATGAAATCACAGACCCCTCCCTCCAGCCTTTGGGTAAATCTGCTGTTTGACCGTCCAGAGTAGCTAGAATAAGTTTGATCGTGTTTGATAACTGAGAGCAATGCAGCTGCAGACCCGGGAACATGCTTCACCTCAGTCCAATCTCACATCGAGTTTCATTTTAAACAAGAGACATTCCTACACAGGTAAATCATATAATGTTACTTTGAGGTTGTTTAAAAGAGGTTGTTCTCTCACTCATGACAGCATGAAGATGTTCTCTTTTAAGTTAATCAGACGTTAGCGTAGAACTTAATTTATCTTTAATGTCTGCAGCTGGAATCAAGAAAGATGTTATGGTTCAAGATTTATATATAAGTTTTGTCCCAAAATTGTTTGGTTATAACCCAAAAATGCACAATTTTTATGAGACTTAAGCAATGATTACAGCACGAGTTTATGCTACACTCTACTAATGTAATACAATCGCGGACCTGAAAAAACCCATCTGAGAACAATATCTGAAGGTTCAAACACAGCCTCACAATCATCATATGTCATACCAATATTAAAACTCTTGAAAGAACTCATGATTATATTGAAAGCAACTGAAAGTAGAGCTAATAACGTTCCCTAATTTACAGAGAGAGAGGGAAGAGGAGGGAGAGAGAGAAAGAAGAGAGAGGGTGGAGGGAGAGAGATAGAGGAGGGAGAGAGAGATGGAGGAGGGAGAGAGATAATTAAAAAGCCGATTTTTTGCCATTAAACTTGATACTTTTAAAATGTGTAATCATTACATTCAGGCTGTTCAAGCTGTGTACTGCTGCTAATTGAATACATATATTTATTATCAGTAATATTATCTCTTTTTAAATTAACTATAGCTGAACAGGAAGGCCTATACGCTGTGGATATACTGTACTCGTGGATTTTAATGTTGCTCATTATGGAGGTACTTGGAGTGGCAAATTTTTTTCTGAGGTGGTACTTGAAAAATTTTTGAGAACCAACCACTGATTTAACTGTTGGGGACTTCATTTGTGAAGGTTTATTGATGAAATCACTGGTGTATTATACTTCTCTTGATAGGAGCCATGCTGTCTGGGCTTTTCATCTTTGTTTCTGTGTGTGAATTGACATTGATCTTGTTTTTGTCCTCCTGCAGCACCTTGGATGATGAGGGAACAACTCTTCGACAGCAGAAGCTGGACAGACAGGTGAATCCTTCTTTCTCCTAATTTCAACACTGTCTTTACAGAGATCTTGTAGCAGGAAATAAATGAGTTCAATAGAATGGAGTACACAATGCAATAGAACAAGAACACCATGAGAAAGAAACCATTCAAAGTGTAAAAACATCATTAACACATGCTTTATTAAGATCGTGTCCTATCCTGTTCATTGTTCCCCAGCCTGTTCATGGTTTAGGTTTATAATTCCCACATTAAGTTATTAATTCCCACGTTTTGCATCCTTATGGTTATGCTGTGTTTTAGTTGTTTAGTTGTTAGTTGTTTAGTTTATTTTCATCATCTAACATGTCATGTTAAACTCTATTGTTCTGCTACTCATGTTGGGATGTTTACCGGAGTACACGTGCACCATATTCTCTGGGACTGTAAGCTTATTTCCATTAAATTATAATTTAACATATTATTACTTACTTGATTTTTTTTTGATTTTGTGATATTTTAAATTGTTTGTCACATTTTTTTACAATAAGGATTTTCATTTTCTCTCTCATTTTATGTTTTATTTTTAGGTATTATAAAGTCGACCTTGTACTTACTGGAGTTTTATTTACAATTGCAGTAACATTGTTTTTTTATTTTTTTAAGTTGAGATAATAATGCTTTATTCACTCTGAATAGCAGAAAAGCAGAAATGGTAGATGTTTTCTATGTAAAGTCAATTAGAATACATTAGAATGCCAGGAAAAACATGCTACCCGAGAATATATTGATTGCCCTAGTTCACTCTTGCTCATATTTGCCTAGTAACGCAAGTGAGATTGGCATGCAATAGAGAAGTGTACTTTGCGTGCTGCCCAAGAAAGGAGTCTGGGACCAGGAGGGGAACCTGTGCCTGTAAAATGCCCCCGCATGTGGCAAAGGGGTGGAAAGAGGGATGGTTTGCACAACGTATATGTTGTCTCATAGTTCATGTACTGTGAATATCGATAAGCAAGGCCTTATGATTGGATGGTCAATTATCAGCCATGCTCCTCCTGCACTTATGTTAATTGATTATTAACCTCATCTGTTGCTATGCTGAGCAGGCTTTCTTGCGGTCAGGGGAGAAGCAGAAAATCAGGGTTGCCAGATCTGAGCTACAGTTTCCAGCCCAAACTTAATGTAAAACTCGCCCACATCAACAAAAGACCAGCTCAAATCTCCACGTAGCTGAAAACTTATGTTGAATGTAAGAAATATACATAGTCTGATAAAGGGCATGACAATATAAACATAAAAAAGAGAATACATTTGTTTACTTTAACAGTTGCAACAGTATTTTTTCTCTGTAATACATTAGAGCAACGGTCATAAAATATACACACTATCATTGTTTTGAAGCAGTCACTAGCCAGTAACATTGCAAGTGTATTATTCTGTCTTGTGTGTTTACCATCAACTGTTTCATGTGAAGTTCTTGTGTGTATACACAATGTAGCTTTGCAGCAGAGTACAGTATGTCACTCTTTCATAGCAAAAAGATGCAGAACAATCTCCTTGCCAGAAGATATTCTCAGAATTTTCATTGGCTGACTGTAATTATGGGTTTTACAGCAGCTAATGACATGCTTCTGCTGTAATAATGTTGTGTTTTTCCTTGATGAAGGGGTAGCATTTGCCCTGCCACATGCTATCACTGGGGAAGTGCACTTTTTCCGCATGAACGGACAGACCTGATTTCAACCCCAACAGTGGATGAAGGATTTCTTGAATTTTTCATACACTCCAGCAGTGGAATGCCATTGCTTTACATAACATCAGGTTGCTGAAAGAATGAGAATGTAGCGAACTGAAACGATTCTAGGTTGAACATGCAACCGAATATGAAGAGGAGGGAAGACTCGTTGAAACAGTTGTGAAAACTAACCAAGTAGAAAAATAGCAATACAGTCTATGTGCTTCAGATAACTGTCAACTTGGTTTCTTTTTGGGGTTAAGATTGTTCAGCATTCATTGACTTTACTAAAATAAATACACTTAAAGATAAAAATATAGACCGTTTATTTAAAGAGATCCTATTATGGTTTATTACATTTTTTTTCATGTGGAGAGCCAGTTTTTAGATTTTAAAGAACATTTAGATTTTGATTTAGATTTAGCTATAGCTTTTTAGAAGAAAGAGACTCTCCACTGACAGTAAAAAATACTGCCACCAGTTGGTAAATATTTGCATCCCATCATAAATTCCACTTGCGAAGATGATTACATTCAAGTGAGCTGCGCTTTCTTATCTCTCATCATTCAAGATCTACCGATTTTAAGGTGCTTATCTGTTACAGTAGGAACTGGAAACAATGAGACGAGATGGAAAGATGCCATTCTGTGGATCGCATTTAATTAGCATTTTCCTTTCCACGCGGCATGCATCATCCAAATACAACAGTCTTTGTGTTAAAATCGTTAACCCATTACAAGGAGTGACACATTAAAGTAGTGCTTTTGAACACTAACTCTGTCTTGCTGCACAAAAAATTTGGGAGTCGTTGGTTACACAGGTAAAACTAAATCCATATTATATATGAGAATGAAAGAGGTTTTTTTGACTCTGTATATGTTAACTCCTGCTGGCCTCCCAAAATCAAACTCAATCAAATCAATTTAGGGGCATTTTAATGAGTGAATAAGATGCTGATAACAGTGAAGTGTGTCTTAATTTTATGTTCATTTTTATTTTGTAATAATCCTTTAATGGCGTACTAAATTGCTTGTCAAGCTTCTCGAGGTCAGCTAGAACTCATAAGAGATTCTCAATGGAAACTTGACGAAAAAACATCTTTTCTGTGGGTTCTACCTCAAACCTTTCAGTTTGAGGTAGAAATCAGTGATGTACATCGAATCATCTTCAATTAACCTTTTGTTTAGTTTGGTTTATGGGTGGGCTGAGTGGTAAGGGCTGTAAGTAGACAGTAATTCACATTGAGCATGGATTTATTCAACTGAACTGAACAATACACCAGGAACAATAAGTAAACGACAGACAGTGAAAATCAAAACAAATTTGGGTATATAAAAAGAGTAGCTAGGTAGGAAACCAGAAGAATGTCTTGTAATGGAGCTTAGAAATGGCAAGAATCACACAAGATTAACTGAGATACTAGAATACCCCTTACTGTGTGTATTATGCTGAAATATATACAGCAAGCCATATTTTTCTATGATTTTATGTTAATTATGTATTTTAGGTGCAGACCATTAATTAGTTTGTCACAATAACAAAAAATCTATTAGGGATACAATGGTACACAATGTACGTCTCTTTGTTTACCCACAGTTTTCGGTTTGGTTCTGATGGCTTAACAAGTTAGTACCTTTTTATCCACCTTGGTATAGATCACATGAACAGAAAAAAAAGATGATTCACTAAAGTTTTTCTAAATCAAACATCAATACAAAATGCACACTTCAAATAAACAGTAATATGAACAAAAAAATTAAGAAACTTATAAATAAACATGAAGCAGATTATTTAAAATAGACATATCTGCAGTAAATGATGTTTATAAATATTAATTTTCAAACTAAATAAGGCAAAAATGACAAATTTTAGGAAAAGTTTATTTAGATGCGAAAGGATAAAACGTATTTGGCCTGTGGATCCTTCCTTGTTTAAGTTGGTTTATTTTGATTGTCAATATGAAAAATGTAAACCATTACTTACAGGTATGAATATGATGAGTCCAGAAGCAAGACTGTAAATCCATCTGTCAAAATCCATCCTAGAATTTTTATGGTTTTTAAGTGTATCTAACTTGTTCTATTGGTTTTAATTGGCAGTGTTGTTATTATTCATTCTGAATTTTCACATGTATTTTTTACCTTAATTATATTTTAATATCTCTCCTTTTTTCTCAGATTTTTTAGGCACTTGCCCTAGTTGTCCGTTTGACACAACCATACAATATTTTTTACTTGTCTCTGCTCTTGGCGAGTTTCACCACAATTAATTATTACTGGATCAAGTCTAGGGCCAAATCTAAGGTGCCAATGCATTTAATATCTGGCGCATGTATTCTGTGCCACATTCAAAACAATTTCACATCTGGCAGATTTGGATCCTGACATAAAGCATATGTCGGTTCCAGATGTACTAGACAAACTCTAAATTTATATAAGAAATGGATGTCATTACCACAACAAATAAATTCTTCATATATCTGTGTTTGTAGAGAGCTCTTCTGGAACAAAAGCAGAAGAAGAAGCGTCAGGAACCTCTGATGGTTCAATCAAACCTTGATGGGCGCTCTCGAGTACGGAGGACCAGACAGTCGGAGGAACAAGCTCCCCTTGTGGAGAGTTACATCAGCGGAAACAGCAGCACCATCTACCATGGTACAAAAGACACTCAGAGCAAGATGGGCAGTGAGAGGTTATTTCAATCGATCATTACATTGTCATGCCAGTGTTGACCCAAGCTGCCCAAGCATAGAGGCTCACAATGGCCAGTGATTGAAAATGGAAATGGTGTTTACTTATTGTTGAGCAGACAATGCTGCCATTCTTAGATTTGCCAGCAGGGATGGCTTAAGTTACTCTATTGATCTCTGTCCCAGACTGCTCACTGCCGCTGCAGGCCTCAATCATCTCCATTAAAATGTTTGCCAGCATCAGGCGGCTGTAGTGTACTCAAAGCTATGAGAAGTATTTTGTTCAACTCATGAAATACTTCATTATTAGATCTGGATGCAGCGTTTTTGTGGAATGCTTCTGCTTGGGATTGGGTCTACTGAGCTGAAAGTAAAAAAGGAATGGTCTTTACCAACCAGATTTAGTCCTGTGAAAGTGATAACATATGAAAAGTGCCAAAAAATGGGCTTATACTTATAAATAAAAAATTTATTTATAATAAATACTTATCAATATTAGTTGCTGTGTGATACAGTATAAACTGCACAATAGTTGAATTCCATTCTAACAAATTGTCAAGTATTAACAAGTATTCCTTTGAATAAAATTGTTTGCTTGGGACCATTTTTAATTTGTGTGCTGGTGTGATGCAATTCATGTATATTCATTTAGCATATATTTGAATATTTCATGAGTTAGCTTTGGTAGCCTAGAGCTTAGTGGTCGTGAAAAACAGTACAACTGCACTTTGATTGACCTGAGTTCAAATCCCAGCTAAAGGAACTTAAACATAAGGAAAGAAACTCTACAATTTATGTATTAGACAACACTTAAACATTACAATAACCTAAACATTCTTATTATTACATAGTTTCTGCATGGTCTTAAAAAGTCTAAAATGTAATTTTAATTAATAAAAACATTTTCATTTTGTGCCTGAGAAGTCTTAAACTCACTGTCTTAAATAAATATTCACAGCTCTGATTTCTCTGATGTATGTAATGCTCATTTGATATGTTTTTTTTATTGTTGCTTTGGGTTGCCAGAGTTTGAGAAAATTCTCCTAAAGATATAATAGGGTATAATAATAAAAAATAAGTAGGTTTGCCAGAGTTTTTGCCAGAACTTTTGCAAACCCTCAAAACATAAAACATATTTCAGCATTATTTAAAGACCCATATTCAAAGTTTTGCATTTGATTTGATTTGAATAGAGCTCAAGTAAACTGACCTTTCAAAAAAGCTTAGTGAAACAAATCAGTTATTGGTAAGAGGGCATCTGGTGCCTACTTTAAGTAAAATTAACCAAAATACTTACTTTATGACAGGGCTGCCATTGAAGGAGTCTTTTTCATAAAAATAGTGATGACAGATCTTCAAGCTCTTTGAAATGTGTGTTATTTTTGTGTGTGGAGTATATTCAATCCTAACAGTGATGGATAATGGGCAGACATTTTGCAAGCTTGAATTCCTGATAGGATTTAAGTGTTTCTGGGGGAGATCTTCAAATCCCTTTAATGCTTCTCATTTGACACTAGCAATCTGGGACTACCATATTTCTCAAAGGGTTGTTTGATGTTTTTATAGTACCAATATAGACAGTTGTGAATAATTTAACATGCTTTCCTCTGTAATTTTCAGTATCATCAAAGATAGAAGCCCCTATCAATTATGTTGTGTTTTGCAACTTTTTGTTTACCTGTTTATAAGTCTCTGCTATACTTAACCTAAATATGTCACTGACATTTCAACTGAAGTGACCAATGAAGTTCACAAAGAGCCCTAATTGCATAAAGTTTCAATTCTATTAATAGAGGTTTGAAAGTAAAACTAGAAATTCAAGACACACATAAAAAGATGTATTTGTTAGTTTGTGTAGAAAGACATTTAGTGTTTAGTAAACAATAAAATAATAATTTCTTTAAATTGTTGTTGATATAATTATCTCTTATCAAGTTCATTTTTTCCCATGTTTGTCTTTGATTAACATGAGAAGTATGTGTCTACTGCTAGCTTTAGCCATCAAACGACTTCATTACAAACACCATTTGAGTTAGATTCAACAGCTGTTAAAGCACTGTTAACACAAGGAATATTTACTGTACAGTTAATTAAATAAATAAATTAGCTTTAATCTTGTTTAAATCTGTGTTTTTTTATGATTTCTGTGTGGTGATTTCTGTGTACTGAAAAGTGTCTTAAATGAAATGAATTTGTAAAAATTACAAAAGTCAATGGGTAGCCTATGATAGGTCTATCCAAGGTATTGTGGGTACTGAGATTCAAAGTATTTGAGTTCACATAGGGGTTCCTCATGCGGAATTTGTCAAAGATTTGATCTGAAGTTCAATGTTTTTAATCGACCAATCAGGAGCTTTTTAGAGCAGTTACTTAAGGGACACCCAGAATCCAAAAATGGCGGAGGGTGGAGTTTGCCTGCTTGCAGCCTTGTTTACACAGCGGATCTTGATGTGAAATTTTAGGAAGAGAAGGAAGAAAAGGGCCTTTGCAGCCTGCACATAAAGTTTAGTTAGTATGTTGATACTGGAGCCAGGAAAGTCTATAGTCCAGCTTTTCCAGTGAAGCCAAAATTAGCTCAAACACAGATTTACTTCTATAAGAGCTTTTACTTTTTCTATGTGATGCCTTTTATTCTCAGAGGCTAAGTCATGTAACTGTTGACCATTGCCTGACAGTTTCCTCATCCATGTTAGTTGAGATTTGAAGCTTCCACAAGCATGTCCAGCACAAAGTCATTAAACTACTGGATCATTGCACTAAATTGTTACGGTAAAACGAGGTAGAGCTTGGCGTGCCTCAGAAAATCTGATGCCCGTTTACTTAACAATCGCTTTGGCAAATCTGATTTATTTCCAAATATAAATAAATGTTTTTTCCTATTTTCACTATCCCAGAACAGCATAGCAGCTATCACACATGGTTGCAAATAGATGGCCAAAACCTAAATAAATTAAGTGTTTTCATACTATTCTAAATGTCCAATATGTACCTCTATATTCTTTTAATTGCAGATTTGTTGAACATAGCTTTTAATTGTTTATGTAATGTAATGTAATGTAATGTAAATGTTAATTCAGAATAAATTCAAGCTAGTTAAATTTTTGCCACCTTTGAGACTGATCAGGGATGCTTTACTAAAAAATAAACTTACATACCCCCCCCCCCCCCTCTCTCTAAAGCATGAGTAACAAAAACAACATAATTCGTCTGACTCATCACACTTTTCAAAAATAGCAAGGGCACATCTCTTGAGTCTTGATCATACTAAACCATTGATCACCTTCCCTCACTGCGACAGATTTGTCTGCTCTTTTAAGAGTATTGGGATCGGCGATAGCAACTGACAAGCTCCCCACTGACAGTGAAATGCTTCTTTTCTGAGCATTGTATTGAAGAAGCACTGCCGTTTGTGGCCTTGAAAGGACAGATGAAAGAGTGAGATTGGGCGAAGGAATGATCCCTCAAAGCTTTGATTTCACAGTTGCACTGAAAGCAGAAATCCCTTCAATGAAAACTGTACCAGGCTGTACGTGAGCAGAGAGTTGCTTTGTTTCCTTGCTCACTGCCATCTTCTATGTATTTCTGCTCTGTACTTAACTCTTTCCTCTCCTCATGCATTTAACCCTTTCCCTTTTTGTATTCCCTCATCCTGTGTGTTTTCCCATTTTTGGCCTCCTGTGCCTCATTGTGTAGTTCAAGAAGCGGAACAGGAAGAAGTTAATGCAGTAGCTGAGGTCCAGGCTCCTCGCTCTGCTAAAAAATCCAAGCCTCCTACCTCCACCCCTCAGACTGGCAGCTCCAAGAAGGAGAAAAAGGGAAAGCACAAAGGTCAGCTGAGCAGCCTGTTGACCTCCAGGCCCAGCATGTGCACGAATTTAAGTCTGTGTGTGAGTTGGTGTCTGTATGTGTATGAAGGATGAATGTGCCATCCTGTCATTGCCATTACTGTATTTGTTCGGTTGTGTTGGAAACACTTAAAATATTCACATGAATATTGATGATGATTTGAAAACATCCCATTTTAAAGAGTGAACTTTAAAAGTATGAAATATCCGGAAAATATTTGTAGGGGTGCAAGATAACTTAACTTTACTTCACATGCAAAACCAGTCTGTTTTAACTTAGTTATATAATAAAGTTAAATTCATCCATAAATACAACAGGTTGCCTGTTTACCTATGTACTTCTTTTAGTTGCTGTTCCTAAGTCTTTTAAACCATAAGACGTTTTCTTACAACACACATGAGGTGAAAATATGTGATTAAGAGATATGTTCGAAATTCTATATATACTTTTTTTCCTTAGTTTACAACGCAGTATAAATAATTAAACCAATTAACTCATTATTGTGAGAGTTGGAACAAAGCGGTAACCTCCTGTGGCTGAACTGCAGTTCCTCAACCGACCACTTGAGGCTAACTCCAGAGTGAAAGCGTTCTCATTCACTTCCATGTTAAAACTGGCCAACTTTGGAGCTGAAAAAAACATGTTTATACACCTGGTTCAGTTGGGTGAGTCCATTTAAGTCACTATAGTGAACTATTTTTTACATTTGTCTTAAAGTTATCCATAATTGAAGATTGAGTTTCTAGCAAGATTTCAAGATTTTAAGCAACTAATATTTTACTTTGATTGGTTCATTTTCTCTATAGTTTTTGTTTAGCAGTGTAAACCTATCATGTGAGTGATAACAAAGTACCAAATATATAGTTTTATTTAAATTTAAAGTTTTTGACCTTTTTTCATGTCTTTTACTCGAATTATACCACCTCTAAATGTAATCAGTGTTTTCATTTACTCTTCTCCTTGTTTTTCTATGTGACTTTGATGAACATAGTCTATGCAGTTTTTCACAGGTTTTCTCTCTCAAAGGCAGCATGCTAAAATGTGTTAATGAACTAGTGGCCCTAGAGAAACACCACAATGCTACTCTCTGCCAGTCATCTCCCAGGAAAAGCTAAATCCTGAGTAGCTGTGTCTGGCTGCCAGGAGAAGTGCTGTGAACTTGCCACTCCATTATTTATCAATACAACACGTGTACCTTTATAAAACATACTAATGCCTTCTAATGTCCTTGATATTTGAGACTTCGGGATTACTTTAGGTTTTAATTACAACTGTTATGACTCACACATAGGAACAATTAGATTTTCTAAATGTAATATATATATACTCTTTTTCAGAATGTAGTTTCAGCTAACTACAAATCCATTTGCTATTAGCTAAAAAGTTAAATTGTATGTAAAGTCAAGTTTTTACTTACATTTTCTTACATCAGCTAACCTTGATCTTTTGATAAAACATCTTTATTATTCACCATTTAAAGGAAGGTTTAGTCTTTCAGGGTAGTATTCCATTTGGCTGAATCAAATGAAAAGGAAACATATAACATTCCACTTCTTGCCAAGACAAGAGGGTCTTCCAACAGACACACACAGAAGAGACATGAAACCATTTTGAAACTCAAATTAATTGGTGTAAATTCACCACAAGTGCTTTTGAAGCTTGATGGCTGGGTAGAACAGAGTAAGTTATTTATATCATGAGGAAGGATGGTTAATTAGGATCACTTGGAAACTCAGTCCAAAGGATCAGATTCTGCAGTTATAAATACTGGTGTATGCACGGAAACTACTTAGAGATGATTCTATAGCATTGTCCAGCAAGATCAATACCTTGATGGTGTTTCTATAGCTGGACTACAATGCCTCGAGTTGGCCTGGATTGATGGCTTTAATGTGATAACAAATAAATTGCCATGTAGCCATGTACTTTATTAAAAGACAAAACACTTGCAGTCGTGAAAGCATTTAAAGTTAGATGATGATTGATAGTGGCAAAGGGGTGGAGGGAATGTTGATGTTGTCCCTTAGGTCATGTCTTATGTACTGGAATATAATAGTTAGGTGGGACTAGATGATTTGATGGACATCTCCTCCCGCACTTATGTTGAATGAATGATTAACCTTATTTAGGATGAAAAAGCATGTGTGCATTAGCTATTTTGTTAGTCACCTTGGAAGAAAGACGAGTTTAAAGTGGATGGTCTTCCAGGGTGTCGAGTTCCCTCACCATTCCAACACAAATTCAATCACAGGTATCCAGCAATTCTCACCTTCCTTGTAATTGGGATTGTAAGTGAAAACATGAGCTTAAATGTTTGTTAGCATGAGGACTGGAGAGAAAATTTAAACACCAACAGTCTGAAAGTTCAGTATGGCCTGATATTTTATAATTTTATTAATCTATAGCATGATTATACGTTTTATGTGTATTTTTTGCAAAGATCTTTTTGAATCACGCCCTCTCCAAGTAGTTCAGCAACCAAGTGGGAAGGGATGCCACCTAGCAAAAAAATTAAACAAATCTTTGGATGGAGCTCTCTCCAGCACCAAGATTCCTGTAAGCCAATGGTTGCTTCTGACATTTTCTTTTCACTGCTAAAGTTACACATAAATACACACTTTTATGGCACAATTACTTTTAAAAAAGCAGTTTACAATAATGTTTGCTCTCGCCATAGCAGAAATGAGCAGAGAAGGTAAGGCGCACTTCACGGCATAGATGCAGAGGCAGATTAAAATAGTGCTAACACCATGTGGTCAAATGAGGAATTACATGTTTTACGTTTAATTATTTATTTATTCTGAATGTGCTAGTGGGCCACAAATAACACATTGTAAGGCTGAAGGTGCAGGCGGTATGGAATCTAACCATGAGCTGGGATTGGACCCGGACCAAATTTTGGACATGCCTGCCATAGCTCTACACAATAAGGAGAGGCCAATCCCTCTCTAAAGGTCTCTAAACACCTGTGCATCTCCTGCCTGCATTGGTGAGATGGAGAGAAGGGCTTCACTCCTTGATGCTAGATGGTGTGCAAATAGACTGAGAAATAAATGGAAAAAACACTTCAATTTTTTGTTTATCTATTCAGCTTTAGAAATGTGTAAATTTTAAAAGAGCCATATTTGTTATGGTTCCACTGTAGAGAAATTGAGTCCTCTCTGTGTGCTGTTTAAACCGATGTAGTGCACTCCCTGCTCAAGAGGAGTTATATTCTCTCAGATAACCCATTTATACTGGAAGACGGCTCTTCTGTGTAGTGTATAGAGCAGTCATTCACTTTAAAATATGTTGCCTTTTCATTAAATAGAATGTGAAAACACTTTTAATTCTTTTTTATTTTAAACTGCAGCTGCACATGCTCTGGGGCTGCTATAAAACACACTCCAGTTTTATTGAAGTGTTCGTTAAATCATTTATGAATTACATATAGTCAATTACTTCAGTCTTACTTTATTATTCACACTCTACTCACAATATGGCAATGTAATAGTTGTCAACTACACAACAGGATATGCATACTGTAGTACTGTAGTATGTTAGCAGATCAATTGCTACTTTTTCCACCATTTGACTTATGGAGTTTGTCCAGAGACATTGTTTGCTAATTAACATTTGAAAATTAATTAAAATCTTATTTAATTGAAAAATAGTATCATGAAACCTCATGAAACATTCATCCATAAGAAACCATTGTGTGTCTCCATATGTCCAAACTGTCTATTTACTGTGAAAAAGTGGACATCGGATGCTTGTTGCACAGTGGCAGAGTTGTAATTCTGTTGTGGTGGTACCACAGGCGTTGATGGGCTCGCTGCCTTTAAGGATGGGGGACAGGAGCTGGGCAACCAGATTCAGATCCTGACCGTGGGTCACTCACCTGCCCAGGAGAGCCAGGCAGAGGGCCAGAGGGAGGCAGTGGGTTGCACACAGTCACAGGGCAAACAGGACCTACGGGTCACCATGCTGAAGAAAGGTACAGCAGACATGGGGACATGCAGTAATATGCAAAAGTGAAGCGGAGAGAGAAACAGATCAGGAAGGGCAAAATTCCATATAAGTGTTATTGATCTGCTAACATGGCCAAAAAATAAAAATATTTCAGGAAAAATTCAGATTCACATCAAATTAAGGTCTGGCTCTCTCTCCTCCTTAATTGTTCTATAAATTGGATGATGTCTTGAGTCTGCATGCATTTTTGGAGTTGAAATGACCTGACATTTTAAATGCAAATACATAGATTCTGTCATTGCATTTCTCCAAAAGAACTCAATTTGTTGTGCTTACTGAGTTTCATGCCATATGGTCTTTGGCATCAGAGTTCGCTGCGTGTTTTGCACTGCATAATGCTTGTTTGTGTGTGCTTAATGCATTCTGCTGCTCTCTCATGGTCGGCTGTCCTCACTGTTTAATTTGCACTTTTTTCTTTTCCCAAGGAATCTCCAGTAGCATGAATTTCGATGAAGAGGAGGATGAAGATGATTTGGTCAGCTCAAGCTCATCTCAGCTCAACAGCAACACTAGACCTGGCTCTGCCACCAGCAAAAAATCCTGCAAGGTACACTACTCTTTGAGTTTTTGCTTATGTGTATTGAAATTATTTTAGGTGAGCAGTATTGGTTTAGTACAGAACAAGGCAGAGTGCAAAACTAGACTAACAGCAATTAAGCCTGACAGAAACATAAAACACTTTTATATGGAGGCAGTGCATTCCACAGTTTTTGTCCTGCCACAGAAAAGGCCTTGCCTGACCCTCTTAGTTTTAAGTCTGGAATTTGTAACTAATTTAGTGTTTTAACAATTTTGCATTTCCCTTTCTATCTGCAGCCATTTCCTTAAAAAATACTGCATAAAGCGCAATTAATGTGGCTTGAGAGAAAATTGTCAGAATATAAAACAAAGGCTGGAATTTTTTTTATATAAAAAAATTTAAATGATTTTAGACTGCTGTGATGTTAGAAACTACAATAATGAAGTAGATAAACAGGTCTACTTCATTCTAGTCTCATTCTTTTGCTAGGAATGCTGGCATTCTGAAAATGGAAGGTCATATCCCCATTGTTTCCCATGGCAACAGTGAAATTATTACTTTCTTAAAATAACTTGATAGACACGATGCTTTTTTTAGCTCCACTTCTTCCGTGGCAATCTTTTGTGACTTTAAACATAGTCTTTTTTTCTTATAACAAGATATACATACCTTTTACCTTCATCCTGTATTTCCGAAGTCAAGAACACTTGTATTAGCATTGAATTCAATTTGCAGAAAGGCAGGGTTTTTTTTGCTAACAGGACATACGTATTTGTGTTTTTGTTTCCAACTCTTCAATATATTTTCAGTTCTTGAGTTCATCCCTGTCTCTTGAGACAGACCTTGCTAACGTCACTGGGCTGTTTTGTTGCTCTTTAACATTTTAGTTTTAATCCCAGCTGCCTCCCTTTCATCCCACAGGGACGTTTCATTTATTTCTAATGGGATCCTTGCGGATGAGTGCTGCAGCAAAAACACCTTGTGTTTTCATTGTTGTCATTGATTCAAAAGAGCTCATATCTTCACCATTAAACCATTTACTAGAATCTTCGGTTCATAATAATAATACTTTTTATTTGCTGGCACTTTTCAAGTCACCCAAGGACTCCTTGCAATGAAAGAGATGGATACAAACACAGTTACAGCAGATGAAATACTGAAACATAATTCAAAACCATAGCACAATAAAAACTAATGAAATGTATAAGACAGAGTATGCCTGTTTGAACAGGAAGGTCTTGACCCTACTGTATATCATTCGGCAGATGGGGGCAGCTCAACTAAAGGTCCGCTCCTCAAAAGAGACAATCTGGGTGGAGGGGTTTGATAGGAGTATGCAGACTTTTCTGTAAAGTCATGCTGTCTTAAACCTTTGAGATGTTCTTGAGTCATGTTGAAATATTTGATAATCAATACATAATTAAAGTGAATTTAATAAAACATATTAGATCATTTAACTGCCAAGATTTTCCTCAAGTGGATGTGTGGGAGTGAACTGAGAGCAGGTCTTTAAGATAAATGGCAGCATTGCCATTGAGAGCTTTGTAGGTGAGCCTTTTTTGTTTACTTTGTCAATGTTTTCTGACACTATCAATTTTATAAAATTTATTTTTATTTTAGTTTATTTTAGTCTGAATCGAATATGCTCATTGTTTAAAACCTGGTTAAATCCTTGTATGATTAACATAGGGGTATGGTAGTTGGCATTGTTTTGTCTTAACTGGGAATCGAACCAACAACCACCAGCTAAGACACCTTTCTGATCATAAAAATCACCTCATTTATTTTCACAAAGCAATCAATTGATAGGGTCACAAAATCCCTTTGACTCAGCAGTACACGTCTTTCACACCTTCAGTTGAACTGACATTTCTCACATTCATCCATTAACGGTATTTTGTCATTAAAATTTTATTTTAGATGGAAGCAAAACCAACTAAACAGAAACTTAACATTTACTGAGAGGCACTTGTAAGCAAAACAGCACAATTGTGTTTTCAACTGAAACAAAGCAGATACAAGACACTGAAGTTGCATTCTTCCAATTATGGTGCATAAACATAATTCTTCTCTTTCAAAAGAGCAAAACGTCCTCAGGTAGAAGAGCTTCTTTGGAGAGTTTTACAACTGAGTAATATTTGTTTATTTGTTTTGAAAATGACTGTGCTTTAGTAGCTGTGTTTACATTAAACATTTGCACATATTTTAAAATCAATTTATTGAATGTTGAAAAAAATGAACATTTTCATTAACCCATATGTATGTTCTTAAATGGCACAACAAACTCATGTGATAAGTCACATGAACAATGACGAAGGATGTAAACAATACTCTGATTTACAGCAGATGGAGTCACATTTCAGTCACAACATTAGCATGTAACAATGTGTAGAATGTGTAACAAATTGCATATTGTTTCTCCCCCACTTTAAGTTGCTTTGGATAAAAGTGTCTGCTAAATGCATAAATGTATATGTAGAATATTTGTGACCTCCCTTCATTGAATTAAATTACAAAACATACAGTCTCCTCGTGGGTCCAAACATAATGCACCATTCAGTTTGGCTTGTCTTACTTCCTGTCGACTAAGCCTGGTATCGCTGGTCACGTGACTCAATTAATAAAAAAAAGAATTGGTTTTCACAGCAGTTTTACGAAATATGTAAGTTTTGCAATGCCTCAAATACCATCTCTTCCAAGCAAAAAAAGTTATTGGCGCAAATCCAATTTGCTCAATTTCATGGTCAATGGAAACACAACTAATTTGCCTCAAAGACATTATAACCACATTATCATAGACCATATAAACAAGGTCCTTATCGTTAAGCTGTAGACAATGTGAAACTGTCAAACAAGACAATTATCTCTTGCTTTTTTAATGCACCTGAAAAAAAAAGCTGATTGGAGTGATCTAGAGCCTTCTCAAACATTTTAACAACTTTCTATGACGTCGCCTCATTCTGAAGATACTGGATATCATTTTAATGTACTTTCCCAATTACATTAGGACACTGAAACGTTCTGTTTTAAATTGGAAATGCAAAACTTTTCAGAAAATACAAAAATAGAATTAAGTATTTATCTTGTGCACAGCCATGTGAATTCAATGTTAAAACCTAAATTTGGGATTCTGTAAATGTGAGCGTTTCAAGAGTTAGTGTGATTTGGAATGGTAAGTGAGTGTTCTGATGACCTGTCGATGGGATCAGACTACCTTCAACCTAATTTAGAGTATAATATAGGTAGATATATTTTTATTGGTGACGAAAAATCAGAAGACTGTATACTTATTTAAACATTTGTTTGATTATTGACTGTTCTTACGTTCATAAAAATGTTTCCTTATTTTTCTATATCAAGTCTAAGATGTCCTGATTTCTATCTAAACTCTTTGACAGGAGGCCACCTCAGCATCCAGCCCATTGGCTAACGAGCCATCCATCGATGTGGATGACCTAGAGGAGTTCGCTCTTAGACCTGCTCCCCAGGGGGTGACTGTGAAATGCAGAATCACACGGGATAAGAAGGGCATGGACCGGGGCATGTATCCCACCTACTACCTCCATCTGGAGAGAGAGGATGGCAAGAAGGTCAGGCTTGCTTAGCTTAAACACACATTATCCCCAGAGTTCTTCTCTTATTTGGAGTTTATCATTTTTGCACAGCAGCAATCAAGTCCAATCTGAGCCTCTCCATCCTTACAATTTATCTAAGCGCTTCACCAGATTAGTCTAAATGGCTATTAGCTATAATAATGTAATAGTAGAAAGCAAATTGTCAAGGTAAACATTATGGTAAAATAACATAACAAGTTTCGTATTCTTAATGCTTAATATGTATAGTATACAAACTGTGTCTCTGTATCTTTATGTATCTAGTATGTTTGCATTTTCAAATCAGCTTGGTGCTCAATTATAGTCTGTTATTCGTCAGGTTTTCCTTTTAGCTGGGAGGAAGAGAAAGAAGAGCAAAACATCCAATTACCTCATCTCCATCGACCCTACTGACCTATCAAGAGGTGGCGAGAGTTTTATTGGCAAACTGAGGTATAGTTAAAGATGATTCCTCCTGTCTGAATCAGACTCTTTAGTGTAAACCACATCTTTATAGTAGTGGCATGAGACTTTTGATTGGGGCATTTAATGAGTTTCTTTGCATTTCATTGCTGATTAAAGATATTAAAAAATAAGGTATTAAAAAATAAGTAAAAAATTTAATAAGATAAAATGCACAGTGTATAATTGAAATCTGATCTAGCTTTCACACATAGTCACTCACTAAGTCTTTTCCTTACTCACTTTATCTCTCACTCACTCTTTACTTACTCACTTTACTTACTCACTCACACATACACCTAGTCTCTCGCTCGCTCACTCACTCACTCACACATACACCTAGTCTCTCGCTCGCTCACTCACTCACTCACTCACACATACACCTGCTCGCTCGCTCTCTCACTCATTTAACTACTCATTCACTCTCTGTCACTCAGACTTTTACTCACTCACACATATGCTTACTCACTTACTCAATCACTCTCACACAGTCACTCATACTTTTACTTACACATTCACTCACTCAGTCAGTCACTCAGTCACTCACTCACTCACTCACTCATTTACTTACTAACTTCACTGACTCTTTATTTCTCATTCACTTGCTCCTGCTCTCCTTTATTCACTCATTTATTATTTTAATCACTCTTTTACTCATTTACTCATTCTCTCTAAAACTCACTCACACACTCACTCACTCATTTATTTACTTACTCATTTCACTCACTTACTGACTCACTTTTTTGACGTCTCAAATAAACTTGACATCTAGTGTCTATCTATGAAATTGTGGTAAGCCATCACTTTCTAAAAACAAATGTGAACTTTGTTTCTCTTCTGAACAGATCAAACCTCATGGGAACCAAGTTTACAGTTTATGACAGCGGTGTGAACCCAGTGAAGAGCACCTCCAGCCTGGAAGCTGGGAATCTGCGGCAGGAGCTGGCAGCGATCTGCTATGTGAGTATTTCTAATCAGAGTAAGGTGAGACTGACCTCTGCTGGTGCGTCAGGTGGATGCACAATGAATCACTTGTGTGGAAGCCACAAGCCAGTGCGGAAGTGCTTGCTTTCTCTTCTGCAGACTGAAACTGAATGCTTGCTTTCTCTTCTGCAGGAAACAAATGTTTTAGGTTTCAAGGGGCCTCGAAAGATGAGTGTCATTATTCCAGGAATGAACATGGACCATGAAAGAGTCTCCATCAGGCCTCGAAATGTGAGTGTACAGCTTTTGACCATGACATAATACATCGTTTAAACCCATTTGGACATCACTAAGCCTTGTGGATTATGACTATTGTCAAAATATTCTGACAGAGAAACGTTGTTCTTGTTTTATTTCAAAAAGTATTATCAAAAAACAAAATTGTACTTGACCATTAAATAAAAAAAAAATATTTAAAATTAAAAAATTTAATTAAATTAAAAATTTATAAAAAATTTTAATGTATTTTTATATATTTTCTCATTAAATGTTAAATAAATGTAATAATAAAAAAAAACATTTTAAACAGGATTTCACAATTCCTTAATTTGGTTTTAGATAGACATTAGCATAATTAAACTGCTGTGTCAAAAATCAATAAAAAGTTTCCTTGTTTCATTTTCAGTTTGTTCATTTACAGCACAGTTTTTTTTTATTCTTGAATTAAGTAAGATCAAATATGTTTGTAGGCCAGTGTGAAATAGCAGTCTGAGGTAAGCAGTGACCCTTGACCTTGATTTGCATGTGCAGATGTTAGCATTGTCTGCTCTAATGGAAAAGTAATCCCTGTGCGTCTGTCACAGGAACATGAGTCTCTGCTGGCTCGATGGCAGAACAAAAGCACAGAAAGCGTGATCGAGCTCCACAACAAGACACCGGTGTGGAACGACGACACTCAGTCTTATGTGCTCAACTTCCACGGCAGGGTCACCCAAGCATCAGTCAAAAACTTTCAGATAATTCACGACAATGACCGTAAGTTTACAAGATTTCTTCAAGATGTGTCATTGTACCTCCAAACATTAATCATTTTCATGTCTGATTTTGATACACATATGTACTTTTCTCTTAATGTGCAATTTAGTTGCTGACTGCTTTATTTTCTAAAGTATCCTCAGTTCTATTCTAGCACTACTCCATGTAGAGTACTTTCTTTCAAATATGAAGGAATCATGCAGCGAGGAGGAGCTATTGTGATGCCTATAGTGAAGGGGATATCCAAGGGAGGGATTTGGGTTAGCGCCTCCTCGCTTGGTTTCCAATGATAATACAAAGCTGCACATGCATGTGGTTCAACATTAAGGACTCTTACAGAGCAATACCTTTTATTTTCTTTCCCATTTAACATGAAGTGATGAAGATTTATAGTGTATTTTATTAAGAAAAGGTGAAACATTTTGAAAGCTAAAACTGAAAATGATTCTCTCTCTCTCCCTCTCCCTCTCTCTCTCTCTCTATATATATATAATATATAATATAATCTGCACTTATAGAATAATGAAATATTGACTTTTATACGCACAATAAGCTTGAAAGTCATTACACTTTATTCAGGTGTTTTGTTTTACCACATTTGTAAAATTTCTTCCATGACTTCAGAGTATTTATGATTTGAGAATTACAAACTACTTGCTAACAACAACAGTTATCACCCTTTATACTGTGATGGGAGAAGGGGTTCGTTGTACCTGAGTTGCATGACTTCTTTTATTTATTATTCTCAAATTGGGTAAATAAGTTGAATCTTCCCTGAAACACCTTTGTGGTCTGTTCTCTTAATGTTTTTGTATCTCAAAGTCTTAAAACATTTTAAATTAAAAACTTGATAGTCAGTAAATAGAATCAATTTCTTTGAATGAATCGCTTTTTAAATAAATTGCAATACAAATATAATGTATACATCACATCCATTTCTGTTGTCGCTATGATTTAACATTGGACAGGAACAAAAGATTTTGTGCGACTACAGTACGTTCTTCTTTTTTGTTGTGTAAAAAAGGGTTATAGCCCCTTCCCTGACACCCAACCATCAACTCAGTCTCGAACGCAAACATTACAGGAAGGAGTCATTCAAAGATGCTCCCAGAAGCCTGTACTTGGGCAAGGTGCTGCAAAGCTCTTTGCGACCTCATGCTTTTCTCGTGATTTTCATCCTTAACTAATTTTGTCCATAATTTCATATTTTCTGCTTTGATTTTTAGTCACTGCTGAAACATTAAAAACACACCATTTCATTTTTCTCCTTTGTGCATGAAGCGGATTACATTGTGATGCAGTTTGGTCGTGTAGCAGAGGACGTCTTCACTATGGACTACAACTACCCCATGTGTGCCCTGCAGGCGTTTGCCATTGCCCTGTCCAGCTTTGACAGCAAGCTTGCGTGTGAGTAGCCTCTTTCTCCTCAACGACCCCACAGCCAACAACGGAGCCAGACACAGAGACAGAAAGACAGATTTCTCTCGATTTGCGAGTGAGCTGAAGTCCGAATCAGCGAACGCCTGCCCTCCAGGATGCATTTCAAAACTTTATTGTGTTTGTGTGAACGTGTATGAGCGCAGTGGCATTTCCACTTGTTAAAAAAGGGGCATCAGAGATGTGGAGAAGCACAATGAAGGTGCAACACGGGAAGATGATGAAATAATGTTAATTTATCATCAAACATGACACTAACAAGTTAAAAAGAAAGTATTTTACGGTTATTCCTGAAATGCATAACTTTTAACAAACTAACATTCACTAACCACTCCAAATGTCAAATCCGCTGTGATTTATAAAACATTGATATTTTGTAGAATGATCGTCTTCTATATTTCTTCAGCTATACATGCCACTCGTGTCCTTCGAGATCATTCCATAATGTATAGTTTATGCTTCTGATGGAGTTGGAAGCCAAAAAGTCTGGCATATGTATGAACTATTTATGTATTTATAGATTTTCATACCATCTGCTGCTTGTGTTTTTAACCGAGAAATACTGCTCACTGTGTTTCAGGCTCAGCGCTTTGAAAACAGCACTTTTTTAGTAGAACTTTTAAAGGGGAAGGGGATGAATGTGTGAAAGACCCTCAGAGTATATTTAAGGTGCAAGATGTACGTAAAATGTACACAAGATATTCATGCCATCTCAAGGGGAATCTTGTTTATTTCAAGTACTTATATCACTGAATGTAGTTGCCCAACGAGTATATTTACACAATTTTCTTTTCTTTTTCATTTTTGTCTTATTTTGTACTCATTAGATTCATTTTAGAGTTATCTTTCAGTCTGTGCACAGTTTAGTGTGGAGGGTACCACACTCCTGAGTATATTTCATTTGATTGCAGTACCACTTTTGGAGACAAATTTATACACCATACCTTTAACTCGATCAGGAAGCACCCCCTTCTTTTTTGTTAGTGTGCCATATGAGTTGGATGAGTTAGCCAATTTTCGAGCCTCATTTGCTCTCTGCTAAATGGGTGATGTCATATACATTCAATGGTTTATATCTTATGTAAAACCCGATTCAATGCAATTGAGGTTTAAAAATTGCATGTTACAAAACTGACAGGTTACCAATATTTGTAGTTTTTGCAGAGATGTGATACAAAAACCCTGGATTTGGTTGGATTTATCGAAATTGGATGTATTTTTTACACAAACTGGATATGTCAGGTGCTCTTTGATATAAAGCAGAAGTCAAATCATTCCTGTTTGTGAGCAAAGGTGATTCTTGTGTCTCCTGGGGCCCAAGGGAAGAAGGCAACAATTTACAGAGGGCGCTCCATGCATTCATCTGCCGGCAAAGCACGCAGGACCAAAATATACCCTAAGCATTTTTGTTATGTGCAAATGTATGAAGTGTAGCTGTTGCTGGATATATTGCTGTCAAATGTGTTTGTTTGTTTTTTTGACTCCAAAGTCAAAATAATTCACTACATAAATATTAAAGACATTTCAGGGGAAGTCATGGACTGAGAAAAGCAGAGCTTTTATTTTAAAAAGTTACACAATTTTAAAACGGGATTGGGTCCAATGTAGATTGCATTAATTACATTAATTAACTTCTGAAATTAGATTTAGGATCATTAGCTGTTTGCAGATTTCAAACACAGAGGGTAGACATTTCCATATTTTCCACATGGTTCAGTTTTTGTTATCTTACTTCTAGACATTTGTGAAAAAGAATGCTTAAAATGCAGGACCCTGTCTGTGTGACATTTTTTAAGCGAGGCTTCACTCTCAGAAGTGTACAATGTGTCTAGATTGTGAAGGTTTAAATCAGGGTAAGAACACAGTCATCTCAAACTAACCTACTACTGGATGGAGCACTTTATTCTGGGTTTAGTAGAGGAGGGTTGTAAATATTGTGCCTTTGGAAGAGACACTTGTGAGGCTTGAAGTTCGTGAGGATTTGCTTTAGCCCAGTAGCTTTCCAGATGTTTATTCTTTTTTCGGCTTACAGTATTTGAGTCATTAACAGGGATTTTCACATGCACTTTAAAAGTGTGAATTCTGCTGGTATAAACTGATGAAATTAAACATATTTAGCATCACAGTTAGTCAATGATAATCTAGATATTATTATCTCAGAACTGTATCTTTGAACCATAACCTTAATCAACAAAGAGAAATAGAATACTGTCATAGGAATGGCCAGGTTGATTTACTAACTAAGCTCTTACAAACATTAAAAATGTCACATTATTTTTTTTTTTTTTTACATAGAATGTATGGAATTTTTACCCAATTTTGTCATAGTGTCAACATATTATCCAACAGAGATTTGCTAACCAAGTAGTTAGCGTAGACTTAATCATTTTTATCTGGCCCTAATCAGTATTTAAATCCAGATTTAGGCCCTTTTTCATGGAGATATATCGATAGTGTTTCATTCTACTTTAGATTTCTGGGATTGTTCAACAGGAAAGCAGGATAAAGAAAAGTATCTAGATCGAATGTGCATTTTTTTTAAAAGTAATCAACATGCTTTTTTGCAATGCAACAATTAGTGTTTATGGTTCTCTTCCTCATTATCCTCAAAGAGAATATTTAGACCCCAAAAAGAGGTGGGGGCTTTGTTTGGCTGTTCAATTGCAAACAAGTTTTTTTTTTGTATTTAATGTGGCAAATTGTATACCCCATTTCATCTTGAAATTTTAATTCCAACTTAAAATATTGGATACTTTCTAGAACCTTTTTCTCCAAATATTCAACTTTATGATGATCTTCATAATGAAAAGTGTATTTTTTTATTAAAAGTATACAACATACATAAACTTTTGGTCCAATTAAACAAATAAAGATTTGTATGCTTTTTTTAAGTTAAGTGGTACAATTGCACCAAATTGTATCCTACACAATCCTGTGTTAAAGTGGACATGTAGAACACGGTTTTGTAAATTGTGTACATTGGTCAATATACAGTGTTTGTACTGTATTCAAGATATGAAAAAAATAAATATTAATGTGATTTTTCGCAACTCAAATATTAAACATGAAATCTTGTTAAGTCTGGGATTTGATATCTTTTTTGAGTGTGTTGTTGCATTTAATGAGTAGGACAGAAGACACAGATAGGAAAAAAACCTTGTGAGACAGAAGGAGGCTGGAAAAAGATGGGGGAAGGGCTTTCACTCAATGCACACCTGCTCCATAACCAATACACCAGCAAACAGAGCTGGATTAGACATTTATTTTAAATGAGCTGTCACTTTTAGATTTACAAGTACTAAATTATTACTATGTATTACAATCTACAATAAAACATGATCTGTTTTTTTTATTTATTTATGAGTAATACCATTGTTGAGCTGAGTAAATTAAATATACTTATCATTTAAATATACTTATAACTTCCAGCAGATTGGGAAGTTGGTTAAGCATAACTTTCAGTGGAATTCACATTTTGTGATTTAAAATTCCGGTGCTGAATTTTTTGGAGCCACAATTCATGTTTGAAATCACTATTTTAGTCACCCACAGATAGAGCCATTGTTTGTGTAATTCCTGTTGGTTGGCTATAAGATTGTTTTAATTCTGGAAGCCACTGTCTGAACAATGTTATTAAAAGTCAGACACTGCACTTTAAAATATATAAATGTTTAATTATTTTGAAGGGGGATAGGATTTCAGTACATTAGTGTTTTAAACTAGCTGCTCTTTTGAGTTTAGTAGAGTATTTCACAGGTTTTACATAAAATGACGAATCATACACATAATCTGTGCTCTAAGCAAAGTGAAAATATAGATAGTTTGTACATAACTCCTGGAGGAAACCATAGTGTTATGTTTACAGATGGGTCACTTCTTCACCTTTTGTTTTTTGTGACGCATCCGGAGATTTCCAGAGTCCTGTGTTTTTGAGGACTCTGACTTACTAGAGATGATTGTGACCTCAGGTTGGTATGTTTGAAGGAAGTCAAACAGGTCCACTTCCTGCTCCTCAGGATCACATTCCACATCATCATTAAACCCCAGACTCTCTGCCTCCATCAACGGGTCCTCCTCTTCCTTCTCTTCTGACAGAGTCTCTCCTTCTTCAGACTGAGTTTCCTCTTCTTCCTCCTCCTCCTCCTCCTCTTCTTCTTCCTCGTCATCACCATTTTCATCCTCATCTTTCTCCTCTTGTTCATCTTCATGATCTTCCTCCTCCTCCTCCTCATAGGTGCAGCCAACAGCCGCACCCTTTGGATAATGAAAGACATGTCGGTGATCACTGAAGGTGATCTGTCTTCTCCTGCTTGGTTTTTCTGATTCTTCTATTTCAGTCGAGTCCTCAATTTTCTCATCATCCTCCTCAATACTTTTAGGAAGACAGGGCTGGTCCTCTCCTACATCTTCCTCATCTTCCTCCTCCTCATCTTCCTCTTCAACTTCATCTTCATCTTCTTCCACATCTTCTTTTTGTTCTTCATTGCTCTCTACTCTCACTTCCACATTCATATTTGTGTCAATACAAGTCTCTTCCTCCTCATCTTCCTTCTCCATTCTCTCTGCAAGCTCCTCTGCCGTGGGTATGACCTGGTCTGGTTCTTCCAGAATTACACTAGGACATCTTCGTCTGCGAGAGGGCAAGTGATATTTTGGATAGGTCTCGTCTGGATAGCCTTGTGAAGCAAAATAAATTTAGACAGAAAACTGAATACTGCAGCAGACCCAACCCAAAGACTTGATGCATACCTTCCCAGTCTGCTGTATAGGGAGCCTCTTCAGCCTCCTCCTCTGGTGTGGCACCTTCTCGAAGCTGTCTCTCCCGCATCATCTGAGTGATCTCCTTCAACTGCTTAAGCTTTCTCTCCTCTCTCTTTCTTGTACTTCGACATGACCTGAAAAAAATCAGGTGAATCCTAAAGCACTACAGACATCACTTAATAAACACAAAATGTAATGAATGTTTTTAAGAGATCTTACTTTATTACTATAATTACTTAGAGGATCCAAATGGGGTCACAAAGGTAGGTCAGGTTTCCAGTCAACTAACTAACCACACATGTTTGTCCACCAGATGGCAGCGCAGCAGCATTTGAGTGTCATTTGAATTTTGCTCTAGTTCTGGTTTAGCAATTACAAGTGCACCTGCTTTGTACAAGCAGCAACCTCCTGCTTTCCCTCTTGAAGCACAATAAGTGATTGAGCTGCAGTTCCTCGACCTCGACTCCAGAAGTGAGCAGATTATCATTCACTCCAATTTTAAAACTGCCCAGCTTTAGAGCTGAAAAAAACATGTTATTTTGCTACATTTTAGACCTGCCTACCTGTGCTTTAAATTGAGTACAATAGCACATGTTTAGCATAAAAATGTGAACTAATCACTGCATAGGGTCTCATTTTCATTTTACATGCTTATATTAAATCCTCTGTTAAATACAATGGTTAAATAAAAACTTTAACATGGTTTTGGAAAATAGCTTTATTAATGTTAGTGAACTGACATTTGAAATGATGAAAGTGCTAAAATAAAACAAAGTGTGTCTATGCATGGGCAGTAGGTAAATCTCACATGGAAGCAAAAACTGACAGAACACGGGAAAGTGAAGGACTTTCTAAACTGGCTACACCCACTCAGCTGAACGTCTTATACAGTACCTTCATCAGAATCCTATAGCTGGCATCACAGACTGCACTGCATCCCTGTTTTTGTACACTCAATGTATTTGTAACTTGTAATGTTTGTGTTAGACTAAAATTCACAGTTATACATCTTAAAATAGTATTTCAAAGGTCTTCTTTTTCTGAATTAAATTTGAAGCTCCTTTAAATGTGTTTTTGTGTTGTTTGGGGTTGACAGAAATTGAGAAAATGCTGCTAAAAGTAAAAACAAAAAATAAAATAAAAAGCTTTTTCCAGTCTCTCGATCACGTGTAGTTTGGGCAGTAAAAACTGGAGAGAATTCTGAGCAAAGAAGTCTTGTGATAAAAACTATTAATAGAAATAGATAGTAGTAGTAAAAACTGAATTTGTAAATGTTTTACTTTAAGCAGATTTGATCACAATCCCATTCTGCGGGTTATCACGGAGTTGAACGATGGAAGCACCTTGCAGATGAGTGGCTAACTTTGGATAGCCTCTTCTCTCTGGTCTTTTCACTCAGTCTGGTTTGAAGATGCATCAGCTGAGAAGTAGCTGCCAAGAAGAGAATTCTACAATCATATCACATCCAAACATTCACAAAGAAAAACTCAATTTTTGTTTTCTTGACGAAGGCATTTTCAAATGTACTTTTACTAAGTAATTGCTCAGGTTTTTATTGACGAATACAAGGAGTCTATTTCAGAATTCAACATGCCGGACATTGCATTTCAGAACTGTCCCAAATCTAATTGATTTATTTTACATTTGTGACAGTTTCCTTATTAAGATGGCTTATAGTGGCAAGCACTTGCAGTCATTTAACATCACATGCACAAGCTGTCATAATAGAAAACTCGTGAAGGATTTCATATGATGCTGCTTTCAAAGTTGTCTCTCAAAATGATATTACTGTAGAACCAGAAGCTGAATATTTCTGACGCACATTTGGTGATTGTAGAGAATTTCTGACAGAAGCTATTGGCTGTTTTATGCTAGCTATAGGCATTAAAAACACAAAAAAAATCATATTTTTCTATTTTAGTAGGACCAGCAGGTGATCAGCTACTTCTGAGTGGAGTGTAGCTATTGGTGTTTTATGCAGCAAAGCTTTTTGGGGCTGGTTCTTTACAGCTTGCGCATGGAGAGAATAATTTAAACTAAAACAATAGTCTTGTAGCTTGTTGCATATGTTAATTAAATTTAAAAGAGTTCTCATTGAGAGGACCAATGGTGGCTCAGACGCGTGTGGCAGCTTCTCTCTCCTGAGTTTTCTTTTATTGTGTGGAGTTAAGAGTAACGCAATGTCGATTCTATGTATGTCTAGCACACAAGTAGTTTTGACTATAAAGCTGATTATTTGTCAAACTTTTATTTGTCTATTACACGCATTTAGATGTTTAGAAATTTTCAGCCAAGAAAAGGAAACTTTTGAAGATTACCATAAAAGAAAACTTTCTGGGGTCAAAGATTTTTTTTTGCATGCATGTCATTTTTTGCTTGTAGTCCATTGTCAATGTTCCTGGATGTTTTATTTTGTTGCTTGGTATTAGGCTAAAAATCTGTTTTAAGTGATGTGTTTTTCCTGGAAAAAACTTTGTAACGAACATATACAATTATTTCAGGAGTATTTTGAGAACACCAATCCTGGCAGGCATCCAATATTTGGTATCAAGTTAGGATGAACTTTTTTACATTTTTATTCGGAACTTGTTCAGAACTAGACATTTCTAATTTGTTTTGTAACTTGTAAAAGTGTTCCACATTATGTGAAGTTGTATTTAACGTACTGGTCAGCTCTTGCACCAAACATGGCCTAGCTAGAGAGCTTGACATCACGTGTAGATATGATGATGAAGGGTGATATTTGTGATACTTTTTCAATTACATTAAGTTGAAAGATGTGCAAACTCACGCATTTCTTCAAAGGAGTAATCTGACTGCAGCACCGGGAGTCTGCAGCCCTGTCGATGGGATTTGTCCTTAGAGGTCAGCTGTTGGAAGAGCAGCGGGTACATCAGTGATTCAGTTAAGATCCCAGTGAATACATGCAGCGCCTTTAATCATGTGTTACTCTTCAATAAAATAATTGAACTTTTGATAAATATTTTGCTGTTAACTCAAATAAATTGATACATTTTAACGACAACATATAATGGTTTTCATATAAATCTATAATGAAAACTGCCTTTTATTTCTTTGTGTGTTATGTAGCTTTGATCCAAAAAACTCGCACCCAGAGTACTAATCTGATCTTATAACTCCATGCAGTCTCACCTTGACAAACAGGTAAATGATGTAGAGGAATATCCCGAAGCCATACACTGGGATGACTTGGCCCAGGAGACCAGGTTTTTTGTTCCCTGTGATCCTGGAGATGGCTTCAGTGTTGTAATGCTTGATGTACCGAGAGCTTGTGTCCCAGCGATCATCCTCGGAGAAGGAATGGCTATCACGAGATGGAGGAAAGTGTCCTGGGCCAACTTCAACAACAGGAAAAAAAAAAAAAGTCTTCAAGTCTAGTGTTATTTGTAATAAGCTTTTCTCTACATTGTTACAAATGCATTTTTGATCAAGAAATTTTACAATAACCAGAAACTGAGCAAAATGTTATAAAGTGTTCCATTCACTAAAACATTTTTAAGTCTCCTTTTTAAACGTGTATAATCCAGAGTGTTAAATTAACTCTGCTCCAAGTCAGTTTGGTCCTTCTCTATACAGTTAAATTAACATGAGCTTTTCAACTTCTACCTTAAAATGTATTCAGTTAAACTTGTATCTGTAATATCAATAGGAGCAAAAAAAAAAGTTAGTTTTATATTTTGAAATAAAATGAATTAATTGTTGAGTAATAGGCCATTTCGACTAACACAGAAGGCCTCATAAAAATATAGCGAACTATTAGGCAAAGGTAGGTGAATATCTTTGGCCCCAAAATTTTTAAACGGCCCCCTACTATGGGTTGCCAACCATCTCTTTAAATATATAACTGTAATAAATTGATTAAATTGAGTGGTATTAAAGCTATTTTTCCTTCAATCGCATCAAGTAAGCTTTCTCAATTTCTTCACATGCCTACATGCAGAGAAATACTTTTTACACATGATACAAACGTTCTCAGTTGTTACCTTGTAATTGTGGAAAAATGTGTGTATTTATTCTGACATTTCAAATAAAAATGTTTGATATGAGATTGATCCAGAATCTATTTGTTTTTTCAAATATAAGCTTATTCACCTTTTTAGTCTAAAACTTTTTAATCATTCTAAGTCAATTTTTTCTCTTGTAAAGCCATTTTCCTGGCTAAGAGTTATATTAAGATTTTACTGAGTAGAAAAGGGGGAGGAAGACACTTCACGTTTTACCAATGCATTGTAAACCGTTAGATTTTACATGATTTAAGACTGCAAATCAAAAGATTGTGAGAAAATAGGTAAGAGTAGGACTGCGGTTGAGAGAGCTACACAGAGGATCACAGGAGCGCTGGCATTAATGGAGGCTGGGGATTACAGCTGGCTGTAGTCTTACCCTCAGAGCGCACGGTCTCTGTCTTCACTCGGGGTAGAAAGAGCCTGGGCAGGAACAAAGACATGCACAGGACGAGGCAAGAGATAAACATGATCTTCGTACAAGTTGAAATAGCCATTTTGGACCGAAAGAGAGAAAACCTCGTTTAACTAACGCTGAGAGCGTCAACATCACGACTCTTACCGCGAGGATGACGAGGAAATGAGCAAAACATTAAACCGACATCCGGGTGAGATTAGATCCGCGTCGGCATCAAAACTCACTCTGATATGACAAGAGATAATCTTTTTGTCTCGTTTTATGTATAAAGCAGTTGTTCAATATATCAGGGGCAGTACGAGTAAAACACAAAAGGACGGAGGCTATATATATTTTTAAAGTTCAAACAAACGCTAAAACCAAAGTCAGACACTGGTATTAAAACGTTTGATATTCACAGATTAAGGGACGTCTCAAAAGTTACGTACGTTTTTAGGTCGATATCTTGTTTTTCAATAGCTTTTAAACAGAATTAATTACTTAAAACCTGCTGTTTTTTTCTTCTTCTTCTTCTATAACTCCTTATTGGGGCACAGACATTATAGTTGTCATTTTTGTTTCAGAATTTTGCTAAATTGTAGGCAAAAGTGACATTTTCACCACTGAATGCACTCAAAATGCTTGTAAACCTAAAAGCTATTGAGCTTCAAAATGTGGTTTATAAGCCTTTTGAGTGCATTTTATGATGAAAATGCACTTTTTGCCTATGATTTATCAGATGTTGGCCCACATGCTGCGCCGAAACGGCTAATTGTTTGTTTGTCACAATTATGGAGTCAACAGAGGATGATCAGCCAAAGTTTAAATTCAAACATGATTTTACCTCAGACCTATCTCAAAGGAAAGAAAACACTAATCTCACACAACTGAAGAGCGTTGCTGCAATTGTTCCAAGGTTTAAACACCTAAAGTTTCTTCCCAAAGGAATGATGCTGTTAATGGCAGAGAGTCCTGGAAAACTAGAGTAAAGAGACCACAAACTAACAGCCACCAAAGAACTAAAATGCTAAAAAACTGTTACAAGTTAAACAAAAAATTCAATAAACTATAATTTTTAAAATTTAAATAGTTTCTTTGTCTTCGATTTACATTTTACATTTACAGATTTAAAAGTCTTGTCATTGCGATTAATCAATATTAATAAAAAATTGTGTGAGTAATTAGTTTTTAAAATAAGTAGTAGTTGATGTCGTGTTAGTCTAGTTATACTAAATCTAGTGATATAGAACAAGCCATTGGTTGACCAGGCGTAATATCACAATAGTCATTTATAAATCAATCAACATAAATCAATAATAGAGTAAATACCTCTTAAAACTTGAAGAACTGTGACTTTAAATCCACTGCTCATAGCTGACAGTAGGATGTGAATTAGTGTGAAATATGTGGGAATTTAACCAAATGTGATCAAGCAGCAAACACGATGAACACAGTCCTTAAATGTGCTGTTTTTGGCAGTCCTCTAGATGGCAGTGCTCTCGTCAATATAGCTCTGAGAACTCAGTCGTCCGCTATACGTCTATGATTTTTTTAATTGTTTCAGCTTACTTTGATTTAAATCTCATCATGTTGAGCTCTGATAAAAAAATTAAAAACAACAACCAAAAGATGAAAATTTATCCTCAGGTGCAATCTCAGATTTCATATATGTGTCAATTTACTTAGCTCTCTATGAATTCTCTCTTTTTTTTTGTTCACGTCTGTTAAGCCATGTTTCTCTGTTTCATATTCAGTAATCATTTTCTGACAAATTTCACTATTTCACTTTTTCAAATAGTTTGAGAACTGGCTGACGAATTCATGAATGGGTTTAAAACATCTGAATCCAATCGGCCCAACCATTAAACTTTTCTCTATATTTGAGTGATGTATTGCGTACTCTAAAGATGCCAGTTTTATGTGATCCTATTGTCACTAAAATTATGTTTGTGTCAATATGCCATGGACTCACCAGAGGAGCCACATTGAGTACAGCCTCCTCATGTGCAGTGGATTTTAACCAGTGACCTTTGAGCTTTAATTACCCAAACCAGTTAAAGTGTGAAATGTCCAGCTAATTTAGGAACTGCTCACAGTTTTACCGTAAAAAACACACATGCAAACTTTCCTTGTTCTCAAAGAAAATGGGGAAAACATAGTAAGTAAAAGTGATTTAAAGCATGCTTGAATGGGAGTGTGTAGACCTTTAGGTCTTCAATTTCTATCCCTGATATTGTTTATGCCAACAGCACAATCTGCCATTGACTCTTATGAAAGGCTTGTGGCCCTTCCTGTCACATGAGCGATAGATTCACATACATAGCAATCAACACAGCTCCACCGCACCAAATTGCTTTTCAGAAATAGCAATGCTTTTCTTTCTCTACATTCATGCAAGTGATTTGTTGTGCAATGTCACCTTACTCAGTCCTAGCGGAGCAGGTTTCCATCGAACCCTTCGTTTGGCCTCTCTCCCTTTCTACCTCTGCTCAAATCAGTCAATTTATTTCCAAATTTTGAGTTGAATGTAGGAGCAAGGGCTTTTTTCAGTTGTGAGGTAAATATTAAATCAATGTATTTTGCATTGACTTTAATTGTATGTAATATTTATAGGAATGAAGCAGGCTTTGAGTGTTGTGATGAAAGTGGGATTAAGCATTGGATTTTCAGTCATCTTTCTCTTTTTAAGGTAACCGAGCAGGACAAAACAAAGCTTTGAATAATCATTGCAAATAGTTAAAATCAATAATATACTAGTAATAAGGCAAATAAAACATCACCGTTTTTTTATTCTGTACAGTTCCCTCATTTGGGAGCACACGAATCTGCTGGATTCACACTCAACCTCAGTAGTGCAGTGCTAACACTAGCCACTATATAGTTTTTAGTTTTTTTTATCTCGGTTGATCATTTCAGAATATTTGTTAGGCTAAGCGTTTGTTACTTGGAAAATGTGAAATATGGCATTGTGTTGAATGCTTGAAATGGAGACAGAAAGTATGACATGTATCTGCAAAGGCAAGCGTATTCCACATGGATAATTAAAAAACATGTTTAAAGCAATATCTCTCTGCAGTCTCTCACTAAACAATAACCTTTCCTGACCCAAACACATTTCCTCAAAGGATTAATTTTGACTTAAAAAATCCCTGAAATCAAAGGCTACAGTATCATTCATGTTCCTGGTAAATTTGAATAACGTTTTTTTTATTTTATTTATACGTTTTTCTCGATTGAGGCCTTCACACTTTGCCTAAATGGGAATACCTGGCATGTCCAGGGAGTGTATATAATGCCTTGGCAAAGTACATTGTATAAAAATGCATATATTATATACATAAACCAGAATATTACCAGGACTTTATCAGTGTTTTTTTTTAACAAACATTTCCGTGAATTTAAAAACTGAAGTTTCTTCAATTATACTGGGCATTTATTCATTTACCAGATATTTCTGTAATGTTTGAAGTAAATCTGTTATGTGGGAGATTCAGACTATAACCAGATGAGCTGTTGTGTTTTTAAGACGTGTTCTCTACATGGCATGTTTACTATACCATGAGATAACGCCTTTTAACACTTGGTTTTAAGGGCAGATGTGGTCTGGTGGAGAAGGAGATTTGAGATTGGATGGTCACCTTTTCTTTCCTCAGATTCACCGAGTTGATGGTGTGAGTGATGAAACACTTGCTCTCCATCTTCAACAACCACAGCAGTGGTGCTCTTGAGCAAGGCTCCAGTTTCTCGCCTGCTCCCCGAGCGCCGCAGCCATGGCTGCCAACTGCTCCGGGTGTGTGTTCACAGAGTGTTTGTTCACTGCTGTGTGTTTACACTGGGATGGGTTAAATGCAGAGCACTTATTCCAGAGGGGTCACTCCGTATCTGGCCAACTGGTCACGTTCACGTAACTTTAAACTTAATTCAAGATGTGACTACAATGCATCAGACTCGCACAAGCAAATGTACTAACTCAACACAGACACTACCTAGACAGAAACATGTCCTTTAACCATGTATTTTAGTGAATAAGCGAAACTGAAAAAAGATAACGAGAGCCGGCAGGTGTTCTGGATATAATGGCACCTGTTCAATCAGCAGACAATACCAGAAGGTATCGTGAGTTTAAAAATATGGATAAAATCATAAAAATGGCCTACAGATTTTAGTAGTGTATAAACTGTGTTGTTTTATTAGCATTATTATTATTGATTTTAATCTCTTGGGTTCAACATTTTATAAGTAGTCATGCTCGTATTGCATCCAAGAATGTCTGAAAAAATGTCTCTCCTGAAGTTTGTATTCACGTCCATAATTGCTTTGGCTAATTTTTCGAATGGTATCTGAAAAGCTGTAAAACTAGTATTTCCAACAAAACAAATCTTCTTTTCCATGATCAAATGGATGAAAAAGCTACATTTAAATCTGATCATCATAGGAGAAAACATCCATTACCTCATCTTTTGTTTAACAGTTTCTTTGATGCATTTTAGATAAAAGTGTCTTTCAAAATGCACAAATTCCAAATCTAATATGTTCGTTCAATCATATCTTTTCGTGAAATATAGCTCTATGCAAGGGAGAGACAATAGACGAGGGGAGAGAAAAGATAAATATTGTTATACCCAGACAGTAGAGTTCTTGCAGAATGGTTATACAATAGGCTTTCGGATGTCTAAGAGAGGCAGAAAGTGGAGAAAAACTGTTGTGAAATGAGCCGGTGATGTCAAAGGTCATTGCTCCTGCAGGAATACAACATAGTGGACAGTAATGTGAATGTGTTGATATATTGTGTGGTTAAGAGAAGCAGCAGATGGGGAGCCTGATTAAACCTGAAATTCAGAGCAAACAGTCGTGTGATCTGTAGTACTGCCCTGCGCTCTCTTTGTCTCTGTGTTTGTGAGTGGGTGTGCATGAGTCTCGGCGCGAGAGCGGGTATAGAAGTCATTTTCTTTGTGTCCAGACGGTTTCAAAGGTCAAAGCTTGAATTTGCAGTGTCATTTGTATTCAGCTGCAAATTTAGACAATTTGATCCCACTGTGGAAAAGTACAGCATAAACACATCTGAATACTAATGACTCTTAACATTAACTGAGAAAAAGTCTACTTAGTTACACTAATATACAGTACAGTGAGTATTCACAGTGCTACACTTTGTTAACAATTGATGTTAATCATATTTTAAAAGATGATTTCTTCACTAAATACCCAATAACTACACTATTTAAAAATGTCTTACAATTTTAGAACTTTGAATTCACACCAACAAATGAATTCACTGCCTTTGTCATGCTCAAATTGAGCCAAGTCAGCCTGTTTCCACTGATCATTCTTGAGTAGTTTCTACAGCTTAATTGAAGTCCACCTGTGGTATTATTATTCAGATGATTAGATGTGATGCAGAATGGCAAATACCTGTTTTAAAATTGCATAGTTGATTGTACACATCAGGGCTCTAGAGTACATGGTGACATAATTGTTCACAGACCTTTTAGAGAGATTTGTTTGAGGCAGAAATTTTGGGAAGATTGTATTTCTGCTGGTTTGAAAGTCCTAATGAACTCAGTGGCCTCAAACTTCCATTTTTAGGAAACATGAGAAGCTAGCTGCTCTTTTATTAAAAGGCACATGGCAAAAGGCACCCAGAGAGCTGCTTAAAAACAGGTCTGTTCAGACAAATCTGATCAACATGGGTCGCTACAGCAATACTATCGCAATAGTTAAGCATGGTGGTGGAAGGACCATGGTGGTTTTTTCAGATATAGAAACCAGAAGAATATTTAGGGAAAGAAGAATGCACCGGTATAAAGCAAACCATGGATGAAAAGCTGTTCCAGAGCACTCTTGACTCCAGACTGGGAATATGGTTCATTTTTCAGCAGGCCAATGACCCTATGCACACAGCTAAGATACCACATGAGTGCTTCAGGAGAACTCTGTGCATACCCTTGAGGGGCCTAGCCAAAGCCCAAAATAAAATCCCTTTGAACAACTCTTGGGTGATCAGAAACTTCAGTACACCTATTACAATTTAACGGAGTTATAGAAGTACTGCAAAAGAGGAATGGGTAAAACTATTGTTTTAATCCAGAATTCTTCACACCTGCACCTTTTTATCTATTGTTCTCTGGTTAGGTAAAGTGTCGTATTTTGTGCAAAAGCTATTAAGTTAACTTTTACTGTTATGCTGTATGTTGAAGTGTGTCTTATAGTGTAGAAAATACGCTAAGTCGAATCTGCCCCAAGTTCCAAGCATGTTAATTGTTTAACACTTGGTCAGAAGACACCTTTGTGGTCTGTTCTCTCAAAGATTTTGTATCTTAAAGTCTTAAAACATTTTAGAACCATTATCAGCTGCTTCTCTGGGACCAGAGACGAGCTGCTGCATCTTCTCTCGTTTGTCTACAAACTGTGTGTCTATATTTTACACCCCTTATTACACAGTATGTACTCAAGAGTTCATTGGCTTCAGCTTTAACATCTCCCCATGTTGGAGGTACATGCACAGAGTAAAACAGGTTCATGGGTTTCTCGCTATGGCCACCTCTATCCCCTGCATCTGCTTTGAATGCATTTTAACTACATTTCTAGCTGGATAACTTTAACAAGTTTTGGATCAGTATTGCAATATTTGTAATATCCTTAAAATAAGCATAAACATAATGGTAAAAAAGAAAGGAGAGTTGCAAATGTATAGGTATGTAAGAGTTACTGCACTATTCAAATGAATCATGCTCAAATGGACACTAGGCTGTAACTGCAGGCAATGGTACATAACCAAATTACTCACCAAAGCTGCCAATAGTTATGTAAAAATGATTTCTATTTTTAAATGAATTTGGGGATGTATATTGGGACTGTCAACATTCCTCAAATATTCAGTATATAAAATAAATGACCTCAACTAAAATTTTCAGAAAGATCATGCTGATATGTTGGGACCAAGCTCCCAGGAAACACTCCAAACGTCATTCAAGAAGTGAAACAAGGCCTGCAATTACCACAGTCAGTGTTTCATTAGCATTGAAATGGTTGTTTATAAAGCCAGTGTCACTTTTCATTAAACTGCTTAGAGACTAACTACATATATGGCACAAATGTCAGTGTATTAAAATAGAGGTGCAGATTCCCCCCAGCAAGGTAATTACATGAGCTCGACCTCTGGTTCGAAAGGTAAGCCAGAACCGATTGTGTTTCCACACACACGAAAAAGCAATTGATTGGCTTTGTGTGACATCTGGAGCTGTTTGCTGGAGCACTGCATCTTTGTTGTGGAGACTGTATGTTGTGGAGAGTGGGCAGGCGAAGAGGGCACTGGCCACCTGGGTGGAGGACAGCTCAGAGAAGCTTTGATCTCAAACAGCAGGGGGGAAATGACATTATTTAAGGTATCTCAGCAGCACACCCAGAGATGTGCTGTGAAATTACAGGTTTACCTGTACTTGCTTGAAATGTTGGGGACACACACTCACACTTATGCAAACAGACATGCTTTTGCATAAAGTTGCCGACAAGCACATTAGCAGAAACATGCCCCCACAGGTGGCGGGGCATCAAAAGTGCCAACATGCCAATTCTTCAACTATATGAATCCTTCTCAAGTGTAGCAGATTCAAATGCATATTTATGACAACAACTTTAAAGGAAGACTTCACTTGTTTGGAGTTAAGTTTGTTCTATAACTCTCACTAAAATATGACTTTATAGTTTAAAACTTTTTAAAAATAATTTGAAAAGTTATTTTGATCTGAGAAAAGGCCTTGGTTATAGTGTCAGATTAGAAAAGCAGCATTTTTTTTGCCAGTGAGAGGAGCAGAATTAGTTTTTTTTTTCTATTTGAAAGAAAGAGCAGTATGAAATCCCTGTGGATCCTGATGCCATGTTCCAGTATCAGAGTTCATATGCCAAAATGCGAGCATTTATTTTGAAAATGATAACTTTTCCTTTGTTGTCAATAATTTTTGTTCAACTAAATGTTAAAGCTGTCAAATTTTTATATATTTAACAACATTTTCAGATTGACCTTGATTTTGGTTTAAGCTGATTCTGCTGAGAGTAAAAGCACAAATGTTTTATTAAAAGTGCCTACTATCACTTTAAGACGTGTCTCTTTAATAACGTCATTGTCATACTAAACGTTGTCATTTGGTTTTACAAAGTCAGATAAACAAATGTTTGAAAAACAAATAACATTTAAAATTGAACAACCTTTAAAACCCAACAACACAATTGTCCCAGATTGCAAGGACTACATGGCAAGGCCTACAAATGTATTTTTAAATTACTATTTTACGGTTCTAATGGCTAACAGTAATTTAGCAGCTAGCTGAAGGTGAAAACAGCAAACGTGGTGCGAGATTTCAGCGCTGGACTCCAGTTAAACCACGTGCTACTTGTACATGAGGAAGGTAACTATTTTTCCTAACGTGTGTGTTGTTTGGTGGCTGTTAAATAGGCTTGATATAATATCCCCTCACACATGTCTAATAATTTCTCTCTTTTAAATAACCAATATGGTTAGCAAAGGTGCGCTAAAGCTAGAGCTATTTTTTAACTAAAAAGTTGCATTAGATAGAAAAAGTAGCTACTAGATTTACACACATGAAGACAAAGGCCATGTATGTGTCGATGTAAAAAGGTTTAAAATATGAGCATTCTTCAAATGTGTCAACAGCACATTTGTAAGCCAATAATATAAATGTATTTATTTATAAACTTTTATTTATTCCAGACCTACCGATGTGAGCGCCACTTTGCTTCTTATATTTATCATTGGCTTGTATTTAATAGGAAATCATATTTTTTCTGTTGTCTGTGTTCTAGTTCGTTTTATTAAAGCAAAGGTTTTATCTATCCAAGTTATTTAACTGACGGCAACACAAAACACCCAAGTGGTATTACCCAAAAATACTCAAGTATTGCATTGTTGGACAGATAAGGGAAGTAATTGATAGGCAAATTATACACTTCAGATTCATTTCTCGATCAATACATAACTTAAAATACACGAGACAGTCGATATAACATTTAAAATTCATAGAAAAGATTGCAATTTTTTTATTATTTTATTTATACAATCTTATAGTCATATTAATTGCACAATTTGTTAAGTTAATACGCACAAATATAATAAATAAATTAAATATAAAAAAATATACAAAAATAAATGCTTTATTGATAAATTAATATAAAATTACGGATGAAGTCAGAAGCTTGAAATAAGTTTTCAGTTAGTTTTTTAATGTTGTTCACCTGATGGATCCTAAAAAGTTAAGTTTTATGTTGAAAGTCAAGGCTATATAGACTATATCATCATTGTGCACCACATGTTTATGAAAAGCACCTTGACTGGCCTCTGCTTTAATACGCATTAATAATTAGTTTAAAAATGAAGGAATGAACAAAAAAATAAGGAGAGAAGGAGAAGGAGAGAGCGCTTCTTCATGCTATTATTAACAAGTTAACTTTGTAGTGGAGACACTTTATCCCTGAGGACAAGCAACCCAAATGTTTGCAAAATATAATTAAGCCGAGGCATCTTTAAATGTCATTGCAGCCTGTGCCATGTTTCAAATTGTTCTGCATCAACAGAATTTAACGAGATGGCGAAGGAATCCATTCCCTGCAAGCATGTGATAAGCCTCACATACAGTGGAGCACTTTCATTGATTGCCAAAATAAAGCATTTTGTATGCAAATGGGGGAATGGAGTGGGTAAGCTGATTCAGCCTCATGGACACCAAATAATGGCCTTTACAATTAATACTCTCGCATGCTATCCTTTGAAACTTTCATCTTCTGTTTAATGGCTCTGAAATGTTTACATGTGCCCCATCTAAACCCCCCTCTCCTCCCCCCCCCCTAAAAAAAGAAAAATTGTGTGTTCTCCAAAGGATTAATCTGACAGCCAACAAATAAATAAAGTCCAAACAAACACCCTGTTGTCTCCACAAGCCCCCCTCGTGTTCTTGGCCTGCTCATGCTTTTTTTTGCTGCTGAGTTTCAGGCACATTTTGGATTAACAGATAATCTTTGAACATGAAGGAAAGTCTGGGATCCCCCAGGGGCGTGTGATGGGGAGAGTGAGTTTGACAGGGGGATTGGTGCTGATGGGGCATTGTTTGAATGTAATGTGCTTGTTTTTGTACTTGTAAACAAGCTTCTCTTTGTTTTTGAAATGCCATCCTCTTCCTGTATAGATTTTTTTTTGCTAGCGTGTTGCAGGTTTGTAGACATCAATGCATGATTGTAAATTGACCGGATGAACTTCATCAGAAAGCACTAAATGAGTCATTCAGAACATTTTACAAGTCAGTTTTTTACTTTCAAGCAACTTGTTTTTAAATAGGTACATTTCTACTGTTGGAATTTGACCTTACCACTCAAAACTCTAAACTTAAAATTGGATCTTGTTGGCCCAATCAGTCTTTTATAAGATTGGACAGTAGTTATTTTAAGGGCTTGTTATTGTGTGCTTGGTTTAAAGTTCTTTGAGCAAAAGAAAAACAGAACCAAAAAGATATAAGATGGAATTTCCATTAGGTAAATAGCTTGATGAGTGTTCTTTATTCTGAGTCTGGTTCTAAGAAACAGTACCCTTGAACAAATACTTTAAAACTATGCGACTTTAGATGCAGTAGTAGATATTCATGCACTGGTACATTAGTTTCATTCAGTTGCAATTATTATTATTTTTACTTTACAGTCCTCCACATTCTTTATACTTGCCTAAATCTGGATAAAATTTAAAATTAATATTGAAATGTATGACCTGAACATTAAAAAGAAATACCAGAGCCAGCAGCCAACCTAAATCACATTAAAAATCATACTATATTATTATAGCTGTCACATTATCAGTATAATCTCTGTGTCATTCCACTCTTTCAGCTGTTATGAGTGGTGTGAAAGTCAAGGGCCGTTGTGAAAGTGTAGACAGGTGTGGTTGAGTGTTCAGGACCACCCTACCAGGACCATGCAGGATGGCGTGTGTTTACATTTAAATTGACATTTATGCATTTGGCAGACGCTTTTGTCCAAAGCGACTTACAGAAGGGGAGAGACAATATGCTATCTGTTACACTGTCAAAGTCTATCTCAGCTAACTAATATAAGTTGTATCAACTAATCAATAAAAGTTTATTACTATTTTTTTTTTAATAGGAGGTGTTCCCTGAAGAGAAGAGTTTTCAGTTGCTTATTGAAAGCTGTTAGTGTTGTTGCTTTCCTGACTGGATCAGGGAGTCAGCCAGGGACAGTGAGAGAGAAGGTTCTGCTAAGAGATTCTCTGCCTTGGTGGGACGAAACCACGAGTCGCTGTTCCTTGTCAGGGCGCAGGCTTCTGGAGGGCATGTAGTAGTAACTCCAGAATTGACTTTGAAGTTATTGAATATGAAGTTATGCTTTAACCAACTCTGTGATATACAGCATTAAATTAATATCATCTACCTACTCTTTCAATGCTTTAATTTGCAGTATATGAATATCCTAAATTGACTATGGTATGATTAAGTAATTTCCCAGCGATGGGCTGCGACTGGAAGGGCATCCGTCGCATAAAACATACGCCAGAGAGTTGGCGGTTCATTCCGCTGTGGCGACCCCGAAAGGGAATAAAGCCGACATGAAGATGAATGAATGAATGATTAGGTAATTTCTCAAAATTTACAATTAAAACATTGTAGGGAGGGAAAAACGCAATGCCTTGTAGGGAGTGTTTAGGGATGGAGATGACCTCTGGATAGGCTAAGTGTGCTGAGAAGATAATAGGACAACCACATTGCTCTCTAAGCCAGAATTTGTTTAGCTTTCTTTAGATCCAAATTGCTCTCGGTTGGAAGGATTTCTTTTTTCCTTGTAACTCGATTTTTTGAAAGACTTTGTGTCTGGCTTCTAAACTAGTGTATGCTGGAGCACTGGATGATTGATTGGAAAATGGCTCTGCTTAAATGAATTGAAAATTAAGAATTACATTTAATATTTAATGTTTAGATCCAGGCTAGAAGCTCAAGCAGGGATATCTTGGGCCTTTTTTTATGTGCAAATTTTTAGCACAATGTTTCTAATTTTATACAAACTTTTGTACTAAAATCACAACATTTTTTGTAGTTTCCCCTATTATTTCTTTATTCCCGTAAAACCCAATTATCAGATGATGTCTCCTGCAATACAGGAGTACAGGAAGGAATAAACAGCTGTAAAATGAGATTTAAAAAAAACTCTGAGATACCTAGATGTCAACACAAGCTTGCATCGGTCTCCAGGAACATGTAGCTTTATTGAGCATTGGCAGGGTCTACAAGGAGTGTCTCTCCTTTTTATGCTGTCCATTGAGCACCCCACAGTGTGCACAGCGACTTGGCCAATGTAGTATGGAATCCAGGGTTGTGCTGGAATAGTTGTAGAGGTGTAAAAGATAATGTGCTGTTCAAGACATCCACTCAGTTTCAAATGAAACTACTGCCTGTTCCAACTGACTTTAACTTGTTTCTTGCTTCAGCATCTCATTGGTGAAAGACATTACCCAACCTTGAATCCAAGCAGTTGAAAAAGTTTTATTTTTGTTTTTCGGTTGAGTACACACTGGCATGCTCTGGATGTTTCTGGGAGTAAGTGCTCTAAGTTAATATAAAGTTAGCTCAGTGCTCCAACCAGTTAAATTGTTTAAGTTGTCTAATAAGCATGTTTTAGGGAAATATTTTCAATGTCACGTAAAGCTGCTTAAACAGTCCGTTGCTAAGTGCTTTTCTTTGTCCCATGTGGGATTGTTTTCTCTGTGTTACCAGGAGCTCCAGTCATTTGGGATGAAACACATTCCTGCTCAGCGATTAAAACCATCACACTTTTATCCTAGTTTTTCACAAAAATAGCTAAATTCTGTCCTGCTGTTGATGTATTTACAATACAAATGCCCTGAATGCTTATGAAGGGTTTAGACTGTTGATTTCGTTTTAGCCTTTGGAGATGTGCTTACTCAGTTTAAGATAATATAGAGCTGGTTAAATTCAGTCACTGGGGTTAGCATCAATGTAAATCAAAAGGTGCCTGCAAACCATGCGTGAATGATCTATGTAAAGATGCGATAAGGCACACTGCAGCACGAAGGGTCCAGACCACGCGGTGCAGTGTACGTGAATGCCACGAGGCGATTGACGAGATAGACGAGGCCAGGTAAACCGGACTAATCGATTGAGTAGAGAAATGTTCAACTCAGACGAACTTAGTGTTAGCAGACAACCAATCAAGGGGTTGCTCCTGTAGTGACATGATTTTGTGCTGATGTTAGCTAAAGCTAGACATGCTTGTTAATTTATTTATCAGAGGTAGAGTGCCTACGGCCTCCTGCCCACCACCAAACATACCCCACCAGTCTCACACATCCATACTGGGCAATGAGGATGAAGTGGCTTCCCCAGGGCCACAATGGCAGAATGGCCCTAGAGGGGATTGAACCACCAACCTTCCAGTTACAGAACGACCAACTCCACCACTGCACCATCTTTCCGCCCCCAAGAGGTATGCTCCAATCTCGTCATTTATGTGCTTCCCTTGGCAAGCTCGCCATTCTCAGAGCGAACATCTTCAAGTGAGTGACAAGAGTGAACACTAAGTTTAAAAACGGTCAGATAGGCGTCGGAGAAGCATTATGTTCGCATGTTTGGTGCTTGGTATGAACGGCAGGTGAAATAGCTTTATTTTAATTCTAAACATGGCTTTTGTGTAAGTTTACCAAAAGAGTGCATTCTATTGAGCTCAGGTACAGTTCTTGCAAATCATGAAGGTGCAGAACACAAAACATCAGGATTGACAGCACTTAGTTATAGGGAGAAAAGTTGAGCTGGAAAAATAGTCACTTTAATAAACAAAAGCATTTTTCAATGTTTCAAGTATATGAGTTTAACAAATCTCATGAACTCCTTTTATTAGTACCTGCGTAAAATTGAAAACAATAACTGTAATGACTAAATTAAATAAATGTTTGGCTATTTATTGTGTATAAATTAGTTTTTACAGGTTATGTGTGCCAATTTATAAAAAAATTAACAAAGAAGGAAAAGTCAAACATCAATATTGACTCGTATGACAAAATTGTCTGAAAAGAAAAAGGATCGCTTTTGCACTTATCACCCAGCCCTATAAATCAGGTTGCTCAGATAATGGGGAGAATTACAAGTATTTAATTGAAATAAAGCTTGAGTGAAACCAATTTGAAGAATCAATTTCTGTTCAATTGAAAAGGATTTGTGGTGAAAGAGGCTTGATTGTTGAGACTCTAGAAATTCTATTGGGCCTAGAGGTCAACCTATATGTTTTTTTCCTGGTTGTTGTTGATCTGGACCACAGATTGCTGATTATATTTCATGATTGCTGATTGATTTCATGTTGATATAGGTTTTAGCTAGGAAATGAAAAAGGTGCAAATGTTCTGAAGCACAAAGAGCACAATCAGTTTGAAAATCAAATTTTAAACAAATACACTTTATGGTATTGGAAAAAATGCTCTCAGAGATTTGGATTCAATTTGCTTTTGTGTTTTTCTTCTGTATATATGTATATAAATATATATATATATATATATATATATATATATATATATATATATATATATATATATATATATATATATATATATATATATATATATATATATATATATATATATATATATATATATATAAATATATATATATATATATTTTTTTTTTATTTATTTATTTTTTTTTGCTGCCTTTCCCTCACTTCAATCTCGCTCAGAAAAGCTTGTGTATTGCTAGCCACTGCATTGCCCACTGACTCCCTGTTGTTATTTGTGTATTTCATTTCACAAAGCTGTCTGACCAAAAGTGTGAGAGAAAATCTCCACTAAGTCCTTCACCCTCTGTGCATGCCTTGCCGATATTCTCCACAGAGATAAAGCAAAGTAAAATTGAAATTGTACAAGCGCCTAAAGAGATAATATAGTTTGAAATAATCTCACTGTGCATGCTGAACGGTGTCAATAAACACCAATGCTTCGAACAAACTGCTCCCGCTTTTATCTCAGCGAAAAATCCATAAAGTCTTTACTTCAAGCTGAGACAGAGGTAAAGTGCTTGTTGCTTTTATGTTTCACCTTGTTTTTCTCAAAAGTGAGACCTCATTTGGGATTTGAGAGGCATGCCTTCTCATAGTTGACATTTATCTGCCTGGTGTGAGGGATGGAGAAAAGAGAAAGTTAATAAAGACCAAGCTCCATGATAATCTTACAGAGCAAACAGTTTATCCACCCTGCTGGACAACTAATCTTATGGCAGGAAATGATATCAGCTATAATTAAGAGCTTTGCATATTTTTTGCAATATTTAAAGATAAGCCCTTTAAAAATGTGCAAATTACGTTTGACTTACATTATGTATTCTTTGATATCATATTTTTGCTCACAACACTAGCTATGTTTTTTGTTAAGCTTGTGTTCTTGTCACATTTTAATCAAACATGACAGAAAATCAAATATTAGATGCTTACACCCCCAACCTGATATGAAATGGGATCACGAAGGTGTCCTGAACACACTTGAAGTGCTCCGAGTCTGTCAGCTCTTAATAAGTGAAAGTGAAGTGAAGGTCCTCGAGAGTTCAGAACACCTGACACAGAAAGTGACCTCATCAAAGGCTAGTTATCTTTTTCTTCGATGTGGTGCCATGACAGCAGATTTGATGATTTGGCTTTCTCTCTTTAGCCGATGATAAAGCTTCTCTAATAATCCTGAGAAACAGAACCAAATGTTTATATTGAAAGTTGAGGACCAAGTCTAAATAGGAAAATTGTGGGTCTTTTTTCCCCAAATCCTCACATAAGATGTAATGAACTAGACACTGCAGTACCTGGTCTAGCTGTGGGAAAATGCTACATTTGGAATCTTACACATAAAAAAATTATATCACTATTAAAGCAACTCATCTATAACAGAAATAAAAAATAAATTAGGCAGAAAAGCTGGTAAGCATTTATTGCTGATTTCGCTTATTCAATTTTAATTACAGTTGCCTTTTATTTCAAATAATGGTGACAAGCAATGAAATGCATACTAGTCTAGTATAGGAAGAACGTCTCAGGTTACGTAGGTAACCAAGGTTTCCTGAGGGAATGAGATTCTGCGTCCAAACGCTATGGGGAACGCTTGCTGCGTTTCCAGCTCTGAATTATATGTCAAATCTCGTCCAATTGACAGGTGTGACGTCATCCAAGCGCGACGTCGCACCCGGAACGGTATAAAGGAGTCAGCGGTGGAGACGGCAACCAGCTTTGAAGCAGAGTAAGCGCCGTCAGGACGTGGGCGGAGTGTCCTGGGGACGCAGCGTCTCGTTCCCTCAGGGAACCTTGGTTACCTACATAACCTGAGACGTTCCCCTTCAGGAACTCGAGCTGCGTCCAATTGCTATGGGGAACGAGTGTCAAAACATGCCAGTTCGCCCCGGACTGACAGTGTCTTCAGCCCGGAGAATCATCCAGATCCAACTGTAGGACCGGAGCATCATCAAGGGCGTGGCCCTCCCGCAGTGCTACCAGTCCTGGATAGGATACCAGATGACAAGGCCATAGCCACCACACCTCTCAAGCAGAGGTGATAACATCCACAGTTTTTCATCTGCTCCCTGACTGCGTGTTATCAGGAGAGCCTGTCCTGTGTGGCCCATAGTATACAAGCTGGTTTGAGCTCCAACTGAGCCGTGCAACAGACATAACAGCCCAGGGCCTGCACCGGGCAGATACTATGAAGGACCTATACAGGGGACTCACCTGGAGGAGGAAGAATGCCTGGAACCTAATGGGACACGGGGCGACGTGAGGCACCTGCGAGACATAGCTCGGTTTAGGGTGCAGGAAGATTTTCCTTCGCTAGCCATCTCCGGGGAAATTCATAACACGAGGGCTTCAGAAAGTCTTAGTGTGTAAACCCCCGCAAGACCCACTGGGAGTGGCCTGGAAGGCTGAACAAGCTCCCATGAAGCAACTCAGGGGAACCTACCTCTCAAGGTCGGCTTCTGGTCACTGGTGGATAACGACTCCTGTTACAGGCACGGGATTCCATGGAAGACCCGAAGCCCTGGTCACCGAGAGCCTGGGTGAGCGCAGGGGCAAAGTACACGCTCCCTGAAGCACCAAGGGTGGCAGGGATAGCGGAATATGGGGCGAGGGGTCCCCGAGAGACCACAGCCGTTCATGAAGTGCATCTCTCGATATAGTCGGAGACCCTGCGCTTAGGCGCAGCCAGTTTATTGAAATTATGATCCTCGGACCATATTTCCCTGGGCTGGGGCTTGTGTCGCCACCCCTTGGGAGGGGCAAGGGCAGCGGCACTCAGCTTCTGGGCCCCCCCAGAAGCGGCAGCTTTAGGAGTCTGCCTCGGCAGGAGCGGCAGCCTGGCTAACCGGGTCGCCCACAATGCCCACAGCCAACTCCCTCAAGAGCCGACTGGGCATGCTCCACTCCCAAGCATGCCAAACAGAGGTCTTACGAGTCCTTGCCCATGATAAACGGGCTTTCAGGGAGCTGCTGGATTCCAAGGAGCACTTCAATATTGCCACACTTTTTGGAACAAGAAGACACATAAAAAGCGCTTACTGAATGCAGAAAAAGCTGGTTGCCATCTCCAACGCTGACTCCTTTATACTGCACCGTTCCGGGTGTGAGTCACGCTCGGATGACGTCACACCTGTCGATTGGACGAGATTTGACATATAATTCAGAGCCGGAAACGAGCGTACCCCATAGCGTTTGGACGCAGCTCAAGTTCCTGAAGGGGAAACCTGGACCCCAGACATAACCCCCATGGGTGTTGGAAGGGTGGAAAGTGGGATAGCTTGCACAAAGGTTGATTGTTGTTTTTTTGGTTTGCACTCGTATATTGGATTAGTCACAAGCTAAAGTGGAACCATTTGATTGTTATCAGTAATATCACCAAAGTTTTTTTCCACTGTGGCACCGAGGCTGGGGAATACACTTCGCCAAGAACTGAGAACTGTTGCATCTGTTTTTTTTTTTCAGATGTAATGTTTTAGAGGTTGTTCTGTCCATACATCTATTTAACTGTTGTCCTAATTTTATGTTTTTATTATGTATGTTTACTATGGTTTGTTTTGATCATTTTAACTTGGTTTATTGTGAAGCACTTCAAGAGCTTTCTCAAAGGTGTGATATAAATAAACAACAACTACTACTAGTTCTACTATTACTCCTAACTAACTTGTTTTAATTAGTTAATAACCTAATTTGTGGTACAAAAAATAAGGTAGTATTACATATCTTCCTGCTGTGGTTGATTGATCAGTTGATACAACTTTCATTATGAGCAAGCTGAGACAGACTTTGACTGGGTAACAGATTACTTATTGTCTCTTCCCTTTCTGCAAGTTTTGCTGGACAAAGGCATCTGCCAAATGCGTAAATAAAATTTTAAATATAGTATTAAATAGATGTTCTATATCTGTATCCAGCTGACAATACTAATATGTTGCCGAATATATCATGTATGCTACAGAATATATTATTAAATATACTACTAAATAATATATATATATGTAGATATTATATTATATTCAGTAATTTATTGTATATAATATATTGTTTTAGAAAAACGATAACCTCTATGTTATATGACACAACCCTTTAAATAAACTATTGACTCTTATAAGGTTAAAGAGCCGGTTTTATCTGTATTTTATCGTTTAATAAAGTGTGATTTACTGTGTTTTACAGGTATTTGGTATTAAAATTTAGAAGACAAAGTTACACCTATGGTATTATGGTGAATTTTATGTAAAATCCTCATATTGCAGAAGTTTATTTTGCATCTGCTAGAAGCTGTCTGAAGATATTTCATGAATAGATTATAACAGTTTCATGCGTTTAAGTTCTTTTCATTACTGTTTTTCACTTTCTGTTACTGTTTTTCACGTTCTGTTGACCTCTTTTAAATGGTGTTTAATTCATGGCAGACAATAAGCTATTAAATGCAGCTCAACCATGCTGAGGAGCCCAATCTGAGTTAAGACAACATTCCTCATCACACTTGTTGAATAAAACATCAGGCGGTGCACATGCTAATGGCTGACAGTGGCTTCTCTGTTTAGCTCAAACAAAACCTTATCCTGTCTCCCCTCTTTCCCCTCATTTCTGCACCCAGGACTTTTAGCATTGATGCTTTTTAAACCATGCTCAATGTTGTCTAGTTATCTGTGACCTGTAGAGCGAGCCTCCAAAACAGCAGTGCTGCAGATCCATCTTTTTGCCTCCAATAGCTGTGCAGCAAACAAACAGGGCCTGAACAATACAACGTATACCACATATCAATTACACTAAATGCCTCAGTATCTATACTTCACTGTCTCAACCACACACCGGTTGTAAGGCACACATGCTGTGGCAAGACGATAATGGCTCGGCATTGTTCCTCACCATCTGGAGCACTGATAAGACTCGCCTGTGCATAGTTGATAATAGGAGCCAGCAGAGGAAGAACCGGGTGTTAAACATTTCCTTGCCCCATGAAAAAGGTTCCATTAAGTCCACTGACCCCAATTGAATATTAATGAGCTAATTAACAGATTTATTGTTCTACGCAGTTTCTGGAGGGGTCTGTTTTTTAAGGGCTATTATTTTTTTCCTAATTATTTTTCTCACTTGTATAATTGAATCTTTGTAGCTGCCAGGATCCCAAGCGTGCCTTGGCAACGCAGAATACAATTTCTCCCTCCTTGTTTTCTCCACTTTGTTCTTTCTTTCCCTAAACAACAACAACAACATTATTTTCTTCGATGGTAGTGTGTTTGTAATTAGTCTTAGCCCCCCCAGGCCTCCTCTTCCTCCCCAACACACCCCTTGTTCCCAACAGTTGAGTCCAGGCTTATGAATTTTATATTTTAAGGGGTTACAATATTGGTTCCAAGATGGCACAGGATGAGGTGTTTGATTACAAAACCACAATCAGTGGGGTTACACTCGACTGCATCACTTGGAGCGTCTGGCAGAGCTTTTAAATGAGCATTGACAGCTGTGGTTGATAGATAGTATAATCAGCTGATGAAGAGGATGCAGCGGCCTCTTTCAATAGTACTGCTTCAGCCACAACGGGTTGCTGTAAAGGTTACCTTGACAAAAAGAAATACAATTAGGTATCCAAATAGTCAACGCTCCACAATCTTTCCCGGAATCCACCAAATTTTGCTCTTGTTGGCACATGATGGATGACATTCTCATGTTTTGTGTTTCAAAGGAGATGTTTGAAATGGTGTTCAGTGCAAGGACACAGTTCGACAATTGTTTTTGTTTTTGTGGTGAAATTAACATGTAGCAGAATTTCAATAGCGCGAATAATGGCAGATGTTCTGACAAGTACACCACATGTGAAATATGCAGGAGGAGAGATGATGACCTTTTGATAACTACATATTATTATCATTTTTTTCTGCAACTTTACTTAATTCTATTTATGCACAGAATTCAATCCCACCTTAATAAAAGCATCACTTTAGTTTGGTTACTCCACAAATATAACTTAGAATAATGAACTCATTTTGCTGTTTTATGGAAATAGGGTCTCATTACAATAATTTTGCCTAATACACAAGCCAGCTGATATTAGAAGCTGGGCCCTACAGTCAGAGAGTTTATTATGCTATACATCACAAACTGCATTAGGCTCATGAAACCTGTCACCAAAAAGGTTGAGAAGTTGTAGCAGGCAGCCCCGTGGCATCACATGTCTTCTAGAAGAAAAGTGGTTCTGATGAATCAACCAAATAGAAGTTGATTAAAAAAATTCTGGTTGCTTTGTTATTTACATACGTTTCTATCTTAACGTCTTGCTGACTGTTGAATTTCTTTTGTAGTTTTTCCCAATATGTTTTTCTTGATTCAAAATTGCTACTTGTATTTAAAATTGTATTTCCATACTGTACATTGTACATTGCGCAGTACATTGGTGATGATGGTACTAATTAGAAATATTTTCTGTCTAATTAGTCAGTTTAGTTGAGTCATTTTCTGTCAGTTGGACTACTTGGTAAATGAACTTGGTGTAATTGGAGATTAAAAAATACTTTACCAAAAATACCATACATAATATATAAAGGAGTTGTTTGAGTAAGAAATGTTTAGACAACAACAGTCACTCAGATGAACTGTGCAGATCGTTCTGTTGTACTTACTTATAAAACAAACTGACTTTTAGTTGATTGCAATTATTGATGATGGTGTCCTTGAAGAAGAGAAGTCTCTTTAATATCTATACCTGATACTCTGTATTTTATTTTTTAATTTAGAGTCTTGCACTAGGAAAAACCTGTACCTACTGGCTCGTTTAATTATTTAATAACTTCATCAATGGTATGGCAACATCTGAAAAAAACTTACATTTTCAGGGGAAGAGCACTTTGACTAATCCTCACTAAAGTGCAGACGGATATACATTTAAATCAGCAGATGCAGGTCCTCACTGTAAAATGTTATGTGGTGTTATTTTAATTGCTTTGTTTCTATGAAGCTGCTTGCATGACTCTTGACAGTTTGTCAGAGTTCTTTTGCTGAGGGGCGAGCAGAGGATGGGGACAGTGATGACACACAACTACTGTTAATGTAAACACACTTCAAGAAGGTTGCAAAGAATGTGTTTAAGTAATTGCCAGAGGAAGGAGAGAGTTGCTGGCACGGGGCTGGAAAGATGATCAGGCAGAACCAAACCTTGGCTTGTTGAGAAGAACAAGAGAACACAGCAAAGGGCAATGATTGTTCTTGAGCTGCATGCCATTGAGAACGCGTGATGCTAAAAGCCTTGCTTTTTGCAACACTGAACTTGCAGCCATCAGACATGCTTTGTGTTGTCTCACTGAAATTAATCTTTAGTAGCAACCCTTTAAAACATATTTCTCGCTTTTGTTAGTCTTTCAAATGTGCAAAGTTTTTCCTCATTTAAATAGCATTCAAAATGTCCAGAGGGAATGTTGAATCAGGGTTGTTAGACTTCAAAGTTGTGATTATAATTCAGGCTTGCTCTTAAAAGGAAACCGAAGATGAAGAAAGCTTTTTTTTGTGCCATTATACATAATAATTTAAAGCTCTAAAAAGTGTTTGTTGTGACTCTCTTGTTTTTCAAAGAAACAACTAAACTCGAACTGATGGGAAAAGAGAGATATAAGGCAGTTTCATGTTTTCTGTTCAATGTTCCACCAGTATACTCAAATCTGAAATGTTTTACTATTTTAGATTGAATCCCACAATGACCATGTATGGTCACGCTGATTATGATATGATAATAACACTTGTGTGGTGCTGTGTCCATTTTCCTTAATTTATCTTCTATCTAGTTTATTTCCTGTCTAAGGTTAACCTTGTTCAGTTCATCTGGCCCACCCCAAACAATAAAAAGACATATTTGGTAGAGTGGGCGGTATGGCCTTAAAATAATATCACAATTTTTTGGTGAAGTATGGTGATAACCATATTTTGGATGACAAAATGTTACATAAAACTATTTGAAGAATTTCAAGAACATACAACTCCACACAATAAGTGTCATAAGTGGCATTAAACACACACATTACACCTTAAATTATGAAACAGAACATAGTATCAGCATTTTAATTAAAATGTTTTCCTTCTAATATTTAGTTAAATATCAAATTTTTATCTTCTCAAGAAAATTATGTGTTGTCCCATCTGTGTGATTAGGTCTTAGTGCCACTATTAGCTATCACTATTGCTGTAGTGATATTATGTGTCAATGTTTGACAACTTTGTTTTTGTAGTTTGGCAGGCTGATAATCTTCGATAACAATGCAGTAAGGGCAGTTCACGTCGTCTGTGCTTGGTTTCAGTCTTAGACTTAGCAAATCATGCTGTGAATATACAGACGTGTGATCACAAACTAAAAAATCAGTATAAATGTCCAGATGGCTGCATGAAGAGGCCTGAAGTATGATGACCTTCTTCAGTTGTTCAGTCAATCTGCTTTGATAACGTTCGCCCAGCTATTTGTAGTGATATACACTTGTTTCTTTTAATTTAATTTGGATTATTTTCCTGTGAGTCCTCTGCTGTATCAGGTCTTTTCTACCCAAACCATTGAAGTCATTACATTGACCTAAAGCCATGCTTGCTTTCACAGGCAAGTCTGCGCCCATCCTGCCCCCTCTGAGTTGTGGGGGCACACACGCGAGTATGACGCTGTGAAAATGGAATGTAAAGCTACCTTATGGAGCAAATGTAATCTTTGTGTTTAATAAAAAAAGTGTTTTTTATTTTATTGAGAATTTACTTTCTCATTTTATCCAGGTGTTGATATTCACATAAATAAAATTAAAAGAGCACCTACATGTTTTTTTCTCTGAATAGCACTTAATAAAATTATCCTTTCATATTTTGTCAATATAAAAACATTAATAAATTGGACATTGATTGGGTTAGATTCATTATTTATTAGTGATGGTGAGATGAACCCTCATGAGGCATTGAACCACTTGAGCTATTTGGTTTATTGGTCAATGCTTCATTTGCATAAAAATTTAGCTACTGGCTAAGTGTGGAATCACAGGCAGTTGGATCTGAACCACATAATGTGTGACATAGTGAGTTTTTGTGACTTATGTCTTTAGGGAATTATTATGAAAAAACTAACAAATAATTATTCGTTCATTATTTCTGTACATAAATGATCACACACACACACACACACACATATATATATATATATATATATATATATATATATATATATATATATATATATATTTTTTTTTTTTTTTTTTATATCAATAAATAAATAAAATGTAACCTATATATTCTGTGTTTGTGAATTTTCCCAAACGTTAATATCATTGTGTAATATTTTTCTGAAAATTACATGAGCACAATCAGGCGAAGGACAGTGAAAGTGCTTGTGGAACTAGCAATAGGGCACAGATTATTATTATTATTTTTTTTTATTATTATTATTATTATATCCTACCCTCTTCACTCTCATCTCTTTTTTTCTTAATTACTTCAAACTATATGTACTCATTTAAAACTTTCAACTGACTGCAAGTCGCTTTTAAAATCCCACATTTTGATTGGAGCCTGAGTGGTCTGTAAAACCTTCTTGAAGAAATCACGTGGTACAGCTGGCCAGCAAGGCTTTGGACGCAAACATTTTGGCCCCTCCCCCAAATCAAGCAAGCCTTCATTCGCGTTTCAGGGAAAGGCCCCTTTTATTACTTAACACACACTTCACATCCTTGACACATTTCATAACATTACTATTGTTTATACAAAAAAAATATCTTGAAAGCAGCTCTTGAAAATGCATATAAATTCATTGTGATGCGGTATATTTCCAAAATTATCATATTATTTTTATCCATAATCGAGTAGCTCACATACACGTAAAAAAGTCTGTGTAAAAGTGTAGCAACTTCTCTATCTCGTTAGCCAGATGTTTCAATATTAAAATAACATAAAATGATTTTTAAAGAGTTGACATGTCCCTATTTTCTCTGTGATTCATCAAAAAGCTCAGCAAACCAGAGAAGGGAAAGAAAGTTGGCAGGCACTTATATTCTTGCCGTCAGTGAATTTTAAAGGCTAATTATAAAATAAGTTTTGCTTTGAAGCAGATATGCCTTTCATATTTTCTCACACATAATGTGCATGTCTTCTTTTTTTATATCTCTCGGGTACATGACTAACAGGCCTTAAATGAAACTCAAGCTATAGAGCACGTCTGGGGTGAGCACAAGCAATATTATTCAATGGGAGTCATGGCAAATGAGATGCTGTCAGTCAAAGGGGGCGAGAGGTTCAAAGACTTTGTGCTACTACAACTTTTACAATTTACTTTAACTACATTTGGCACTTTTGCACAAAGTTTTTAACTGCTTTCTTTCTTCTACAAACACTGAGGCACATCCAAATTAGATCTCGGTTGCACTGACATACTTTTTGCTCGCAGGTACTGGGTGCTTCATATATGATTAATGATTCCAGGCAGGCTGCCATCTGTGTTTTAACTGATTAAATAGTGCACAAAGTGGGATGCACCTTTTGATGTGATCCTTTGGGGAACCTGTGCTGGCTTTGTGTTTCCACCTTGATTAGGCACAATATACTCCAGCATCCTCCTCACCCAGTTTAAAGCCTCTTTAATTTGTGAAGAAAGACCACGGAGGTACTGGAGGGGCTTTAAAATCTCAGTCAGCTCAGGTGGATTCTTTTCATGAGTGGATTTTTCACAAAGAACAGGGCCAGTCTCTGACTCTCATTCACTTGCTCTTGTCCTTTTTGCATGGAGGACTCCATCTGGCTGGAAATAAAAAATTGATTCCAGTTAAATCTCACCTGAGATCTGTAATGGGGAAAGGCTTTTAAAGGTCACATGTGTAATAAGTTCCGATGGTCTCACTCAGTCAGATAATGGCTCTTTAGACCATCTTGCAATGGTGCCATCCTGAAATAATGGAGCAATCTGTAAAGCATTCAATACAGTAGTGCTAAAGCAGTAAGGCAGCCAGGCATACAAGTTGGGTGTATTTGAGAAATGGCAACACCAATAGGAAGGATGTCTGGCCAAACACCTCAATTCCCATGCTTCACTGACATTCAGTGGCTTAACACAAGCCTCATTCAGTCCTAGCACTCTGACTGAGTGAGTGAAATTAGGAAGGGGTGGGGTGGAGGGGGCTTCCAGTAGTGCTAAATGATGAGCTCCTTGATAATTGTCCTCACTGCAAATTAATTAGCTTTCAATAGGCGTCCTGTATAGTCATAAACCACATTCATAATCGAATGGAAATTGCGCCCTGATTGCTTTAAAATAGAATCACTGTGTGATGATATTTCCTATTTTATGTTAATTATGAGGGATAAGCTACCATTCTTGATTAAGTCCATAATTGAATTGTTAGCCCTACATCCAAGAGTATTGCTTTCCTTCTCCTCCCTTCCACCTCCCAAGGAGAGGATTTCGTGATGATTGTGTTTCCAATATTGTAACAAGTCAAATTATTCGGAGGAATATTTCAATACAATTTTAGTTCAACCGACAGTGGTGTATAACCATAAAAATTATGTGAGCAACAGAAGTTAATTCCAGTAATTTAAGAAACACATAAGCTAATATCACCTATAGGTTACCTATCAACATAAATACTGACTTGTTAAATTGATGGTTATCTCACTTCGATAAGCTCTTTACACACCTATGCATCTCCTGCATAAGATTTGGTTATGCATTTCCTGTTTAGAAAAACATTGCAATTGCTGTTTGGGGTTAAGAACGGAGCAGAACCTTTCTTTTGGATGCTAGAAATATGAAATGCATGACTATGTTACATTAAAGTGTCACAATACCTCAATATGAAAATGTTATACATTATTAATAAATAGTCGAAGATTCGATATGGCCCACCACTATTGCAGTCATCTCTAAATGTCTTCATGACTAGATAAAATAAATCTATTACTCATCAACCTACAATTATTCCTATATTTACATTGTTTTGTGGATGGTCAGGTTTTAGGTTTAAATGTAAAAACAGCTAGCCATACCGTCAATGCTTTTTTCATTTGTCTTAGCTCTGATTTCATCTGTAACAGGACAAAAAAATCGCTCCGTTCATTCAAATTATAACAAGTAATTAAACATGATCTGAAATGTTTTTAAACTGAAACTGTACTTAACATATTCAGGAAAGCCATAACATTAAAATCTCACCATGTCAAAAAGACATAATACACTGTAAAAAATAATAATGAATAATTATTAAGAACATCTTATGGCTTGATTTTTTTTGCCAGAATCTACTTGAATTTATAGTGTAAAAATCTCAAATAATTTGACTAAAAACACATTATTTATAAGCATTTTTATAAGGCTTTAGTTTTTTGCCAAATCTACTTAAAAACATAAAAATCCTGAATTAACTAGCCAGAGACTTAATTTTTTTTACAAAATTATTATTACCTTTACATTATTTAGTTTTGCATATAATACTATGTTTTCTTTTATTATTTAAGGCAGTTTACTTGAAGCTAATCATAACATAACAGCAAACACTGTGTTTACTACTCAACCTGTAAAGCTTTTGAGAGCTTTTATCAAAGTTCTCAAAACAGCCATGATTCACAAGCTATACTCGGAGACAGCATCTTTAATGACCTGCAGCTCAACAATGGTAGCTAAAAATAAGTTCACACAAAAAAACCTAATAAACACACATACTAGTTCTCAAACAAATTTACAACACTAAACCCTACTTAACAGCACAGTATAACAATATAAACCTAGACATATTACTCTAATAAACACCAAATCCTATACTCCCACAATGCACCTGGTCTGACTATAACCCTGTCTCAATCCAAACCAGAGAATTGAGCCAATTGTCTTAAAAGAAATATGGAGCATTTTTTCCTCAATCAATTTGCATAATTGGTTCCTCCAATTAATCTTTAGAATTACACAAATTTGCTTAAAGGTAACTTGTTTTTTTAATTTTATTGGTGAAATACTCTCAATATTTTATGAGAAACCCAAAAAGCATATTCTTTAATAAAACATGCATATTATTTGACCTCAATTTTGTTCAAATGAAAATTACAAGCCTCATGATTCATATTTTACAATTTAGGTGACCTTTAACAAAATCTCTAAAGTACCTGTAGCATTTGTACCAGACAACACAGTGGCCTAGCATTTTGGTTTAAATCTTTTATACATTTTGCTTCAAATGTTTTGTGTATTTTACGTGCATTCTTATAAAAAAGTCAAATTGTAACATTTGATATATGACAGTAAATGAATGGCATCTGGCATAACTTTTCGTTGCAGGCATCGTAGACTGCAAATGCACTGAAGAACTTTACAATAATTGAGGTGTAATTTTAACCTTTTAAGAAATACAACAAAATTTGTTACAATATATAACAAATATACAAAATATAAGAATTGTTTTTTATGTTTGCTCATGTGTATTTTGCTATCCTAGTTTGTAAAACACTTTAAGAAGTCCTCTCACCCTGTAAAAGTAATTACATTTCCACAAAGGCACGGGAATGAAGTATTTTCAAAGGATTATAAAAGTCAAGGAAATGACATGAGGCCTGCAGCAGGGAAAGAGAGAGTTGTAAAACAGCAGCTGCGTGGACCCTTAGATCAGCCTTCTGCCTCATGCTAATATCAGGGTGGCCCTGTCCTTAATCTGAAAGACAGCCAATCTAAGAATAGTAGTACCATTGCTCAACATCGATGCCTCTGGTGTCTTGTAGTTTTCTGTCATCTGTAAAGCCCTATAGCTCTTTGTGTCATTCAGCAGACAGCATGCACCCTGCAGATGGCGCTGTTCTAAAAGAATGGTGCTGTGAAACAGTATGTGTGTTCTGCTCTCTCTTACTGCGGCTATTGTAAATTTGTAGGTATCAGTTAATCAACATCCACTTCATTACCTGGTGCTGCTCCAACCGCAGAGGTGTACTTGTTTCCTAATTTATATCTTGATATTGTCGCCTTAAGCTTCCAGTGATGGTGTCTGATTATGATGTCTGAACATCAGATGGAGCTTTCAGTAGTTTTCAGTGGCTATTCTTTTTCATTAAAGCAGATATTGACAAAATCATCAGCAAACTAAAGAGCGCTGAGGGCTTGAGTGTGCAGAAGTGCTTGTGTTGTTAAGAAGCTGAGGACTGAAGTGACTGAGAACACTGTTTGTGCATTAGCAAAGTACAGCTGTGGTTAAATGAGTGCTGCATCAAGGCTCACTCAATCAGCAGCAACACATGCAATTACAGTGCCTTGTGACCCCGGTGTGGAGCAAGCATTCATGAATGTTATGGACAAAATAGATAAAACACCACTAGACCATGCAAACCTGTGATCAGCTTATTTGTTTAGGGATTCAGTTTATATATTTTCAACCATCCATCGATGGTATGGCTTACAGTTTTATATAGTATTGTCTGTTTGTACACATCTGAATATGTCCATTTGTTAAATGTTTTCTATCTTTTTATTCTTGCTGTTGATTTACATTATGTTGTTGACTTGAGTTGATTAAGTACGGCATCTTTCTGTTATCTGTCTACATTTTTCCATGTTCTATGCTGCCATTTTATACCGATATACATATTACATTGTGATCAACTGACCAAATCTTTGTCATTTTTGTTGTTCTACTTCTTATGTCTTGTGCTTACTACTTTGATGCAAGGCCAATGCTTCAAAAATATTATTCATTAACTCATTGAATTAATTTAGGTAAATTTTGTAATTAAACGAACTATATCATTGGACTATATTAGTAGTTTATATATATATCTGCTGGCTCTCCTGAACATGCTGAAAAAAAAAACTTGTTTGTTTAGTTTAGTTTATCCTGATAGATTATATTAGAGATATGTTGCTGAAGATGTAAATTCGCTGTGATGTCATGTTTCCTGTAGCCGCCTGCACTGTAGGTCGGTGATATAATGAGAAATAGTGAGGAGGCGAAACATAAGCGAGGGGAGCAGCAATGTAAATCATCCATATACATGTACGAACCTCTGCTGCTCATTTGTGGGTATATGATGAAAAATTTGCTGCTGAGATGTATGTCTTGAAACAGAACAAGGGTGTTAGTTCTTTAAGGACATTGCATTGACACAACCTAGCTGTAAACCGAAAACTGACAAATGGTAAGCTAATGTGCGACTATCAATCGATATTCAGAGGTGGGGAAATCACATTGTGACACAATAATGCGTTCAGTTGAAAACAGCTCATTTTACTTTATACAAGTTTTGACTCAATTAAATAAAAGCGCTGTATTTATGTCCTAACGCCTTCCAAAAGTTGTGTTTCTCTAGTTAAAAGTTAAAAAGATCCCCAAGAGCAAATCTTGTAAACTCCATTTAGTTACAAGGTTGTGCAATTATATTTTTCTAGTCTTTCAGTGAGTAAAAAACACCTGGCAAAAACTTCAAACAAGCACAAATCTATTGTATGCTTCAAATTATTAAAACATTTTTGAAAATAAAATTAAAATTAGACTCAATTGTTTTCGGAGTTCATCAAAATAATTTTTGTTCTGTAGGGTGGTGATTTAATCTCTTTAATCCTTTAGCATGAGAAACCTGGGTCAAAGCTAATGTTCGTGATATGTATGAATGCCAAACAGATTCTGGATTAATTAAGATTCTCAAAATTTACTCCAGAGACTCAAACTCCAAAGATTTTTTTTCTCAAGAGTTATCTGGTTATAATGTAAGTGAGTACATTCACTGATGCCGTGTCCCAAACAACATACCCTCTTTACTATGAATTGTTCAAAGTGTTATTTCCTGTGTCCCAAACCATAGTTTATTTCAGTGGACACTCAAGCAGCTGATATTACTCATTATACTCTGTGATTTGAGAATGATATATTTTTACACAAACATTTAAACATGCATATCTTCATAGTATATGGATCATCATCACTCTGAAACAATGTGAACATTCATAAATGTAGGCTTTATGATTTCTTTATTCTAGAGATTTCCCAACATAAGTGACCTGAAACTGGAATAACCACATAAAATGTGAAATCGTAACAAGGTAGCATAAAAGTAAGACTGAAGCCTTGTTACGAAGTAGGACATCTACCCTCCTGTTTTTTTTAGAGTACCTACTCTAAAGTCGTGTTTAAAGCAGTTGTTAAACAATTGTCTACTCGCTTGCTTTTCGTAAACCCCTTTGACCTTATCAACTCAAGTTGTCCATAGTAGAGATTTAATCGGCCCTAAAAAGTTAGACCTAGCCTAGTTATTTAGCCTGATCCAAATCCAAAAAGAATCTTATAAAATAATATGCCTTATCAGGGTACCCATCTCAGTCACTTTGCTGTCATAAAAGTGTATTGCATTTTTCTTGCATTTTATAAAACAAACTGGCTCTCTATTTTGATTATATGATATGATTATATTTGAACATATTCCATATAGCACTTAAATTGTGGATAATTCACCAAACATACAAATTCTGGCCTTGAGTCTAGGGTGTAAATATGGACTCAGTCAATATCACTGTCTTTTTGTCTTATTGGACAGCTAATCAACAGATGACAAGTTTTGAAAATCTTTTAATATTTTTTTGTACTACGAGAACTAGAAATATACATAGCAAGTATTTGATTCAGGAACAGTACTATAGTGGTTAGTCAATGGTATTAACATTTTTAAATGAATACTCAGCATTTGATTAATAAACATGACTTTTTTGCAATGTACAAATGTAAATAAATAAAGGTGTGTTGCAAGCTAATATATAACTGGAGATTAAATTTACCACACTTTTTTTGTTCAGTTTGGTTCTGCTTTGGTCGAAATCAAAGGCGTCTTTGGCTGGATTAGTGAATGAAATCTCAGAGTCTAACTGCCCGAGCTCACATTGCACTGTGCCTCATATCAGTACTTAGAGCAATAGGGAACCACGTCAGCCTGGAGAGGAACTTAATCAACAGTAATATATACAGTGAACCCAGAATCCATTCTCTATATCCAACAAGGTGATTTTCTCTCTCTCTCCCTCCCTCTTCCTTTCTTTACGAGAAGGAGAAAATTGCACATCTAATGAAATCCAATTTTATATTTCATTCTGAGGAGCACAATAAACAGAGAACAAGCAGTAAATAAGCTTTTCAAAAAGCTGATTACCAAAGCAATTTATTGCCAAGTCCAAAACCATCGCAGAGCAGAGATGTGTTTGGGGGGGCTTTCTTTTCTCTCTTTTACCTTTTTTTTGCCTGCTGTGTTATTATTGGCCAGCTGTGCACATGCATGTGTGGGCCTCCATATGTGAATATATTTATTTTTCCATACGCTATCGATGTTTCAGCAATTGCTTAGTCTTCTTGTGAAAATAAAGAGGGTTTTCTGATTGGGGTCAGCCCTGCTTCCATTAAGGCAGCAAATGAAGTGGAATTCAAGGCTCTTCCATTACAGAGGCCTTCTCTCATTGTCCCAGAAAGACTCCCTCTCTCACCTAAGGCTGATTGCAATAATGACATTTTCCCGCCACAACATCCCCACGTTCTCCTGATTGGAATACATTGCCGGTGTGCTCCAGCAAATAGGCCTCACCTGTCCCTTCCCCCTCGGAACAAAAGGTCCTAGCCCCTGCTTTAAAACAAATTGTCCCTCAGTTACAGCTGTATCATATTATTCTGTTGAGCTCATTTACTGGAATAGAAAAATGATAATTTCATTGTGTTGTTTGTGTAGCGGGTCCACTGATACAGCCCTGCTATTCATGAGTTTTTCATTATTGGATTTGGATTCGAGACGTCTGGTTGAGCAGATCTTTGTCCCACATGATTGAAAAAGCATTGTCTCTGAATAGCCTCACCAAAGCGACTGTGTGCCATCTATGTGTCAATTTTAGAAATGTGTTGAGGTTTTCTGATACAGTGTGTTTCACCCAAATATGTCATCAGCTTCCCAAATCATTCCAAATAGCAGATGGACTGAAGAAGTGGGTGATGTTTGAAGAAGTAAATTGTGCTGGCGTACGGCATAGGAAAAGTGCACCAGACAGATAATTCACCATTCTATAATGGACTTGGAACGAAACAGGAGCTTGCCATTTCGGTCACTTATCCTTCATTGTCGAGGGGCAGGATATTTCATTGCTGCTGCTGCAGCTTAGAGGATACATTTCAAAGCAGCAAATAAAAATTGGCTAAACTTCCAAAATTAGCACTTCAAAGTCAAACATGATTTGCAGCGATGGAGGGAGGGGTGAGCGAAGGGGATATGACTGAAATATCCTGTGCTAGAGTACAAAACATGCTATGTAGACCCTAAAACCAATTTCTAGGCAAATTGCTTTAATTTAAGAATGAGATCATAGAATAAGCAAAATGCTGCGGGGGCAAATTTATGTATTTTTCCCCTCTCTCTCTCTCTCACTCTCACTCTCACTCACTCTCTCTCTCTCTCTCTCTCTCTCTCTTTCTCTCTCTCTCTCTCTCTCTCACTCTCACTCTCACTCACTCTCTCTCTCTCTCTCTCTCTCTCTCTCTCTCTCCTGCAGCCTGTCCTACCGGATGAGTGTGTGAGGAATGATTTCACCCGGGGTGCACTGGCAGGTCAGTTTTTTGTACAGCATATTATTGAGTTAAAGTGCATCCTCTACAATGAACAACACTTTAAATAAGTTGTGTCTTTGATGTTTAATGCCTTGCTGTTTTTTGATTAACTTGGTTTAACTGGCCATGTCAGGAACTAATGTGTTGCAGGGGGAAGAAAATATTTATTTATTAGATAATACATTTTGATGTTGTTTTGGTTTGAACACACTGTTACTTGTTTTTTTTGTCTTCTTTTTTACTGATCATCAAATCTTCTTTCATTCAGTTCTTCTACTATACCTGCTGTTGATTCCTCATTAGGGTCATGGGGTCAACTACGTATTTTAGCTTCTGTTACATTGCTATTTCAGCTCTTTACAGGGCTAAATATGTGCAATGTAGGATCACCAGTTTACGTAATGTTGAGATGGCTAGGAAATTGGTAAACTAATGTTAATATTGTGTGAACTGGTTTTCTAGCCAAAAGTGAATTTGGGAACCACCTTAATGAGAGGAACCAGTGGAACTCGTTGATTTAATTGTTCTTTGCAGTTTTTGAAACCTCCCTCATCTGGATCCTGCATCTGTCCTAATGTCAATCACTTAAATTAAATAATCTCTGCATTTGGTTGCTCAATTTGAACTTCAGCAAATAAGTTTCACTATGTCTAAATGCCAAAATGCAGTTTGGGTAGTCCAGTGTACTCAAAAAAGGTGTCCAGTTGTCACGTCTGGAAGGAGCGCAGGGGAACTGTATCAAGGCTTTAATGGTTTTCACGAGGAGTCAAGCAGACGAGGAGGAGAGACCAGCAGATGGAGGAGGCTGACGATATACCCATGAGAAAGGTCTTTAAGACACACAGGTTAGTGGTTTACAGAAGTTAGACCAGGTAGAAGAATGATGGAGTCAGTGTTATGTGAACGGTAGATCTGACACAGGAGGAATGACAGGGAGCCATATTTAAGGTGAACGATTGGAGGTGAGCTCTGATTGGGTTGCTGGGTTTTTGAGTGAGGAGCAGTGTTGTTTTTGTCAGTCTTTAACCTTCCCCTTAGTCTTTTTGACAAAAATGATTTTAGTTTTAGTAACGTTTTAGTCATTTCAATGTGTTTTATCACTTTTTATTAGAGGACGTTTAAAAAAATGTTTGTCACCAAAAAATAAAAGATTTCAGTCTAGTTTAGGCAATGTAGATTCATATTTATTTGATTAAACATTTTTATTTTAATAAGCTACTTTAACTTTTTAAATATTAAAAATTGTGTATTTAAATGTATTTAATGAATTTTTCCATTGTGAGATTGTTGACAGAATTTTCATTAATAAATAGAATGAAGAATATGTTTGATTAACTAAGTATTATATAAAATAAAGTCTTACCACAATGGAATTTATCTTCTTACTTTAAAAAAAGCAACAAAGGCAACTGTGGCTTTATTTTTTTCACAGTTACCTAAAGTGCAATCAAAATATGTTGAAAATATGAGCGATGGATTAAGAACATGTACTTACATATTCAAAAGCATGAAGAAAATACGGCAGATGCCACGCGCTCTGCTCAATGTGTGCGTGGCAGGTGGAGGACGGGACCAGACAAGGATAACATGCAACGGTGGACATTATATTTTGAATGACAGAGTACAGCCACGATTCATGAAAAGCAGAAATGTCATGCATTTTGAACGTGTAACTGTGCACATGTAATGTTTCCATTAACAAAAATGTGCATGCATCTAGTCAAGTTTTTATCAAAACAGACAAATATGTAGCTCGTCAGTGTCTCGTTATTGTCATGAGAAAAAGATTTGTCAATACTGGTGGGGAGTGGGTTAGGGTTAGGGTTAGGGATCGATGACTGGTTGTTACTTTTTTCAAACTAACTGGAACCCTGATACCAGTGATGTAAAATGAGAATGCAACTAGATTGCATTTTTTGTCATCATCATGCAATTGTGTTTATTTAAATAAACTAGTAGAATTAGTTTAAGTGCATGTCTGAAGGTTTTGTGCCGAGTCTTATATTTGACCAACGTTGATATCATTTTACCAGAATGATTTATACCCCTTTAAAACCATGCTTTTTGCTACCCACTGCACTGCACTTTAGCTCATTTTAAGATTTGATTGCACAGATTTCACCATAAGTACATCTGCTGTGGTGTGCATGTCTGTCTGTGAGGTAATCCTGCAAAAGGCCAGGATATGTATGAGAGTGTGTGCTCGTGCATGTGCTCTTTTGCCTCATTATTTTTCTAGAAAATGAGCAATCAGGCTTCTTGCGCTGAGCCTGATTGTCTCCCTCTGTAAATCAATCCAGGAGCCGCAATTAAAAGCTACTCTTATGTGCTGTAATTGCTGTCTCGCTAATCCTTTATTTGCACACCTGCCGGTGAGTCTGAATTTTTAATGAATTTCTAATTAATGCACATTGTACACTTGATTTATTTGTTAGCAAATGATATTGCTGCACAGCTTCCCTGCTGGAGCAGCCTTTCCCAGAATGCCTCTGTGTAGCTTTCTGTACTGATTGGACATGTTCACAAGAGGTGTATGACCACGTCAGGCCTAAAGGTCAGAAAACGTATACTGTCGAGGAGTGTTGGTAAAGTCTTTGCTCATGCGGGTGCTCAAGCACTCTATTGTGATGATTTGTTTTTTGTTTTGAATTAATGCTGCATGTTTCACTGTGTTCAGTATGTGCATTCAGAGACAGGAGTGAAAAATGAAAGGAGTTTTTATCGAAATGTTGTTTAATTTTTCTTTTTGACTTTTGTTACTACATTTTACTCACATTTGAGAAAGTACCATGCAAATGTATATACAATGTCTTTATCGATATTAATCAATAACTATTTCATACAGCATTTCATACATAACCCTTAAGGCGATCATTCACCTATTCGAATGTTCAATCAACGTTTTTGATTAAAAAAATGGGTGCCAACGACACATCCTTCTGGCAGAAGGGTCAGTGCAAGCAAAAAACTGTTTGGTTCTACCATATCAGCTTGGCTTTTCTCAAAGAGAATGACCATTGAAAACTGACTCGTGAGTGGGACATAAAAGAGCAGCTGGATAGTGTTCGATACGCACTCTCACATCGATCTCACAACGGGAACAGCAACAAAGTTTAATTGAGTTAACTCATGACTTGGTTACTCATGAGTCATTTTGAAGATTCTTTCTTTACTCAAACGACATATCACTACCCCTGAGCACCATCCAAGGGCATCAAGATTAAACTGAAGATGTGGAGAAAAAAAGAACTGCAAATAATCCATCCGAATGTTCATGCAAATCTTAATTTGGATAGGAGTTTACGGACCTGTATGCATTCCACCGATGTATTTATCTAAAGCATCTTACACTGTACGTTTCCCCTCAAAGCAACTCTTTAAGTTGTAAACATGTATGGTAATGTTTGGTGTCTGTATTGATTGGTGAAATTTAAGGTAGTTAAAGACACCTTGGGCACAGCAGATTTATAACACAATCTTTTTGCTAATATTTGGTGAAGTGGCAGTAAATACACTCTTTTTATAGTCCTAGACTTACCTCTCTCTTGTAGTTCCTTCTGTCCTTCTTGCAGATAATAGAGGCAGTGCCAGAGCAACATGTCTTGGGACCTCCTGAGCTTCCTCTATGTATGACATACTCAGGTTCAGGAGACATTTAAAAGAGAAGCTTCAGCTACCTTAGCTTACTCCTTTCAATTTGGGGTCATAGATGATCTACTCTGAGTTCCTACAATCTCATCTAGGACTTTAGAGAAAAATTGAATTTCAGCCACTTGTGTCAGTGACAGCAGTAAAATAGATTTACTGGTAAAAACTTTCTTCATCACACCAGACCAGTACAGTGCTTGAACCACAAGCATTCAGCTTTAGCATGAATCCATCCTTTCTCAACTCGGGATCAAGACTTTATCGTTTTCCAGGTTAAGACTTGAATAACTTGAAGCCTTGGACTTGAAGATAGGTTTTCATCACAGTTGCTTTACACTTGGCTCCAGACCCTGGATTGATAACACCATAATATCATATGTAATAAGCCTCAGTTTAGTAAATAATAATTCTGGCTAGTATAATCTATATAATGAAGTTATACAACTCTATAACGCCAAAAAAGACTCTATAAAATCTCACCTAAGTCGGCGTCTAATAATAGTGACGTCTTTCTGATGTCAGATCCTCCGCCTATCACGCTGCGTTCCAAACTTTTTTGTCTTTTTTAGGGATCTGGCGACAGAGTCAACAAAAAGACTTGGTGGTCAGAAAGAATGAAACGGATTTATAGATTTATTTTAAAGAGAAGCGCTTTCCTCAAAGTGAATCGAGATCAGTTGGCTTATTATTGCATTGGGGCAGTACCGACACAAGATGTTATGTAAATGTTTGTATTTGGAGATATTTTCTTCATGCTTTTAAATATGTAAGTGTACATGTTGTTGATCATGTTTTGGGCATACATATGTTTATTGCACTTCAGGTAATTGTAAAAAAAACAAATAAAACCACAACTGCCAAATTTAGAATGTTTTGTTTTCGGCTTTATCAAATTGGTGTTAACATTATTCACATTCACATTATTATAACAGATCATACGTGTCAGTGTTTTTATTAGCGAAGAGCCTATCAAAAATCTCACAATATAAAATGCTGCAATAATGCATGAAATAAATGTAAATACAAAATTTTTTATATTTAAAAAGTTAGATTACCTTTGTAAAATATATTTTAATGAACTAAATATTCATTTATACTGACTTACACTATACTACAACCGTTCATTTTTGGTGACAAAAACTTTTTTTTTTCTTTGACTAAAACTAGCAATATATTTTAAACTAAACATTTGACTAAAATGTGACCAAAACGAATAGTAATTTTTGTCAACAAAAAAAACCTAAGACTAGAACTTGGGTGGCAACCAAAAACAACTTTGTTTTGGACTGAAGTTTTTATTTTGAAATGTACTTAACTAGCTTAACTAGCACTGCAACACAAGAAAATACTTTCCAACTGAAATGTTTCAACATGTTCTCACACTTCGGAAGAATTCAATTTCTTTGTACTTTATCATACATTTAAGTTAGATAAGTGATTCTAATTTGTGTACAAATGTATGAAGAGAATGTCTGTCCTTGTGCTAGACTAGGAACCTGCCAAGAATGCACATCCCTTCTTTTCACAGCAAGAAACCACCAACATTTCTCTGTGACCCTAATTAGAAGACTGTCATAGACGAACATTCACATCAAGGATATTGGCATAATATATGTGCCTTGACAATTTGTATTTCATTTTTCACTTGAAAGAATACATATTCTCATTTGTTCCTTTTTAATTACTTTGTGCTCTTTCAACGTTTTCAAAGCACTCTGGGAAATAGCAAAAGTTTTCCGTTTGAATAGCATGAAAGGCCCCATTTAGCAAAACTATGGCGAGAGAGACTGTTTTAAATATTGGACATCGGTAAATGAAATTTCAGTATGCTTAGACCCCAACTGATACCCTTCCCTTTTCTTATCCGCAGTGAATGAAACTAATTGCTTTAAATGGCAGATCCTCCATGAAGCAGCTCTCCCGTGGTTCAGAGCTCATAGAAACAAGAATTACCACCAACAGATGAAAATCAAAAGTAATGGGACAGAAGATTGTGTCACCTCAGTTGCAATCCTTTAATTGCTTTTCTTTTGTTCATGAAAGCCTTTCGGAAGTGCACTGCTTTTGAAAGAGTGTTTTAGCTCTCACAATGCCTCCATGGTACAAAAAGAGTGAAAACCAAAGCTGCAACCTCAAATTGTTCTGTTGTTTTTTTTGCACAAATACCACGCTGTTAGTTTCCTTCAGCAAAACCTCGATATAAGGAATTGTGTTTTTTTAAGGTTTAAATATGTCAAAAGATAAGATTGTTCTAAATAAATTAGGGATTGTATGAACAGTAATGTTGTGGTCATAATCAAAATGCGACTACACGTCTGAAAATAAGTTTATTATGATTTCAAATGGTTCATTTAATAACAATATAATCAGACCTTCAAATAAGCCATTCATTATTCAATTATTCTCATAATAATTAATTTTTACATAATGTAGTTTGAAAGTTCAGTATGCAAGTGTATGGGCAAAACTGGTACTGCAATAACATAAAAAATAGTTTGAAGTGTGATTCTACTCCCTCGCTTAAAGATTAAAAGATGACTAATTTGAGTTAAAGATAAGAGAAAGCATATTATGTCAAAATACAAAATGTAAAACAATAAACATTGTTTCAGGGCTGTAACTTTTCAAATATGACATTTCTGGATCAGTGAATAAAATAGAGCAACGCCTTGATTTTAAATCACCGTTAGTGATATTCAAAGTGTTAGCGTCTTGATAAGTTAGAAGGGACCAATTGAAAATTCCAGTATCCTCTGACACTAATACAGAGGTAAATGGAACTTTAATTAATCGATCACCAACTTTAGGCTGGTAACAAATTCTTAACTTGGACCAGCTAACTTTACAGCAGAAAATATGTTTAGAGGGTCTCGGTCAATTCCTGCAGGACAGCAGCCCCTTTTTCCCAATTTCAATCCTGTTTCAAGAAACTAGTAATCAGACTATTTAGTAGAAACAGGTGTGTTGCTTGAAGGTTGAAGTGAAACTTATTTGACCTCTTTTTTTGCTACTTAACTGAAAGGTAAGTTGATTCCCAAGATACTAAGAATAAGTATGTTTCATTAATTTTTTTATTTAAATTTGCAGGGGCTCTCCTCCAAGAATTGACTTTTGTGATCCCTGGTTTAGAGCTTAATGCAAAAGCTGTTATTTTGTGTTTTTGTTTTTTTTAAATGCTTCATATTGTCCCTTTATGACTAATGAATGAAATCAAAATTGTCCTAACTTGATTTCAACTCAACAATGCCCACTTCAAGCAAAGCAAATATCAACATTTAAGAATCTTTTTAATTCATACTTGTAATAAAATTGCATTACAGTTTCATAAAATAAATGTTCCAGTTTATATATACAGAAAACAGACTGTACATACCCTCATTAGAGGAGAGAGATAGAGAGAGAATGAAACAAAAAACATCACAAAGACCAGACAGGCAATACAAGTGCTCAGCTAAGCAGGCACAACTGTACATCGAAATGTGAATCTGCTCAGTGTTGGGAACAGGAATGGCCAAAAAGTCATACATTTACAATGGAGTCCTCAGGGACCAATAGGGATTTTACTGTAAAAAGTATTGCAGGCAAGCAGACGGATGTTCTTCTCTCTGAGTAAGCCGAACATCCATCTCACATAAGCGTGTGTAAGTGTGTGTTTGCGTGGGGACTGAGAGCTGCTGTTGCATCGACTGATCTGCTATTGAACTTGTGTTTCAAAACTCCCGTTAAGCTGGCCTTCCTCATAGTCCATCTGACACAGAATCATGTTGTTCTTTAGGAAAAACTTGTCACCCACACAAAACCTGAAAAATAACAACAAAGAGAACAATAATTAAGTAACACATTCTTCATTTACTAATTCATATCGATTTATAAAAGTTAGACATATTAGCATTATCAAACAATTTCTTTCTAAACAATAGTTTAGAAAGCAGGTCAGGGCCCATCTAGCATCAGCTAGAAAACACTATTTATGATGAAGGTGATTTGTATATATATATTATAAATCTTATTAAAATGCTTTTAACAATCATGTAAACATGGTTGCACCTTCTGAATAAGCAAGCTACTCCTAAAATCCCAAGTTTTTGAGATTCATCTTAAAGACAATTAAGTATCTAGCAGTAATTTCTCACACAAAAACGAGCTCATCACTAGTAAAAATTATATTATCTAATTAGGCTTGGAGAAAGGGTCTTAAATATTATCACAATATTGTAGTGAAATATGGAAATAACAATTTTAATATATATTTTGGAGGACAAATTTTACATAAAGCTATTTATTATATTGGCATAAAACACACACATTGCACATTAACATTACGTCATTGTGTTAGTGTACCGCGATATGACCATTTTAAAGTTTATTTATAATTGTAATGGTATTGTCGTGGACGATATGGCCCATCCCTAAAACCTAAAAAAGTTAATGTTAAAGTTGTTTAAAAACCCTCCAATTGTTGATAACCTTTTTCTTTGTTCTCTTTGGTATCAGTGTTAACATGTACTCAATTGTTTTAGCTCCAAATTTATTTTGACCTTTTCTTCGTGAACAAATATAAATCAGTTTCTTCTCACTGTTGACAATCGGAGCTTCTCCATTTCATTTTTTCTAAGCATGTTGAGCAGCTAATTTTGAGGGCTTTTTAAAACCAAAAGTATTGCTCAAGGAGGGCATGACTGGTACCCAAAGACAGCATGCTACTAATTCTCTGTTGGTATAAAAAAAGCAGTTTCCAGGGAAACCCCATTCTGTGTTAGTTCAACATTTTGGGCCAAACTATAAATTGTAAGCTTTTAAAAACTTACCAACAAACGCCATGCTAATTAAAAAGAAAAACATTCCATGTGTGCTCTGCATTTTTACTTTGAGAAGTTAGCATATGAAAGACATGAACGTCATATGGACAAAAGAATGGCCGTGATGCAAGCCTTGCCAAGGATGTTTTCTCTTATCAATCCACGCCAGACCAATGTGCTGCAGGAGAAAAAGACCAAACTGGAACGATCAGGCTCTTTGTGTGCCAAAAGCACACTTTTATAAATCTGTTGTGCTTTATTTGTATTACACCACTTGAATTTGTTACCTACCTGATCAATCATTAAATCTTTTAGATTTTATGTGGCAGAAATTCTCTCATAACATGCAACATTCATTTCTACCATGTGTATTGGTGCTGTTTAGCATTAAATGAACCTTTAGTGAAGAGTTTTTCCAGGACGACTGGAAACACTCACTCCTTTGCTCCCTGGAATGTTTTGAAGGATGATCCTTAAAAAGTTGATTTGTACTAATTCTCTTGCGAAGACACAGTGGTGACATGCTTGATTTGGCTGTGCGTTGAGGACAAGCTTTCTGGCTGACTGTTTAATAAGGTGTTCACAATGTGATCAGGCTTTGTATTGCTCTGCCAACCGCTACAACAGTAAAACGTTGGTTAATTTCACTCAACCTAAGCTTATAATCCCACTTCAGCTCACAAACCAAGACAAGACTGCAATAGAAAACTGATTGATTAATAGATTTCCAAACTCCAACTTTCCCAATCAATCAATCAATCAATCAATCAATCAATCAACTAAACAGAAAGGCAACCTAAAAAAAACTTAACAGAAAAGAAAACCTTTCCTTAATGTACATTTACATTTATGCAGTTGGCAGATGCTTTTGCCCAACATGATTTGCAGTAGGGGAGAGACACCATGCAATTTGTTAGTCAAAGTCTTACTCAGGCTGCTACAACTTCTAGTACTAGCAACCAATCAATTAACCAAGGAAATAAAAGGAAATACTTTTTTTAGTAATATTTGTAAGTGTTCTTTAAAGAGAAGAGTTTTCAGTTGCTTTTTGAAAGTTTAGTGTTGCTGCTTTCCTGACTGGATCAGGGAGTTTGTTCCACCAGTCAGGGACATTGAAAGAGAACGTTCAGTTAAGAGATTAGAATAACATGAACTCGCTTTTGTTCCTTAAAAATAAGACGAGCTGGAGAGTTCTGGATTATCTGCAGAGGTTTGAGTGCATGTTTTGAAAGCAACAATGAAATGCTGACTACGGTTTAACGTGCTGTGTCTGCTTCTACTTCCACATACCAAATTAGTTGTTCCTTATCTGATGGAAAATTGTGAAAAAAAAAAAAAACTTTACTTAAAAATTTAACAGAATTTTTTTTTTGCACCAAGGGACTTAAAAAACAACTTGTTTCTGAACTTGGCAATTGTCCCAGCCACAATAATCAAAAAAGACAAACACGGAAGTGTGAAATGGGGATTCTATGGGCTACAATAATAACTGCCATATCATGCTACCTTATTTGTAGCTAATCTGTAGATCGTAAAGTAAAGTTTGTTAGTATGAGGAAATTGTGGAATTAAACTGAACAGTAATCTCTAATTTATTATAAAAGCTCAGTTTAAACAAATTTTGTGGTGAAAAAAAGCAACCAAGACAATTTTTTTTATAATGACAGAAGGTCATCACATAATGATATCTTACACTTATCCTTAGCAGAAATATTTTGTTCTTTTAAGGGCACATTGACCTGGTGTCTATGTAAAATGATAATACAGAATTAAATTTACAATAAAGGATTAAGTTTGACATTTTATCTTTGTTTTATTTTCACACTCAGATAACAGAACACGTTAATAGTGCATTAATGTTAAAAACCTCACCACTCATGCAGTGTGAAGAATCTGTTTACCTTTGGTGAACATCTATTTCAGAAATGTCAGATTTTAAACAAACAACTATAAATGTATTTTTAATAGAGATTTTCACTTTGTGAACGGATTCTGCTGCAGCAGTCAGACGGTTTATTTTAAAGTGAACATTGTATGTTTGTTGTTATTTTTTTTCTCCAGCTTACCTCTGGTTACAAAGCTGACAGGCAAAACAGTCCAAATGGTAAACATTATCTCTGGCCCTCATCACCATTTCAAAGGCTGGAATCAGTTTACTGCAGGCTGCACAGTTCCCCGTTGTACCAAAGAGCCTGTGAGGGCAAACACAAAGAGAAGATTTACTCACTTATACAATTCTTAGCCTTAGCTAAACCTTGCAACAAACCCAAATAAAGGCAAGAAAAGAGCCAAAGAAGTGGGAGGGGAAAGAGTGGACAGGCAATACAATCAGCGAACCAAGCTTGAGACACTTTAGGTATTTTTTTGTTAATGAGGGTTCAAACTTAGAAGTTAATTCTTAGCTAATGGTCTAATTAAAATGATCACATGGTTCTAATCCCCTTCTTCAAAGAGTTTTGCCTAGTGCACTGCAATGAAAACAGGTCCGAGGTGAGCAATTGAACTGCTTAAAGTCTTTCTTCACTGCTTCTAGCTTTCAAATCCCAAGCAACTAATGAGACTTTGCTCAAACCTACGCCAGCTGGATTTTAGACAGAAGGCTAAATACTAAAACATGGTCGAAAGTTCAAAATTCCTGCAAGGTTTTGTCCTCAAAGCTTCCTCCATACCTCGAATGCAAAAAAGTCTAAGGTAGGTAACCTTGTAGAGGTAACTAAATTGCTCACTAGAGCAAGGAAACATACTCTCAGCTCGCATTTCTCCACTATTTGTTTAAGCTTATTAGATTGGATGCAATCTGCCAAGGTCAAAAACAGAACAGGGCATCAAGGCAGATCACTTTCCATCTTTACATCGGACAGATTTACATTTTCATTTTCAACCCCCTTGCCCCAATGTTTAATTTGGAAATTCAAAGTCAAAGATATGGGTTCACCAGAACACAGATGCTATGCACACAAGATGAGGAAATGGAGAAGAACGATGGGACAAGAAGCAGAAAAAGGCTGGATCAGGCTGTATGTTAAACACTTCTAAAGTTAGGATGAAAATTGTGGTAGGTCCATATTAGTTTCTCTCGACTGCTTGCCCTGCGTCACAGCCAGTATCTTTGCTGCAGAGCCTGCTGTTAATTAGAGCGCCAGAGTCGAGCTGAGAGGAGACTTATGGTGGGAGAGGGCATGTTGTTATATCAGATAGGCGAGGTGTTAAAAAAGAGCCTTTGTTAGATCGGGTTACTGCTCCAGTAAAATGTGTTTATATGGAACTCTGACACTCCGCGCAGGCCGTGCAACCCCAGCGAGCTGTTGCCTCACAAAAGAGTTTAGCTTATTAAAATAATGGTTCGGTCGAAATCTCTCCTCCAGGGTCGGCACTGAATATACAGGCAAACTAATAAGAGCCCATAATAACAACAGGGTTTACACTTTATTCAACTTTATTTGTGTGGGCCACACATCAAATTAGATTAGTAATCCCAGAATTTCAGCCCATAATTGTTCACAGTGTCAGCATTTTGCTTTTCAATCTAGAAAGTTGTAATAGACCAGCAACTCATCTGTCTCTGTCTCATCTGTCATTAAACTTTTGTGACTTTTACCAGAGAAGACCTTCTGAGGACTCAAACAAGGCAACCTCGTTGTACTTCTCGCTTGTGCATCAATGGGCTGTGCAATTAGTCACCTTTCCTTATCAATTTGACTCTCAACAAAGTTGATATCAAATCAAATACCACTTTTACACTGCGGATCTTAATTTTGTGACACTTTTGTATGACTTATATACATTATCTACATTCACATTTTATTTAAAACAAAAAAGACAAGACAGACTGTACTGACTGAAAAAAGTATCAAACTGAACACTTTGTTCACAACTTTGTTTTGTATTGAAATTTCAGCTGTAACAGCATATTAAAAGGTTCCTATTGTGAATAAACACTCTATACTTGGCTAGGTGGACTTGTGTTTTCTTGCTAATTACATTTTCTCATCACGCATTTGCATTGCAAAAAGGAGGCCTAGTTTTCCAAAGTGGCAATGTGGTTTAGAGCTGAGGTTCTCACAGTAACAACAAACTTTTTTGCATTGGGATTTGCTGAACAGTTTTTTCTACTGTAACTAAAGACATAATTTTTTAAGTTTTCAAAAAAACTGACAAAGTGACAGAAAACCCTTCCCATAAAGTGCTCTTAAGATCTACTCATGTTTGAAGGAAGAATTTTGGTTTCAGCATGATTTTTTTTTAGCTAAATTGCATTAATTATATTTGTAATTATACTTTGGCACACCATTTAAAAAGATGGCCATTAACATTCAGAATGTCATTACAGTTGATGACTTTAACAAACTATTCTACCAACTTGGACAGTTTTCAGTGAAGGCCCACATATTCCAAGACTTTGCAGACACACAAAAAGTCCAAAGCAGATAGAAGGATTAAGGTGTATGTCTGAAGGAACGTGTTCCCTAAAAGAGAAACACGTACCGATTGTGGTCGAACACATTTCAAATGTCATGCCTTAATGCTGCAGCGAGCAAGCAGAGCTAGAGTTCAATGTTGTGTTATCCTGAAAAGGTGCTTGGAGTCCCTGGGGATCCTGAACAATTTCTTATGGCTCACGTCCATCATGTTGCACAGTAGTGGGTGTTACAGATCACATCACAGCACCCATTTTCCTTTCTTTTCCAAATCAGGTCAGGTAAAGCACAGGGATGGAAGTCTGAGAGGCTTGTTAGCGGCTTGAAAAAATTCAAGGACCTCTTGATGGTTTAAGAACACTGTAGTCTTCTTAAAAGAGAAATAATGCGTTACACAATTATAGGGACAGATAACCAAGCTTCAGCAACGAATCTGCAGTAGTTTAATTGCGAGTTTTAACAGTGGCATGATGGACTGGCTCAAAATGGAGACTTTACTGATGGTTTATTTAAGTGGATTAGAAGGTTACCGAAACTCATTTGGAAGGTCAGCAGCAAACTTAGAGATACAATATCTTGGATTTTAAGGCCATATAATTCAAGATAAAGTGAATCCAAGCATTTTATCATCCTTTCGAGTGTTATTCGAAGAAACTGAAGCTCGTGAACTTTCTGATACCTAATTTTTGGAATAGACTTAAATGTCATTTTAATTGTTTTACTGAAAATAAATTATATTCAATAGGAGGTACCAGAGATAAGATTAATGAGCTTTTATATTTCACACTTATTCCATGGAAACAAAGAACAGAGGCTTTTGCTTAATTATCTTGTTTGTGTTGAACTAAACTTCAGTTTTATAGCCGAAAGCTTTTTCTCATTATTTGGTAAATCCATGTGACTCTGTGTAGACAAGTGTTTCTTCAAAACTCCTCCAAAGCTGGCATTAACCTTTCTTTTCTTTAATGTATTTGTATGATTACACTTCCACTGTTCTACTGTACATTCTAAAAGCCACTGGTAAAAGGCAAGTTTCAAATACAATGTGAAGTGTAACTGTGGGACTATACTAATTCTGGAAGTTTTAGACGTCAGAATTAATGTTATGGTTTATATTATTCCTAAATCTTTAAATAAATTGATTATTGACTGTGCAACAAAAATGAGAATACATTATGTTCTACACAGATGCCAGATAATGATGTGCATTGCACCTGTAGTTTACATTCAAGTACACAAGGAAAGAAAGTGTCAATAAAGTGCCTTAAATAATTTAGAAATAAGTTATTATTGCAAAGAGCTTATGCCAAAGAAGTGGTTGCATTTCCTCTGTAGTTAAGAAATGTTTTGAGTTGAAGGGTCGGACATTGAACTAACTTTGCTTAATTCCAAAAAAAATTCCCCAAAACTGTTGACCAATGACACATTTTTGGCTATGTGGCCCACAGCCTTTAACCATTGGATTGCTAATAGAGAATGTTTCCAAAGTCCTGAACCCCCCATTTTATGATGAAATTTTGAATTAATATTTTATTAATGCCGTCAGTCATTCTCATCTTTAAATTAACAGTGATACCTCGAGATACGAATGGTTCACATTACGAGAAAATTCAAGATATGAAAAATGCACACAAGAAATACAAATTCTAGATTCTTAGGGCAGAGAAAAACACTGGGAATCACTATTGGTTGGTTCCAGCGCTGATGCTGCGTGTTCGTGCATAATATCCTGCTCACCTATTGGTCGCCTAATATAATTTAAGTTATAATATTTCATTTATTTTATTTGTTTATCAGTGTTTTATTATTCTTATTTGTTATGTTTCTCTGGTTTTCCTGATTTAGTGTTGTTTTTGTGTGGCTTTGGCAACGGATTAGGCATTTAACATATAAAACTTGCTTCGACATATGTAAAATTCAAAATACAAAGGCCACCCTGGAACAGATTAATTTTGTATCTTGAGGTAGATTTTTTAATTTTTCAAAACAGCTGTCCAACCAACCACCAATCAACATGATGTGAAAATATTTTAGACTGTGAGAAGTCAGAATATGGAGTTTACACTTGCAATGTCAAGTGTAAATATTATGTACAAAAAAATAGGCATAAATAAAGCAATATGTAACTCAAAAGACTTAATGAAATGCATACATGGATGTACAAATAAATAAATATGTAAAAGCTTCAATATAGTGATGAATAAAACAATGCATATTGAGCTAAGTCAATGTACAACAATGTGATATTTATTTTCATTTTCCTCTTTAACGTCAGAAAATGAACTTGAAATGAGCAACATTGCACTATAATGATTTCTATGTACATATGTATGTGGAGTAAATCAAATCATTTTTATTTTCCATAAAAGGAGGCCCCTAAGGAAAAAAAATTAAAACATATAACTCCACCAACCTAGCAATGTTTTCACTGCAAGGTGTGAAAACCACGATGTCATTCACACTGAACTTTTTTTCCCCACCAAGCTGCATACAAACCAATCAGAGCTTTTAGAAACCAGTTGTAATCATCACAAGTTCACTTAAAGGAGAGGAACCATTTTCCAGAAGTGGTCAGAGGTGCTAAAACATCAGCCACATTTAAGCACAAACTAAACATGAAAGTTTAGTGGCTTTTAACTTTTGCTCAAAGACTTTCTATAAATGTACAGACTAATGATTTCATTTTAATAACTGGATATTTCTTTTTATTATGGAAATGTATGTTTTTAAGATGTACATATTTAAGATTTTTTAAATAGTTTGGCATCTGTTTGAATTGAAAAAGCAGCTATTTTAAACATTTGTCTGGTTAATTATATACACCATTTTTCTGTAAAAAAAACTTTGAATTGGGGACGTGTGAATAGTCGAAATACACTTTCCTTGGCAAACAAAAGGTAAAAAAGTTATATGCATGTCAAATTAATTCAACAACATTTAGAATAGGATTTATTTGATAGATAATGACATTCGTAAAGCACAAAGTGTAGATCTACTGTCAACAGCCTGAGTGGAGTTTGCATATTCTGCAAGAGTTTCTGTTGTATACACTGTTCTGACTGTGGTTTGAAGGCGATCTGGACATGAAGGGCTGTCGTTTACTTCATGTCATGGTTAGACTGTGAAATCAGCTCTATTGAATTGAATGTGATCAGACACGACGATGGGAACCCAAAGATTCCAGACTAAGCTCTGAAAGCACCAATGAAAAATTAGCTGAATTTAACTTTGACCTGCAATACCACACCACGTGACATGCCTACAAAGCACAGATTGGATAGTTCAGAGTATGTGGTCACTGAAATCTTGTTTGAAAACTAGAATTTCTTTAGAGCTTCAGTGTTTTAGAGTGAAACCTGCTACCGTTTGAACCATATATATATCAAAATCCATTCTGTATTCAATTAAATTCCTGAGTGCACTCTGCAAAAATAAACACCGCTACACTTTTTTATACCTTTTTTCCCAAATTCTTTTCAAATAAAACAATGTACAAACTACAATTTGCGCCATCAATTTTTTTAATTGACAGTGTGGGAACTTTTAGGATATTATGAACATGATGAGAAAGCTGTCATTGACAAAAGCCATACAGTGTGTCATTGGGTTTCATTCCCAAGAGTTTGTGCCTTTACGCTCTAGAGAAGCCATTATCAAACAGCAGACCACGGTTCGCACCCTGATGGAGAGATGGGTCTGTCTGCACCCCTTACCAAAATCTAATAAATTTGAATAGTTTACTTAAAATAGGAAATTTTTTTCGGTCACATTTTTTCGGGATAATACAGGATTAGCTTATCTTAGTTGAACGCTTATCAAATCTCTTGTTTAAACTATGTTTCCAGCGCAGAGCTCACATTTGAGCAGAGAGGTGATGAGGCTGTCAGACAGCACAACACGTTCCAAAAAATGAAAGGTTAATGTGGACAACCATAGTTTTAGTGGACAAAGTAGATGACGTATTTGTTAGTTATTCCATCAAGCAGTTCCAAACTAGTTTACCAGATATTCCATGAAACTAGAGCATTCATTAAAAGTGCCACCATGAAACTAAGCTCATAGTTTGTTTGCACAAATGCTTCCCTGAAGTCTGAGGAGAGAGTGCGACACATTAAGGAACTGCGAGCTATCTACGAGTCAAACACACACATTTACTGGTCAGCAATGTGTGAATGATTGTTCTCTGAGGATATCGTGGATTGTGGGGTCACACAAAAAAAAGCATTCAGTTATGGGATTGTTGTGAAAGATTGCTTAAGACAGCGGAGTCCGCTTTTTCTGGAGTGAGCACCATCAAAACCAAGTGGTGTACCTATATATCTACATGAGAACGTCACTGACTCAGTTCCAACTAAGATTTATTTTGTTTGCAGGGCAGCGACTTGCTCATTTTTCAGATTGAAACAACTTAACAATAAATAAGGGAGTTCTGTTGCTATTTTCCACCTAAAATAGCCATATTGTACTCCTAATATTTTGTGTTTTACTTGAAAATTAAGCTTTTAGCACTTGTTTCCTCCCCCCCCCCTTCCCCACCAGAAAAGTTACTTTATTTGTTGTTTTTAAAGATGTCAAACTTTAGTTACTAGAGAAGCTGTGGTTGTGCAGTAGACATTTAAACATCAAAATCACTAAATGATTTTCTGAGACTTATCTCTGCCTTTTAATCATTCTTGCATGTTGCCTAGAAATGGATGTGCCATCATTAGTAATGGTGTGATCTACTTGATAATTCAATTAAAAGTACTCTTCTTTGAAGAGTAAATGACTGATCTATCCCTGTGGTATAACGTAATGGTTCCGATTTGAAAATGACTCAGTCTGTGGTCATGAGGTCAAAGGGTGCTTGCCCCCAAGCAAAGTGAAAATGAAATACTATAAATTCTAGTCAAGCATGGAAATTGGTGCATCCAATAACTTAAGCTATTTGGTTCGGTGGTGGATCTGTGTGTGTTCTCATGGGGTGGGGGTTCATTATGGCTCTACATTTCTCTTGAAGGATAGAACACAGAAGGAGCACAGCTCATAATTAATGTGCGCATGGCAGGGCTCCAAAAAAGCCCAGCTGAAAATGAGAGAAATATGTTTGATCCTCATGCCTGTCTTTAATGAAATGCCTCCCTGTATGAGAGGCTAATTCTTGGAGAGATTTTAGCTTCATTACTGAGGGCGACCAGGCTGATTCACACAGTTCACTCAAGGTGATGTTTAGGTGGGGTGCTTAGCATGAAATCTCCTTCACCCACATTATAAACTTATCAGTGCGGTCTTTATATGGATACTTTTCAACGACAAAAATATTTTTCAACACCTGGCACAGTAATCATCATCCGTCACAGGATTAAGAGTAGATGGGTCAACTGGATTTCTTTAAGAGATCAGAGCCAGCACATGAACTTTGAAATGTATTAGAATAAAACGTAACAAGTAAAATTCTCCTTAAAAACCCAAATTTAGGACATTTACTCAATTTATTATAAAGTAGTAATCTAATGTCTTTAAACCAACAAAAATATTTTCTTGTAGCCAGAAAACCCAGGGATATGCTTGAGATTTTTTATTATTTGTATCTTTATCTTTCAGTATTATAACTCTCACTGAATTTGAAAGTCATATTGGTGTACTTTCCTGTATACTTTGTTTTATTACTTGTATGACTGTAAAGCAAACTGTATTTAGAACGCTCACTTTAAAGCTGTTAATGAGGCCCATGCTGAACAGCACATCTTAATAGGAAGGGTCTCTGCAGCGGGGGAGTTTGGGGAGAGCAGCTTGGGGATAAATGATTGGATCTGGATGGGAGACCCCAGGGACTAGGATTAAACGCCCAGGAAATAATCATGTTTAATTTAGCAAGCAGATGGCTCAGAGATAGGAGGCAAAACAGATCCTTAGACCTGCAGTTCTGCCACTTGGCTGCCTGGGGTGAATCCCATACCCGCACTCAAAGGTAGAGTTGTGATGTTAAACTAAAAATGGGGGGATACTTTATATTCATTGAAATGTAAGTTCGTCTTTGTAAATATATGCAATATTCTAAAATAATGTTATTTGTTTGTTTGGACAGATCCCACAGTCAGGGTCACCAAAATGTGAAATAAAAAACAATGACATTTTCACAACATCAAACAAAACATTTCCTACAAGAGATAATCTTTCATTTTAGCAAGTTCAATATAAAAGAGGGAGGCAATCATGGGTGTCTTGACAAGGGTCAACATCAACATGCAGCCTAAGGTGCAACAAGCCCTTTCTTGCATTTGCTGCTCTTTGACTTAAGTGTGTTCTTACCTCAGGTAGTCCCTGCGACAGAGGATGAGATTGGCTTTGGTGTAGAGGGTGGAGCCCACCTCCCCCAGGCGGCAGTCACAGCAGGCACATTTCAGGCAGTCTTCATGCCAGTATTTGTCCAGGGCCTTGAGCAGGTAGCGGTCTTTAATCTTGCGGTTGCAGCCGGCACATCCCTTCTGTTTCCCTTTGGGCTGGACAGAGAGCATTGGTACACCTGTGGCGATAGGGGGACAAACACAGAGAGCGTTGTGATTTACTGCCTGGCTAAACCGATGACTTTTTTTTTTCATGTTCCGCGCTTTTTGATAAGAGTGGCGACATTGCTGCAACTTGATCCGCTGTTCCATATGCATAAGCAGTAGAAGCTCTAGCCGGCAGATAGGAGCGAGGGTCACTTTGGACCGTGTTCATCTGTCATTGCCCCCACTAAAAAGAACAAATGTTATTTTTGGCGAGTGACACATACGTTTAATGGGGACTTAAATGCATTTCTATGTTGGGATGCCCCAGGACCATCTCTATTTAGATAGCTGACAGAGGTATTTATGTTGTTTGGAAGATTAGCCCTGGCCCTATTTCATCAGTACGAGAACTGTTGGCCATGCTAAAAGCCTCCCGTGGGCTTTGTTTGGTATAGATCAACATTAACCTTTTAGAGCACTGTTGACCGCAAGAAGGCTGCTCTCAGCTTCTAGAGCGATACGGTATGGCCTAAGTGCCTACCAAACACACGCACACGCACACACAATTTCTCCCTCTTCCTCTCTCTCTAAATCCCAATCTACTTTTACACTGCCACTCACTGCATTGCGTCTAGTCAAGAACAACCAAACCGGCTAAATTGCAGAGCTGTCATATAGCCTCCCCCCTTTAAGCATGTCTTTTAGCCTCCTAAAGGACAAATAAAGTCCATTTAATAACAGCACTAAACACTAATAGTCTATCTGCGGCCTGACATTTGTGTGTGGACTAAAAGCCGCCCCCGGGCCAGAGCTGGTAACACTGGCACTCGGTCCCCCCTCTGCCAGCACTAACAGGTCTGCCACAGCTGAAAGCGCAGGACAACAGCTCTTAAGACACTCTCTCCCACACTGAGCTATTGATCTGTCTAATAGAACACACAGCTAAACCGGCACTCTCCCTTGCTCTATACCTCTCTTTTGCTCTCTGCTTTCAAAACACATTTCTCTCAAAAAGACCTGTGTGATGCCCCCTCTGACATCCCCCACCTTCCCAGCCATTCAGTGCCATATTGTGCCTCAGATGGGCAACCCATTAAAAGCACCCAGTCCTGGATGGAGACAGACCTATCTGGACAGAGGGCTTTAGATTCAAGCATCAGCCACTTTAAAGTTAAACACCGCATAAAAGGATGTCTAAAAATGGATGGAACTGACTAATTTTTGGTGTTTTTTTTTTTTTTTTTCAAAAAGTTGGCTTGTACAAGATGACAAACCTCTAGCCCTTTTCCTAAGATTGTGGTGATCCTGGCTTGCTTCTGCTGAGATGCATACTATAAAATTGAAAAATATTCCTAGTTTTAGTTTACATGTTCTGTTGACCTGGTTGACTTTCAATGGATGGGCAACTTTTCTTCCATAAGAGAAATACAAGTAATGCAGGTTTGGGCCATCAGCATAAATGATGTTACTAAGTGATCTATCCTATTATGTTCCCATTTTCCTCGTATTTATATAATGCTTGTACTTTGCTGATTGTTAGTGCATTTTTGTATGAGATGAGATGTCCGTTAAGAGTATCCCGATGGCAGAGGTCACAGGCAGTAGCTCTTGTTCAGCTCCAGCTTTAATGTCCGGTAATGGCTCTACTGTACATGATCAACAAATGAACGCCAGTGGGCATGAACTCCATTATCTAGTGCCCTGCATGTAACCATCAGCATATTAAAATTTTGCATCCTTGTCACACAGGACTGACCGTACAATGCACTTTGAAAGGCAGTTTATGGTTGCCTGAATTTGTCAGGATGTTTCAAAATGTTTGACTAGATTTGCTGAAATATACTATTTTTACATGAAGGTTGCTTGGTAAGTTAGTTTGATGCGAATAGAAGTAAAATTCCAGATCAAGAAAGTCTTAACACTCTGAATTCTAACCAGTGAAAAGCTTTTTTTTTCCTCTCTTTTCCCATGTGATGCACATGCTCATTTATTAGTCTGATTTGTTCAGTGATTCTGGTCTGTCCATGCACATCAGTGGTGCTATGAATATAATATAATTAGCATTTCCTTGGTTCAAAAATGCTGTAAAAATGTGAAAGCACTCAGGAATGACTTAAAAAAAGAGAGAGAAAGGGCAAGGGAGCAAGGGCTTGTTAGTTAAATTTATGACTTGGATGTGAATAAGAGCTCTGGTGGTATTCAACCATCTTATTTCTTTATCAGAACAGGAAAAATAGGAAAACTAATTGGTCTAGCACCACTGATGGGAGCCATCAATTAGCCATGTTCTTTCCCCTCCAGATTCCTCCCCCGTCCCCCTCCGGCCCCAACACAGCCCCCTTGAAGCTGCCGCATTAGGATCACAAAACTTACTATAAATACCAATGTTCAGTGTAAATGAAGGTAAAAAGCCTTTAAATTGAAGCCACACTAGCTGAGGGCGGTCGTTTTCTACCTGCATTTCATGGCTTGTTAGAGGTGCACTCTGCAGGTATGCCAACAGTGCTCTCCTGTCAGCCTTCTACAGAACTAGAAACCGTCTTAATGAGGAGAGAGAGTGCTCGTCTGTGAGGAAAAAGTGTGTCTGTATTTGTGCATATTAGACGAAAACGAGCTTGGGAATCGGGCTCCTTCAGTTCCCAGAGGGATGGCACAAAAATCTTTAATTTGCCTTTTATGACAGCTAATTAGTTATTCTATTCAAACTCTTTGCTTTAAATAAGAGAACTAATTATACACAAAGGTCGTTTCCCCCACCTCTGGAGAACCACACATAATTGGTTTAGGCCACCCCCCGCTCCCACTTTCCACCCACCTTTAGCAACTCACACGTCTGTTGAAGAACAAAGTTTACTGTAAATAGCTTAACCCTTTCTGCACTGAACCACTAAAAACTAACAGAATCACATTCCATGACAACCTGGATTGATTTTTGGGTAATGGAATGCCTTAGCCAGGTTTTGGCAGATTTCTGAAATCAAAATTGTGATGCCACCCCCCACCCCTCAAAAAAGAAAATATCTAGTTGAATTGCTTTGGAAGCCTCTGTTGCCTCAGCACATTTTAAATCTGAAACGGCAGAGTAAATGACTGAATAAAAGGACATAATGTTGACTCTGAACAGCAAACTAGTATTTTGGGGTTTATACAGAAGAGTGCACCTGTCATCATTCTTTGCACAGCCTGGAGTCTTGGTTGTCGCCCCTTCCCCCATTTCTGTCCTGCAGAACAAAAAGGGGAACATTATAAACGGAGACACAAACTGAGGAGGCAGCTCCCACTTAATCCAATCCATTTAACAGATACAAGTGCTGCTGACCTTCCTGTGTCATTCCATGTCACAAAAAGCATATCCTGCTATCCGCCACTTGATTCATTTCCTAACAGTAGATGCGTTTTCTTTCCAAGAGGCAGCGTTTGCCTTGTCAAACATTCCTTCCAAACAAATAAAAAGCACAGAAGGGAATCGCTCACTATTAGTAATTGGTGTGCACCCTGTCATCCTGCTCTCTTCTGCTCATCCACCCTTTAAAGACCTTATCTCAGTCGAATATGTATGGATGAGTTTTTGCATTTGAAACTGTCAGACCATGTACTTTCCATTACAAAGATAGGAACTGGTTTCTATGTAGGCCTTCGTTTTCAACTTCCATTTCTGAGGATATCAAAAAAATCAAATCAGTGCTTTCCTTTTTATGTGTTTAAGGCTCAGAGCAGGTATGGGAAGTCAAGGAATCGTTCTAAAGCAATGCATCATAATTCTTAGATTTTTGTGGAAAGTTAAGAGTATGTGATTTGTTTGTGTTTTATAGAGAGTACACACCTCAAAACCTCTCATTTGCTACTGATTGTATGGTTACTGGTTTTTGATTCGATCAGTCAAATGGACAGCTATTTTCTGTGTTTAGAAGGATCTAAACCATCCAACATCTATCAGACTAATAATACATAATAGCACTAACCTTTACAGTAGAGTTAGCGCTGCAGATAAATTCTTTGTCGGTCGTAATAGGTTTGGGCCAGTTTCTTTTAATTTAGCTTGGATTACATGCTCATAGTTATGATATTGTAGTTAACCATCATTGGAGAAAAAAAAAAGTTGGCTTAAATTTGAAAAGCGAGGTATTGGAATATTGTGCATGCATATATTGATGAAATGAATACTGTTCAGGTGTGCCAATTAGTTCATTGTCTAGAAAAAAAAGTCCATTAAAATATCATTAATGGGCTCATCATTGGAGTCGATTAGAAAAGGACAACATCAAAACAGTAATTTATGCCATGCTATTATCATTTGTGAAGCTGATGTGTTTTTTTAAACAAATAGTTCACTATATTACTGAATTGCTAAAGATATCTCCAGGTGTTTGGTTTACTGATGAACAACAAGTTGAATTCAAATGTTCTTTCAAAATTACAGTAATTTGCTTTATTTTTACACGAAGAAGCTTTTACTGAATGAAATATTGACCATTTAAATCATGGAACATAGATGTATTGAGCGCAATTGGGGGATGAAAAATTATTACAATTACAATTATATTACATATGAGACTGAACTACACCACATGGTAGGCATCCTACATTTTTTAGTTTAGTAGTGTTTATAATACACTGATTTTCAAAGTATGCTTACTTGCATACTAGTCAAACCTCCTTCCTGGAGGGCTACAACTTTGACCAGTTTTGTCAAATAATAATGAAATACAACTCATAAAACATTTCAAGTCCTTCAGGCTTGCTAAAGACTAAGACTTTGTGTGTACATTGAGGCACACTTAGGTCAAAACTGTGAAGGACTGTGGTCCTCCAGGACTTCTTTTCCTAAAGTAATGGTTTGGTTCATTGGACAATTTGTGTAATGGCTTCTTTTTTACACAAGTTGAAGCAAATTAAATCACACTCGTACCCATTTGGTGTGGTGGTATATTCACAGTCACAAGCTCAGGCACAGGTGACACAAAAGTAAATATGGGTTTAGGCTTATAAGGGTTTGCATGTGGATCACAATGCCCTTAAATGAACCTCGACGACAAACCATGTGCAACACCTCAAAACATACGTTCAAGAAGGGAACCAATTTAAAAAGTCCTTGAGACTTGAACTACAGATGTATGAGGGATTATAAGCAGTCGTCTGTTGCAAAGCTTTTGGGATGGCTTTTCATGTATGACAGACTCTAGTTTTTACTGCAGCAATGGAAGAATAGAGCCAATATGATCTCCTAAATATTAAACAACCAGTAGTGATTGAAAAGAATGTTTTCATTGACAAAGAAATACAGAAATGATTCCCTGTGTAATGTATGTGTATGGGACTCTCTTTGGAAGTGATCTTTTTATTAAATGGGATAACTCTGGCTCTTTAATAATTGGGATGCCAATACAACTTTGGAAAAACATTAGTAAAGTAAATTTTTACAACAAACAAATGTGATATTGAACCCGGAAGTCAAAAATACCATAGAAAGAGAAAAATATCAGTTTACTGTTAAAACAAGCAATAAATTATTCCCAAATGTTGGAAAAAATAGCAATGTGTTTCTTCAATGAAAGGTTTTTTTTTCTAAGGATAAAAAGGTTTAGTATGCATGCAAAACTTTACAAGCAAAGCCATGTGTTTAGACGCAATGATTTTCTGTTAAATTATTAAAGTTGAAAAAACATATAACTATTTCGTAAATATTTGCAATTACTTTTGTATTGTGTTTAGATTCTTAAAAAAAGAAGGTACGACAGCAGGTAGCCAGGTTTAATGTGGTTGGAAGGAGGCTTCGTTCATTAATATATGATGACCTTTCACAAATCTTTCCAGACTGCTGTGCCTAATAAGCCTATGCAGGTAAAAGGGAAGTAGCACCGCTCACTCACCGTGCACTTTGCGCTACCCAGGATAAGGGAGGTTTTTGTCTCCAGGAATAATTGCTCTTTTCACGTGTTACAAGTGTCCTGACCCTTGCGCTCAGCGGCCACTTTCCAAAAGCATAATTACTTCTGATCCGGCCCAAACGAGACAGGCATATTAGCCTGGCAAGAACACTGTCCTGCTTAAAGCTAAGCGGTGTGGGTAGTCTGGCCAGAGCAGCACCTAGAGATAGAAACTTATTTTTTTCTCTAAACCCTTACACCCACTACAATCACGTCAGAGATGTCTTTCATAGATCTGCAGACCAAAGTTCAATTCTTTCTCTGGATGAAGAGACAGTGTGTCTTCCTAAACACATTGTTAGCTCCTGATACCCTGCACAAGCCTTGGCTAAAAGATGTGATTCCAATTAACATATTACTTCATTAGCTCATATTATTTATTTATTGCACGTTTCTTTCTCCTATTAATTTTAATTTATTCACAGGGGGTTAATTAAAAGAAATGTATCAGAGAGATATGCAGCAGCTATCTAATTAAAGTCATTACTGCTTATTTTGGAGACGTGCGAAAACTGGCAGAGTTCTTGCAAGAAGCACGTTGTTCCAACACTGGTGCTGGCTCACAAACATGGTGAGAAAACAGATCTGGGAGGTGAGCTGCTGACAGACCAGAAACAGAAAGCTTGTGCGAATAAAGGGGGTGTACAAGTCAATCCAGGGTTAGATGATTTTCAGAAGAGCAATCAGTCGCACTGTAGAGAAAGAATGGAAGGTGTGTGACCTCACATCCAGCCAATCAGGAGTCACCAGTCTGGAAGTTGTTTTCTAAAGAGGGCCTGGAGTGCATGATTATTTTAGGTCTTCATTTAGACCGAACTCTGAGAAGGCAGTCTTCCCATTTCCTCCTCCAGAAGCCATAAACTGTCAATATCCCCAATGATGAATGACCCCTCACACACTGTATGAACTCAATTCATTTTCTCGTCTCTTTTCCCACAGATTGCATTTGCATCTGAATAAAAGAATAAATCCTTCTATTCTCCTTGCAGATTTTTTTTTTTTCACTTTAAGAAAAAAATAGTACAATCTTATCTGCTTCTTCATGACTCCTGGCAAGAATGTAACCATTAGCACCGTCGGAGCTTCCTTCCACCATTCATTGCACATTGATGCCCAACCACTTTTTAGCCCACATTAGAAATGCATTTGGCTAGTCATAAATGTACTCTTGCGAAAGTTTGTCACTCTCAAGGTTAGAGAGCGATGTATGAAATTCGTCTCTCCCTGGTAATTACCACACATTTACACTTTCAAAAGATATGCCAGGAGACAGGTGTGCCATTCAGAAGCATGCTGCAAGGTTGAAATTGAGGAAGCGGCATGCAGAACAACTCCATTTGGCCCCCGTTTAGAGCTGAATAATGCTAATCCTCCCCAGGGGGTATTTGTTATGTGTGTGGGGCCTTTGTGTCACTCAAACACTTTGTCAGATGCCTCATTAGGAGGTAAGTTTTAAAGCATTTACATTTCTTTTCCGCAGAATTTGGAAAATTTTGGAAAGTTTTCGATTGGAATTAGTTATTGATGGTTGTAATTCTAAAGTGCATAACAGATTGCATGCATTCATCTGTTGAATGGATTATTGGATGCAGCTGGATTTTATGGTGTAGAAAATTAATATCGGCTGTATCGTGATACAGCCCTGGAATATTCTGAATCAATTATTAGTAAAAAACAACAAAACATTTTATTGAAAATAATTACATTTGACAAGACAGGAATAGCAAACAAAAAGGTAGCATGTAAACTTATAACACACAGCCTGCCGAGCAGTGTTCAAAATATTGCTATCTTCTGGAACAGAATCATGCTCTATGCAAGTTCTCCCTTCATGGTTTTCTTTCACTATCTGTTGTTTTTAACCAAGCAACAACACCCAACTTCCCTTCATTATAGTGACTGAAACTGTATTTCTTAAAAATTAGGTATTGAGGCTGGATCCAGAAATTAGAAGAATTCATGTAAGGCCATTGTTTACTTTGTTGTAACCGTGTAATATTGACCTGTGAGGGAGGATGTTTTTTATTTTATTTTTTGTTTTACTAATTTATTAACCCCTGAACTCACTTTTTTTTTTTAACAGTTATTCCTGCTTTCATTCAAACATTTTTATATCAACATTAATTTGTCTAGAAACAAAATAGACAAGATCTATTTTTAATAAGAAGCATCTATTTTCTCTTTATTATGACTTGTCATCTTATGATCAAAATAATCTGTTTAAAGATTGCATTTTAAGATAAGTTCAGAATGTTACATTTTTATTTACATCTTGGCTGTTTCTGCTATTTGTTTTTGTTAAAACTTAAAATAAAAGATATGTCATGCAAAGTAAAAATGATGATCCTTTGATTTACTGCATTCACTATAGTCTAACTTTAGTTGAACAACTTCAATGTTAGATTAAGTAAACATGTAATTCTGTCATTGTGTCCTTTATGTTCGTACTTCCTTACTTTATCTTCAGACATCTTTCTTTCCAAGTACATCCATTATAAAAATCTAATTAATGAATGGCCTCACCATCTTAGTTTACTCGTATTGCATGATAATTCAACTTACATGAATGGCAACACCATTAAAAACTCCAAGATGAGTAAAAGAAATGGTCCCATTTAAATAAATTGAGCAAAGATAACTCGTTGGCCAGCAGAAAAGGAGCATTATTCAGCCTTTACTCAGTTTGCAATCTCAATTAAAGTCAAGCGCTTAGACCACAGCTGCCACTCTTATGCAGAGCATTGATTCAATTGGCCTCACCAATACTTTGTCCTTACCCTTTAAAGAACAATAGAAACTAACTGGCAATCACTGCCTTTAATTAGCGATTCAAGATTTGATTTATCGAAGGTCAGCCAATGAGTTGTGGAAGTTGGCATCTCATTAAATGGAAACTGTTTCCATTTGTCTGCTTCCCTCCAGTTCTTTTTCTAAAAGCCACCTGCATTATATGTTTTGACTTTTTTATTAAAAAGGGAATAGATTTAATATATGTGTAATATTTTAAATGTATTGGTTTTCTCTCTTCCAAACATCTTTTTTCCTTTTTAAAAATCCTCAACAGGAGAAATTAAAAGTAACTAAGCATGTTTATTATTTGTTGGCATGGCCCATGATGATTTTGTCACCTCAAAACACCTGAAGAAATGATCTACTATAATTCTCAATACAAATATCTTATACAGATTCATAAAAAACTATTAAGCAATATTGCACTTACGTCTACCATTAATAAACATCAGATGTTTAAAGTGACATGAAGTTAAGATACATTTGAGTTTAGAGGAACTCCACATGATCATAAATGCTGTAGTGAAGATTACTGAATAGACTCACTTCCCAAAACAAAATGACTTAGCTGTCCATAAATCGAATAAATTTTATTAGTTTAACAAAGGTTAAAAACTTTGATCTTGGTTTGCTGTTATCCATAGTATTCTAAAAGTTCTCAACGCGTAAATGATAGCAAACTAGGCCATGTTTAATTTGCATATTTATTATGTAAAAATAAATGATTATGTTAAAACTAAGTTTTTAAAATGTTTACGAGGCTACATATAAATAACTTTAAATATAGGACTTTTTGACTATCTTCCTCACTAGAGAAATTACGTATTGAATGATTCAAACAGCAAATCATTATTCATTTAAAAATTCATCTTGCTGCATGCTGCAATTCAATATTTTTTTGCCCATCTGCAAAACACAGATGCATATGAGCAATAACAAGGACCTGATTTTCCAACAGCACTTTGAGATCTTGCTGTGTTTGTGCATTTAAACTGAATAAGCATACGCCGTAAATATATTCTGCATGTTGAAACAACATGCGCACAAACATGCTGTATAAAGACAGAGAACGTGGCTCAACACAGGTGTGCACACAAACCACAAATCTAGCATCCAAAAAACCCCAGCATGGCCATCATTGCCACCCAACAGGTCTCCAGTGAACAAGCTTTTGCGAATTTGTCTTGGGAGTATTTCAGGATGGATTAAAAAGTGCTTCCAACTAATAGGCATAAAGCAGTGCTTCTCAAATAGTGAGGCTCTTGTTAAGGGGGGCGCGTTTGACCTGCTTTTGAATTTTTCTATTTAGATTTTTTCCTGTTCTACAATAAAGTGCAATACCACTCCACTACATTAGGGGACAGTGGCGCTCTCATGGACAGAGTGTGCGCAGGGAGTTGTTTGCACTGAGATTTCCACGCAGTACAGAGTATGAAGTGTTGACACAAAGTGTAGCAGACCCTCAAGTGAAAAAGTATTTAACATATTTAAAATATTTACACGTTATAAAGTGTGTACTTATAACAGTTTTACAGACAAATGATACTATTTATTGATGCGTGTTGGGCTCGAGATGTTTTCTTCTTACTAGGGGGGCATGACAGAAAATAATTGAGAAGCACTGGTATAAAGAAAGATAAATGTATAACAAGATGGTAATGCAAATCCATAAACGACTTTGTTACAAAGCTCCTAAAGTACACATCACAACCTCTCTAAAGATGGCAATTTCAAATGACTCAATCAATTCTTATTTTTACTCTTCTACAAATGTTATACTAATCAACAGCTGTGATATCCTAAGCTGCTCTTTCAAACTTCATTAGAGGCACATGTGGATATCTGTGTAGGTATCATTAGGAAAGCTTTTATCAAGTTACAGAATGTGATAAGGTTAATGAGGAGTTTATAAAAGTGTCTCTGGTAGAGGGAAGGAGCTGGCAGAGAGGACAAGACCTTAAGCAAAGTCTGTTAGTGATTTATTTCATTAGCATGGCCACCTGTACTTTTATTTTGAAAGGCGGGCCCTATTAAAACAAGGTCATGTCAAAAAGTAAAATTCATAAGAGCACAATCAGAAATTTTGTGCAAGTTTCAAGCTAGGTCACTATGCAGTTTTTAACCAAGCACAACAAGGCTCAGCTAGTGGGAAAGTAGCATTCCTAGTGCATCTCATCCAGGACAACGGATTGTAAACAAATTAAAAAAAAAAACCCCGAATGGAACAGGGAGAAATGAAATGGAGCCAAGTGTGACGACCTGCTGCAAGAGAAGCGAAGTGTGTGAAGCAAAGGGAAAGTGATCGCACAAAAATGCAATAGACGGAGCAAGTCACCCTTGCAGAGAGAGGTGCTATGACAAGGTGACACAAGGGAATAACATGTGGTCTAAAGACCAGAGGAAAGTAAATTAAAAACCACCTAGTGTAAAATCATCAATAAGAAGCTTTGTAGCCTTCTTTTAGCAGAGCATATGTACTCTTACTCTGAGTGGATCCACTGGGAGAAGCTCTTCCTCTTGAGATTTGAGTGGGACAAATAATGTAGTTTGTTCTGACATTCTAGAACAAGCTGTTTTTTATATTTTAAGCTAAAATACGCAAGCCCTGATCATCTAAAGAGTCACTTGAAGCTAAAAACACTGTTTCAGGATCTTCTTACTCACCTTGTTTTTTAACTGAATTCTGAACCTTAGTGCATTCGTCTCAGGACTCAAGGTGAAAGATAAGGTTGCTTCAAGACATTTTAAGAGGTAGCCTAAAAATGACGATTCATCTCGTTGGCAGCATGTCTGAGGGTCTTGTAAAAGGTTTTCTGTGTTCACAATATTTCAGTAATGGGCCATATGTCCTTGGAGCTTTTGAAGAAGTCCCTTGATTATTGGAATTATTAAAACTTTCAGATATCTACACCCTGCCAGGGAATTGTGTGACAATTAAGTGTTCAAAGAAACATGCCGTTTTGGCAGAAAATATAGATGGTATGTGACTAAATTTTTCCTTTGAGTGCTTTGAAAGTCCAGTCCACACACTGTCTGTACTATTAAGGGTGCGGAATGAGCATTAGTATTCCAAACATTAGTATAAATAAAAGGTACCTCAGTGGTCCCTATATGCTATTTCTGGTCATACAAGTTTATCAATGAACACTCAACTCGAGACGTTATACATTATACAGCAATAGAACTTTGTATTTGAAGATTATTTATTTGTGAATATATATGTCTTTATTTGTGAAATTTTGTTTTAAGTTATAACTACTATATATTATCATCCAGTAGGAATTGAAACATTACCAAGGTAAGTTTTTTCAGTTGAGTAATGGAGTTATTTGCAGTATGAAGGATCTGGAAATATCTTGTGTGATGTTATTAACAACAATAATTAAAATATGATTTTCTACATTCGAACTGCAAGTTCTAGTGCAAACTTTTTATGAGTTCAATTTTTGTGTGCTTTTGTTCACATTACAAACAGCATGCTCCCGCTATCTGTCTTCTGTGTGAACAAAATGTGGCTTCAATATGACACAAATATATGCTCAGAAGAGGAAACTTAATCACCCAGAATGTTATACTCTCGGGTACTCTTGTGACTTTGTTGGCGTAACTGATTAGAGCCAACTTTAATAATAATAAATAGTAGTAAGAAGTAGATTGAGACAGAATACATTTGATGGTATACTGGCAGAAGAGGACTTGGATGTGCTGCTAAAAAAAACTGTGGCTTCATTACAGCTATTTAAGTAAAAGTTAGTCTTCTCTAGCGATTTGGATTTCTGCTAAAAACTTTAGTTTTCAGACTGAGGTCGCATTGCAAAATTTTTGGTACTATTTAAAGTTTTTGAAAACATAGAAAAGTTGTCTGGGTCAGTTTTTTTTTTTTTAGGTTTTTTCCCCGCAGATGTCAGATTTTTTTTTTGGTTCAGACTTTCATGAAAAAATTTGATACACATATGGATAAAGTGTGTTTTTATTTGTGTCACTTTGGGCTGCAGTCTGAAAGTAGCCCATATAATTGACATGCTCTTAACAAGGTTGACGAATGAGTGTTGTCTTGTACATGTGCACTTTTCTTAAGAGTGTAGTATAGCTATTCTGATTAGGACATGACAAGTATTTAAACACGTAATAAGGATTTAGATTTAAAGCACTCAAGTTGTAACGGAAGTACATTTGATCGACCTGGTTAATGGTTGTGGCTCCATCATTTCTTTAGTTCAACGAAAAAGCATTGTCTAAGTCCAGGTCCCTGTTGAGTTGTGGTGAGATGATAGAGAATGATATACATCTGCAGCCACTGATGTGAGAAAGCACCATTTGATTGTGATCAAGTGCCTTGGGATAGAGGCTGAAATAGGATTGGTTAGATCCATGTTTAGTTGATTGCTAGAGGTCTACCTGAATCTGACTGGTTTAGTTTAACTTTAACATCATGGAATTCTCTTTTACTTTGAAAGAGCCATTCGCTTTTACCATTTGATCCTTTGCTCACAAAATTAAAGTGATTGCTATGCATGCAATTATAGTAAAATTGGATGAGCAGCTGCTCAATTTTGTGCTGCTGAATAGGATCCCTCACCTTGCCTGGGTCAACCTCATCAGAAATGTGTCTGGACATCATGCGTCCAAAGAAACATGCCTATTTAGGAGCACACAGCAATGAGGGATATCTGTGCTGAGGACACATCAGTGGCAGATATATTGAACTGTAATTGCATCAGGAGGAATGTTTATAAAGTAGAAATTTCTTCAGGCTGAAGCAATATAAGTGGCAGGAACACAGGCATTAGGCCCTGAATCCAGGCGCAATATTGCAAGAGACCCAGGGCGAGAGAAACATTGATGTAATTTCAATATTTGAAATTGGCAAGTTTAATTTAGAGTACGAACAAGCCAATAAGCCGAGAAAATAGCAAATACAAGAGAGAAAATTACCTAGCAGGATGAAAAAAGTGAAAAGACTTAAGGAATGTATAAAAAGTAATCTCCAAGTGGAAATTAGAAATCAGCCCACAGAAAGGGGAATAACGGAAAAGAAATATTACTGTCCACTTGCTAAATCAATATAAAATTGCTACAAGACAGAATTACCATGGTAACTCAAGTAAAGTATGAAGCAATTCTTATTATTTCAAAATAAAACTGGTGCCTGAAGCCCTGGGTTTTATTACACCAGCTGAAAGATCATGGGTGTCGCACTCGTTTGAAACATTGCGTTTCAAATCACACTTGTAAGGAAGGAACCCATTTCATTGGTCATTTGATGAGTGGGTCCTAATTTGCAAGTTGAATGGTAACCACAATATATCATCTAATGGAAAAATAGACAATGTTCTTTTTCTCTTTTCTAGGTTCTTTGGGAGCTCAGGGATGTGAATGATCAATCCAGAACAAGTCCACATTGAAGACCCAGTTATTCCTCTCAGTACAGTTAGATTTAAATATCTTGATGGAAGGAAAACGTCTCAAAAGCGTATTTCTCCAATGAAAGTTACAAGTTAACAGAGCACCTTTTTTAGTTGCGAAAGTGAAATGAGGTTGTTCTGTATCACTCTCCAAGTTGCAAGCATTCAAAGCATGTACCATATGGAAAAATGCAGTACGTGTTTTTGCACTAATCAAATGAAGTACAAGGACAACTGATGTCAATTCTACCAAACAGAACTATGAAATGTGTAAGAAAAGCATGTATAATAGCATAACAATAGGAAAAACTGCAAACCCTCAACACAAACAACTCATCTTTTGTGCTTCATATATCGTTGCCCAAGTTCACACAAAATAAAGTAAACATTTTATGAATTCCTAATACAGCCTCCAAACAACTCACGTGTTTTTAGTTTCAAAATCAATGTCTTTTATTGTAAAAGTAGTGATTTTTTTCCCACTACTTAGTGGCCATAACATTTTCCTTCATACAAATATACACTAAAAAATAATTGTTAAATAATAATTGTGACCAACATTACTACAGGAGAAAAATCATGTAAATGTATTTTCAGTTGCCACAGACCTTGTAGTACTTAAATTATGAGTTACAAATAATCACAAACTTGCATCATTTTCTAAAGGAAGCTTTTAAACTTCAAGCATTACATTGCAAGATCATATCCATTGTGGTATTTTTCATGATGACTACTGTAGAACATGTGTATGTAAAAAAAGGGGGACAGACCAGAGTATGTTTATTTTGAAGCTACAAGTACAAGGTGTTGTCAACTTATGATAGTGTGCCACCAATATATAATCACATCAAATATCTGTCTTATATTGGAACTGAAAGAGAGAGGAGAGAGAGAGAGAGAGAGAGAGAGAGAGAGAGATGGTTTCCATCCCTGCCAAAATGCCAGCGCAGTTGTTCGGCACCAGCAAGCAAAGGGTGAAGCTTTTAGGCAATGAGCAGCAGGTGATCTAAGCTTTTCTGTAAGTCCTAATGCTCCTAAAAGCCACTCTCGCTGCTTCTGTAATTGGGCATCAGTAGTTAATGTAGTATTGACTGCATTACATGCTCCTGTGCATCCTCTCTTACTAATGCCATTTGCATCACCTTGTACATTTACCATATTGCTTAGCCAATGGCTGTTAAAAGCAATCTGAATCATGAATCATATGGGGAACTTTTAGCAAGACAGACATCTAAAGGAGACAATTTACAGTTGAGTTAATCTGAGTACATTAGCGCAACAGAGATTGAGCCAGACAGTCCAATTTATGTTTCTACTCAATGCTTTTATTGGTTTTTGGATGGGTTAGTGAAAAGATGGTTGGCTCAAAGAGATATGAAATATCTATTTTCAGCATGAGAGCCAGCAAGCCATTATTTCAGTAGGGAAAGAGCCCCTGGCAACAAATTTGAGTTCACAATATTCTATGTAACATGAAAGAACGGAATTTTAGGGCATACACATTAAGCATGGATCATTTACTTGCGGAAAGCATTTTCAACACGTCTTTCAACAAGCAGCTGTTGTCGGCTCCACCAAACTTGAGCCACAAAGTTTAGAAACGGTTTCCATAGGAACCTGCTGCTAAATAGGCTAGAACACCGAGCGATAACAAAGTATATCTCGACGACATAACATATATTTCACAAACTAATATCACAACAGTAACAAAACAAAAATTCTTAAAGTCTAATAGCGAATTGAATCGTCCTTTTTCGTCATAAAGGCACGTGCGTAACGTTACCTGTCAATTAGGCTCACCTGTGTTGTGCAGCCTATTAAACAGTTATAAATTATTAGGAGATTGTGTCAAGGGTTAACACTGCAGTTGTTTCCTTCGACGTGTTTAAAAAAGAGAATTTACTGTTTATTATATAAACGGGGAAATAAGACCAGTACAAGATGTTTAAAGGCGAACGCGCATGCAAACCTGATAAACAAACGTTCCCTGTGTTAAGCGAATAAGTAAAGTACTGTTCATAAACACAAGGAACTTCATACTGTATTGCCGTACTGTCCCAGGTTCTTTGTGAAGCCAGTGAGTGCACGGACAAGCTTACCCTCTTCCTTGTCCAACACCATCGTCCTGAGGAGCGAGGAGTCCGGCTCCAGGCGATCCGCTCTCGGCTCCAGCACACTTCTGCGCGACGCTCGTGTCTCTGAACGGAAAATGCTCTTCAACAGCAGAGAAATTCCCGTCCGCGATGCTGCTGCGAGCTTTTATCGCGCTGGCTGGTCGGTGGGCTTTCCGCTGTTCAGAGGCTGTATGCCATGGAGAGAAAGGAGCACGTGTATGACAGTTATTCTGTTGTTAATGTGTTTAGCGATAATAGCCTACGATGTCTTCTCAGCTGCGCGCGCGAACGAAGCGCGTCACTTTAATATCCACGCTTGCAATTAACGACGTCTGAAACTAAAGTGAGACGCCACGGTGCATTCCATGCGAAAATGAAACGACCGCACTAACTCGAATCTAATTTAAAAGCCCGCGTATCTTGAGCAGGCGCGAAGAAGCTAGAAACGTGTTCTTCCAGTTCTCAATTGCTCCGAAACTGTAACTATATTCAAGAAATCCAATTCTGAGGCTGACAACTCCTAACAGCATGCTCACGCTGCCGCTCTCACCCAATTTATGCGGTCTGCCCGCTCCTGCTGCTGAATAAATGCGCGCGCTTCCCAGAGAGCCACGGATTCCCCTGTTAATTAAATCAATTCATTATGCTCAGATCTGATTAGCGGCCCTTCCCCCCTCTTTGAATCAATTATTCAATACACAAACATAATTGCTTGTGCCAGAGGTGTCTAAGTATTAGCTTATTTAACTCCAAGGACACTAATTACCCCTAGGGCAAGGGAACTTTTCTCATTAATTCTGACAAAACACAAAAGCACAGCTAAGGGAAAGTGTGTGCATGTCTCTCCAAGTGTGAGAGTGTTTTTGTGAGGTGTGTGTTATTGTGAGATTGTGAAGCAAGCCGTAAAAGACAGTTTGAGCTTTTAGAAACATTTAATGGGTATGATCTTATGTTTTTAAAAAACAGCGTTTACTTAAATCTGTAGATTTTTAGTGTTTGTGTAGCATTGTTAGTCGCACATCATGTAAGTAAGTGTTTGACCTAAAGCACTTTTTACACTGTTATACACAGTCATACCTGTCTGAATCATTTGCGGTCTGATTCTGGTGAAACATGTGCGTGCTTTAAATGGTGATGTAAAGTAATCATCTTCTGTGGGGATGTAATGTCACAATGACACCTCCAGGGCTTAGTGCTCATTTGAAAGGAATGGTATTGTGAGATGAAATTGATTTGAGCTTAAACTCACTTTAAAACACTTTTGATTTAAGGGCGATATTATTTGTCGACTACCTTCATGAGGCCAAATGAAAGTGAATCTCCACAAGTGTTCATTCAAAATAAAAAAATTTAACTGCTGATCTACAATGCAAGTTGTTGTGTTCATGGTACAACATTGAGGAATGGTGAACCATTGGATACAAACCTTACTTTCTTACTGAGATATATTTTGTCTATATACAAATCACTATAAAATATGTGCACATATATATATATATATATATTTTATTTTAAAATCTTTCTCCGTAGTGCCCTTTGTAGACCTGCTTGCCATGTGCTTAATGTTCATTTAAAAAGCCCAAATTAATGAACACTGATGGGAGCTCCCACATCTGGACATCATATATGTGCAAATAAAAAAAAACGTGTGATGTCATGGTCGATCAAAGACATATTTTGATCACTTGTTCAGAATACTTTTGAGACATAAAAGAGCAGCTTGGTGGCGCTCGATACACACTCTAGCATTGATTCACAAGAGGAAATAGAGCAGAAGAAAAATAACTTTTAGTAAGAGAACGGACAGTGAAAAGCTTATCTCAGATTGTGTAGAGTTGTTTGATAAGTCCTTTAAAGGCTACAAAAACATTATCAAAAAGGAGGAATTTTATTACATCAAAAACACTTTAAATAATTTTGTATTCAAGTGGAACATTGTGTCTCGGCTACCAACCATGAGGTAAAATGGAAGTAAGAGCCCGCTGTCCTTTAAAAATAAAGTTATGAGTGACGAATCAGCTATATAATTTATTGGGACAATACGGGACACAACACTGAGACATTGTGAAGTGGAAAGAAGTGTTTTTCCTTAAGCATGCAAGACAGAACATTGCCTGTGGAGCTACCTCTGACTTTACATAATCTCAAACTGATCCCTAAGCTATCAAGGTCTCTGATTGGTCGGTGTGGTGTGGATCCCTTATTTCCACGAACAAAAAAATATTGAGACAGACCAAAATCACAGGGTCCCTACATTACCTCTTGTAACAATTATTTTGTAAAAATCTTTGAACCAAAAATACATTTGAGAATGACGATCAGGTTTATTCATAATCATCTGTCGACAAACACAATTCATCAGATTCAGATTTAGAGTCAAACACATGCTTTACAACCTCTTACTTGCTTCAAAAATGCACATTTCTGTATTGTTTTCTCGCCATAAACGAACCATTCTTGAGTTCACTTGGATGCCTCCAGGGGCCTCTTCGTTTACTAGGTCATTTTGCTCATGAAATCACATCAACAGGGAAAATTAACAAGAACAGTTAAAGTAAACTAAATAAGACACAATTAGTCAACACCATCAGACCTGGATTAATTTCTACGACGTAAAATAGTCAGATCATAAATTATCACCTTGAAAGCTTGATGAACTCATTTTTTTTTGTACATTCCAAGGAATGTAATTAAATGTATATCATTTTCAAATTTTATAAAACTTGAGTTGTATAGATGTGAATGTAATGTAACATAAAGACAGGAGATACCTTGGCATTGGAGTTATTGGTTCAAATTGTCATAGTATCAGTTTAGTTTAGATAGTCAGAGTCAATCATGCTTTGATTACTAATTTGGATTGTGTTATTACATCACAAGAGTTGTTTTATATTTTCCTTACCCATCACAGTTACAATGAGCCCTAACGACAAAACTATTAATCCATAGTTTGAGTTCCACAATTTTATTAGGACTTTCCTACAAATTACAGCCATTCATTCTTGTTGTAACAATTCTACTGGAATGATTGATCGGTTAAACTCGCTTTCCAAATTTAGAGAAGTCATTTTGAGGGCAACAACACACCAGATGGGCTGTGTTTTGATTAGCGGTGAGATACGAGACTGCATTTGGCTCTGGTAATATAATTGGTAGCTGTTACTTTGCTGATAAAAGAGTTACTGTTTCATGGTGGGCAATTGGTGGGCTTCCACTTGCCCTGCGGAGTCTCTGAACCAATCAAGGCTGAGATCCAGCTGAGATTAACCATTAGGAGAGATGCAGAGTTCACAAGTGTTCTGTTTGCTAGCAAGTGATCTGGTGTTCAAGCCTTTCCTTTACATTTGTTGTTCTATAGATTCTTATCAAGCTAGAGTTAAAGTGTCTCTTAGATCTGGAGCTCCTCCAAAGTGATGAATAGACAAATTATCTGCAGAGCCACAAATCTGGGATCATGTCGGATGCTGTTTTATTCAAGTTTAACCTGACCTGTAAACTATTGTAACTTAGGGAGACTTCCAGTATAGCCATCAACTCTTAAAATCCATAGTTTTAGCCTTGGCTTGCAGTTTTTTTTCCTGACATGTTTAACTTTTTGCTTGTACAGAGTGATTGATGGATGACTTTTGACCATAAAGTAGGTTTGCTGACCTCTCATAAATGAATGACATCCAGTTATTCCAGCACAAACAAAGGGAACAGGAAAACTTAGTCTTGTTTGCTAAATGCAGAGGTTGTAACTTGATCATCAATTGTTTTATAAAATAAAGATAATAATAAATAACTTGTATGCATATTTGGCTTATAAATGCAACTGTCTTCTGACTCCAACTCTTTACTTAACTCCAAATATTATTTAATATTCAAATTTTTAATAGATTTTGTTTTAAAATATTTACTATAATTTTTATTTAACTATAAATGTAACTTAAATTTGTCTGTCTGTCCAACCGTCTGTCCATCCATCCATCCACCAACCCGTCCTTGTTTTGTTTAGTTTAGTTTTTTGTTTCATCATTGTGATTTGTTTTATTATTCATAACCCAGACTTTATTTTGGTTGTTCTAAAAGTTATACTATTATTGTACATATGATTCTTGGAAGTTAATGTGACATGTCTGTTCATCAGTATGTCCATCCAACCATTCATCCATCCACCCATCCTTGTTTTGCTTTGCCTTGTTTTTAAGTGTGTTTTTTTTTTGCATTATTGTGTTGTGTTTTGCTTTGTTTCAATGTTGTGTTGGGTTGTTTTGATTTGCTTTGCTGTGTTTTGTTTTGTTTCATTTCATTTCATTGTTGTGTTTTGGTTTGTTTTGTTTTATTATTCATAACCCAGACTTTCTTTTAGTATTCACAAAAGCTTAAAAGCATGTCATTATTGTACATATTATTCTTGCAACTTAATGTGACACAAATATTTTACTGTTATTGCCTGAGTTTCTTCCTAGCACTCGTGCTTCTTAAGTGAATTGTGGCATTAGATTGGCTATGATTGTGAATGCTGAGTGATTTGTTTAGGGTGTTATAATCACTAGTGAGGGGTTTTGTGTTACATCCGTGCTGTTGATTCGCTATGGTGTAGTTCATTGTTCTTCACTACTAGAAGGCTGATTGCATGACCCAATGGTTTGGTGCATATGGGGACAGCTGTGATTGGAAACTCTCCTGGAGTGTGGTTCTTGTGCTGCTGAGTTAATTAAAATGTATTTCTGATCAGGAATTAAGCTGGTCCATCTATTTACTGCTGGGGCTCACACACAGCCAGCTAAAAAAAAACAGCACAGTAATTAACCCTACCCAATCAGATAGCATAGAGCCGAGTTAGGTTCTCCCATATCCTGGGGCAAACAATCAGTGGATGCTGGAGTCAGAGAGAGGTTGAACATGAGTCTCTCCTATAGTTCATAATGGTTAAGCTGATTACAAACCAATTTCAGACATGGTGCTTTTCTCTTCCTACATTTAAAAGAAAGCCCGGCTTTGAGGAGAGATTCAGAGACCTAGTTGATGATATCTGAACAGTGGATGAATAATGCTTTTTCTCCTTATATATTTAGTATTATTAGGGTCAGTCAAAATGTTAATATTATCAGAAATACAGCATCTTTTTATTATAAGAATGTGCTATTTAACGTCATATAAAGTCTCTGCATGTACTGGACAGTTGTTTGTTTATTCTTTAGCCAGTTTTTGTAGCACCTCCTAGTGGCTGCATAATGCACATTCAATTTTAATGCACCGACATAGCCTTTTTTACACAAATAAAACCTTATAGTATGTAATCCAGTAAACCGCAAACTGCTTTAGAGAGTATCACTACTTAAATATGTTGCTCTGTGTTCGATTGCTTGAAACAGCAATTTGCAGTCCATCTATTCATTCCAAATGGGACTAGTCTAAAATAGCTTAGGTGTCATCTGGGGTCAAAGAATCCTCTTCCCAAACATTTAATCCAGCTTTAATCCCAGTCATTAAGAATTAGACATGCAGAGCTGTCCGGCCGTGCCTCTAAATTACAATCAAACGGTTACCAATTACACAAATTATTGATGGTAGATTCTCTTTTCAACTGCAAATTAAGGCTATTAGGAAAGGCTCCTTTTTAATGCAAAAGTGACTAATTAACTAGCGGATGGGAAATCTGCAGCCCTGATATCAAAAAAGTGCTCGGCGCACATTGCAGAAACACAAGGGAACCAATTAGTTTAATTATCAAAACAGCTAATTAAAATTGCACAGTTCCTAATTAGTTCTTTGCTTTTGCCTCTAATTGACAGGATGGAGATAAATGGGCTGCCGATGAAAAGAGAGAGAGAAGAAAAACAGGAGAAACTTCTACAGAATATTTATGCTGACTTTATCTCCGTCTGTGTGGCAGCCCTTGAAAGTGGAAAATTAATGACCTTAATTCCCAAACTGTTTTGCCTCGAACAGCGCTCCCCTCCATGCTCCCAGTACACTCGCCTTTGTACAGGGTTTGCCACCCTGCCAACTCCTGAAATGGGGGTACAGGGGGACTTAGGGGTGGGAAACCGCCACCAATTCTCCTCCTAATGTGACAGCTCCCACCTAACAATAGAGAGAGATGAAAGACTGGAGCAGATGTAACCACTGGGAGTGTTGCATCATGGGACTGCAACTTTGTGGCAAAGGGGCTTGTGCCATCTTTTCCAAGTGCTAATTTGTCCCATAAAAAGAGAAGTCTGCTGGGATGCAGATAAAAGACATGTGATGGAAGAAATCAGGCTTTTATTGAATGCTCAAATGGCAGGTTATCTTGCTCTCCAAACTTTAGATTTATTTTCAGATTCACTTTCCCATGAGAAATGTGTAAGCACAAAAAAAGAAAAAAAGTCTAAAAAGTCAATTTCAAAACGAAATTTAAGTAAGTTCATGCTCTCACCTCTGCAATCTAGTGCTTGTAGTCTTTTCAAGTGATGCGGTTATTGCAGGACAAAGTTAAATTCAGCTTTCAAGCTTCATTAGAGTGGAATCCGTAATCGCACCACATAGGTTGGAACTGGAACCGGTTTAGCACCGTTGTATGCGATCCAATTTACCATCGCATGAAAACTGAGCACAGTTAATCCTTTGTAGAACCATCAATGGGGAAACAACTCTGTATTGTTACTGTTGTTGTTTTTTCTTGCAAGTTTGTTGTACTTAAGGATTCTATGCAAAGAAATTATTATCTATATCATTCACTATTAAGTGCGACCAAGTTGAATGACAGCCATAGTTGCACAGAGAGCAGGGCAACTTTGTGTTTTATATCTTTGCTTTGCCTTTTGCAAATGTCTGGGCTGAATGTGTTTACGATGGTGACAATAGTGCTTTAAATTGCAAGTTACTACACCGAATAGTCTATGGCCACTTGGTACCTGCTCAATGTACAAGGCCATTCAAGTAGATTAGAACAGATTTGATCATATCACTAAATACAATAATGAGTCTGTACGTGTGAGATTTAGTGAAAGGTATTGCTTATAGCTTTGTAGAATGAAAGAATTCAACACTTTAATACATTTCAATATTGAACATACATATAGTGTAGTGGCTGTTAAAGTTGCCTATGAGAACAGGATGGTGAGAACCTATTATGTCTATTTTAAATTACCAGTAGATAGAGTAGGCACCTACTGAATAAAAAAAAAGTGATAATCTAGATAGATAATAGTGATGATATAAATGATAATATAGAATGCATTGTTATATAGCTAAAATTTTCAAAGCCAGACACACCAGAATCCTGTTTAGGCCAGAACCTGGCTGTCTGGCTGTGATCCTGCCAATATCCCCTCACATGTCACTGTTGCAACAACCCTTTTCGCATTAAGAGATAAGCATCTACTAATCAGTTTACTCAGGGGCCTGTGTTAAAAAAACAAATTGCATTAACGCTCAAATTATGCATTATGGTAGTCAGTGATGCCTGTCCAACCGCGTGCATAATGCTCCCATCATTTGGATTCAATCCTTTAAGGTTTGCTGTTAATGCACCCTGATTTGCAGAGGCCTGGTCAGAATCAAGTGTGAAACATCAGTTGGCTTTAGTGTGTGCTGAACATCATGAGAGAGCTGTCATTTCAGAATTAGCTGTAGAAGAGCTTTTTAGCAGAGTCGCTCTAAAAGGTTACAATAATAGCATGTTGGTTTCTTTTGCCTAGCACTTACCCGTAGAGAAGAACATTTCTGCTGTTCACATTAATATTTGGTGCTGGCGGGGGTAAAATTGCATAGGTATTAATTTACTTGTAATCCCAGTGAGTCAAAGTGGATTGCCTGAAGAGCTTTTAGGAACAACATTCGAAATGTGATTTATCTGTCCTCTTCCTGGCCATTTGGAAATTACACCCCAAAGAGACTCTCGTGATGCAGAAGCTTTCTGCCTAAAGGAACCTGCTGCCCATGACTAACAAAGACGCACGTTCTCAGCTAATTGATTGTCTTCTGTTTTATTTATGGAAAGGAGGTAATTAGTGGCCAGCATAATGTACGCCCTTCATTAGCACAGCTACCACTATGGATTCTTCTGCTTTGTTTTAGATGCACATACCATTAGGAGGAAACAAAAGATGAGAATTTATTAGCGCAGACTCTTGTAAATATCCCTGAAAGTCAGCATGCCTTTAAGGGAGAGAGAGCAAGGCCTGTAAAACTTCAGTCAGTGCTTGCTCAATGATTCCATTCGAAAGACAGAAAGCATTCGGGAAGAAGCAGTATAAATTTAATTTTAATTGTTTTGTACACACGCCAGTGAAAAGGAACTGATTGGACACAGTTCACAGACAGTATATTAATATGTTATTTTCATATGTTAATTGGTTTGCATAATCTTTCCCCGTGCCTGGTTTCAGAGTACCTGGCACCAAGAAAGGGCCTAGAGAGAGAAAAACGATGACTCCAATTTACATAAAATCAGGCGCTCTGAACATTAAATAATCATACCTTGGCAATCTGAAGGTGTGTTCATGTTAGCAGAAAGCACATTTCTATAATTTATGCACCAGCTGTTTCGATGCTTTCGAGTCCATTTGCCTCCCTGTCTGCGTTTAATGAAATCTTGTTACTAGAGGATTGACCGGGGTGGAATTGAGATTTTAATCCCATTGACGTTGCGGCATGGAAATGCACACTGGTGGGAACTTTTAATGGGCGATCTTGTAATCAGAAGACACTTGTATTCAGCTCCCTTACAATAATGAATCTCATCAAATGCTCTGGGCCGAGCCGTGTGCAAGGGGCTCAAATTTCAAGGTTTTTGACCATCCCCATTTGAGACATTCCTCGGGGAGAGTGTGATTACTCAAGTTTAACAGTTTATTGCCTCATCTTTCAATAGGCACTGAAGCACAAAATTCTCATCTAGGTTACTTTTTTCTTCCTTCACTTGAAGAGCAGACTGATATATACTGCAGAACAGCTGGTGGCAACTAAAAGAAGGCCATCTGAACAGCTAATGAGTGAATCTATTTTCCAAATTGTACTTGTTTTATCAAATTTGTTGTCAGTCTGTGATGATTCTTGTTTCAAGTAAATTGCTTTCTCTTACAACTGCATAATTTGCAAGGCCATTTATAAAAAGAAATATACATCATATTGTTACAGCATTTTTAAAGTTCATTCATACTAATGGATCGGTGGACATATTGTAGAATAATATCATGAAAGGACATTTTTTTGTCTGTTATTTTAGGAGGTGAAACCTTAATTTACTGCATGTCAATAGAGATGAGAGGAGAGGATGTCTGAGCCAATTATTTATTTATTTCTGCATTTGCGAATCAAATAATACAGAATTCTGATTCTTAATATTATAAAATCAAGGCATTGTCCCTCGCTAATGGCATCATCTACATTCAGACTGCAGCCAAAAGTGACCCAAATCTATTTCCTTTCCCAATTACAAGCTGTATCTGATATTTTCATGACAGTCTGAACAGCTCAATTGAGATTTTTTTTTTTCAAAATGACCCAGGCCGCTTTTATATGTGGTCCTTTATCCGATACATTTATGATTTTTTGCCGTGCGACCTCAGTCTGGGTTTTGCATGGTCAAGCCCAACTTAAACACAGTTTCCCACAGATCACTGGAGAAGACATTCTTGTGCTGAAATAGTTACAAGAAGAGCTCAAATACAAATTTGAAGCTTAATGAAGCTGCAGTTGTTATCCGAGCACTTCTAACTCTGCTTCCGGGAATATGACATAATATGTGCTATTTTCTGTCTCAATCTTTTTAAAATATTGTTTAATACTAATAATGTTGGCTCTGATTAGATATTTACACCCACAAAGTCACAAACGTGCCGAGAGCAGGTACTTCTGTGTTTACGTCTATTAGCAGTGCATTCTGGGGGATGTAGTTTCCTCTTCTGTGCATGCGTGTCACATTGGAACTGAACTTTGTTCACACAAAAGACGTATATTAGAAGCATGTTATTTGTAATAGAAAAGAACACACTAAAAATGTACGTTTTTAGTTAGTGTGAACTTATTCCACAGCTCACACGCTTACAGAGAGGATCTCTCCATGCCTTTTTGGAGACCATGCATGGGCTCTGAGGTTGAAGCAGAGACCGTGTACGTCCATGTTCATCCTGGAGGTCTCCTGGAGATCAATCACAGCGGAGCCGCTCCCTTTGGGACTCTCAGTAACATACACTGATTGCTTTCTGTGGTTGAGGATGTTAAGTGGGAGCCACATGATGGGCTCATGGACAACACTTAACGATCAATCAGAAAGGTCCAGACCTATTTCTAACTGCATACAGAGGCTATCGTACACGGCACACACATTCAGCTGGAGAACCATTCAGGTGCTCAGAAGTGTTTAAGAATCACCAGGGAGAGCGGCCTCATCAGTGCTCAAGTGGAGAGGTGTAGTGGACAAGGCCTTGTGCATTATTCACATTCCAGTTCACTCACTGTTTGGTCATTATTTATAATAGGTAAGATTTGAAAGTTGATATTTAGTTTTGAATGCTGTTTGAGAGCATGACCTTCAAAGAGTCAGTGTACGTTGGGGCTGCCGCTTGATGGGAAGAGCTTGTCTTTAGGATTGGCAGGCGTTTTGATGTTTAGCTACCAATTTAAATACACTGAACAAACACCAGTGTGTAGAGGCTATGCACATTTCTTCTGGCAAAAAAAACTTCACACCACTCGTCCTATAGAACACAAAATGAAAATTTCTATAACTTTCAATTGCGTGCAAAGTAAGTTGTAGTGTTATCGAGTTCTTCTGCTACTGTGTGTCAAATGGATCATTCTGTAGCACAGGCCTTGCTTTAAATGTATCATAAGTGGTCAGATGAAGCTTTTATGGTGAGAGAGCTTCCATTGATTAAGGATTCCATTGACTTAATGAACCCTGTGCCTTCTATCAGACAGGCAGCCAATAAGTTCTAATCTCCCAAACAGATGTCAGGCACAGACTAGCTATAAATGAATTGATCCACTCGTTTCCACAAATGGGAAAATGGCAAAGTATTGATATGACTCCCGGCATGGTGATAGATCAGGAATGGTGTTAAAACATGATCCATTGACCAGGAAGTGATCGAGCCATGATGGTAATTAGAATCCTTGGAAGACATGTGAGAGAAGGGGATTGGCAGATTAGTTAAACAAGAAAGGGTCTTTAATTTATATTTAGTGTACTCAGAAGGGAATGAGATTCAGTGAGAAATTGTGTATGGGAATTTTGTATTGGTCCTCATAAAGATCACCTCAAACGTTCAGATTCATAATATGGTTTATCATCAAACACATCTTTACTAGACACAAAACTAACAAATGTTGTGATAGATCTTTTTTTGCACTATAAAAATTGTTCCAAAATATTTACAGGTGCACATATTGTAGTGTAATACCTTGATATGCCTTGGTGTCATTTCTGTCATTGTAAGATAAAACCTCAACATTATGCACAGTGTTGGGCTAAACTGTTCGCATGTCCATAGAGAAGACAAGCACAAGGACGGCTGAGCCAGCTGTTCCTTTATTTCAGCATTTCTGAATCAAACAATACGGAATTTGGGGTCTTAAGCTTCTAACATCAAAATGTCATTGTCTTCCCTTCCTGGTGAGATAGTCTGTTAAACCCTTCCCTAGAACCGATTATGGGAAAATTTGTAATCACGCTTATTTAGGTAATAGTTGAAATCATGATTACTTTTATTAATTATAACTATTTTTGTAAGTATGCTACATTACTGTTTACTTGCATGTAGTTTTCCGGAGAAGTTTTACAAATAACTGATCTAATGTCCACTCTATTAATCTCTCTATTTAAACAAAGCACAGTAGTGGAAAAAGATGATGGGCTTTCAAATGAAAACACATTTAGTTTTTAAATTTGCTAATTGAACTGTGATAAATCATAAATAATAAGTGAGGAAGAAGAATATGATAATTCATTTGAAAGACATGTTCACAGCAGGAATATTGTTTTATTGTTAAGAACACAATTATATTTCTCCATAAGGTAACTTTTCTCTTGAAAGTGCTTGATTTCACTCACGTCAGAACCATAACATGCTAACATTAGCAGCTAGCGCTAGCCTGTCAGTTTCATGCATCACAGTATTACTTTTACTATTTTTGAACAGCGCAAATGAGTTTTTATCCAAAAAGATTTTATCTGAGCCAGTGGGTACATTTTGAAGGAAAGATCAAGCACATGTGTCTTGCTTGTTTACATGATGTGGTTGTCATTCTCGACTCTCTGCACACAAAGCACAAAATTTGTTATTTTGTTACATTTCCATTTGTCCATAATTATTGAAATAAACGATACATGCTCAACTCAAAACTGTACACACACTATAAAGTAGTTTAATAAAAAACACTCTAATAGTAAAAATCAGCTATACTTTAATCAATGAGAGTTCTACTAGTAAAGCAATACTTCTCTTAAAAATACTCTCTTGCAAAGCTTTGGTATTCAGAAGTTTGTTGTTTTTTTTGTTTACCCTGGAACAATACAAAAAGTAGGGATAATGAACCTAATAGGTATTCTCACACAACTCAAAAGTGGTCCGAGCAAATTTATTGGCAGCCTTAACTTGACATTTGGTGACATACCCTTTAAAAAAATACAAATGAAAAGAGTCTGTTCCTTTAATATTGGATGGGTTTTTTACATTTTGGTTTACATCAGCAATCACGTTTTTTTTTGTTGCCAGAATCACATTAAATTTAATTATTTATCGGCTCCAGCTTCAGTTAAATGCACACACACACACACAAAAAACTGGCAACCATATTAATTTCCTAGGATTTTTTTTTTCAGTTTCTGACATTCTACAAATGTCATTCTCAATCAATAGAGCACAATCTTTGAACAAACTGAGCTCATAGTATTTAATGAGTAAATCTTCAATATGGTAAATCTGGAAAAAAAAAACAATCACTCGGTTAATCAATCTTCACCAGAATAGAAAAAGTAAACATCCTCTTCATCGCTGAAAGAAACTTACATTTGAAAAAGTACAAATGTTCATTTAATAGAAAGTGAAACAATCTCCTCCTCTGCTAATCTTTCTCGATTTGGTTGTCAGAAATGTTAATCTTTCCTGTGGCCTGCAATAATGAGCCTGCTTTATTGGTCAAAGGCCATAATCATTTGAGCTCTTGCTTTATAAACTAATTCTGCAGACTGGCATTGTGATAGAGGCAGGAATAATAAATCATAAATGGGTCCTTCTAGAAGATTGCATTGTAAATGTCAAACCACACAGGAAATTGTAATTAAAGAAAGGAAATTGCCACAAAGAACCACCTGATTTTGAAACGAGCTAAGCATGGAAATTTGTAAGCATTTAATTATGGTTCAATTTGCCAAGACTGTTAGTTTTCTCGGTTTCTCTCTTTGTTCATCTTTCTTTCCTGGACTTATTATTCTTTCCTCTTCACAGTCACTCAGCGTGAGTTGCTGAAAAGAGGATCAGGAAAAGAGCTTAATTCTCTATTCTATGCTTGCTTTATTACCTCATGAAATAGTTTGTTCTGTCACTATCCTCAGTTTGAGATTCAAAAGCTTGAACTTTAGGTTACTGCTTAACTCATAAATACATTTATTACTTGTTTGTACATGTAATGTGCTTGCAAAAGCCATATATGATATGAATCCATATCAGTTTTATAAAACTGTCATAACATAAGCAGACAAGCAGGACAATTCCACTTCAAGTTGATCCATAAACAAAGTATCCATAAAATTACAGTTTTTTCTTAATATAAAAATGTAAATACTATTTAAATACTAAAACCCATCACAGATCTGCATGGTTGTCAATAAGTAAATTAGTTTTGAGTTGCTATATAAATGTGGCTTAAGTTTTAAAATATATATGCTTTTCTGGACCCTAGTTCTAGCTCTTGAGGTCAGCTTAATACACTTTTTGTCATTGTTTTAATTGGGTTGATCTATATTAACCGAGTGATTTATGTTGTTTGCAAACTAGAAGCTAGACTCAAAATTAGTAGCTTCTTTAATAAATAGTCTAAACATCGAATGCCACTATAAATACATCACTTCCTCTTAACTTTTTATATGATCACTTCCTCATCTAGTCCTTATAAGAAGAAAATCTAACTCTTTCATTACTACCTGCTCTGTCATCCCTATTCGGTGTTTCTTTTTTGTCTCAAGTGTTGTCTTGTGTGAGTGTTGATGAACATTACAGCAATTACTTAAAAGGACAATTATTCTATTTCTTTATTGTCTAGTTTTGGATCTCAAAAAACTAATTCTCACATCTGCCATGTGCATCCTCTGTGTTCCATAACAATTTGTGGATTTTGCACATGAAGACTTTTGTCAGATGAATTGTCTGTTCGGTGTAACTATGTAGAGAAAGAAAGCAAAAAGCCTTCCTTATAAATGTATTACTAATACCAAACACAAAATTTAACAGCAAGCAGTGACGCTGGTCAGTGTTCAGATAGATATCCATCTCAGGTGTGTGATTTGATTTTGTTGGGATTATCAAGGAAAATGATTTGATTTTAATCTGCATGAAGTCTTGAGCATTAAGAGACAAAATAATGACTTTTTGACTTGCATTGTAAGTGATATAAATATAATTAATTATTATCCCTATATAAATATTGTCCCTATATCTTCGCACTACTGTAAGGGCTTAATCCAAACTGTTGCTGACAACCTAAGATCATGTTGTCATAACCTTTACCATGTTTGATGTCAAATAATTAAAGATGGTTTTGAACCAAAACTCCAAATTCAACCTCAGATGTTGGTTAAAATCAAGTTTGGTCTTAAATCTCAACGTATTGCCAAGACATTGCAAGTTTGTATAAATTTTTGTTTGTAAGTCATTTGATGGAACTACTTAATGCAATTAAGACAGTAATCTATCTTACTTATTACATATCATTTAGTCTACATGGTTTGAAGATAACCTGGTTTAAATTTGAGAGTAACAAATAACAAAAGTTTGAGTTAGAGTATCAAGTTAGAGTGACAGTTTGTAGGTCAGTCTATGAGTGTGTCAAAATGCAGCATTTTCTTGCAAGCAGAACTAGGGCTTGCTATTAAACACAAAGGTGGAAGAGAAAGAGTAATATTACCAGAAAAAGAAGAAAACACCCAACAATACAGTACATATATTCGCAACTTTTCTACTGGCCGCTAAATATCAGTTTATCATCAAGAAACGTTCTGCCTATTAGAAATAACTCAAAGTTTAAACTTAAATAAAATAGAGGCCAATATTGCAATTCAGTCACTTTGGAAAATGAAAAGGTGAATATGTTCCTCAAACCACAACCTCCCATCAATACATTGGCATCCTTTGTTTGGCTGTCAGTGATTGGCTGATTTAGGCTACACGGTTAAAGGAGTTGTGTTATCACTTGTGCAATTTCTCAGTGCCACTATTGGCATGGACCAACACTTCTCAACTGTGCGCATGACACTTGATATGTCTGATGATTGAGGTCAATAGCTGAAAACCAGATTGACAGATGTTGCATTGCAGGGGTGAGTCAGACTGTAGAAAAAAAATCTGTATTTTTAAGAGTATCTACTCCCACTCCTTACCCCCATGAAGTAATGTCAACCATCCCCTCTGTGAGCTAGCCTGACTGAGAGGAACAACAGAAATTTCAGCTGAGAAGATCAATTATAGATAGAAGGAAATGAATGGGAAGAGTAATTTAATAAATTATTGAGTTGATGTCTTATATCATCTACAAAAGCGAATGAAAAATTAGATTGTGTGTTAGGATGAAACTGGAATTTTAAAAGGGCTCAGAAAACATATTTAATTAGAAAAGGGCAAGAAGATGGTGATCGGCATAGCTTGTTACACAGGGAGGAAAACGAAGAGGTGGAAGATAGATGGGCCTTGTCGTGAAACAGAAAACTCATCATGAGAAGCACATTCTTGTCTCTCGTAGGAACTGAGCATACTTTTTAAAGCTCGCTTGACAGATCAACTAGAATCTCTGTTTTGGAAGAAGATGTGGTGTGTCAACTTAACAGAGAATTGTACAATAAGCTCAGTCAACATCAACTTTCGTTTCTTTTTGGCTAATAAAGTGTTCCGAACACAAAGACTCGTATTCAAACATCAAAGGGCTGACTTGGATATACCCATCCGCGCTAGGAAAAGTAGACTGAAAATGTCATTAGAATGGAGTTGAAAGTTGAATTTCTTTTATATGAACCAGAGCACAAGTTATTCTGTAGATGAGGAAGGAGGGGGAAGTAAGGAGACTAATTGTACCTTTCTGTGAGAGGCTTCTTTGGGAAGAAGCAATGTAGTGCTGAGACAAAAGGAATGTCAATTTCATGTTTCTAGCTTACGTGCATCAGAATCTCGTTCAGGTAATATCGTGGCATGTTTGACAAGATATTTGCTAATTTTCCCAAGAATTAGCAGCTTTTTTTATTTTATTTTTTTATTTTACAACATTCTAGTGTTACAGGATCAAATGCTATCTTCAGGAAATTATAAATATTTAGATTTTCAGTTACTTTGTCTTTTTGGGAAGCATACATTTTCCACAAGAATACACTGTTTGATTTTTTTGTTACTTGATTGAACCTCGCGTCACGGTAACGCAGTGGGTAGCAGGGTCATCTCACAGCAAGAAGGTCGCTGGTTCGAGCCTCAGCTGGATCGGTTGGCATTTCTGTGTGGAGTTAGCATGTTCTCCCCATGATCGCGTGGGTTTTCTCCGGGTGCTCCAGTTTCCCCACAAGTCCAAAGACATGCAGTATAAGTGAATTGAGTAAGAACGATTGCCATAGTGTTAAAGTGTGAATGAGTGTGTGTGTGTGTGTGTGTGTGCGTGTGTGTGCGTGTGGGTGTGTGTGCGTGTGTGTGTGTGCGTGTGAATGTTTCCCAGCGATGGGTTGTGGCTGAAGGGTCATCCGCCACGTAAAACAAATGCCAGAGAGTTGGCGGTTCATTCCGCTGTGGCGACCCCGAAAGGGGAGAAAGCCGACATGAAGATGAATGAATGATTGAACCTCTTTTCTTAAGGTGAAGTATTTTGATTGGTTTTTATTGTGCCTTCACAATGAACGCAGGAATCGAGAGTCTATGTGAAGATACGATCTCATGCGAACTGGAGGTGCGATGCGACTTTAGAGCTCTCACCCAAGTTGAAAAATTTCTCTTCTCGCCCAAAGTTGAAACAACTTTGACGAGGATTCATGCCATGTCTATCAATCTCTCTTATATTGAATTTGTCTGAGAGCTTTGTGTTGTTTTCAATTGTTCTAAGACATTTTTGTTGACATTTATAAAAATCAGTTAGACTTTAAAGGGCCACCCTCAGGGTTGTTATATTAAGAGATCTGTGAGTATCTGTGTTGACATTTTAAATGAATATTATAGTGTTTTAGTTTTAATCGTAGAAAATTTGGCTTATTGCCTCCTTCCCTATTTTTGCCCACTAGGTTTCAATTTGACTTTCTGTGAGGTATGACTTTACAAATGTTCGTTTGGAACATATAGTTTTTTGTACTGTGACTGCTACTCATATTCACTCCTTTTCAAGTGTTTGCTTGAAATGAAACAGAAGGGTGTTGTGGGCCTATAAATTACATGAGAACTGGTGTGATGTATTTAGTTTTCTAGCCACTAATTAACTTTTTGGGTAGACCAATGAAGAGACATTAACAGTAACATTTGATATTTAAGAGTAATTAAACTTGTTTAAATTGTAATTAGTGCATAAAATCTAATAAGAGATTGCTGTCAAACCGAGATGGAATTACAATTTAAAAAGCGAAGCTGTGTTTTTTTTTAAAATTTTTTATCTAAATTAGCAGTTTTAATTAATTAGTTGATTTTGTGCCATCAAACTCATATTAAAAATGGAATAACCACTGAATAAAATATGTGCTGCATCATAAATACCCATGGTTCAAGTGTGAACAGATTGTTATAGCCATTAAATGTGAGTTCATGCAGGTGTTAACCACTGTAGGTGCTGGTGTGGGTGTCTTTAGGCAGGCCTGGAGCTGAAATGGTGATAATTTAAAAATGTGTGAATCTGCTAATGAGACCTTCTTAATATTCTGCAAATCTAAGCATCATCATCTTATAAACATGCTCCCGATTTAGCCAACCCAATGAAATGCTGTGCGAGGAAGTAAATTGTCCGATTCTGCAATGCTAAGTATTGAGAACACATGGACCCCGTCATTGCCTTCAACCTTTTAAAAGCTCAGTGATTGGCAAATGAATATGAACACTCTTTTGAGTGAACGTACAAGTTCCTGCAGTGCAATGAATAGAACGCTATATTTTAGCGTATACCAACAAGATCTCTAATTGCATTCCCGATCAGACTGAGTGTAAAGTCACAATCAAAAAGGCTTTCTGAATCCAAGATGCCTGCTCGGATGTACTTCAGATGGGGAGTGAGCGGATTGATGCCAGCGGCCTTTGTTCTGACATCTGTCAGTGACATCTGATGATTGGTTGGAATGCAGCAATACTGGATATATTTTTCTGCAGCCAGAGGTAAAATTGAGCTGTGTTTCAGGGTCAGCACCACCATTGTGCCCGTCCATTAGAGGTCACGTCTTTTGTCATCTTTGTCGTCTTTTGTGCGTGTGAGTGAATAAGAATCATTACATTAGATCATAAGTTGCTGAAATATTGCTGCCCTAACCTTAGAGTAGCTCTCGCTCCTTGCTCTTCTGTAATTGAATCAGTTACCCACATAAAAAAAAACTCTGGCTCATCCTTTTGGTCTTCTTTGCAGCTAGGGGAAAAGAAAAAGTCTTCTCTGTAACTACCTGGGAAAGCAACCCATCAACAGCTGTTAGAACCGACTTGAAGGTTAAATATTAGGAAGGAATCCAATTTCTCTTGTCTATTCAGCTCAGCGGTGTGTTAGATTGCAGCTGGAGTGTGCTTAGCGAGTATGGGGATATGAAATGGGCTAATCAATCCCCTCTGCCTCATTCTCAAATTCCTCTCATATCAGGTCCCTGCCCCCCAGGCAGGCCTTCTGCTTTCCAAAAGCCAATTCCACACGAAATAAGAACTGTGACCTGCAGCTAGAGGGTGAAGTTGAGTTTTCCCTTCATGATTAATCTCTTCTTGGGTGGCTTTCTGGAAAAAAAGCAGGGTGAAAAAGAGCGAGAGGGTGGAAGTTGGTGGTTTACACTGTTGGATGAAAACAACATACAAGTTTGTAATTTGCAATAAATCCAATGTTCTTTATTCTTCAGCAGATCTGTTTCTATTTAGGCTGTATTATTAATATGAGAATGGCTTGCTTTGATGGAGCTTTATATTGAAGTGGAAGGGATAGTTGATTGGTATGCAAGCATTTTAGCATTTAACCTACAAACACTCAGGTTACTTATTTTGTTGTTTTGTTTTGTTGTTTAAAAAACACATAATAGACAAACACTTTTATGGCACAATCTTTGATTTCACTTTCATAACTTAATTTGATAATAGTCAATTTTCTAAAGGTTTATGTGGCACCCCCACAAAGTGAGTTGCAGACTGTATTTCAGATTCAAAGAATTTTTACAGCTCTTAATAGATTGTTATTTGGCCCCAAAATAAAATATACTTAACAAATAAAAAAAATAGGTAAACCTAGCTGTAGAAGTCCTGCTGAAAAAAGTCATTGGGATTGATTCATTTTATTATAAAGGCTTGGTTTAGTCAAGAATGGGACGGAAGTCAATGAACGTGTTTTTTTTAAACAATTAACACATGCAGAAATTTCATAATAACGACTCTACAATGTTTTATAGAGGACAATGCATATAAGACAGTCCAGGGCTTAACAGTGACTGATGACAGACAGGTGACAGCACACCGACAGCAGGTGACAGACACCGTTGAATGAAATAAAATGTAAGATTATGTGTTTTTTTATTAATCAGAGTAGACGATGAATGCACTGGACAAAGAAGTCCAAAACAGGAAGCGTATTGGAGCTAAATGTGCCAGATGTGGGGTTCTGGGAGATTGAGTTTCTTTAAACTAAGGGGTGCCAGGTGTTTTAAAAGCAAAATTGCATAAAAGCAATGATCAGATGCTGTGGGACAGCAGAGGATAACTAGAGGATGATTAAACCAAGTAGATGCTGGGAATGCAATCAACTAAACAAAACAGAAAGATAACCGAAATGTAACCATGACTGCAATTAATAAATCTAACTGACTTTTGTGTTGGGGACATCAAAGCTGTAAAAAAAAAAAAAAAAAAAAAAAAAAAAAATGTGAGGAGAGCATGAGCTCCACCAAGAGAAATTATAATCTGTGATATGGTTCATGTGTCTTCATAGAGAATCTATGCCATTGTTCCTAGTGGCAAAATATTGCATTGTGTAATGGATCTTTATTGATAAAATAAGTACAAATTCCACAACTAATGTTACATTTCAGCATTTAAAATGCAACTCTCATCCAGTCTCATCCACTCACATTTTTATTTTGTTTATTTTTAATGAAAACTATTACAGAACTAAATAGACTAATTGCAATAGTTTTTTTAGAACATTCATTCATTCATCTTCATGTCGGCTTTATTCCCTTTCGGGGTAGCCACAGCGGAATGAACCGCCAACTCTCTGGCATATGTTTTACGCAGCGGATGCCCTTCCCTGCCGCAACCCATCGCTGGGAAATTTTTTAGAACAAATTCAGTTTAATATTCATGGAAAGATCAGAACAAATTTTGTTGCTGTTTTGGTAATAACCTAAATAACACATCTAAGGAACAAATATCTCATCCCATTGTCTTAGTAGTTTTGACTATGTGGCTACATGTTTGTTTGTTTGTTTGTTGCTTACAATCGTATGGATTGATTAGTGTTTTTAAAGAATTACACACTACACCTTCTATTGAAGGCTTAAACATGACTGAAATTGTAAACATATTTTCATTTCTTCCACTATTTTCCTTTATTACAACATTCAGGTGTAAAGAAGAGTTGAGTCATAAGAGTGTTTGTCTGTTTGGAGGTGGCCCAATGTTTGCTGTGGAGGCTAGCAGCCGCTTCTGTTGTTTGCAATGCTACTGCATTTTGGACATATTGTATACATCTCACCAGTTGCATGCAAGTCAGTGTTAATTACCTTAAGTTCCTATTAATAGAAACATTACTGTTTTTTTCTTAAAGACAATTATAAAATGACTTTTTATCAACTCAAACATTTGTTACTTGTTAAAACATTAGATTTGCTTTCAAATTGCACAATTTCTGATGTTTGAGAATGTATATATTACCACATACATTTTACTTATTTACAGTTTATTGTGTATTTAGTATTTTAATTATTTACTACTTGCATCTATTAAGTGTTATGTTTAGCACTTCATCACTTTATTACAGAAAATTACGAAAAATTGCTTAAAATTCATAACGTTTGTACATATAGTAAAAAAAATAATAATAATATATACAATTCAGAGCATTTTTGCAACCAATAAGTTAATGAAATCATTGACTACAATCCATGCTAGACCTGCTCACTACTATTGATTGACAGGAGCATTGGTTTTCCCAGCAGTGACCAAAACAAAATTAAATACATGCCCAAGACATGCAGACAACTGTCAAACAACTGTTTAGCGTGCTTATGTATATAAATCAGTAAACCAATATTTCATATAAAAAAGTAAGAAAGCTCGGGCAGGTCGGGATGGTCGGGAAACCCATAAGTGAAAGAAGGCCATAACATGAGCCCTGAAATAATATTGATACATGATATGTAGTTTGTAATTGTCTAGTTTCACCAATCTAAAACAGTATATCTGCTATGTCAGTGTTTTTCATCCTCTCCTGAAAGTAACAGATGTTAGACTCTCTACTGTTGTAATTGTCACCTAAATAGAGTGGATGGTATTTTAACAGTTCCTGGTGCTGTACTTGCTTTCATGTGGGAATGTGCTAAAAACATTGTATCCTAGTGAGTCCTAGTCAGCTACAGATGCTAACAAGGTGTTATTGAAGAAACCTGTATTTTAGTACATTTTAGAACAGTATTTATTCTGCAGATTAACTATCATAAACTTTCTGCACATTATATTTTGAGTATGTTTTGGAATGGGTTTTTTACAATTGCTGTGTCGGTCTGGATAGCTCACAATTAGATAAACCCAGATATAATCTGAAAGACATGAAGACAAGTGGAGAGAAAAGTCTTCTGCTGAAAGCAGTATAATCTTAAAGTGCCAATGTAGCATTTTATAGCATATAATGACATCTTTCACTGAAATTGGTCCTGTCAAGCACTCATCCATCCTGTTAGATCCAACCTAATGGCTGTTGGTTAGAGTTCAGGTATAGCTTTAAAGTGCCATGCAGAAACCTTTAGAATCTAGAAAGGTTTTAGAAATGACTGCTTTTGTCTTAGACAATACTCAGAGAGATGTGCGCTCCTATTGAGTTCTCAAATGCAAGCCAGACATGGGACTTCATTCTAGAAACATTCCATTGTGGATACATTTTTTAAGCAAGCCAAAATCCACAACTTTGCACCAAAAGTTCCAGCTCGTGATCTCATCTCCTCTTTCTAGATGATCTCAAATCCCACTGGAAACACAGACCCCCAAAAAGTTGGTCTCTGGGATGCTAAATGGCCTAAGGAATCCTTTAATTTTTAATGTCTTAATGATGATCCCATGCTCGACGTGCAAGCGTTACACACACCTAGTAAATTTTTAACGTTTAAAACGTTTGCTTTAAAAAACAGCCCATTTACTCGCTACCCCCCACCAAACAAATTGATGCAGAACAACAAAGTTCAATCTATGTTTGAATATTTCTGTGTTTCTTATCTGTGCCGAGCACTTACTGGAGTGCTTTTTTGAATCCTGGATAAGTCTGAGGTCCATGTGGGACAAAGAGAAAGTAGATTTCAGCTAGATGGGGAAATGCGTTCAGCTCTAAGCACCTCTGAGCCAGTCAAAACAGTGGGCACAGTAATTCACACACTGGGCCAAATGGAAGAGTGCAGTAAGAAACACTGTGAAGTGGGACTGTAGGGCCACAAACATGATTCACTCTCCAGCTTGGACTTAAACTCTCATTAAAGATGAAATGGGAAGACTTGTTGGCAACCATTTATAACATGTACTCTCATGTTAGACCACCTCAAACAATAATTCTTTAATGTATTTTATTTTGATAAAATCTTTAACATTTCAGTAGTTTCTGTTTTCTTGAGTTTATAATGTTCATACTGTAAGATTAGGATATATGCATATTTATTTTATTAGGATATATTATCTTAGGATATATTAGGATATATATCTTTTTTTTGTAACATTGAGTTGTTTTCCATTTTTTGGGGAAAAGTTTTTCTTTATCAAGGGAATATTTAAAGTTTTGTTTATATGTTGAAAAAAATAATTTAATAGTTAGTTTAATCTAATTATCTAGAATAATCTAGAATCTAGACACAAACACGTTAAATAGTTCTGACAGCAGTCAAGTTTTCAGTCTCTGGATCTGAAATCCACTGCACTGCTACGAGAAAGGCCTCAGTGTAGGGTATGATGACATAGCACATACAATTTGTGGAAAATTTCAACAGATTCTCTGATTTCCATGATGCCAGAGGGATGTGTTACACAGTTTAAAATTTTTTTCCTCTCTGTATGGAATAATCAAATGCAATTAGTATATATCGATATCAAAAAAAGACACTTTTTTTTTTGCTGTACAACACCATGTTATTCAAGCGTGAACTTTTAAGAGATCTCTCAAACTACCTGTTGTTGCACAATCTTCTCCGAATTTACTTTTTTCATTAATTTGCTCACCCTTCCAAACTCCAGATCAACCTTAATAACTGCAACGAAACTAAATAAACAAATACATAGCTGTTTAAATTATATTATTTAACACTTGTCATTCTTATCGGCACTTACTAATGTTGTAAACTTGTTGTAATTAATATTGTTTACATTTTAATATTTTTGTATTTCATATGAATATGAAAATGTTTTGGGATTTCTTAGCTTTCTGAAATTAGCTCTTCATTCGCTCCTGTTTGCTTTTCTACACCAAATTTTTGATGTTCACAATTTTATCAGCTGAAAGAAGAAAAAAACTACCACCTCAAGTCTCTTGCACTCCACTTTCAGTAAAATATATGAGTAAATACAATAGGGATAATATGGGGATTTTTTTTGGTAAAAAGTATTATTAAAATACTCTTTATATATGTAACTTTGTTATTTATTTCTGAAGGCTTTATTTAACTTTTTTTTTCTAGACACTTAAAGCACTTTACATCTTAAGGAGGGCTCTCTTAATACACCAAAACCTATATTATTCAGCCCTATATGACCATGTTCATTCATAGGAAATTTTAAACAGTATTTCACAACTGTAAATCTAATCAGCGCACTTGAACCCATAACACAGTCCACAATGTTGCCTGGCTCAAATTAGATGTCATCAAGCGAACATACTTTAACTAAAAATAGCTCATATTTGTCAGATGTTTCATGGTCATTCTCAGTATTTGATATTTTCTGATCTCATTTCTCCATATTTTGTTCTCCACTCTCTTTGTGTTATGAGCTTTAAAATAACCCTAATAAGAATATATCCATACAGAAGAAAAATATGATTTCTTAAAACTGACTAGGGTCATCAGACTCCCAGAGGTCACCACAGACATCTTTATGTATGTAAAAGCACACAGGAGATGTGTGCCTTGCTAGTTCACTGCAGCACTCACACAGACCTTATCTCTGACAGCTAGGCCCCTAGAGCTCCACCATATTGATGAATAAAATAGTACCTTTTCCCAATTAGATTTCCCAGTGTTGGCACGAAAGTGTACTGGCTGGAGAGGGGGAGTTAAAAGTGGCCTGGATGTTTGACGGTCTGCAAAGACAGCATAAAAGTTCTTCTAGCTCTTAATGACGGGGCAGGGGATGATGATGTTGAAGACTGACACTTTGTCAGAGGCTTTTATGGGCGCAGGGTGAAAGTGCACAGAGACGGTTCTGCCATCACTTCTCACCTCATTGTCCTCTGTGAGTAATGTACAGAGGAAGAGGAAGAGGAGTGGGATGAAGATGAAGGGTAGGGAGTGGGGAGCGCAGATGCTTCGGCTCACCGTGGCAAGAGCTGAACTGCACTTAGGCCCCATTTGCTTTTAAGGATGTCTGACAGGACGGCAAGCACGTATGATCAAACCCCCCACACCACACCCCCTCCATCCCCAGCATTCAGTTGTGACAGTTGGCTGTGAGAAGGCCTTAATGCACTGTCACCAGCGTTCTCTACTCAGCTGCCCTGATTTACCTTCCCCATCTGTCCCAAGAAGACCAGTCAGGAGAGAGAGTAGGGCTAACACTTGGACTTGCTTGGTTTGGGCTTAGTTTAGCAATATTCAGAATATTCATATTTTATGTTACCTAGCCATAGCGCTGCGCTATCGATTATTTTGATAATAAATTAATCTATAGTTTTTTTGATCGATTAATTGGATGACCTTTTATTTTATTTTACAAACAAGTAAAAAGTGTATAGAATTCAATATCAGATACATTACATGTTTCTACACCATATACTGACCTTTAGGACTTGCACAAAAGTTTAGAATTTGCCAGACATTATAGAGTCTATTAATAAATATATGCACGTTATACTCATTAGATGTAGAATTATGTAGAATATTATTCAATACGTTTCTCTAAAAAATACTGTTGAATGTTACTGGAGAACATTTTTAATTTTGTATTATCATTTTTTGTAAAGTTAAAACATTGAATACAGTGACTAGATGTATGTTCCATACACTCTTTAAGTATATATTTAATTTCTTCAAAGGGAGCCTCTAAATGTTCAAAAATGCATTAGTTTAAACCACAATAGATTATAACATGTTCCTGTTGGTCTGTACAGCACAATCAATGAGTAAAAATAAAAAAAAACATGCTGTGCATATAAAATACTAAAGGAATTCTAATTGTAACTTCTGCCAATTTTTCTGAGAGCCTTCACAGGATTGCTTTTTATCCTCCCTCTGCCGCGTTTCATTAACTTGTGCTGCTTGTTGACGCCTGTGAATTGTGAACCGGAAGTTGGTTAATATAAACTGTTGCAGGCCTACCTGTCATGTTACAGGTAAAACATTTGAATGGTATTTCAATTGGGTGATCAATCCTAAAGCAAGGGTGTGTTATTATTTAAAATGTTTATGTTATTATTAATATCCAGCATTTCTTTTCATCCAGCATGAAACTTATGGCAAATGTTTACATAATTCTGGAAAAAAGACAAGACCAAACTCATGGCTATAAGTTAGGCTAGCCAATCTTCTAAATAAAATTCAGAATTTCATTACATCTCTTGTCAACCGGTTTGGTCAATGCTGCCAGGACATAGTGACCAATATGTCAATATGCTGTACATGCACAATGCTTGTAAATAAACACCAGACTTATTAGAAATGAGTATGCATAGCCGTAGTTCTGTGTTGAGTTGCTGTCCCAGATAAACAGCTCAGGTTTGGAATCTTATGATTTTAAACATGATGTTGCTTTGTTGTAAGTAACAACCATTCCAAGTGAAATAATTACCCAAAGCTCCTCAGACTATGAATTAAGGAGATCTACTCACAGACACTACCAATCTATTACCCTCTCTGGGAGAAGTTAGTTAGCGCGACATTGTCTTATTGGCTTCAGCATAGCCTCTCCTCATGATTTCTAGTTTATTCAGGAAATTTCTCCTTGGAAATAGATTCCTCTCTAGTTCTATATTTCTTATAATATCAATATACATCTATATCTATGCATTCATTATATAGACAAACACAATAATATTTGTAATTGGAGATCATAACCAACGAGAATTGGTTTCCTGTTTCCATTCAGAACAGTTTTAAATACATCCACTATTGACAATCTTTTACAATCTTTTAAAGGAGTTCTTATTATATTTCTCTTTACAAAATGCATAACACAGTAATAAAGAACTACAAATCCTATTCATTTTCTTTGTTTTATTCCTCCATAAAATCATACAATTTTGTTAGGTTAGTCTACAACCACTTTAAATGTACAGTAGAGAAATTCTTCAAGCATGGAATTGTAAGGGTTAACAAGGCTTTTTACTTGTTTTTGAGAACTGAAGAGGCTACACTTTAAACGAGAATGTTTTTGCTTATTAAATATGCGAGGTCAATTTAAGTATACATTCTTTCCTTTTGTGTCTAAATGAATGCCTTCTTGTGCTCATCGCAGATTTAAAATGCATCCTTTCAAAGCAGCTGGCTCTTGACAAAACCTTGGGATTTAATAATGATTTTATGAATCAGAAGCTACTCTCAGATGAGATGGACAGGAAGTGCAAAGGAGGGGTAGTTGAGAGGTTTGCTAGAAGTGGCATCATGGGTAATCTGGTGGCTTGAAGGCTTTCTCTCAGCCATTATCTAAGGAAAGCTTACATGTTCGCTTTGCAATGTTATTCCAAGGTCTCAATTATGTGTCTTTCTCTACATTTTAAACAGCACTGTTTTCATGCTAGGTGCACCGCGCACAACAAGCCTCTTAAAATCCCTAATAAATGTGAAATTGCATGTGATGTGTTTTACCCCCTCTCCCTTCCCTCAGCTAGCTTTGATCATGCAGTCCCATGACAGATCCATCAGCCTTCTCTTCATCTCCAGTAGGAATTGGCTGAGCTTAATTGGTGCTACTAGGAATATATCAAAGCAGGAAACCGGATGCTCTCCGCACTACATCCACAAAACAACCCCTAACTGTGGATCAGCCAATGGCCACTTAGTAGCTTTTCAACATGCACAAACATTTTCCCAATGTTATAATGACAGGTGCACAAGGAGACTACGACAGTACATCAGGACAGAAATCCCCTTCTCTCTCTGAAACTGGGGTTACACTGACGGCTGGTCATTCTAATCTTATTTAACAGTCAATGCCTAACACTCAGCACTGGGCCTCTCAGATTGGAGAGTTTCCAAACAATGCTGAGCTCACCCAAGCTTGGAATTGGTTTTCCGTGGAACGTCTCCCTCCTCCCTTTGGGCACTTTACCAATTTGACCAAATTTGTTCCATCACTGGCTGTAAGTGGCAGGAGTGTTTTTTGGTTTCCTCCTGCAGACTGGCACTTGCAATTTTCACATTCTTTTCAGAACATTAACAGCTTTGTTATGGGCTGAAAGCAGCCTGCTACATACAAGTTACTACTACTGCTTTTTGGTTCTGCCTGTAACTTAAACTTAACACAAATAAAGCTTAAAATGCCGCAATTTAAGTACCCTATTCATTTTGGCTTAACCACTTTATTATGCAAGTTATGCATCAAATTTTTGTTCACAGTATATGTTTATGCTTTCAAGTACCCCCAAACTTAATCACTTCTAACCTGCTGTGTAACTAAATAATAATAGTATTTCATTGTCCTGCATCACTGAGACTTGCTGTATTAAAAGAGACATGCTAGATTGCTCCATAGGCCAGTCTATTGGAATTGCAATGTGACTTCCTCATTATAACCCAAGGGTAAGACATTACATCTCTCGGAACGTCTTTCCCCTCCCAACGCAAGACGAATGCTCCCTATCCAAGGCACCTGTCCTTGTGATATATTAGAGGTGTACAATAAGCTCTTAAATGTTGACGTTTTGTAATAGTGCATGGTAATTAGTTATAACCCTTCTTCTAAATACCCTGTTTGGTTCAGGATTATTAGCTTGTTCATGGACTCACCCACCCACAGTTTTTTTCCTTTTTTTGTTTTACAGATGGGTGTTAGTTAAAATATCATTTAAGTGCCATGATTGCATTGGTGGTATACTCATAGATAAAGACAGAAATGTTTCACAAACCATTACTTTACAATTGGAAGATAAGTGCAGGAATTAGGCTAACACTAATGGAAGAGTGTGTAAACTCAGCAGTAAGTTGAACAGCAGCGAGACTGGAGCTGCAGCCGAGAAGAGCTTCAGGCAGCAAAAGCAATTAAGAAAACTTAAAATAATTTGAGCTAATTTTTTCTCGTTATCTGTGGAAAATAATGCATTATGTGTTGATTATGAGCAGGGAGGAAGTACTTTATCTGTAGTGGGGATACCTTGTGCTGAGACTGCTTCTTTGGTGAGGCTGCTTAAGGGGATTGCAGAGCACAATTTCTACGTTCTCTCTCTCTCTCTCTCTCTCTCTCTCTCTCTCTCTCTCTCTCTCTCTCTCTCTCTCTTCTCTCCCTCTCAATTTCTACCTTCTCTCTCCATTTGCAGGCTTTACTGTGTAGTTTGTACTCTTTCTTTTCCCCCCACCACCTTGCATTCAGAGTTCAAACTCATTAAACACAGTGTCATCTTGCATTAGTCTTCACCTACCCATAACAGCCATTTCCCCCCTCACATTGCTTTTAGAAACAATTTGCTTGTGAAAGCTTTGGCATAACAAAGTGGAAGTGCGAAGAGTGAAATAGAGGTGTTTCCTGGAGATGCATGTTGGCACAATGCAGGAACCCTTTGGATTCCCTCTTGAACCTAGTTTGGAATTGACTGAAGCCGCAGTTTGTTGACTGGAAGCTTGAGACAGCTTGCAAAAGAGTGTCCATCCCATACCCTAGGTATTCTAAAAAAACACCGTTGCAGGTTTCCTGGATTCCCTCACATGACTATTCTTGGACACATCTGATTGGTTAGCACTTTTTTTTCCGTCCCACTCCACCACACACATACTCGCTATGCCTTTTCCTGTCAAATTACCCACATACTCCTTTCTTTCTTCATATTGTACATAGCTATTGACTTAATATGTAAATTATTTGTTAACCCTGACAATCCTGGCCTTCCTTTCAACTCCGTCAAAGAGGACCAATTATTTAGCAATCAGTGTACCAAGCACAAGTGTAGAAAAAGGGAGCCAGGTGGACAGTATGCATTTCATTGTGAAATAAAGAGCTAACTATCTAAATCATTTTAATGTGAACACCTTAATTTTTAACAACAAACTGTGCATGATTTTTCCAAATATCTGCTCCTTGTGGAATCAATTATACTACATCTGGCAAATACACTACATCTGGCATCATAATATGGGATTTGAGGCAGATCTTTTTTTATGGAGATGGCCGAACCTCATAATAATAGCCATTGTTACAGCCCCCCAGCAAATGTAAAGAAAGAAAGCAGGGAGTTCTCAAGTGGTCATAGAAATTTGAGAGATTAAAAAAGACAGGCTTCGTTCACTTTTAACTTTAGATGTAATTTTTATTAGCCTTTCATTTCCCAGTTATTTGTACCTACTTGCTCTCTTGAGGGGTTTGATCAGCGTTGACAATGTGTCATAAACTATGGCTGAGATCACAGATACCCGTTTTACACAATGTTAGGTTGACAAGTAAAGTTCTATCCTTCTTTCTAATGTATGTATATTTACTCAAATGGATGATCTGCTTTTACGAAGGGTGTTGGGTTTCAGGGATTGTTGGTAATCTTTGGAGGATAAGTCTCACCGCCTTGAGATGTTGTGAATGCTGGTGTCAATCTATAAAATCCAGTTGCCTTTGGGTGCTCAAACCACATCAAGGCCTTTTGACGAGGGTTTGAAATCCTTTTCAAATGTCAAACTTTGGGGATGTTTACCTTTAATAACCCAGATCTAAATATTTCTTTTTAATTTGGAGCAAATCTTTTGTGAATTCTTCGAGGCGCTTTGTTGATGTTTCATTCAGGCAGGAGTACACAATTAATCGCTCTCTTTGGTAGCAGTTTATTTATTTGGATTCCAGTCCAAGCTGCTAGGGCTACAGTGAACCCGGCATGGTAATTTCACTCAGTCACGTCATTTCGGCAGCTCTGCTCAATTTCAGAAACACTAGTGAGCAGTTATGAGAGGATCCAAACCCTATTTAATGTCTTCTGATGGCTTTTGCCTGTTCGCTATCTCTCTGTGTATCAGAGTGAACTTAATAGGATAATGGAGTAATCCGGTTAGTTTACCTTCACTCTTAGACCATTTATTCAGCCTCTTTGATGCATTTGTTTCAGAGAACACCAGCAGAGATGTTTAACCCGCAGATGCTAGGCTGTGGAATGGTTGCGCAACACATTCAATTTCTGCAGAGCAGCAGGCGTGAGCACGGCGTGTCATGAGCACCAGAGTTCATGTAACCTAATGGAGTGCAAATAGAGTCATTATGCACTGTTATAGGAGGCACTCTCTGCAATATAAGCCAGGCATGTTTTTAGCACTTTTCTCAGTTTTTGCTTGCCCTTCCTTTCACTTCTTCCATTATTCAAAATGGAATTGTAAAAGCATGCAGACTAATCTTTATGTCCATCTCTCTGTTTTTCACATTTCAACTATTCCCTGGGTTTTCACGTGCTTTCTGAGAAGATGAATCCTGAATTTGTATAGCCCCTTGCTTTTGTGTGTTTGGGTTTAATTACTTAGAAGTAATCAATGAACTAATGATGTCATAATTAAATGTTCACATTAATCTACTGTCCAGGTGTTAATCAGAGCGGAGCACAGTCTGGAATTGGTAAAAAGAACCTGATGGAAAGTTATTCATCGAAGGCCTGTGATGGAAGACAGACGCCAGTAATTGATTCGAAAAGTTATGGTTCAACCCATGGGCGATTTTTAATGCATGTTTATTGTGGGTAATGCTAATTAAGTTATGATTAATTGGTGAATTTTTCAGCAAAATTCATTTAATCTGAAGCCTCTCACCATGCCTACATTTGTCAAAGAAGACCTCAGAAAATACAGTGCTGTTTTTGTTTTAAGCTTTTATGTAGTCTGTTTGTGTGTTCACTTTCACCTTGTGTTTAATTTTATCCTATGTTTTGGTTAATCAAAAATTGTTAATGCCTTCAATATTTGCCAAAAATATGCTTGAGCTTTTGACATAGAAGTGCTAAAATTTACATTTTAAAATAATTTATTTTAGATTCTCTGCATAGTATAACCAATTATGATAGATTTTATTTCTTGTACAATTGTGCTGTTCATTGTTTTAGATTTCACATGATCCCATCTCATTCATGTTTCCATCAAAAACTCCAGAAACGTTTTGATGTTCAAATGAAAAAAAAGTCTTAAAAACACCAACAATTCATTTGAATTTTTAGAGAAAATAAACTTTATGGAGTAATAAAGCAACCCATATTGAATTATATTATGGCACATTTCCTATGTACAACACAGTTAAGTTCAGCTTTTCTATGGCGTGCTGGCGTAGCTTCAAGACTGTTCTAGCTTGGTTAAATCCAAGGGGCAACCTCCTGCTCTCCCTGTTGGTGCGCAGTAGGAAGTGACTGAACCACAGTACTTTGACCAGCCGCAAGGAGAGCGGGGTCAGAAGTGAGCAGGTTCTCATTCACTCTTGTGTTAAAACTTTGGAGCTGAAAAAAAACATGTTTACACCCTTGGTGGTGCAATGTGTTGCACTGAGAGGGATGAATAGTTTTTTGGTTTGTTTGTTTAAGATGTATTAAGATTCAAAACTTTAGCCAATCAGACATCTGTGCTACGCCTATGTCCCGCCTCTCTGGACCCATTTTTGGTTACCAGGGAGTGATACATTTCCATGGTGACGATGGCTGGCTACGCCCATCCTGAACCTACTTTACCTTTCATACGAAATGCCATGCATTGTACATCCATGTTGTTTACAGTCAATGGTTAATTCTTTTGTTTTGATTTTTTAACAAACTAATTTTATTTATTTTTATGTTTTTCATATTTTTTGCATTCTCAGTAAATTGTAATTGTTAACAGCTCAAGAAGACAGTAAAACAATGGGTAGTATTGGAATGTTTATTTTTGAAAGAAAATATTGTTTGTGTACATAACACTAATACTATGTTTTTTCTTATCTCCAAAAGAAAAACATTAGTTGTTCATTTTCAGAGATCGGTCTTATCTTTATCTTGTTTTGCATATTTAATATTGCTCTTTAATTAAGCAAAATATGTTTTATTCGATTACTCAATTAATCGATGCCATTTTCAGTAGGATACTCGATTTCAAAAATATTCAATTTATACAGACCTACTAACTTCTTTAATTCAGGCATTGCAAAATTTATCAATATAGGGCTCGTTGGAGGGCAAACATTGCTTTTTCTTTCTTTTCAGCAGAAAGTCAGCAAGGGGTCCAGTATGCTCATGTTCGTAAGTACAAATGCCTTCAATCCCCGTTAAACCCAAATACACAAACTTTCACATACATCAAATAAATTCTACCCCAGTCGTCTTTCTTTGCAAATATCCAGAGGAAAGATGCTTAACACAGTCAAACATTACTTAAAAACAGGACTTACTGCAGACAGAAGAAGAGATTGGTTTGCACATGAGAGCTGTAGTAATGTCAGCTGAAGGGCACTGAAATAAACAGAGGCATGTGCTTTCCTGTTTTGGGAACTTGGGAGTGGATGGGTAACTGGGGATAGAGATTGCCAGCTGTCTCAGATTCTCAGAGCATCTCTCTCTATCAAACTATTGCACTCATTTTCAACTTCGTATTAAAGAGTGCTAAATCCATACCTGTTAGTTTTTAAGAGGGCCAAGACTCAGTGGTAAGTTTGCCATGGCCTTTATTATGACTGAGGTAGTGTGAGAAATGGCTGTGTAGGGAGTGGATTAGTGTGATGGAGTGGCTTGAATATTGCTTTCTTGGAGCCCGGGCAATATAGTCTTGAGGTGCAAGACACTTAGGCCAGTGGAAACCCGAGCCATTTTCAAAACATCATCACGCTCATTGCAGGCGCAGAGAAGAAGTTGGACTCTTCCACAGTTGATGGATGATATCTTGAGATTTTCCAGAGTTCAAAGTGATGAGAGGCTCCATTTCATAACTCATTCTGGCCTGGGTTAAGAGAGAGGTTGACCTGTAGAAAAGATGTGAAAAAACTGTTAAAAAACAAGGTATAGCAATTATCTCTGACCATGTCACTTATCCAAATAGCATCAATATCCTTTTAATGGCATTTTGCTGATGAATAGTTCAACTAAGACAACAGTGTTGTCAAATCATCTGACACTTCTGTTATGTATCATCACCAACACCAATATTGCAGTCCAAGCAAAGTCCTTGTGTCACTTACAGTATCAATAGATTGATGTGTGATACTTTAGGAAAAAAAGGTACTGCTGCTGTTGAATTTGTCAACAGATATTGGCCAGCAAGCCTCTAGTTTTTTTAATTACGAGAAGTTTGGCTTGCATGTAAAGAACAACTATTATTTATCTCATCTAATAAGAAAACTTACCAAGGAAATAAAACATTTAGTGTATTGTTGGCAATCAGAAAGTATGTTCATTTATAGTACATGGAGTCAATAATGTTTGCGCTAAATATTAGCAATAATTTCCTGTTGTGTTCATTTCACTGACATATTGTTACTGTTTTTCTAAGGCTACATTCAGTCTGCAAACCAAAGTTACTCCTTTTTTTGTCCATATGCGAACGGTATCTGATACTTTCAGATTTTTTCAACTCCCACCTAGATTTTTCTGGGTTTTGCGTCATGATCCCAACCAAAACACAGTTTCTCACAGATACAAGTAGTACTGAAATTGTTACAGGAATAGCCCAGGACACATTTGATGTTTAATGAAGTCGCGGTTGTTAAAGAAGCACTTCTATCTTTGCTTCTGGCAGTATACCGCAAGATGTCTTGTTTTCCATCTTAATCTTTTTCTTAATTTTGTTTAAATCCAAAGTTTGCCCTGATCAGATATGAATGCCCACAAACCTTCTAGAGTGCCTGCAAGCAGGCTCTTCAGTGATTATGTCTGTTAATAGTGCACTCTGGGGGACGTAGTTTCCTCTTCTGTGCATGCGTGTCGCATTCAAGCGCATTTCATCCGGAAACGGATAGAAGGTATACATGATTTGTATTTGTATTATGTGAACAAATGCACAAAAAAATCTGATTGAACAGAAAAATCTGAATTGGCCAATAAGACAAGCATTCTGACTGTAGCCTCAGAGAGCGAACAAGAGCAATTTTCCCCCTCCTTGTTCTGGGTCATTTAACAGTGAAGATCGGAAATCTAAGACATGTAATCATTATATGGTCCATTTTTTAGAGGCTTTATGGAATTGTGTTGTAGTACTTTTGTCAATTATTTGGTTGTGAAAAGGGTAATCTTTCAAGCCTTTATTTGTTTTCAGGTTTAATGTTGGATAATTAAGAAAATAAAAAATGTTAATTCCAGTATTTCACGTAGGTCTTTTGGTGGGCCTACTTTTTCACTAATTACAGCATACAACAGATCAGAGGAACCAAACTGCCCATCGCCAGCGAGGGAGGATGAACACTTGGACTTGCAGCACCTTTCGGGTGTAATTTAAGGTGGAGTCTGACATGTTGAGACATGTAGAGGGAAAATCTATTTGTGACAGAAGACCACACAGATAATCTTTTTTTTTATTTTTGTAAGCATCAAATAATCACACTGTTGTATTTGTTCTTCACCTGGTAGGATAAAAGCCTTTGTTTACTCCCATTCAACTGTCAAACAGACAAAAAGCTAGCCCATTGTTTCACACCATTTATCACTTTTCATGATGCATGGAAAAATACAAGTCACTATCTGACTGCTGTGGTAATAGGCTGTTCAACAACCCAGCCATAATTTATTAAAACATGTAAAGAAGACATTTGGATGAGAGAGGGAGCTTGCCCATCACAGCATGTGGCACGGGAAGATGTATTGTGTGGACTGTCATGATAAGACCCTATCTGGCAGTAGGACGGTGGGAGAGCCAGAGGTTGGCACTATCTTTGGTTTTTGAGAAGCACAGTCCTTGTAGAGTATGTCTGTCAATCAGTCCCATGATCTATAAATGAAGTCATCAATCTAGTCCTTCGGCCAGAGAAGTGCAGAGGCAGTGGAAATCTCAGATGCTGAGCCCGAAATTAATTATACAGAAATTAAACAAAATCTTTGCAGTGATTGAGGTGTTTACTCAGAGGAAGCAACAACCAGGATGATTGTTTTGCTCTGTGTTGATTTTCTTTAAACTCTAAAGATGTGAAGTTTCCATGCAACACCATAGATTCCTAAATGTGGATTGTTGTGTAAATGTGATTTTTAATCACTTTGCTTCATCTTTTTTTAAACCTCTGCATTTATGAAAATCTAGGATTTGACATCCTTGCTTTAATTAATCGTTAAAGTGCAGTGTTTTATTGTAGAATGTGCTTGTCATAGTGATGGATGTGACATCTGTCACTTAAAAACATCTGGTGAAAAGAATAGAGAAATGATCAGTGAGGGCTTTCTCTCATGAAGTAGTGTAATCCTCATTAAAAGGAGCCTTTGCCTCAAAACCCTTTCTTCTTTCTTTGTTAAAATGATAATTACAGCTTTGTGTTAAATGACTTTCGAGGACTTATCTCATTTATATTATATTAAGAATTTTAAAATCCGAAAGTTTCTGCTTTGTTACTTCTATTGTCATTGTTCTTCATTTGCACAAGTTTATTTATCTTTCTGCTTTTACATTTAACAAGAAGCTTTCTCTTCTCTATAATTGCTAAGCTGAAAAGTTTCTCTTTACCTTTACTTTCCTTTTAAACTCTATTTACACCTAGCACATGTTTGATTATAAGAGTGGCATTAAAAAAACCCTCAACCCAAAACACCACAGACATCTGTGTTTCAAAAATGAAAGGTCATGTGTGTATTCTGCTGTTTGGATTCACCATCAAAGTCAAGCAGCTAGTTTAACAGATTCCTGTGGGTCTGTTTGGAGAGACCGCTCATTCGGTCTCATGCTTTCTTGTTCATCTACAGAGACAATGAGTGATTAGCACAGGGATTTTTTTCAAGCTTCAAGGCCTTGCCGTGTGGCTGCTTTATAGGAAGGGTGGCTTTTAATCTTGGCGCACCACCTGTGAGAAGCGTCAGAAGTTGCGTTTGGCATTGCAGCAGTAAGACTTCATTATGTCTGAGCCAGGCTTGGCCACAGTTATCCTCCCTGGCTCTCTCTCAGGCTATGCACACACTCCACTCGGGCCTTTCCTTTTCACGTGGCGCCCGCAATTTGTCACTTTTCACACGAGATGAAGCCTTTTATGAAGTGAAATGAGTTTCCCGAGAAAGAAGTGCCACAAAAGCCCCATGATTAATTTGCTTGTTAGGCTATTGCAGCTGTCACCTGTGTAAGACATCTGGACAGCAGATTGACTAATGCCATAAGTGGAACCGAAACATGGCTCACACTTGGTAAGAGCTTTCCCTGTGGTCGGTCTTTTAGTGGGCTTTTAAAGCGGAACTACTTGCTGTCTAAAATGGGCTTTTTTGTAAGGGGTAATTAATAAGCATTATTTTTGATTGACATGGTAATTAGTTGTATTAATGTGGCGTTAAGAGGGTCTGTGCAGAAATAGAGCCTATGGGTCTAAGGTGGGAGGGTCTGACTCAAATTGACCTCACTCAGGCTTAATAGCTTTTCATTGTAATTTAGTTTTTATGGCCATTGCCGGTTCAAACTAAACAACTAAAGAAAACATACTATTTTAATTTGTAGTTGAGATTTTTGCAAAATCACAATGTTTCTGTACAGTTATACCTCAGGGTACAAAATTATTCCATTCCGGGGTGGCCTTCGTATGCTCAGTTTTTCCACACAGAAGCAACACAAAAATTTTTAAATAACATGGAAAACCAGAGAAAAATAAACTAGGATTCTTCGATCCTTATAAATACACATTATACATCTAATAAATAATAATAATAAAACAAAAAAAAACTGAATAAAATAAATGAAAATTAATAACCCTTACCTTTCGAGTGTGGCTATGTGGTGAAGTATCAGAGGAATTGTAGCCGAGGAAACTCAAAAAAGCAACCCAAAAATATTCACGAATTTAAGACACCAATACAAAACCTGGTGTCTGTAAAGATATAAATATGTATTTCTCATGCATCTTGAAATTTTTTTCGTATGTTATTGCATGACCTTTTGTGTCTTACATTTTTCGTAACATGAAGCATTTATGTCTCGACGTACCACTGTATTTTCCAGTTGTAGTTTCCAGTTGAAGTTTTTGAGGTCCTATTAATTCAGATATGTATGTCTATCTTCAATAATAATAGCTTTAAGGGCTAAACTCTGTAAAGACTTAATGAGTTAGCCTTTGACTTTGTAACATATTAAATAGTGTCTCTCCTTCTAGTGTAGGTAGCTTTGGGTTTAAGTGTATAAATGCATAGATGTAAACCAGGCAGCTTTTAAAGGAAACCTCAGAGGCCAAATTAGAAATAAAAGTACAAATATACGATATAATATTTTCTTCGCGAGGAATGGCAACATGATCTCATGTGAGCGTTGAATATTGTTTCTGAATAGCGCCAAATAGCTTCAGCCTCAACTTCATCGCAAAACCTGCTTTGTACCAACACTCGTTCAAATATATTCTGCCGCAAAATGACTTGAGCAAACAAATACGGGACATTTTTGGGACATTTCCTCCTTTGAGGTTCTTTTGAGCGTTGTGCATTTTTTATATTCCAAAACAGTGCAGGCTTTCGAAGCCAGGGCTACTTGTGATCAAAATGGAAGTCTGTTGTGTTTACAGAGGGGTATTTGACGTCATTTGCAGTGAGTTTCACACTCCGGCTAGTTCTAACAGGATATAAAGCATTATTTGTGATTAAACTAAAACTCTTGGATGGATTTTTGTCGTTTTAGGGGTGATTTGCAGACATATCAATCCGCCACAAAGTGGTTTAGAAAAGGTTAAAGTTTAGATTTTCTCCTTTTCTAAAGGTCTCCTTTAAGTTTTCTGGGAATTGTGTATTGCATTTTGCATTCTAATCAGTATGAAAGTATGCAGTTTCAATTGGCCCCTATTTTAATGCGTTGTTTTTTTTTTTAGAATTATGGCTAATTGGAAACTAGATAAAAGTCCCAATTTGAACGCTTGGTAGTCAAAAAATCTGCTGTTATTGCGCCACTGATTCATAGCCTTCCAGAACCGTGATGTTCTGGACATAAACAGGAGAGAATGACAATGAGATTACTCATCTCCCTCTATTTTAATTATTTTGGAATTACTGGATAGTTTGTGTTTGTTTATGTTTTTCTACATAATCAGGGATTTCATCAGAGAAAGCAAAAGCCCAAGAGCCAGTGACATAAAAATTCCAGTTCACTTCCCTCCCATGTGATCAAGAATATACATTTTTTTGCTGGTCTCCTCATGTGCTCACTGGTCTACTGTTAACAATTTCTGTGTATCTAAACAAAAACATCAAATCCCTCCTATAGACTGGGAAAAAGAGACAAGAAAAGCTGATAGTTTACAAAATGTAGGTTTCCAGACCAACCCACAAACCATTTGGTGAACAGACTTTACAATAACAAAATCAGTGGTTCAGGCTTTAGTAAATGTTTTAAAACATACACCATAGTGCCTGAATTTCATTCCCAGAATCCATTTACTGTTGAGAAACACATTTCAAAACTGATAGGGCAATTTGATAGATGGAACTAACACCTGCGAACTTGTAAATCAGCATTGATCAGTGTAGGAGCAGAGCTTTTTGTGGATGCGCTGATGGGCATGAGCAGGTCACTAAATCAGCTTCATGAACAGCTGCAAGACGAAGAGAGGCTTGGCATCAGAGGGGGTGTTGATAACCTAATATCAGACTGGAGGAAAATAACCCTTTGAAAAAAGATCATGTACAAGTGACTTCCTCTGCACGCACCCAATATCACTGCTATGAAAGATCTATGAATCACAAATATGGAAATGATAGGAATACAATACACTTTATTAATCCCCAGAGGTGGAATTATCTTTTCCTTTGATCTGTGTGCTGCATTACTTTCTCAGTCATTTCCTCTTGTACATCCATTGCTCACTTTCAAGTCGGATGACTTTTATTACATGTGCAGTCTGTTTGAGGCTTCATGTGATCAAATCCAAATATCTGTCAAATCAGAGATTGGTGATGAAACCAATCAGTCTGTTGATATGAGAGAGAGAAAAAAAACACTGACGTCTGATTCATACTGCTCAGTATCTGCTGACCCACCAGTCTACTGTATACCGCTGTTTCACTTGCTTCTCTGTGGTTCCCAGTTTGGGCCTAGTTCAATATTTCTCAACATGTATGTTTAATGGCAAGGGACCCGACAGGAAATGATCAGCAAATGAAACGAAGCGGTGGGTTATTACGCAGCACTGCGGTGTCAGCCTGGGCTTCACTGTCATTAATTTTATTGTAACTCATTTCAGCGGCCGAAGTATGCTGGGATTTAATGTTTCCATTCCCCCAGTCCTGTTCTGCATGACAAATTGTTTTAATAAACATATACTGGGTCATAATACAGTAATAATAAGCCTAGCAGTCACCTTATATCACTCCAGTTAAATTCTGCCTCCTCATAAGCCAACATTGGTTACACTGACAATTACATGGGGAGCCAATCCTTAGCAGCGGCAAGCACAATGGACAGATTTAATATAGTTTGTAAATATGATTAGTGTGCTGTCGCGTTATTGGAGTCTGTATTTACATTTCTCTCAGGGTTATTCACTATGTGGGCTCAACATTGAACAGAAGGGCCTTTTTTCATTTTCTTTTTCTGTGATGTGTTTTTCTTCCAAGCGCTCCCCTTCACAACTTAATGAAAAACACAGTTGACCGTTAATATTCCACGGATCAATCACCATTTTTAATTTTGAGGATAAATGTGCAATTGTGCAACCCTCCAAAGGCTTCACGAACCTCCTGAATGTGTGTGCAGTCATGTGCGGACTTGTTTGCAGGCAGATGCAGGCTGGTGTTAATGGAAAAGAGAAAGAATGTGTTCTCGTAATGGCTGCTGGTTATTTACTGGGGTAATTTCATGCTACATTTCAATTATTGCCTAGGTTTGTTTTTAGCTCCTCAAGCTGTTGCTCCATCCTACAATTGAGCAGAGAGAGGAAATTTATAATCAGTGCACAGCTTCTCCACAATGTAGTGAGGACTGTTTGTAACTAACCACATCCGTCTCCAACATTTGGATAATGAAATACTCAAGTGGGGATTGCTGAGGTCAATTAATGCTGAAGCAATGCATTTAACCCATTCTCTTATTACTGAGTCAGCAAAGGGACCAATTTGCCTACACACAGGAAAGCACATTTGTAGGCCTGTGTGACTGAGTGCAGTGCACACACTCTATGTTCTATATGTAGTCGAGCAGAGCCTTTCTCAAACTATTTGCCGCTTTTGAAACAAAAAATTGTCAAATATCTTCTTATTTTGGCATAGTCGAACATTACTATTAAAGGAAAATATTACTAATTATTACTGACTATTATGGTCATTTTGGGTGTAAATGAACAATGCTGTTTTATGAGTTTATCTTAGCATGCTAAATTAATGTGACATCATGTTCAGCTCCAAAACAACAACCCAATGGCAGGAAGAAGAACAGTGCTAGTAACATTAATTGACTTTACACGTATGACCTAGAGTCAAACCCAGAGCAAGCAGGGGGTTTTAAGGGCAGAAAGTGTAAAACTTACTTGCATGAAGAAAAAAAATGATAGCTGGTTAAGAACTCCATCATGCAGACCTCCAAAATGAAATTGCAAGCAATATGTCCTCTGTTACTCACTTGAAGAAGGGTCTTGTGTTGGGAAACACATCCTGAAATGGAGCAGCAGTGATGCTTCTTCAGGGACATAACTTTGACTTGCAGTTGATGAGGGACTGGTGGAAGCGGTATGGTTTTACACAAATGTCAATCAAAATTGGTGGGCCGAGAATAGCAGCTTACTATGTTTTGAACAGTTTGGTCTAAAAACATCCCACATTTTTAACAGCTTCCGTTTTACATTTACTCATTTTAGAAAACAAAGTGAGAGCTGATGAATTTGAGAAATTTTAATATGATTTTTATCCAGACACCTTCCAAAAGCTGAATTTGACAAAATCAAGAAAAATAACCCAGAAAATCAACAGAAATTTCAGTTATCGGATAGATTTCCGTAGGGTCTTGTAAAAGCTGAAATTAGGGTTCTATTATCAGTGTATTGAAAATGGTTTTAGAGAAATCTGATACTATAAAGAGAATTTTTTGCCCCATAACCTAATGTGTCTTTGTATGTAAACACAATTTTAGCAGTTTTAGTAAATTAACATGGCAATTTAGCTGTTTATTTATGTCGACATATCCATGATCGAGAAGCTGACTTACTATCTTAATTAAAAAAATCCTTCTTTTTTTTTAACTTCAGTTTTATTTTACAAAGTTAGACTTCGGTGTAAAAAAGAACATTGAAAAGCATTCTCAGCATTTTACTCGGTTTTAGACAATCTTGTTGCGCTATATCTGAAACATTTCTGGTCTGGCATTAGTACGTGACATAATGTCTTCAAGCATGCATCCGGGGATAACGCAGTTGATGCATAATTATTTTAACTAGAAGCATGGGTTTGTACTGTAGTGGAATATTATGTACAGCTTATGATGGATTTGCAGGAAATATTCTGATCATTGGTTCTTATGTTTGTTCTGTTATGTCCATGCCTGTGAGAATCCTGTTTAAGAACAGTCTCATGTAAAAGTGCCTTATTGGAAAGTCAATTTACTCACTTGTGTGTAAGAGCACAAAAGCAGTTTTCAGTTTTTGTTAACTGGTTCTTCAGTGCATGTAAACTCATGCATTGCATTGATAATCTGATCATGTCAATAGAGGTCAATACCCACGCATCATGCAGGATTATGAGCCTTCATGATGATCCATTAGATGCAAAAAATTAGATCTTGTTCTGGTTTCTTGTTAACCTGTTTGTTTCACGTGGGATGTTATGGAAATGTACACAGGTAATTAGAACATGGGCCTCAGCGTCTCATCAGAATTCTATTGTTCTCACTGAATGATTGTCTTTTAACAACCCAAGGGAACTTAATAATGTGTCAGTGTTGTAGCAGATTAATGGGATCATAACCGCTGGAACGCTTTCTATGTGAAATCCAACAGTTCTTCATTGAAACAAGTTTTGTTTGCCAATTAGAATAAGGATGAAGTGATGCTCTTGAAAAATATAGTTTAATAGGAATGGAACGTCATTTAATCCCTCTCCTGTCACCACGTTTTTTACTCATGGCTTATTTACTGCAACTTTTTTGTGTTGACACAAATGTGCACGTTATATTTCTTTGTCTCTACACAAGCCCATTTTTTCACTGAGATAGGATGTCAGAAAAGGTGATTGTTTTCTAATGATCTCTAGCAGCTAACATTAGCTTGTGTTTACATTTTTACTGTCAATATGTCATAAGGCAAGCCTTTTGATGTGCAGGGTGAGTGAGAGGCTGAGGGAGATGAAAGAGATTTTTTTAGGAAAATTTTGTTCATGTTTGGAAAATAAATAGAATGCAAATTTACTTTTCTGTGTGGCCTGGTGCCGGCCTGTAGAACAGAGATTAGGGACCACTTTATTACTGGTTTTTAACCAGATTGTAATTGTAAACAGTGATGTTTTGCATTTCATCAGAATTATTACCAAGTTTATTCTAAAATCAGTAACTAAAAATCAAAAGGGAGGCTTGTGACTAAAAATGCACATTATATATCACAAAAAAGATTGAAAATGCCAAAATAACATAAGGTTAGTTCGTCATAAAACATTTAGGATATTTGGCATAGTTTTAATTGTTACCTTTCATTAAAAATAAAATCAACATTTGGAAGACTTGAGTGAATACACTCATGCTAGAGGTTTTGGATAATTAAGTTATTTTAGTTTATTTATTAAAAACAAAATCCAGGGCCATTTTGTGTCATAAAATGCTCTTTGCCAACTTGGACCTGCTCACCGGTTAATGTTTGATATTTTTATTGGTTTTCCAAGCAGTTGTCTAATGATTTAAATTTACAAAGATTTTAAATGTACAAAATAAGCAGACAACTTTTAAAAATAGGTTTATGTTTTAGCATGTTTAAATCAGTTAAAGAAAATGTTGGCATTTTTAAAACAATAAAAGTATGTGTGTTTATTTCAAAAGGACCCCAGCGAATCCAAGAGACCCACAAGGTTGATATTACATCACGTAAAGGGTCTTAATATATACTCTTTAAACTACAATTGCAATTGTGTTTATCATGAAATAAACCAACATTCACTCAAGACTAATGATTGTGATTTTAGTACATAAGAAGATTTCTGATCTTTTGTTTAGAATAAACACCTTGAGTAATCCCATTTCAGATTTTTCTTAGCGATTCACTTTGCAAAGGGAAACAATGTCTAGTACATCCATTAAATTGTGCAAAAGTGTGTGAGTAATTGATGACTTTATTCCAAGAGTTGGTAGAATCATCTGTCACTATACCAACTGTTTCCTCAGTTAGTTTGTCTCCATTCATGTATTAATCATTCTCTCATGGTGCCTCGTAAGCCAGTCCTTTCCAGCCGCTAAATTCCAGCTCACATTGTAAAACATCATGTCTGAGCTCATGCAGTCATTAGTGGCCCGTTGAGTTCAGAATGTGTGCCGACACCACACTCGTCCTGTCAAGGGTTTGTCCAGAGCGTCCTCTCTGAACTGCCTGTCATGGCTGAAGCTCACTGTGTTAATTGTTGTCAAGCAAAACCTGATCGTGCCTGTGACTGCGCCGAGTCTCTTTGATGAAAGCAGCCCTGGAAAGAGATGGATGCCTTCAACTCTTTAGTAGTGGCCCTCACAGATTGACAGGCCCCCTGTAAAACTGCCATCACATGAAAGGCCATAGTGTTCACACCACAGACCTGACAGCTAAATTAAATATTTATTTTCAATATCTAAAAACATACATTGTGTCCTCGGCGGTAGTCGTGGTGAGTGTAGACTTCTGAAACACCTCGTTGCCACTGGAGTACTGGCCCTCCAGTGAGTCAATTAAGGGAGGCTTGAAAACGTTGGCGGGTCTTCTTTTGTTTTTAGGTCTAATTTTTCATCTTTTTATTCTTTTCATCTAGTGTGCACTTAGGATTCATTTCTTCTGGCTAATCAATCGTGGATGAGGAACATGTAGAACAGGCCGGTTCAAAGCTTGCAGCAGCAGGCCGATAAGTGGGGCGGAAAGGTCGAGACTGACATTTGGTGATTTTTCAGCCTTCATTTCTTTCCTTTTTTAAGTTGTGTGCCGTGCGAGCTAAAGTTTGCAAGACTTCAAAAGGACAAGTTACATAAATAACCCTCCCTTTTCATAAACCTTCTGTATTCTGCAAGCCTGGTCCAGAACATAGCTGACTGAAAAAATATTTGAGTTGGCATTACTATTAATACACTTCCAGCGAGCGAGTGTTGGCACACATCAGATGGGCTATCTAAAGGATGCGTGACCTTTTAAATGAATTCATATTTCTGTAATTGGCTTTCATGCTTGTTGCCCATCCTTGAGTTGGTTATTTCACTGCAGTCTCACTCAGATATTTGAGTGATTGAGATGGCATTTATGAAACAATGCTCAGAGTGATCTCTTGGTTTATTTTTTTTCATCAAAACATTCTCTGCTGTAAATTTTAACCTTTTGAAAGCTGGATTGAAGCATGCATTTGTACATGATCAATAGATGTGTACATAAATACTTCTAATTTAATTTATCGTCAATTTAAAAAATAATAAATGTGTCATCCAACCCAAATTTAAACAATCAACTCATTATTTAATTTTCCATTTTAGGATTTTTTTAATTAAGCCAGCATTTCAGATCTATGTAGTAGAGTTAATGTTCATTACTCTCAATAACATTCTATCAGCATCTTTTAAAATGCATTTGCGTTTTTTATATGTGTTACAGCCAATTTATATATTTGTGCTTGCTGTGAGTTCTAGCCTTCTTAATATGTGTCTATTAAGAGTTTCACAATCCTGCTTGTTTTTTCGTAATGAACACTCGATTCGATCAGTCTGAGTTGTCATGCCTGATGTCACCACCAGCCGGCCAGTTAGTTTGCCATCTGCAGTGATGTCACAATAGGATCGCCTATCAGACAGCTGGGAAACCGTCCCTCGTTTGGCTAAAAGACTGATGCGGCACCATCTTTTGATGCTTTTCCACCAGTCTCGCCTCTGCTCGACTTGCGATCTTTGCATTTTGTTTCCACTGATTTCTAGCGGGAGATCTGACTGGGCTGGTTTTAGATAAGTTAATCAAAACGCATCACTCTGCACTCTGCCACAATTTCAGTATATTGTGTGAAGTGTTTTTGGTTTAAAAAAATCGTGTCTTTTTCTTAAACTAAAATTGTTCATACCCAGAATTATTGTTTATATGCTGAATTAGTGCATAAAAATGTTTTTGTATAAAATTAAAGGAAAATATTAGGAATCAATTTGGTTCTTTCCCTCTTGGTTTAGTAACAAAAGTTTAATAACTTAGTAAACATTATTGAAGTAGTTAAAAAAAAAAAACAGGTTCGAAATCAACTTTCACCATGTCTCCTAAAACAGTCAGGAACTCTGTGTTAAAACCCCTTCTATAACCATAGAATTTTTTAGACCATAGTATTAGCAGTTGACGTTCATGTGTCTCGGGCAAATCCATGTTCCACTCTTTTATGTCTGCAGCTCCTTGTTTGTCCGTTCAACTTTTCGTACGGAAATCCTTATAGTAACTGTTTCAGGCAATTTGTATTTGTGGCGCTATGAGTTAGCAAACCAGGCGTTGTGTATATCAATGTGTCGTGCTGTTGTTAACACATGCAGTGACTAGAATATGGACAATATGTGCTCTTTGTAGAGTGAGCAATCAGAGATACTATGTCCTGGCAAACTTCTCTTTCCAATCGGAACAAAGTACCACCTCAGCTTGTCTCAGCTCGGTTTTAAGAACCTCATCTAAACAGTAACTTAAGAAGTAACCTCTGAGTAGACAGAACGTGTTAGAAACACCCCCAAAAGTCGAGTCAAGTAGAGTCCTTACTAAAGAGCTCGGTGGAAAAGCAGCTTTTGAGAAGGCTAGTGGCGATGGTGTAGGTTCTACTCCCACTTCATTTGTGTCAAAGTTGTTATACCACATTGGTAAAAGCACTGCTGATGTGCATTTTGAGGTTTGTGGATTTGAGTCGGTTGACTTTGGTAGTTAAACTATCACTCCGAGGATGGAGTTGTTAAAATGTCACATACACTTTTCATTTAGCAGGCTTCATATAGACTCTTTTTCTTGGGGTGATCTTTATAGGGATTTTGTATTTTAATATATTGTTGTAAATAGTTGGTTGCATTGTGTGAATTTTTAATTTGTCTAATTTTATTGTAAATGCATCTTACTATTTCGAATTCTGGCTCGTTAGTTCTTTTTTTTAACAGTGTTTTAAGTGATCCACAAATTTAAAAGTGTGTGTTATCCTAGACTTTTTAACATCAAAGAGACGTAGCAAAATGTATCTGCTATTTTCATCACAAAATCATACAGAGTCATTTTAAAACTCCAGCAAAATCTTCCCTAATGTATGCATTGAAAATCCCAGACAGCAGTCAGTGAAAATGATTAGTTTTTCCAAGGTGTAATTATTCCACTGAAGAAGTATGTCGTTTTAATGTCTAATCAGAGGGCTACTCGCAGTGGTAATTGACTGGATTAAGTTGGCTCTGCTCTCGTCTCATTTAATCTGTAAAGAATTCCGCTTTGTATCTTGACATTTGTGTAAAGAGCAGACTGATGAGAGGATGGAGTCTCGTTTGCTCAGCCAATGCAGACACCAAATATTATTCAGCATGAGGAAAAGAAAACGTACAAAGGTGTTGCTCATTCTTATAAGACCCCCCCACCCCCCCCCCCCCCCCCCCCCCGGTTCTCTCAGTGACCTCCTATGATCCGTCCTGTTCCTCGTTATCTACCCAGCCACTGTCCTCATTTCTCCACATATTGTTCGTTCTTCTGGTCTTCTTTTCTAACCAGGCTCATCATTTTGTTCAATCCTTGTGTCTTAGTACTTAGTACACATGGAAACTCTCTCACTCACTTTCTGCACGACTCTGAAGAGATATGCTGCATCCACTTGAGCCTGGTCTCATGCTCTACAGCCTTGGCACAGTGTATAGCTGTTAGTTTAATTCTCGTTTCAACTAATTAATATTTTTGCATATAGCATCTGCAGCTCTCTTGAGAGATTTCTTAATTAATCATTTATAAATCCACTCTCCTTGCTGGTTTATTGGTTTCTGCCTTTGGCACAGATTTTACTGCTTTGGGAAACCTTGAATGATTAGTTAAAAGAGTGAATGCTTCATTTCATCCCACCAGAAATGGCACCAAGGCCATTTGGTTTTCACTGAAAGGGTCATGTAATGTGTCTTGCTGTTGGTCTGCTTTTCTTTTTAAAATTTATTTATTTCTTTTTTTGATGGACATGCCGTGGGTAACCATTTCGTTTTTTCACAAATGTTGTTTTCAATCACTTGACTGAAGTCACTTTTTTATAATTATAAAATTCCAATAACCATTTATTTATCCATCCATTCATTCATCGTCTATAATGGCTTGTTTGGTAAGATCTTCTTCTAAGATCCGAGCTCACACTTTGGTGAAAGGCAGGGGTTCACAAAACTGGACTGCTCAGTGGGGATCCATGTGAGGATGTACAAACCAGGCCACAATCATAACCACACCAGCTGATATCACTGTGCCTTTGGGCAATTAACCAATGACTGATCATCACCTTCACTATATATTATGGCAGCATCTCTTACCTCTTTGTCTGCCAAAGTAATTTCAAACATCATCAAAAGACTTTAGTTGTGCATTCTCTTAATATAGAACAGAATTGTAAATACCATAATTTGAATTCTTGTTTTGCCACCCTGTTAACCAACTGGAAAGAAGGTAGTCATCTTTGTCTTCTCATGTTTATGCACAGAAATAAAAATTGAACAGAGTTCAACAGAATCCTTGCGCATTAAGCCCGCTACACATCTAGACAAACTGAGATTCGCCCGAATCCTCAGATGGCTTCTCTGCGGGGTGCATTTCGCAAGCTTGTGTTAAAATGGACGCAGTGACGCTCCTTGGCATTGGTTGGCACTCTGTCTCGCTCATATTTACTCTTTAGTAATAACTCTTTATGGAGTGATTTGTTTGTTTAGTGTGTGCGGATTACACTGATAATAATCAGAAGACACCGGTGAGCATGTTTATCTACACAGATTAATGTATTGTGCTCTATTTTTGGGTCTTTGTCATAACATTTTGCAATTAGATCAGTTTTTTTTCTGATATAAATGATACAAATGAATTGTTCAAATTAATCTTTTAAATGAACAGTCAAAAGTCAAGAAGTCACCAAAAAAAAGAGCCCAACCCCTTTAAAATCTGTCTATTTGTGTAATGTCCAAGTGCTCTGAAATGGTCTACAGTGATTGGCTGATTCATTTAAAACATCTAAAACATGTTTAATAAGTATTCAAATTATAGTCTAGTAGCATATTAAAAAATGTTATGCATCCTTAACCCCAATCAAGAGCCCAGCTTGAACATATGATTACATTCAGGCAGTCACATGATGCTAAGCACAAATACTTGACCTCTGATCACATTTTTCCTTGATAACCAACATCTTCATTGCTGGATATGACTGTGAAAATCATTTCTTATTAATTCTACTAAACTCTAACAGTACGAGCGCTGACAGGGTGCTGAAACTGTCTTGGCTTTCATTGGAAAAGAGGTCGTATTTCCATCACTTAGAAGCGGTATAAATTAATTGAATCAACTGGAGGCGTTGTGGGAGCATTTCATAATGTCTCTCCACTCTGACAGAAACGTGTGGCTTCTTCAACAGGGTTCCACCAAGCAATTAAACCTGCCCCAGCTCTAGCAGCCTGGACTCACACAGGCCACCGTTGCCTGTTATCAGGGCTTTCTCTCTTCCTCTTATCATCAAAGAGCCTGCACTTTACCACAGAGAGGAGGTATATCGAGTAATAAGGTAACAGCGTAAAAGCCATCCACACAATATAATGCACTTACAGAGCTCTTGACCACACTAAACCGACCTGAATCCGACTCCATAAAACTGTGCGCAATAAATCATGCCCACTGCTCTCTTTTCCACTAACAACCTGATACTACATTAACCAGAATTCTCCTCATTTGGAGCTGCGTTGTGGCCCAGATTTCAGTGCACTCATGGTAGGCATATGGGCCTCAGTTTGGCTCATTAGCGCCTCAGTTGTCAGCCAGATACACACAAGCCTCCCAGATAACACTGACAGAAAAGAATAATCATAACAGAGGAGGGGGAGAAAGAGTGGGTCTTGCAGACACTGTAATTGCACTGCATTCATCTGAGAGGCTAGAGAAGAGTGAGTGTGTATGTATGCGTGTTTCTGTGTGTGTGTGTGCGCGAGCTAGACGCCTTTCACAGGCCAGCACAACCACACAAAACAACCAATCACTTTTATTGAAATGCATCTCAATTTCCCTTTTTTAATACTGAGAGGTCCATTAAGGATTCATAGGAAGACACAATAAATGGAAGGGAGGGAGTGATGGTGGCACACAGCTGTCTTCTCTCTGTCTTCATTACCCAGCATCCCTCTGTGCTGTTCACCATTTCCAGCCAACCAAATATCACCATAATGTTTCTGTTATAATGCAGCCTGCATAGACTCTGTGCATGGCACTCATCATCAATTTGAGAGCTGCAAAGGTTGAGGGAACCCAAGCGCACTTAGATTCCACTGCGAAAGGCTGATGTTTTTACACGGAAGTGTTAACAGCACACTATGGTATTTTTCAGAGGGCATCAAAAGCTCTTAGGCCACATAATTCTTCTGCTTTGCTTCTGTGAATCAGATTCAGAAGTGATTTCGTGCAGGCTGCTTGGATGAACAGCAGAAATCTGATCCTTGTTGGAAACGTTTCAAACGCCAGGATTTCTCTGCCTGTTTTTTCTGGCAACCCCCTCATGGTGTAATACCCACATCTCCATCATAAATCTGCCCCTGCCTCTCAGGCTTTAAACACTGCTGAGTGCTGGGATTAGATCTGAACTTTGCAATTGCCAAGCCTGAAGATTTCTTGACAAAGTGACTTATGGCGATTCTTTATAATGAAATACCAAGCTGACGAGACCGTGGAGTCGTGACTTATTGATTTAATTTAGATTTTCATTTCTCATAATTGCAACAGATTGTGTCTCCACTCTGGCCCAGGTTCAGTTCTTGAGGTTTTGAGCTTTGAGAGATCTGCTGGTGGAGCAGGGTATTGCAAATTGTTAGTGAAAAAGTGGAGTAGTTTTCAGCTCGTCTTAGTAACAATTCCCTTCATGGCCAAAGCAGCAAATCGATTTAACGTAAACAGCAAAGGTTAGTATCAAAAGACCAAATTAACAATAAAGGAAGCAGTCAAGGATTTACCCGACTCACCTGAAAGTACCAGTCCAAGCCACTCAGTGATACCTCAACTGAATGTAATAGCAGCCTCATTAAGCAACTCCCCAACATCTAGTCCAGTGAAATCACTATATTTCCCAGAATTCCCATGTTTGATTCACTTCCCCTTCACTTTCTTGTCTGGTCACGATCTTCATTAGAAGTCAGAGACTACTAGCAATCAGGGTTATCTCCTATTTCTGTCCTCTGAAGCCAGGCTAAAGCTGCAACAGTAAATCGCAGTTCAAAGCATTCGATTTATGTTCTCACATGCGATCCTTCTGCTCAAACTGGACATCTTCCAAACCATTGATGTATGGTCCAAACACGACACGTGACTCTTGTCACGTGACTTTAACACAAAAACCCAGATGCGGAAGATGCACGTCTCTCACTTGAGTGTGCGAGCTTTAGCAATTTGTGAAATTTTTTGTGCATGAAGAAATAAGCAAAAAGCGTGTAACACGGCTGAGAAGAAGTGTTTGCACATGGGCAGAGTGAGATGTGTTAAATCGGCTAAAACTCGCACAGTGTCTGCCCGGCTTAATGTGCTCCCTATTAGCAACATTCATCCTGTTTCTATCCACTGCTAAAGTCATGCCAATAAACTTCAGTTTGAACGTTTAAATTCTGGTCCTTCTGTGTTCACTTATTAATGCAAGCCCGTTCAAATTATTGATATAAGACTTCTGTATTTAAGTAATTCTTTTAGAATATATGTATTTAACATTATTTATTTATTGATACATTTGGTTTATTCATGATATTTAATAATTAGCTGCAACACTTTTGCAAAACATTGGCCTCATGTTTTGTTTAATAATCCTGACAGATTAACTCCCATCTATAAGACTATCTATAATCAAGAAACAAAATACAATGATCTTAAAGTCTCACCTGTTATTTTAACTCATTATCAGTGTATTGTATTAATTTGCATATCTTCTCTCTGTCATCTTCTCTGCCTGTGTAGTGTCTGCCATCTCTCTCAATGAATGTAAATGGCAAACAAAAGATGGTGTTTATGAATGTGGAACTGATGGATTCATCATGTTAGAGTGAACTGATATCAGTCTTGGTGTCATTTCAGAATCCATTAGAGTCATGAACGATGAATGAGAAGTCTGAAAGACTGCTGAGTATTCAACGATGGGCGTAAACAGACATTCACTTCATAGCTGTCAGACGCAAGAACCTGATTCTTACCTGGATAAAGGTAAATATTGACATATTTTTTATTGCTGTCCTGGATAGGACAACAAATATTGATTCAAACCTTTTTTGTTTTTGTTTGGGATCGTATTTGAGACATGGAATAATGAGGAAGCATTTTTGCAAATAGTAGCAAATGGAGAAATTACTATATTTTAAACTGATTTTGTCTTCACAAAATTTCAGCATGATTGTGTTTGACGACATGGGTTTATGCGGGTGGTAGGAGTTGATATTTTTTGGTAGATCAGCTTAACAAAGTTAACAGAGCTTGATGTGATCAATCTTGTTTTTATGCATCATGAGTGACTTGTATCACTTTATAGATCGACCTTTGAGATGGGTAGAATACCATTTTGCTACTTAATCTCCACTTTCTAAGTCTCCTAAAAACTATTGTACCTCAGAACTTTTAATCTCTTTTAAACAAGGGACTTACTATTAGGCAAGGTGGTTGCCTCAGCCAGTAAACCTTTTAGTGCCCCCCTACTATTTAGCTTGATATTTACCCAATTTATTTCTTTAATCACATCAAATAAGCTGCCACATGTTCAACACATGCAGAGTATCTAAATTACTTTACATTAAAACGCAAAACATTTTATCATTCATTATGAAAAATGTCCAGGACACATACATCTTGCTACACCTATTAGTAGGGCTGTGAAATTAAGCAATTTAAGGGAGTTTTGGGCCATTACAATTTTAAAATCTTCATAATCAAAAATAACCAATTGTTGTGTTTATTATTTACTTCATGCTTGCGCATATGCACTAACATACACCCCAAGCCGGCCTCCATCATCCAGAGGCTGGGTGCATGTCTGATCGCAGTGAAAGATTCAAGGATTATCACTTTACATTTTTAAAACAAAATAGATGTTCTTTAGATAGATTCTCGTTGTTCAGTTAACAACGACAAAATTGTGTATTAAATAAGGAAATGATCAGTCCATAAAGGAAACAAACAAACAAACAAACCTAATGTGTGGTGAAGCTCTCTAATCATTGAGGGTGTTCACATGAATCCTCAAGTTCAGTTAAACTTTTCTCTGATTAATACGTGGTTTATCTCTCAAAAACAGTGAATGTAATGCTGTGGTGCAGTGACACACAGTGAGGAACGCTTCAGCTGCTAATGGTGATGGCATGTTTTAAGAACTTCAGCTGAAGTAAAAATACATTTTAAAAAGTGCAGTACATTTTTTGCCAAGAGAAAAAAAATATGTAGAGATATGAGAAATATGTAAAATATGAGAAAAAAAATGTTTTTCCTCCTCTGTCTTTATTTTCTTCCTGCTATGGTTTATTGATCGCAACTTCTATTATGAGCAAGCTGAGATAGATTTTAACTGTGTGACAAATTGCATATTGTCTCTCCCATTCTGTAAGTCGCTTCGGACAAAAGAGTCTGCCAAATGCATAAATGTAAAAATATAAGTCTACCATTTGGAAGAAGGAAAAGGTTTATGTTTGATATTTTTTTATAATTTTCTTGTCATTGGTAATAATACAAATAATAATAAAAAAGCAATGTTGTACTTAATTTAGTGTACAATTATAATTTAGTGTTGAAATTGATTTCAATTACAATTGTCATCTTTTGCCTGTGCTGTTTTGTAAATGTAAAGACAGTAATAAAGTTGACATTAGATCGGTGATTCATAGAACATAAATTAACTGTAAGGAAAAAAATTCCAAAGACGGAATAATCATTTTAAATAATCATGGTTTTAATTATCACCTAAATAACCGTGATTATGTTTCCCATAGTCAAGCAGCTCTAGCTATTTGTTTGGTTTACATTTCAGTTTTATTCAGAGCTTTATCATTTTTGTCTTGATTAAAAGTAGATCCTATACATAGATATGAGTTTGATACACATTTCTTTCAGGTTACTTAAGGAGAAGATGACTTGGTTCTCAGAATGCTGTAAAGTGTACCTATTGGGTCTGGTTTAATTCTGAGAAAACGAAATAGAGCTGGACTGAAGAGTGCACTTATGCCGCAGTCCAACATCAACTGACTGAGGACATATTAAAGAAAGAGGAATATAATAGCATTCAATATAAAGCTCTCAAGATGTTTACAGGTTCAAGGCAGACGTTTGATTTATGAGCTGGGATATTTATTTCAATGAATATGTAGAAAGAAATCTATGCTACAGTGTTTCTGCACTGTCTGAAACTGTCATTTGAATTGACCTCTGGTGCATTTCGAATTTCAAATCCATACATGTTAGCCCTGTTATTCATGATGTTTTTTTCCAAATGCAAGCCATCAAAACCAAAGCCTCTTGTGAAACCACTGGAGCCATTAAAGGAAATTGAAAAACCAGGTCAGTTCCAAATGGATGCTGTCAACGACCATTAGCACCATTCACAGTAGATAGAATAATCCACTCTCTAGAACACAAACACAGATCAGATGAAGCTTTGGAAAGACATGCCGAGGCCACACAGCGGGAGACGTTCACGGAGAATGTGAACCCTGCCAAAGACAACCGCTGCTCACCTCCTCTTTGCATATGAAATGGGATGGCTAATAAAATTAGTTGGCAGGTAGCACCCTTTGTAAAAAGCTCACAAGCTCAATGTTAAGTCTGTATACCCACCTGACTCTGTGCAAGGTTGAGATTTGGCCTCTTTCTGCAGATTGAATGGGAAAACGACTTGCTAATCTGTTTACTTATTTGGAGTAATTGGGTTGGGTGCCAGTGGAGGGGATTTCCTTGACGGTTGAAAGTCTGGGTGAGGAGTCCATTCCCTGCTCCTTGGGATAATTACTCTGCCTGAGCCATGGCCACAGGGCCCATGCGCAGGCCTGCTTTTTAAACTGTAAATTATGATGGATTAGCATTTATGAATTTTAAATCAGGACTTGGGTAGGAGACACTAAAGCTGCTTAGTGATTGCAAACGGCAGCATTTGAGGAGGCAGGCAGATGGGTAACCCATTCAGTGCTGTAACCCACACACAGTGAGCGTAGTTACACTCATGACTGCAGTTATCAGCTTTAAGTGAATGAGGCACTGACATCTTAACATCCGGTACATCACAGAAAAGTCTGCTGAGGGAGATGTTTGAGCCAGCCGCTGGCTACGTCTCTCTGAGTCACAGCTTTGAAACTTGCAGAAGTGTCACAGTGAGAGGCATATCCAGTGGATGATTATGATAATGTGCGACTTGATCCAAAAATAAATTATGCATAATGGATTGATGTGACACCAAGTCATCAATTAGACAGATATCAGCATTTGAAATGTGACACTGTGCTGTAATGTAATTTTGAATCTGAAGTTGATAAACAAATTATCATCTTAGAAAGCTAACATGTGAACATGGAGATCGAATAACATAAGAACAAGAAGCATGCATTTTTTTTGGTAAACGTTTTAAGCACCTGTAGTAATTAATGATGTTTCATGTGTTACTGACTAGGTGTGAATTTTGTTCATATTTACACATTTATAAGGCCTTTTATTGAATCTTTATTAAATCAGGGCCTTGTTTTTATTTTACCAGTGTACTAATTAGCTACAAATAGCTTGTAGAACATTTGGTATCTTTTTGGATTATTAAAGAAAATTCACACAGTTTGAGAGATTCATATAGTCTTCTAATATCTGCAACATTAGCATAGATCATTTTTTTATCCTATTCTGTGATTAGCCGATTTTTGCAGTGGCTTCAAAGCAGCTTCACAAACAAGAAATTAAATGAAAATTCATTTTGGCTAAATATATGGAACTTTTGAAATCCTCCTTATTCAAGCAAGGTTAATTTTAGTAAGAAAAAGAGAGTTAATTATTAATCACATTTTGTAAACCACGTTTAGCGTAATTTGGCCTAATATAGGGCAACATAGAGTATCATTCACTTGTTTTTATTGTCATGTTTAAAAAAAACTTTTCCAAGTATTTTGATATTTACATTGAGAATTTCTGTTCTGAAAAGCACCCCTATCCTACAAATTACTGGAGCTTTCATAACTCCTCAGAAATGTGTATGTTCGCTTGTAATGGAATTTAATTGAAATTAAATGGTTTATTGACATTTCTTCTTTGGTAGCCCTTATCAACCCTAAAATAGTTTTAATCAGATCTGCTCAAGGTTGAGCATCCCTTGCAGAGTCTATTTGACTTTCCTCATAAGGTGTAAGTCCAGAAAGTGGAAGAACAGATTATTAGCAAGTGTGTGGGCTGCTTCTCACCCCTGCGTCCCTTTCTCTGATCATACATCAGGGGCTTTCCTGTGCCTCTCTGGCGGGCCATGACCTGAATGTGTGCTGTTAACTGTCTGGGCCGAGTAGCTGGGGGATTCACTGAGGGCTTGTTGGTCTCTCTGCGCCACACATCGTCTCTATGCTACATGACACATGAGCTGATTAACCTCCATCTCAACACCTCAGCCACCTTCAGTGCAGGCCTCAATGACACATTATAGCAGCCAATGTGCTGACACCCCACACACAGCTAGAGATGGCATGTCAAGCAGGCAACCTCACACCCAGAAGCTACTATTGTCAGTGCAGAGAAGAAAAAACTTGACTGGGAGCTGGACAAAATATTTGTGAATTTCTATTGCAGCAACACATAGATCCATGTGAGTTCATGTTGATGTTTATGATAATGCAGTGCCCAAATGCTAGCCATAGTGATATTTATTAAGACAGAAACAAATATGAGAAAAAATATTCATGGTAGAAAAGCATTGAATGCAATTTGACTTACAGTACAGTTTGGGATTTTTTTTTTCTGCTAATTTAAGTGATTTCAAAATAGTGATAGCAGAATAATAGATGTGTTTCAAATATCTTTAAGAATTGGTAGGTTGTCTTTCAACTCTGAGATCATTTCAATTTTCTACCGATGTCCTAATCAGGTTTCTTTTGCTCCCAATCTGATCCAATTCGATTATTTAGAATTTTCTGCCAATCCCTAAATATTAAATATTTTTGGGATTGCCAAAATATTCGATAACGAAATAAACAGCAGCAGCTTAGTGCAACATTAACAAAGAATATACATTTCACAATTCAAACAAAATGTAAAACTTTAATTTATTTTTTTATTTTTATTTTTTAAAGGGCCATGAAACCCTGGATGCATTGAGGTTTTCACAGTTTTACATGTAATGATCATTATTTAATATATTGATATTGTCATTTCAATTTAATCATGGAGGAAACTGTGTTTTCTATCTTATATTCTATCTTATATTATGTTCGTCATAATTATTAATGAGTTTGACCTATGTCATCCTTTGAGAAGACTCTGTGTGTTCACTGATCTACTATATTCTGCGCAGCAGAACACACTCAGATTTTGTGCATTTAAAAAAATAAATGATCACGGCAGGAAGAGGCTTGAAACATGATGTTCATGGCATTTTAATGAAAATCTAAAAAAGCGATTTTTGGCTAGCTATATATTTTTTTTCGGTTACAATCATTTGAAAATCATGATTGACCTCACAAGAACAGGTTTACCTCTCATTTACCGGGTAAAACTCTGGGCAGTTTTCATTATTAATTTCATTAACACCAAAAATGGTTAAAGAATGTCCCCACAAAACTGATAGTATTGATCACTAGAGGTTTGGCATTGGAGTTCATTGTGTTTAAATTAAAAAGAGAGATTTAAGCAGTCAACAAAACCTCAAAACTTTCCAAATCGGAAATCTGCGTCTCTTCTGAAGTAAATCACTACAGTTGCAGTTTGGGCCTGTTGGATAAAGACATCCACTAGAGATCAGAAGATCCCCAGGACCCAAAAGTTGAAGGTACTGTGAGTGAACCATAACTGTGGTGTGAGCAAGGCACCCATTTCCCGACTTCCCCAGACGTCACAGCCATCCTGTCTGGGATGGATTAAACTCAGAGCACAAATGATAAATAAATGACAAAACATTCTTGTGCTTTTTCAACCATGTAATATTTAACTAAAGCATGCCGAAGTTGAGCTCTTTTAGCTCTGCTGGTTTATCTATAGGGCTGGTTCTTTGTATATTTATCCAAAAAATTTGGTGTTTATCAGCATGTTTGCTGCAGCTAAAATAAGCTAGGGTTATCATGATTCAGTATTATCACTCCATGCTACAACACTGAAAAGTTTAGTCTCTCAAATTATGTGCTTTAGATGTGCATTTCCAAGTATCCATTGTGTCTGTAACAAAGGATATCAAAAGGGCGTGGTCAGCCATGAGTTATGTGGTCAATAATGAGATGACAGGGAGCGGGAGGAGTTGCAGCATATAAACACTGATTATGTTCATTATACACAGCTGAAATAATACATAGTACAAATACCTGTGCTCAAAGCTACTTGAAATGCACACTGCATGGGAACGTGTCTTATAACAACGACGTAATTTCAGGTAGGAAAAGTGAGTCTCCCAGTCTGACTGCAGTTACTCATGGATTGTAGTCAGTTGAAGTCTGGATAGTGCAAACTCAAGCATGTTTCTCCTATTTGTTGCATTGTATAACATGCTTGTAAAATTTTCACTTCAAAATCATTTATCAATAATTCGGCGACAATAAGAAAACACTGTGAAGCAAGCTAAAGCCATAAACAGTGAAGAGTGATGGAGAGAAGAATTGTATGAATGGAAAACTCCAGCAAACCTTTCAATTTGTCGTATAACAACCAAGTAGGAATGGAAGAATTTGTCCCATTAAGTCTTGTGTTTGTTCAGCAAGCCAAGCCTCCTCTGGCCTTGTTTCCTCACTCGGAAGAATAAATGGACATATCTTATTGATTTTCTTTCAAAGTGGATTGCAGTGATTCTTGTGAATATGGTGGACTAATTCAGCTGCTGATGTCCACCGGGACAATGTGTATTAGGGGTCCTGTTGAAAAGCCAGGCGTTATATGGACCACAAGCTCAACTGTGGGCCTCATTACACCAAACTCGAGTCTAATTGCTTTTCCCTACCGTCGCATCTCATGCTCCTTCCCTTCATGGGCAAATTAAATGGAAAGTTTTTTTAATTATTTATCAATAGCATGTCTGCTGGAGGATCAATCAGGTTGAATGGTTATCAAATATAATGGGATCAAGCATGCTGATGGAACGCTGTAAAAGATTGATCGTCGTCCTAAGCTTTTCTATATGTTCCTTAAAAAGCCAATTATTTTGCTCTGGGAGGAGGAGAGTGACAGTGGCTTTGTTAATTTGGACCTGGAAGACATAGAATAGGGTAGAGGCCCAATGGGAGACCATTGACATAAGGAAGCATGACTGATTTTAAGGTCTTGTCAGTCATTGTCTTGATTCATCCCTATGGCCAGCTCATTGTACATTCTATGACAAAGCAACTGCTTAAGGTTTATAGTCTATATTTCTGATCATAGAAACAATTTTAGTTTATTGCATTTCTTTGTGCAAAATTGAATCTGTTAGATCATATTGAAATGTATTGTTGTAGGTCTGTTACCTAGTTCTTAAAAATTGTCATCTTTATGAATGTCCTATTGTAAGGATATTGTTACAGGTATTTAAAGTTATCTGGCAAGACATGTATTTAAACTGCATTCATGTAGGGGAAAGGTCAGATATGTAGAGTAAAAGTCCGCTATGGACATTTGTGTGCCTTTTGGACAAAAGAGTCTCTAGTGAGCAACCCATGAACTGGACATACCCAGTGCATGCACCTGCAAAGTGGACAGTATTTGGAGGGGAATGCAATGAACTTTGAGTTCAGACTGCGTTATAAGGGGCATAAAAGATGTAGACACATATTTGTATAAAGCCAGACAATGGAAGATGCAACAGCTCGACTCCGGCGTGAGAGATGCCAGCTAATGTTTGAACACCATGTTTTTTATGGAGGTAGTGTATGCATTTAAACACAACACACTAAGTAAAAGTAGAGTGTATAGTATCATATCTGGTTATTTTGCTCGTAATCATGGATGATTTCTTTTTTTAGCACCATATAGCACCAGTTTAGATGCTGTTTAGAACCAACCACATTTAGAGCCAAAGAACAGAAAAAGTATGTAATTTTAGATTGTTTGAAGGGTTGTACTTCATTTTCCATGTAGTTTTCTGTGTGGTTCAAAATAGCACTTTTAAAGGTCAGTTCTAAATGACACATTAAGTTGGATCAGAGGCAAGTTAGTAGGAACATTTCTTTTTCCTCATATTGCAAAATTAATGAATTTTACTGATGCTTTATTGAAGAGGAAAGCTAGCATAAAGGAAAATCTGTTTAAATTTCATCCTTTTTTTTTCTCAAGATTTGCTGAAATTGGATTACGGGAGGGCTGATTTGTTTGGATTCTGACTGATTCATATTGAAATTGCACCTAGGTGCTGCAGATAATCCATTTTAAGACAGTATGACCTGTACATCTGAAATAAACACATTAGTGTATACACCGTGAAGGAAAGAGAGAGAGTGGGAGAGTGAAAATATGAAATAAGTCGTGATTATTTAAAAAAAAAAGAATATTGAAGCTGTTTCTCCAAACAGTATGTCATATGGCTTCTCAGCTAAAACCCTTTCCAGCAGCAGCCCTGTTTAGCTGGATCAAGAAAACCTGATTTTGTTTTGACTTCTCCGCTCCATTCAAATGTCATCTGCTATCAGTCCCACGTCTAGTGATGGTTGTGCTTATGTGTCGCTTACTGATTCATTAATCCTCCAGAATTGCTTCGTTTTTTTTTGGATGAACTCAGAGAGTTTAAGCTTTGAGGAGGGACAAGGTTTTGGGTGAAGATGAGCTGTGGGCGGTAGGGCTGGGGATGGAGCAAGACTCAGATGTGAGGAGAGCATTAGAAGGAAGTGTGTGAAGGGATTTGTTTGCATACATGTGTGTGTTGGAGTGGATTCAACCCTCTTGTGAACTCAATGAGTGTAAAATCAAGTCAAGCACTGGTTGGATTGCATCAGTATGCAGGTCCTCGGTTGTTCTTTGTGCCTCTTTTAGATGCACGCCTCCTCCAGTACCACTATTGGAGAAAAATGCTGAGAAAAGGGAAACAGTTGTAAAAATAGTGTGAGTTCACTTTTTTTCCATTTAACCATGAGGCTATTCCTAGATCTCTTATGGTACAGTATTGTTTATGTAGCGTCATGGGTGTGACAAAGACATGAACACATGGTTGAAGAATATGTAAACTTAACTCCTGGAAGGTTAAAAAAACAATCCGTGCAAAAATTTGTTGAAGGGCTGCTGGGACTGTAGATGAGAATGTTCCTGCATAACATGGCTCTCTGTGAGGGTTTCTATCTCCCACTGCACCAGTCTTGTCTGAGATGAGGACACTCTTGGCCCTGTACCTCTTACTGAGAGATCACAGTCAGTCCTCCTGTATTGGCCAGTTCCAGAAGACTCCCCCAGCAGGGACCTCTTAAATAACTCAGTCCCAGTGAGCTGCAGGTTAGATCAAATAGCATGTTGGCTGCTCAGGTGACACCATTTATCTTGACCCTCACCTACCACAGTATACAGAGATTGATCCCTTGAAGAAGCTGCATGACTTGCTGTAAAACAGGCACAATTTATAAGAGTCGAGGTGTGCACAAAAATTCACTTCAACTTTCTGTGCAATTTTTAGATTTTTTTTCATGCCAATAAGAAACCTTTGAACCTTGTGTACTTACTTATTTTGTGGATTTTTGAGACATTGGCGACATCATCAAAGATGAAGCACTGTTGCACTTGTTTTTTCTATATAACATACGTATGATGATGGGATTATATGAACAAGCACTAGATGTGAAAAAATATTGAACTTAGGTATAGTCTTGTCACAGTGCACTAGTTTTCACCCAGCAACTTGATGGAAACTTTGTGGAACATTTGAGAATTATCAAGTAACAGAATGGCAAAATTATTCCTGAAGTTAATTTTTTAAATTTGGCATTTTAACAAACGTAAGTTTCAGCTCAATTGCCAAACAGTAAATACAATTCACTCATCACTTTTGCATATTTGAAATATACTGATTATAGACTTATTTTTTAATACATGAATATTCAAGGCGTCACGGTGGCGCAGTGGGTAGCACGGTCGTCTCACAGCAAGAAGGTCGCTGGTTCTAGGCTCGGCTGGGTCAGGTGGCATTTCTGTGTGGAGTTTGCATGTTCTCCCCGTGATCGCGTGGGTTTTCTCCGGGTGCTCCGGTTTCCAAAGACATGCGGAATAAGTGAATTGAATAAGAACGATTGCCCATAGTGTGAATGTGTGTGTGAATGTTTCCCAGCAGGGAAGGGCGTCCGCTGCGTAAAACATATGCCAGTGAGTTGGCGGTTCATTCCGCTGTGGCGACCCCGAAAGGGAATAAAGCCAACATGAAGATGAATGAATGAATGAATGAATATTCATGAACTGCTTTGGATTGACTTTAAACGGGGTGTTGAAAAAAGGGTCAAAAACAAGGCATATCTATGTGTGAATTTTAGGCATTGTGTGACTTCTAATCAAACTCAACAAAGAAAAATGCATATGAATGGTTCTAAAAATAGTGTCACGGTGGCGCAGTATTTTGCACGGTCGTCTCACAGCAAGAAGGTCGCTGTTTCGAGCCTCGGCTGGGGCAGGTGGCATTTCTGTGTGGAGTTGCATGTTCTCCCCGTGATCGCGTGGGTTTTCCCCGGGTGCTCCGTTTTCCCCACAAGTCCAAAGACATGGGGTATAAGTGAATTGAGTAAGAACGATTGTCCATAGTGTTAAAGTGTGAATGAGTGTGTGTGAATGTTTCCCAGCGATAGGTTCCGGCTGGAAGGGCATCCGCCGCATAAAACATGTGCCAGAGGAGTTGGCGGTTCATTCCACTGTGGCGACCCCCAAAAGGGAAAAAGCTGACATGAAAATGGATGGATGGTTCTAAAAATCAGATTTTGTTGTTGGTGCATGCAAATTTGGCCTTGAGGATTTACAATAACCATATGTAAACACTTCTTTGCTCTGGCTTATTCAAATTCTCAGTGGGGCTGGACCCTCAACCACTTCTTAGCTTTTTTCTCTCGCTCTACCACTCATTTTTTATATTAGTCCTGCGTTACTTCGAAATGACTTGTTTCAGCAAATCTGATTCAATGTTTTCTTTTTAAAATTGATAACATGACACACACATGCCAAGAATAACGTTCAGACAGGATGTTGCTCCGACTTACAGCTATATTACCCACGCCATGAAAGATTATATTCAAGTAGTCAAAACACTGGCTCTTTAAATAATACATGCTCATATGTTTTCATTAAGCCATTTTCAGTTCCATGTGCATGAACTCTGCTCAAGCATTATTGGCTGCAGTTCACATAATATCCACTAGACGCATTATTAAACAGTCTTTAAATAGACTTAATTATGCTTGCACCAGATGAGACTTTGCATAGAGCTGGTCAGGAATTGCAGAGGAGACCATTCTGTCACCTCACATTCTAAGGGGCACTTTACAATTTAAAAAAAGCCATGAACATCAAGAGCATAAAAATTGTGAAATCTGTTACTTTCCTTGTAATAGCTGACCTTTACCTAAAGCATCGCACATGCAATTTAATGCACAAGCATAAATAGCTGAGCTACAGTCTCTAACAATTAAGGTAACCTTTCTGTTTGAATAAGACACATTTTCTTAGCACCCTGAGTGATGAATTATTTTTGTGTTGAGTAGAGATGCGGAGAAAGGCTGGAAGTAATAAGGGTGCAGAATGGAAAAGGGTTCTGGATTACCAAATTATAATGCTCTAAAAGAATTGAGAAGTAAAACTGAGGTAGGTATGCATAATCTCTTGTGCTGGTCTCATTGGGATTCATTAATGCTCGTCCCGGCAGCCTCTCCAATGTAGCGTGCATTCAGCTGGGTTAGCGCTCATCCCCAAATTACATTTAATTGGACAATTACTCAAACTCGGAAAACCTCTCCAAAAGAAGCCAACAAGGCTGCTAATAAACACCTTGTCTTCTCAATAAAAACAAGGAAGTCATTTACCTGACCCAAGAGGCACAATTTTTATCTGTGCTAAATTTATTTTCAAAATAATTGCAGCGCACGGCGTGAGGGAGAATATTAAAAAGGCGGCTATGCGAAGGAAGAGTAATGCCGGCCGACCTCGGGCCTGCTGTGCTGCTTTCTCTCCCCTGGGAGAGAGGCTCATTTGTTCCCAAGATAAGAGCATTTCACACACTCTACCACACTCGCATAACTAGAATATTATTGCTGTCATGGCATAATGAAATAATTACTGGTTTGCTCATGTACACCAAGACGCAAATGCACACGCATTTACTCATCTGCTATCCCCCTACCCCAAACCCCACATGGTGAACAGAGCTACTCAGTGTTTTTGTTTGAGGCAGTTAATTAAAGAGCGCTGGTGGAGGATGTCCACACGGATAGTCCTTCACAATGAACTGTGATTGTTGAGCAATGTGAATGGCTTCAGGACTCAGAGTTGTAGTTTAGAAGTGTGTTTTCCCTCGAAAATTACAATGCTTTTGATGTAAAGTGATCCATGAAGGTGGTATCAATGGTCTCAGTGCTGGAAACTTTTGAGTACTGACCCTTATATTTAAGCGGTCCAGATTTAGACTGTGATTTGTTCAGGCGCTAACCCTGTTAGAATTTGGATGATCCCAGACCGTCCCCATTGGTGTTTACAATGTTGTCTAATAACGTTGTTGAATGTCCTGACGCTTTGTCCTGTATGATCAGTGAAGGACGGTGTTGGCTTGTTAGACCTCAGTTGATGGAAGCCTTTATCAAGTTTAGCCAACTTGGCTTGTACACATGTGCACTTGGCAGTAAACATAATTTAGAATTTGATTCTGATGTTTGTAAACATCTTTAAAATAAATTAACCACACTGAATCGATCAAGCAAACTATTTAGTTGTTTTACTGTTAAGGAAAGGCAAGCAATACTGAATTATACACCACTAAAGGTATACTTATGAGTTAACTATCCAAAAAACAGTTTGCTATGAGAAATCTTACTGTCATTGACACAAAAGAAGAAAGTCATTCAGAATCAAAAATACAGATTTGGTTTGTAAGTCCTGAATAAAAGATATAATACAGAGAGCTATGCTCATTCAGATCTTCAGCTAGCCTCAAGGCCACACAGGCTCTGGCTCTCACTCACTTTTCCACTGACTTTTTTTCTTTTTCATGTTTGCCCTCCACCTTTCCTGAAGCTTGTAGCCTCTAGACCAGGCCTTTTCCCATCTCAGAGTTGTAGTGAGAGATCAGCAGAATGAATAAATAATCTTATGACCTCACACATTCAGGGACAGCAGTCTAACACCTAAACTGACAAGAGTTCACCCAAATGCCATCTTCTGGTGAAATAGAGACAGAGAGAGAGAGAAGTTATCGAGTGAGAGGGAGGGAGAGAGAGTCCGGCCCAGGAGAGTTAGATTGTGACAAATGGTGTGGAAAAAAACAACAGCAGCAGCAGTCTGAGGGAAGACAAGAGTAAAACTCACAAATAATTAACTGGGTAAATATTGGAGAGCAGACTGACTAATTACCTCACACGTCTGGCTGCGTTCTCATTACTGATTGTGTCAGATTTAACCCCTACTAGGCTCAGTGCAAGTACACTGAATGTGCATGTCTCTTCACTACCTACATTTTAATACAAAGTAAATATGATTCATACAGTTTTAGATGACTAATCTTCTGATATTAATCAACATTTTCCAGGTTGCATAGTGGCGTATTGACAAGTGCATGCGCATGGGTCGCCAGGTAAAAGTTAATCTTTTTAAGAGGACTTTGCATGGTCTCTGTGCAGGTGCAGATTTAACAGCATGCTTCAGATGAATTGATGACTCTAAATTCCTCTTAAGAGTGAATGTGAGAGTAAATGTTGAGTAAATGTAACATGACAATAACCAGAATTAAGCAGGTAACGATGATGTATAGAGAAACAAACATAACTTTTTGAAATGTTTGACCAAATTGTATTATAAATAGATCGGCTTTTTTCAGTACAAAAACAACAGCTTGAAGTCATTCTGGAATGCTGAACTGCTTGAGGAGCGCTGTATTCGGCCTGTCACTAACTGTAGTAATTCTTTAGAGTTTATTATCAGTTGATTTTACCCTCTTCAGTTTGACTGCTAATTACACTGTAGTGTTACTTTGTAATGAGATTTGATCTTCAAATTTAGTATGTTTTAGGTGAGTCTGACTAAATAACATCTTCTGAAGAAAATATTTAAATTACTACCTTTTAACGAGTTTTGAAAATGCCGTACAATTCTTTTGTTTATTTAAAATTGATTAGTAGTCATTTTTATTTAATTTTATTGCAAACAAGCTTATTTTTACATCTAGAAATAAGCAGTTTTAATATATGTTGAACAATCCTTCTTATTTCCATTAAAATGTATTCTGGAAGGCAACGTATTGTGTTTTTGCAATGAAAATCATGCTTAGATGTTCGAATGCTGTGTAATGCATCTAGGACATCACTTCATAAGTTTGACTCTACTTACCTCCACAATTTTCCTGATAGTAATGGGAACGAGAAATAATATATCACTAATAAAAGCATGTGAGGCAGAATGATGTTTCTGTGCTCTGTCCCTTTCTCTCACTCGCTCGCAGACAGACAGGCATTTCTCCAATAATCTCCGGGCCACTGGCTAATGACAGCAACTGTGAGCCAAGCATGCACCACTTCCAAAGCTGATTCAAGTTTAACGAGCCACTCAAGGGTAGTATTGATTCAGATCTGTGTTTGACAGGATACTCTCAGAATGTGTAGTTAATGGTGGAGGGCTTCAGATACTCTGGAAAACAACTTAAAGGGGAAGGCCTTTAACTGGGGCTGTGGCACGATTGGGTTTGAGATGCTCCGCTGTCTCTGTGTGTGGTGACGAGAGTTTAACTGATTTTATTTTCTCTCTCAAAACCTCTAAACCAACAAATGTTTTGAACATGGTGTAAGAGCTTCACACACAAACTCACAATTTTGATGGGAAGTTTAGGAAACATAGAATCTACAATACATTACAGATTATTGATGACACCTTTCTATAAACTGCAGCAATTGCAATTTGGAAGAAAGTAGCTTTATTCAAATGTAGACTGCACTTGTCTATAGCCACAACTATGTAGGTTATAACATTAACTCAGAAAGATGGTAAAGTGATAAAGACAGCAGTAATGTGGCTATAGAAACTCGCTCTTCTTGAAAAAGAGTTTCCCCAGGGACTGTCTGTCTGGAAAAAGTCATAATTAAAATGCATCAACATATAAACAGGGTTCAAAGGTTGAGAAAAAAATGTGCAGCTTGTAGTTCGAAAAAATCTGGTGTGCTTGATGTATGCAATTTTTTTTTCTTATAACATTTCTTATATATTTATATAAACTGTTTGTATAAACTGTCCCTTAAAGAGCAACATTTATGGGCCTTAGTCTTTCTTATTCTTATACAGTTATGTTCTCCAGAAACTTGTACTTAAATAATAGATTTTCGGATTAAAATTAATGTTCTTCCATAGGAAGGTGTCCAAAGACAGCTCTGTAGGGCTATGGAACTGCTTTTGTTTTTGTTTAACACTAGATTACACTAATTAAGGTTCTTTTGGCTTATTTGAAGCTAGAATTGTGTGCTTTCTAGAGCAGGATTGCAACTAAATTATGCAGGTCTCTAACTTTCCCTGACTTTGTACGCTGATTTTCTGTAGGGTTACTGCCAACGACTAAAGTTCTACCGGCTCTTGAAGAATTCAAAATCTGACCAAGAGCCTCTGTGGTGTAGAAATTTATCCTAGTGTCTAAAACATGTTAATGCATCAATCAATCTGATTGCTAACACAATCTTACAATTAGCATTCTTACAAACCAATAAATATTTTCTCTCAAAAAACTATTAGCTATTTCCAATTGTTGCAAATCTCTGGCTTTGATGGTGTTTGTACCGTTCGATACCATTTAAGGGAACTCCTCTCAATAAGTTCCAGGAGCCTTCTAAGGGGGCCGAGAGGTGCAAAACAATTCACAATTTTGAAATCAAAATAACTAAATTTTAATTGAAAAAAACAAAGACAAACAAAATAACAATTCCGAAAACGTACCAATGTTTCAACCAAAATGTAAATGGATTCCACCATTTGAGAACCGAAAATGTGTGTTAACCATGAAATCATTATTTTGCATCTCACATAGTATTTAACAAAAGAAATTGTATTAATGAATATTTAATGATACACTATTTCGTAAACAAATAGGAACTACATAACATCTACAGAATCTGGGTGTGTCATCAGCTAATAAATACATAGTTGCAGCATATGTCACATGGAAAGTCTACAAGAGTATAGCAGAACATCAACAGTGATTTGTCTTAAAACATTTTAATTAATTGTAATGTATGAGCCATTCATTTTATGAAACACACAAATGCATGAGAGATATCTCAACGCAAGTGGGTTTTAGTTAATATGTTTAAAAAGACTGACATATTGTACTTATTGTAAACAAATTTAAACAAAAAGAGGTGTGTTAAGAGATTAACAGAAATTATGTAGTAAAAGAAAATTTTACTTTATTCTAACCAAGAAGCAATATGGGACACACGTACGATGATGTATTGGACGAGCCAGAGCTTCTGGTGTGATGTGAACGAGGACTAAAACAGCAGACGATTACACTGTAATTGTTTTGGTCCACACCAAATTAAACAAACTAGAGATGTGAAAACACCCTTAAAAGCTTAGCAGCGAAAGCATATTGATAGTATGGACAGATCTCGCAAATTTTAACTTTCATTGCTCATCTGGGCTATGGTGACCTCATTTATGTGAGTTGTAGATTAAAATGGATGTTGGTGGATCATAACTATGTTTTCATTACACCAGGTTTAGCTGGGGTCACCTGTTAGAGAAATGAATGGATATTAGACTATTATGGCAACATGCTACTCATGATTCTGCTGAATATTTATTGAAACCACAGAATTAGAAGCACTAAACAAGACCTCAGCTTAATAAACTCACCTAATTGCATGCATGAATAAACAAACATATGTATGCTCAAGCGAAAAAACATCCCAAATGTGCTCGCGCTCAAGGATTTTGTTCATTAAAGTAATAGAAAAGGCATGCCTCAGGGGTGAGTTTCTTTACAGGTCTAATTAGCCAAAATATTAAAACCTAAAGTAATAATGTAGCTAGCACACACTATACCCCAAGGGTGTCTCTGTCTGACCTCTGCATGTGGACACACCAATCATCTACACAGAAGGGTCTAGGTCAATCCTCAACTGACTATCTTTGTTTCCATGATAAATAATTTAAAAAATATGAAATTGTGGACATACATCATAGACTGAATATATGCACATGCTTATAAAATGTTAAACACAAAGGCAATCCAAAGGTTTTGGTAATCCTTTACTAAGACAAAGAAGACCATGCAATGCACTTCCTTAATGAAACTAAATCTGGAATGAATTGAACCTACTATGATGGGAAGTGGGGAAATAATTCAAAGCTTTTGACAGAAAAGGTATTTTTACTATAAAACATTTTTTAACACGTTCACTCTGCTTATAACTGCCTAGTATCGTAAGCATGGTTGGCGAGAAATGGAGAAGGGTACTTAGTGAATTGTCCAAGTGTTAGTCTGGGACCGTTGAACAACATGGGCCCAGAGAATTCACCCCCCCCCCCTAGATTTCAGACTATTGCTGAATTTTAAATGAGGAGTAGACCATCTTACGTAAAGTGAAAATTGAAACATGCATAGTGAGTGGCGAAGGGGTGGAAGGAGGGATAGCTTGCATGATGTAGATATTAGCTCTTTGGTTAGGTCTTATATGCTGGAGATAATATGGGTAAGTGAGAACATATGATTAGTCAATTATCAGCCAAGCTCCTGCTGAACTTATGTTACTCGTATGATTAACATCATTTAATAGTGAGATTTCAAAATTATATGTGTTAAACATAGTGATGGCAAACTAGGGGATGTGATCTGTGAAAGTAATTTGTTTGATATTTAGGTAAAATGAGGGAGTTACAAATATATATATATTTTTTGTTCTGTGTAGCAATTTATCTTATTTTTGGCTAAAACATAACCCACCAGAATAATGATAATTAGGTGAAATGGGTGCTAAATGAAATCATGAGCTCAATCAACTGAACAAGTATCCTTGGTTTAGAGACGGTGGACTTGGGATTCTATTTTATTGATTTTTTTACAATTTTTGTGAGGTATACTAGCAGCCAAAAAAAAACAAAAAACAAAAATGTTTTCGTAAAAATAAAAAAAAATTGGTCAAGTCAGTGCTGGGAGAAAAAAAAAGTTCAGAAAATGTTACCAGCCCCACTGGTACCTGTTGCTTTGGCAACAATTAAAAATGAATGTCAAAAAGAGCTATAAAAACATTTTTTTCCTTTTTATCTTTCTGTTATGGTTCATGATGAGGAAGTGATGGTCAGGTTTGGTGTTAAGGACAGGAACCCAGAAGGACAAATGGTGGTGGACTTTGCCAAGAGGATGGAAATGGCTGTTGTTAACACTTATTTCCAGAAGAGGGAGGAACATAGAGTTACCTACAAGAGTGGTGGTAGGAGTATGCAGGTGGACTACATCCTAAGTAGACGAGGCAATCTGAGAGAGATCACTGACTGCAAAGTAGTGGTAGGAGAGAGTGTAGCCAGACAGCATCGGATGGTGATGTGTAGGATGTTTCTGGTGGTCAGGAAGAAGAGGGGAGGAAAGATGGAAAAGAAGACCAAGTGGTGGAAGTTGAAAAAGGAAGACAGTTGTGAGGAATTCAGACAGAAGCTGAGACAAGCTTTGTGTGGTCAGGAAGAGCTTCCAGAGGACTGGGAAGCTACAGCAGAAGTGATCAGGGAGACAGGTAGGAAGGTGCTAGGTGTGTCAGCAGGAAGAAGGAAAGAAGATAAGGAAACATGGTGGTGGAATGAGGAAGTACAGGACATCATCCAGAGGAAGAGGCTAGCTAAAAAGAAGTGGGACATCGAAAGGACTGAAGAAAGTAGACAGGACTACAAGGAATCACAGCGCAGGGTGAAGAGGGAGGTGGCAAAGGCCAAACAGAAGGCATATGATGAGTTGTATGCCAGGTTAGACACGAGGGAAGGTGAGAAGGAATTGTACAGATTAGCGAGACAGAGAGACAGAGATGGGAAGGATGTGCAACAGATAAGGGTGATTAAAGATAGAGATGGAAGGGTTCTAACAAGTGAGGAGAGTGTGCAGAGAAGATGGAAGGAGTATTTTGAGGAGTTGATGAATGAGGAGAATGAGAGGGAAAGAAGGGGGGAAGAGGTGAACATTGTAGAGCAGGAAGTTGAAAAGATTAGAAAGGATGAGGTGAGGAAGGCTCTGAGGAGAATGAAGAGTGGAAAGGCTGACAAAGGTTGGTCCAGATGACATCCCTGTGGAGGTGTGGAAGTGTCTAGGAGAGACAGCAGTGGAGTTCCTATCTAGGTTATTCAACAGGATTCTAGAGAGTGAGAAGATGCCTGAGGAATGGAGGAGAAGTGTCCTAGTGCCAATCTTTAAGAACAAGGGTGATGTGCAGAGTTGTAACAACTACAGAGGTATAAAGTTGATGAGCCACACAATGAAACTCTGGGAAAGAGTAGTGGAAGCTAGGCTAAGAAGGGAAGTGGATATTTGCGAGCAGCAGTATGGCTTCATGCCCAGGAAGAGCACTACTGATGCAATTTTTGCTCTGAGAATGCTAATGGAGAAGTACAGAGATGGTCAGAAGGAGCTGCACTGCGTCTTTGTGGACTTAGAGAAAGCGTACGACAGGGTGCTGAGAGAGGAGCTATGGTCCTGTATGAGGATGTCAGGAGTGGCAGAGAAGTACGTCAGAGTAGTTCAGGATATGTATGAGAGGTGTATGACAACAGTGAGATGTGCTGCAGGTCAGACGGAGGAGTTCAAGGTGGAGGTGGGGCTACATCAAGGATCGGCATTGAGTCCCTTCTTGTTTGCTATGGTGATGGACAGATTGACAGATGAGGTCAGACAGGAATCTCCATGGACAATGATGTTCGCAGATGACATTGTAATCTGTAGTGAGAGTAGAGAGCAGGTGGAGGGACACCTGGAAAGTTGGAGGTCTGCTCTAGAAAGAAGAGGAATGAAAGTCAGTCGTAGTAAGACAGAATACATGTGTTTGAACGAGAGGGAGGGAAGTAGAACAGTGAGGTTACAGGGGACTGAGGTCAAGAAGGTGGAGGAGTTTAGGTATTTGGGGTCAACAGTCCAGTGCGACGGGGAGTGTGGAAAAGAGGTGAAGAGGCGAGTGCAGGCAGGTTGGAGTGGGTGGAGAAAAGTGTCAGGGGTGTTGTGTGACAGAAGAGTGTCAGCAAGAATCAAAGGAAAGGTGTACAGAACAGTAGTGAGACCAGCTATGATGTATGGGTTAGAGACTGTAGCAGTGAGGAAGAGACACGAGGCAGAGATGGAAGTAGCAGAGATGAGGATGTTGAGGTTCAGTTTAGGAGTGACAAGGATGGACAAGATTAGGAACGAGCACATCAGAGGAACAGCTCAGGTTGGTTGTTTTGGAGACAAAGTCAGAAGAAGAGATGGTTTGGACATGTGCAGAGAAGGGATAGTAGTTATATTGGTAGAAGGATGTTGGAGATGGAGCTGCCAGGCAAGAGGGCGAGAGGAAGGCCAAAGACAAGTTATATGGGTGTGCTGAAGGAGGACATGAAGGTAATTGGTGCAAGAGTAGAGGATACTGAGGCCAGAGTTAGGTGGAAACAGATGATTTGCTGTGGCGACCCCTAAACTGGGAACAGCCGAAAGAAGAAGAAGAAGAAGAAGTTATGGTTCATTGATAAAGTTATTATAAATATATTTATAATTAATTAATATATAGATTATTTAATATAATTAATATATATACATGTTTTTTGAGTGTTGTTTTGGTAAGCATGTACTTGGTAAACAAGCAAATGATATATATATATATATATATGGTACATGCCTACCAAAACAACGCTCAAAAAACATGTTGGTCCTAAATGTTAGGCAAATTAATATTTTAAATGGAGAGAAAATTGCCCATTTTAACACAAATCAGGATTGCATCTCATGATTCCATGTGATGAAAACTCTATATACCTTAAATAGAAAAATTCTGAATCCAAACTCTTTTGGAGGAGATCTTTAACAACATGTTGCATCTGCATCCCACATTAGCAAACGAATGAATTGATACGGCTCTTCCTCCGCCTCAGACTCGCTGACAGCTTCTTAATGCTGCCACATTAAAGTGCTTTTGCAGCATGTGTGATGCAGCTTTAACTAGGTCCTGAGGGCATTGTTAGTTATCATTGGCTGCTGCAGGAGCGGACGGCCAGGGCCCCGGTGAAAGCAATTTCAGCTTTTCCTCCCAATCAGCCTACACTACATGAGAGAGGGAACGAGAACAAACGGGACGTGCATGCCCGACCCTCCCCACAGCCCGATCTTATCTGAAACCACGCTATATTCTATCTTCCATTCCCCCATAAGACTGAGGACCGGGCGCCTCAGGCCCTCCAGCACACGCAGATCCGTAAATTAGACTCTCAACAAGCGATGAAATGCAATGTGATGCCAGTTAAAGAAAGGGTTGTAGATTCCAAACGGAAAAGTTCCTTCTAAGTGGTAAAGAACTGGTGCTACCTTCAAGAAGAGACCAAGGCACTACATTTCATATCCTCACACTCCAGAGAAAAGGCAAAGTAAAAGATTGAAATCTGGTATGGAATGAACATGATTTATAAAATGTGTAGTATCTGGTGCAATAAGGAGAACTTTTTTAGTTTGTTAGAGATCTAGTTCTATATGAGTATACTCTCCTTTTTGGGATCCTAGAGAGCTGTCTTGTCAATTAGGGCCTGGAAGACTTTTGGACAGTCTCTTCTGGTTTTTTGTTATTGCATGAAACCTGCGATTAATGTCATGTCAGATGTCAGATAATGACCATTACAAATGGCTGTAGTCAGGTGCTGGTGTTCTAATCCCTTGGAAGTAGTAGAATTTGATGCGTTAGACCATTTGCTAGTTAACAAGTAAGTTTGATGTCTTTTGTAAAAACTATTGTGAAAATCTGTAGTAAAATGAGGTAAATACAAGGACACTTTTAACCCACTTGGGTGATTTTATTGTTTTATTGAATAATATTAAATAAAATGTGCTTAACATTAATTTTCAGTTTACAACAAACTGCAATGTCATGATTAGTAATGCTGTAAAGTTCTCAGTTGAGTTATTGTGTGCATTCTGGTTGCTTTGTAAACCATTGGTGGAAAACTCTGGAAGAGTTCTTTGTCGAACCTGCTGGTTATAGTTAAAAAATTCAAACCAGTCCCATCAAATGAGGCTCAAGGAGCCTTTATGCTGTATGAAGGTTTAAAGAGCTCATGCCAGGATGAGGCTTTTTGTGGCTTTTATAGTAATTTATAAGAGTAGATTGAATCAAAAATGCTTACTTAATGTACATGTGTTAGGGTTAGTGAATTTGCTCGTAATTAATCCCTCTAATATCTCTCGAATCTACATTAACCATCAGACAGTCCCTTTGCATACACGTCATGTATATGCAAATCACCAACCAATAGGTGATTAACTGGGGAGTGGTTACGAAGTCTGTCGAATGAAAATCTCAGCCCATTTTCGGAATAAGCCCAGGTTAGAGAATGAGGGGATTCAATGCAATTTTGATTAAAAATAGAGACTATATAAGTAAAAGAATCACATCTCCCATAAAATTAGACCAATGTGAACAACATATTATTGAAAATAACACAATGTCTCTGACCTTTTAAGCTAAATTTTGGGTAACTGTGAACTGTGTATTTACACACAAATTGGTGTGAACAATGAGGGTGTCCCTGTGATTGTCTGATGACTTGTAACATATTCACCTCCAGTTTGAGATTCCATATCCCTAAGAAAACTTACTTAGATTTTACCAATCATTGTCAAAGACATGATATGTTAATATCAAACAATTGATCAGATCCTTTTGGTACTACCTTGAAGCAGCTACAGTTTGAGAGCTACTGCAAGTAAGGAGTATAAGCACCTAAAACGAAATATTAATATTAATTAATATGTTGGTATTTATTATTGTTAGGGAGCAGCAAATTATTATAAATGAGGGTGACTGAGTTCAGGTGATGGCGTGGATCTTGACGATTGACAATTATATTGGCCTGCAAAGCAATACTACAGGTAAATACACATTTAATGTTGATCCTCTTTGATGTCAAAGCTAGAATTGGATAACAAAGACATGCTGTACATACTCTAAGCTAGTAAAAGGGAGAAGAGGTAAATGTTACATTTTATTAATATTTCTGAAAGCTACTAATGAGTTACGTTGAATATCGGGCCTTAATATCTGAAGGAGTTAGAGTATGGAGTTTTAAAGACAAATAGGTGCAATAATATCAGCATTCCAAACATCAGGTAATGCAGAGAAGATGCTTTTCATTCAAAAACCTGATTCTCAAAGTTGCTAAATAGGTGTGGTTCTAACAGATAAATGCTAACCCAGTTACTCTGCTGAAATTTTTATTTGAAAATATATTTCAGGCTTTTTTACTGTGAATTATCAATCAAAGATGTATTACACAGATAAATAGAACCTGGTAAATACTAAGTACAATTCAGAGTTTTAGAGAAAAACATGTTTTCCTAATAAATGGTACTTGGTCTGAGCAAGTGCTTGTACTTGTAATTACATAGAAAAAATGTGATATCAGTGCATCTCTTGTTTTATATAGTCTGCATTGTGTTACACTGTATTTTTTATTTGAATCTGCTGTGTTTTGTTTGTTCCTGGAATCTCAAGAACATGTGACAAAAAGAATACTTGTGAGGCATTTTCCTGCTAAGTGGCTTTTTCAAACGTCTTTTCTCATTTCACACGTCCCGATAATCTTCCCCTCATTTCCTTTCACATTTACCAGCCTTGTCTGTGTCGAGCAAACAAATAGAAAGACTCATCTCTTCCTTGGCTTGTGCACAAATTTCCACACAATCAGCCCAGCCCTAAATGTTATCTTGGGAAACCAATTAAATGCACAGTAACAAGCGTGCTGTTTGGTGATTCTGATGTGAACTAATCTTTTAGGGTTAGCACGGGTCTCGGTTAAAGGTAGCAGAGGGTGATTATTAAGATAAAGTGTATTGGGGAGCGTTGAGGTAAGTGACCTGCCACTCGAAGCAGATAAGGCTTCAATTAATCTGTGACGAAGTGCACCGAGGTAAAATAAAGATAATTACTAAATCACCAGGCAACATTGCTTCAATATATTTGCTCGCTCCATGTTATTGCTGTGAGGGAGGAGAAATTAAATGGATTAAATCACAGCCACTTTCAGATGGATTACAACTGCTTTTAAATAACAAGACAGCAAATGCTTTTTAAAAAGCGCTCGTGCAAGAGAACAGCCTCTGCTAGATTCTAATTGAACTTTTTCTTTTGCATTTTTTTTCAACAAAATAATCAAGCATAAAGAGTCATATAAAATCATAGCGATTAAAAACTGAAAATTAAGACATAGATTAAGATAGTGAAATGCTGAGATAAAATAGTTGAAAAAACGTTGGTGCTCAGTCGACTCCACATGACACTGTAGTCCACTTCGACATGTAATCACCTATGTTTACATAGAAACGTCTTCCTTCTAAGTACGATCTGAACCATTCTAACACAGTTCCTGAAAGACCAACATAGTTTTCTAGTCTATCAAGAAGGATTTTGTGGTCAACTGTGTCAAAGGCAGCACTCAGATTGAGGAGAACCAGGACAGTCACCTTTCCTGAATCGGTGTTTAATCGAATGTTATTGGCTAACACAAGAAACAAACAAAGCAGTGGTTATAAGAGTGTAACACCAACAACAAACAGGGGATTAGCATCAGTTGCAGGATGTGTAAAATATGATGGTGATGGGTTAGATAGGTGCATTGAACCACATTGTTTTTTCAACAGTTTGAATGCTTATAGCACACAGACAAATACCTGAAGCCAAATACATAAAGCGCAATTTGACTTTCAAGGACTGAAGGCACATCCTCACGCTGTACATTTCACTGGAAGTTCTTTTGCTGGAACTTATTTATTAAAAAATTAGAACACTCACAATTCTTTCAAGCAATTCTCAATCTACAAACTAAATCTCTCATTCTTACTTGTTAACAATCACTCTATATATTCTAAAGCAGCACACCCAATCTCTCATTGGTCAACTAAGATATCAATCAATTGAGTTGCATTCAAGCTATATTCTCACTTTTCCTTGACAAATTCCACAGTTCATTTTCGTAATGGTAAATTAGAGATAGTGGTGGTCTTTTATTCCATGGAATTTTAGTTTTTTTACTGTCCTTTACAAAAGCCTTGGCATTTAAAATGTTTTAAAATACGATTGTTAATGCTAATATTTTTCTTTTAAGAAAATCTGTCCTTGATTCCTTGTAATAGTACACAGTAACAACAGTTTCTACCAATAGAAAATAGTCCTGTACTGTATGAAAAAGTTAATATATTGACTCTTTTTTTATTATTTATCATGTCACATGTTTTCGTTCAGAACCTAATTTTATTTTGTAAACAACTTCCTATGTATTTTTGCTCCAGACTGCATGTGGGGTAGTGCATGAGTAACAATGAGTCTGCAGCCAGAATCTTGACTGGACCAGGCACTCATTTGTCAACAAAGCATTTATAGTTGTGTGCTCCGTCCTGTGCTGTCTATGCTCTGTTCAATACTGGTTTGATAATGCCAACTCCTAGCAAACCAAAACACAACACAACATTAATCTATAATTAATCATATAAATATAACTTCCTACACACGCCCACTGCTGCTGTAGAAGCACTGTCTGTAAACTGATTAATATCACAACATGGCATAATGACAATGCTAACTCCCAGCTAAATAATCGCACAGATAACAAAGAAAGTTTATTTACATTATCGCCAAAGTTTTACTCCATTATCCAGTGTTTAACACTAAGCACAAGCCCAGAAAGAGAGAGGAAGAGCTTGCTCTGCTCTACTTCATCCAATCACGGAGCTCATGCTCTGTGAAACCTTGATGTGAGGTTAGAAAATTTCATTGGCACACGTCGAGCTTCGCTGAGGGGTCAGTGCAAGGTTTCGTCAGCACACAACATTCACAGAGGGAATTATTAATCAGGCTTTACTCTCAACCTTTTCTACTGATTCCATTTGCTTTAAACTTTTGATGTTATTTCCAGAAAATAATCTAGCTACCAAATATTTACTCTGTTGAAAGTTCTCTCTCTCCCCATTCTCTCTTCTCCTCATGGACTTGATGCTTATTTGTGTGAAATGACAGTCACACAAGTGGAGCAACCATGCACACATTTGAAGACATCTCCTCAATAGAGTGAGGGAGTTTTGGCCATTAAAACAAAGTGCTTGTATGTGTCTCTTATCTACTTTTAGTTCTTGACTGCCATTGTGAGTGTTGAGACTACCATCGGCACCTAAATGAAAAAAAAAAAACACATTGTGGATAATTTAGGCAAAAAGAAGGCATTACAAACAGCAGAAATTTGTGTTTTTCATTGTTTGACGCACCTAGCTTAAAATTCTCTATCATTCTCTATCAATTCTCTATCTCTATCATCTATCATTAAATTTAAAAAACTTTAGCAAATACAAAAAAACACACACACACAAAATTTATAATAGAGAAATTCCACTTCACAAGATATTTCATGCAGGATCCTTCTGTTTATTTCATTCACATGTTAATCACTCAGAGAATGATTTGAGGATTTAGTTGAAAGTGTTTTATTTTTATAGTTCATGCTGACTATCTGAATTCTTGAATACATTGTAGCATCGAGCTTGGGGTGTTCAGAGAGATGGGAATTACTCTGAAAAGTGTTCTGCATCTAGTGGGGGTTAAACACTGTAAACAGTATGTGAGTAATCAAAGGCACATGATGACAAATTTCATGGTTTGTTATCTGCTGGTTCTCACTGTACCTTCTCTCCGTGTGCTGGCCTGAAAGATTGCAGGAGGAACTGGCATGCCAAATGCCCAAGGGTTTGGGCCTTTTCCTTTAAAGCCCTGCTGGCATGCAGCCCCCTACCAGAGATGCACACTCTCATTACCGTCTCCATTAGAGTAAACATTTCACCAGAGCCCTCATGCAAACATATCAGTCCCCCACCACCCCTGACACCTGCTCTTATACTTTTACTGCCAGTCTGTATCTCAACCACCACAAAAAGACATGAAATGGGCCCCTTCTCATTTTATTTATTTATTCATTTATGTATTTAGAGGAGTATTTTTTAACTGGAGTGTTTCTGATGTTTTATGTAAAGAGCTTTTACATGTCTCGACTTGGGCTTGAGTGCTGTTATCTAGGTTGCCAGAACAGAGTGCTAACAAAGAGCAGAGGTCTGTGTGCTTTCATTAGCTACGTCTGCTAATTTCTGTCAAGTCAAAATCACAGAAAAACAGTTTCACATTCACTTAGATTTCAAAGGATTCTAATGTGTGTGTTGAAAGCTTTTTATTTTAATTTTTTTTATTTGTCATTAATTAAAACTAATAAGGAGGCCACAAGTGTGGGGGAGAAACTAGTGTCTTCATCTTCATGTCGGCTTTATTCCCTTTTGGGGTCGCCACAGCGGAATGAACCACCAACTCTCTGGCATATGTTTTACGCAGCGGATGCCCTTCCAGCCACAACCCATCGCTGGGAAAGAAACTAGTGTTATACTACAAAATATTTTAGAATGAGCTTATTCCATTTAGATAGGCAACCAAAGTTATAAAAATATTGGCACAGCATCCTGAACGAAATGGATAAAACCTTTTTGTTGTGTATAAATTTAACTTGGATGTTTTAATGCATCTTATCTGGAAGCTGATTCCAGCTCTGACCAGCATGATAGATAAAAACAAACTTTCTTAGATGTTTCATGCACTTCATTACTGTATTTCTGATACTCTAACAAACCCATTTGTGAAAAAGTGATTTGTTAGCATCCGCACAGACAGCAGCCACAGGCATCCTCTTGGCGAGGTGTGCCCTAGTGGCTTCTGTGACTGTACACCTCTCCAATCAACTGTACATCAGTGAGACCGGCTCGAGGGGCTCCGTTTGGGTGACACTGATACTTCAGCCACTTGCAAACACACAAAGGCAGCTTTTTCCCATTAGAAGGATGTTTTGTGATGCCTTTGCCTTTCACTCTCATCAGTCAGATGGTGGCTGGCATTGAAACACATGTACAGCTAACAAGCATCTGTGTCGCTGGGCACGACCACTCATGCCGCCCAAGGCATGCTACAACACAAGCCAGTGAACAAGCACGATGCAAAAGCCACTTGACGTTTACTTTTGTGTATCATCTAGTTTCTCAATCATCTGCATTTCATTTATCTCGCTGACAGCTGTGAGCCTATATCACAGGCCTGCTTGCATAGCAATGGACAGAGCAGAGAAATGATGTCTGATGAAATACTGTGATTTATGCTTCTCTGACAGATATGGCTTATATCACACAATCCAGTGCACTGGCCTTATTGTGTTCTAGGGCAGAAAGAAACAAGAGTTTTGAGTGATGTTTCATAGACTTGAGATACTTTGCTCATTAATATTGTGGAGGAATTCATCTGTTTTTCACTCTGTAAAGAACAATGAATTGCCAAGAATTGGATAAGTGATCTACAAGTAACCTTGTCTTGTCTTCATTGAAGTCCATTTGAGTTTTGAATTTGAAACAAATTTTGATGCAAATCTAGTTTAAGTAGTTATTATGGAGTGAAATATTTTTTTGCTTTCTTTTGTTATTTCAACACTGTTTGCAGTGCTATTAGCATATTTAGCTTGGCAATAAAGAAAATATGACTCTTTATCCTTATTATATTTTTACACTTTGGCAAATGTTGTCATTTTGAGGGCCAAAGCAAACAAATCTCCATTTATCTGCATGATCAATTTTATGTTGTTTAACTTGATTTATGGTTTAATCAATTTGGCTTCGTGTTGAGTTAATCTTGGTTTCCCAGATCACCCAAAATCGTTTTGATCAAGTACTCATTAGGACACCATATAAATTAGCACCACAACCAATAACCTCCCACTCATATCTCTCAGAATGTAATAAAAACATTACTGCCCTAAATTAGTGCTTGGTCTTCGTTTATGTCTGTGAGTGTTGTATACTTTGAGTTTGATTCCTAAAAGCTCTGTTTTTACCTGAATACTCAACCTGGTTCCTACACGATTAGTATCTCAGACTATCGTTCTTGGTTGGCTGTTGGTGCTTACCGAACATTTATGCTCCTGTACCGGACACTCAATGGTGTTCTGCTAGAAAAGCATCTTGTATCCTGGCTGTGTTGCTTCTGGCTTGTCTTCTGGCTGTGTGGCTTCCCTTCTACTCTGGTTCTGTATTCTGGGTTCTGGAGTTTTTTCCCATTTGATTTGTTTCTTCTTCTGTGAGCTTCACTTTTCTGTCATCTACACTGTTCCTGAACTACGGTGAAATTGTAATTAATAGCAGCTAACTTTGCTGCTAAGTGTTTCATTCATCACACTGTCTTCTGTTAAGATCTGTTTTGTGTTCTTAGCAGTTATGATTTCATTGTCCAAAATTAATTGTCAAAAAACCAAAACTTTAATTCTTTAAAAAATTCAGTGATTGCTTCCTTACTCATTTGTTAGTATAGCTAGGCATTTTTTCACTATTCCTAATAATTTACATTTCTCTCAATACCATTTTTTATGTATTCATCTTCTATACCAATGTTTTAATCCTATAATAATGTTCAAGGGATGTTCACCCAAACTCAAATACCTTGTGCTGTATGGAAACAACAACATTCTAATTTTAGTTACAACTAGGCTCAGATACATAGAATGTATTCAAAATAAAAGGCACAATGTATTAGTTTCTTTGTTAAATAAATTAATTGGATTCTATAGCAGTAAACCAGCAATCCTCCTGGCTTGGATTCAGCACCTGTATAGAAGTTACATGTTTTCATCTCTGTAAATAATTTAAAGACACACTTATTGTTTGACTCGGCGACTGTTTTTTTTTTGTGGTTAATGCACCATAAACTCTCACTGTTTATGGTTTTGAGTTGCCTCATATTTAAAGTCGAAGTAATAATGGACATTGGTTGTAATCTATCCCATGATCCTGCATTATTCATCTTCTCCGTCTCTCTCAGACATCCCTATTGAGAGGTTAAATGCAATACTTCTGTTGTCATAGAATATTTACATTCAGCTGTGTCTCTATTGATTCCTTTTTTTTTTTAAATAAATAACTAGAAATATGTTACATTTTTAATGCACCATTCAGCTTGTGTGTGAGAGAGAGAAAGGGAGAGAGAGAGAGAGAAAGAAAGGGGAAATTAAAAGGTTTTTTGTAGTGAGGGTGTGAACAGTTTGTGAGGGAGCCGTGGGGGGCGTTTGAGTCTAACATTTGTCGGAGATGAGGTGAAATTGGATAATTTACTGCTTGGATGCAGAAGAGCGCTGTTCCTCTTCTGCAAATTTACAAGTAAAGTACCTAATAATGCCAGGCAATTAGAAGCTGACTTCTGCTAGAAAACAGGGACCGGAGTTGCCAGGATGGATTAGGGGGCATTATCCAACCAATGTAGAGAGAGAGAGAGAGAGAGAGAGAGAGAGAGAGAGAGAGAGAGAGAGAGGAGAGAGAGGGATGGAGCAAAATGTGTGTATGAGAATACTGTGCTGATAGGTGGCATTAAACAAGCTACAAGGACAATGCTTTTAAATGCCACATTTCAACAGCAAAAATGGGATTTGCCTACTATAATTAATACCAAAAGGTTTTTTTTTTGTTTCTCTCAAAAGGTTTTTGGTAAAAATAGAAAAAGAAAAGAAGCATATATGATCTGTCTAAAGAAATTGACAAAAAATATATATAACTATATAACTTTAAAATGTGGCTTTACCTAGGGAGCCAACCTCATTTATATCTTTACTTCCATCTGCTGAAGAAATTACAACATTACTAGAAATCTTCTCTAGGCTTTCAAAACGTAACACCTGCTCATGGCCTATACATCATAACAGATAGGAGGATTATGAAAAATCTCTCAAGGACACTTTCATTCATCATATTTTAGCCCACTGGTGAAGTTTTAGCTGTTTACTCATGCATGATTTCACAGCAAATGTTTAGCTGATAAAAAGTTTCTCTTCCTTACACATGAATGTTTTAATGGATTAAAGTTGTATTATCAGTTTATTCTTCTTCCACTTAACCTTCCGTTAGTCTATCCATCAGTCTGTTAGTCTGAAAGTTGAACAGGTCGTCTGTCAGTCCCTTGGTTGGCCAGTTAGTCTTCTGTCTGCCAGTCTATCCATTTGCCAGTTTGTCCATAAACAAGTTATACACAATCCACATAAATTCAACAAATATAGTTTTCTTTGGGAATCAGTATTTCTGAATCTCGGAAAACAAAATGTTTTGAACAAAAACTTTGCGGTGCTTAATCTCTGGTACCTCGTAGTTTGAAGCAGGTACCTGTTTGATTTTGATATGGGACCTTAGTGTTTGCCACCCATCTCTTAAAATATGGAATCATCATATATTTGAACAAGAATTAAGCCATTCTGTTTAGAATCAATATGTTATGTGTTTTGCCCCAACTCGCTTCTCATGAAACGATTCCGAATACTCTAAGTTAAAAAGAATTGTGGTTCCTGTCAATGCTGATGATGAAAGGCACTGACGATCCAGACTATCAGAAGTAGAGGAGGGCGGGACTTTTACTCCAGAGAGCCACATTCGAGAAATGGCTTCTTCCGTCACAAGCTGGCGGTCGCCAGGACGTTGCAGATTCAAAGATACAGATAGTAGTGGGATGTATCTAAATCATGGATATGTACAGTTAAAGAGGACAAGTCAGCAGTTCTCACAATGTTTGGTTAGTCATGGACACATTGGTATCTCTATTATTATTCAAAACATGAAATAGAGGCTTCAAATATTACAGATATGTAGTCAATCTATATTATTATTATTATTATTATTATTTTAGTTACATATCTGAAATGGGAGACCACATATTTCACATAGTTATCAAGCCATAATATTATATAATCAATGTAGTTGTTTCTTAAATTTTTAAGATGCATTTCAGAATAACTTTGAATTTGATTTCAGTGGTATATTATTATATTTATACTTTATATCGCTGTATTATTTGTTTTGAACATACTTTTTCCCCACATCATGATAGACTGATAAACAGTCCTAAAGCTTTAACCAAATCATGTCAAGGGTTTTCGATGAATAGCTCTTTCAACAGACTCCGCCGTATGCTGTAGTGAAACAATTCCAGACCCAGGAGCTTTTCTTTCCCTTTGACCCTGCTGGAAAAGCCCCCTCCTGATGCTACTATACACATTAAAATCCTGAAAGCAAAATTAACTATCCAGAGTAGGACCAAACACAAACTGAGTTAAAATATCTATGAGATACAAAAAAAAAACCTAAACTCTTTTCCTCGTCACAACGTAAAAAAAAAGAGTTCAAATTGAGGGGCTCAATGTTACTTTAACTCTGTTTAGAGTAGAACCAAATAAACTCACAACTGTGGCAATGCAACAGATTAGATTTTTCTGTGTATATTCCTTAACTCCACTTCCACGCCTATCCTCCACTTAACTATCCTTTGTTATGTTGAAAACGTATTATCTTTCTGTGTCAAATTTTTTTAACACAAAACATCACGCTTTGCTAACATTGAAAAAAAATATTGTTTGTGCCCTCCACCAATCATGTCTGGTTTCCATTTTTCCAGTTCAATCATATTTTCCCCATAATTTGTTCTGATTTTACTATTTTATAAGCAGATTTTTTTTCCTATACTCTAGTGGCTTCATTACAGATGAGACTGGCTGTCTTCATCAGATTTAAGTTTAGCGCATCTTGGTAGACCCAATCTAGTTCAGTTTATTATTTGTCTTCTTGTATTCTGTAAGCTTTGCAGCTTATATTGCCCCTTTGTATTTTTGTTTGTATTACCAATAATGGTTTTGTTTGACTGCTTCATGCAATAATGCAAAATTCATTGAAGACATCTGCTGTCTTCATTTGGAATCCGGCTCTAACGATCACGCAGCTGACAGGTTTACAGCCGAATAACTTATTTTTAGGTTGCTTTAACTAAAAATCTGAGTAAGCTGAGCAATTAATATTTTTGTTTTTGGAGCATAATTCTCTTTTTGACTATTAAACCAACTGCAAGCACACAAACACATACTCTGACAAATGAATAGACTCAGAAGTATTCCCTACCATCTTGGCAGTTTATCTGAGTGCCATCTGATGGGTTGTTTTAATGGAGAGGAGGACCGTGGTTCTGGATGACAGCTTTTAATTACACACAGACATGCACCCACAAACACGTGCACACACACACACAGTCATATCACACAAGAATGTCCAGGTTCGGTTCTCCCATCAGCCAATAGTGAGGGAGATAAGAGACACAACATGAGAATGTTCTTGACAATTGGGAGCAGTCAGCTTTGATATGGCACTCTTCATGCCTTGCAGACCATCCACCAAACATGCATTCATAAAGACCTGCATAACAAAAGTTAACTTTATATATCACAGGGGCTCCCTTGCTTTGCCTCTAGCAATCTGAACATTAAAAACAATGTCTGATATTTTACTGGGGAAAGCTGAAGTACCAACAGAGACAGAAATAAAAGTGACGAGTGAAAGTGAGCTCTGGCAACAGTGTGTGGGAAGAGTGTCTAGTTCTTCTTCCCTGTGTCTGAATTAGTCTTGTAGTCAAGTCTGCCTTGACCGAGACTAGACAGTATCAAGACCTAGCCAAGACCAAAAAGCATTAAGACCGAGACCATCACTGGCCTAGACCAAGGCAATGCCGACATCAAAAACAGAATAGCTTTAGGATTGACAAAAAAATGTTTCTTTATTCCAATAGCAGACATCGCTGTAATTTTACAAGCGTATTGTTTTTCTGTTATTTTGTCTATTAAGTAATAATAATTAAAAAACTTACCTCTTACCTCTAACGGTGCTTTTTCTCCAGATGTCTGGTGAAAGAATACGTTCCAGAAGTCATGGAAGTTGTATATATATATATATATATATATATATATATATATATATATATATATATATATATATATATATATATATACAACTTCCATGAGTGTTTCCATGAAACATTCTGCTGTGCAAGTTTTGCTAAACTACCTTGACAGAGACTTCTGGAACGTCTTCTTTCACCAGACATCTGGAGAAAAAGCAGCGTTAGAGGTAAGTATATAAGAGGTATATATATATATATTCTGTGTGCACTGTAAAGCTAAAGGTAATATCTGCCGATATCGCTGGTGTTTTGAAGTTGTTCTCTGAATCTCTGTGGAATGTGACTAAATTAACTAGCGAGAGAAAAAAAACATTAGGCTGTTGCTTGTTTTTTGACAATATATGCTACTGATTGGGTATATTTGCCTATACTATATAGTTTTGTTCGCTGCAGCCATTGGTGAGGTTAGAGACAGTTCTGGTGGCAAAAGGATTCATACTGTTTACCCCACTAATAAGTAGGCCACCTGCAACTGGTGACAAACCATGGAAAAAGATACTAGTGATGTGAACCCATTATAAATGTGAAAAGTTTAGACAAGATCTTGACTTGCATAGTGTAAAGACAGTGAGTGTCATTGATCGTGGTGCAAGTGCTCTGGAATGTTGATATTATGGCAGCTTCCAAGTTAAATCCTGTCAAATCTTTGCCTCAAGTGGTTTTTAATGAATAACTCTTTTACTTTGATAACGAGCAAAGACGGCTCATCAGTCTGATGACTTGTTTTATAAATTGATTTTCCCAAAGGAAATCCTGTCTGCTTATAACTCGATACAGTTTGCTATTAAAAAAGACACTTTTGCCAAAAAATCAATTATTTGATTAATTGCAGTTGCTTAGCACTAGCTCACTCCTGTGTTTCATGCTCTTTAAAAAAGGTATTTATTGCAATAAATTGGCCAATTGGATCAATGGTTCTAAGAGACATTTTTTTGTCCTTCCATTTGAACAAGTTTGCACAATGTCGAAAGGATGCATAGAAAGCTTCAGAAGCACCTGATCTTCCTTTTTGAATATTCAACCAAACCAAACTAAGGCTACTTTAGAGTTCGGTCACCTGGAACTTAGCTAGACAACATATTAAGATCATCACGATACTGATGTCCCATTGTACCTGCACACAATCCTCTGGGTTTTTTCTCTCTTTACTTTTCTTTTTTTTTTACTTTATTTGTATAATTGTTGGTCTGTGCTTGTCGATTTGATATTAGTGTTTGTGTATGGCAGTGTTGCACAGTGTTACAGTACTGTGTGAGTGAGATATATTTATCGCCTTATGAGCAGCCTCTTTGCGGCCCATCACTGTGTGTTGTCTGCCTTATCTCTGAAATGCCGATGTGACCACCCCTTGTCACTAACTAGAAAACATGTTGCAAGAAATTATTATTATCAAAGTAATAGTAATAAATATGAGTCCATACGCAATACGTATGACGCTCTGTGTACATTTTTTTAATTCTGTTTTGCATTGCCTTCTTATGAACCAGTTTCATAAAACTTCATCTAAAAAAGGAGGAGGAAAAAAAGAGACCTTAATAATTAAGTGCTGATGATGAAATAACTTTGAGTCATTAACTCAAAACAACAAGCAAGAATTTGACAACTGGTCATGCTTACACTTTTCCCATCACTCTCTTCTTAAGTTATCTAGAATCAACACACTGTGGCAACTTTAGTCATAAACAGTTGCATGTGCGCTCTCTGATCATTAAACCATTGAATTCACTTTCAGATTATGATATATTCCACTGACTCCATGGGAATGTACATCTGTACAGATCAAAATAAACACAGAATCAGCCGAAATGTTTGGCACACATCCCTCTTGCCGTCTGCGAAGCATGCAGTGTACAGTATCTCCAGTGCCGACAACTTTTTCTATTTCTTGTTATTTGCCAGTCTCAGCCTGGTGCCCTGCAGATACATTGAGGTCTGCGTGGCTGAATTGGTAGAGCTACTGCTGTGTGAATGGGAACACCCAGGACAAATTACACAGCTCTTGGAATGGGCCCTCGCCGCTGCTCAGCCATGGTGGCATCACAGGGGCGGAAAATGACAATTCCCTGAAAAGGTCATACACGACACTCATGCCCACCGATTCCAGCTTAAAGCCAATCTGACAATCTTAATTCAAATCATGACATCCCTTCCCCCAACCTAAAAGGGAAACAAATCTTTTTCCTCTCGTGTGTCCAAACTGGCAGGTTGACCTTCAGTATTTCAAATCTTTCACAGAGTTATCATGTAATATTAATCAAAAGCAGTCATTAGTGCCTGCATATTCAAGCAAAGCAGTTATACTTATATAGTGATTGGGGTCAGGTTTTAGCTAATACTAGTGTTCAGGAATCAAAATTCCTAATGTTGAAGTTTTGAAAGGTTATCAGCCAAAATCATGAGACAGTTCAGAGACTGTCCATTATCACCTCTTGTTTGTTATTTCTTTTTTTGTACTTGATTGAGTAAATGGAGTAGTGTAGCATGTTTTGTCCTTCAATATTTGTATTTTGTGACAATCAGCATTTGATTTGATGCAGTGATGAAAACATCAATATTTATGTCTGGGATGTCATAACATAGTAGGTTTTACTTCAGGATTATCTATTAAGAAACATATTAAGACATGTATTGGTTTATTTCTTGAAATATTTTATGATATAGTGTGATTTAAAATAGAGCATAAATGTATAATATAGACAATATAAAGTGAATAAATATTAAGAACTATAATCTTGCCTATCCTAATATTGTGTATATATGTAATATGTAAATATTTTTTACACATTTTTAGTCCAGTACCAGCAAAGTTCAAGTAATTAAACAAACAAAAATAATTTGATCTTTGACTTAAATATAACTTGAAGTACATAAAAAGAAAAATCTCCATTTAAAACAGTATAGCGTCATTTACATATTTTTTTTTATTTAAGTTTACAAAATTATTTAGCTGTAGGTACTAGCAGAATATGTGCATCCCCGTTGTCGGGCTGCACAATATTTAAACCCAAAAGTTCTCTTTGTAGCAAATAGAGAGAAGGATAAACTATGTTGGAGTCATAAAAGCTTAATATTTCACATTATATTGTAGTTACAGTTTTCTGGCCAGTGTTGCATGAAGAGACAATCACCAAATAATGATGTAATAAAGTGTGGTTCCTGGAGGAGATAATGGGCTTTTTCCACTAAAGCATCTCTGCAGCCACAGTGTGGAGCTGCTCAGAGTTCTCGTTGGAGACTACATGTGTGTGTGGAGTAGGGCAGAGGATTTTTTTTTTCATTTCTACAGCTAGCGCTATAGCTGTGTTTGTGGGCAGAATTCACTAAAACAACTGTAAAGTCTAAAACACATGTATCAGTCAGATATAATAGAAGTACAGTAACAGTATATTGAATCTGTGGTGCAAATTATCAAGCAAGTTTGTGGAAACAATGCAAGTTATTTACACAGCACATTTCAAATTGATATTTCATTTACATAGGCAATTTTGAGTACTTTAAAGAGTAATTACGACTGTAAAAGTCCAACATAAAAATAGGTGTATTAAAACAATATGCATAATTTTTTGAAGCATTATCTTTTGATTCAACTCAAAATTGCATAAAATAAAACATATTTACATAAGAACAACACTGTTCAAACAACATTGGTCAGTCAGTAAATGATTGTAAAAAATTATATATTTTATTCTGGATTTAAGTATGGCTTATGGTCTCTTCTGTGAGCTGAAATCCTGCATAATGCTACTTCCTTGTCGCCATCATTATGTTGGCTTGAAAAAAATCTTTTAAATATAGTATTTTTATTCTCATCAATATTTCTGGCGTTATCTTCACCTGAGGCTTGAACCTACTCACTGACTTAACTCTTTTTCAAACTTGTCTGACTATAGTTGCTATATCTGCTCTTTCTGGTACCACTAAAATACTGGGAACTCACTGAGAAGGCTGGGATTTTTTTTCTCCCCATTCATTTAACATAGGGTCAAACTTTGTCAAGCTCAAACTGAGAATCTCGTAGAAACTTCAAACTCGCTACACTTAAGTAGCTTATCAATCTGAGCAATAACCTGCTGAGCAGGGCACAAAAGTATTTGACAGCTAGACTCTAAGGATGCTCAAGGTTCACTATTAACTTACCATTGCCATGAATGGGTATGAGTCCTAGGTTATTTTAAAGACAAAACAAGTTAGAGAAAAGGGCGTTGGGTATGTTGGTCATAGAGCCATAGTTTTTTTTATTTGTAAGCATTCCCTTCATATCCCTCCCAACCACTTTCAAAGTATATCTCAGCTTAGGAAAGAGTTCAGACATGGGAGTTGGTTTCTATGACTCACACTGACAAGTGGAACATTATGTGGTGTCACTGACCCCTCCATAACAACCAGACTGTTTACCCTAAAAACCCTAACCACCACACAGTCGTGGAAGCATAAATGGTTTTAACTACTAAAAACTTTAATATTGTTAAGCTTCGAAGTTTTCCCAACTTCCTTTTTCAAGCCAACTTTACATTCATAAATTCAGCCTTTTAAATTCTAGTTTTCAAATTATGCGTGACGTAATTATGTAACATGTCAGTCATTAGCTGATGACACATGCACCAAAACATTTTCAGTCCTTGTGTTTTCACATAGGATTGTTTTGCGACTTCTTTGTTAATGTGACCTTTTGTTTGCAAAATATCGTAACCTTGTTTTGTACATACTTCAGACAGCTGTTGGTTCAATTTTACTATCTTATATAATTCAGTTTTTCTTGGTGTCAGCTTCTTTCTTTTCTTCATTCATTGGAATCCCTAATTTTCCAGCCTGAGGTTTCCATCCGTGTTACCCACAGCAGAGGCCTCAGGCAGTTTTTTTGAGCTCCTGAAGGTCAGCGGTGTTCTCTCCAGGCTCCTAAGGAAGGTCAGGCTGTAATGAGCTGCAACTGCTTGATTTGCCACGCAGAAGCTTGGAGGGATTAATTGTCCCCGCTCTGTCCTGTCCAGCATCGGACGCCCCTTTGTCAAAATGATCCATGGCCCTCGTCCATGAGGCCCCCACTTTCATTATTAAGGTGCCTTCGGATCGATTTGACCGTTTTAACATCGTGCCCAGTAACTTTTATCAATCCTTATTATCTAATGTCCAATACTGCTCTTATCTGCAGCTGTCGAGAAGCTTCTGCATTTTTAATTGAACCTGATTGTTGCATTAACAGCTGAATATGCAGATGACCTCCTCTGGGGTAGTGAAAGTTCTAAATAAAAGACCAAAGAGATCAATAGATGAGGTCTTTGTGTGAGCGAGATGTTCTCTCTGAAGTAGGATCTGCTCCTGCCTGTAGCCCTAGGCCTGAAGCTTGAAAAATCAAAATCAAACACTAAAGGGGCTTAAAAGTTCAGTTTTTACGGTTGCCTCAGACAGTTGTCCAACTCCTGCTTTCTTCACGATGCATCATGCCAAGCTGCACTGTCAGGAAATATTTTATGGGCAAACAGCTCGCAGAGTGCTAATTTAAAGCTTGAATCCCTCTCGTCGTCACACAACAAAGACGGAGGTTGACAAACAGCTGGCAAGTGGGCAATTACTAGTGACAGAACACATTTTGAAGCTGCATTAGGCAAATTCATTTGACAGTTGCTCAATACGATTCTATAACATGCCTGGATTAGACGCTGAAAGCTCAAGCAGATGCTGCAAAGTGCAAGGAAGTATTTTTAATAATGCATCTCCGAGCCGAGAGCCTCGGGATCTGAGCTATCATCGGGACAATTGGAGAAATGACTCTGTTCCTTTGTAGCACTCGGTCATTTTCTTAGATCAGAAACTTCTTAGAACTATTAAATGTGAAAGAGGCTTGAAAAAGCATTAGAGCAATTTATCTATCATGCATTATAGATTTCGGTTACATGTTCTTCTCTCTATTAATCCTCATTTTATGTTCAGAATCATCCTCTCATCACATTTCTCCCTCTGAAGACCACTGGCAGCTCTGCTAAAAGTTAAAACAAAAAGATGTAAATAACAGAAAATTTCCCAAAAACATCCTAGTAGAAGTTTTTTTTTCATTTTTTTAGCTTGGTTGGTAAATGTGTGTAAAATTCATTATATTGAACTTGGATTTTAAGAAGAATCAAAAATGTCCAGCTGTTTGGACAGAAATGTTGCTCATTAATGTGTGACCAAAGTTTTATTTTAATCACAACAAATAGAATGAGCCTCTCTGAAACTCAAATACTGTAAGGACCCTCTCATTAATTACCATAAACTCTTCTCTCCACGACATCACATTTCTCTGTTGTAAACACAATAGACCAACATTTTGCTCATGAATAGCCCTGGCTTCGAAGGCCTGTGATGTTTTGATATTTAAATGAGTCATTTAGGACCATCAAAGGAAACCTTTAGGACTGAGTGGAAACATTTTAACTATCAATGAAATAGTTTGCTCATGAAATTTTGCTCTAGACCTCTTTTTGAATTATACAGTAGGTACCTACTGCTCCTTCTCAATCACATGGTTGCTTTTTAAGTCTGTGGTCCTGACTCCTTACTGAGTTTCTTGCTAAGGTTTCATGGGTTAACTCCAGGTGCTTCTTCTGCAAAAAAATTATTCAGGTCAGTTGACTGCTACGTTTCTCATAGAACAATAAGTAACAGTCTTAACAGTGTTCACTGTAAAGTAGCAGTAAATTGTGAGTGAATGTTGCCCTGCCACGGATTGGAGACCTCCAGGATATTGGCCTCCTTTTCCCACAAAGTGAGCTGGATATTGGCATCAAATGAGTCAAATGACTCTGAAGAAATAAATGGATATAGAAGGTTCTTCTTCACATTGGCAAAACATTAGACATGTTGTTGGCCACAACTAAAATTATTGTTGATCCCAATTAATTGTTCATTTTTTAATTGCTAATTTGTTTAGAGAATGTGGAAATACTAGATGGGGTGGTGTTGAAGAGGTTGTCATTCCTATTTTACTAATTGATTTCCCTCAGTTTAGTGTAATGGTGATGTCTCCAGCTATTCAAATTGACTGTGGAGTTCCACAAGGCTCAATTTTAGGCCTGGATTCATTTGCATTTTTAGCGCTGCCGAATGAAAAATAGCCTTACATTGTTTAGTTGTCCCAACCCAAACCACTTTTTTTAAGAGTGTAATTCTTCCTTTAAATTAAGCCTGAGTCTTTTAGCACTAGTCAGTACTGCCTGGGTTGTTAAAACCTGCATAAATGCTTGATTTTTCTAAAGAACTGGTAACATAGTCATGCAAATCTATAGAAAACTGTAAGCCAATCAGGAGATATCAACATGAGGTGTTACTGGTGTAAGAGCAAGCTTGTTTTGGGGATATTCCGATGTCAACACTGCTCAATGCACACTGTGAAAAAGACCAACAAAATCAAACAGTGCTGACTGTACAATTATACATAAACTAAACTCACCTGTGCCCCTCCCCCTTTTCTTTGATTTTTTATCACTTCATCCTTCTCTCTTTCACAGACACAAAACCTCCAAAATGAAGCTAATTTGTGAAAGGATCCAAGACTGATTTGGCGGGCATTACATTTCTAATCATTGCTGCAGCTCTCGAGTCATTACTCACTCTGTCTCTAAGGCTGGCCTGCTGATGTGCATGTGTGTGGCTGAAAAATAGATGAGATTTTTGTCACTCAAATCACACTGTTTTAAGTGCTCTGATGGCTCCATCATCCATTATGAAGTGTAGGGGAGGGACTATGAGAGCATTAACTTCTTCCTTAGCCTTCCTAGAGCTTTTATGCGTCTTTAAGTGCCATGGGTATTACTGACAGCATGAGAGACACATGGCATTGGCTGTTTTAATATAGATTCGTGTTTAAAGTAAAGTTTAGACCTAATTAATCTGAGCGAGACCACATGCTTCAAGATTCAGCTACGCTAGCTGAGGCAGCTAATACCAGCCATCTGTGATGCTGAGGAGGAGCTTTTGCTGGAGTTTAGCCGATTAAGCTAGTCAGCCTCACTCTCCTATTAGCTGCTGTTTTCTTTCAATTGCAGATATGCAGAGATAAGATTAAAAGTAGAGTTGACTTTTATTTGAGCTACAGGGATACTGTTAAGTTGTTCCCAGAAAACGAAAGTCATTTCAGGAAGCTGGTAAAGTTTAATCCCCATATTTCGAGATTTTATAGAATACAATGGTGACCTTAAAATGGGATAATTGGAAATATGAAAACTTAAATCGGATGCATTGCTGGACGTAATTTCCAAATAGGAAATATCATGAGTAGACTGACCAGACATGAATCTGGTAAGAGGATTGTAATCAAGAGAGGTTTCTAGTTAGCTTAACTATAATGTATAATGTCCACCCGAAAAATGTAATTCCTTCAGTGTTAATTTAAATGTATTGTTAGCATACTGGCAGTGGTGACTGTTGTCAGAATGGGATTAGTGCCCAAAGGCCCAGCAGACCCTCATTGTGTGATTGGGGTGTGCTTGTGTGTGTATTTGATTTCCCTCAGGAGTACTTGCACAGGCTCCAGTAGACTTGGCAGGTTCCTATCTTCTCAGGGTCATCCGTTACTGAAAGTGTGATGAGAAAAAAAAAGTCAGGCTTCATGGGCAATAAGAGCGCTGTCCTTTGCCTGAAGTTCTGTTTCTGAAGTAGCTTTAAGAGATTGTATGGTGAGACAGCAAAGAAGCTACTGTAGAACTAAGAAATAGGACATATACTGTATTACCACTTAAAACAGTTTCACACTCAATGTGAATTTTGAATTGTTATGGTCCTCATGAATATGAACAGTCTTGCATCATAGACTAACATAATAGACAAACTATCGATGTACTGTACTGTCTGTGACTCATCCTTATAGCCCTAATGTTAAAAAAGGGTTTAAAAGAAGATGTTATATGAGGGAGCCAAAACTTATGATCATCCACTTTGCTCTTGTCTACCACTCAATTAGGCACCTCCAGATGGGTGGTGCAGGGGTACTCAAGAACCTGACATTTTGCCTATTTCTGCCCAAATTGCATATAAATCATTAAAAAAAAGAATTTACTATATTAACCCCTACATGTGTTGAGCACATCACTCCTGTCCTAAAACACCTGCTTGTTAAACAACACTCTCAATTGAAAATACTCCTCTTCACGTATAAGGAACTGAACGAAATAGATCCCAAAAACCTAGGAGATCTTCTGTCTACCCTCACATGCACACTTTAGTTCTTCTATTACTCTTACTCTTCCACCTCCCTCCATGTCTTCTTTTGCGGATCGCACTTTGGGGATCATTTGCCTGGTGAGATCCGCAGCAGTTATATGCATGTTTTTAAATCTAGATTGAAAACTTTTATTACGAAGATTTAGCTTTCTGTCATAGTGCAGACTTAGAGAGCCTTGAGGAGTTGGGGAGTCAGCAACAAAGAGAAGAAAAAAATGCAAATCTCCTTTTTTATTGAAGAAAAAAACCCATTGAGTGTATATACAAGCAAATATTTAAACAAATATTGAAAAAGAAAAAAAAGCTATTAAAAACTTCCAATTAAGAGATTTGACAACTTTGCTTTAACAGCACTTTCAACAATCACAGCTCTACCATGAGCTCTCTTCACTCTCCTGAGATCTTGGCCACACTGACTTAAATAGATCTATTTCCCTCCTAAATATAATTGGCCCAAACCATTAAAATCACCATAGGGATGATATTAATCGAACAATAGCTGAAAAGGCAAACATGCATAACTTGAAATAAGTCAATAATATCTACAGTAAACAATTTAACATAAATACTTGATGATGAGTTAAAATTATAATGAAATAAAACGTTTATAAAGAAAATTAACTACTACCAAAACTAAACCAAACATAATGGTTTGATCCAACATCCTTCGTCATTAAAGGGACATCATCATTGCCCCGCCCCCTTTGACCCGCCCAGGAAAAGCACCAATCAGAGAGGTTTACTGTTTTCCTTCCTTGTAGATCTCACGTTTCATGAGGGACCACAGGTTCTCTATGGGGTTCCGATCAGGTGAACAAGGGCACCATGTCATTATTTTTTCATCTTTTAGACCTTTACTGGCCAGCCATGCTGTGGAGTATTTGAAGGCATGTGATGGAGCATTGTCATGCATGAAAATCATGTTTTTCTTGAAAGATGCAAAGTTCTTCTTGTACCACTGCTTGAAGAAGATGTCTTCCAGGAACTGGCAGTAGGACTGGGAGTTGAGTTTGACTCCATCCTCAACCCGAAAAGGTCCCACAAGCTCATCTTGATGATACCAGCCCATACCAGTACCCCACCTCCACCTTGCTGGCACCAGAATCGGAGTGGAGCTCTCTGCCCTTTACCGATCCAGCCACGGGCCCATCCATCTGGCCCTCAAGACTTACTCTCATTTCATCAGACTATAAACCTTAGAAAAATCAGTCTTGAGATATTTCTTGGCCCAACCTTGGTGTTTTATGTTGTCTCTCGTTCAGTGGTGGTCGTTTTTCAGCCTTCCTTACCTTGGCCATGTCTCTGAGTATTGCACACCTTGTGCTTTTTGACACTCCAGTAAGGTTGGAGCTCTGAAATATGGCTGAACTGGTGGCAAATGGCATCTTGGCAGCTTCACTCAGTTCATTTTCCTCAGTTTTTGGGAAGTTGCTTAGCGCCTTCTTCTTTCAACGTGCTTCTTGCGACCCTGTTGGCTATTTGCCATGAAACGCTTGATTGTTCGATAGTCACACTTCAGAAGCTTGTCAATTTTAAGAGTACTGCATCCCTCTGCAAGACATCTCACAATTTCTCACTGTCAAGTCTCTCTTCTGACCCATTTTGTCAAAGGAAAGAAAGTTGTCTAATAATTATGTACACCTGATATAGGGCGTTGATGTCATTAGTCCACACCCCTTCTCATTACACAGATGCACATAAGCTGATATACTTAATTAGTAGCAGGCTTTCAAGCCTATACAGCTTGTATAGGACAACATGCATAAAAAGTATGATGTGGTCAAAATACTTATTTGCCTAATAAATCTGCACACGGTGTAATTTGGTACAAAAGCTCATGGCTGAGCGCTTATCAAGGTTATATTTTTAGATTCTAATTGGTGTTTGATTAGTTGCAAAGTCAGAAGAGTTTATAGATTTCCATTTCACACATACATATATATATATATATATATATATAATATATATATATATATATATATATATATATATATATATATATATATATATATATATATATATATATATATATTTGTTAGTAGCTTGTCCACAATTGTTGAATTTGAAGGGGGTGAATTATTTTTAAATTAGTTTGTTTAGGATATATAATTTTTTTTTTTATAATTATAATTATAATTCAGCCAATCAGACTTCATTAAGTCCATGCCCCCCCCCTCCGAAGCGTTTTCGAGTGAGGCAAGGCAAGTTTATTGCAATAGCACATTTCGTACACAGGGTAAATCAAAGTGCTTTACTTTGGAAGCAAAGAATAAAAAAAGAAAGTACATTTAATAAAACCAATCATATAAAAGTCATATAAAAGCATAATGATTAAAAACTGAAAATTAAGACATAGATTAAGATAGTGAAGGCCAGAGATAAAATAGTTGTTCGAACGTTGGTGCTCAGTCGACAAAAGCACAACTAAACAGGTGAGTCTTTAGCCTGGATTTAAACGTGACTAAAGTGTTAGCACCCTTGATCTCCTCTGGAAGCTGGTTCCATCTGTGGGCCGCATGGTAACTAAAGGAGTATTTACCCTGTTTAGAATTTAGATAGATCTAGGTAGATCTAATTTATTTGATCTGAGGGATCTCAGTTCCCTGTTTGGAGTGTATTCACTGATCATGGCTGTTAGGTGTTTAGGTCCTAAGTTTTGTTTCGACTTGTATACGAGCAGGAGAACTTAAAAAAATCTATCCTGAAGGAGAGCGGCAGCCAGTGTAGAGACTTAAGAACTGGAGAAATGTGTTCTGATTTCTAGTTTTGGTTAGAATTGAGCCGCTGCATTCTGATCTGGTCTTTTGGGGAAGACCGGTGAGAAGACCGTTACAGTAGTCCAGCCTGCTGGAGATGAAAGCATGAATCAGTTTCTCTGATTCTCTGTTTTGGTCATTGCTTTGACGTGGCTATTGAAACGAAGATCAGAGTCCAGAGTCACCCCAAGCTTCCTGACCTGATTTGTAATTATTAGGCTCTTGGGAGTGAGATAAGTGTTAACCTTAACAGCCTCGCTTTTGCTTCCGATTGCAATGACTTCAATCAATCAGACACCTCGACTACACGGCCATGTCCTGCCCCTGAGGGCATGTTTTCACGCACCATTTTCCACGCCCATTTTAAGCTTCATTTTGCCAGAACCCTATGGCTGACGTCACGAACACTCTGGCCATGCTATATACAGTAAATGGTCTTCACATACGCTTTCGGTTTTGTGTTTGCTATACTAAATTCATGAATATTTTCGCGTTCATTTATTTTATTCTGTTTTTAGTGTTAATTTTAGTGTTATAAATAATTATAATTATTTATTATACGTATAATGTATATTTTAAGAAGTGAAGAATCCTATTACTTTTCTCTTGTTTTCCATGTTATTTAAATTTTTCTGTGTGGCTTGGAACGTATTAGGCATTTTAGATGAAAAACTTGCCACCCTGGAACGCATTAATTTTCTATCTCGAGGTATAACTCTATATATACTCAAAAGAGTGATTTGGAAAAATTTGCCAGTATCTCAAATGTGTAGCAATAACTCATTAATACAGGACTTTATTTACATAGTTGTTTACGTATGATTTGGACATGAGGCTACCAACCAATGAAACTGTAACATAGAGCAACAACCCAGTGATTTTACTTTTCTATTGACTAATTTGTATTTTTAGCATGGGACCGGACTGTGTACTTTAGAGGCTTTGAATTAGTTTGATAGAATCCTCCATGTGCCATTTAACCGAGTCATGTCAGTGTCAAACTGTCACTCAAGATCTAACTCATCGGTGAGACTGTTGTGACAGCGGCTGTCTTACATGGTCTTCCATCTCTTTGGCTTCTAAGCCCATGTGGGCTCCTTCATCAGGCTCTTGCTCTCCTTCTAGTTTCCTTTCTCCTCCCCCGCAGGTTGGCGGAAGCCTCCGACGTTTACTTTGTAGTGTACATCTGTTCAACATTGAGTGACACAGCTGATTAGCTTCACTCAGGTCTTAATAAGACAAGCTCAGCTCCTCGCCAAACTGGAATCAGCCTTCTCATTCTTGTCCCCAAGCCACTTCTCATCACCAAAGTCCTGACTCAGATTAGTATGTCATCCATATTCTGGAAGTCTCATTATTAGGAATGAATGTTACATGGCCTTGTCACCAGGACGGCAGAGTGTATTTGTTTTCTCTTGTTATTGTTTGTTTTTTCTCGCCATGTCGGCTTCAGCAGTTTTGTAGTTAATGATTATGTCCATCCATCCATCCATCTTCATGTCGGCTTTATTCCCTTTCGGGGTCGCCACAGCGGAATGAACCGCCAACTCACTGGCATATGTTTTACGCAGCGGATGCCCTTCCCTGCCGCAACCCATCGCTGGGAAATAATGATTATGTGTTTATGACATTTTCACCCTCCAGGTGTGTCAGAAGCGATCTCTTGCTTGCTCTTAGCTTGCTGCGTGTCTTCCATATGATCTGATTTTAGTGACGTGCAGGCTTCATACCAAAAATGGCTCACAGTCTGTTTGAAATATATGCCAGGACACCACAGGAATTTGTTGTTACTCAGTCCTTCCTGTTCAGATTTGTACATATGGGATGCCTGTTGTAGTGCATCATGAATTATGAATTTAAGACATAAATAGCTTTTTTGGTCATTGGATTGTTACAGAACAGTGCAGCGCTGTTATTATTCCACTCCACCACAGCTATGACTACATTTGCCTAATTGCACCAGGTGTTCATATGTATGTGTGAAGCAAGAACAAACTGAACTGGCAGACGGCAGACGCGTCTGTGTTTTTAAGTTTGACCGTGAATGCTGAAGCAAGTGGGTGTAAGCTTATTCCCGACGTTCTCATCACAGCAGTGAGGGGTCGAACTTTTCTGCTATCTGTCATTGTCTTCATGCCTCGTCAGTGCTCCAACTTTGTGATCCGTGTGTCCCGGCCCACCTGTTCGGTGCTCATTACTGTCAGCAGCATGGTTAATAAATATCCAGGTGGAGAGATCTTCCCATCGGCCCTGCTTCATCTCCATAATTCTCCCTCTCCTCATGCACGCACACACACACGTGCACGCCATGGATGAGCCTGACAGAGTTCATGATTACACTGTAAGCGCGGCCGTTTTTCACCCCATGTCCAAACCCTGACACAGTACTCTGTCTTACACTCACAGGAATGTAGAGAACTTAGGAATATGTAATTGGGGATGAATTTTTAACTAACATGTCAATGGCTTATTATTTGATCAAATGTTTATGGTGTTTCTATGTAAATGTATTTTTTTTATCATTTTAAACATTTCATTAAATAACAATTTATTGTGGAATGGAGTGGTGTATTGTGTTCAAGCTTGCTTGCTGTTATGTGTTCAAGTTTTGCGTTTTATTTACCAATAAATTCTGGTTTTGTTTAAAAAAAATTTATTCTCAATCATCTTAATCATCTTTTGTCTGCAGTGATAGAAATGGGTTTTTTATAAAGTGTTGGTTGAGTAGTTTATTAAAAATGTTTATTTTATTTGGAGTTTAAAGAGTTTAGGTAAAAATGAATTCAGAAGGGCTTTTTAAAGAGTAAGATTAAAAAATTTACTCCCCTGTTCTATACATCATTGCCCAAGTTACACAAGCATAATCTGTGCCTTTTTCCTTGTTTGACATGCACATTTACTGCCTTCCCCCTGACAAAAGCCATGCCATTTTCAGAAAAACATTGCAAAACCTGCTAATATGTATGTATATGAGAGATGGGCATAGAATGTTTTTTTAATCTAGATTAATCTCACTGTAATTTTGAAGTTAATGTAGATTAATGTTGATTAAAATGCCTCACTAGAATTCTGCCAAGAGCATTCAAAATATGTATCCAAATTAACAACTATATAGTATAAGTAGTTTATAAATTGATTAAGTACTTTTAGTTAATTTAAAGAGATTAAAATATGTGAGTTGTTTTCTATGATGTTGGTGCAGGAAGTGTTGTCACACACAGGACCCCAAACAGGTGTTACTAACAGCTGTGATGGATGAGACTTGCCTCATCATCAAAATTCAGAAACAAAAATGTCTTGGAAATTTGGACAAAGTGTCTGTTAAAGGTTAATGTAAATGTTCTTTAGATCCCAAAACACTTTTTATTAAGACTTGTTTGCCGAGGACAAAGCTTGCGAACGAGTCGTTGAGGCTGTTGCTGCTGAATGGAGCTATTTATCTTTTATTTTATCTGTCAATGAGACCTCAAGTAAAATCGAAAAAGTTAGAACAGATGTTGCTTTTTAAATATGTGGATTTTGACAAATACATCGTTCATTTAAGTGTTTTTTATTATATCCATACGCTGTTGGGAGCATTGCATATCAAATGTAAAGGGATCTACATTTGTATATGCTTATTTTATTAATAATGTAACGTTGTAAATGTTGGTGGTTCGCTCCCACTAGGCCCATTCTGCCGTTGTGGCCCTGGGCAAGCCACTTCACCCACATTGCCCAATATCGACGTGTGTGACTGGTGGAGGGTGTTTGGTGGTGGGCAGGAGGCCATAGGTGCAGAATGGCAGCCACGTCCTGTCAGGCTGCCCCAGGGCAGCTGAGGGCTACCAAGGTAGCTTATAACCACCGGAGTTTGAATGTGGAGTGAATGAATAATGCTCTGATAATTGTAAAGGCATTATTATTATTAGTATTATTATTGTTAATGATTCTATTTAAATTTTTTATGGGCAAAAATATTAAATTTTATGTGTCCCATAAATCTTTCACAGCAAAGCCCATGATATGCTATTATAAGTAATGAATAGAAAACAAGAGTTAATGATTTAATCATAAAAAGAATTATTAAGTATCTTAAAGCTTTGGCTCTCTAGATTAGTGAGCCAGTTCTCATGGCTCAGTACAGAAAGAGCCTGCTCAAAGGAACCATTTCAATCCTGACCAACACCACTAAAATCTAGCGCCCAACTTTGAAAATAGATTAACTGTGATATTTATCTTTTTTACTAATTTACTAATTTAGCCAACAGAACTATCTTAGGAGATGGATATGAATCAGGAGTCAACACTGGCGAGTAATCTGAAGAACAGGAAATGCAGCGGTAAGTCATCGTTTGGCTGTGCGGCAGTGAAGATCCCTGCATGTTTAAAAAATAGCTAGATCTAAATGTTAATCATATAAACAGAAACAATGTTAACTCTAATGTACTTCACATCAACACTGAAGTCCCAAAATAACATCTTGCTTTAAATGAGATTTTAAAGTTGAAAATAATCACAATAACTATACCTTACATTTAGATTTACTTTTCTAGACGCTCAAAGCAACTTTACATCTTATGGGGGGTGTCTATGAATCCACCTCCAATCTGGAACATATAACGACATGATGTGAATGCTGCTGTGCTGCACCAGAACACTCACCACAAACCAGCTAATGGGGAGCCAATCAGAAAAATGTAGCCAATCAAAATGCTGTATGTTACAGTCAAGGAATCTTGTGGAAAAATCCTTTTCGGAGCTGTTGAGGAGAGTAAAATTGCTCTTTTAACAGGTTCTATAATAAAATTCAGTGGGAATCTTTCTTTCTTTCTTTTTAATGTTTTTAGTAAGTAAAAAAAAACAACAAAAAAAAAACCCAATTGCAAATGGCTATTTGAACATGCAAATACGCTTTCCTTTGCTCAACTAGGCCATGACTACAAGGCTGAGGAAATTACACAAAGTACACAAACACTCGATTCTGAAGAAGCAATCAGACACTACAGCCTTTAACACACTACCATGAGTTTGAGCTCCAGCAATTGGTTCTGATAGCCATGTCATTATGAGATGAGGGTGTCTGGAGGTCTTTAGGAGTCAGGGATTACAGAGAGCGAGCTGGTGTGAGTACGCGTGTCACTCCAGGCCCTCTCAAAAAATCTCCCACCTTTCCACTGATTCTCATCCTGTCAAGAGTCTGGACTGGAGAGCAGCACTTGACCAGAGGATGGTGTCTTTGTGGAGAACAGCAAGGGCACTCAGAGATTGGTGCATAAATGAGATTCATTGACATTGAGAAGCTGTTTTGCGGTCTTAAGAAAAACAGATGTCAATTGTATGTTTAGTCGGATATATGATGCAGTGATTCAGGTCAAATTAAGGGTGATGTTTGCAATGATGTCATCAATAGTGCATTGTTTTGAAGACTCTCTACCTCTTTGATTGGGATAACCAATAATTTGCCTGTACTCAAAGGAAAGGGAATCATCGCCTGTCTGGAAATGTTCAAAACAAACCTATGCAAAGCTTATCATGCAGCCACACTTTAACTTGATTCCACCCGTTGCTTAATTCATCCCCCTCCCCCCGGTACACCATTTCTCCCAGCTTTCCCCACATCTGATGTCTGGATGACAAGGAAGGAGGTGCAGAACCAATCCCCAACCACGATCCAGGGGAGAGAAAGTGCTCTCCAAAGTGTACTACAAAGGCATCCCAACAGATGCTGTGAATAGCAAAGAAGCCCCTCTCCTTTGTGAAGTGCAAACAATATATGAATTAATAAGGGTGCAGGTAGATAAATAAATTATGTATATAAGGAGCTAATTAAACATGTTTATTCCTGTTATCATATGCTGCCCCCATTTCCCCTTTTCAAAGCCTTGAATCTTTAAGTGCTTGTTAAATTGGTCTCAAGGGGCAGTGTGGTGGTCAGCACCTGTCTCTGCTGAAGGCAGGTGCGTGACCAATGGCCCATGATCCTTCGCTCCGCCGAGCTCAATGAGAGAGAAGGAAGAAGGCAGGCATCACGCTGCGAGGTTAGCGTCCAGACCAGGAGCAGCTGACAGGGCTGGCCGCTCTGCTTTGATTAATGAGGGCATTTGAAAGACAATTAGCAGTAGCAGATTTACCTTCAACTGCCTTATCAATCAGAGCCCTTTAATTCATAGTAGAGCACCCCCTGTCACAGATCAGGTGTATCAGCACTGATCCTCCAACATGCGGTGAGATAAACAGAAGGAAGGGAAGATAATTTTAGTTTTTTGAACTTCCCAGACCAAACTTTTGGTTAACTTTGACCAAGTTTCTAAAATGGGATCCTTGGCTTTTGCTTTGTGAGCAGAGGAGCCAAAGATTTATTGATCAGCACAATGAAAACACTGTCTTATTAAAACAGAGAATATTTCATTGCAAGCATAAAAACTGAATTTCTGACTTGAATGTGTAAATTGTACCATCTGTGGGTAGATTTAATAAAATACAGCAAGGCTGACATTTAACAAGGTTTTAAGCCTCCTAATTATTAAGTAATGATCTCAAATTGCAGACATAAATCACGTTGGTGGAAATTACACCAAAGACTTCTGTGCAGTGTTCACTTATTCTTATTCACATTCTTATTCTGTTGAAGTCGACTAAAGCACAGGAATGATGCTTTTGCAGTTTCTGCATGAAGACGATTTTTGCGTTTTGGTTCCATAATAACCAATTGCACACCAATGTATTTACATCCATACATTCACACAGAAAACACTGTACAATAAAACATTTTAAAACATATGTAAATACAGAGTCCTCACAAGTTGATATTGCCTGATATTGTGAGTAGTGGATGAGTTTACTTAAAAATGTAATTTGGCAAATTTTAATTACATTTTTAAGTGTTAAAAACAGTTTATATTGGTTTTTGTAATTAATGATAAGTAAATAAGTGTTTTCAGACAAATAAATGATTGTCATTTTGAAACTCCCGTACGTTATTAGGTTGTGTTTATTACTCTGGAGGTTGACCCACTCATTTAGTTTCAGAGCTTAAATCATGTTGGTGATTCTGTCTGATGTGAAAAGCATCTTTTAAACCTTGGCCGATTATTTCTCCAGTGTGGGAGGCTGGGAAAATAAGCTGTCTGGAGGCAAGTACTTTGCAAAGGCCAATTGTTTGACAGCAGCTTTTAGGTTTCAGGTGCTGGAATAAAATAGTTGTGCTGCCTTCTTTAGTTACTTTAGTTCAAAACCTTTGACAGCAGGGTTGGGTTGTCAAACATCATCTGAAGACACAAACTGCAACTGAAAAAAAACTGTACTCTGCCAAAAAGTTATTTTGGTTTGTTCACACATGCAGCTTTATATTATATATATATATATATATGTATATATATATATATATATATATATATATATGTATATATATATATATATATATATATATGTATATATATAGTATATAGATGTATATATATGTTATATATGTATATATATAGTGTATCTATATAGTATATATATGTATATATGATCTATATATCTATATGTATCTTCTGTTTCTCTCTATATTTCTCTTTCTCTATCTTCCTCTATCTCTACTTCTATATCTATCTCTATTCTATTCCTCTCTCTTATCCTATCTCTCCCTTATCTCTCTTCTCCTCTCCCTCTCTCTCTCTCTTCTATCTCTCTCCCTCTCTCCTCTCTATCTCCCCTCTCTCTCTCTCTCTCTCTCTCTCTATCTTCTATATCTATCTCGCTCTCTATCTCTCTCTCTTATATATATATATATATATATATATATAGTTGGATGTGTGCATCACAGAACAATGGTAGCTTGCCCATCCATACCTAAGTAAAAAACAAAGCAATCCGTTTTCTTTTAACATCGCCATTAACCACAAAATAAAATTTTTAGATTTTACCAATACATTTTATACAATTGTATAAATAATTATGTTGATAAAACGTATTGTTTATATTTACATACGTTTTAGACTTCTGTATTGGTATTGCTTATTTCTCTTTTTGTTTTTCATACAACCTGTTTCATAAAAAAATATATAACAAAGTTCATTATATATGCATACAGTTCATTTGTGGTTGATTTTTTGAGAACATCATTTCAGTATTTAAATATTGTTCACTGTAGGGCATGAGGAACTAATTCAATAGAAGTCCTTCACTTGTAATGAAACCAATTAAAATGTTTCAAAACTGTGTAAAATTTCAAGGTGATCTTTTATATATTATTCTCCGAGTTATGACCTCCATTGGTAAGCATTATAAAAAATTTTGTACACATTAGCACATATTAACGCTTACTTATTAGTTATTCAACTCATCCCTCAATGATTTGAACTACTTCAGGAAAGATGAAGAGTCGATCCCCCTGGAGCGCTTTCTTTAAAACAGAAATGTTTTTTATAAAGCTGGAACAAGTGAGCAAAGAGGCATCTCTATCGATCTGACTCCTTGTAGATAAAGCAAGTGTGAGAGGTAAAAAGAAACAAACACATTAGCTAGACAGAACCGTTGGGAGGAAAATCAATAGGGTTGCCCCGTTCGGTCTTCTCTGGTCGGTTTCTCTGGTCTATCAAGTTTTTTCTCTGGTACTGAAGGATTTGGTTTCATGGACAGCATAATGAATAGATTATTTTAATAGGACTGGATAGATGTTCAACAGCACTATTGCAGTCCAGTCTAGTGCTGAAAGCTGTTTGAAAAGTACAGCCGATAGTTTTGAAGTGAGAAAAAAATCTTGACACTGTTCATCTGACCCTGAAAAAGAACTTGAAAATGAGTGTATTTGCCAGCTGGCATTAACAGTCAGACCTGCCTTCATAGGGACATGACATCATTAGAGAAGAGGTCAGCGAGGGAAGAGAAGGCCTTCAACATTGAAAGTGAGGGAATTACTCCCACAAAAGGTTTCTCTAGAGAAAGCTGACAATGAGAGGGGAGATCTGTTAGTCATACACCCTCGTTTGTGCTTGGACTGACATTAAGCCCACAGGCAAGGCAAGTCCTCTCCGCTTCAGCTGCACCTCACTTTGCTGTCAGGAATACGTTGGTGCCCCGAGACTTTCCATTAGCCGTTATATTTCACGGAGAATTTACCTGCTGCATGCCATAATTGGTATATAAGCCTTTCCTAACAAAATGAGTGTATCGAATATTTGCAAGGTGATCTTTAGCACAGATGACTGATGCACAAACTGTCCTTTAAGCTACATTATACCTAAATTATAATTTTTTTTACATTTGCCATTACAGTTTAATTCCATTTTGTATTCAGTGTTAATTCCTTACCAGATGTAATGACATTTGTTTTATAAATGTACGTAATCAGTTTAACATTAACAGTATAACTAACATTATGAAGTATAATTTAAAAATCTGACGTGATTTCTGTTTTAAAAGGCGTCTATTATATCACTTTAATAAGATGTAATATTAATCATATGGATTTCACCAATGCTCATTTTCAATGAAAAATGCTGTTTATATCTTTTATAATAATGTGTTAAAGGTCTTATTTTGTGGTGTGTTGTTGATCGATGCTGATTTAGGTGTGTGTTGACACATAAGTTGCCACAGCAGCTAAACTACTGTGAATTATATCACATTTGATAATAATGCTAATGTTGTGTATTACAAAATTGCAGATTGTTACATTTGATCCATTTTTCATCAACAGTTGACGTGTTGTCGACTGTTAACACTGTACTGCTTCTTATTCACAAAGCAGTCTACTACAGGCACTTTAACTTGTGTGATATAAATTTTAAATTATTATATTGGGCATTAGTAATAATGAGTATTTTTATTAGCATTTCATTAATTATATTGAATGTGTGTTAAAGGTCTCTGCCTGCCTGTGAGGGAGGTGACTGGTGGAGTAGGTGGAGTCTCCGGGCAGTGAATAGGCCCTTCCCTTGGGAGGGCATAAATTCTGGTGCATGGAGACTTTCGCCCTCTTTCCGGCTTTCCTTCCATCTCTCCTTTTACGAGTAGTTCCTTTAGCTTCTGTAGAGTTTGATTTCAGTGTTTTGTTTAAATGAGAAGTGCAAATTAAAGTTGCCGTTGTGCTGCTGTTGTGTACCCTGCCTCTGGAGTGATTTCTAAGAGAGAGAGAGTTTACACTTGATAGAAGAAACACTTGCTCATCTGTTGCTCATTCTGAGGTAGACGATGAGCACTCTTAATTTGAAACTTAAAATATCATCAAATTATCCAAGGTTTTTCCTCTCGGGACATTGGCTTGGAATTGAATGTTGATAACTGGAAATCACACACACCAGCACAAAACAAAACAGCAAACTGAGGACATGATACACATGGTATATTAATCAGTATTGCTGGGTGGGAGGGGCTACACGGCTTTATTACTAAACAATTAGTCCTAAAGTAGCATAGATTTTGAATTCAATTTATTTTTATTGTACAAAGAGGACTCGTTTGTACTCTGTGTTGTGAGTATGTACACACCATTCATACACCTACTTACTTTGAAGTACTTTGAAGTAGTAGTCATTTGTAACACTTTGCTTCTTCACATCAGTTATGATCAAACAAAAGATTTTGTGATGGTTTTTGGAGATATATCACATAGATTTACAAAGAGAACCGTAATAAATCATTGGTTATCAAACTCTATCCCACTTACTCTCCTGACACTATTTTCCTTACCTAGTAATATGGAAAAGAGTTCACTATTTTATAGTTTTTGATAGTAGTCAGTAATTGTGATTTTCCCTCACCTTGTAACTGGGCATCTGTGATGTATTTATAAGGCTGTCATTAACCCACATTTCTTAGCAGTCCTACTGCGTTTAACTTTGAGCTTTCATCACTGCTGTTTTACAAGCAGCAGTTTGCGTAGAAACCTGTGATAGGTTTTCCAGTGTTTGCTGTAACCAGCATGCTGAACAATGTATATTTGTTTCTTTTTTATAATAGATTTTTCCTCTCAAGCAAGATAGAAAATAAAAAAGATTATTTCGTTTTTTCAATAAGGTTAGCACCTTCATTATCTCCCTCTCACGTTCTTTCATAACTTTCTGGGGCCCAGTTTCTGCAAATTAGTCATCCATTGTGTATTTGGAATTCCACGAGCGTACAGCGAGTATTGAATGACAAATTGCAATAAGTCTTTGTCTCCGGTGGAGAGCAAACTAGGGACTGTAATGATATTCATTTTCAAACAGGAGACCATTCTAATGGGCAATTAAGACGATCAAGCCTGCCAAGCTATATGTGAAGAATGGAGACCCAGTGCCAGCCATTACATGTCCACCCCCTTTCCACTTCTCCCCAGCTGGATCTTTGTCTAACATGTGTGCAGTTATAATGCTGGGAACAGGAGGTGTTGAGGGGGGGACTCCAAAAGCAGAATATAATTGAACTTTCCACATTACTTCTCACTAATATGTGCTGCCACTTGGTCTCATTAGTAGAATGATGTGCTCTCCAGTTCAGGAATGAACTCTTTGCCCGAGTAATTAAAGCTCCTAAAGTTTCCAGTCCTTTGTTTAAAGAATTCGTCCTTGTGCTCTCCATGCCCCATCAGCTGCCTAATTAGCAGGGCCTTTGTGTGATTAAAAATTCTCACAGAGATTCCATTGGATATTTTCCTGTGTTAATGAGTGTTTGTGGACAGCTGGGAGCAGGCGCCGGCTCCCTCCTCACCGGACCTCCTGTGCACTGGGCCAGACCTCTGTCAGGGCCCACGAGTGAAAGCTGTCATTTCCGTAATGGGCATGGAAATTGGTCAAAACCAGCGCTGACCTCCCACAGGATCGGAAATGCTTTGAAATATAAATGAGGATGAATATTCATATTTCTCTTTTTCACCCCTAGATTCAATAAAAGTGCTGAGTATTAATATACATGTCAGTCAGATTAGGAAGCCCCTTGGAACCAGGCGCCAGCCTCAGCCCATTAATGCGCCTTGGCTTCATTTGTTATTATTCTCAGGTTCTTTCTCTACCCAAAGTTGGGGTCACCTTCTCCTCAGAGAATTGCGCACGGGAAGCTTTCCTTTTTGTACCATTTCTCCCCACTAAAAGAGAGCGAGAGATAGCAGAGAGGCTTTTAATGAAGCACACTCAGAAATAAGGAAAGTAGGGGTCAACCTCAAATGAAAGAGGGAAGAAAAGCAGTGTGTGCTCTTTTAAGAACTGGAACCTGAAGAGAGAGCATTGGGAAGACAGACTGAGACCGTTTCCTTGTATATATATTTTATTTCTCTAGCGCAGTCTTTCTCAACTGATTTGTATAAAATGTCTAGCATTCTATATTATATGTTAACCTTTGCATCTAGTTTATGGATCAAAGATCAAATTATTCACATATGTACACAATTATATTCTGATCTTTAGAGAATTATATCAATATCAATTGTTGAGTTTAAACTTTTCTGAGGTATCAAACTCTATTGCTTAGATAACAATTGTATAACGGTAGCTATAATTGGATTCACCAAAATTGTTTGACTAAACTAGTTGGTTTGAAAACAACAGGTTTGTATGGAGCTAGAAGGATCTCAAAAAGAGTTTATTCATACAATTAAGTTCAGAAATAAATAGCACAATTCAAATGTGCAAAATCAATATTCCATGTATGAATGTGAAGTGAAAATGAATATTCCACATTCAATGTATATTCCAATCAATGTTCTCTGATTTTCAAGTGAAAGCATAAAAATTCCTCTTAATTTGTACATGCGTGTATTTTACGTGAATTCGTTGGAAAGCAGGTTTACAGATTTAAATTTATTAGGTTTTTCAGCGGCTCATTATGAAATATTTGCAAAATGTTAGAAATATACTTACGCATTGCTGATTGTGCACATCTTAGGATGTGTCTTATGATTGAGCAATCTCTTGTTGACTCACCAAAAATTACAAAAAGGAAGAAGAAATATACTATGTTATATAAAAATAATGAAAAGCTCATTATGCTGATATTTGACCATCAAGAATTTTTTGATAAAGTTGTTTGTATAAAAACACAGACAAAGAGGCAGAAGTATGGCGTGGTATTAGCAAGGAATTGGGGCTCAATGGTGAGTTTCAATTTCTTGCACATTTGTTGAACATTTAGTGCCATCCATGGGCAAGGAGTGTCACTGCATCAACAGAGGTGTGAAACTAGTGAAAAGTACTTTATGCACTGTTTGAAATAATGCAGCTCAGGAGAAAGGAGTTTAATGCCTGTGTGTGTGTTTGCGTGCGTGTGTGTGCATGCGTGTGTGTTTGCGTTTTTAATAAAATTAAGCCACAACTGTTTTCTTATGTGAGTCAACAGGAACATTCACATAAACTAAAGTAAAACAAGAGAGATAATCATAGAATGTTGTCCTTAAATTGTGAAATTTGCACCTTATTGATCACCTATTGACATTAATTACCTGTAAAACTGAGAATTGTGATCAGAGACAATGCACATTTAAGTATGATATTAACTTATCATTATTTAACCCTATTTTTGTGACTGTTGCGATAGCTCACACTCTAAACACTCATGGAGCCTAGTTCAGCTCTGTGGCTGTCCTAAAAAGTTTTTGTTTTTAACTGCTTTTTGCATATTTAAATGGTTGATGCCTGTAAGTAAATGGCTGAACAGCATCTTATGTTTTAATAAGTATGAAGTTCCAATTTTTCTTCTTCTATTTTTTAGAGTGAACATGCTTTGCATCTAGCAGTCTTAGGTTATATTCAGTGAATTGTCAGAGGCATCAAAGAGAGCACTAGCAAATGGAGTTTAGGTTATAGATCTTAATTCTGTGATACAGCGTACCACTGTAAAATCTTAATCAAGTAATTGCAGCATGAAAATGTGCTCCTTCTCATTAGTAAAAAGGCATCATGAACACAATCTTCTTGTATGCGACCGAGGCAATATCTGCATACAACTGAGTGATTATCTGTGCGGCTTTGAACATCATAGGAGCTCTTTCTTAGCTTATTATATTTATCTTCTAACTGCCCAACTAATAATAGTTATGGTGGCAAGATTATGCTTGGTTCTGCTTGGTTCCATCTACTCACTCCAGATTACTTTGAAAACAGAGTTGTGTTCTTCTTGGTTATGCTCTGTGTCCACATTGGTATTTTGGAAAATACCAGCCTGATGGTACACCCTGATTTTGACACCAGATATTGAGTTCATTCATTAATCATTCAAAATCAGTTTGTTATATTTTTGTGTTATCTTAAAGCACACATAAAGACAAAGTCACAGTTGTATCCGCTGGACAGATTCTAGTATAATAACATAATATTATGAACATTGTCAAACATTGTATTCTTAGGCCCTGTCCACATGTACCTGTAATTTTTTATTTTTGTACCTGGAGTTTTTATTACCCCATTTACAAAAAAAATTCAGTTTACATGAGTAGAAAAATCTCTGTCCACACCAATCCATGTAAAACGATCAGAAATACTGTAAAGAGTGAGTCTACCCAGTAGAGGGACTCCTAAACCCTGACCAATCAGAAAGCTTCTTTCAGCTCTGAGACACATCTGTGCTTCCTGTCAATGACTGGGAAATACAGCACACACAAAGATGAGGAGAGCGTCTGTTATTAACAAAAATTCGGTCGCAGGTCTTTACCAACAACAGTTTAACTCTCAAAACTTCCTCATTTATCTGAGGCTCAAACCCTTCTTTCTGTGTCAGGTAAACAAGTCAAGCATCTGTTTCCCAAACAAATTACTTTGGCCAGTGTTTTCAAATAAACTCGGTTACAGTGAAATTGCTGCTCTGGTTACATGTGAATGCACAGCGTAACCATGTTAACAAAAGCGTGGTTACAATATAACCGAGTACGTGTGGACAGGGCCTAAAACTACATTTCGATTTTACATTTGGTCCTTTTGCTTAAAACCACAATGAGTTCCAGGATCTCTGAGCTCACACTTTTCAGTTGAGGCTGGATGAGATAAATCAATAGTGTGATAAGTACTTGACATTGGTTTGGAGAAACTGTTGAAGCAGGCGATTCTGTGGAACTTTAATTAGAGTTCCGGGGCAATAAATAGATTTTGGAAAACATCATTGTAAACATAGTGACTGTTCACAGAGCCATCAGGTGGACTCTTTCTCAAGAATCACATTCAAAAGAACAGAAAAATCAGATGATTAAACTACACGCTTACACAATCTACAACTGAAAGGATGTGTTTTGCTTTGAAATTAAATTAAACAAAGTGACAGGAAAGGATTCCTCACCTCGGTTAAATATGTTTTTCAAAGGATGTGTGATTTGTCTCAAGATAAAAGCTCTGTAGTGAAGGTTAAAGAGATTAGACTTGATTATCAAATAATGAATAATGTAGTCTTAATTGCAAGTTCAGATACCTGTCTTATTTGACACTTATCATGAGTCCACTTTGTAAATGTAGTATAATGCAGCTCCTTTTCATCAGTATTAGGTCTCTGGTTCTTCACCTTATTATAAACCCTAATGTTCATAATGAATCAGAAACTAATTCTGTCAAAGAAACATTTTGTACTCAACAGCCATCTTTGATATTTCAACTTTTTTGTGTAGTTTCCTTAAAGAGAATTTGTTCTCAATCTAATGGAAAGAAAATAACCAAACACTTTAATAATACTTTAATTCAAACATGCATAGCCATACATCTTTTAAAAAGCACTTACATTACCTACAAATCAATTAAGTACATATGTACTTAAATTTGGTGAAATTGATTATATAGAAAAACTTTACATTCTGGGCAGTAATGACCTATATATAAACTTCAAGACTTAATACGTGAGCCAAATTAGTCTCTAAAACTGTCCTGATTTCCATGAAGCGCAGGCAAACAATCGGATATTAAGCTTTATTTTTAAGGTTTTTAATTTGTGTTTTTCTGAATTCTGAAGTAATTCTAAAAAAACAACAATTCTTTAGAATACTTTTGAATTTATATTCTTTTAGTGTTCATTTTTGTTTTACCTGCATGTTGTGGGAGTACACTGTAAAATCAAATAGTGATCTTTCCCATTAAAATAGCTATTATATTATTGCTACTGCTGCTTGATTGTTAATACAAGATGTGTGCTAAAATTACAGTTGAAATCTGTTATCTGGCATAAGTGACTGTTATTTTTCACATGATTATGGTGGTTGTAAATGTAAATTAATACACATCCGTATAAAAAGAGAACGCTACACTGTTGTGTGCATTTCTACAACATATAAGAAATAAAGGAAAAACACAAAAATACAACTATAATAAAATTTGGTATTGTACAGAAAATTACTAGTTACTATTTGCCAACTTTACTGCCAGAATTTTTATCCATGCTGTACACTTAGGTAAGAGACCCTAAAGGCCAAGCACCTTGAGTGTGAAGCCTACAAATTGCCTTTGCAAAGATTGTGCATTTACATAATCCACACTGACCCCCTTGCAAAACTTGTCGTGCTTCTCTGCAAAATGGTAATTCAAAGTCAAATATAATGATATATGATGAGTTAAATATAATCTATCCTTTGTTAGTATCTGTGTTGTTTTGGGCTAGCTAGCATTTAGCATTCTCATCATGCCAATATCACTTCTACAGCAAAACTATTCATTCTCTTGATGGCAAAACAGAGCAGGCAGAGGCTTCACCATGAGCCATTCACAAACTTCACACAAATAAAAACAATGCTTAACTTAGAAAAAGACCCTACAACTATAACAAAGAGTGACAACATTTACATTTACAATTAGGCATTTAACAGACTCTTGTGTCAAAAGCAACTTACAGTAGGGGAGAGTCAATATGCAATTTTTTACACTGTCACAGTCTAATAATAATAGTAATAATAATTCATTCATCTTCATGTCGGCTTTATTCCCTTTCGGGGTCGCCACAGCGGAATGAACCGCCAACTCTCTGGCATATGTTTTACACAGCGGATGCCCTTCCCTGCCGCAACCCATCGCTGGGAAACATTCACACTTTATCACTATGAGCAATCGTTCTTATTCAATTCACTTATTCCGCATGTCTTTGGACTTGTGGGGAAACCGGAGCACCCGGAGAAAACCCACGCGATCACGGGGAGAACATGCAAATCAACCATAGCAGAAAGAAAAGAAAGAGAAGAGGAGAAAAAGGAAAAAACATTTTTTTATAGTAAGTGTTCCCTGAAGAGAAGTTTTCAGTTGCTTCTTGAAGGCTGTTAGTGTTGCTGCTTTCCTGACTGGATCAGGGAGTTTGTTCCACCAGCCAGGGACAGTGATAAGGAGTTAAAAATACAAGATAACGAAGTCAAAACTTATTTTTTGTATCATTATAATGTAGAATCTAACAGATTTTTGGGGGTTCATAAACTGTCTAAAACTTTAGGCCCAAATTTTAGGCTTGAAAAGGTCTTAAATACACTTTTCACACGAAACCCTTTTTTCTCATGTTCATCTTAAGCTCTTCTGATATGTGTTTCTGGGGTTGCCATAGCCATAGAAAACGCTTGTGAACACAAAATTCTCAAAATCTTAAAAGTGATTGTTGGGGTTGCCAGATTATAACATAAAAATTGTGGTTAGGGTTTCAAACAATGTATTTGAAGCATACTGTTTATTATGTAAACAAGTTTTGTAATTGTTTTTTATGTTATGATATATGTCTTATATTTTAATCTAAACAGTTTTAAAAAGTCTTAAGTTTGACCGTATGAAACATTTTATGCGTATTGTACAAACATCAACATTTTTGAAAGTCTGAAGTACATAAAATCTAATTTTGTTGTTCCCTATAATATTTTACATTAAATCTTAGTTTGAAGACTATCTGTATATTTTGTGGGTTTTATGGTCAGCTAACTCTCATATAATTTGAAAACAAAAATGTGAACGTGGCAGGACAGAGTGAAGTCAAGGCCATTGATGTAGCAAACAAGTGAAGAGATATGACCTCTTTTCTGCCCTGCCAGGCTTGACGCTCTGAGTGTCTTTTTTTATATTCTGAATAGATCATCACAAGGCCTAATTTGCTTGGTGAGAGGCAGGGTGAAGCAAGCCCTCCCCTCTCATTTCTTCAGGGATGACTTCTGAAGCTCTTAATAAGGCGACAAGTACGCCTTCCCGTATTGAAATACATCAAAACCACTAATCCTTGTAGATTGGAGCCACCCACTGATTCAGATTGTCATTATGTATTTCGTAAACGTTCCAGTTGGAGGTTTTTTATGTGCCTAGATAAAAGAAAGTCGAGAAAACTCAAGTAGAAGTGGGTGGAGGAGGAATGGAGCAAATGTTCTGTTCATTAGCATTCCTTGCTTTCTGCCGCGATAAAGCCGAATGGCTGACTACAGTACCGAATCATTCTCTATATGGCTGTTTTCCACCTAAGATGAAAGCCTAATTTGTGGATGTAATAATGGTCATGAAGCCATGTCATTTGATGCGGCTTGTATTTCTCAGTCCTCTGTCTTTTAATTGGGTTTAAGGAGCGTGAGAACACTCTAGACTTTGACCACTGGAACTAATTGACCAGAAGAACATCACTCTCAGTGATGCACTGCTGTGAAAACAAGGAAAAGTCCTTACTTTGTCCTGTTTGCAGGTATTAGGACATTTTAGACGCAGTTGCACATCTAAAGGAGCGGATGCCCTTTTTACAAATGTGCTGCAATGCAGTCTGGAGTCATTTTCAATCGCCTCATTGCTCTTTCACTGAAACTGATGAGTTGATTACTGATAAAGTATTATTAATTTCAATAAGCTAACTAATTAAAGTGGAGCTTTATCTAAATAAGTCAGCTTTGATAACCATAGACATGAATTTTAAGTTGAAAGTGAAGTTGATGGTTGACATTTCTTATTTAATTCCCTTCCGTTTGAGCCCCTCTAACACGATTTCTTCATTGTGCTCCATTTTACAGAATGTGCTTTCCCTATTCAATTAGCCTTTAAGCATCTACGTCCATGAAGCAATGTGGCTCTGGCATTTCTTTACCGAGATTAAGTGTATAATTAAACATAATTGAAGACATAATTGTTCCTGGCAGCAAATAATAAGGCTAAATTGTGCCTGTGAGGAGAATCAATGTAAACGCAGACGCTCCTCTGTTTGAAAAGAAGTTTGTCAATTCGGAACCCGACGAGGGCAAGTTGAGGTGGAGAAAGGCGTGTAGATTTTTGTGTGGAGAAAAGAGGCGAGGATGAAATGGACTCCTCTATGTTTCATGAACAAGGTCACTTATCATTGACCGGAAAGTCACCAAGTTCTCTTCATCAATTTAAAAAGGATTCAAAGTAGAAAAATAGTACGGTCATTTCTTTGTAAGACACCCCTGGGCTTTTTTATTATGGCTCCATTTCCCAATGTAATATTGCAATGTCTCTATAATTGTAAAAATGTAATAGACTCTAATAGAATTTCATTTTGGACCCTGAATGGTCTGTGCCATCGCTCCTCAATTTGAGTAGAATAATGATTTTTAATGTCCACACATGGCTTCCTGTGACCTTATTCAATCTTAGGCCTGATCAGGAAATATATCGATTCAATTACAGCCTGATGACAAGCCAACTGAGGAGACGTGGGGGAAAAGGTCAGAATATATTTGAAAATGTAAATCTTAACAATGTCTTTTGGGTTTGCTGGAAAAAAGCCATTATCAAATGCCATTTGGCTCTCCTCCTTTTCTCTCTTCCTGCACTGAGTGATGGGAGTCATTACTGCAGGTCCAGCGCCGAGGCTAAACTTTCTTGTTGTCTCGAGCTCTAGTAAAGTCCTTGCACAGGAGGGGTCCGTTTTATCAAGTTATGCCTTCACTCCTTTCCACTACTTGTGATATTATTTTTGTTGGTATTTGATGGCTTCCGCGTTTCCTCTTCATAAGCCCAAGGATGCAGCTCTGTGCTTGTGTGTGTGTAGTTATTGGTGTAATTTTAAAATGCACCGGAGTGCTTCAGTTCCACTCAGAGCAAATTACATGCACACCACAGCGGCTGCTAATTCTTAGTTTGGTCATTAAAAACTCATTAAAATTAAAGCGTTCATTTGCATAGCTCTGTGTGTTGCATCATAAATTATTAATTGAAAATAAATAAATGAATGCAATTTGGAGGAATAAGTGGTGGAACACATGCACCTGCGGAGCTGTTTTCACTGGTTTTTGTTGACATTGAGAAAACGCGAGTGGGGGGGGGGTAGACTGATGAATCGGATGCTCAAGGTTGTTTTTCAGACTTTTGTTTTTCGTTACGGCTTTTAGTAGCTTAACTTACAGATTACTGTTTGAAAGAGAGCTCAAGAAAAACTTCTCCCTTCTGAAAAAACAACATTAATTCGTCCGAAAATAGCTTCCTCTTACTGTACATTTTAAGGAAAACTATGGCAGTCCGTGTTCCATTCAATGCTTGATTAAGCCACATGCTCTTATGTCTCTCTGCATTATGACTTGTTTGAGATTTGTGCTGTGATATAGTCTCTTTTTCATTAGCAGCCATTGGTAATTGCAGCCCTTTTTCAAATCACTTCATTAATGAAATGAGATTGGAAAAGGTTTTGAGCTAATGGATTACAGAGGGGCTAGTGGCTCAGGCCTGTTTACCCGAGGTCACATTTCATTTGCTGCCTATGTCAAGCGACTTGCGGCAGGAGCCTCTGAGGCCGGCCAATCAATGTCTCCGTGCCCAAGCCCTCAAATGAATCCATTAGAGTTATGCGGATGCATCCTGTCTGTGTGGAGAGGGAGGAAAAAAGAGGTCTCCTGATACCTCTGATAGAAATTAGCCATGAATTAGGAGCAAGGCTGCCTCGTCTGGAAACAGGCCAGAGCGGAATTAATAGGCCGTCAGTGCCTCTTGTGTGTTAAATCCCATTTGTTAGCAGTCTTTTATGAATGTGTTTTTCTTCTCTCCTGACATTTCCAGCGACCCCCATGCGCCATACAACTTATCTACAAAAATCTTGATTTAAATGTATCCACTCGTTCTCATCTGCATGCTGCGCTTTTGTGCTTTTAAAACTAAGCATTAAAATTGTATTTAATCTTAAAAAAATGTTAGATGATTGTTTTAAATACAAAGGCTTCTGTAAAGAAATGGTCCTCAAATAAGATGGACGTATTTAATTTAGATGATATTTTTACATATATTTACGCAATTGACACTTTAAAATTAGATTACTATAATTGTATAGTCTTGCAGCATTATACTATCAGAAATACTAATTACATATATTATCAAAGTGCTGTTTTGGTAAACTGGATTTGCTTGGGTTTTTGACTGTTTCATAATGCTTAGAAATAGTTTTTAGAATTATTTTATTTTAAAAGAATATTTTTCCTTTGAAATAGTATTCTTTAGTTGGCCAGAAATATGATATGATAATGTAACAAAAATCTAAATATGAAACTAAAAAAACAAGTTCTTAGAATTGAGTTTTTCTTTATTATTTAGCAATGATTTAATCTAATACATGGACATCTATATAAAACACGGACCAGGCAAAAGAGAACAACCACAGCTCAGGGCAACAGAGCTAGAATACGGAAAGGTTCAAATGTAATCTTGCCATTGTATGCCATTATCAGCCTCATTTATATGGTTTAGCCTCTAGATGTACAAAAGGCCCTGCACATTACCTCCAAAGCACATCTCTTAAGCACCTTGATATAGTTACAGCTCTTTTACTTTATATTTTTACTACCTCTATTTCTAGAATAATACTATATTGTATTTACTTGTAACTACTTCAATTTACATATATAACCTGTGTTACTGTATTTTGCAACATTAGTGTGTCTTTTTTACCAACACTGGAGAGTACCCTTGTACCACAACAAATTCCTTGTGTGCTGCTTACTTAGCACTTAAAGTTACTTTGTTACTTAAAGCCCTGTTACTTTCATAGTGCATTAATGTTGTGCTTTTTCTTATGTAGTTATTTTACTTGTGCTATTTTATTAAATTCAAACCTACTGTTATGTTTGGTAGCATGAACAGAGCTTTCTACACATACTACAGCCCCCAGTAGGTGAAGCAGATTCCCTACTAGTTCATTTAAATGGTTTGATGAACTTATCATGTCATTTCTAAACCCATGATACCATACAACCCACAGACGTGATCCATTACTCGGTGTATCTTTGATAAAATTATAGATACCGAGAGCACATGACAGAGTGTAAAGTGCCTGAGATGCATTGAAAGTAGGTGAGCTGGATAACCCACTGATTCTTATTAACTGGAGACAGGCCACCTGAATGTCCATCATGCAGAATAAAACTCTGTTAAGATTATTTTAACAGAATACAAGGCTTGTTAACCCTGTTAGAAATGTAGTTTTAACTCTGGATTTTTTTAATAAAGCAAAATCTTGTTAGAATAGAGTTTTGATTTAAGTTTGTTATATTATCTAATTCTCTATAGCACCGTAACCTGAACTGGTTTATACATAAATCATGCATGGTGATGAAAAATAAAGGATGGAAGAAAGGAATGAAGTAAGAAAGGAAGGAAATACTAACGAGAAGGCAGCCATTATCCTTGTAACTGATCAAATGTGTAATTTTTTGTTATCAAATCTTAATACATGTCAGATAGAATCAAGCAATCAGGACAAGTTTAAGAGATGTTTGGAACATCCACTTCATTCTTGTCCACATTAAATGAGTAGGCCATTGTACTCTGTTTCTTTGAGCTGAACCCAATGAGCTAATCTTAACCCTAGATCTTTTGATATTTTCACTGTGTGAAGAGGCATGAGATAATTATTAGACATATAAGTTATACATAAAATAATGGACCTTGGCATCTGTGATTCAGAAGAGCTGTCTGGTTCCTTTTCTAATGCCCACTCATTTTGAAACTCTGCATAATTCATTGGATTGTTGCCCTTAATAAAGCCCTGAGTCGTACTGTCAGGCTTTTTCTACACTTCTGTCTTTTAGTTCATTTTGGCGGTTGGTGAGGGTAGTGTGTCCCTTAAAGACCAATTAGCAGGCTTTGTTTAGTGCATTGTAATCGTTTAATTTAATGGATCATGCTGTTTTCTCCACTCTCAGGTTGAGCACTGATGAAAGTCTGGGGAAGAAGTGAATAAAACAGAAAAAAACTGTTTAATGTATTCTGTTTCCCAGTTGAGCCTGACTAATGTGTATGCATCCATGTAACTGACCCACAGCAAAGTTAAAGTCTAAATGAACTTGATTATCAAAACCAATCTCCTTAAACCAAATCCTTAAACCCAGAGAGATAACATTGAAGTTGTTCAGAGTGAACAAAAATTTAAATTCCAAAAGTATTATCTTTTTCATAGAAATATTATTTTAAAACACATTCGGATTACATTAGGTGGGAACTTTACTGCTGTCTGGGTAAAGCCTTCCATTTGTTCACCAAAGATAGACATTCAAGGACAGTGGAACAGATTTGGATGGTATTTTGACTCTGTATGTCTTGCTGTCAAGGGTATGTGGGATTTTGTGTTTACCTCAGTTTGTTGGTGACCCAACCGTTGCCTCCTATTGTATCATCAAGATAGACAACGATTGAAGATCCCTGTAGACATGACAACTTGATATGAAATGTCATCGGTAAACATCTTTTAACACTATAACATCACTGGGTACACCAGTGCTTTTGACCATTTAAAGAATTATTATGTTAAACAGGAGTTAGTACCAACTATTGCCTAAGAAAGCTGAACGTGTTGTAACCACTTGTTGGCTGAGTCTGTGTCGAGCTGAGCTTGAACACACTGGATCGACGACACCCGATCACAAACTAGAAGGTGCTATGTGTATGAGGAGACATCCCTTTGCATACCAGTTGATGGCAGTAGTCCATGAACAGAACCCGAAAGTCTTCTGATCATAAAGCTAGTTCTCTTTTGACTTGTTTGCTTGTTAAGTTACTTCACATTCATGTCCTCCACTCGCTGTGATTTCCCCCGGCCACAACAATGGAAGCCAAACAGAGCTAACCTGAAGAAAACACCAAACCGATGCGCCTCACCATCACCTATCTCAATGAAAGCAGTAGCTAGGAGTAATTTGATTAAACAACGAGATGTACCTGTTAATAATCCCTTGTAAGACCAGTGTCAAATAGAAAGGTGCTTTTTGTTTTCGTTGATTGTTGATATTTACATTGAAAGCAAAACTCTTCCTTTTTTAGCTGGGGGTTGTGCAGCTAAAATTATTAATTGAGAAGCTCAAATAACTCTATTACAAAAAATATTGACAAAATGATGCCTCTAAAAATTCCTTTTAAAATGAATGCCCCAGTTTTTTGCTATGGTTTCTGCTGTGGCAGGGATCTTACAAAGTGGAAAGAGATTGTGGTGTTTTAATTTGAGAGCACAAGTGCTGACTAGCCCTGACTAGGGCTGGTAACAGAAGTGAGCAGGAACAATAGAAAGAACAGTAACAAAATAGAGATCAACTGAACATGACAAAATAAGCAACAAAAATGTCCAAGGCTTGTGATTATTTCAAATTGAAAAGTAAAGAGAAGCTGTTGTGTGTGCCCATTACAAAATTGAGCTAGCATATCATGGAATAGCAGCAGGAAACATCTGCTTGTGTAGTCTGATGTTACGCGTCGCTTCCTGCTACTCCACCTGCCCATTGACATTCCATAGCAGAAGTGGCTAAAGCTTGGATCATTATTGCATCAACAATGCTTTAAATCAATTTTAATTCAAGTGGGACGTTATGTTTAGATTACCATTAACTTCCCATAATAAAAGTTTTAGGACAAATTCTATTTTATTCTATTTTATTCTACTAACAAATTGTTAGTAGAATACTCAATTACTAAAATATTCGATAGCTATAGCCCTAAAAGGCAGTATAAATCTTGTTCAAAGTTAAATCTACTCTGTTGATCACAAAAACTCCTCATTTATTTGAGAACTGCTCGCTGAAAAAAAAAGTTGTGGGTTACGTCATCATCTGGACTGTTTTCTTAGATGTATACTGTATATAAGACAGCAGACATAACAACAATCTACTCTGAAGTTTTGGAATTGCCGGCCGATGATTCTATGAGTCTGTTTGATTGTGATTTCCTTCCTTCCAATCTTTATTTTACAAAAAACCTGCATCACCCATCTCCCATATATTATATGTGTTAAAATATTTAAATTTGTAGTTTACCATAAGTTGATCCTAACACATTCATGATTTTTGGAAATATTTTATTATCATCTTTTAAATTGAGATTGAGAGTTTGAAAACCATGCGTAAAAAACAACGTCTTTCTTCACTGGCCTGAATGTGAACCGGTCCATTCGAGCGAGCCCACATAAATGACCCTCTGTAATAGACTGACCTGCACATTCACATTTCCCTCCATAGTTAGCATCAACCAGGTGTAAATGTGAATACGTCCCCATACACAAGCTTACAGAGAGGCATAAATGAGGTCTTAAATGGCTCTATGCTTTGCCCTCTCTCTACAGCGCTAGAGTCACGCATCATAGTTCACAGCTAACAAAACAAGATGAAATAAAATTCTAAGCCGTCCTGGCAGTCAAGGACACCATTCCCTCACCGTAATAGCCTGTATCGTCTGGACACTCCATGTGTAGCTTTTCTTCATTGCTCTGGGCTTTTCTTCCAACAATAAGCTCTTTATCACTCAGCAACACAATTCATTTAAAGCCACCGTCAAGAAGCAATCAAACCTTAAGTAAGAGGATTCAAAGTCAATGTGTTATTGTTCAGCGAGTGCCATCGCTTCGTTTCCATAATTCACAAAAGAAAGATGCTAGTGAAGTTACACTGCGCAACATGAAAAGAAACCATTTACTGTGTTCAATTTATTTTAATGTCTTTTACATTTAATTGTTTCTATAGTTTATTAATGATAGATTGTGGCTTACGTCCCTTTTTGCTCTTGCTTCTTGTTTTTTTTTCTTGTTCTTCCTCCGGGATGATGATGTTTTGTTTATCTTTCTTGTCTCTCTTCCCTGAACACCAGTGATTTAGCAACTCTTGACATATCCATTACACAGTGGAGATTGGCTATTCTCTTTAACTCGTGTCCCCCTACCTATAGAACTGACATGCATCTTTCAGCTTTTTTCTCTAATAGTGCCTATTTGTAGGCTGAAGCTTTAGTTAAAAATGGATTCAAATTTCAGGAGTGCTCATGTACTGTTTTTGAGCTACTGTACTATTTTGTGCTATTAAATGTTTTTCAGAGTACTGTTAATGGAGCCTATCCCCTGGAGGAGTTGTATTGCGAATATAATAATAAACGTATTAGCAACTTCCTCATTAACATAGTGTATGAGTATCTGTTCGAGATGTAACTGAGAGATTTTTTTTTTTTACATTTTTTTCTCATAACAACTGATTGTTATGACTAAGATACTAAATATGATGGAAAAAAACTATTATTTCTTGGTGGACCCGGTACCAATTGATCCGCAGCCTGGGGACCAATGCTTTGAAAGACAGAAAGCAATGTTTCATTTTTATCACCTTGTTTCGTGCTTAAGGCTGTTGTGCATGACCTTTAGAGCCATCAGGCCCTATCTGACATCTCTGACGAGTATCTCCTGTAACGGTGTGCTGTTGAAATCAGAGACTTAGCGCAAGGAATTGTGCAGTTAATGGTCTGACAAACACGTCTCAAGCTTGTTCTGTCCACTCTTCCAACCTTTGAGACTGTCCTTGCTCAGCCGTTCACTCCTCCATCACAAGTGGATTAGAGCTAATGCTTCAAATGAGCCCGTCCCAGAACCAAAGGGAATTAAAGGTAATTAGCATGAAAACTAAATGTTAATAACATGTCCTTTCCACTGTTTGTAAGGCTTTACCTACATAGTTTTGACTTGAGCCTTTTTTGTCTTTGGTAATGCAGGTTCTTGTGATGCTTGTGAATAAATATGACTTCTTCATTGTTTTATTTGTACAATACTTCTGAAATGTACTTTTCAAATTTGTAATTGTAAACTTTTTACGAACATAAATACATATATGTTTGAGATTCTTCTTCCATCCATTGATGGTAGAAGCGGTGCCCCTTCTACTGTGAAACTACAACAAGAAGAGCAAGTCGTTCACATTATCTGCTCTGAAAATATTTCCTCTTAAAATTTTCCCATCATATTCTCAACCAGGATGCAGATGCTCAATACCAAACTTAAAAAATGATTGCACAAATATTGAGCTATGTTTGAATTTGTATTTGGCTAGTGTTTAATTTTTATTTTTTTTCAAAATAGACAATTGTCCTTTTTAAAACCTTTTTAAAACCTAATTTTGTTTTTTGACAAAGTTAGTCAGATAGTAGAATGAAAACAGGAACGATTGATTACAGAACATGTTTATTTTTTTATTTTAATTTGTATTTTATCCAATATTAGTATAACAATTAACAGTTTAACTCCACAGTTTCCCTGTTTTATGTTTATCCAGAAATAACATTTAATACAAAATGTAATACACAATTGAAGTCTTAGAATAGTAATATTTAAATGAAATAAACAAAAATATAATAAACTCCTGTGATGCAAAAAAAAACATTTAAATAAAATTTGCATTTATCATCTACAATCAATATAGAACTCCAAAAAATACAGTCCTATAATGATTGATTTGTTGAACGGCCAGATTTGTACACATGTAAAACTCAGTGTAAACATTAATATAAAAGTCAGTAACAAATCAAACAAGCTGAAGTGTAAATGAAAAAATATAGAAAAATAATTGTTATTGAAACTTGCTGTAACAAACCTGTGGATTGCACTTTTAAAAAAATTACTGTTTATGTTCTCGTACTTTATCTATGAAAGGTACATTTTTCTGCCTGTTCATGAGTGTGTTAATCACATGGCAGGGCAATTGTGATTTCGAATTGTGATTTTTTTGAATTTGAACGTTGCCTTTATTCATATTGCAATTTAATTACAAATGTGATTATTTGTTCAGCCCTAATTAGTTGAAAAGTAAGTATGTTCAATAGTTTATGCAATATTTCATAACAGATAGATGACAACTGTATAGAGTTTGTTTTATTGTTTAACAACAATATTTTAACTTTTTAACGTTTTTTGTGAAATTGAGAGACAAAAACATAATATGCACATTAAAACAAGTTTTGATTGTCCATATTTTAAACTGATCATAGTTTCACTCAAACATCTGGTTTGATTAAAAACTATTGTTTTACCTCTAACACAAATTAAATGTGTAAGTAAGATAAGTAAGAAGAACTTGCTTTTAAGTTGCATGACATATTGCAAAAAATATTGAACTTAGAGTTTATTTTATTTTTATTTTGTTAATTAGGAATTGTGTTTGTTTAAATATGGTTTGCAGTAAATAAATAAAAAATATTTGCAAGTTGCACATTTTATCAGTGATTTCCAAAAAAGATTTGAGGTTTGTTTTCACTTTTTCACAATAAATGGCTAAACAATTTAGCAGGTTTAGCAGGCACACTTGCTTGAATGTGATAGTGTGTTTTAGTAATTAATCCCATGTAATTAGCACTAGTGTTCCAACTCTGTTTTTTACCATTGTAATTTCCCCAGAAGCAACACACCATATTATTTATGTCTATTGTTATGAGGATGTTTCAGGGTTCCTCTCCCAACAAGCAAGAACTACTAATTACTATAATAATGATGATGATAACAGATATAGCATCATTTCAATCTCACTTTCAGTAATTGCATTGTTCCACACATTTCCCTTTCTGTCTAAATTATATTTAACCTGATCTATCCCTAGCCCTGCAAACAGGATTACTAGTACTTATCTAAAATGAAAGTGCATCTTTGACGCACTGTAATAACAGGGAGTGGAAAATCCAGTCCATCGCAATAAAGCTGAAACTAATTCATTAGAACGGCTGTCTTCGAAGAGTGTTTTTCCATTCCGCCATGCACTATGTGGCTCAAGACCACAACAGCAGACCCCTTTTCAAACCCCCTGCAGACCTTCAGTGGAACAAATAATAAAGGTAATGATGAGGGACATTTATGTGGTGTGCCATGACCCAGACTTCAGAAAAGATCACAGCCATGTGCTTCAGGTCTCTTCAAAGAGTGCTGCTAACAAATACAATCAAACTCTGAAACTTTTACTCTGGTATTTTGGAAAAGAAAGGTTGACAGGAAGCAGAGGCTGTGTTGTCCGTGTCTCCTGTTCCATAATGGAATAGAAGCACACGAGTTCTGTTTGTTCTCCAAACACAATTAACAGGTTCCTTCGTCCACATCAATACTGCTATTTGCATAGTGTATTGATCTGGGGTCCTTATAATCACAAAATGTTAAGTGGACCAATTAATTCTCAATCTGTTTGTGCCCTTGTCTGTTCGCCAAGAGCTCTGAAGGTCAGCGTGAAAATGAACTGCTCTTTGATTTCCTTGCTTTTTTAGTTAAACAATGCCATTCGCTCTGAAAAGGCCCATCATTGTTATTCCTGTTGAGTGCTTGCTGAAGTGTTTGAAATCTCGCCATCTGATGTGTCCTTTTAAACAAGGTGTTTCTTCCCTCTTCACTAATAGGCCTCTGCGTCTGCTCGTGCGCTTGGACCTTGGCTTTTTACAGTCTGAAAGCCTCAATATGTACCTCATATTGTCTAATAAGTCTGTGACAGGGCATTTCACTCTTGATTCATACCTTTAACGGCATAAGTCCAACGCCGCAATATGCTCTGTCTGGCCTTGTTTCAGCCCTATGGAACATGACCTTGCACTAACTCCTTTATTTGACTAGATCATAGTAAGAAGTTAGCAGCTGCGTCCTTTCTCTTGTTTAAGACATCTCGATCCATTTAGAGATGGAAGCTGCTGGCTGACATTCGTGAAAGTTCACTTTCATCGTATAGAAATTGAGTATTTTTATCTTTCAATGAAATTCCGTCTAAGGAAAGCTTCGGGTTAAAGATCCCTTTGCTCTCGCTGCTTGTTGATATAGAATTGCATACGGAAAGATGTCCTCCTTTGTTCACATTCTTAGTCCAGGGGTATGTGAGGTATGTTTGTGTCGCATGATGTGAAGAGAGGTGCCAATTGAATCTGCAGCTCAATGGATCTCACTTGTATCGCACCTTTGTGTGTGAGGCTGCCCGTGCATAGCCAGCTGATATAGCTGTAATGCTTTAGCAGAGTGTTGTGTCTACTCCATGTTTTGGTGAAATCACATGTCCTCACATGTCAGATACGGCTGTGGCAGTCCATTCTCCCCTTTCTCCATCAATGTGGCACTCAGCAGCTACAGCCAAGTGACAAATGAGCTCGCCTTGTGCACATGATGAATTTCAATTCACTACACCTGTGCCACCTCACCAAATGAAAGGCCTGATTGCCCACTATTGCGTATTTGAAATGCTTAATTCCTCCATTAAAAAACCTATTTACAAGAATTAGGCACAATTAGCGTTTTCAGACCCATTCTGGCTTTGTTCAGACTGTCCATTAACACTTAAAAGTGTCGGCTGCCAGCCTCAAGAAAGCCCCGTGATCTGATTCACGTTGACCCCCCACGTTGTTCGCCTGGATGGGCTCTTTTCATTTCTCCAGTGCTGATTAGAAGGAGCTGCCCTTGCGTCTCGGATTTGCCTCAATTACACATAATCAACAAAAGCAATTCAGACAGGGGTGAGAAAGAAAAAGGGGCCTAAAAGAAGAGGTCTGTTTGAGGCAGAAAGGGCAACACTGCTCTCAGACTCCAGACAAAGCCTGACTGTAAATGTGTGCAACATCATCGAGAGAGAAGGCTTCGTTTCTAATCAAAAGTTTAAAATGAATGGGAATTTGTGGAAAAGGTGAAGGAAATTGACTAAGTTTTAATGAGCTCATTTATTATCGGCTCTATAACAGGTTTTCTTTCGTACATGCTTAAAATGTATAATCAAATCCGTTTCCGTTCAGGCCATTTGTACCCATTCAGCGCCAGTCTCTCCGTGCACATATTATACTGGCTGACCCCAGTTGCTCAAAGATAGGCTCCTTTCTGCAAGTGTTGGTTGAAGTGAAGAATCCAGAAAATGTCATGGATCTTACAAGAGGGTTAGAGAGTCGAGGAGTATTATTTTGCTCTCACTTCAAGTTAATGAAATTTGAAGAAAGTCAGCAATAGCGTACTTTCATGCGCTCTCTCTCTCTCGCTCTGTTTTTTTCATAAAGGTTTAAAAGGACTCAGCATTTAAACACAGCTATCATGAAAGCATTTTCATGTATATGAAAATATTTCTTCTTTTCAGCGGTGGGAATTTGATTAAAAACAGACTGAGGTCATGAGATCAATCAGAATGCTGTACTCACAAGTAAAACATTTTTTGAACCCAAGCATGATTGGGTTCAAAAAGTTCATGAAGAAATCTTTTTATTTTATGGTTACACTGAAAAACGTCGGGTCGAAAAGCTAAAAATGAATGAATGGTGTGCCATAGTGTTGTCACACTTGGCGTTGACACTGACTCCATTGACTTGAATGGGAATACGAAATTTGATATGCGCAAACAGAAGTTCCAGCCTATGAGATTTCAGATTCTGCTCCAACGAAAGTTCCACTTGACCTGCGATACCACATCACATGACGCTACTACTAAGCACAGATTGGAGAGGTGAGAGCATGTGTTTACTGAAACCTTGTTTTAAATGTAGATTTTATGTTTTAGGGCTTCAGGTTAATGTGAAGTACATTAGAGAGAAACAAAGAGTGGAAGAGAGTTCCTTGCTGACTGCTGTTTTTCAAGTAAGAAGTGTCTCTTCTTGTTGCTTTTGATGTGAAACACACATTGCATTGTCAGTACTAGGACTGAATAGTGTAGAAGTGTTTTACAATAAATAGTTAATCCATGTATCGGGGTGACGTGTAGATCTGGTATTATTGAAAAATAATATTTCAATGGTGCCTATTATGAAATGTCAGCTTTTGGAAGGCATTTGGACATATATCTGTAAAAATATGTAAGAAAGTTGTGAACACACTCCTGTCAGAGTTACAATACATGTGGTTTTTGTAAAATCAGTCAAAGTAAAATGGCATCAAAATTACAAGCTCTTTTCAGACTGGTAGGTGATGTGTAAGTGGTTTGTGATGTAAAAGTCCCCGTCTGGATATGTTGATTGACATGCATGTATAGTCATAGCTCTTCCTTAAAAGTCTTGTTTTATCATTTGCATATTCATTGTCTGGCAGTGAAAGAATAACTGAGGAAAAGTGCTTGATTTTTGTTTTGTTTTTGCAAAATCCTTGAACAAAGATGGGGTTTATCTTTTACTTCTGACTACTTTTTGATGAAGCAGCAATCCACTATCAGGTTTACTAAATGAGTGTTGTTGAAGGATGGATCTTTTCCCAGATTTTCAGTCACTTCATAAAGTAAAGTCAAAAAGGCATAATAGGCAACCTTTAATGCAAGCCTTTGAGTTAACATGTAAATCCACCAAACTATGTATTAAGTTGGTCTATTCTTTGTGTAGCAATTTGTATACTAATTCAAATGTTTAAATATGTTGGAAAACAGCAGCTGAGGGTATAGTTTATAAATGAGCCTCACCCTTTACGAAAGTCATATTAGCATAATTGTTCTATTGATTAGGAATAACTCACTATTCCCTCATTATGATTACATTGGATTGTGTACTTCGCCTAAACAATGAATTCATTCTTATGTCATTCTTTTTGACTGGTATGATCTATGGCTTATCTATATCATCGATTTTCTACAAAGTTCATCCATCTATAGGTGAGTGGCATAAAAGTGTTTTACATAAAAAGATTGAAAAGGGGCAATGTGCTTGTAAGCAAAATGTCAGTGTTGTTGTGGAGACAAGCCTCAACAGCATCGTCCCTTGAGGAGTTTATTCTTGGCTTCAGCCATACAGTGACATTAAACCAATTAGAATAGGTGGCAAATTATAGTATGTACTTCTGTGAGTTTGTGAGTCCACTACAGCACACAGCACCCCTACATTTAGTTCCACCTTTTTCTGAAACACAGACTTGTAACAAATCTTCCTCTAAATAAATATTTTCCCTTTTGTGTGGTGGATTTTGGAAAAAGGCAGGTGTTACAATGACCTGCCCTTTGAGAACCTGTGGATATCCAGTCTAAATCAGAAACAGGTAGCTGTGAAAAAGCTAATAATGTGTTATTGGTTTAGGTCTTCTCTGTTTTTTCTATCAGTCATCCTGTACTAGGCCGGTTCTTGTGATAATGGCTAATAATGATGAAAAGAGAGAAATTGAGCGGTGTGGGATAGGGGTGGATGTCAGGCTTCATATTTCACAAATGTACTCCTGATCAGAGTGAGCAGTGTGATTGGTCAGAGTGGAGCAAAGCAAGCGCTTTCACTTTCTTTCTTGGCTTGCACACCATGTTAAACACTGGATAATGAAATCAAACATTGGTGATTAAGTAAATAACCTTCCTTTATCTGTTTTGTGTTTGGACTAGCTAAAAGTGAGCATTGTTATTACGTCATGTTGTAATATTGATCAGAGCAAAGACAGGGCTTCTACAGCAGCAGTGGTTGTATGTATGGAGTTGTTAATTTATTTGTAATGTCTTAGACATTTGGTTTTTTCTTTAATGATGGTCTTTATCCTGTTGAAAATATTGTGTCTGTTTTGCTGTACCTCCTCCATAAGAACCTTTTATTATTAAGACCATTTATTATTTTCTTGGCATTAGTAAAATTTATTTGTTTGCAGAATCTAATAATAATAATAATAATGATAATAATGAAAATATTTTTTGCTCATTTATGTGGCCACTGGGTCCTAAAAAAAATAAATAAAAAAAAATATATATATACATACGACAATGAAGAACAACCTACCAGTTCCTTCAAAAACTGTGTCCAAGTGTTCCTCAAAGAATTGTTGTTGGTTTGAAGGCAAAGGGTGCCACTGCCATATAATGATTTAAGTCTATAATGAAGATCAACCAATTATAAAGCAACAATACACAAGGTAGTTCTACTGCATGTTCTCTTTTGTTCATTCACTGCAGTTGGGTCATTGATGAAAATACATTATTAACTATTCTATTGCTAACAGCACTTTTCTCAACTTTGCACAGTACTGTTTATTGCAAAACATAATCTGCAGAACATGTGTGTTCTTTATTTAAACGTTAAGCAAGGGAAATCGAGTGTTTACTCACATAATTTCTCAAGCTTTGCTTATTTAACACTACTGATTCTTTTTCTTATAAAAGAAGAATTGCTTGTTATAGATTTAAAATACATCTCATGTAGCCTTCAAACCAAGCGATAAACAAGCAAACTCTTCTGCGTTTGTTTCTATGTCGATGATATGACATTGAGTCATACAGTTCTAGGTTGCCACAAACTGCCATGATAATTTTCTCCTCTGTTGTTGTCGTAAATGTTCCAGCTTTATAAAAATCACGTCACTGCAAGAGCAAGCCCCTGATTGGTTGCCGTGGATTCGAAGTCCGTCTAATTTAAAATTCCAACTTGCTAATTGAACGTTCACGTCCTGCGCGCCGCATGGTCTGGTCCCTTTGTGCCACAGAGTGCACTGTTGTGTCTTCACATTGACTTTGAATGTAAATAATAAGCTCTTCTTGGACCATCATGTAGGCACCATATGCACTTTTTTTCACAACATTTATACCAACACATTACTTTACAACATTTATACATAAATAAATAAATAAATGTTAGCTTTCTGTATAATGTGAATAGAAGCATAAGAGATTGCAATCTACAATAAGTAGCAAAGAAAAAGAGATTATTAGATACAAGCAACTTATGAATTCCCTCAGGTCTCTGTTTCAGCCATTTGTTCCACGTTTACATACTCAGTGAACCCAAGTAGAATTTTGATAATACTTCAGTGCTTTCTGTTTTATTCCAATTAATTAATAGCATGGTGGTGTTGCTGTTGCTCTCAGCTTGTGTTTTCACTGGGGTAATCCCAACAAGGCACCATCCTTAATGCTAACCCAATTACATCGATCCTGACATTATATCCATATTTAATAGAGCTCCAGTGTATCCCCCCTCCCCAAACTAAAGAAAAAAGCAGGAGAGATCAGAGATTAGTTTGGTGCTAATGCAAATGGTTGGATTTGTTGTGAGGGTGTTTAAATGGTTCAAAGGGAATCTGAAATGAGCGTGGTGTTGCTGTAACTTCAGGCTTACTTAAAGAAAGCCGCGGCCTTTTTAAGTGTCAACTCCTTTTGTTCTTTTTTCTTTTACGGCAAAGTTTAAAATACCCTTAAGACTGACTAACATTAGCAGCATTTCCAAACCTAAACATATTAAAAATTCTCTTTTTGATCACAACAAATATGTTTTTACTTTTCCAAAGTTTACTATGAAACGCTTTTCTCTTGAGTGTTTGACAAATTGAAAACAACAAAGACGTTAAAACAACATGGCAAGTGCACACAAATAAGTTGGCTTGAGGGAGGAGTTTACCTCTCTATGAAACCCCAGAAAGGTCTCTGGTGATTGTAGAACTTGTGCTGAGGTTCATGTTAGCATGACTTTTTCATGTTTTGGAACACAATGAAGATGTTTGAGATCAATCAAAAAGTATTGGGCATTTTCATGCCATTTTAAAACCTTCCAACTGGAGACAAAACACCATTTAACTAGTTGTGGACAACAAAAAATGCAAACTTAATAAATTGTTATGCAAGTAGATGATCATTAAAGATGATTTTTAAACCAATACATTTCATTTTCAACACATTTCAACAGTTTTTACTTAGTCAAAAGAAACAAAAATGTAAAAAAATTACTTCAAATGTAGTGAAATAAATAAATCTCTGGAAGACTCTATGAAAAAAAGAAGGCAAGACTTGTGATCTATCACTAAAGACATGGTATCGATCTCCCTCTTTTACTCCACAGTATTGATAGCGCTCTACAACACAAACTTTCCTTTGCTGTGTTTGGATGCTAACATCACATAGATGGGCAGCGAACGGTTGTCTCTGCATTGTATAATATACTGCATTGAAATGATACATTTTGTAAACAATTGAACTTTCAAATCATAAAAAAATTTATTTATTTGTTTATCTGTAATTTGCTGTAACAAATTTGACTATAATAAAGTCTGCCTGTTAACTTAACAGGTCAAAGGCTTATTTGAAAAATGTTACTTACTAAGAAAGGGTTCTTTTAATAAATTTTTTCCTCCTTGCATGTTTATCTAACTGTAAATCACTGCTATTATTTAAATATCTGATCATTTTACTTGTAAAGCATGTGAAAACAGCACAATGTGTAATTTATTGTAGGATTATTAATAAAAATATTTTTTAATAAAATGACAAATTTTAAATATAATTATTGGGGGTATGGGGGGATGATCAGTAAATAAAAAACATAGGTTTACTTTATCTTGCAATTTTGTAAAAAATAAATGTCTGTAAAATATTATTTATTAGGTTGTGGTCATTGCAGCCAAAGAGATTCTGTTCTGAATAGAAAGAAACTTCAAGTGAAAAACACATTGCTTGTATTATTTAAAAAAAAAAAATCTGTAATTACATGTCTTAGCGGCAAACAACACAGTCTTGAAATCTCACACAGTCGAGGTCAAAACTGTCTATTGCAGGGCTAAGAACAAAACAGCAGGGAAGACTTGGACTTTGTCAGTTTTTCAATAATATAAGTGGAGATATAACCTTGAAAATTCACTTCTTCTTTGTTTTCTTACTTGTTCTGTTCTGTTTTGTTGTACAAATCTATTGTGAGCTCTTCTGATGCATCTGACTTGTTCAAAACCTCTCAGAATCGTTTTTCGTGCGTGAAGTATCACTTGTTGTTTTGAGCCAGGTTTAATAACAAGCATTTATAAATTACGCCATTTACAAGGGCGACCACAGTAATCTTCCTACAAAAGATGATTCGATGCTTGATTTCAATGGAGAGTCCCTCTTCCCCCTTATTAGTAACCTGCACCTATTGTGTCTGAACTCTACCCCAACTGTGGTCAGTTCAGCCTCTTCAAACCCCACCTCCAAAGCATGAATTAAGTGCTCAAAAAGAATTGATCCATCGCAGAAATGTGTCAAATGACCTTTCGAGCACTCATTACACATGGCGAGCATCACACTGCAAGAATGTTCTTGTTCTTGGGACCTTTTGTCTGGCTCATCTTCTTTTCGCCACTCATCCTCCTCCAGGGAAATGCTAATTAATTGAAATCATTTCCATGTTTAAGGTTGTCCAAAGTCCCCCTGTACACCGTGTCAATGGGTCGATAGGTATTTGGAGCTTACAGTGCACACAGGTGATAAGAACTCAAGTCACACTGTGTTAAATGATTGCCAAAGCAGCAAGTGTGAGAAGGAGAGAGAAAAATGAATGAGATTCAAGGGCAGGGGAGTTTGTGGAGAGGGATGAGGGTGAGGAGGGGGAGGCCAGCCGTCCTCCATGGATGACATTCTGGCAGCGGGGGATGATGGTCAGCACCCGCAAAATTGAAATATTTCACGTGATTCAAGGCTGGCCACATTTCTCACTCCTTTTCCTCTCGCTCACTCGCTTTCAATTATCAAAAGGTTGTCTGAGTGACTCAGACCGTCTCCTTGAGGGAGTCCATGCATGCTTCTGGACTTACTCCTCTCAAAGACGAGGGCCACTTTCCTAAAGACGCCTTTGCAAAAAAGCCCTGTGTCTTTAAGAGGCCTGTTACACGTTGTTGATTAGTTTTGCTGAGTGGGTATGCTGAGACCAATAAATTAAATATGAATAAATTAAGAATGTACTGTAGCAGAAAATTGCTTGGAAAACAACCACCACCCCATTAAAATATGTATAGTAATGCCTTTTATGTCTGGCAACGTGGGATTAGATATCACTGTAAATGAACACGCCACCAGACCGTAGTGGAGAACTTTTCACTTTTAACAAGGATTTATAAAAAAAAATCATTTACTAAAGTGTGTTGGCTAATTAATTTGATATTCAAATGAGCTTATATATTATAATTGCAAATATCTCAAATAAGATCAGTTTGAAGAGGGAGTATCAACCAAGATTGATGACGCTAGCTTTGAGAATGCCATATGCTCAGAATGTTTCCTCGTAGTGCAGTATTTCTTCTCTCAAGGGTGGTGTATGCACCTACTGTAACAAACTTGCAGACTGGGCTCAGCCTCAAAATGAAGGGGATCAGGACATCAGCATGTGAGATGAGCTCCAACAGATAACGGTCCTATAACGCTGCTGTGACATTGTAGCCACATTAGCTCATTACTACAATGTCATGGGCAGCGCGGTGAGGATGCTGCGCATTAGGAGGAACTCGACTGCAGGTATCGGGTCTCCTAAGATGAGCCGATTAATTAAGAGAAGCACCATTAAGGTTATTGAGATGTGGCTTTCTATGAGAAGGCACTGGGTGGAACTACAGAGGGGGGATTCTAAAATCTCCTTTCCCTCTGTTCCTCTCCTTCAGATGACATTAGCACCTCCTGCACACCTGGAGACACACAGCAGGCTGTATCCTTTCTAGCTTCTGACTCCAAGATCTAAAACGAGGTTTACTCTCTTCCTCCTCCACCCCATTGCCCATCTGTCGGGCAACACTACTGCAGAGGAAGAGGAAGGCAAACACCTTGTTCCAACTGGCTGCCTGTCTAATTTTCTGTGGCTCTATAGATTGTCCAAAACAAACTCCCCCTTGCACCTCCTTTCCCGGATTTAACGCTAGCGCCGAATTTAGAGTGCACACCAGTTGTTATTTATTCAAGAAAACATTGCAGGACAAAGATCTCCCTTCAAAATAAAGATGGTCAAATAAATTTTCCAACAAACTTAAGTGTGAATACTATGGCAAAGAGCAATGCGCTGATATTGTAGGCATTTCTCCAGCCAAAGTTTTTCTCATTTTTTTTTTATCTACTACATTTTTGCTCTCTTTCCCTCTCTCCCTGAGGCCTACAGATGCACTCCTGTAATTTACTGCAGGTCACATTCCTCCAGCACAATTCAATTTGAGAAATTCTCTCTCCGTCGCTGATAGAATGAATTAAAAGTCTGGCAGAAGAAAATGAGGGCCATATGTTGAAATCCCATCCCTGCTACTGACAAGCCATTAGATGTACAGGAGGCTCTCCAAACAAGCCTTATGCAAATGCACTCCCCCACCTTTGAGAGGGTTGAGATCTTCACATAAATCAATGTTAGTTTCTCTTTTTTTGTCCACTGCTAGTTGAGAGTCCATCTACTTGTGGTACTATTGCTCAGATCAGGTTGTGGATATGATTCATTGTGTACGGGTAATAAACACTGTCATACACTATAATTATTTAATGGCTCAATCCATCAAAAGTAAGCTCGGCCAGACAGGGAGGAAACTCAATCCAGGCCTATTGTGATCCAGCACCCGCCTCCCTTGCGACAGCGTTTGCTATTTACTACAGCTCCATCCAGTGGTGTCTCTGCTCTCCGAGTGGCTGGAGTTATAAAAGACTGAGATGGAACCATCAGAGAACAAAGTTCTGCTTTACATTTGAGTTAATTCCACTTGGATTAGTCAACCGAGAGTTTATATCACATGGTTTGCGGGCAATACATCAAATTTGCCATCCTTTACTAATATGTTGGAGTATTATTTATTGGAATTATTAGTTTTAGTTGGAAACTTCTTACATACTTTTTTTAATGGTCCATGAATACCGAACTCAGTATTACTAAATTTAATAAATAAAATACTCAAAGCATAATAAGCCGATTTTCAGCTAGAAAACTGGAATTGATATGCTAGAATCTCTGTAATTAAGTGTAACCAGATTTTTTTAAATAAATGTGAAATTATACTGTTTGTCATTTTGGAGTCTTAAGTACTGATAAGTCAAAAAACCATTTAAAACTAAGCCTGCAGTGTCTGTAACTGTAACTGATTTCCAAAGAAGATGTTTGATGCTTTCGGTAGATGTAGTAGTCATTTTTGGATAAAATACAAATCAGAGATCACCAAATAAGGTCCAGAGTCCAGGACTATGCTTGATGCTGGCCTTCATTAAGCACATTTTAAAGACTATTTAGGCTGAGTTACATTTCTCTCCCTTGACCCTAAGCATTACCCCTAACCCTCCATTTTTCACATTCACGTGAAGGGTAGGGGTGTCTCAACTCTCTTTTGAACTAATGGTTAGGGCTTTACTGAAGAGATTTATACCACTTCAGCCAGTGTGGTCTGACCCGAACTTACACACTGAGGGCTTGAGAGGGATTTCCCAGCATGCAAAGTTGGATGCAGGGACAACTTAGTTTTTTTTAAGATGGCTGGTGATGCGAGGAATTTCTTGTAATTTATAAATATAAGTTTATGCATAAGTGCATAAATAGGTAAGAAATAGTAAAACCTATGAGACATAGATTTTTGTTAAACACAATATTATTAAAAGTTTAAATAAAACAGTTTTTTCATACCATAAGCAAATGCAGGTTAGAATAAGTTAATATAAAACATTTCTGGAATAATAAAGCATATATAATTATATAAATAATAGCTATTTTAATTAACAATGTGTGATTTAAGATTATTAACATTAAAGTTACAAAGTAGACTTATGAATGACGCATGTTTATTTTCACAGCTTCACGGTGGTGTCTCAGTTCATGGTTTTTAGAACTTCCCCTTAACACACTGTCAAAGTACAGGATCTAATAAAGTCTAAGTCTAACTCGGGTTGCTTGCACAAGAAATTGTATCCTCTGATCAGTCAGTCATAGAAGGAAGTAAATAAAACGGAATAAAGAAAAAGACGGCTGTTTTTAAGATTGTAAGTGTTCCTTGAAGAGAGGAGGTATTTAGTTGCTTTTTTTAAAAGCTGTTAGTGTTGCTCCTTTCCTAACTGGATCCGGGAGTGGGTTCCAAGTTCCAAATTTAAATTCCAAACATGAGTCTGAGGTACTTAATGATATGCATAAATGTATGCAATGGCAGATATAAAAGCAAGAAAATATATATTCAATAAAAAATAATTGTATTCACACTCGATGCTATTCCTCAACACTGCCTTTTAATTTGTTTTAAAACCTTGTCATAACAACAACCCCTTTCAATTGTAAAAATACATTTGTACAAACTTAACAACGCAGGTGAAAATGTGAAAGATTAAGTCACCAAACTCCCTCTGAATGCAACCATACAGTGCATTCTATATCTTTGTGTAAAATCAGAAGCCTGTTCTACAGTCTGTGTGAGTTCAGCTGAATGGTTTTAATATTGCTCAACTTGGGGGTGATTCTTTCTTCATAGTTGGAGTCACTGTACGTACAGTATACCCCACTGCTCTTCTCAAGATTAGAGACCCTGCACTTTGACTTCAATCCTGCTCTCTTCATGCTGTCCGACTACTTGGCGCCCTACTGCTCCCCATCACAGCACACAGCTAACATTACATTCTCATCAGCTCCTGGCTTATTTATTTGTGATGCAAGGCTTCTAAGCATCTGTCGTCCATCCAAACACAATGCTCACAGAAAATGAGGATGAAGTGGAAGAAAATGAACTCTGTGTTGTATTTTTAATGCATAAGAAAAACAAGAATTTATTTAATGTCGACCCGATGTGATTTGGCAACAGGCAAGCACTTAACAGAACAAACAAAAGATCTTCATAGAATAAACGAAGTAAAAATGTGCCATTCCTCAGGGGAGTTGTTACATGTGGTATTGTGGCATCTACTTTTGTATGAAAATGAGGAATACTGTGTTCTATTTGCATCTGTAATTGCATATTTAATACAGAAAACCACAGAGCTAAAGCTATTACACCCTGTTTAACATTCAATTCAATCTTCACAGTCCTTTAGAAAGAAGCATGTGTACTTTCTTTATTCTCTACTGAAATTATTCCCCATTTAAAGTATTTATTTGCACTTGAAGATTGCTTTTGTACTACAAGCAGAAAATCAACGTCATGCTTTAATGACTTGACCAGTTCCGAGTTCACAAACTGAAGCAGCAATCAATTTAAAAAGTCTAGTAATACATCTTAAAAGAGCAGGTCTGTGGTAAAGTTCACATCCATTCTGAGCATGTTCACATTGTAATAAGTACAAATAATGTGGTGAACTTTATAAAAAAAACTTATTTAAATAATAAAAAAAAAAAACACTTTGCGTGTCCAGTAAGGGTGACCTGCTGGCTTTCCTCACCTTTGGCACTGGATGCAAGCCCTCAGTCAGTCTCAGTGCTGGGGTCTAGTGCTGGTTTTACCCCTGAAGCCAAAGGCCGGAATGGAGGAGCTGTGGATGGATGTTGAGGGACGAGGGGACACGTTTTCGTGCTTGCCTGAGCTGGATGCTGCAGCGGCTGCTTCTGCTGATGAGGGTTTGAGACTGGGTCCCAAGGTGCACAAGGTCTTGCTGGAGGTTTTCGTGCTTGGCTGAGCAGGGGTTGTGTTACCTGTGTGGGACTGCAGAGATAACACACTTTAATTTGTCTCAAAGCAGAGTAGAAATGACTGGGTGGTGTTGAATATTGTACAGTTGCTTTAGAAGGATTGTCATGGCACCATCTCATGGCCATTTAGAGTACAGCAGTGTCATTTTCTGATAGTGTAAATTGGGAAAAACAGGACTTTTTTTCTAATTTCTAAGAAAATATCTAACTTTTAGATGAACTCTGATATGTGTAACAAATACAAAAGAAGCTGAATGATGTAGATGACTGACCTGTGCATGGGGTGTATTGCCAACTTTCTTCTTTATACCGTTTGAGGATGAAGATGAAAGTTTTTTCTTCAGAGGCTGAGAATGGAAAACAGCACAGTCTTAATGGTTTCACGCTTGTATAGAAAGCCAAACTCAACATGTTTTATCTAACTGTTCACAATTCATTATAACAATTCATAACAATTTATAACAAAACAGCTTGATAGTCCTAGGTAGGGTTTTTGAGGTCTGCTGTTCCATTTTTCCATCTATATACTGACGGGTTCACATAATTTAATGACTAAAGGTACACATAAATGTATAAGATATTTTATTGTAGTGAATTGCTTTTGTGAGGCCGATTTTGGAGTGTCTGCGTTAGATAAACTAATGCGCATTAAATGGATTTGGCTTGTTTTATTGAGTTAAATTACAAATGTTTCCAAATCTAGCTTCTTATCTTTGTACTCAAAGTGAAAGAACAACTTGATTTTTCTCTTTTCTAAAATAAGCACCAATTGTTTAAAGTCTAGTTTTTTACTTATAGGTACACCAAGGTAAGTTTTACCACTAATTGTCTCATTCTCAATTTGCAATTTGTCTCTCAATTTGCAACAAGTCCGGGCCAAGAACAGGAAGATCTGTTGTGCTTTTAAAGGGAATCTCAGAATGTGGTTAATCTCCTCGAAAATTATCAAAATGCATCAAGAATTGTTTTCGTAATCTCAATAAGTCTTTACAATTCAATCGTTTGAACACACGTTAAAGTTGTCTAAATTCTTAGTCATTAAAATAAAGCCCAACCACTAATAATTGACTGTGCTTAACTCACCATACTCCGACTTTGTTTTTGACACATTTTAGACATGCCACAAAAGACATTCCGCCTTATAACTCTAGTTCCACTTTTAAATAGCAGTGTGACAAAAACACAAAAAGTTGATTGCAGATAACAATGGAGAACGCTGTAGAAGAGTATTCTGAATGCTGTGTATGTGGTGGCTTCTTTTCTTCTTTGTTTATTTATGGCCAATCAGTGGCAAATGCCATCTTCTGTTCTTTGCAGTTTGAAAAAAGTATCACTTTGGTTCAATTCAGCTAGCTGTTTCAGGTATAAAAGCAAGCTTGAGAAATCCCCAATCGTGTGCTGAGTCCAGATGTATTGTTGTAAAACAGGTTGATTTAAAACGGGTTGATTTTTAAGAAATTTTAGGTATTTGTTATGGTTAATATAAAATCTGTTGTACTAACAAAAACAGTAAATCAACTTTTTACTTTTTTATTTGTCGTTGAGTGTTTGCTGCAATTGCCATCATCTGTAGCGTCCACTGAAGGTGTTGGGGTCACTGACAGCTCCTGAGATGTCCCCTGGCCTGAGCTTCTGTCCAGTGAAGAGTAAAGAGAGAGGCTGTGCACTCGCTCATTCATCTCCACACGGTCCTCATCTTCTGAAGCTTTCCGGAACTGGCGCATCATTTCCAGGACATTAGAACGAGTGACAGTAGTTGAAGTGTCCCCCTTTTAAGAGATGTTCCTTCTTAGTAGCAATGTAGTCATCAATTAAAATGAAAAAGGGCTAATTAAGTTTTTTTGTCTAAATCTACAACAGTCATGACCTAGTTTTAAAAGAGCTTTCTTACTGAAATCCAAGGGTCGTCCGACAGCTCATTGGCTGTGATACGGTGAGCTGGATCAACTTTTAACAAAGACCGTATCACATTTTTGGCTAGAAGATAGAAATTTATAAAAGTTCTTAAGTTGCTTTACTGCACTAACTATTCAATGTTATGAAAATATATTAATTTCACACCAGCTTCGCTAATTGTGTTCCATACAGGATCCGAGAAAGTGAGCTCTCCTGTCATAATCATCTCAGACAGCCTTTCCTTGGAGCTGGATTTGAAAGGAGGCTCTCCACTCAAGCTAAAAGAAGGACACACACACAAAGACTGCATGTCAGTAACCTAATGATTGTAAAATAAGAAAAACTCTAGAAGAGATCTTGTTACAGCATGTGCATGATGACCCCGATGCTCCACAGATCACACTGCTGGCTGTACTGGTGACCATTAACCACCTCAGGTGCTGAAAGGGCAAGTTCGTGTGTCAATAATGAAAGATGTTTGGGCCTGGTGTAAAGTGTGTTATCTGATGCGTGACACCACTGACAGCTTTCAGCTCCTATCTACTCCGTCTCAAATGCTATCAGCTTCACATCACTTTAATTAGGTCATCTCCTCTTCACCGCTCATTTTAATCAGCCTTTCATTCAATTTATTAACACGCCCAAAAGTAATTCATCAAGTAAATGGAACATGTGACTGCAGAGTGTGTAAGAGTAAGGGAATTACCCATGTAGATTGGCGTCCCGCAAGTGGCCTGCAGCATATTTTCACAGCCCACTCCACCCCTGTGAACGGAGAGCCCGAAATCTGTGACCTGAGATGAGAAAGTATAGGTCTTACTGTTTTATTTAAACACTTCAACTACCAATTCAACTATTTAATTTCACACTCATTTAAAATGTACAATCAGTTAATCTAGGTCAAATGTTTTTTTTTTTTGTTGCCAGAACGAAAAAAAGATGAAAAATGATGTAATAAACTATTTAAAAATCCTTTTGCTACTATACCTCTTTCGATCAATTTATTAGGTAAACCCTGCTGCTACTGGCTTAAACCCTCTTTTCTTTTTAGAACTATCCCAATAACATTTGTAATTAAATCACAACATATATAAACACTATTTTCAAATTGCAGGAACTCAAATTATGCTGTCACATGATTAACCACAGAAAGGAAACCTTAGTAAGCAGAAAAGTTTTGTAATAACATTAATAGTCAGTTCTTAGAAAGTGATTTACAAAGGTTTACTTTACTTTGTTTCTATGCCCACAAGGCTGAACGTTAAACAAATCAATCATAAATATTGTGATTGTAGTTGAGAAATGCTCATTTTAATTATATTGATTGTTACATCACAGGATTTAATAGAATTTATGTTTAGTTTATTTATATACTGTTTTATTAAGACTTCAACGTTTTAATTGTTGCAAATCTGTACAACAGAAAAAAATCTCATCACAATATCTGTTAAAAATTATCGTTTACTTCCTACAATTATTCAGCCTTAACACTTTGAGTTTTTGGGTTATGCATTAAGAGATAATTTTCTGCATAGCTTAGTTGTAACAACTGGTTATTTGACTTAAACTTGCCTTTTAACTAACTTCACGAGGGCACATTTGCCGATTTGTTTATTCTACTGAACACAGCTGAAGATCTAATATATTTAAGATACTTGCAACAAAGCTAAACTAAACAACTAAAACAAAGTTCAAAAAGCCATTGTTTTGGCATGTTCTTCAAAATATCTATAACATTTTGAACCATAAGACGAGGATTAATAATGAATGCATGCTAGAAATTTGGGGATTTGTTTAACTATATCTAGTTCAGCACAGAGGAAAAGCGGTTAGCACTGTTGCTTCACACTCAGATGGTTCCCAGCTCAACACCAACTAAGATCGCATGTTCTTAGTTTCTGAGGCTCTCCTCCATACTCTGAATTTTGAGTTATCCCTGAAAATTACTCTTTTTTTTTTTTTTTTACATTTTCAGAGTGTAACCCTAACTTTTGGCCAATTTGAGTGGGAGCTGCAGCATAAATATAATGAATAATCTAGTAAGAAGATGAAAAAATTACCACTGAATTTATTCAACTGCTGGCCTCCTTAATGCACAGGAACTCTGTCACTTCTAGATCTCAATTAAAATATTTACAGTCTTCTAAAAGCAGCTAGTTCACACACTGACTGTGTACTCCGGAGCCGTATGAATAATATATAGGAGGAGTGTATATGGTTTCATTGGTGCGTCAGGCGCAAGCAGGATTAATATCCTGGAGAAATGACCACCTTCTGCCAGATAAAAGCTTTTAATACAGTGCCAGGACAGTGCTGTCTTTGGGCCTTATTCGACTCAGATTTATAACACAGCAATGCCCTAATTCAGCCCCCTGCTCCAGGTAACAGCTTCAGCCGGATCCTGTCAACGCTGCACCATGCTGTGCCCCGGCTGCTAATTTGTCTCAGAAAGCCCCTTGAGATTTATTTTCTTTGAGAATGTGATATGATAGGAGTCAAGCAGGATGTCTAGAGTAATGAAACTGTGTTTAAAGGTTTGGGAGCGGAACATACTGGGGTAACGGAAAAACAGTGAGTTTCCAAAGTCCCGCAGTGTTTTAATGTTGTACCACATGTTTTCCCCATCATGCTCACCTTGATGTTGACCATATCATTGTCGTTGCCAAGGTGACTATTCTTCACAAGAATGTTTTCTAGTTTGAGGTCACGATGCACAATGTCTGTGAGTCAGAAAAGATGGTGCATGAGACTGATGAGTTTATTATTAGAGGATAAGTGCATGCTGAAAAGGTTTTTTTTTCTTGTCCAGTAATTCCTCTTGTTACACATTGTGCATCTTCTCAGTATGTTAAACATATGCATAAAAATGAGACTCTCCAGTCTTCTCTCAGTGTTGAAAAAACACACCTATTAATCAGCATTCAACTCCTGCACATTGTTAATGACTCATTAGCCTCGTGTAATGGTACCGCATTGCCAAGAAACATCCTAATTTAACTTCAATTGCAGAATTTGTGTGGAGAAAAATAACTGCAAGCTTCTTTTACAGACTCAATTAAAGCAGTTTTGTCTTACAGTTGTTCATTATTACCTCATTGTTAAAACAAGCCAGAGAGAGAGTCCATATAGAGAGGGACTTCATGTGGAGGAAATCAGCAGAGAAATTACTGCACAAGGACAAAATAAAGACGTATTTACACTGGTTTAGGTTTTAATTGACACTTTCCACTAGATGAGCTGTTACTGAACATGTGAAAGGATCATGAGCAGTATCTCCTCAGAGTTGTCAGAGAGAGTGTGTTGAGCTTTGTGAGCATCACCTTTTTTGTGAAGATAAACAATAGCTTCTGATAAGCTTTTGATGATGTGCCTGGTCTCCTCCTCGCTGAAGTGCTTGTTCTTCTGCAAGAGATCCTTTAGATCGCCTCCTTCACAAAGTTCCGTCACAAGGTACATCCTCTGGAGAACAGCACACAAACATGTATTTCTAATCTCTCACATCAAGCCCTTTCACACCCAGCACCACGATGCAGTATATAGCCCATTAAGGCAACATTTCCAGTGTTTACTCTAGACTTACAGGTTTGATGGGTAAGAGTGGATCATGCATTCACACAAAGTACATGCTGAAGTGTAAACAACATTAATTTGTTTAGTACAAGAGCAAGCAATAGACAACATTTAAACAACTTTTGAACAAAAAATGTTTCTTTCAAGTCACACCTTTAATTTCTTTAAATTATACCTTTGTGGTTTGTTGGAGTCTTTGGATTCATTTATGTAGCATTATAATATTTTTATCATCTAAAACATGACATTTTGGCACTTTGGATATATTCTTATAAACTATAAGTGTCATTTCCCAGTTATTTTACAGGAAAATACACTTATCAATAAAGTATCAATACTACAAATTGGTCATTAATCCATATGAAGAGATCTGCCAATGAATTTGAGGTTTTTCATACACTGACATTTCATTACACTTTCATTTTCGCATTAGATTTGAGCCATATAGGGCTTCATGGTGGCGCAGTCGGTACCCAATCACCTCACAGCAAGAAGGTTGCTGTTTCGAGCATAGGTCAGTTGGCATTTCTGTGTGAAGTTTGCATGTTCTCCCCATGATTGCGTGGGTTTACTCCCGGTGCTCTGGTTTACCTCACAAGTCCGAAGATATGCGGTATAAGTGAATTTGGTAAACAAAATTGTCCTAATTTGTAGCTAAAAATTATACCTCGCTTATACCTCCTAATATTACAGTATATGTTGCTTATCAGTTTTTTCAAGATATTGAGTTTGATTGATAAGTACCTTTGTAACTATGGTGCGGGCAAAATGCTGATCGTGTATATTGTCAGCGGCATTTGCTGTGTGTATCAGTAAATCTGTTTTAATTGAGGTTGTTAACCCAAATTGCAAGCACAATTTGTATTGTCCTTACTGAATCCTAAACCCTGGCACAGAATGGCCTCTTGAGGAAAATGTCAACTGTAGTTACCTCACCACTGAAGGGAGGCAGATGTGAACCTAGTTAGTACCTGGATGGCAGACCTTAGGGAAAAAACAGGTTGGTTTTGGAAAGTGGCGCTATTAAGGCCAGCAGTGGGTGCTCAACCTGTGGTCTCTGTGGTTCCAACCCAGTCCGGTGACAGGGACACTATTGTAAAGGAGCATCGTTCTTTGGATGAGACATCCAAGGTCCTGATTCTCTGTCATTTAAAGTTCTAGGATATTTAGTCGAAAAGAGCAAGGGTGTAACCACTCTATTCTCGGCTAAATTTGACTGCTCTTAATAACATTAAGCATTAGGGAAAATCAGATATTTCTAAAACACAAACATAAGGGATCGTAACACCCTGTATTGTAATGGACTAGCCTGTTTACCATTAGCCAGTGTATGGTGAGTGTTCTGGCACAGAATTGCAGCAGTTACTTCATGCCATTGATGTTGCAAAGTAAACCCTAAAGTGCTTTGAGTGTCTATAAAAGTGCTACTGTTCATAAATGGCATGATTTATTATTATAACTCACTTTCTTAAAGGTGCACTAAAGCAATTTTTGAAGCAATTACACATGTTTAGTTTGTATTAGCATAAAAAACAATGCTAGTTTTGAAAACAAAACAATACAAAATACAAAATATACTAGGAATGTCATAAACTGTTATCTGAAATTTACCGCTGCTGTGGAATGTTCCTAAAATATATCTTTTTATCATATAGGCTTACTGAATCATCAACCAGACGTTTTATGTTGATGGATAATCTGAAAGTAAGGTACTGTCACCTTTTTTATGTGACAGTGCCAAGTTTATAAAATAATAAGAAAACAAATCAAATGGTTGAATTATCTTCTGTTATTTTTTAAAGATGGCTTAAACTACAAATGAGTAACTGAAATTTAGACCATTCTCACCTTTGGTGTCTCAAAGACCTCCTCCAGATGTATGATGTATTCATGTTGCACTTGTTTCATGATGTTTACTTCTCTTTCCAGGTGTTTGACACCTGATGTTCCTGCCTGTATGTATACAAAAGCATTCGAGACACTTAAAGCCGTCCTTGATAACCATAGGAGAGGCTCCCCATCCATCACTTCTGTCAACAGGTGAAACATGACAGCCACACACTTACCTTCTCTTTGTTCACCTTCTTAATTGCCCACTTCCTCTGCGACTCAATGTGAGTGGCTTCACAGACAACGCCAAAACTGCCTTGACCCAATTTCTTCCCAAAGGAATAGATTTTCTGGGTATCCAAATAAAGAAGCATGCTTTAGGTGAAACCCTCCATGCACACTCATTCTCATATGGCGACAGTAAACAACCCTCCAGCTTTGACTAATGGGGACAGAATGAGGGTGGGTTTGTTTTTCAGCTTCTCTACACTTCATTAAGATGAGACCTGAATCTTTAAAGTGGAACTTAATTTTCAAGTTTGCCGGTCTCTGGAGTTTGGGTGAATATAGTATTTCTAATCAAGTTACAAATGATTAAGTTGCTGCCGCAGTTCATTCAATCTCAGGTCTAATTAACTTGATCATTATCTCTGCGCATGCAAGGCTGAGCACTGCCTGCTGCGGATTTGGCAAAGACAGCAGTCAGAAACCTCTTGAGAGGGCGAGGGCAATCAACAACATAAAGAGCTGTAATTTCCCTCCAGGTCTGACGAGGGCGCTAGCTGATTGGGGAAGGTCAGACCTGGTGCAGGAAGGTCATGGCTTATGTTTTAGATCAATTAGACACTTTTGCTGCATCCCATTCCGCTCACTATCCACACTTTTATGGGTGCGAAAAGAGAATTAGTGTGTCCTAAACCATAGTATACATAAACTATCCGAGCGTGTCCCAGACGTGTACTTTTTCCATTTAGATTCTAAAGCACAGCTCCATAGATGCTCAACCGACTGATATTACCCACAATCCACTGCACTCGGGCTAAAAGTGTTTTCTCTTGGACCCAAATAAACAAACTCTCTCAGTAGTATGACTCGTGTTTTAGGGCATCCCAGGTCGTGCATTATCTAGTCTTATACAATAACAAGAATATACAGTTTCTTTTAAAATTAGAATCTACTTTAAGGCCACAGTATAAGTATACAGATTGGGACGCAGCAATCGACATTGATTTAAAAAAACTGAAGGCTTTAATATGAGTTCCAGTGCAACATATCATTAGAAATGTTATTTGCAAACTTGTTTAGTCTACCTGTATGCTGCGTTCATCCTCGATTCGGGTATGTGACACTTTCTTCTCTGCGCTGTTCTCACGAGTCCACTGAGAAGTCATTTTCTTTTCGGCTGCAGGAACCTTTGCATTTGTCATCTAAGAGAGAAATCGATAGGGACAGTGTAAAATAAATAAACGTGGGTAATATTTCAGTAAAGCTGGATGTTAAAAAAAACTAGGATTAGGATTAGGCACTTATTTAAATAGAATGTTAAAGGTTGGTGCATCAGTCTGTGCCAAACTGTTGTAAAAAATAATAGTGATTCATAGATTTATTCATACATCTATTCATTATTAGATACATTAATACAATACATTTAAATCACTAGTAACAAAATGATCATATATGGTCACCTGCCCTCTAGAGCAGGGGTTACCAACTCCTGTCCTGGAGAGCTAGTGCCCTGTAAATTTTAGTTGCAACCCTGTCTAGTATGCATGCTGCTCTAGCTTCAGACAAGTTCAGAGGACCCTAATTAGTGGAACAGGTATTTCATGATGGCTGAATAAAAAATCCGTAAGGTGGTAGCCCTCCAGGACGGGAGGTGGTGATCCCTGCTCCATGGGATTAATTGTTCAAAAATAAATTCAAGGTCATTTACACTGATGAATTCACTAAATTGTGAGAAACTGTTATGAAACAAATTAGAAGGGTTCATTACACAGAAATAAGGAGATTTTATACACACCTTGTGTTTAAAGCCACCCTTTGCCAAAATATCGAATTAAATATTCAATTTTAATTGTTCTTTTGAAAAAGAAAACTCAGGAGTATGGACTTCATTTCTAAACAGACAAAATAAACACTTAAAGCCACAATCACCAAAAACTATAATGCAGTCTCTAAAATAACATTTTTAAGAATTCACTTAGACTATTGTTTTTTTTATTAAAATTTAGTAATGATTTTAAAAATTCTAACATAAATATCACTTTTTGTTAAAATGTGTTTCTTAGTTTTGTCCAGTTTTGTTTTTCACAGTACTTTTATTTTAACAATCAAATGACTTGTCTTTCTTATATTTTTATACAAGTATTTATGTCACCATTTTTTACTTGTTAAAATGTTATTTTATACATTTAATGCAATCATTTTGCATCATTTCATCCAAAATGTACAAAAAGCATAAAAAGTATTGATGAGATTTAAATCAACCACATAAAGCTAATCCAGATTGGTTAGCGTTTAAAACAAAGTGTGGTCTTTCACCGTAGAACCTGCTCTTTTCACAGAAGCAATGTTGAGTGTTTTATTAGTGAATGATCCCGTCCTCTCAAAAGCTTGTATATTAAACAATGACTGATAAAGTTTCAAATAAGATCTCTCATCAATCATTCAGAGCACTGTAAGTACCTGTCATTGCACAGAGTTCAAACGACTAAGCCGCAGCTCGAGTATTAGATAAACTTCACCTGTCGCTCTCCAACTCACTTGTCACTTTAAAAGCAAGTGTATAAAGCCTCCACACTAACATTAAGTACAATTTACACAGCTTAGAAACGTTCTCCAGAGCCAAATTAAATGTAAAGCAATTATGGTGTGATGAGTGGGAGCGGCGAAGTGGATCAGCCACACAGACAAGAGATGAAATATTAATGAGGAAGCAGTGTCTTTAACCTCTACTCTCTCAGCGGGACTATCAGCTCCAAACGACAGGTCCTCTCATAACAGCGCTGACCATCTAGCGGCTGTACAAAACCTTTGAGAGAAATACTGGACCCTCCTAAAACCTCTGCCAGAGTTTTCAGACAACAGAGTGTCAAATAATGGTGTTTTTACTTTCAAACTAATGCATCTCTGGGTCTGGATACATTCTGTTGGGTTGGCAACCTCTAATGGTGACATGGTGAACAGCCAGAGCGTAGAACTTACATCTATAAAGTTTTTTTTTAAACACCTATGTTTAATTCAAGTGTATCATGAATAAATTCCCATGTATAGTTCATGTCACATGCAGAACACATGCAGTGTACATGTATAAGAGTACACATATAAATATTAACAAGGTTAAAATTAAATTGTTAAATAAATTAAAAAAATAGACCACCAACGATGGAGACAATTATGTGCAAAAAAACTAAAAATGTATTTAGTCAACTGTTTTAAAAGGTTGGAAGTTTAGCCTAGATAAATGTACTATTACAGTATTATTCAACTATTCTAAAATGTTTTTTTAAACTGTTGTAAGATGTTATCATGTGAACTCATCTTTTCAAACATTTTTTGCATGTTTTAGTATTGTTCACTCATCCAAAATCATATTCAGATATTCCGGCTTGTGTGTGTAAAGAATAATTTTCTTTTTCTGGGAGCTCAAAATGACTTTATTGCCATAGCATGCCATTTGGCCATAGAACCAGCCACTAACCAATAAGATGAACCGCTAATGCGTCTAAGAGCGTACATGTTGACTGACCCAGAAGTGTAACAGTAGCAGAACCACGTTGCATAAACAATGAAAGAACGTGTGTTCGTACGTATCATTATTTTGTCAAAGCAGAGACTTCAACGCTATTTATCCAGCAAACATTGATTAGCTGAGTGCAAACACAGTTTTAGGAAAAAAATTGGCCCCTGACAAGTTTGTCTTTTTGATGTTAACTAACTTTCAGAAGGTTTCAACACACTTTTTAATAAAAAAGACCAGAGAACATGGAGTATTCACTCTTCTGAAATCTTGGACTTCACTTTCCGAATGGAAAACAATGTAAGAATGTAAACTGATTGGACTTAAAAGGTGAATCTGTATTCAATTACAGTAACACTAAAACAAAAAGGAACTAATAAATAAAATAATTGCCATCCTTAACAACAGAAGCTGAGATATGTTGAATGTTTATATTTATTTAAGGAAGAATAAGTTAATAACACTTTACTTTAAATGTTCCTAGAAAAAAACAGACCAAAGTAACTGTTTTTTTTACTCCTGATTAAATTGAACTAAACTCCTCTCCTCTTGAATTGACTATTCCTATCCGCAGCTCAATTATTCATTGACAGATGGCTTTTATGAAAAATGATAAATGCCAAAGTCTTAATGAAGCTTGGAATTGCATTACCAAGTGATAGAGTACCAAGCTTGTCTAGACACATTGCACCATTGGAGCCATTTAACCTCATAACAATAATTTACCTGAGCGCTTCACCTCTTTTTCTTTATAACAAATTCCTGTTAAACATTGGGTCTACTGGAGTATTTGATTATTTACTCATCCTACTCATATCTCTTATTGCGAAACAATTGTTAATAAATTATTCTATATGAGCATTTTTGTTAGTGGTTGTCATTAATTTTCATTTCAAATAAATATAAAAATTTTCCACTTTATCAATAGAATAGGAGTTGAAGTATGTTTTTTTAATGCTATGGCTCTCACCCCTTTTATTAATATATCGTAACAAATAAAACAACACTCTTCAGCTGAATTAGTTTATGTTAGAATAATTTAGCATGTACATCATTAAATTCCATCAAGTCTTTTGACTTTTATTTATAGGAACTATGACAGGGTCAGGAAAACACATCAGGTTGGGACTCAGATTTGCATCAAATGAAGCTCAGCTGTGCTGCATGACATGCTCCCTAACCCCTAGGCTAATAAGTGAAATTGTTGTATTTAAAAAAAAAAACTAAACAAAAGTTCATTTAAAAAGTATTTATTACTTTCATGGACTATGAGTTGACTATAAAATTCGGCTCAGCCAAAATGTACAGTTAAAATGTTAAAATGTCAACCCTAAAGTACCAAGTCCGTCCCAGTGAGTGCTTAAAAAGCGAGAATGTTCAAGCATGCTAACTTAAGCAAAACTGCATACAAACTAAAAACTGACATAGTTATGCCCCCTCATCTCTCTTACTAAAACATATAACAAGTTATAAGTTATAACAAGGTTCTTCTCAACATAATTATTACGCTCAACTTATTTCCCTCTATTTGTGGAAACACCTCAAATGATTTAGTACCCTTTTTGAAAGAACAACAAACAAATAGCTACAAAATGTTTTACCTACATAAAGTCTGTGCTTGCAGTTCATGCTGTGCTTGCAATTCATGCCCACTTGCAGGAAGTTTTGATTTCTTAAATATAATCTGTCTTAAATATAATTACCGTAAAATAAGTATAAAAGAATGAATAAAAATGGTCTGAATATCATTGGAAGAACGCAGGTGGTCAAGAATATTTTCTCATCTGTAAAAATAATTAGCTCTCCACCACCTTAGTCTTAATTACACTACGCTCGTTACTCAAACAGTCACTGCTGGGCTCGACACACTCAGGAGAGCAGCATCATCAAATGTCCTGACGACAGCACGGTTATTGTGTTAATCAGTGATGATGCATACACATCCAGGAGTCAGGGCCCTCTGCAGGAGAGGACTAATGTTACACTTACTGCGACTTGAAGTGGGTGGTACAGACCCTTTAACTGCTGCAATGTCCCACCTGGTTAAATAATTAACTGGTCTTCCTAATAGCTCACCAGGACACCAAACATTCAACAAAAGAAAAAAGAATTAGCCCCTGTACTGTACCTTCGATGCAGAGCTTAATAAAGGAAAATCTCTGTATAGCATGTTTAACGCCACATAAACACCATAAATATGCTGTCAAATGCAATAAAATAATTATTTATCAAGGAAATGTCTGGGATTTTTCTGTGAAAAATGCTGTTTGTTTTTCCTGAAATATCATGTGTACTTTGAGATGATCTAAAAAGATGGGGAGGTACATGAGATTTTAATTTCCAAGGAAAAGTGATATTACACATTCTTAGAGGCATGAATGAATACGACAGCGTTTGTTGTAAGTTAATGACTGACATTATTTATGCTGCCTAATTACATCACGCCACATATACTGTACAGGAAAAATGTGCATGATATTAAACGTGCTTTTCTGTTTTAAAACGGCAAAGTGTCTGCTTTTACAAATAATCCTAAACATTTAAAATCATGCATGTGCACAACTTACTGGAGTCTATCACAAAATGGTAATTATTCATTACGAACCTTCACTAAATATATATTTTCAAACCCCCAATCTCCCCCCTTTAAATAGTTTTGAACATTCATAAAGTAATATTTATTTTAATTTTAAAAACTAAACACTTTAAACTGATTATAGCTGTGTTCATTTTGACAAAGTCAAGATTTGTGCATTTTAATTTTTGTTTAGTTTAATGTTTATCAAGTCTATTAAAAACATAAAAAGCTACAGGCTCCCTAATGTGGCTAGTGACTGACAGTAACCGGAATAAAGATTTCTGAATGATCTGATTTAAGCAGATATGTGAATACTGTTCTATGATTGACAACCTGCCAAAAACTTGCAGATCACAGATAAACATCTTATCTGGGATGTATAATATGTGCAAAGCTAGTAAAACTTAGTAGCTCCATGTAAAATAAAAAGAATAAATTGTTAGAATAATATCTTGTGCTCTTCACTAAAATATAATCTATCAATCTAATTTGCTATGCAACAGATAGCAAAGTATATGTATTATATGTAGCAATGCATCAAACACTAGGTGATTTGACGCTTTCTGAAAATTATACATTTTAAAATTATTCTTACTTACAATATAAGAGTTTTTTTGTTTATTATTACAACAACCTAAATCAGGGGAAATGTTTCAGAATATTTGTTCAATTTCATTGTGAATGTTATATCTAATGTGATGATATCACATTAATTCTGAGAATTGAATGTGTTAAATAGATTATTTAATCAATCCATACAATCACACTTTAACATTTAACGCGCCACTAAGTTGTGCAATCATCAATCGTCCGGTAAAGCTGTGACTTAAAATACTTTCCAAGTATCTATTACAAGAATGCAAACAATCTATTAACACACATCCAAGTAAATGAATATCCTCATAAAGCACAACAGGATTCAGAGCCACGTCCAGCATTTATTATGTCCCTCTGAAACAATAATGAAGATTTGAGTTCCTTGTGAATAAAAATAAATCTACATTTCTATTCTTTACTGTAATTTTAAGGGCTTTAATAATACTTGGTATTTTATATCTAACCAATTTACTGGTAATTTACAATTTCTAAACAGCAAAACGTGTGATTTTTTTGTGTTCAATACCAAATTGTAAGGTTTTGGTTTAGTTTAGTATTTGTTGGATTCATACAGCGCTTTTCTAAGCACTCGTGTGAATTTAATAACAAAATGTTAAAAAGAACTGCATCTTGCAATGTCAGTATGTGTGGGATTAAATATAATTAATCAATGGGGAAACCATGAACTATTTGTGATTAGATTTTTTATAGATTGATACACATGGAGAGCCACATTTTTCTGCCCCCTCTGTAAATGACTGCAGCCCCTATTTGTTGAAATAAAGAGCATTACTTCATTATAAACCAGGAGTGCTCACACTTTACCCCGCAGAGAGCAAAATATACTAGTTTTTGCCAAATAAAAAAGCCTGTAAAGGCATAATGAAACACTAGACAGGTGTTCCGTAGTTTGATTAATTCCTTTTTTTTTCCCACATCAAAAAAAATCTGTGAACTGAGTATTTTATTTGGACACAAAATTGGTTTAAACTGGGGTTTTATAATAAGTTAATGATTCGTTTGAATCAACATTATATTAATACCATTATCATTTCCTTTATTAAAAAAGGGGAGGATACCTGGTGAGCCAAATTTCTGCAGTTTGGAAACCCTAGCTCTAAATGAAGTCTGTCAAACAGAGTTAATAGTTTCGCTGGGCTAGACAACACACCTGAGAAAGGGTAGATGTTTACAGGCTTTACCTGCTGCCAGGAAAATCAGTGAGAGGCTGAGCAGCTAAAAGCATGTGAAAAAGAGCCATCTGTCTCGTGTTACATAGCCGACACAAGCAGTGCCTTCCACTGGCCACTCCAGTTACAGCCTGGCATTGTCAAATCATCACAGAAGCAAGGAGACTTGAGGAAACCAGTTACAACTAATAGACTAATCTGGAGATATTAATAACTTAAGAAGCGCTCTGTGTGAAATGCTCTTTTTTAAACTGGGTTTTTAACTCTAAACATAAAGCTAAAACTTGTTGTCTTGCTACAAATGCTGCTATATCACAAAACCAAAAACTTCTTGGATTCTCAATTCATAATATTTTTAACGTATTCTTTTTCCGCAAACTTAGATTCCCATTCTATTGCAACCTTCACCCAGTGACACAAATAGCAAATGGCAAAAAGAGCGACACATGTACATGGTTCTCGCCATTCTAAATTAAGGCAATCATGGGAAAAAATATTCTTCATCAAGTTGTCTTGATTCGTTCCACTTCTACTTACAAAAAACATGAGAACCTTCATCAACAGACATAAAAATGGCTATCCCTTTAAAATTGCCGATTTGATTCTACATGATTATGACCAAACAAATCTTTAAAATACTTGAACCAGAGGTTAGCAGGGGTTTTGTCTGAAACTGACAGACAAGACTCTGGATATGAGCCTCATTTGGCTGTTGTGGGAATTACTAGAGTGTAGGCTACAGAGGAAGAGTTGTTCCAAGAGTCGAGTGAGAATTATCTTTATAAGCACAACTCATACCTAAGGTCTGGAAGAATGTATTTGAATTAACTCACAAAAGCATAGATTTCTTTAAAAAAAACACACACACACGTCACAAAACCTGACACAATTAGCATCCGATATCTTCTGTAGCTTTTAAACAATAATTATGTAAACCTTAAATAATTAAATTTAAAATGAACTGTTCCAGCTGAGGAAAATTATCTTCAATATGTATGCGTCAAAAAAGCAATGATTTATCTACTTCACATTTGGATGTGTCCTTCATTCTTTTATTTTGAATAATCAAGAAGTCTTCTTTGTAGCTTTACCAAAGAGATTATAACATAACTCAGAGTTTAACTGTGTCTTAACTTTAAAAAAATGTAATAACAAAAGTAATTTATTTGTAAACATATTAATACAAAATAGGTACATATTTAAAACACAGCAGTGTGCTTATGTAATGACAGTAGCGACATTATTTTATTTAAGATTTTGTGAGAAACGGGTTGGTTAGAAATGTTTAGTTAAATGAAAATTGTAATGCGGCAAGTTGCCATGGCAACACAGACCGCTTGGCTAACTTGCGCTTCCTCATTAGTAAAAGACTTATTACAGCAGCACGTTTTGAAGATATATACTTACCTTTAATCTGTGTCATTTGTTCACGAATTTGTTATCCTTTTGTTAGCCTCTTGTAGAGCATTGAAATTCGTGCTGCAAGAGAATTTCATGTGTGATTCCTGAGGCTGTCCAAACTTTCCTCCCTCGGGAGGGAGGAAGAACTACAGTGTGGCGTGAGGGACATTTGAAGCACGCGCCATCTGCTCTGCATGCTTTTTGAGAAAAGCAGGTCAGTCCAATGAGGGGGGGGGGGGGGATACTTACTGAATATATTGTTATGAGGATGACTTTCTTCATGTATTTAATTTTTTTTACGAAAATGACTTTCTTCTTTTAAAATGTTTTTTTTATTTATTTATTTTGTTTTAATAAGAAGCGGTATACTGTTGTTCCTTGTGTTAGCTTATTACTTTTATATAGCATTAGCATGTTAGCATAAAATATTAATACATCATTTAAGCTTTTATTATACTTCCCAGGAACATTTAATCTTATATTTGTGTGACTTACATCATTTGGTTGGTCTATTTTAGCCCAACATTTATCAATATATTAATTTCTTTGTTGTCTCAGTGCAACATTTGCAATTTCCTCAGAATTTGAAGTTTGATTTTGATTTCTTGCAAATGTTTTTTTGTCGTTCCTTTTTTTGTGAAGAGGGTTCTTGTATTGTACTCGAACTCTGTTTTATTGTTTTTGCCTGTTCTTTTGTCTCCATCTAGTGGAGTGTGGCATTTTTTTGTTACACATAACTTCAACTTATACATCCCTTTTAGAGCATCAATGGAACTATTGACCAAACACACCTTTTAGCTTTATTTATTACATTGTGATCATAAAATAGGTATTTTTGTATTATATAGGGTCTAATATATTAATATTTTGCAGCTGGAAGGGCATCCGCTGCGTAAAACATATGCCAGAGAGTTGGCGGTTCATACCGCTGTGGCGACCTCGAAAGGGAAGAAAGCCGACATGAAGATGAATGAATATTAATATTTCACATTGATGAATAAAGCATTTCCAATGGGTGCAAAGGTTAACTACATAATGAGACTAAAGGGATGCTTTTAGTTTACATAAAACAACTTTTTTTGTTTTCACTTTTGGTGTCTGATAATGGAAGCATAGGAGTAGTGAAATGTAGTATTCAATATGACGATGTAATATTGCTTAGCTATATTGCAAATTGCAATTCAAAATGCATTTCGTTACTTCTACACTTTCGTAGATTCTGAATCCTCATTAGCCCATGTCATGGCATGTTAATCATTCTTGTATAGTAGGTTGAGCTCATAACTTGTTGTTACTTGTGACACCGTTTCCACTCTACACGTACATGAGGCTTTTGGGTAATAATATACGGATTAAAGGATTGTTTTAGGGATGCACCGATATCTGAATTGGGTGTCTGCCTAATTCTGTGTTTGAGTAACTTTGCCGCCTAATGTAAAGTGGGAAAGCAAAATTAGAAATAAATGTTCTCATAAACTAATTTGTTTAAAAAACATTTTTTTATTTACAATATATATATATATATATATATATATATATATATATATATATATATATATATATATATATATATATATATATATACAGTAGAAAAAGGTTGATTGTTTTTTTATTTTATTGAATGTTTATTTTTGTATTGCTCAATTTCTAACAAACAAAATGAGCTGTGGTTATGTGATTGACAGCTACACTGAACCAATCACTGTACTGCACTGGCTGTCTGCTGCCATCACAGCGTCAGAAGAGAATTTATGCTGTCAATGATCATACTAAATAAAATTTTTCTAAAATACTTGTTGGCTTTGAAAATTAGTTGTTCTGCTTTAAACTGTTCTAACTGACCTAAGGTTTCTGAGCTCATTATTAGCAGGAAAAGACAACTAAGGCCAACTATGCTGCAAACTCTTGAAATGAGAAAAAATTTTTCCAGCACAAGCAACAGTATGAGTATGAATCACTGGCGGCAAAGTGCTCTTGCGCTTTCTAGAACTGCGAGATACAATTTTGGGATTTCTGTAAAGTTAAAACTACCTTTACACACATTCGGAGCAGCTGTAAGATGTTTTCTGGATTAAAACGGCACATCTGTACTTACAATCTGTACTTGATAGTAAATGCACAGCTAATGTAATGCTTATATTCATGTTTATTATAACATTCAATGTTACCCATAAAGTGTATATTCATGCACAGACGAAACAAAGCAAAAATGTTAATATAAAAATGGCAGTGTATTCATTTAAATTTAATTTTAATACATATGTTTCAAAATAAATGTAATAAACTGATCATGAATATTAACTGTACATAATGAATATTAATAATACATACACATGTATGTATGTTTAAGTATCATATGGGGGGGTGACGCTGAACTTTGCAGCCTGTCGTCCAGGAGTACTTATGGTACAGTGCGGTGACTGCTGTAGCAGTTGGTTGAAAATAATAGGTATTAATAAGGTAATGTAGGTAATAAATGCACCTGCTGCTACTTCAGAAATAATATTTCAATATATTTGTCATAAACAAAAAACTAACCTTTACATGTCATGAATAGACTCATTGAAATATTTTGCAATTTATACTATTATATTACATTTTCACAATTTTAGTTAGTTTTTTGTCAGTACTCAGCTCAAAGTAGAGATAATGTGAGGAAATGTGGTATTGGTGCATCCCAAGGCTGCTTCATTTTTTTCCTGTCAGGTTATGAAGGTAGTTTAACTTAAACTTACACAAGACAGCATTTTCACCTAAGAACTTTCTGTGCAAAACTTTTCAAAATGGCCCGCAGCACATTTAGTGGAAAAAATTACTTAGTGACTTAGTGCTTTAAAGGAAAGATAAAAAAGAAGTTGAAATGGAATTAAAAAATGAAATTAGCAATTAATACTAGGGCTGCAACTAATGACTATCCAAAAGTGTCATCTTCTCAAGCTTAATGCTAACTGTATAACTAGAAGAGCTTAAGCAAAGCAAATACCCAAAAGAATCTAGGTGTATTGCAAGCGTTTGTCATTTATGTGATAGCCGACGCTCTTGTTGTGTAGCTGTGAGAGCTAACCTTGCGAGTATCTGGAATTAAACTCTCCTCATGGCTATAAAGTGCAGCCCTTTTGACAAAACTGAGATTCAATCCATATAAACTGTGCATGCCGACTAATCAATAACGAGAAACAGGCCCTCAAATGTACAAATATGTTTGACAATTTTGACTAATTCAGGACAAGACTGTCAACATGAACCAGATTCTGTGCTTAATGCTGTCAAAGATTATTTTACATTGAATAGAATTTTTCCATGATGTCAAACTATTTTCACTGAAGCATCAGAACCAATACAGAACCTCTTTTTACTGTGTACTTGTGCAAATGCCATCTTACACTTTAAAGCATTCCTTTGTTTATAAAGGTAACACAGTTCCAAGGTTTAGTTTTACAAGGATAATTCTCCAATCTAGATTCTGGAGACAGACTCGTGTTCCAACTCTGAGCTTGTTTGTCCAGCACTCAAACGGACTTCCTCCTCTTGCCAAAGACATTGTTAATAAGCTTGGCCATGGATTTTGAGCCACTGTAGCGCCTGCGGTCGCTCCTATACTTCAGCTGTTCCATCACATGCCTGATGAGCTTCGTAAAGAGGTTGGAGATGTCCATGTAGTTCTCAGCCGCAGATACTTCCTGGAAGACGCACTTGTATTCCTGGGCCAGAGAACGGCCTTCCTCTTCACTCACTTGACGGCTGTGGCACAGGTCCTGCTTGTTACCCACTAAGCAAACAGGAACCTCCCTGTTTAAATTATATCAGATGGTGAGTTCATGAGAAAACGACTCTATAATGTGAACAGATCCAGAGTCTTTGGTGTATTTAATAGCTTAGAGTACAACAGTGCTGTGATAGAAGTGGAATTGAATGTAAAGCTTATGTTATAAATGTTCACACGCATGTTTTATTTCAAGCCATGGCAACGGCAAACCATACACACGTTCGAATCAATTTAAATTTTAAGAATCAGCAAGAAATAGGATATTGAGAAACTCAATTTGAGCTGGAAAAACGATGAAAGGAGTTACTCTAAGGACCACTTTATGCTACTTTTAAGCCACTTCTGAAGCCATTTTGCAGATATTGTTGGATTTTGACCACTATATCTGATCTCATTGCCAATTTCAGGAGATTAATTAAGTCCAGATGTGCAGTTACATGCTCTCTTATTGTTGTTTCAAAGAACTTTTCAAATGACAAATAACCAGTGAGCACAAACATGCAGACATTAAAAGGCAATCACTTCAATGGTTTGTTAATGAATGTACCTTGTGTAATAACTATGCATTCCAGTAATCTTTATAATTTCATACGACCCAGTTGGTATTTTACAGATGTGCTATGAGCCAAACAGGAAGCCTCCACTCTGTCCTGCAAATGTTTCTTATTAATTCATTAAAGCTCCGTACTCCTATTCCCGTAAGCATCAGTCAAAGGTCGAAAGGTCATCGGAAGGACTCTGACTCACCCTTTAGATGTCTCCTGACGACTCTCTTTGATCTGTGCCAGGATGTTTTTGGCATTTAGGAAGGATGTACGGTCACTGATGGTATAAACCACCACAAAGCCATCAGCCCAATCCACCGGCTCCTCCAGGATACATCTCCTTTCTCCACTCTGCCATGAGGTAGGGACACACAGACAGTCAAAATAGTCCGCTCATAGCTCACGTTCACATATAGTAAAGTCTGGTGAAAAGGAAAAGTGGACCATGTTGTTTTTAGTTGTCAACCAAAAGTGCATGTTATGTCTACCAGCACATTTAGTTACAGGTTAGAGGAGTACCCATCCCATGACTCTGGTTTTAGAAATCAAAGTACAACAACAACTGGAGTAAAAGGTCCCAGATGCTGCAGCTGTAAGCCACGCAGCTCAGTTTTCAAAGGAGTTACACTGTATTCTCCGCTTCAGGGAAAAATCATAAATCCTATCAGAACACAACATACATTTCCTATAAGATGTAGATATGCTGCCCTATGGCAATGTTTGTATGAATGCTAGCCATATGCTGAGAGGAGCTGTTATGAAGGAATAAACACAGACCTGTGAGCATGGATCAAAAACTTCCAAGTTCAACTGTCTTCCATCAATGGAGAGCCTTTTATGGTATAAAGAGTCTGCAACAAACAATGGATTAAATTCTTGGTATTGCAACAAAAGTTCACATCATAAAGTTTGACCCCTGAAGTGGAGGTATTCTGTTAGATGCACATGAAAAATCAATAAAGTAGGGAATGAGAGCATGTGGAGGAGATTCACATGCAGTTGTATCAAAAGTACACAGAGTACTCGGAGCCTCAGGAATTCGTGGTATTGCTATACTGTAGAATGGAGCTATTAGAATCTAGATTACATGAAAACACTGTAGAGTACACCTAATGCTTCTACTCTACACATGCCTTTTACCCATCAAGCTACAGAAAACATTTATTTTCTAAATAGATTGAATTATTTCACATACACAACTTATGATATTCAGTTTTAGTCTTTATTTAGGACATATGGTACATACATTTCATTTAGTTATTAAAAAAAAGAAGATTGTCAGTAAAAAGGAAAACACTCTGTAGAAGAACGTACTACGTGATTAAATTAGATGTTTTAAAAAGTCACAGGATTTTATTGATTTTACATTTTAACTGTCTATGCAAATATTTAAAAATCAATACATTTACCAAAAAAAATCAGTTATGTTTAGAGAATTTCTTAATTCAATATTTGAAGGTCGTTTCATTGGGTGATAACCTTCAAGTAGTTGTGTATTAATAGTTGTGTGTACATGTAATAAATACATTTTTCACACTACTTTCTTAACCTCAGTGGCCATATGATGTTATGAGATCTGGTAGCTTCTGAAGCACCAGTCATTGGCTGATGACACATGCGCTGCTTTCTTGGGCCAATCTTGCTGTATTTTCTTGTGTACACTGGTTTCTGTTTTGGAAATGTAACAGTTTATTACTGTTAGTGTAATAGTGTGCTTTTAACAGCTCATCATATTAGATTGCTATTCATGCAATTGTCCCCATAGAAAATTACTGGCCTTCAGTGAGGGTCTTATAAATATAGATTCAAAAATCAGAACTTCAAAAATTCTTAGTTGAGTTTGGTTTCAAATGCTATTGTAAATTGAAGTTTGTTGATTCACATATAAACATAGTTGTTTTAAAAAAAGAGATTTGACCATGCGGTTAATATAAACTTAAAAATGTATACAGGTATATTGGTCATTTCAGGACATAGACTAGGTTCTTATAGGAATGTACTCACTGGAATTGGAAGCATATTCTCCTATAAACCGTTTGGTTAGGAACCTCACCAGAACTGCTGAGGACAGGAGAGAAGAAATTACTGATTAGCTGTTAGACATCGCGACTAATCAACCCAAGCTAGCCTTGATGTGATAGACTCATATGACAGCTTACAATAGAAAGAGGTCACAAGGTCAAAGTCCAAGCTCTCATCAAAGACCTGGCCACCTTGTTCCAGAGAAAACCGGTGCAATTTTTGGCATTGAAAAGTCATTTCCTCCATGCTCACAACCTGTTCTATATTATTTATTTGAGCCATGAAGTTATGCTGGCACATTGAAGTCAGGGCTTGAGTTCCCATGCATAAATATACACTCTTCAGCAGCCTCATGAAAACTGCTTTCAACCCCCTTCCCTAATATAAACCATTAGGTAGTCACAATTCGACCCGTATTTATTACAAACTCTCAAAGTATGCACCACTTGACTTTCATTTACGTCTTTTCTGTTTTCACACTGCTCGTTTGGCTCAGGACCTTGACTGAAGCCCTGCTTTTAGAGGACTTGGGTAGCATTATTGTTTCTCTACAAATATTATTTTGTACATGTATAGTCCCCGAAGGGCTAAATACTATTTTGGAACAAAATAAATATTCTCTAATCGCTCACATTTATTTTTATAGTATAACAATTACATCACCATAAACTGTTCCAATATACAAAGTCTTCATTGCTTGCTGACGACGTAAACAAACCTTCAGAAACATTACCTCTCAGTTCTTGTGGATAGTTTCAACTCAGAACACAAGGACCATGAATCAAAACACAAATTTACTTTTTCACATAAATGTTAAAAAAAACATGTTCAGTAGAGTAGAGGAACTCACCAGATTTGCCTGCTCCCTCACTGCCCAACAGGGCCAGTTTGATGTCATTCATTGTCCTAGATGATGTCTTCTGTTTGCTCCGTCTGCAAGGGGATGGACTGTCTTAAGCACAACTCTGGTGTTTACTGTGTTCAGTATAGCGGCATACTCCTCTCTTTCAGTCTCTAACTCTCTGATACACTCACATAGGCTCCTCTCTTCCTTCTCCCCTCCCACTAAACAGACTGCTGAGCTGCCACAAGGTCAACTTACCATCACTTCCACAAAGTTTGCTTGTGTTTATAAGATAATTGATATTAAGACATTGATATAATCATAAAATCCAATACATCTTGGTTGAGTTTGATCAGTAATGTCAGAAAGGAACTTCTCTACTAAATGTTACATGGTGCCAAAATGGACACCTTTATTTTTTTATCATGGGACACAATTTCACCTGTAGAGAGAAAGTTTTCTCCTTGGCTCTGTAACCAGTTCTTTTAAAGTGAATTGATCAATAGGCACTAAAATGTAAAATATAACCATAATTAACCAACTATGCCACTTTGGGCCTTTCACCCAAAGATATAGGAGAAACTATTATTACGCTGGTTTGCTCAAACCCAGTAGAATAGATCACAGTAATTGCAACAAATTTATACTTTATTTTATTGGTTCAATAAATAGATTTGTACACTAACACATTTAACAGTGACATACACATGAGCTGCAAGAAAGACCCAAGATTTGTAGCCTACACTTTCCACATACAAAAAAATAGATGAATCATTCCAAAATCATGGCAAGCGTAAACCCAGTGCTAACCATGAGTCACTTCACTTGTAAGAGGCCACCACCACCACCTCCAAGAATCTCCTGGTGTGGGGCAGGCTTTGGCCTGTAGCTCCTTAACTAACTCACTCTCACTCATGAGCGTGTTAAGAAGCAGTTTTGGTCTAGTGGATAAGGAGATTGACTTGTGATTGTAAGGTCACAGGTCTGAACCCCAGATCCACAGAGTTGAAGGTGGTGTGAGTGATGAAACATCTGCTCTCCCATCTTCAACAACCACAGCTGTGGTGCCCCTGAGCAAGGCACCAGTTTCCTGACTGGTAATCGTGAATTGGGTAAAAACAATTGTCCATAGTGAATGAGTGTGTGTGGATGTTTCCCGGTGGCTGGAAGGGCATCTGCTGCGTAAAACATATGCCAGAAGAGTTAACCGTTCATTTCGCTGTGGGGACCTCAAAAGGGACAAAGCGGACAAGAAGATGGATGGTGTCATCAAGGTGTAAGTAAACAAAGTAATCAATCAATAATTTCACGCAGTGCTTCAGAATTTAGTTAATAGCTTTCTGTAGTTAAAAACAGCATTAGGAGGAGTTGCTTGTGGCAACTGAAGATGTGTTTATAGGCCTTAAGAACGATTCTGTATTCAAGTCAGTGATTTGAAACTCATCAAACATGATGGCATATAGTTTATTAGCCTTTCATTATGATCTTTCACTTATAACACACTCACTTTACAAACCTACTCAACTACTTTTTTCCCTTGGTTAAGTGCAAGTCAGTTTAGAACTTTTCCAAATGCCTTTTTTCCTGAAATATTCTTTGTTTTCTCTTACAGTTGAATTAAACCCTTTAAGAAATTAAAGGAATAATAACTTTTTTTTTGTTGGTGAACATCCTGGGGTAAATAGTTCTTTCTCACATTATAGCTGTCTTGCTTTAAGTTCTGTAATGCGTTCACTGCCATGTCCAGCCTAACCAAGCCATTTCTGAAGGCAGAGATCAATTTTTAAAGTGTAGATCAGCAATCAATTTTCCCTCTTTCCAGACCAGTTTCAAAAATTGAAAGACGTTCAACCATCCAAACTTCAATTTCATGGGCTGCTACTCTGGTCAGGGAGTCATTTTTCCAGGGCAGACTTCTCATCCTTCTGTTGAGTTCACCAGTGTTATAACCAGCCATTATCGTCCTGTTACTTTCATTTGTATTTTTTTCTCAACTGAGGACTCGCAGACCGTTTAGAAATACAGAATTTGCCAAGCACAAAATGTCTGACATATCGATCTTCATGACTGATCAAATCACGTTAGATCTCATGAAGTTGTATTAAAGTACGAGCTGAAGAATTACTTAGGAAAAAGTGAGGTCATAACCAAACATAAAAAAACTTGTTTACAAAGGCCCCTGCCAAGCACAAGTATTCTTTAGAAATGGAACAATGAAACACAATATGAACGAAATGAAAGAATCAATATTATTGAAACCCTAATTTAGGACATAAATGTGTGCACTAATGTCATGTAGACAACTTAACATTTGTTAAATTACTTCAAATGCAAGTCAAGCATCAGGAACAAAACAGAAAACTAAATGCATTTGCATGTATGGAGCAGGCTTTAAACAAAATGAGCACAAAAAAATGCACACCTGTCCAACAAGGTAAACAATAAGAAAAACAGAAACTGACTTGAAGCTTCATCAAAACAATATCTATATCTTTGGCAACATTATCATAAACAACATATTTGGTGTCAAATGTAGATAAAAGGGCAAAAAAGGTGAAAGAGCGAGATGAAATCATGACCTCTTTTTGGGGCTGTACTAAATGAGTGCTCTGAGCTGAAGGGGAAAATGAGGCCGTTTGTATCCCAAGAGAAGGAAAAAAAAGAGGGATGTGAAAGATCCTAGTTGAGTTATTACATCATGTGATAGGCCTCGTCTTGTGAGGCTCTGCACTTATCCTCATCTTTCAATCAGGGGGGTAGCCCTGAAGCTATCGGGGAATTCTCCAAACCCTGAACAGGCACTGATCAGATTTTAGACTCATCAGGAAATCATCAGTTAAGATGAGGCAGGAAGTGTGTGCTGCGTTAAAGAAGTACTATATATTCTCAGCAGAATTCAGTTTGATGTCTTCAGAGAAAGATAAATCTCCATTTGAAAATAAAAAATATTGGAAACCTAAATAGAAGTTGTATTAAGAACTTGTACAAATTCAATCTATTGTAATATTAATTTAGCAATGTTTTATTATTAAGTTTCTAAAGAAGCATGTGCAGATAATTAGCAATGGGACATTCACATAATCGTGTTCATCCTCTCTGCTTTATAAACTCATCTGGGACCTCATGTATTAACAATGTGTATATACAAAATCCTTGCATATATCAGCATTCACATTCAAGCTCAGATTTACTAACAGTGACTTCATTGTGGGTTTGTGCAGAAATAAAGGTTTCTCTCAGTCTCTGCATCTCCTACAAGCCACAAAGAGAAATGGTTTATCCCCTCATTTATGAAAAACAGCAATTTTTTGTGTTTTTCCATCTATGGAGTATGTTTATTTATCATTTAAACTAATTTCCTACAAAATATTTTTTGTTTATTATTTAATGAAAAACGTACTATACCAATAGAACGGGTGGGAGGTTTAAATAAACATTTCAGATTTTTTTTTTTAAATAACTTGGTGAAAAAAGCTATTTAAATAGCAAATGTTTAGCTTTATTGTTGTTATTATTATTTATATATTACTGTTATTTAGGTTGTTTTTATCAGGAAAATTACAATGTATATATTTAATATATTGCATAATCTTATATTTTTTATTTGTTGATTTAATTTTATTTCAGTCAATAAAATAATGTCTCATGTTGTCAAGATTTAAAAGTACACAATTACAGTCACTCAACATTAGTTTTTGGTTTAAATCTAAGTATATATTGTTACATTGGAACAGTAATACATTTAAAATTGTGAGTGAAATGTGTCTAAGACAACATTCTGTGAGATTGAGTACATTTATTCACCTTTATTTTTCCTGAATGGCACATGTTAACTGGGCAATTAGATGATCTAAGATTTAATTTACTTTAATTATGTATTGATAAGGAATTGTTTCAATATTCCTCTTTCAAAGGAATTGTTAAAAGTTTCACACGTCAAAATTTGGCCATACATGGTGTTAACCTAAATAACTTTTGATATTACGTTGAATTCACGCCTATAACATGTTGAAAAACATTGATAACAACAGTTTAAATATCCAACAGTTTTATTGCCAAATGTGTAAGCAGAATTGGTAGGTCTGGAACTGCTTCATCATGTTGTTTCTCTTCCACGCTCATAAAAAAAAAACCCTGAAAAGTCTGTGTATATAAACTATTTCTATAAACATACTCTGCTTCTAGCATTGTTATTTAAGGACAATTATAGTATATACCCAATAACTGATTTACCTTTTTATGCGGGCAGCGAGTTTGCGAATTGATTGACAGTTGTCAAAATGCAAAGCATTTTTATTACTGAGAACACGTGCCTTTTGTTTTCACATATCAAACAGAAAGAAGAGAAAGCTCAGACTGACTTGCATGGCCAGCAGAGATGTCGTCCAAATGTTTTTAACTTGTAATGAAATTATCCAGGGCTCTTTTCTTGGCTTCTGGCCTCGGTGCTGGTGAACAGCCAGCCTTTATTAATCTGTCAGAACTCCACATGCAACAACACAGCCTCGAGAATCCAAACGAGTTCTACGAAGTCTCTGCTCCAGGACGAAGATCTTACCAGACTCCTCACAGTGTTCACAGACTCACACCAATGAGTCACAAAGCCACGATCTGGCCAAAAACAACACACACGTCTGTGACTTCCATGCATGGTTTTTCACAAGTGATTTTTCAAAAGAAGACATGACCTTATAATGTATTCCTTGCAAGTGAAAGAGAATTTGAGAAAGACGTCAGAACTAGATGAGGCCCTAGTGTTTTTGTACCATTTCCCAGGTTCAGTCAAAATTGTGCCAGGACTGTTCGAGGATTACATGCTTCTTTTCGAACTGGAGTGTAGGAAAATCATTCATTCTTAAGGTGTAAAACCTACATGAGCTTGTGTTTATTGTAGTATTGAAAGTCACCCGAATCAGATATGTTTACATCATTTAGTATATACTGTATTTTAAACTAAATACAATCCAGCTAAAGAAAGCAAACAGCATTAAAACTGATTTACAAATGGTTCTGCAATATATGGAGGTCCTAAAGGGACACGGTAGTAAGGAAAAAAGTTCACTCGCCATAGTTTTGCCTTCTCTCACTATATCTTTGTCTTCGCTTGCAATAGTTTTGGCTTCCCTCCCATTAGTTTTGCCTTCTATCACAATATTTTTGCCTTCCATCGCAATATCTTTGTCGTCCCTCCCAATAGCTTTGCCTTTTCTTGCAATAGTATTGTCTTCCCTCGCAATAGCATTGCCTTCTATCGCAATAGTTTTACCTTTTATTGCAATAGTTTTGCCTTCCATCGCAATGTCTTTGCCATCCCTCCCAATAGCTTTGCCTTTTCTTGCAATAGTTTTGTCTTCCCTCCCAATAGTTTTGCCTTCTCTCGCAATAGTTTTAGCCTATATTTTACAAGATCACACACAAATAGTTTTTGAGGAGGAAAGCAAAAATGTTATATTGTATTCCCTTATAACCAGTTCCTTTTAAGAACTCCATAGCAAGGCAATGAGCATAATTACAAAAAGGAAAACCGTTACTAAAGTGGAAAAACATGCTGCTCTAGTTAGTTTTCCATAAACCTGGAAATTTTTTATGTAACAAACATTTGAAAGATAATTTTAAAACATCACAGTAACATAGCAGGGACTTTACTGACTTGTTACTATCCCCTTCTGCCACCATTACAGTCCAATATGAACTAATGTGTTGCCACAAGATACATGATGTGTTCCCTCTACAGGTCAACTCAATCACTGCAGTAAGCAAGTGGGGAAAGTATTTCTTTTTACAATAAATATTTGAAGAAAAAGATTAACATTTTCAAAAGTTACATAATATATCCAGTTACCTGTCTACACTTGCTAGTAAACAGTTGCCAGCAACCAGTAAGCAATAAAAGTAATTGTACAATGAAATGTATAGATAGAATTTTAGTAGCGATGTTAACGTTTAAATATATAAAGTTATATATATATATTAAACTATAGCTAACATTAGGAACTTGCACTCACAAGATACAATAACAGCTGTTCTTCAGGAGGCATGTGCTGTATTATAACTTGAACAAAACATCAATCTTTGAACATTACAGTATATCTCTTTGACTTCCTTTTAGTATTGAGTTCTCCTCCTGTTAAGCGAGTGCCCCCTCTTCCTCTTCCTGTGGCTGTGCTCTTTCCTGTCTGGCCAGAAGAATCCGCCGATCATGGCCCTGTCAAGCTCTTCATAATCTTCAGAGTCTGATTCCTCCTCATCGAGGACAGGGCAGATCAAATCTGGAAACACTTCATTCAGTTTGGTGAGGAAGAAGCCCTGGAGACTGTGACCAGCCTGAGCCACTTCAGAGTCCGGCTGGAGAGACAAACAGCATGAAGGTCTATGACTTCTATAAAATGCAGTTAATGCAGATTATATAGAGAGCTCAATAGCTGCCTGAACAGTGTGTTGCTGACTGCACTTCCATATCCTCGTACGGGATTGTTTTCTCCCTATTAGCATAAGCATCAGAGTCACATGGGACAAAACACTCAAACTATTCCTGCTTGAAGATTCAAAATACTGTGCTTTTATTGTAGCTTTCAGCTAAAATATATATTGCTGTATATCCATAACTCCACTACAAGTGCTTCCTGTTACATTACTGTACATAATTGGCTGGAAGACCAGAAGCTGGGCTTCACGAGGATGCCGGTAAATCTTCTATCTGATTAGTTTTTGACTGACTTGAGAGGGACATATGGCGCTGTTGGAAACAATAGCGGTGATTTTTAAAATGGATCACTGCTCTGTTTATATTTTTTAGTAATACGTAACTGGCTTGGTCCTATGCTTTACATCAATGTAAATATAAGAGGTTTACTTGAAGTCTAAGCATAGTGTAAGTTTTTCCCAACGGCACAAAAAATTTATTTGAAAGTCTCCAAATATCATTTTTTTGTAGTAATGATGTCTTTTATACAATAATAGAATACTTAAAACAATGTTTATTACCATTGTTAATGCTCAGGTTGAACAACTTTCTGTCTAGAGCAAACACTTGTTTTCATTTGAACCAGAAATGTAAAAATTTATATCCCAATAGTCATCTTTATCAATTGATACTGAGAAAAACTATCATGATGTATTTTTTGATCAGCCCTATTCAGAACGCATCTGAACAAGGATAAACATATTTCCTAATTTCAAAAGCAACTCAATGGTGCCTAAGTTAACAGCATATTGGAATTTTTACTCCATAGAATTTCCAATTTGAATTGTCATTAAAAATGTTGAATACAGTTTGAGAAGCTTGTTTGTGAAGCTGCTTTAAAGCAAAAAATCCCAATATGAATCCTTTTTGGTTGTTTGAACCAATTTCTATCAGTAATTCTAATAAAAGTTTTTCTTTACATGATTCTAGTCTGTGTTCATTTGCAGTTCCAGTCTGTTGAGATTGAATTACTGTCCTCTAAATGTTTAATAGAACCAAACTGAAAAGTTTATATTAAGATGAGGTCAAAATAAAAAATAAAGTCAAGAGGGAAGGAGGTTATCAATATTAAAAAAATTACTCACATAGTTAAACTTGGCACAGTTTTTGAACATAAGCATTACATCATCCACAAACTCTTGCGCCGAATGATAATGTGCATGGCTGTTTCTGTTGAGCCTGTTCTGAATGATGGACAGATCCATGGGTTTCTTAATGATCTGATAATAGTGACGAGCCTGTAAAAACATTTCAGGAGAGTTAGAAGGAATTAAGTACCATATACGTACAAAACCGGACAGTTCTTCTTTGAATATTACCAGAGGGCTGACAGGCTCGTGGAAGGGAGCACTCAGGATGTTGCTAAGAATCAACAACGTCAACTTCTCACATTTCTGTGATCAAACAGACAAGTCATGTTTTGTTAGTAAGCCCTTAAATCTCTTCCTGGAGGAACGTACTTTTGGATATGGACTTGCTAATGGGTGACGTCAAGAGTATTAATCAGAGGCAGACCAGATGAGACATGGCATCCCCTTCACTTACCCTCTGGTCACATGCCGACAACCCATATGGCATGTTGTCTGTGGACATCTGGACATTCTCACAGTCGTACTCCACCTCTGGCTGCTCGACATCACAGCACAGGGTGCAAATCCAGTCACCCCTGTCCAAAACCAAGATGACTGAGGTTAGAATCAGAGGATAAATGCACGGGTGAATACTGTACTTTATGTAAAGTCGCAGGGTCAGTGGCTTACGAGGGGAAATTTTGAAGAGAGGGAACATGACAAGCCAGGTGGAAGACCTTGGGGCATCGGTCACAGCACAGAAGGTCTCCTCCAATGAGACAGACAGCACAAAAATCCTCACTTTCGATGTCAAGTCTTTCCTCTGCTGAACAGAGCATGTCTTCTTCTAGAACATTCTCAGAGCCAGGAGGTGAAAGAACTTCCTGCTCCCTTTCCCACTCACACGCCGGATCAACATTCAGAGTGACTTCAGCTGTGGAATCTGGCTCGGATTCAAACTCCGGTTCTGAGGGTGACTGCACGGAGTCAAGAACCTGCTCCGAAATCACATCTGATTCAGATTCTATTTGCAATTCAGATTCCTTCATGGGCTCTGACTCCACCTCTGTATCTGACCCTGAATCTGCTTCTCTAGTGGATTCTATTTGTAAATAAGTACCTGTCACTGATCTGAGGTCAGATGGGGAGTTAAGTGAGTTTATCTCTTCAGTGTCAGATTGACAGAGGAGATCAGAATCCTTGGAAATGTCCATTATCCCAGTCTCTTGGTTTGTGTTGCTGTGTTCCTGGAGAGAAGGCTGAGAATCCTCTAAGCACTCTGATGATTCACTGCGATGGAGATGTTGTGGTGATAGCTGTAGCTCTGTGGGCGATTTGCTGGCCTCTGCCTGAACCGTCTCCTTATCCAGCACTCCCTTGAAAGACATAAAACTCTTAAGATGAACTCTGAGAAAATATAAAACCTTCTCGAGATGTGATTAATCCATGTTAAAACGATACCTCAGAAGTGGCCAACAGCGGTTCCTCAGCGCTGACTCCAGGCTGAGAAGAAACATCTGGGTTTTGATGGTTCTGTGGTGGATGTCGTGACACTAAGATCTTGAGTCGCTCAAGGCACACCACTGGAACTCTGGAACCATCCGTAGTTTCTTTGTTGCTGAAAATAAATATGTCATTTTGAGTCTTAAGAACATTTGTAAATGCTAGTTTCAAGGTTGCTGAGCAAAATTAAACCTAAGTAGCAAAGTGTCTTGATAAAAATACTGTTGTTTTATGTTGTTTATGTTTTTGAATAAAATTGTCCATGAAAAATTATTAAGTGGTATTGGATTAAAAATATAGCAAGAATGTTTTGTTTTACCTAATAAATAACATCGATGTTTCTGTTTACATTTGTGTATTTAGTTATTTATTTTTAATAGCTATAATAATGTCTACAGTAGTAGTATACATACAATATATACATTGAACTAATATAAATATCTTGTTTTGGTAAAAAAATATTATTTATTCCTTTTCAGATAGGTGTGCTATGATGTTTAATGAATTGCATTATGCAGCGCATAATAAAGTAAACTACTAGACTAGCCTATATAAATAGAATATAGCTGTTTTAAACTACATTTTTAAGCCAAGACCAGGTGTCAGATCTGGCCTGCGAATGTAATATTAAGGGCCCCTGGAGTAATATTTAATTTCTACTGAAACCAACACGCAGACACATGCCAGTGTTTTGCACTCATTAAAACTACATTCCCCACAATGCAACAGTAGCCCACAAACTGATTTAGATTATTTTCTGATTTTAGTATTTAAAAGCAGTGATTGGTTGGAACATAGAGTATCACAATAAAGTATTTTCAGTTTAGAATGTCTTAAATTTCATTAATGAATGAAAATGTATTATCTTTATCTTGATATTAAGGAACATATTTAGGAAGACATTTACTTTTTTCAATTTGCCTGTTGAAAGTGTTTTCCCTTGAAATTACTGATAGAACCATGAGAAAATATCGCTTTCTTTGATTAATCATTAATTCATGTACATAGTAATATTAGATCTTGGTTCAATAGCCTATGTAAAATTGTATCAATATGTTTTAATAAGCAAAGTCCAGTCCTCGGCTTGTAGCAAATGTTTGTAGCAAAACATTTCTGGCCAGCTGAATAAAATGCCCCTTTTTTCGACTAAGTAAAACTAAAAACTACACTAAAAATATCCAGTATCGGGATTTTTTTTTGTATGTTTCACAAACTACAAATAAATAAGTGAAACCAAAAAATCTAGTTTTAGTGAACTTTAAACATTTAAATAAATTGACGTAAATTCAATCAAAGGAATTCCTTTATTTAGTCTATTACTTTCAACACTCTCACTCATTTAAATTATTTTACGATAAACCAGAGGAACAGACAAAAATTTTGAACTTGTGTATACAGAAGATATTATAATTAATGCGATACAATATTAAACTATTAAAATAATAAATAGTTTCTTACTTTTTTCATGCACAACTTCTATTGCCTCCCACAAATAAACCGCCCTGGCTTCAAAAATGTGATATTATGCCATTTTACCTAGTGTGTGAATCCTCTTGAGATTTTCTCCTTTTCTTTTTAGTCTTCAACCTCCTGTTTTCAAAGGCGTATGCATAAACATTATCTGAAACATAATAATTTGAAGGTGGATTCATCTTCAGAGCATTGTTCTAATGTATATATAAAGAAATGAACTATGACAGAGGCTTATTAGAAATCATAGCTAGCTTCATCACCTGGCTCTGACTTGTAGTTATACATTAAGGACGTCTTATGACCACTTAAGCATCCGGGGGTCACCTCTGGAGCAGCCAGGCGTTCACAAACCTGCTAGGACACAGTTGAGTAAACAATAACTCAATGATTTGTAACACTCTGTTTCTTGACAAATAATGGATGCAGTGACGTTAAAACATCAGCATGCAGACCAAGTTAGAGAATATGAGTATCTGCATAAACATTGAATTTAAAAAACAAGTGGGCAGCTGAACCAAATTTCAGGTTAAAGGCACTGTTTCCAAGACAACCGTTTTCTCTTTAAACAAATATCATCTGAGCTATTAGGTTTGACAAGCCAAGGCAATGTTCTTATTAGGGATTAATACATAAATAACAGTCATTTATGGACAAGATCACTACCTGACTCATTAAAAACAGAGTTGTTCTCCATGTGACTCCAATGTCCTCAATATTAATGAACTAAAATAGCTCATGTCTCCAGCTAACATGAATTGTAAAATGGTAGATTAAAAAAAATAAATAAAAATGAAGATGAAAAGCAACACACACACACACACAAACGTACACACACACACGCACAAGAGTTGAGATAATATTTTCAAAGTTGTAGTTAGGTTTAAGATGTTGAAATTATTCTTTCCATCAAGTGATTGATGGAATATCACATGAACATCTTGGTCATACCGCAGATCATGTTTTAATTAGATTTAAAACCAGTTGCCTCAAAGCACTCACATGCTCCTAGTTACATTTCCAGATTGTACGAGGTGAACTTTTGCCACATTTACACAATTTTGTAGGTCTGTTGAGATGGGTGCGTTAACTGTGTTTGTGTCTTGTTGTTTGTGTGTCTTAAAAGGGTTGTTTTGATGGTAGGTAGTACTGATCAAAAGATTTAGGCAGGTGGGAAAAAAAGTAACTAAAAAAGAAATTAAGGATCTAATTTAAATCAATATTTGGTGATATCTTCATTCTTCAAATCAGTATCAGTCCTTATAGGTACACTTGCAAAAAATGAGGGATTTTGTTGGATTATAGTCAGGTGGTCATATTAAAATAACATCCAGGCATATACATTATTTTATACATAATTCTAACCAACCAAATAGTTTAAATGTATTTTATAATTAACTTAGAGGAACATATATACGCTTAGAATATAAATTATTTTAAAAATTCTCTCAAAAGCAACCCATGTGATCATTTCACCATCAGAGTTCAAAAGGACAGACCATATGTTGCTGCATCTTAACATCACAGGTACATGACTAGGAACAGACAAATCATACTTATTTTACCATTAAAGTTCTATGCTCTCAAAATCTTGGCTTTTAATTCCCATTTGTCCCAAAATACTTTTCAACACCAGAGACAATAATTAAAGTTTACAATTCCTTAACATGTTTTATCTCATGGTTCTGGAATGATTTGTGGATGCAAAACTACTACTTTTATGTTAACTGTTACTCTGGAGTGTACCTGTACATTTGTTTCATCATGCCTGTGGATAAGTTCACCTGCTGCGTTGTGCATCTACGGTCCCCTGTCACTGTTGCTGTTGCTAGGCTTTGAGCATCCTCCACCAGCTTCTCTTCACAAAGTCTTTTAGATGGTGCTCTAGGTTCTTCGTTAGTCGTCTGAGACCTGCTTGTCCTCTTCGAAATAGAATGACCATCTTCTCCCTGGCCCCAAGTTAGCTTGTACATCTCCAGCACAGAGGATCTCTGAGGATGAACTCTCGTTAGCACAGCAGTGGGCTAAAAGTGATACAACAGCATGCGCGCCACATCACAGCCATAGCAACGGAGACAACAGAGGACACAGTGGAAAGAAACAAACAACCTTGAGTGTGACAATGTAAGTTTGTAAAGGAAAAAAACAACATTTCACACCTATCAAACGAGGGAGAAGGTGCAGCAACAAAATATAGTAAGTCTCCTGATAATAATGACTTAGTTCCAGCACTAATTATCGTATGCAAATCCCACATCTGGGGCACGGAAAGCTTCTTTGAATAAGCAGCAAGAACACATCAGAGATTAGTCTTTCTGTCTTCCTCTTTCCTTGTCATAACTTCAGTAATGCGAAAAGTTCTTGAAAAGCCCAAGCGACTGTATCCCTCAATGACGACAAATGTCAGAGGCAGCAGGTCGTATGCTCTGCGAAGCCCCTCCCCCAGCTCTCTTTTTCTCCTTCTCTCAGACTTAGCTCTGGATTAAAAATGCTCACCTGAGAGAGGAGGAGGAGAGATGGACTGGATTAAGCTCTGGAGAGAGTAGCATGAGATAGTGTGGGTGGGAGAGCATGTAGGAGGTCTTTAAGCTTTCAGAGCTAATCGTGTGGGTTCTACAGCTAGAAGAAGACAAATGTAACATAGGGCTCCTTCAATTCCCCTAGCTTCTCATTAATGCTAGGTTAAGTAAATATGTGGTTGCACCCAAGCGCCCTTTCATTTTTCTTTAATCATGTCACAGTAATGAGCTGTGGATGATACATTAAAAAAAGTTACTACACTAATTTGCCTCAAGGGATTTCAGTCTTTGTGATTTTGATTAGAGCTTTTGATAACGCTAACCCCTTTAAAATACTGAAATCACAAAATCTCATATTAAAGTCTACCCACTGATTGTGAGACATACATATGCAACAGTATGAATATTTCTACTGCATACTGAAGTAAAATGTCCATGCTTTTTATAGACATGAGTGTGTATGGTCTGGGACGCACAATAACGTAACGCGTTGTTCTGACTACATTACTCTTGCCGTGTGCGAGAACTTGACTCCTCCTTATCCATTTATTAATTAGACAATATAACAGCAGTGGACACAACCCGCTATTGATATTATTTATTTCTGTGCTGCTTCTTTAAAAATAATTTGTATTATATGGAGAGCTCCATGTAGAACTTTTTGGTCCAAGTGAAAACCCGGGTAAGTGCAGTGGTTATTATTTGCTGGTTGAGCATCCATCGATCTGCACGTCAAAATCAGCGCAGTTAAAATATACATCCGGCAACCGTCATGATATTTTTTAGTTATACTATGGTTTTGGACACAATATTTCTCATTTTGCACCTTTGAAAAGTATGGATAGTGTGCCGATTGGGATGCAGGGATGATGTGAAAAAGTGCTTAGGGTTTTCTTAGTTTTTGTGTTTTTCACATTTGAGTCAACAAAAAAACATGTTTTCGACAATCTCCTATTACACTGAAATACTTTTATGTATTTTATGACATAGGATATGTCATTTTCTTTTAATGTGGTCATTTTATTTTAAAAAAAATTAAAATTGCATAAAACTTTACGGAATTTGTCGTTTTTAAGACAATATGAATGAGTTCTGTTGCTGATTTGCTATTGATCTAGAGAGAAAAAAACTACGGTAGCTTAATTGAACTATGACTGAAAATGACATCCAGTCATACAAGATCCAGCATCTGACCCTGAATCTGAATGGCAGAATGAAGCACAGCTGTGCATGTCTGTATGGTAAGTAAATGTACTCATTTTATCAGTGTGTATTGCTGAACTGCTGTTGATTTACCTGTTAGTTCAGCTACCTGTCTTGATATCACTGTTTGCGATTTTCTGTATTTTACCTTGTTAATAGGTGCTCATTAAGTATAAGCTTTGTAATGAGGTTTAATCTCCTTCTCATGTGTATGCAGCTACCTTCGGGAGAATTTTAGAAGAAATGCTCATACAAAAGTTCCGCTCCTTGTTTCTTCAGAGAGCCAGGTTTGATATTTAACACAGAAATACTCAAAGACCAAATCATTTTTTTTGCACTTGAGCACTGCCTATTTAATGTTCCAGAACATCAGACAAAATATAAATACATTTCTAAGAAACTGTTACTGTGGTTAAGAGATTATGCTGTCAGTGAGCAAATCAATCATTCCTTCACAGATGTGTACTAGTGTTGCCAACTCCTCTAGAAAATTATATATTTGCTGCCCCAAAAGGCTTCTGCCTTCACACTCCCGCTTCAAATCAAACATGTCATGCTGTGCATTCACAAAAGGAAAATTTGGAATCAAAACGTGTCAGAAGTTAGCAATTCACTTTGGCCTTTTTTCGATTTTGAGCACATTATCAAATTTTCTGAATTTTTTTTTGTTTGTTCTTTCTCAGCATTCAAAAAGCTTCTTTGTTTTTCATTTTTTTGTTTCTGTTTTTTATTGTAAATCAAACGAATGAAGGACTCTACATGAAAGAGCTCAAACAATGAAGGAAGTCCCTAGATTTCTCGCTAGTTGCTAGATTATTTTTAAAAGTTGCTAAATTTAGCAACAACGTCTCTATGTTGGCAACACTGATATGTACACAGAAGCTCACTCCTTTGTTGGTTGATTATTCTGTTTCAGCTCTTGGGAGAATTTGTGTCTTTAGTACCTTCTAGTGGCAGGCCGAGAAACTTCCTTTCACGGAGTCAGAAACAAGGTAGCTGTATTTTTTTAAAGTGACCCATTAACTGTGTTGACAGAGATGTGAAAATAGTTTTTTTTTTACAATGACAAAACTGCAAAGAAGTGTATAGGCCTATCTATATAGAGATAATTATTGAAAATGATTGAGTGCTGTTGTTTCTGGCAAGTTGGTTATTAGCTGTAGGAAGCAAACACTTTCTCACACAACCCCACATTATACAGTTTATTTCCCCCGTAGCTAAACTAGCCTACATAAAAAAAAATCTGCATGATGTTTTGCTTATGTTATCATTGACTGGACATGTGCTTATGATCTGCAAAAATTCCAGTGTGAAAACCTGCGGAAAAAAATCAGGAGAAGCTTCTTCACTGACAATTGCAATTTGCAAGTGCAATTGCTGAGCTCTTTGAACATCTCTTAGTGTGTTTATGATATTGTAGGTTTGGAATTGTTTGTATTGCCTCACAACAGTTTTTCTCAAATCTATCACACCATCTGCTTGCAGAGGTGCTGTCAGCAGCTGTCAAAATCGAAACATGTTCTTGGTTTATAAATAGAGACGAGAGTGATTCACTCTCCTGGGTGATTCAATTTCCTTTTTAAAATTAAAATAGAGAATTAATAAAGCCATGTCAAGTTCTCTATTCTCATGCGGTGAAGCAAATGAGCTAGGCATGAAATGAAAAAGCTACTATAACTGTTCACAGCAAATACAGATTTTATTAGTTACAAATACTGACAGGGTAATTGGTATTTATTTATATACTATTTAAATTAATTATAATTTAAAACAACACGTTGCCAAACAATGATTGCCACTATAAATCCATCTTGATGTCTTTATTTGAGAACAATTTAAATAAGCCCTATAAAGATCTGTACATGTGACTATGAATAGCTAATTTGAAGTTAAAAGCTTATCAGCTAGTTGATCCAAAACTGACTTTTTAATATTGTTAACATACAATTTCTAAGAGGGAGGTTGTTCTGGAACTCAATTTTTGAGCCGTTATTTGCATGTTGAAAGTTATATAGAGCACAGTACGAGTCTAGAAGTGTCCAAGATTTATTCTAAATTCTTTATGAAAAATAAAAGTCATAATAGGGGGCTGAAAGTCTATAATCAAAAAGTCTTGTGAAAGAAGGCTATTGAAATGTCCAACCGTACCTTCCATACCTCAAAAAGAAGCATAACTGATGGCAACTGTCAATTCAGTTCAACTGACCTATTCAGTTGTGCTGTGTGGATGTCCAAAAATGCATCACAGGTGACCTTCTTAATCTGAAAAACTTACAAAATGGTCTACCTTTATAATCAGTACTAAAGTAAAAAAAAAAATCATCTTCCAAACTGTATGTCATTAAGAATATGCATTTTAACTCATTGCTCTATTCGTCTGTTAGGACTTGTGGCATGACCCAGCAAACACTGTGGCTGGCATGCAACCTTTGCATGCACAAAGGAACCCAGACTTGAGGATTGTGGTAAGCATTCAGCACACTGAGATCAAAAGTATTACTGTGCATCAACTGAGAGTAACAGAGGAATAAAACTCACCGTCTCATCATCAATTCGAGCACAAATGGGCTGCAGTTCAACCATAGGCTGTTCACTGGTTACTGTGGTTGTCTGCACTTGAGTCTGTTTGAGAAACATCTTTCCTTCAGCGGATGTCTCTAGGTCAGAAGCTAACATGGGCGAAGATGTACCTCTGTTGGAAGTCTGATTTTCAAAGTTTTTCCCATCCATCTCACTTTGGATCTGATTGGCTTGAAGCAGCTCCATCTGTGAGAGACTCTTAGACACAACAGTCTCCTGATGTGAAGAAGATTTGTTTCTGAGCTGAACAGGGTCAGATCTAGCATGGGAGCTGCTTCCTTGTTTAAACAGGTCAGATCCAAATTGAGAGGTAGTGCCATGTGAGTAACTTTCCGGTCCAGGATGAGAGCTTGGTTCCACTTGGATAAAGTCAGATCCACAGTGAAAGTTGGTTCCGTGGTTTCTAAGGTCACAGTCAGGCTGAGAGCTGCCTCCTTGCAGTTCGAGCTCTGAGGTGGTATCACACAAAAGGAGGTCAGAACCAGTTTGAGAGTTCGGTACCAGCTGAGCTCCAGCTGGATGACGAGGGACAGAGGTTTCTCCAACACAGCAGCTGTGAAGCATCGGTGGAGAGCTCTGTCTGGTTGACTGAGGGCAGTGGGAAGGGAAGTTTTGAAGGGGAACAGTCTGAGCAGTTCTGCAGTGAAGGCAGCAAAGCGAGGGCTGACAGAAGCTCAGATAGGCACAGCTTGGCTCCTGCACCCCATGGCACAGAGGTGCCATCCCTACACACGAGACAGGCTGGGGCCGTAAGATTTTAGGGTGAGCCACCACCTCAGAGTATGAAGAACTTCCACCTTCAACAACAAGTTGACCTATGGAAGAATAATTTGTTGATTGTATGCCACAGGACTTTTTTTAAAAAGTGAATTTCCTTTTTATAGATTTGATCAGTAGTGAATCTGAGGGTGTACACATGACATTGTAGTACCCAGAAATCATTATGAAAAATTATGATTTAAGAAATTAAGAAATTGAAGGGGTTGCGGAAATGTTGAGGGATGTAATGTGTCTGACCTGTGTAAGAATATACTAAAAGATTTCCATAGAATTCTGTCCTTAGATGGACAAAACTCAAAGAAAGAGAAGCTCTATTTTGAGATCTTTTCATATTATTTGTGGTACATTAACATACATAGTCTTATAAAGCAAACATATAACCTTATAGATAAGATATCTATAACATGCTATCTTTTCTGTGAAAATGCATTGTAAGATGCTAGAATGCCACTGTATGCTAACTCGTAGTACTTGATCGTTATGAATAATAAATAATAAGATCAATTGTTATTTGAGAGATGATTTATTAATGTATGCTGACTGTGTTTTACAATCACATATATTATGGCTGCATATTTAATGACATGCTTGGAATATATACAGATAAACACTTTTATAAACAACATTGCTATATAAACAATATTGTTATTTGCTGTTCTAAACAAAAAGTAGAAACTAAACTTAATTTGAAATCTGGAATTCTCTGAAAATCAAGCAGGATGGCAGGACAAGTTTTATTTAAGTTCTTAATAAAAAAAAAGCCAAGGGTAATTTCACCCAAGGTATTTTTTTTTTGTTTGTTTGTTTTTGTTTGTTCAGACCTAGAAGAACAACAACCATACTACCGATCTGACAATTGCTTGTTTTGTAAATGATTCGTTGTTAGGAAATGATGACATCATCATGTCTTGACACACACTGTTGATCAAATAAAAAAAAGGAATATAAAATGTAATACTGTAAACCCAACTCATTCCCCTTGACCCTTATGCTCGCCCCTTAACTGACAGCAAGTCCTTAACTTGGAGACTATCTAACCTCTCTAACGTTTATAGTGTTATTAAGTGTTGTACAGTTAAGTCTTTGGGTCTGCAACTTTTTGCTTTGTTGTCTGAGTCCAGGAGGAAAACTATGATGGCTGGGTTAGTTAAAACACCTTTTTATTTTTTGGCAACTGTCTGTATATTTGGAATGAATTATTCAAAACCGTGATTTATTTTTAAAAGAAGGCATGAATTCGTGCTTCTTTTTCATCTATGAAGCGTTGACAACAAACAAATCATCCCAGCAGATTAATACTGTGACTGGGTACATAAAAAGAAGCATCTTTTTTCTTCATCTGGTTTTAGTTTGGATACTTGTTCTCACCAACAACAAAGTGCTTTAGAGCTGCATGCTGTATATAGTCTGGATTTTTTATTACTTCCAGTGCATTTAAGAAAACATTAACTATCACATGATTGTGATTAATTGCAGCATTCTATCTAGCTCACCTAAAGTAGATATCTGCTTGGTCCAGAAGCTGGCATCCCAATTAAATTTGATTTTCAGTGCTGTCCATGCTTCAGAGAGCATCAGTGGTTCCAGCAATTGCTGCATCTGAAGAGCAATCTGAGAAATGAATAGCAGATCAGATCTCATGATCACAGTGAACCCTAATTGTAATAATTGCTTCATTTCAGGCAGAGAAACTGAGCCGCTTCATGCAATTAGAGTCATTATCTTAAGATCCGGCTCATTAATCTTGAAAATGTTCGATTTTAAAGAGAGGAGTAGCATTAATTGCAGAAAAACATTTTTGATACATGATTCTAAAATGGACAAATTGAAACCCATTTTTAGGTTAAAAAAGAACATTACCAGCTCTTTGCTGAAAAGCAGTGGATTTCGCTGATGGTGGGCTGTTGCCCACATAATAAAGTTCTGCACGTTCTCCAGCTGGCTGCACAGCTCAATAGCACCCTGCAGCTGGTCCTCCAGACGTTGACGGAAATCACTGGAGATGCTCTACACCAAAAAGTAACACACACACACACACGCACACACACACTTTTAAGGCCCCCATATGTTTGGACTTGTTCATAGGAGGCAGTTCTGTTCCAGTAGTTCCATCACCAATACATCCATGGTCAGCTGAATGTTTGGAGATGAATATGTTTGACTAGCACAGAATGAAGAACAGCGACAAGAGAAGAAAAGTAATTACCTCCAGTTGTTCTATTAATAGGTTGGCCCGTTTGTTAAGCTCATTTATCATAATCATCTTTGCCATTTTTATCTGGTTCTCTGCCTTCCTCTGTGTGATCTTTACACCATGGAGCCTGGACAATAAACCAAGAAAGAGTAAATAAATAGGATAAACAATTAAATTTGAATGCCTTAGCAAATAATAAAATGGTTTAAGTAAAAATTAATCACTTTTTAAATCTGGATTTTTTTTGTTTTGGATATAAATATTGAGCGATGTCAAAGGAATAGCAGAAGTTCATATTTTAAATGAATAATGTTCACACTTTAACGGCAGGGAGCCCTTAAATGCTGGATCATAATGGAATTCCATGTTCCAGAGAGTACAAATGGACCAAAGCACACACTGACAACAGTGTCTCCATTTTGTCATTTAGTCAGCCTTCTGCTGGGTGATCGATTGTGTTGTAGTGGTGCATTTCAACAGCATATACACTCATCTTTACTCACTCATATTCATCTTCCATTAAAATAATTCCAACACTTTATTCTGTGAGTGACGATGGCAATCTTGTCTAAACAATGTGTGGGAAATGAGTGTCTGACCAGGAAAAAAAAAAGCAGAGACATGAACAAGATAGATGAGCACAGCAACAACCTCATGCTCTAAGATAGCTTTTTTAGCCTTCTGTGTTTATTCATCTTTTTTTTTACTTTGGGAGGAAACCAGATGAACCACAAGCGAAGAGGATACTTAACCTTAACACATAAAGGCCAATAGCTTGGATTTAAAACTTCTACAAGTAATTGTGCTTCCCACCAAACCACTGTGCTGGCATTTTTGTGCTCTTTGGAAAAAAATTATCTATTTACATTGGGATTTAAACTTCACCATTAAAATCATAGAACTTAAAACATAAATGAATAGCCTCCTTGTATTCCACCTGTCAAGCAGTATTTCTATCAGAGTCATGACATGAAAAAAACTTCTTCCTGCAATAGAAGACATTAAACAGAGCCCTGAATAAGAGAACCCCCTTCAATGTCTTAGCTTAATACAGTAACCTTTAGTTGAAGCTCTCTTACGCGGAGGAGAATGAAATGAATGAAAGATTGCCCACCTGCCCTGGATCTGTTTAGCTGTGCTCTCCACAGCAGATCTCTTCTCCTCCACTCTGGCCGTGAGGTTCTGCAGGAGCCACCGCTGGTCGTGCAGAGCTTTCCCAACATGTACTACACTACAAATAAATTTTTATTTTTTACATTAAAATATGTAAAAAGATCTTGAACAAAATCAACAAGAAACATGGGTATGGGATTTTTGTACATCCGCAACTATTTGTACACCTGCCCAATCCGAACACCCGCATTATTCATACACCTCCAAAGTACGTACTACCACACTATTGGTAAACCAGCCTCACTATCCATACACACTATTTGTATACCTGGACAATTGTTACACCACCTACTTGCACTATCCATACAACTGCACAATCCGTACACAGGCACTATTTGTAGTACACCCACACTATTTGTATACCTGCACAATCCGTACACCCGCACTATTTGTACATCTGCACTAACTGTACATGCACAACTATTATCACACAAACACTACTTCTACACTTTCACAATTCGTACACCCGCATTATTCGTACACCCGCAAAGTACTAATTATCGCACTATTGGTAAACTTGCACTATTCATACACCTGCACAATTCGTACACATGCACTATTCATAGTACACCCACACTATTCGTATACCTGCACAACTCGTACACCCACACTATTCGTACACCAGCACTATTCATATTCCTGCACAATCCGCACACCCGCACTATTTGTATACTTGCACAATCCGTACACCTGCACAATTTGTACACCGCACAATATGTACACCCACACTATTTGTATACTTGCAGAATCTGTACACCTGCACAATTTGTACACCGCACAATCCGTACACCCACACTATTTGTATACTTGCAGAATCTGTACACCTGCACAATTTGTACACCACACAATCCGTACACCTGCACTATTTGAACACCGCACAATCCGTACACGCACACTATTTGTATACTTGCACAATCCGTACACCGGCACTATTGGTACACCTGCACAATCCGTACACCGGCACTATTGGTACACCTGCACAATCCATACACCGGCACTATTGGTACACCTGCACAATCCGTGCACTGGCACTATTGGTACACCTGCACAATCCGTACACCGGCACTATTGGTACACCTGCACAATCCGTACACCGGCACTATTGGTACACCTGCACAATCCATACACCGGCACTATTGGTACACCTGCACAATCCATACACCGGCACTATTGGTACACCTGCACAATCCGTACACCGGCACTATTGGTACACCTGCACAATCCGTACACCGGCACTATTGGTACACCTGCACAATCCGTACACCGGCACTATTGGTACACCTGCACAATCCATACACCGGCACTATTGGTACACCTGCACAATCCATACACCGGCACTATTGGTACACCTGCACAATCCATACACCGGCACTATTGGTACACCTGCACAATCCGTACACCGGCACTATTGGTACACCTGCACAATCCGTACACCGGCACTATTGGTACACCTGCACAATCCGTGCACTGGCACTATTGGTACACCTGCACAATCCGTGCACTGGCACTATTGGTACGCCTGCACAATCCGTACACCGGCACTATTGGTACACCTGCACAATCCATACACCGGCACTATTGGTACACCTGCACAATCCGTACACCGGCACTATTGGTACACCTGCACAATCCGTACACCGGCACTATTGGTACACCTGCACAATCCGTGCACTGGCACTATTGGTACACCTGCACAATCCATGCACTGGCACTATTGGTACGCCTGCACAATCTGTACACCGGCACTATTGGTACTCCTGCACAATCCGTACACCGGCACTATTGGTACACCTGCACAATCCGTACACCGGCACTATTGGTACACCTGCACAATCCATACACCGGCACTATTGGTACACCTGCACAATCCATACACCGGCACTATTGGTACACCTGCACAATCCGTACACCGGCACTATTGGTACACCTGCACAATCCGTACACCGGCACTATTGGTACACCTGCACAATCCGTACACCGGCACTATTGGTACACCTGCACAATCCGTGCACTGGCACTATTGGTACGCCTGCACAATCCGTACACCGGCACTATTGGTACACCTGCACAATCCGTACACCGGCACTATTGGTACACCTGCACAATCCGTACACCGGCACTATTGGTACACCTGCACATTCCGTACACCGGCACTATTGGTACACCTGCACAATCCGTACACCGGCACTATTGGTATACCTTCACAATCTGTACACCCGCACTATTTGTATACTTGCACAATCCGTACACCTGCACAATTTGTACACCGCATATGCCGTACACCCGCACTATTCATATACCTGCACAACCCATACACCTGCACTTTGTACACCTTCACAATCCATACATCAGCACTAATCGCACACCTGCACTAGTCTATACACCTGCACTATCCGTTTTGCCGCACTATTTGTACACCTCCACTATCCATATCACCTGCACAATCTGTACCGCCCCACTATTTGTACCATTAAACTACTTTTACCGCTGCACTTCAATAATGCTGGAATCTCCTTACAACTGCACATTGAAACGCACTATTCTTGGAAAATCAATATTAAGTAAGATAAAGACCAACAGAGACTGATGGTTTCTTTGTGAAAGGAAAAGAAAGTAAAACATAAAAAAATTTATGTTGATTTATCTCACTGTTGTTTATCTCATCTACTTGTTTGAATTATAAAACAAAGAATTACAATACTGTAACTCTTCATTGGCTCCCCATTGCAGCTCGGGTTAAATTCAAATCGCTAACGCTGGCATACAAAACTATCTCCAGATCAGCCCCTGTCTACCTCCATGAGCTCATACGCTCCTACATGCCTTCCAGAAGCCTGCGTTCAGAGAAGGAACAGCGACTTGTGGTTCCATCACACAAGGGCAGAAGATCTCTCAGCAGAACCTTCTCTTTCACTGTCCCTAGATGGTGGAACAAACTCCCTGATCCAGTCAGGAAAGCAGCAACACTAACAGCTTTCAAAAAGCAACTGAAAACTCTTCTCTTCAGAGAACACCTACTACAAAAAAACTAAAAAATACAAACACTACTACCTTCTTTTTTCCTCCTCTGTCTTTACCTTCTTCCTCTACTTCCTCACTGCTTTGGTTTATTGATCAGTTGATACAATTTCTATTATGAGAAGCTGAGATAGACTTTGACGGTGTAACAAATTGCATATTGTCTCTCCCTAATGTAAGTCGCTTTGGACAAAAGCGTCTGCCAAATGCATAAATGTAAATGTAAACACGACAGCAGACTAATGACATCATTTGTGTTTCTATGATCAGCTTGTTTACTACAAAAGATGTGCTTTCTCTTTTACATCCTTTTCATGAGCACCAGTAAAATGCATTGAATTCCACATTTTTACCAACAACATACAACAATCAAGTGGCCTCCCGTTGTATCCTGTAGTCGTTTTACATGCAGTATGCTTAGGCACAAGAATGGGTAATATAGAAAGACTGTGTATCTGTAATTGTTTGCGTGAGTAAAAGTCTACTGAAAAGGCTGGCATGCATGTCAGAGACTTTATGTCCTCTAAGCATACCGGTGCTCTTTGTGGCTGGACAGATGACAGATGCTGCAGGCCATGAGGTCGCACGTTTCACACAGCACTTCCAGAGGCTCCTGCTTGTGAAGAGGACACATCACAACAGAATGTCCACAGCAACCAATTCCTGAGAAACCCAACAGAAAATGAGGAAGGATGGATGATTAACTGATGATTAACTGATGCTCATTAAAAAGGCATCACCTCTAATCAAAAATCATGTTTTAAACTTTCAGTCCTCCTGACAAATATGCGAAAGCAAATGTGTGTTTTTTGATCATACAAATTCTCTTTTAACTCTACATTCCGTTTGATGAGGTTTTAAGAGTCAGAATCTTTTTGAGGAATGCAGAGTACAAGAAATGACTGCCCTGTGTCCTCTCAACTGTCTCCATTAATTTTATAAAAATCAAGCATTTCAAATTATTCAAATGTTTATGGAGCTATTTATGCATTTTTCAAATGCAGTATGTGACAAAAATGAAACTTTGATCAACTTGTCTTTATGAAATCTATTTAAAGCAGTACCACTATAATAGCAATATCCTTAAAGAGACAGACAAATAAAGACAAAAGACATTAGCTCATATTTGTGACATAAATAGAGCAGAATACTAATACCTGATGGTTGTTTTTGACATATTAAATTAAGATAAAACAAGTTTTTATATACAATCATAAAAGATTTTATTTGATGTAGCCTTTTTTATCATCAAATTTCTTCAACTGAAATGTCAGCAAACTATTAAAACTTTCAGTTTTAATTAAACATGCCCCAATTGTGTAAGAAAAAAAAACTTTAAAAACAAACAACACTTGCATCTTATTATTTTTTATTTTAAAACATAAAGACGGTAATGTTGTGTACAGATTTGTTGTTTTATCAAGTTGGATTTTTTGGTAAAATTTTTTATCGATATTTATTGATTTGTAGACCACTTTTAACAATTAACAATAGTAGCAGTAGTAACACTGTTAAACACAATTTGGTCATAAAGGCTTTCAAAGCCAACTTGAATACATTTCTTTTAAGACAGGCTTTCTCACGCTGAAATGTCTACTGTAGTTCTAGATAAACAATCTAATGTTAAATTTCAAGTGTCTGCTCAAATAAATTTCACTCTATTTAAAACTAATCTAAATTCAACAGCGCAAAAATTAATTTAAAAAATCTTGTTTTCTTTTCAGCTCTCTGTTCTTAATACCACATTCCTTCTCAAACAATGCCCTTGCATATCAAACAGTTAATAATAAAGAGATGGTCTATGCTGAAATGTCCACTGAAACGAAGAGGCTCAGTGGACAGCAGCTGTCGCAGTGGATCTACAGTCTGTCAATCAGAGCGGCTGTCTGACTGATGCTGCTACAGAAGAGAGCAGACACACACTCACCCACCCTGCAAGTGAGGTAAAGCAGCAGAGACACCATGCACTCCTAATGCTCTGGTGCACACTGGTGACTGACCACATCCTGCTTCACAACCACGCTTCAGTTACTCTGTCATTCTACGGTCCTCTCTCTCGTTTCTCCTGTCACATCGTCGTCACATTTATTGAGAGGTTGCTTTGTTGAAAACACAGAACTAAACTGAATGCAAAACTTTGTTAAAAAAACCTGAAAATACTTGTACTTTTGTAAACCTAATAGATTTCCTAATGATATTTGATTTTAGAGAGATTCCTGGTTTCCCCGGAAGTAGCATGCTAGTTTGCTATTTGAACAGAATCTTGTTTTTCTGGTTGTAGACTGGGAACTTGTGTAAAAGAGTCCATGCAAGTTAAAGCATTAAACATTTTTAACAAATATTACTGCCAGCTTGAGACAGATTCAAGAGATTACAGGACACCAATTACTTTACACTAAACATTTATAGGCTGCTCATTAAATTACTTACTGGAAACTGGAAAAATCCTAGAGTATCACTAGGGTCTGCTAGAAGACTATAACTTAAATTTTTAATTAAATTACATTGAAATCAATCCAAGCCAACGTATAATATCATAATTGTAATTAATTTAAAGGATTAAACATTAGTCTCTGTAAATGGTATACAAGTCAAACCAATTTAATGTTGTTCTTGTTAAGTAGTTCCTTGCTTGTTTGAGGCATTATTGTTATGGAAACAGAGGGTTCATTTGTTGTTTTTACAAATATGTGAGAAAACATTGTGTAAGGTCACTATATTTTTAACTTGAATGAAAAGTTCAAAACAATGAAACGAACTCCTGAGATGCTAATTGGCACATTTTCAGCTAAAGGGCTCCTTGAATGGACAACATCTCTACAAAATAGTACATCAATAAACACCAATAAGCAAGCCAAGATCATATCTCAATCCAAAGTATGTGTGGAAAGTAGGAAACAAAAAGTGGCGCAGTTTAGGGCAAGAATCTGAAGTGTGCTTAGGTCTACATTGCCATATAATCCCATGATGCAAGTAATGTGTGACAGTCACTTTGATTTGGATTATAAATTATAGAAAAACCTGTTCAGTTTTATCAACATTTTAGGGCGATGTGTCTACTGTAATAAGGCATTGTGAACTTGTGTTACGTTAGTAACACTTAATTGTGTGTGCGTGTGCGTGTGTGTGTGTGTGTGTGCAAGTGGAATGGTAGAGAGCAAATTATTTTCTGTAATGTCTTATATATAATTTAAACTATAGTCAGAAGTGTAAAGCATAAATGTACGTCTGCTCTGGGAGAAAAAAACTGTTGACTTAAGTAGATTTTTTAATTCAAGTGCAGCACTTCTGTACATTTGAAATCAGATTTTTCTTTTTTTATACATTTAGTTATTAATAAAAGTATTGTTACAAAGTTATTTCTAATGAAAGTGGTTAAGATGCCATTTCAGTTACAAGAACAATTTCTGGGTTTTCGTTTTTAATAAAGTTGTAACAGCAGGCAACAAACCTGCGAAACTATGTTTAGATAAGTTTTTATCATCCATGATAAGGTTTTATATTAACTTGTTTTCAATTTTGAAGTGGAGATAAAACGTTTTAAGACTCTTTTTTTTACACAAAAGCCAGTAAGAGTACAATATGGACTCTTATGTTAAATATGATAGATTGAAACAGCAGAGATAACTAAACATGATTTTTTTTTTACTTTTGCTTGAGTATATTTTTAGACAGTTAATTTTAATTGAGCTTGAGTACATTTTCACTGAATTAACTACTTTCACTCTTTCACATAACTGCTTAAAAACACCCTTACTGGTTAAGGTGGAGTCCAATATTGAGATTCTTTGTTGACAGTTATCGCCAAAACAACCACGACACTAAGACCACTGGGGCTCTTACAGTAATATTGATATTTTGCTATTATAATATTGATTTGCTATTAGTTTATAAGGTGTCGGCCTGCCAAAGCAATTCTAAAAATCACACCCCACATATTTAAGCTGTTCCCACACTTTGAGGAAGGCCTTTAAAGGCTAGCTGTTACTGGCATCCAAGCCAATGACAGTTATTTTTAGGGGCGCTTTGACCCTTTATTTAGCCATTCTCCTGATGTGATCTGGCGATAACACTTTTAGCATAGCTTAGCATAGATCATTAAAGCAGAGTAGACCATTATCACTAGCCGTTTCTTACCAGAGACAGTTGTACATTCACTGAAGCCATATACATTTTGCTACAGATCAATGATCTATACTAAACTATGCTATGCTAAAAGTACCTAGTTGCTAAAGCCTAAATAAACTACCATCACCAGAACCTGAATAATTATCTAGAGAGTAGTTGGAGTAGTTTTCTGAATTAATCAGAAAATCACTAATTAAAGTGTGGAGTGTTCCTTTAAGAATTTTCTCCAAACATATTCAAACCTCTTACGAGCTAATTGTAGCATTTAGATGATGCACGTCAATGCATTTAAATTTCTTACAGGGGAAATCTATCCACAGCAATAGTAAAAGATCTGATTTGAGCCATGCTTTACCTTTCGAGGCAAAACAGCTTTTTGTTTGTTTGTTAGTTTTTAAATATGTAAAACGAATTACCCAAATCAGCTGATTATTAAAGTAGGAAAAGTATCATCAAATGCTTCACGTGTGCCAAGAGAAACTGGCTAAGAAACTGGGTCGCATAAAAAATACAACACTACAATACATCACACGGATAATTATTCACACTTATTACAATATGCATTATTCACAGAGGAGGGCTTCTGAAAATATGGTGCAGAGCAGATAATGTCCGGTAGCTGGGAGCAAAACTATGCAAGCAAACAGCTAATCGGAGATGAAGAGAAAAGTAATTATCACACTCAGACTGATAATAAAACTCTTGCCTATTTGATTGGGGGATGGGGGCTCTGGAGGCTGGTGCTGAAGGTCCGAGGGCTGGCTGGAGCTTCTCTCATGCTGATGCAGGTCTGTGCACTGGAAACAGAGCCACTTGTTGCAGAAGGTGCACAAGCTCTGTGCCATCCTGGGCTCGGAACACTCGGAGCAGCACTGGAGCATGAGAGAACACACTTCAAATCAACTCAGCAGAACTTAATCAGTCACCCAAAAATGAGTGGGAAACCAGCCCCCACCTCGTCTGATCCAAATTGATAGCTCAAATACACTTTCATTTCTCTTTTTTAGAACATAAGCCAAACGTTCCCTCGCAATCCTCTGACAATCATATATTAGCATGATACTTTTAAGATTTTTAAACCTTAAAAATACAAAAAAATGGTATTAAATAATAAAGTATTCAGGATGAATAGAAGCGAGCTGCATGTTTAAACATTTAAATTTGCCTAATCCTACACATCATGCATCATCAGCATGCAACAAGAACTGCCAGTCTACTTATTAAAACCTGTTAAAATACAGCACAATGGAATGCAGTTAGGAAATTCTTCATATCTTACCTTCTCCATGCCCGATGCTGTTCCTCCTCCTCTGTGAGTGTCTGTGAGAGAAAGTCTGTGATCCCCAGCTCTCGCAGCAAGGACACACAAGCTTGTGACACAGCTAAGCTCCACACTGTGACAGCTCTACCTGCGACAGGAAGTAGTGCACAGAGCTCACTTTAACCCCGGCAGAGAGAAAGACTCCTGAGTGCTCCTCCTCAAGTGCCCTCAGCCATGGCCAGTACGCAGATTTCCTCACCACATCCCCAAACCTTCCCTCTGACAGCCACCATGATCTTTCTTCTTAAATAAGCCTCTTTGTAATAATTGGGAATTAGGGAGGGTGGATAATTATTTTTTTTTCTGGGGCAATATATCCCCGCCAGCCTTTGTTGCCAAAAATGGAAGAGTAGAGGTGCTAGATGACCTACAATATTTGTGAGCGTGGCATGAAGGAGTGGATGGGAAGGGTGGCAGAGGGATCTGGATGAGGGAACATGTTGGTACCCTTCTTCCTCACTTCTTTAGATCAGCACTAGTAAAGGACATGTCCCATTGGACTGGCCCTGCTCCCACATAACACACTGAATCCAGGTCAGTTTTCTCCAGGAGCAGATGGGAACTGAGATGAGCTCCCACAATGACCTGCAAAGCGTAAAATCAGTTACTCCACAAATCATCGTCTTACAGATTTGTGAGATGTGACTTCAAAATCACATTCAAAACACTGTAAATGATGCAAAAAGATGCAAAGGGGTGGCTCTTTCCTTATAGAAAAAAACGTTAATCAAATCTCATCTTAAGTCTAAATCTACTGTATGTAAGTATGAAATTAGTGTGCCACAACTTATGTTAAAATTTGAGCATTTAAATATGATATTCATATTATCACGAAAACAGAAAATGTGTGCGTGCAAAAATACAAACCAAAAACATTTTTATCAAGCCATGCTCGCACATCACTGCACCCGAGAGAGCAAATAATACTCTTGTGAGTGAGGAGTGGCTTTAATGTCTCTAACGTTGAGAGAGACAACCGCGAGAGCACATTAAGACCGCCTCTCGCTCACAAGAGTGTGTGAGTGCTCTTTCAGGTGCTGTGAAGTGCAGTTGTAAAAAAGCTTACGATTTGTATTTTGAAGAACAGCAAATGATTAACCTGCAATGCATTGCCAACTCAAAAAAAAACATAAACAAGATCAAAACATGTGGACAAGATGTGGAAATAGTTCAACTTGATTGTCTCTCACAAAGAATTGACTAGTTTGCATTGTTTTATGACACGTTAAAGTTTCAAAAAGGCTGATCACTTTCCATTGCGTGAGGCTGAACAGTATTTTGAGTCTACCACACAATTTCAATAGGCTAGTCTGGCCCTTACACTCTCTGACACTGTTATAATATGTCTCAAATTATGCTTGGCTTTGTCTATTACTTTATAATTTACTACCTCTGTTTATAGAATATTACTATATTCTATTTACTTTTGACTTGAGCAATTTACTTATATAACCTGTGTTACTGTGCAACGTTATTGTGCCATTTTTTTTTACCCTTGTACCACAACAAATTTCTTGTGTGTGTGCTGCACACTTGGCAATTCTGATTCTGAATCTGATTCGTTTTCTATGGGAAAAAATCTCAAGAAAACTGCTCAATTGATTTTCTTCAGCTATAGATATATGAATAAAAACATTACTGTTCTTTGAAATCCCTCAATAAAATAATATCTAACATTAACCATAAATGAACAATAACTTAGAGAGAGAGAGGGAGAGAGAGAGGTTGGTGTAACCTGTGGTCGCCTGATATGCAGTTGTACTATTGTACGTGTCCATTTTCCTTAGTGAAAACCCCAGTTGTTTGAAACTTTTTAAAGCAGATAAATGAAAACTTGTATAAGGATATGGCAGTTTGACATGGTTTAACAATCCATTGTCATTCACTTTTCACAGACCCTTCTCCTCACAGCATCTCAACTGTGTTAAATTTTAGGTTTCCACTCATATCAAATTCACTCTAAACTGTGTTAAAAGGGCAAAAGATACAATTCTGTTGACACTTACTACAAACACCTTAATCAAAAAAAAATCCAGCATCACTCCTCACCCAGCAAACCTGACACAATACACAACTGTTAGTTGTTAGATGTTTTAATTGAGATCTGGCCCACGATTAACAAACTCCAAGTTAATTGGTAAGGTAACAGGTAGTACTGGGGGAGTGGCTCTGTTTGTTAATGTTTGGTAACTCTTGCTTTTGTGAAGTGACAAATTTCCCAAAATTTGATGTATTTTTTTTTTCAGAACTCATCTAATTTCATGAGTTCACTTATAGCATATTTGGCGAGATTAAGATGTTCTGGGCAACCAGTCCAAAGGTCCCTGGTCCAAGAAGTGACCCGGGCCCAAGAGATATGGCTGGAGGGGGGAGTTTGGCCGTTAATTATCAAGTGGAAGGGAAATGGCAACTGCTTTATGATTTAGAGAGCGGATAGGAAGGATTGGAATCACCTGTTGAAAGTCTGCTAATTGTGTTACATAATTGAACATAATTGTGTTCACAAACTACACACTGAAAATTCAACTCTCACGTCTATAATTAATTCCATTTGTAAAGATCAACTTTTAGACTCATGAAGATGCAAAAACCAGCGCCCTTTAGTCTGATGCAAAAATATGTTTGAATTGTTTTCCAGAGATTTGAGCAGACCATGACATCAATTTGTAGGACTCTTATTCAAACACCTTCAACTGTGATCTCAGGATTAACCATTTTTAACAGTGACACAAAGCAAACAGAGCAGATATCAGCTATTGAGCAGATCCAGAAAATAACCCAAACTGACATGAATGTCGTGCAGATTCCCGCTAAGAAAGCACCGTGAGTCTGCCTGACAACAACCCCTGCAGCCTGACCTACAAATCTGACAACTCTCTCATCCTCTCGAGCTGCTCATGGGAGCTTCCAACCATCCCATTCCCCACTGTGTACCCACAGACCCACTTTAAAACACAATTAGTTTACCCAGGTCGTCATTCTCTTGTTCTTTGGGCAGACAGGCGTGCATGTGTCTCCTGCCTTGCCTTCAATGCCACTCCATTTGAGCTTTTAAAACAAAAGCTCCTTCTCTCTCTCTGGGATGCCTCCTATCCTGCACTAAGTGAATTCAGCACAAGTGTATTTCTGCCTGGCCAAGCACAGCCATCTCTGGAGAAAGTACATTAATAGAAACTTGAGAGGAGGTTCCTCCCATGGAAGAACACCTTAGTAACATCCATTAACATCATCGGTTATAAAATCATGATAGGGGAATGGCAGATTTGCACATAGAGATGGAATCATATCATTCTAGTCTAGGTTATTCAATTCATTTCATCTTCACTTTTCACAAGTGGATGTTTGTATTAGCCAATTAATGCTTTGCTGATTGAAGGGGAAACAACCCATTGGGTTAGAAACTGCACTTTGAAAGACCTCGGTGACAATTTATTATATTTTGTCTGTAAATATACACAAAAATATTGTGTTCTGCAGCAAAATAATTTCTTGGTAAATACCAATGGAAATTACCTTGTTGGTTAAATTGAGTCGAAAATCAAAGGGATATTTTGTGTTCTCTAAACACCATCAAAAAAAGCTGCATAAAATAGAATATAAGTTTGGACGTGGATGAAGCATGACAAACAGTAATTATTATAAATCCTACTTATCATCTACCATGCCAATCCAAATACTTTAACTGCACCCTTGCAGTAGATACTAATTTTCAGAAGAGAATGTCGGTACTTTTTAGTGTGTGAGACGAGAGTGTGCACTATCAGCGCTAAAACGTCACCCGATGGAAGTTGTTGTTGTGACCACGTCATTACGCGCGACGTTTGAGAGAACTTAACTCCTTCTTTCCCATTTTTTCATTAAAAATGTATTCTAATAATACATATAACACTCTTTATATTGCTTTTACTTATTTTTGTGCTTCTTTTAAAAACATTTGTTGTATTACATGGAGAGCTTGCTTGTTTAAGTCCAAGAGAAAACTCCTTCTGCCCGCGTCCAGTGGATTGTGGGTAATATCCGCAGGTTGAGTATTCATGGATCTGCACTTCAGAATCTAACCAGGAAAATTACACATCCGAGATTGCTTTGATACTTTATGTATGATACGGTTTGGGACACTAATTCTCATTTCACACCTATAAAGTGTGGATAGTGTGCCGTTTGGGACGCAGGATCAGACTTTGGAGGTAAATTAATATTTAACCACTAGAGGTTGCATTTCCAAAACAAACAGGAACCTTTAATTGTGTGGCATCACAAAGACGGTGACTCTGCATGTTTCATTAGAATAGGTTAGCATTATAAATGACTAATAACAGAGCGCAACCATTGTCATTTGTTTTAAATTTCTTGTTTGACGACAAAAAATTTACAATTATGTTTCCGGAAGTTACAGCATATGTACTGTTGATCTGTAAGTCCATCTATTTTTCACAAAACATAGTTCAACATTATGTCCACAATATTAAACAAGGATATGAAATTAAACATTGACAAAATTGTATATCACACAAAAGTGATAAAATGAATAGCCCCTAGAATGGCAACTAAATGTAGTTTAGGTCTCAACCTTACTTGAAACAGTGGATAAAGAGTGTGTTGTAGATAATATTTCACATCAACATGGCATTCAACATGACTGCAAGTCATGTACAATGATTTCAAAATTCTAATTTAAAATGAGTTTGACTCTGCCCATACAGCACCATCTTCACAGCAGTAAACGCTTAATGCACGAGTTACGTAGCAGCTAATGATGATGAACCAATTTCCCATATCACTTCTACTCCTTACTATTCAATTTCCAGTTAAAGAGGGAAGGTACGATTTATGGCTAAGAGAAGACAATCATTTGAGACAGACAATATGGCAGTCACACCTTCAAACCATCATCCTAACAAGGGCAAAGCTCAGACTTTCCTTCTTGATGGACAAGACGGATACTGCAGTTGGTCATCTGACCACTCGAAGCTGAATCCAGACGTGAGCAGGTTTCCATTTACAGGCAAGTTATATCAAGATTTCAAGTTTTGTTTAAATAAGGGTGGGACTACTTGATTGAGAGCCATTTACAAGTGTGTAAGTTCCATTTTCATGATTTAATTTTAACCAAAATCCAGCAATTTTGACTATTATTTTTACCCTTTGTTGCAGGTCATCAAGAAGTCACATTTTTCCTGCTAATACCTATGACCGGCATCACGTTCACTGCGCTCATGTTATATACAGTCAATGAATTCAACCCTGTTGTCATACATTTCTTAAAAGTCATAGAGCTTGTTTAGGAAAAACACTAAGTACATTATGAGAAAAAAATTGGTTGATGGTCTTATCTAGGGAGCGTAATCTCATTCATCCTCTGGGGGCAGTATGTTTCAATCTTTGACTGTATATAACATGAACATTCCATGTGTGATGGGAAATGAAGGCTCAGAATGGACATAGCCAGTCATCGCCATCATGGAACACAGAAGTAGTACAGACGTCTGATTGACTTGATTTTAAATCTGTTTGTTTAAGATTCATTAAGATTTTAAACTTAATTCACGCCTCAGAGTGTTCCTTACAGTCAAAACTTGTGATCTAAAGGAAAAAAAAATAATTGCACCACCTGGGAAGCACACAAGTTTTTTTCAGCTCCAAAGTTGGGTATATTTAACATAGGAGTGAATGGAAAACTGCTCAATTCCAGCGGCCAGTCGAGGTACTACAGTTCAATCACAGCCAGTGGAGGAGTCAACAATTAATATTTGAGGGGTCACAAATGCGCAATTTCAGAAGTATATCATGGTGCCATAATAAAAAGTTACAATCATAACTATCATTTCCCACTTTGAATTTAAAATGTCTAATTATGGCTTAATAGTTTTCCTGACTGCAAACAGACTCTTATAGTGAATTCAACCTTTGGGTGACTTAAATAGACATATAAAACCATTCCATGTGAGTCAAGTAATCTCGACAAAATGCATTTCAATTACGAACATCAAATTCTACAAATTCTTCACTGAACATGGATCCTAAACCACACGTGTGTAAGTTGTGTTCTCTACACCCTTCTCTAGCTAGTTTATGTGATAGCATTCGTGTTACGTGCCAAATATAAACCTTTACTAATGACGGCGCATGATTACCGAATGATGAACGCATGCACACACATACAATATAAACGTTAATGAGTTTCAACCGCACCTTGCTTCTAGTCGTGATCCAAAATCCCCTCCACCTGCAGAGCAGCGTAAAAATATACCCGTTTTATACAAACTAACCATTAATAAACAGCTTCGTACTACAATATCAAAAAGTCTTTCCACCCATGAAGACTGTATTTTGTATGCTTATTCCATACGTGGCGATTGAGCGCGGTAAAAAATGCTCAGTCATAAAGCTACTGTAGATGCAGAACTTTGACTATAAAGCTGCTTCTATCTGTTAAACGTATCTCAACTGTCCATCATCATTCGTAGCGGACCCGAGCACGTTATCAGATCCAGTCTTGTCCTTCACATCCCTCCCGGGGTTTTCGTGAATTCGTGATACGCACCCCGCGTTGCGCACTAAAGTTCTTAACCTCCAGCAGATGGCGCCTTCGTTTCGTTTTGATTTTCAGAGTGACAAAGAACAGAAGATAACTTTTAACGTTAAATAAAATTATACTATTTAAAAGCCTTACTTCAAATTCTCTTTTAAGAATAATTTATATTAGGAACATTATCTAATAAAATAGAAGATGTCTGCACGTAAGTTTACTAGCACTAGCTAGCTAGCCTAGCAACTCCGTCCAGTTTAAACCTGATTAGGTTGCGGTTCCTGCTGAACAAAAGATGTATCTTCTTTCAAAAACAAAAAAACCCATGAATAAATACTTACCGACATATATGTGCACGATAAATTATTTTAATAAGAATCTTATTAATTCCCAATTATTACAACAGTTTTTAAAATGTACTACAACTTACTCGAGTCTTCTGAGCGCCATGCTGTAAGAAAAACAAAACCAGATATTTGACCAGAATTCACATTTTTAAAGGTGACACTTTCCCTATACAATATTTTTGTTTGTATTTGTAGATTATTCAAGATAAACCATCTGTATTAGCCTACACATACATTTAAAAAATAACAAATCTAGAATTTGGACATTATTAATAAGTCAAACATCAATTTAAAAGTCACTGGACCTGAAGTCTACATCTATGATTAGCAAAAAAGTTCAAAATTAAGAAAAGAAACAGATAAAATAAATCGTTTTTCTATTTTATTAGACATGGTAAATAAGACATTTTCTTCAAGTGTTAATAAATGTACAAAATGCAGGAGAAAGAAGAAATTCTAGCGTTAAATACTACAGAGCCATTTAAATTTCCCCTGTGGAGTTTTTTCTCAACAATCTCATCCAGCTCAACACAATCATCACTGATGTAAGAGGTTTATCACCGTTAATAATCTCAGTACCATCCTATAAACTCTAGTATCATATACAAAGTACCCAGAAAGGTAACAGCAGAGCTACATGAGAGAATAACAGCCAACTTCCAGTATTATGTACAAAAACATCCAAGTCAGAGTCAACCAAACAGGCAGGTGAGAGTTCTAGTTCTTCTGGTGTAACTGTTGCAGAATGTGAGAGACATTTTTTGGTGTTTCATGTGAAGGTGATTTCAGTTCTTTTTATGAAGGAACTTCATTTTATTTCCTAAAAAAGAAAAGCACTTTAGGTATCTGGTTGAGTTGAAACGACTTCATTTAAACCTGATTTTCTATACTCACCTAAACCCTTCAGAAATTTGTTGACTCCACTCTGCTCCGTGTCTGGCAACTCATCCAGATAGTGTTCTACCCTCTGCTCAAAAAGACCTGTTTGAATTTACAACAAAAGTTCACAGATCAAAATTAAATAAGAATTAATAAATAGTATTAAATAATTAAATAAACAGACATTATTTCAATGAACGGTACCCCAAAATAAGTAAAGTGAGGACAATGAAAAGTCTGGCGATATACACTAAACAAAAACACCATTTAGTCAGTCAAACATATTTCTGTTCTGATCACTAGATGGCAGTAGAGCTCTGAATTAAATTAAACAAGCATCCTGTCTCAAAAACCCCTACACAATCCCAGCTTGATTAAAGACGTCATTGCACTGTCGCAAACCTGATTTACCTTTGGCCCTGCACTTCCTCATCTCCCTGTCCTGGATGAACCCAGCGAACATCTGAGACTCCATGAAGACCCCCAGGAAGCGACGAATACTCTTGGATGCCACAGACTTGCGGAAAGCCTCACGCTGGAAAATGCGCTCCCCTCTTTCACCCTGTGTTAGAAAGAGGGAGTAGTGGCCAATGGTCTCCAGGAAAAAGCGAATGAACGCCTCAGATACTACACTGTTTAAGGATGTGGTGCACTCTGTGAATCGAACAGAAACATTCAATCGTCAGAATTACATTTTGTTTCGGTTTATCTCGATACAACTTAACAAAAAACATGTTCTGCAATATGCTGAATAAATATTCAATAAATAAATAGATGCTTGTCTATGCAGCATCTTTTGTTTTTCTCTCGGAAGCTATGATAAAAAAAAAATTTAGAATTGAGAAAACTCATAATTGCTCATATTTAAATTAGTTTGGAGAATTACTCAGATTTTAAAAGTTTTGGAGAAAGTGTCAAGAATCTTGCACAGTCGTTAATTAAACAAATTCATTTGCACATAAAATATCTAAAACAAGAATAGAAAAAAAACATTAAATTTTACAAGGAAAACTATTAAGTTAGACATTATTTAAAAAAATGGATTAGCATTAAAATGGTAGTATGTTGCCAAATGTTTTTTCTTTGAGTGCAAGCATTTAATGAGATATAATCAGACACATTGTGCAGGGTAACAACCTCAACATCTCACCATCATCTGATTCACTGTCGGAGTCTTGATTGATGATGTCATTCCTCTGCTCAAGAGACTGCTCCAGAGCAGCCTGCAGTTTGCGTGGTAACAACGAGGCTTCATCATCCATCTGTACGTAGGAAGAAAAGCATATTACCTAAAACAAACTTCAGTGATTCATTCGATGACTCAAAGTGTTTAATTATAATCTAAGACAATGACGACAGCTACGATAGAGAGCGTTTAAGTTTATAGAGAAATTAGTTGATGAACAAACCTGTCTGATGAAACGATCTGCACCCAAATCTACCATTAAAGCCTGAAACAAGAAGAGAAACAAATCTTAAATTGCTGATGAATATCATTCTCATAGTTTGTCTCCCTTTCAGAAGCAGATCCTCAACAGATGGAATTTGACACTCATTTAAACTTAATGTTAAGTATGACATAAGTTCACTGTTTGTGGTCACTCCTTTCAGCCATTAAATCTGCACTTGTGTCCAAAGCCAAATGTGATAATACCCCATAAAGGTCTAACTCAAACACATTACACAGCAAAGTATTCATAGTGACCAATCTTCATCCTTCTGCTTAAGCTGAAACTGTCCTTTATGTTTAGAGAAAAGAAGAAAACAGTTTGGCTATCGGAGCCTGTGAATACAACATTCAACATATTTTTCTCACTCAATCTAGATGAACTAAGCATGAAAATATGACCTGAGATTCCACTGAAGAACACAATGGTTCAATGTTAATAAAAATGTCAGTGAGCTGTTAATGGGAGCATAAAAAACAGACATTCCGATGTATGAGAAGCAAAACCACAATCCACTCACATTTTTACTGGATTTTATTAATAAAAATGCAGGCAATATCTTGAAGGGAAGCGTTTTAACCTAACCTTCTAAATAAAAAATTCATTGATTAAAAAAATAATAACAATAATAATTTTAGGAACCATAATTTTACACTTACACCATATCTATTTCTGGTCAAGGTGCAAAAGATACAAAATACGCAAATGTTTATATTTAGCACCAGAAAGCTACTTACATTGTGGGATAGATCTTAAGTTAAATTTTCAATTATTTGAAACATTTTGAACAATAAGGTTCAATAATTTGCAAACCACAAAAATCCTGTTTTAAATGAAAAATAAAATAGAAAAAGCATTTAAAAGCCAGAATCAAGCTCTTTTCTTCTTGGCCTTAAAGGTTATGTGATAACTGATTTATCATCTCTAGTACCGGTCATTGGCTGATGACACATAAACTTTAGTAACAGGCACTGCTGTATATTTGGCCTTTTCCCACTGGTCACATAATATCTGACCTTTAAAAGCAAATTATTAGGGGTCGAGCACCGAAGGTGCAAGAACCCTATTGTTTTTCCTCGAGACTTTTTTTTTTTTTTTTTTTTTTATTATTATTATTATTATTAGGGGTCGAGCACCGAAGGTGCAAGAACCCTATTGTTTTTCCTCGAGACTTTTTTTTTTTTTTTTTTTTTTATTATTATTATTATTATTATTATTATTATTATTATTATTATTCCGGGAATCATTGCGGGCACTTTTCGGTACCTGAACATATATGAAAAGTCACCGATTTTTGCACACGCATCAGACCCGGTGAAAAATTTCGTAAAATTTTGGTCCCAAAACTGATTTCTAAAAAATGGCTCTATAGCGCCACCTAACGCGTTTTTACAGCTTTTGATCATCCAGTTTGTCGTAGGCGGATGAAATTTGGTACGCATGTGTAAAGTACCAAGGTGTAACTTTTACTAATTGAAAGTCTATTTCCAAAATAGACAGGAAGTCAGTTATTTCGCAAAAACCTCTAAAAAAGGGCGTTTTTGCTCGCTCTACTTTTTGACGAACTACTCTCACAGACTTTATCCAAACATCTCCAAACTTCTTGAGTATCATCATAAGGCATACGGCAATTGATATTGAGAAGCTTGTTCGGCTATCATAAAGTATGTGGTCGTGGCGGCGGGCCAATGTCCAAATTTCGACTCGAAACAGGAAGTTGTTATAACTCGGGCATAGAATATCCGATCCGGCTCAAACTTGTTTCATTCTCATCGTAGTCCAAGCCTGAGAACAGGCGTATGACAACGAACGACATCCGCCATAGCGCCACCTAGTGGCGAGCATTAAAAGCCTGTTTTTCATAGTTTTACCCTTCTATTTCAGCCAGTGTATTGCGTGCACACTTAAAACTTGTCGCATGCGTGTAGGACCTTAAGACCTACAAAAAAGTAATTTGGGTCGAGTTTTGAAACTGGACGGAAAACCGGATAATTTAGGTTTTATGTAAAAAATACAGTCTTCATACTTTGACGAACTCCTCCTAGGCGAAATGTCCGATCCAGCTGATAATTGGTGTAGTTAGTCGTAAGGCATTTGGGATGAAAAGTTATCAAAATTGCAGCAGTTCGTCAAACGGCCTTTGGGTGGCGCTCTATTGCGCCACCTGAAGCGGTTTTGTAGCTGTTGCGCAATCAGGTTATCGTAGGCGAATGAAATTTGGTACACATATGTAAATGACCAAGCTGCAACTTTTACTAATAAAAACCCTGTTTCCAAAATCTACAGGAAGACGAATATTTCGCAAAAACCTAAAAAAGTGTGCATTTTCGCTCGTTTCAAACTTTGACGAACTCCTCCTAGGCGAAATGTCCGATGAAGCTGAAAATTGGTGTTGTTACTCATAACACATTAGAGAAAAAAAGTTATCAAAAGCTAAGAAGTACGTCCAATGGTCTTTGGGTGGCGCCACAGCAAAGTTCAACCTTCAAAATTGCGCAAAAACAATTTACATATTTTGGACTTTATCTCCGTTCTAGGTTATCCACTATCAACAAAAACAGCCTGCCATGATTAACCTTGTCAGGTTGAACAAAAGGATATGCATCACTGTGACAGCGCTCCAAAAATTGGCTGTACAGCGCCCCCTTATATGTGACCAAAAACATCGCTTTAGCTGTATTTTAAAGCTGTTGCTCAAGCAGTTTGTCGTAAGCGAATGAAATTTGGTACACATGTGTAAAGTACCAAGCTGCAACTTTTACTAATATAATCCCTTTTTCTAAAATCAACCGGAATTGAGTTATTTCGCAAAAACCTCTAAAAATGGGCATTTTGCTTGTTCCACACTTTGACAAACTCCTCCCACAGATTTTATCTAAACATCTCCAAACTTCTTGAGTATCATCATAAGGCATACGGAACCTTAAAATTTGAACTTTTTTTCAGCTATCATAAAGTATGTGGTCATGGTCGCAGCCAAGGTCAAAATTTCGATTTGAAACAGAAAGTTGTTATAACTCGGGCATAGAATTTCCGATCCGTCTCAAACTAGTTTCATTCTCATCGTAGTCCAAGCCCGAGAACAGGCGTACAAAAACGAACATAATCCGTCATAGCACCACCTAGTGGCGAGCATTGAAAGCTTGTTTTTTATAGTTTTACCCTTCTATTTCAGGCAGTGTATTGCATACACACTTAAAACTTGTTACATGCGTGTAGGACCTTAAGACCTACAAAAAAGTAAATTGGGTCGAGTTTTGAAACTGGACGGAAAACCGGATATTTTAGGTTTTATGTAAAAAACACAGACTTCATACTTTGACGAACTCCTCCTAGGTGAAATGTCCGATCCAGCTGATAATTGGTGTGGTTTGTCGTAAGGCATTTGGGATGAAAAGTTATCAAAAACGCAGCAGTTCTTCAAACGGCCTTTGGGTGGCGCTTTATAGCGCCACCTGAAGCGGTTTTGTAGCTGTTGCGCAACCAGGTTATCGTAGGCGAATGAAATTTGGTACACATATGTAAATGACCGAGCTGCAACTTTTACTAATAAAAACCCATTTTCCAAAATTGACGGGAAGACAGATATTTTGCAAAAACCTCAAAAAGTGTGCGTTTTCGGTCGTTTTAAACTTTGGCGAACTCCTCCTAGGCGAAATATCTAATCAAGCTGAAAACTGGTGTGGTTACTCATAACACATTAGGGAAAAAAAGTTATCAAAAGCTAAGAAGTACGTCAAATGGTCTTGGGGTGGTGCCACAGCAAAGTTCACCCTTCAAAATTGTGGAAAAAATTTTACATATTATGGTCTGTATCTCTTTTCAAGATAATCCACTATCAACAAAAACAGCCTGGTATGATTAGCCTTAACAGGCTCAACAAAAGCATATGCATCACTGTGACTGCGCTCCAAAAATTGGCTCTACAGCGCCTCCTTACTGCCCCCTTAAATGCTACCAAAATCTTCGTTTTAGCTGTTTTGACCCATTGAACATGTTAGAAAGCCAACCGAAATTTGTTCGAAGGTCAAAAAACTCGAAAAAGGCCGGGAGGCGGTGCTTTCGCTCCTGCGGATGCATCGTGCGAGACCCCTTCCATCGCTGCTTGCAGCTTTAATTAGGGGTCGAGCACCGAAGGTGCAAGAACCCTATTGTTTTTCCTCGAGACTTTTTTTTTTTTTTTTTTTTTTTTTTTTTTTATTATTATTATTCCGGGAATCATTGTGGGCACTTTTCGGTACCTGAACATATATGAAAAGTCACCGATTTTTGCACACGCATCAGACCCGGTGAAAAATTTCGTAAAATTTTGGTCCCAAAACTGATTTCTAAAAAATGGCTCTATAGCGCCACCTAACGCGTTTTTACAGCTTTTGATCATCCAGTTTGTCGTAGGCGGATGAAATTTGGTACACATGTGTAAAGTACCAAGGTGTAACTTTTACTAATTGAAAGTCTATTTCCAAAATAGACAGGAAGTCAGTTATTTCGCAAAAACCTCTAAAAAAGGGCGTTTTTGCTCGCTCTACTTTTTGACAAACTACTCTCACAGACTTTATCCAAACATCTCCAAACTTCTTGAGTATCATCATAAGGCATACGGCAATTGATATTGAGAAGCTTGTTCGACTATCATAAAGTATGTGGTCGTGGCGGCGGGCCAATGTCCAAATTTCGACTCGAAACAGGAAGTTGTTATAACTCGGGCATAGAATATCCGATCCGGCTCAAACTTGTTTCATTCTCATCGTAGTCCAAGCCTGAGAACAGGCGTATGACGACGAACGACATCCGCCATAGCGCCACCTAGTGGCAAGCATTAAAAGCCTGTTTTTCATAGTTTTACCCTTCTATTTCAGCCAGTGTATTGCATGCACACTTAAAACTTGTCGCATGCGTGTAGGACCGTAAGACCTACAAAAAAGTAAATTGGGTCGAGTTTTGAAACTGGACGGAAAACCGGATATTTTAGGTTTTATGTAAAAAACACAGACTTCATACTTTGACGAACTCCTCCTAGGCGAAATGTCCGATCCAGCTGATAATTGGTGTAGTTAGTCGTAAGGCATTTGGGATGAAAAGTTATCAAAAACGCAGCAGTTCGTCAAACGGCCTTTGCGTGGCGCTCTATAGCGCCACCTGAAGCGGTTTTGTAGCTGTTGCGCAAACAGGTTATCGTAGGCGAATGAAATTTGGTACACATATGTAAACGACCAAGCTGCAACTTTTACTAATAAAAACCCTGTTTCCAAAATCTACAGGAAGACGAATATTTCGCAAAAACCTCAAAAAGTGTGCATTTTCGCTCATTTCAAACTTTGACGAACTCCTCCTAGGTGAAATGTCCGATGAAGCTGAAAATTGGTGTTGTTACTCATAACACATTAGGGAAAAAAAGTTATCAAAAGCTAAGAAGTACGTCAAATGGTCTTTGGGTGGCGCCACAGCAAAGTTCAACCTTCAAAATTGTGCAAAAACAATTTACATATTTTGGACTTTATCTCCGTTCTAGGTTATCCACTATCAACAAAAACAGCCTGCCATGATTAACCTTGTCAGGTTGAACAAAAGGATATGCATCACTGTGACTGCGCTACAAAAATTGGCTGTACAGCGCCCCCTTATATGTGACCAAAAACATCGCTTTAGCTGTTTTTTAAAGCTGTTGCTCAAGCAGTTTGTCGTAAGCGAATGAAATTTGGTACACATGTGTAAAGTACCAAGCTGCAACTTTTACTAATATAATCCCTGTTTCTAAAATCAACTGGAATTGAGTTATTTCGCAAAAACCTCTAAAAATGGGCTTTTTGCTCGTTCCACACTTTGACAAACTCCTCCCACAGATTTTCTCTAAACATCTCCAAACTTCTTGAGTATCATCATAAGGCATACGGAACCTTAAAATTAGAACTTTTTTTCAGCTATCATAAAGTATGTGGTCATGGTCGCAGCCAAGGTCAAAATTTCGATTTGAAACAGAAAGTTGTTATAACTCGGGCATAGAATTTCCGATCCGTCTCAAACTTGTTTCATTCTCATCGTAGTCCAAGCCCGAGAACAGGCGTACAAAAACGAACATAATCCGTCATAGCGCCACCTAGTGGCGACCATTGAAAGCCTGTTTTTTATAGTTTTACCCTTCTATTTCAGGCAGTGTATTGCATACACACTTAAAACTTGTCGCATACGTGTGGGACCTTAAGACCTACAAAAAAGTAAATTGGGTCGAGTTTTGAAACTGGACGGAAAACCGGATATTTTAGGTTTTATGTAAAAAACACAGACTTCATACTTTGACGAACTCCTCCTAGGTGAAATGTCCGATCCAGCTGATAATTGGTGTGGTTTGTCATAAGGCATTTGGGATGAAAAGTTATCAAAAACGCAGCAGTTCGTCAAACGGCCTTTGGGTGGCGCTTTATAGCGCCACCTGAAGCGGTTTTGTAGCTGTTGCGCAACCAGGTTATCGTAGGCGAATGAAATTTGGTACACATATGTAAATGACCAAGCTGCAACTTTTACTAATAAAAACCCATTTTCCAAAATTGACAGGAAGACAGATATTTTGCAAAAACCTCAAAAAGTGTGCGCTTTCGCTCGTTTTAAACTTTGGCAAACTCCTTCTAGGCGAAATGTCTAATCAGGCTGAAAATTGGTGTGGTTACTCATAACACATTAGGGAAAAAAAGTTATCAAAAGCTAAGAAGTACGTCAAATGGTCTTGGGGTGGTTCCACAGCAAAGTTCACCCTTCAAAATTGTGGAAAAAATGTTACATATTATGGTCTGTATCTCTTTTCAAGATAATCCACTATCAACAAAAACAGCCTGGTATGATTAGCCTTAACAGGCTCAACAAAAGTATATGCATCACTGTGACTGTGCTTTAAAAAATTGGCTCTACAGCGCCTCCTTACTGCCCCCTTAAATGCTACCAAAATCTTCGTTTTAGCTGTTTTGACCCATTGAACATGTTAGAAAGCCCACCAAAATTTGTTCGAAGGTCAAGAAACTCGAAAAAGGCCGGGAGGCGGTGCTTTCGCTCCGGCGGATGCATCGTGCGAGACCCCTTCCATCGCTGCTTGCAGCTTTAATTAGGGGTCGAGCACCAACGGTGCAAGAACCCTATTGTTTTTCCTCGAGTGTTTTTTTTTTTTTTTTTTTTTTTATTATTATTATTATTATTATTATTATTATTATTATTATTATTATTCCGGGAATCATTGCGGGCACTTTTCGGTACCTGAACATATATGAAAAGTCACAGATTTTTGCACACGCATCAGACCCGGTGAAAAATTTCGTAAAATTTTGGTCCCAAAACTGATTTCTAAAAAATGGCTCTATAGCGCCACCTAACGCGTTTTTACAGCTTTTGATCATCCAGTTTGTCGTAGGCGGATGAAATTTGGTACGCATGTGTAAAGTACCAAGGTGTAACTTTTACTAATTGAAAGTCTATTTCCAAAATAGACAGGAAGTCAGTTATTTCGCAAAAACCTCTAAAAAAGGGCGTTTTTGCTCGCTCTACTTTTTGACGAACTACTCTCACAGACTTTATCCAAACATCTCCAAACTTCTTGAGTATCATCATAAGTCATACGGCAATTGATATTGAGAAGCTTGTTCGACTATCATAAAGTATGTGGTCGTGGCGGCGGGCCAATGTCCAAATTTCGACTCGAAACAGGAAGTTGTTATAACTCGGGCATAGAATATCCGATCCGGCTCAAACTTGTTTCATTCTCATCGTAGTCCAAGCCTGAGAACAGGCGTATGACAACGAACGACATCCGCCATAGCGCCACCTAGTGGCGAGCATTAAAAGCCTGTTTTTCATAGTATTACCCTTCTATTTCAGCCAGTGTATTGCATGCACACTTAAAACTTGTCGCATGCGTGTAGGACCTTAAGACCTACAAAAAAGTAAATTGGGTTGAGTTTTGAAACTGGACGGAAAAGCAGATATTTTAGGTTTTATGTAAAAAACACAGACTTCATACTTTGACGAACTCCTCCTAGGCGAAATGTCCGATCCAGCTGATAATTGGTGTAGTTAGTCGTAAGGCATTAGGGGAAAAAAGTTATCAAAAGCTAAGAAGTACGTCAAACGGCCTTGGGGTGGCGCTCTATAGCGCCACCCTAAGCGGTTTTGTAGCTGTTGCGCAACCAGTTTGTCATAGGCTAATGAAACTTGGTACACATATGTAAATGACCAAGCTGCAACTTTTACTAATATAAACCATGTTTCCAAAATCTACAGGAAGACGAATATTCCACAAAAACTTCAAAAAGTGTGCATTTTCGCTCGTTTCAAACTTTGACGAACTCCTCCTAGGCAAAATGTCCGATGAAGCTAAAAATTGGTGTTGTTACTCATAACACATTAGAGAAAAAAAGTTATCAAAATCTAAGAAGTACGTCCAATGGTCTTTGGGTGGCGCCACAGCAAAGTTCAACCTTCAAAATTGTGCAAAAACAATTTACATATTTTGGACTTTATCTCCGTTCTAGGTTATCCACTATCAACAAAAACAGCCTGCCATGATTAACCTTGTCAGGTTGAACAAAAGGATATGCATCACTGTGACAGCGCTCCAAAAATTGGCTGTACAGCGCCCCCTTATATGTTACCAAAAACATCGCTTTAGCTGTATTTTAAAGCTGTTGCTCAAGCAGTTTGTCGTAAGCGAATGAAATTTGGTACACATGTGTAAAGTACCAAGCTGCAACTTTTACTAATATAATCCTATTTTCTAAAATCAACCGGAATTTAGTTATTTCGCAAAAACCTCTAAAAATGGGCGTTTTGCTCGTTCCACACTTTGACGAACTCCTCCCACAGATTTTATCTAAACATCTCCAAACTTCTTGAGTATCATCATACGGCATACGGAACCTTAAAATTATAACTTTTTTTCAGCTATCATCAAGTATGTGGTCGTGGTCGCAGCCAAGGTCAAAATTTCGATTTGAAACAGGAAGTTGTTATAACTCGGGCATAGAATATCCGATCCGTCTCAAACGTGTCTCATTCTCATCGCAGTCCAAGCCCGAAAACAGGCATACAACAACGAACATAATCCGTTATAGCGCCACCTAGTGGCGAGCATTAAAAGCGTGTTTTTGATAGTTTTACGCTTCTATTTCAGGCACTGTATTGCATACACACTTAGAACTTGTCGCATACATGTAGGACTATAAGACCTACAAAAAAGTTCATTGGGTCGAGTTTCGAAACCGAACGGAAAACCGGATATTTTAGGTTTTGAGTACAAAAATATAGACTTCATACTTTGACGAACTCCTCCTAGGCGAAATGTCCGATCCAGCTGAAAACTGGTGTGGTTACTCGTAAGGCATGAGAGAAAAAAAGCTATCAAAAGCTAAGAAATACGTCAAGCGGCCTGAGGATGGCGCTCTATAGCGCCACCTGAAGCGGTTTTGTAGCTATTGCGCAAACAGATTGTCGTAGGCGAATGAAACTTGGCACACATATGTAAATGACCAAGCTGCAACTTTTCCTAATATAAACCCTGTTTCCAAAATCTACAGGAAGACGAATATTCTGCAAAAACCTAAAAAAGTGTGCATATTCCCTCGTTTCAAACTTTGACGAACTCCTCCTAGGCGAAATGTTCGATCAAGCTAAAAATTGGTGTGGTTACTCATAACACGTTAGGGAAAAAAAGTTATCAAAAGCTAAGAAGTACGTCAAATGGTCTTGGGGTGGTGCCACAGCAAAGTTCACCCTTCAAAATTGTGGAAAAAAATTTACATATTATGGTCTGTATCTCTTTTCAAGATAATCCACTATCAACAAAAACAGCCTGGTATGATTAGCCTTAACAGGCTCAACAAAAGCATATGCATCACTGTGACTGCGCTCCAAAAATTGGCTCTACAGCGCCTCCTTACTGCCCCCTTAAATGCTACCAAAATCTTCGTTTTAGCTGTTTTGACCCATTGAACATGTTAGAAAGCCCACCAAAATTTGTTCGAAGGTCAAAAAACTTGAAAAAGGCCGGGAGGCGGTGCTTTCGCTCCGGCGGACGCATCGTGCGAGACCCCTTCCATCGCTGCTTGCAGCTTTAATTATTATTATTATTCCGGGAATCATTGCGGGCACTTTTCGGTACCTGAACATATATGAAAAGTCACCGATTTTTGCACACGCATCAGACCCGGTGAAAAATTTCGTAAAATTTTGGTCCCAAAACTGATTTCTAAAAAATGGCTCTATAGCGCCACCTAACGCGTTTTTACAGCTTTTGATCATCCAGTTTGTCGTAGGCGGATGAAATTTGGTACACATGTGTAAAGTACCAAGGTGTAACTTTTACTAATTGAAAGTCTATTTCCAAAATAGACAGGAAGTCAGTTATTTCGCAAAAACCTCTAAAAAAGGGCGTTTTTGCTCGCTCTACTTTTTGACGAACTACTCTCACAGACTTTATCCAAACATCTCCAAACTTATTGAGTATCATCATAAGGCATACGGCAATTGATATTGAGAAGCTTGTTTGACTATCATAAAGTATGTGGTCGTGGCGGCGGGCCAATGTCCAAATTTCGACTCGAAACAGGAAGTTGTTATAACTCGGGCATAGAATATCCGATCCGGCTCAAACTTGTTTCATTCTCATCGTAGTCCAAGCCTGAGAACAGGCGTATGACGACGAACGACATCCGCCATAGCGCCACCTAGTGGCAAGCATTAAAAGCCTGTTTTTCATAGTTTTACCCTTCTATTTCAGCCAGTGTATTGCATGCACACTTAAAACTTGTCGCATGCGTGTAGGACCTTAAGACCTACAAAAAAGTAAATTGGGTCGAGTTTTGAAACTGGACGGAAAACCGGATATTTTAGGTTTTATGTAAAAAACACAGACTTCATACTTTGACGAACTCCTCCTAGGCGAAATGTCCGATCCAGCTGATAATTGGTGTAGTTAGTCGTAAGGCATTTGGGATGAAAAGTTATCAAAAACGCAGCAGTTCGTCAAACGGCCTTTGGGTGGCGGTCTATAGCGCCACCTGAAGCGGTTTTGTAGCTGTTGCGCAACCAGGTTATCGTAGGCGAATGAAATTTGGTACACATATGTAAATGACCAAGCTGCAACTTTTACTAATAAAAACTCGTTTTCCAAAATTGACGGGAAGACAGATGTTTTGCAAAAACCTAAAAAAGTGTGCATTTTCACTCGTTTCAAACTTTGACGAACTCCTCCTAGGCGAAATGTCCGATGAACCTAAAAATTGGTGTTGTTACTCATAACACATTAGAGAAAAAAAGTTATCAAAAGCTAAGAAGTACGTCCAATGGTCTTTGGGTGGCGCCACAGCAAAGTTCAACCTTCAAAATTGTGCAAAAACAATTTACATATTTTGGACTTTATCTCCGTTCTAGGTTATCCACTATCAACAAAAACAGCCTGCGATGATTAATCTTGTCAGGTTGAACAAAAGGATATGCATCACTGTGACTGCGCTCCAAAAATTGGCTGTACAGCGCCCCCTTACATGTGACCAAAAACATCGCTTTAGCTGTTTTTTAAAGCTGTTGCTCAAGCAGTTTGTCGTAAGCGAATGAAATTTGGTACACATGTGTAAAGTACCAAGCTGCAACTTTTACTAATATAATCCCTTTTTCTAAAATCAACCGGAATTGAGTTATTTCGCAAAAACCTCAAAAAATGGGCGTTTTGCTCGTTCCACACTTTGACAAACTCCTCCCACAGAATTTATCTAAACATCTCCAAACTTCTTGAGTATCATCATAAGGCATACAGAACCTTAAAATTAGAACTTTTTTTCAGCTATCATAAAGTATGTGGTCATGGTCGCAGCCAAGGTCAAAATTTCGATTTGAAACAGAAAGTTGTTATAACTAGGGCATAGAATTTCCGATCCGTCTCAAACTTGTTTCATTCTCATCGTAGTCCAAGCCTGAGAACAGGCGTAAAAAAACGAACATAATCCGTCATAGCGCCACCTAGTGGCGAGCATTGAAAGCCTGTTTTTTATAGTTTTACCCTTCTATTTCAGGCAGTGTATTGCATACACACTTAAAACTTGTCGCATGCATTTAGGACCTTAAGACCTACAAAAAAGTAAATTGGGTCGAGTTTTGAAACTGGACGGAAAACCGGATATTTTAGGTTTTATGTAAAAAACACAGACTTCATACTTTGACGAACTCCTCCTAGGTGAAATGTCCGATCCAGCTGATAATTGGTGTAGTTAGTCGTAAGGCATTTGGGATGAAAAGTTATCAAAAACGCAGCAGTTCGTCGAACGGCCTTTGGGTGGCGGTCTATAGCGCCACCTGAAGCAGTTTTTTAGCTGTTGCGCAACCAGGTTATCGTAGGCAAATGAAATTTGGTACACATATGTAAATGACCAAGCTGCAACTTTTACTAAAAAAAAACCATTTTCCAAAATTGACGGGAAGACAGATATTTTGCAAAAACCTCAAAAAGTGTGCGTTTTCGCTCGTTTAAACTTTGGCAAACTCCTTCTAGGCGAAATGTCTAATCAGGCTGAAAATTGGTGTGGTTACTCATAACACATTAGGGAAAAAAAGTTATCAAAAGCTAAGAAGTACGTCAATTGGTCTTGGGGTGGTTCCACAGCAAAGTTCACCCTTCAAAATTGTGGAAAAAAATTTACATATTATGGTCTGTATCTCTTTTCAAGATAATCCACTATCAACAAAAACAGCCTGGTATGATTAGACTTAACAGGCTCAACAAAAGCATATGCATCACTGTGACTGCGCTCCAAAAATTGGCTCTACAGCGCCTCCTCACTGCCCCCTTAAATGCTACCAAAATCTTCGTTTTAGCTGTTTTGACCCATTGAACATGTTAGAAAGCCCACCAAAATTTGTTCGAAGGTCAAGAAACTCGAAAAAGGCCGGGAGGCGGTGCTTTCGCTCCGGCGGATGCATCGTGCGAGACCCCTTCCATCGCTGCTTGCAGCTTTAATTAAAACATAGTTTTCCTGTATTTGTGTTGATAGCATGTATATTTATCAGAGTAGCATAAAATGTCTGTACCTCCTCCACAGGAAGCTCCTTGAGTTTTGGCAGTGAGCTGGACAGAATACCCACTAAGAAGGGAGTGGGGCAGCAGACGATGTCCACCATAGAAGTGGGCAGCACTGGGATGAAAGTGTGCTGCCAGGAAAAGGGGTACAGCAAAGCCACCACTGCATGCACACAGCTGGAAAGTGTACTAAAGAGGAAACAGAGAGGCAATAAATCATCAACCTTTAGAAAAGTGCACACTTTTCCACTAAATCTTATTGGAACTAGGATTCTCCAGTCTATTTAAAGATAGGGAATAGTTGTTTTGAGAGCAATTGTTAATAGTTAATAGAGAGCTTTTTAATTAATTCACAGTGATGGTGACATTTACAATATCACTTAAAGAAAAAGCCTGAGGAGATAATGAGATGATGCAACACCTCATGATGAAAGCTCAAGAGTCGATGTGAGCAATTGATGTAGCAGTTTTCAGAGCTCATCTGACACAGATGCAAAGAGTGCCAGTTTTTGACCAGAACGGAATGAGTTTGAGATGAATGGGGAAGTTATGAAAAACTAACTTGCTTCAGAGCTTGTGATTGGTAGATATAACTTCAGGGTTGGGGAGTCTGCAGCCCTCTATTGTATTGGCTCACTCTTTACAGTGTTTTAGGAAGGTTTTATTGTTTTTGCATGGGAGGTTTTCTTTCTACCTGTGCTCGTGTGGATTTTTTATAATATAAAAAATAACCAGGTACATGTGTCACCACCCCTCATCTGTTCATCTTGTTCCCAATGTTAGTGGCACCTGTGTTGGATCACAACTGTTTGTCTACAACTTGTTCTTTTTGATCTGGGTTTTGATCTCTCTTGTACATCAGTGTTTAACTTAGTTTATACTTGTTTAGTATATCTTTACCTGCTCCAGTGTTTTCTCTTGTTATGTAGTGTTAGATTTTCTGTTAGTAAGATGATGTTTGATTTTATCTCTCTGTCTCCTCTTCCTGAGGTCTTTTGTGATAACAACATTCTTATAACAATGTTTTGTAAGGTATGCTACAATCTACCATCTCATTAACGATTTGCATTACAAAATATCTGGATTTCTGAACCATTGTGCAACTGAGAAATTCACTGGCAAATAAATTCTATTCTAATAAATAAAATAAAGATATTCAGATATAATATTCTTATCATTAAATGCAAATTTGTTCCAATATTTTTCCTTTTACAACAAAACTGGCTCTAAATGGAAACATTTGAATACAGATATAAAATGGCGATATTCATAATAGACCACTTAAACTTCAAGAGAAGTTACAAAGTATCATTTGATAGAGTGCAATGATGTTAAATACAAATTGCAAATGTCAAAAAAGTACTGTCTATGAACACTGTTTGTTTCTAGTATATCACTTTGGTTTTTAAGAGGCTTGCACAGAAAGCATTCACCAGCTTCACTAAACTACAAGAATATTGAAACTATTGTACCGTACATACCAAACATATTGTGGCTACACAATAGACTGCATATTTAGGGTGGTGGTAAATGAGCAACAGCATTCCAGCCCTAACTAGTATATATCAAAAAACACATTTGCAGATTTAACTGCTCAAATCCCTAAATTACACGATGAAGTTAAAGCACACAGCACATCAGCCTTCTCACGGTCCCAGGCTTGTTGATAATGGCTGACCCTCCCTTCTCCTTTCCCCATCCTCCACTAACAGTACAGAGCAGCCGAGAAAATAAACTAGAAGAAACATGCTGACTCCAGTGAGGAGTTAGAAAGGATCAGGACAGAAGTCAGTGATCAGTTGTGTTATGCAGAGAGCAAACTAAACATATTTAAAAGCTCTCTTCTTCTACATATTTCGAACAGATATTCCATCTTTCTTTCTATAAACCAATTTGAGGTATGATAATTAAGATATCAATTTTAAAAGGAGAGAGCAAGAGAGAGGTGAATATCATGTACATACTGAAGAAAGAAAGAAGTTGATTTAAAAAAAAAAAAAACCTAGCCAGAGGCAAGACAGCCATATTCTGATAGCTGATACCTGGAATGTCAGTTTTATTGAGGCCTCAGAGGCAAGAACTCGTGGGAAAGATGAAGACAGAAATCTAGACCAGTCCAAACATTGCTCTATACAGCTTGAATCCTTGAGGAAACATACGTATAATGAGGAAAAAAATCTGCCGCTAACTGCTAATACGAACTCAGTTTTCTGTCTGAAGAGCAACACAGTGATGCAATCACACAAATACACTAAAAAATGCTGATTTTAGTGCTTGCAGTTTTCACTGGTTGATATTTTTGTTTATCAGCAGTGAATACTGCTGTTTTGGGAAAGCAAGCTCCACAGACAGCTAATGAAACAGTTTGTGACTCAAGAACAATTACTTTCATTAGATGTTTAAAGCCTTACAAAGGCAGTAGAATGCAAAACACATCCTGAATGATATCCGTTTCCTGATCCTGAACACCAGATATTTGTTATTTACATATATGCATACATCACAGACCTTATAGGCAGTCCTATTTATGGAAATATATTTTAGTAGACTTTCCCAGGAGAGTGGAAGAAATGTCCTTGAAGCATTTTCAACCCAACACTGGACATAATCCATCAGAAGTTGTAGAGCCACTCAGCTCAGTTAATAGCAAATCCCATCAATCCACCTATCCTGTTTTCGAGAGACAAGCCCATGGAATGTCAACAGTTGACTTTACAGCATAAAACGGTGTAACCAGAGCTCCATCTATTATGATAATGGGTGTGATACAAAGCCAATCACAAAGAGTGAGGTTTCAATAATAACAAATATTTCAAGCGAAAAGGTTTAGGAAGCTGGTTGTGTTTGAGTTAATGTAGATAATAAAACTTCTATTTGGCCATGTTAGAACATGAAGAGAGTCAAGCCCTCATATAAATCAAAGTTTGTTTATACATCTAAACAAATTAAGAAGCTATTTAGAACTAGTGCTTTTTAAAAAACACTTAAAGAAACTTAAATGGCAAAAGCTGGAATAAACTATTTAATTAAAAATGTATTCCAATTTATACATCATTATTGTGAATACGTCAACGAATCATTCCATTGTTGTATGTAGCATTCAATACCATGTCAAGATAAGCATTCAACACACATCATCATGCTTCGTCTTTGCTTAGAAAATAGATCCCAGCCCAGCACTCTTATGAAATCATTGAAAATATGTGTATAATAAGTGTTTTCTGCCTCCTAAAGTTGTTTACCTTTAGCAGTGTACTTATGTGAATGTCAAACAATGGAATGTTCAGAATTTGTACCGGAAAAATTAAGCAATGCAAAAGCAGGAAGTTCCTGTCCAAGACCATCATTAACATTCGCAGAACCACTTCCAGCGACTGTGGATAAAAGGTAACAAGATCTCGATTATTTTTTAGCTTCTTAGCTAGTTGATTGGATTTGTAATGGAAATATTAAATACTCATGAGACATGATTTATGAGCACAATCGCAAACAGCAATTTATTACTTTCCTCAAACATGGATTCAGCTCATTCCTTGATATCAACGGAGAATGTGATCACATTGCAAGCAAAATGGAGAGAGGAAGGGAGAGAGAGAGAGAGAGAAAGAAAGGAAAGAAAGAAAGGAGAGAGAAAGAATGAGCAGCCATTCTCTCAGCAGACACGGGGGCAAGAGCCTGAACCCAAGGCTTCCCAGAGACTCCTATCAGTACAAATCCCCCCCCTCTACATCACTTCCTGTTCCATCCAAGTAAACTTAAGGACATTCAAACTCAATCTTATTGGATAAATAATTACAATGATTAAATATTCTATAACAGATTCAACTCATGAAGTGAATTTTTTTTCTTTATGGCAGTGTTGGTATTTTGACGACAATCTCATAAATCACCAATTACCCTGCTCTGTAAAATCAAATGGTTTACTTTACTAGACAAATGTTATTGTGTAATAAATGTTATTATGTATAATAATAGTAATAATAACAACAATGCATGCAATTTATATACTGTAGTGTTTTTCTAGAGCCCAAAGATGCTTTACACTTTTCAGAGCATTATTTGTTCACATCACATGTTTTGTCACACAACACAAGTGGTGATAAGCTACCTTGGTAGCCCTCAGTTGCCCTGGGGCAGTCTGACAGAACGTAGCTGCCAATCCGAGCCTACAAACACACCCATACAATGTAGTGTACAGTATAGTAAGTATAGGTGAAATGTTTGATTAGAAATTTGAGATTAATAACAAAACTTTACTACATTAACATTTTTGACTACATGTCCTTGAGCATACTTAATGAAACGCAACTCCCCTCCCCCATGCGTCCAAACCTTGCTGAAGCATATGGCCTAATGACAAAAGTTTGAGCAACCAGGATTCAGATAATTAAAAGAACATGTTGGAAACTTTTCACTGGCAATGTTGGAAACAAACAATTAAATGTAGTTATTCTGCACTTTAGATCTGTAAAATTGTATTTGTATAAACCAGATTTATATTTGGTTTTCATTTGGGGCTTTTCAGGTTCTGTATGGTATAACGGTTTTGTTGTGTGACGTGTTCTCTTGAGTTTCTGTTCTTCCTGACTTAGTTTAGTTTTATGTACATTCTTAAGTTTGGTTTCAATCTCTTATGTTATTACAAAATTTTGTGTTACTCATATTTGATCTTCCTGTGTGTTTACCTTTTATGACCATACTCCCTAATTACTTCTTGCACTACTTGATAAACTGTTATATAATGTGTTTGGTTTCACCTGTGTTTGAATCACCTTTTTTGTAACATACCCCTTTGTCTTCTCGTCTGTTTGCCAGTTTGACCAATGTTATTTCTATTTGGAAGTGTTGTTTAGCAGTCATTAGATTGTAGGTGGTCGTTATTGACACTAGTCAAAGTATCCATGTTATTTAAATTGAAACATTGTTTCTAAGCATTGACTTTATTTGCATGCATTGTTCTTGAATGTACAGTTTTAGATTTGTGGTTAGTATCTTTGGCTTTTCAGTCAGAAGAACTTAAAAACATGCTCAGTTTGATTTGAAAAGCTAATTGCTCTTAGATGTTTAAGTCAACATTACTTAAAATTGAATATCAATTAACATGAGTTTGTTATAGTATGCTTACTATTAGATTTAACATTATTTGACATTAAAGTAAATTAACTTGGATTTACATATTAATCTTGCTTAATATTTATTAGTGATTTTACGCAAACATAATTAATTTAATTTAATTTACAGTGTGATATCAATTATAAAATCTTTACTGAAAAATCAACTATACACTGACAAAATTTTCTACTAGGACACATGCTTCCACATTTCGAAGTTCTCAAGTGACCATTTATTCAGATTCAACAAGCATTAAATTAAATACATCAGACTCAACTAATTATAAGAATTGTAACTACATATTGGATGACAAAAATGTTAAAATCTTAGTAAATCAACAAAAGTTACGAAAATCAATATGTACAAAACAGCCAACTCCAATCAAAGCAAACTTTGTTAAATACGCAACATCTGTCATCCAGGGAACACATCCCCACTGATTTGAGGAAACACGCAGTCACTCACACAGGAAGTACATTCCTTCCTTCACAGTGACTGCCCACCCTACATGCCCCGCTGCTGTTTGTTTAAACAATCGGATGATTTGTGAGATTACGCTTTCACAAATAACCAACTCCCTAATGACCCCACATGCCCGGCCACAAACTTTCCCCGACCAAGCATGCAGGCTCAGAGACAGGGATACTCAAACCTAGGACCCAAGGCATCCCAATGACAACCAAAGCCCTATCTCTGCCATGACCCACTTCTGCATTTAGATCTCCAGGACTCCTGGGAGATTTGCTCAGTGCTGGAGGGCGTAGTCTCATTGGATGGATTTGTTAGTGGCCTGCACAAAGCGGCCGTAGAGTCACCCTTACCCAAAACCACAATGTAAAAAGATGCCATTACACGGATGCACTGGTTAAATTGAGCTGACTGAACTGAGCTGGGACTGAAAACAGCTATTTTCTTCCCAGTTTAGCCCGAACAGACTGGCAGGAACATCCAGGCCAATACTACGACTGGTATTTCATTCAGAATCCCAATGGTCTCTGAAGAAACAAAGCTCTATGTTTTACTAAATGTTCCCCTCTTGTAGAGCTTTAAATATGAGAAAAGAAGCTATATTCTGGTCCAAAAACCGCAATCACTGACAAGAATGGAAAGGCATGTGGCATGAAGATAAAAATCTTTCATTTTGGAGCAGATGTTCCTTTATGAGCTCAGACGGAGCAGACGGAAAAGTGTAAGTGACATCGCACATGAGAGAAGAATAGCTTATTGAGAACATCTGCTGTTGGGACACACTGCTGACTGCTGTTGTCAAAGTGGTCAGCTTCTCTCTGAAACAGCTTTGTTCACGAGATCTTGACCATCTTTGGTGTTAAAAAAGCTAAACTTTCTCATGGGAATGAAGAGAGTGTTAAAGAAAATTATGTGTTGTCTACATCTGACAGCTCGTATTCATCAGCTCTGGATGCTTGATACTTGAGCTTACACACAAGAGTGTCTCACCTCAGCTTATCAGCTACAAAGATGACCCTTCGCTCCAGCAACAGCGAGGCAAAAACACGGACCACCTGTCGCACACTCAGGCAATTGAACAGACTCTCAAAGTCCACATGCTCGAGCCTGGAGTCCATTGGCCTCCTTAACTCAATCACCTGAGAGGGAGAAATATATTACAAATTGAAACAATATAATTTTTTTAGAAACATAAACTTGAACTGACCTTCCCCTAATCTGAGTTTTCAGAATGGCTTTTATGTAATGAAAGTTGAATAACTTTTGAAGTTAATTTAGCATTTTAATACTATTAAATACATTTTAAAAACTATAATAAGTACTGGAAGTATTAACATGAGAAATAAAAAATAAATTATTCATAAGCAAACCAGAGTCATTGAGTCTGAGTGCATGCTGTTATTAAATATTAATAAGAACTTGAAAGTATAATTAGACTAACAGATGCCATGAAACTAAGTGTTTACAGAAATCTTGCTGAGTAACATAGTTTTATTTTATACCAAATTATAAAGATAATCAATAGGCAGTCTCATGTGCTGATCTGAGTCTTAAAGGTGCAGTTGGTAGACTTTTAGCCAAATGTGGTACAGCAAATAAATCCCCCAGGTTGCCAGATTGACATGACAGTTATCAATGAAGACAAATGATGTTATTCACACATTGTTTATTTAGTTATAAGTATGTAATATCCTAAAGACTTCGAGATTATCATAAGAAATACTATATACAGGTCAACCAAAAGGCAACATCTAATCTTATTTTTGTGTAAATAATGCAAGAGAGCATTCAAAGAGAACATAGCTTCATATTATGCAGCTCAGCTGTCTCAATGGCATGTACATAAACAATGACGATTAGCTCTAGAATTAACAATGTATTAAGTCACTTTGTAAATGGGATTGGAATATGAGTACAGGAATTTTTTTCAGAGCATGCATAATGTTAATCAATAGTACAGAAAAGCTTGTGGCTAATCTAACCAAAGTAATTTGCTGTTAGCTTTAAAATTGTTTTTCATTTATTCTTTCACAAGCATCACCGATGCATCTCCTTGATTTGTTTCTCAGTCAATCATGACATTTCTTTGTGACAGAACTAACGTTTTAGGTTCTGTACATCAAAAAAACTATCTTAAACGTTCATGGTGTACTCATTTCAGGTGTACTCATTTCAGCATGATGTGGCAATAACGTTAACCCTCTAAGATTGAAAAACTAGAGGAAGGAAATCACATCAACAAACTATGAACACAAACGCATGGATGTGTCTTTACCCTAAATACTAATACTGTTAATACTAATACTTTAAGCTCTAATAGTATGTGAACTGAACATAAAAGCTTAACATCCTTGGACATAATGAATATTTTCTGATTACGTTTGGTTAAATTTTTACATCTTTTTTAAATGAATAAATAAAGAACGCTAGAAACACATTTCTCACAAATTAAATCTAATAATTTTGCATTTTAAGGTTTAGAGTGCATTTGCTTGTTCTGATTCAGATAATTTGTTTGGAAACATGGTGTCTTTAATTATGAACAGGAACACAGAGGAAGGAGTAAACAGCAGCGTGACATCAAAGCACAAGAGTGGTAGAGTTCAGACAAGAGTCTTCAGTAGAGGAGCTCATGGATGTGATGCAGGTGATGTTAAATAGTCCAGGATAAGAGCAGTGCAACATTCATAAGAGTGTGACAACATGCAGGTGAAGTAGTTTTGGGTATGCTTTAACAAACGATTTAGCTGCCTATTATCACATTTAAAAAACAGTTTTTACTTCCAGTCTGGTGGACCTGGAAGTAATGTAGACATTTTCTTGCTTCTAACATGTTTTCTAGAAAAAAAACCATGAGAAATTCTGCCTTCACAATGTTCTGTTTATTAAATTTAAATGATGTGTTGGAATGTTTGTATTGCCATGTAAAGTGTGTACTTATTAATATTATATTAAATTAAGAAAAGGCAAGCAAAAACCATTATGTTGAGCTTAAAAAAATAACCACAAATATAAGATGCAAATAAGCATATAAAGATGTAAATAATGTCAATTATGTTTTTGGATCCAGTGAAACATTATGCTTTAAAAAGCACCAGATTTACCAATTTAATGAGAAAATCCAGCACATATTAGCACTAGAGGCATTTTAAAGTTAAATGTATTCATCTGTTGTCAAATTCCATATAGTTGCTAGTGGCCAATTTCCTAAACTTAATTTTATTTTTTTGTAAAATTCTTTTTCAACTGTTTTTTCATTTGACCTGCAGCTCCTTGTCATTTTTTTTTTAACTTACTACAACCACACACTAACTTGTCCTATTGACAGATTGCACAAATGCACTGCAATGTAAATGTTATGAAAATGGCCTTTAAATAAAGTCCTGTAAAAAAATAAATAATTTGCCTTAACATTTAAATATGCTTGATGATCCAAATATGCTTGATGATCCAAAGGCGTTAAAATATTGAAGCTTTAAAGAAATCTGTAAAATGTAAAAAACAAAAACACCTTTTTACATACTAAAGCACACCAGTCAAATATAAGGAAAGGTATCTGACCTCATTTCCTGCTCCGGGCAGGAAGGTTTTCACTTTTATGGTTTTGCCTGGTGCTGGGAAGGGAGATTCCATTACACTCCTCATGAAGGGATACACCAGAGCGGCTGAGATATCTCTCCTTCTCTCCACCTCATCCAGTATCTGTGATAAATAAATCAACACGCTGAAAGAGAACACAACAGCACAAACAAGCAGAGCTCGCTGAATAAACGCTGACATTGTTAATTGACTGTAGGGCTCTCTGAAAGTCACATCATGGTTATATCTGCAACCATTTTTTCTCGAGTTGATCAAAACAGTTTTATTTCCAGTGAGCATTATGATAACCAAGACTGGATTCAGCTCACATTTACAGTTCTTCCTCAAGTTCCCATGACTGCAAGGTGGAAGTGGAGGAAATAACATTGGTTTAATAGACCAGAGAGGAAGACAGATGTGCAGCAGTGTGTTGGATGTTGTTAAATGCCAGAACATTTCTTGCTCCAGCTGAGCACATGTCTGACAGCCAGAGAGGCGATGCGGAAGGTTGAGTGTGTTTGTGTGAGCAAGCCTGAGCTCACCTTGGAGAACAGGTTGAAACAGCCCAGTCGACTGATGACACAATAGACTTCAGGAAGGCGAGGTCCTTTCCCACTCGGCTGCAGGTGTGGGGAATAAGATACACAAGCATTTCAATCACATGCAAGAAGTAACTAGAGGCTATAAGAGACAAGAAAGTATCCAGGTGATATCTGTAAAATCTATATGGCATTAAATCACAACTGTGACAGGCAGAATTGAGAAGAAAGGAGTTTTTCCTTGCTTATGCAAACAATGTTGATATTAGTTTACACCATCACAAATACAGACACAATCAGCAACATGCAAAACAGAGATTGAGCTTTCCCAGTTTTTGTGTCTTGTTGGTTATTATGGCTATAGTTTAATTAACAACTCTGTTTGTGTCTACAAAGCATTCTAAACATTTTTTTTTATCTGAGTTATTGCATAATTATTTAAGGTTAATTTTATGCTTCGGTACATTAGACAAAATTTATTCCAATTACATAATAGGGTTTATGCAGGTTTCATAAGGTCAAATTTAAGTAATTTTAACACTTTTTAAGACCTACATCATGAGATCAAAAACATATTAATTGTTTTTCATATTAACAGTATGCTTCAAATTGTTCACTTTTGAGAATTTACAAAGGTTTTCTCAAACTCTGGCAACCCTAGTCATTTTTAGGTGTTTTAACATTTCTGAGACTTATGTCAAAATCTGGCAACCCTAACCATGACCACTGAGCATTTATGAGTGTTCACTAATGTTTTTTTTTAACTCTAGCAACCCCAAGCCAGCACAAAAAATGACAAAATGTTTTAACAAAACAAAAACCAGGTTTAAAGTGTACATTAAATGGAAGAGTAAAACAGAAAACAAAAATGTTTAATGTGCCAAGTAACATTCATATAAGGATTTGTGAGGATAGATCGAAAATATATTTAACATTGGAGATAAATAAACTAAATAAAAATAGACTCGTTCAAAGTAACAAAGGAGTTTCCCAGCTGCATGAACTGTCCAACAAATGCTGCTTAAAAACTTCTATAAAGTCATAAATCTGCAAAAATTTAGTAACAAAATCATAACAAATATTTCTCTTTTGATCTCCATATAATTCCGATAATAAATTGTAAAAGGTTTGTTCTACGTGATTGAGTCATCTAGCAGATTCCATGAATTTGGACCTAAAGTTTGCAAAGTCGATGGTTGCCAGAAAGCTGCATGTAAACACAGCACACGTGCAGTTCCACCAACACAAAAAGACTTCACATGTGTTCCGCTAAACTACAAAAGAAAAATCTGCCTTTTTCTAAGAGTCTAGCCGCTTAGTGTCTCTCAGAGCACACGGCACAAAGAATCCTCATTCCTCTTGTCCATATTAGGTATGCAACTCTCCACTGCTGACTTCTTACAAATGGATGATTAATTCATGTGGAGCATGTGGAGCTGGGATCAAATCCTCAGGAATGCCACCCTCATGCCAGCCCCTGGACTTCCTGCTGCGAGAACAGTGCTCTCCAGCAGCCCATTCAGATCCTCGAAAAGATGAGAGGGAAAAGAATAGAAGCTAAAGGCATTCCACTTGCCAATACCCAACCAATCTAAAATACTAAACATTGCATGATTTAGCTGTGAATTCGGTTCATTTGCAAACACCTACAGAAGAAACCAAAAACGCCTTTCTCTTTGTCGTTAACATGCACTTTATCACCAAACCTTAAAAGGTTAAATAGATACCACAAACTTCACTGTTGAATCTACAAACCATGCTTTCATCAGATAAAAAAAAAGACAAAAGTCACCACAGAACTCACAACCAAACCTGATGGCACAATGACATCTTTGATGGTTTGCATGTCCATTCATCTCCTGAGAAACTCTCATTAAACCAGACGAGACGTGTTTACGAGAATCGGTTTCTTTGAGCATAAAAAGAACAAATCAAACACTGACTCAAGCGACCGACCAAAGAGTTCATTTATTTACTGTACTTGCGCTTTAATTACCACCTACAGTATGGTCAGACTAACAAAAGTGGAAAGAAAAGAGTCTATAACTTGATAAAGAAACTCACCAGAAGCCGTCTGCAATAGCCAAAGCGCCTGCTGCCATCTTCTCCAGTGAGCATGAAAGAGAAGGTCTCACTGCAACAAATCAAAGGCGAAGATTGCGCCGATTATCATACATTTAATCTGTTCTAAATATGAATTTAGAAAGATCACAATCTAGATTTCTACACATATTAAATTATGTCTTTTCCAAGAAATAAAATGGTGGTAAATGAAAGATTACGATATTGCAAAACCAACAGTTAAGCAAAATATAATCCAATGGGGCAGATAGCTAAAGTTTCGGGTTCGGTAACAGTAGAGATATCAGCTTTTTGAGCAAGGTCATGGCCACTGGTGTAATTGTTTTCTCAAAAGTAGCCAGGTAAAGCAGGTAGTAGCAGATTGAATAAAGATTCCTATTGCTATTGGTTTATTTAAAACTCTTCTAGCTAGCTAACTAGAGCCGAACTGCAAAAGGTACAGTGCAAAAGGTACAGTCAATAAGGCTATACACTATTTGTTCTCAAACTTTATGTTTTCCCAAGTGAAAAACTTAGAACAGTTACACTACACTTAAAAAAATCAATATCAAGCATTTTCAAGCCATGCAATATGTGTACACTTAAAGCACCTGCAAGAAACCTGGGTGAAAAAATATTGATAAAATATTTAGTCCAAAGCATCCAAAATTCATTCACAAACCTCCCCATCTTTCCAAAATCATGACTGCAGAAACACAAATTGTAATGCTGAGGTGTTGAGAGAAATATTTACATTTTTAAATGTGTGCTTTAAAATTCAGAAATTTAAAGTCACAAAAAACTGCAAAAAACGAGAATGGCGAGTATGTTTTGGACCCCATAACTAAAATTGATTGAGGCTCCGATTATTAATAATTATCAAGTAATTTTTGTTGATCTCAGATATGTTCAAGATGTTACCAGAATTTTAATAAAATTGTAGATATAATAGAATACCAGAATTAATTTGTTTTCAAATTACTTCAAATAATCAATCAATTTAAATGGAAATGCTGATGTGCAGGCGTTTAATTCATTTGAACTACTCTTAACACGATCCTTGCAACATTTAAACTTACAATATTTATAAATAGTTGATATCAACCGTAACATAAAAGTAAATAAAGAATGGTTTAAACATAGAAAGAATGATACCTGTTGTATTCTGAGACAGGGCTCCAGTCTTTCGCATCTGGAAAGCAAAACTGTGGGATGGCCTTGAGCCGCTGTTCAGCTTCCCTCATCTGCTTAGTGAGTCTCTCAAGCTGTAATGTTTATATGCAAATGATACATAAATAATTTGATAAAAGAAATAACTCAAACAATGGTGAGTCAACAATATACCAAATATTTATCAAGTCCTCAAGAGGTCATTTCTTCAAGCACCCATCCCTCCATAGAGGTTGTTGCATTTGTTAAGAACCTCAATGAGGAGTTTACCCTCAGTTTCCCAAACTATCAACATATTTCTGCCCCTCGAGAAAATATAATCACTCGAACAGATCTCTGCTAATTAAAGACATATCTCTGTAACACTGTTGCTATAGAACCAGTTTCCTGCTTATTCCACTTATTGTCAATACATCATGACGATAAGCGCTTAAAACATCTGTCTTTTCAGGTCCCATATATATATATGAAGTGAAATACAAAGATGACATTTTGTAAATTTTCATCAAAAATAAGTTATAGAACAAAATAATTTTAGAACTTTAAGAAATTACGTTTAATATAGTTGATACAAAAAATGGCCCTCACAAAACAGAATTTTTTTTTTTAAACAACATGCTTTATGGATCATGAACAGGATTGATTGTTAACAAATCACTGTTAACAATTTATCCTAGCCATCTTCTCTCGTTGTCCCTCTCCCATCATATTAGATCTCTATTGTGCCTGGTTTGCTACCTCGTCTTGCTGTGTCTCACATCTTTAGACTGGTTCACAGAGGAGAATCCCAGCTGCATAAACTGTCCTACAAGCTCCTTGTGTTTTTTTTTTGTTTACGGTATATTCAAAGTAGTTTGCGTTCCTGTCTTAATGATGATCCAGATCAACTTCTTTGGAAAAAGGATGAGCCCTTTCCTTAAATACAATTTCCTTCAACTGAAATTAAATGCAATGCCTCACTGACTAAATGGACATCAAGCATTCTGAAAAATATTCACCTTGGGAAACTGATAGGTGACTTCAGGAGCATACGAGTTTTTGGTGGGCTTTTTCTTCAGTGAGACCACCACAAAGTACTCAAAGAGCTCCCTTTCCTGCCACTCGATCAGCTGGAGCTCCAGTGTTCTATAACTGGGAGCGCGTTGCAGAATAGACTGAAGTCTCAGTAACCTCTGTGTGTGTGCTGGAAAAAAAGAAATCTTGTAAGACCAGAGGACCGAGATAAATGTACATTGTTAAACTAAAATAATATTTATTACTGGGATTACTTTATATTTATGACATTTATTACACTGCATTTACACAATTTAGGATTAAAATACAACTTGTTAAAAACTTAAAATAACAATAGAGAAGGCAACTTTGCAACTAATAACAACTACCATAATCGATTAGTTGCAGATGATTTTCTAGGGTTAATCAACTAATCGAATGAATATGTAACATGTATAATTGCATCTATGTTGAACTAAGTATATTCATTAGTTTTTTTCACAGTTTCGAATGAACCACATTACAATTGCTAAATTAAAAACCTTATTTGCTTTAAACCTATTCCATAATATTTTCCTCTTTTTTCTTAAAATATTTGAAATGGGAGAATTTTTTTACGATTCAACCATGTTGAACATCAACCACAGTAATATATTGGAACGAGTCAACCAAAGGTCCTGATAACTCAAAATTACACAAAAATCAGTATAGAGGAATTGTCTACATGAATCGATTATGTCTACTACCCTTGCAGCCCAACATAAAACCTCAAATTGTAATAAATATAACATATATTCCACAATCTACTCAGAAACTGTCAGAGTGCAGGTGTGACATTGACCTGTGACATTGGACGGGGTTATGTGATGCTGTCTGCAGAGAACTCAAACATTCAAATCAAACACACTGCCACTCAACCATACGAGCTGATCCCTCACCTTTGAACCTGTCATCCGAATCACTTTCACTCTCGCTGTTGTCATCTGCAAACAGAGACAGCAGTTGGTAGATCTCAGAGACTAAACTGACAACAGTGCTTTGGTCTGAAAACTCTTACACCATGAGAAAAAAAAGTGTACCTCTTAAAGATGCCGTGTCTATGTTTGAAAGCGAAAGCTTCTTTAGCCTCTTCTTTCCACGTTTTGTACAGTAGATTGAGTTTATTCTTTGAACCACCTAGAAGTATAAACAACAGTAAGACTTCTTTCAAAATTCCAATAGTGTAAACACATTCATATTGGAATGTTGTTGAGTTTGCAAATCATATTTTAATGGCTGCTGGGTCCAGATGGAAAGGCTATTGATTTGAACTATAAGAAAGCTCCTGAAAGCCACTGGGACCTCTCTGTAGCAACTTGCAAAACAGTCGGAAACAGAAAAACAGTGAGTGAAACCAAATCTTTCATTCCTTCAGGACATCTTTTCCTCATTTTAGAGTGGTTATGCTAACTTAAGGAAGTCTGAGTTTTAGCTATTCTTTTCCAAACCCTTAAATGTGTAAACATGCCATTAAAATTACATGTGGTTGAAAGGGTTTTCTCATTCTGAACTGTCAGGAGAGGAGGAAAACATTGGAAGGCAGACAGGTGAGCTATGCTTTGGAATTTTGGACTGTTCTCAATTGGCATCAAAGATTCTAGACCAAAAGAATGAAGAGTTAGTAGGAAAACAGCCTTGTGTGGGAGAACTGTGGCTGCAAATATTTAATAACACAACCAAAATCAACACTACAGTAACTTTTAAAGTTTTATAGCTGATTGGTATTTTTAGGGTTGCCATCCAAAGCAAAATTAAAAGTTGAAATAGATGAACGCAATCCCCTTTATTTCCATATTTTAAACTAATAGGTTTGAAAACTTTTTAAAAAAGGTTATTTTTAAAATATTTTCCTAATTTATTTTTCTTTCAGCAGCAAATTCGCACGGCAATCACATAAGTTTTCTATTTTACATGTAAAGACTAAAATGTATGACTGCTTTAAATGCAACAAACATGAATCCTTAAAGCCCCTTAACATATTCGGTCCATTACATCTTTTTGTGTGTAAAAAAAAAAGTTTCAACTGTTTCTGACTTTTTTTGAGATAAAGAAAAACACAATTAATCACAAACCTGAACGATACAAAATAAATAAAATAACTGCTATTATGTATTCTTTATTTAGGTGTTGGCATAATTATTTGATAATTTGCTTTATAAGTAGTTAGTTTATTGGTTTAAGTTGGTTGCATTTATTTATTTACTTGTTTTTTTTTTTTGATAAGCTAGTTGCATTTTTTATTTATCTGACATACACATCACAATATTAAAAAAATGAATAAATTGTATAAGAAATATACACAAGAACGTCCGTACAAATCAGATCTATTAAGAAAATACCACATCCTTTTTTTGAAATTTAAATCTATTTTAATCTATCTACTTTTTTTCTAGCCATAGCCTGTTTAGCTTAGCTTAGCATAAATCAATAAATTGTATCAGGCTAGTAGCATTTTCATAGAGTAAGGATAATAGTGAATTTACTTTTCTCCAGTAATCTTATCACACAGATCAGCAGACAGATTAAAGACCATATATTCCACAAAGTTTTAAATATTATTTAAAATGCACTAATCTCATTGATCATTATGTTGCTGCTAATGGTAAGAAAATGCTACCGGCCTAATCCGATTCAACAATTTATGTTAAGCTATGCTTAAAAGGGCTACAGGCAGCTCAGGAGAATGACTGAACAGATTCCAAAATGGCAATACAACACAGGGAAAAGTATAGAACTTAGAATGAGAAAATTTAGTTTAGTGGACATTCGAGGAGACAAAGGGGTTTGCATTAAAGGAATGATGAATAAAAAAAATACACTCTAGGGTGCGAGAGTCTGTCCTCAAATTTACCTTAGGGATTCGTTTCTGCCTGTGGGAGGCCAAGGTATTGGTGGAATGGTTGGAAGAGTTCAAGCTGTCATCTAATAGGCCACAGGGGGAGGTAGGCACACTTAGCTGGGGCAGCAGCATCATGTCATCATGACTGTGTCTCTTAGACAAGCGGGACGATCGCTGACTCTTCCGCTCAGCTGGTCCGGGGAGACGCAGAGATTGACTGCTTGGTTTAGAAGACAGCTAGTGAAGTGAAGAGGATGAGAAAAAGAAACAGTTTCCTCAAAACTCAACTAAATAATGTCTAGAAATATTCAAATGGTAATGACTAGGTTCGACTCATTATCTTCTTTTGATGGAGTGATACGATTTTACGACACGGTACAAAAGAGGATATGATGTTATTGACTACCATAATAGAAATAACATTTCACAAAGTTATCTTTCACATTATTATACTTTTTGTCCTATATTATTGTTTACGTCAAAATTAAGTCATTAGATGAATACAGTGTAGAGATTTTGAGAATTGAATAGTACATTGGCACAGCTTTAGTTTACTGCAACCTCTGAGACTGAAGACCTTGCTTGGATGGGTTTCTCTCAAATTAAACACCCCTCTGCTACCTGGACTAGGACACTGACACTTTGCATCTGCATTTTTGCATTATTATTTTTTTTATTTTTTTATTTTAACTTTATTAATTACACTGACCTACATTAATAATAATAATAATAATACCTTCAATTTATATAGCGCTTTTCAAGACACTCAAAGACGCTTTACAATTATCTGAGCATTATTCATTCACTCCACATTCACACACTGGTGGTGATAAGCTACCTTGGTAGCCCTCAGCTGCCCTGGGGCAGTCTGACAGGATGTGGTTACCATTCTGCGCCTATGGCCTCCTGTTTAACACCAAACACACCCCACCAGTCACTCACATCCATACAGGGCAATATGGGTGAAGTAGCTTGCCCAGGGCCACAACGACAGAATGTCGCTACCGGGGATCAAACGACCAACCTTCCAGTTACAGAACAACCAACCTTCCAGTTACAGAACGACCAACTCCACCACTAAGCCATCTTTCCGCCCTAATACATACATGCATGCATGCAAAATACATACATGAAAGTGAAAAAGTGAAAGTGACCAGTTGGCCAGATATGGAGTGACCCATATCTGGAATTAGTGCTCTGCATTTAACCCATCCCAGTGTACACACACTGCAGTGAACAAACACACTGTGAGCACTCAACCGGAGCAGTGGGCAGCCATGGCTGTGGAGCCTGGGGAGCAGTCAAGAAACTGGTGTCTTGCTCAAGGGCACCACAGCTGTGGTTGTTGAAGATGGGCAGCAAATGTTTCATCACTCACACCACCTTCAACTTTGGTGGATTTGGTGATCGGACAAGAGACCTTCCCATCACAAGTAAATCTCCTTATCCACCAAACCACAACTGCCTTTTACTTTGTAGAATTGATGTGTTATGTCAAGTTTGTACGACATTTTACTTTTATTTGTTGCACTGCAGTACTCCTTTCAACCATAAAAAAAATCTAGTGATTATGATGTTACTTTAAAATTAATTGAAAATAGGATTTGGAAGTTTAAAATATCAACCAGAATAATTTCTTTTGTAATAAAAACATTTTTTAAGAAGAGTATGGAGAAACCAAATAATGATAAAATATGATTTTTCTAGAGTAGGCGATAACCAAGGGACAACCTCCTGCTTTCCCTCTCGATGCGTGACATGAAGGGACTAAACTGCAGTTCCTGAGCGGCAGCTTGAAGTTGACTCCAGGAGTGAGCAGGTTCTCATTCACTCCAACATTAAAACGGACCATCTTTGGAGTCGAAATACATGTTTCCACCCCTGGCTCTATAATTTTATTTGATTCAGATCACTAGTTTTGATCTTCATTAACGTTCTGAGGGGGGTTATTTTTATGTTTGTTTAAGATATATAAAATTGCAACCTTAAGCCAATCAGATGCCTTCACTACGGTCATGCTCCACCTCTGAGGATGTGTTTTCAAGAACTGGCTATGCCCACTTTGAGCTTCATTTGACTTTGCCAGAAACCTATGGGTGATGTCACGAACACTACGTCCATGTTATATAAAATAAATGGGGATAACCCAACCTTTCTTTATTTAACTTTTAAAACATTTGCTTTATTTGCTCTAAATATTAGTCTAAAGTAAACAGCAGGTGCAATCACCATTCCAAAAGACACACATAGAAATTACCTGGGGAGGTGTTATGGACTTCCTTTCCTGGGAGGTCAATGTCCTGTTGACTGAGTCGTGGGACTTCTCCGGTAACAGGCGGGAATTTCTGGCCAGACATCTTCTCACTGGATCGACATCCTCATATGGATTCTCTTTCTCTGCAGCTGAAAAGCACAGGAGAGAGAAAGCACCAGTCACGCTAAACGTAAAAACAAGCTGTCTAAGAGACATCTTGAAAGGTAGCGAGATGGCATATCTTCCAAAGGACAGAAGAAATTTAGCAGCCAACCTTTGAGCTGTCTAGGTTAGTAAAAAATGGTCTTGTTAGACACACTTAAATGAAATAAATCAAAGCATGGTCATGGGTGCCATGCGGTCAACACTATGTAGCTTTCACCACCAACCTCATGCTCATCTTCTTTTTATATTAATTTTAATTGATCTTCTACTTATTCTTCTATTGTTTTTTTATTGGCGGTTTGCAATATTTCTATTGTGCATTACCACCACCTACTGAGCTGTTGTTTGGTCAAGGTGTAGATGGGAAAAAAATTCTACATTACTCAATTATGTATACCAATTCTTACATTCTATTCTCTATTCTTTTACTTTTGAGGTATGCTATTATGCTTTAATATGATTTACGGTTACCTAACAAAGATTATATTATGTCGCATTTCCCATTCAAAAAACATGCTAAATATATTGTGATTAATCATGATTCATTTTATATGATTGTTTTTAAATCAACAGCACTCATTTTTATCTAAAAAACGCAAGAAATTACTGATACATTTTTTTAAACACACCTCGATTTCTGCTATGTTTGTACCCAGACCTTTCTGAATGATCTCATTTAAACCTTAAGATAGCCTGTTCGCTTAGGAAATACAGTTATTGTGTATTCTGCATATTATTTTTTATACATTCACTAAAAAGCAGTGATCAGTTGAAATAATTTAATATTTTAAGTTTACATTGCATTACCATCTGTCAACATTTTTACTCTCCAGACTGCAAAAGATAAAAAAAAACCCTTAAAAAGTGTCAAAAAAGCTATTGTGTGACCCTTGTCATAATAACCACTCGAGAGAATGTGAAATAGTTCCATATTGAGTGCCATCTAACACAACAGCCTGACATCACAAGACACACTGCTGAGATTTGTCCCAGTGCCGTTAGCCTGAGAAGCACAATGAGAGGCCAGCAATTGCCCATAGTGCTCGCTGTGGCTCCAAAACGAAGCAGTGTAATGACAGCATGCTGGGGAAATCATAAGTTTTCCTCACCACTTATGTATTCCAGGGTACTAATCAACTATTCCACTTACAGGGGCTCTAAAAAATAAAAAACACACACAAAGAGAGAGAGAGAGAGAGAGAGAGGAGAGGGAGGGGAGGAGAGGAGAGGGGAGGAGGAGAAAGGAGGAGAAGAGGAGGAGAGAGAGGAGAGAGAGAGAGAGAGAGAGAGAGAGAGAGAGAGCATTTCAAACCAAAACACACACTAGCGCTTCTGTTTACACAAGTGTTTCAAAGCAAAGGACGCTGAGTGCTTGTAGAGTGACTGAGCAGTACACGGTGCAAGGATCAGACAACCAATAAAAGACACACAGCAGACAGACCACAGTTTTATGGGCATTTTGTGGTCAGCCATGAATGACCATCCAGTCAAATGAGATAAGGAATGACTCTCTGGTGAAATGCTTCACTGTCTGGAGGAAAAACCTGGATTTGGGGATGAATGGATTCAAAATATACCATAAACCCAAAGTCATTCCAACAATAGACTAACAGTATAAAGTGTGAGAACAGCTTTCTGAATAATGATCGCAGAGCAATGTCAGTTTAACATTTGATCTTCATTTGAGTGAGCTTTTTCTATATTTAACAATATATTTAGCACAAAAGTTGCACCTTAAATAAATTGTATAAGTACACAAATTACTAAAATGTAAATACCAGACAAAAAAAATCTAAATTAAACTAATAAATATGTATTATTAATGTGTATACATTTATATAATGAGTAAAATTGACCAAAGGAATACCTTAATTCAATTGAAGTCGATTGCTATAGGAATTAAATTTTGTATTTATTACAGAAAAAATGCATAACTTTGAAATAGCAAGAAGGACAATTATACTCAAAGTTTCTCACTAAGGAACCAAATAGTACAGCACAAAATAATAATAACAACAAACAAATCTCTTTGGGCTTAAAAATAATTGGTCAGTAGTATTTTAAAATGAAAAAATGTAAACCTTATGTCTTACTACAGGTACTAATGTTTATCACATTATTCTACCACATAATTTACCATTCAGGTGAATTTAGTTTTTAAAAGTGGAAATGAGCTTTTTATATATACTGTACACATCTACATCATATTGCTGTTTTGTATTTGTCTATACTTTTGAGGTACCACCAACTAAGAACAAATCTACAACAAAATGATAAAGTGGCAAACGATATAGGAAAAGCTAATAAAGTTTGTATAAAAAGTTATTTGTCATATACATTTTTCGTCATTTACCTTTGCTTTTTCAATCTCTGGCAGCCCCCCTTGACACACTTAAGACACATTTTACCACAACCAAGGTTTCTTAGTTTGGCTCTTTTCATGTTCATGATTATAAGCGACTCAAGAAAGAACACTTTGCGCTGAACAGGGATCTTCTGATAAAAACACATAAATGATGATCAGACATTTTGGCACAGCACTCGTTGCAGTGGCTGAAAGGACATGCACACGACAGGATTTTGAAGGACAGACGTTCATGGTAGTACCAGGCAGTTTCAATCCATGCAACAGAAACACAGTGTTGAGAGAGATTTACGATTAATTTTCTGTGATGAATTTAAGAACAGCTAATATTGAAATTGGTTAACTGTTGCATCCCTAGCTATTAGAAACAGGCTTAAGTTCCAATTTATTTTAGTTCTTCACATTCCTTTATTTTTCTTCTTGCTGGCTTTAAGATCATTCCAGGGAAGAAGTCCAGTAGAATGTGTTGTGGTGTTCACCAATATTTATGGAGTATAATTGTCATATGACTCTCAGAAATTTAAATCTACCCACATTTTAAGGCACTCAAAACTTGAGTCTATAATGGCTAAAGTATTTTAAATACTGGAAAGTAACCTCATTATTGTAAAAAAAAACAAACAATAAAAACGATGTGAGCATTTAGCAGCTGGATTGCTCTGGGGACAAAGGGATGTCTTTCTCATGTGTGTTCTACATGCATACAGTAGTCTATGCCCTGATGGGAAAAACTCAAGTTCAGGGAATAGAACATGCAAGGATTTGTAAATGATCCTGTTAGCTGTTGCCGACTTTTGAGCACTATTACAAAGCTAGTCAAACGTTTCCTGTTCTCTGAGGTTAATCAGGGCTTCTGCAGGTCTAAACTAAAATTTAAGACTCCATAAGATTTACAAAAATGTTCTCAAACTGACTTTCATGACTATGTTTTTGAGCATTTATGCACATTTCTCTTTTTATGAGCATTTCTTAGGCTATGGGAACCTAACCATCATTTTTAATTATTCCTCTGCTTTTAGGAGCATTTTCTCGATCTTTGGCAATCCCAATCAACAACAAAAACACATCAGATGAGCTTTACATGAACATCAAAAAAATAAGGCCTGTGAAAAATTATTTAAAAACTAAAACAGGTCATTTAAGACTTTTTAAAACCCTGTGGAAACACTGTAAATGAATTAAACCAGTAGATAAACGAGAAGGATATTACATTTGTGATAATTTAAATGAAATCTGATTACAATGTCTACTTTCAAATCATTTTAATATCCTCATGAGATGTTGTCTTATACCAATTTTTTTTTAAATGACCTCAGTGTTAGAGCAGAACTTCAACTAATCATCAATTATATAAATAAATATACGTGAAAGCTACAGAGTAGCATAAATACTGCATTTGAAATTATATCACTTCAATTGAGTAGTCAATAACACCACAACAAAAATACCAATATTTTGTTGTAATACTTTTAAATAAAAAAGCCCAATGTGCCTTGCACCTGAAGATGCCCTTTTTGCCTTTTGTCCATGTTAATGTATGTATACATAGGGCTTTATGACCGATCATAAATCCCTCATTATGGTCCTAAAGAAAGGAGGCCTCTGTTGAAAATTGTATATCATTGTGACTTAACTTGCTTTTGCCACAAGCAATTAATCTCATGGCAAACGTAAAATGACCCAGCCATCTGGAGATGTTTGGCAGATCCATTATCACGTTATGATTTGTCCATGCACATACAGAAACGGCAACAATTAATCCGAAAAACAGGCGGTGTGCCATCAATAATATTGATGTTTTCACATTCTAGAGAGATTTTTGTTTTTAACAAGGTGAGAAAGCAAGGGATATTTTGTGACAGCCTGAGAAAACAGATCATCTGATGTCCCAACCACAGTAGGAGGTTTCTGGAAACCACCATGTCAGTCTCCATTACACCAATTGCAAAGCTCAGTCTCAGAAGAAAGAGCATAGAGGCACACAGAGACCATATATTTCTCTGGAACGAATCAGCATTCATAAAAATGCACAACCGCAATGCTCCATTTCTCACCCGAGGTACTCACACCAACAATGAAACTTTTGTTAAGAGAAAAGACTGAGAGTCACCCATTTTTCCAACCACTAGAGACTCATGCTCGTCTGGACCAGTGGTCATCATCATTCGAGAACAAGACAGAGGAAAGCCTGTATTCTTGGCCCCAGTGCTGACATAACAACATATGGACTTCAAGCCTACCAAACCACAAACTCCTTCAGCTCTTTTGCCAACTGAGCACTTATACAACCAGACCTCTTTACAACACCTGATGCCTAAGCCTCATCAGCAATAGCCAGACACAGATTTATAGTCTAGCCACAGGGCAAGACCCGTGAACATCAGAACAATGTCCAGCACTGCAGGGTCCAAGCATTAGTGAATACAAGCTATTTCCTGGCAGTAAGGAATTTAGCAGTTAAGATCAGCACATTTTCTGAAAAGCAAATAAGGATTTAAACAAGCTTTTGGTGAAATGTGAAAAATCATCCGAAAATAAAAAATTTAAATTGTTTTATAAAAAGTAAGAATAGATAGGCATAAAGGTTTGCATATAGAAATTCAGTATAACACCTTAAGCTTATAAAGTGCCTTGTGAAAGATGCCTCTGTTCAGTTTTTTCGCTTGAGCATTCTATTCTAATACAGAATAATGTCTGATTAAATACACAAAAAGCATATATCTATATATTTGTTAAAACATACATAATGTAAGAAAAATATTTTTAATTAATTATTGTATTGATAACATTATAACCTATGAATAGCATTATAGAATGTATTACATTTTTAAAATTATTTTATTTTATTGATTATACAGAAATAAGTACATATTTTAAAGTTTTCAAGTATAAGCAAACTGCAGATGTTAAAAAGATAAAAACTAAACACACATTTTAACTTATGCCATACCATTTTGATTGGCTGGCACGTAATGTATTTTTCTCAAAAACCACACATGCAGTCCAAGTTAGTTTGTTCACTCAATTTAGTTCAATAACCATAGTAACAAACTGATCGCTCAATACGAGCATTAGACCACAGAAATCATTTCCTGATTTGCTCAACGTGGATTAATGGATTGATTTAGCGACTGCATTATTTAAGTTGTATGGTAATTATTTTACACAAACAATGGTTTGTGGAGCTCTGCTGAACTTTACACTTGACCAAGTTAGCTATCATTCCCGGAAGGATGACAGACGTCAAGACCTAGGTGAGTTTAAGAAAATGGCGAGCATGAAGTGGTATACATTCCCCTTTTCTTGTTTAATCTCACATTAAAAGGAAAAAAGGAGCTTCAAATCGGACTTCGCCTGTTTTCATTTATGTAAAAACTTCAGATTTAAGAGGTTCTTGTGAAGTTTTACTTCACTGGTGTTCATTTTGAAAGTTAAGTGTTATTCACTGCAGAGCGACATATGGCTCTCTCAGTGGAAAGTCGAATTAGTTGGGATTTGAGTAAACTGTTGAAAACAATAAAAAATTTTTGTGACTAATTTACAAAAAAAACATCTGTGCACAACTGACATGGGGAGGAGTCAGACATCTATCACATATTGCAGCCAGCAGTAAGTAGAGCTTGCAGTAGAATGGAATGACCAGATCGGAGTAAATGGACCATGCTGTATAACAAAATAAAGCTCAGTTTTAAAGTAAGTTTCGCATTTTTCACTGAACATTCAGAAATTATGTAAAAACTACAATTATTCTAAAAAAATGTGAAAGCAATGAATGGTTCTTCAGATAGTGAATTTAAAACTGTATAATACACACCTAACCATCCCTTACAGAAAACTTAAGATGAAATACTTTGCCATGCCAAGAAAACAATAATTATCTCTGTTTAGAAAGTGACCAGAGAAAAGTATACACCTATTAATATTTGATAAAAGTGAATAATTGAAATGAAAAAGAAAGCGGAACGATATTTAACTTAAATTTTTTAATAAAATGTTTCAAAAGTCAATTAGCCTTTTCATACCCCGTATTTAACAAAGATGCAAAACTCTGAACTTACCTAAAATATCCTCATAGGCATTCTCCTCGAGTGTGTTCTTGGAACTGTGTCGGCTGTGGGATTCTGTGCCATTTTCAGTAGGTGAGGAAGGGTATGATGAAGGCAGACTGGTCATATCTTCTGATTCGCAAGACTCTCTGAAAGCAAAAAAGGAAAAAACTAAACTTACTCTGCTTTCACTCATATAATCCTGAAAGTATCTTTCAAATATGAAGAGCTTTAAAACATCTGATTTTTTTGTGTCTCTTCTGGAAGAAACCAACTATCGTTGTGAGTAACCAGAGACTTTACACATGGCTTTGACAAAGACCACACATACTCCTCTGTATGAAAAAAAACGTACAGGTATTGTGGTTGTTACCTTAGCTGAAGGTTAAATACCTGAAAAATCACTTTGAGATGACAAAATCTAACTGCTTCCTCGGATTCGCAAAGCATACATCTCTATACTAGCCACAGGAATGTTAAACAAGGGCTAAAATGAACAGCAGGAGAAATGTTCCAGCTCATGAGGTTCTCCATCACAAGATCATGGCAGCTCTCCATAGCCAGTCACTGGACTAAACAATCCATGAGCCAAAAATCATTCACAAGGCCTTGAGGAACATTCACTATAAACAACTTCAGAGTGATAAATAAAAACAGCCCCACGTAGTCATAATGCATTAACAAAAATGGATGAAACAACATCCCAGAGGTCTTGGACCTTCAATAATCTCACTGATGGCTTTCTAAAAATGACTTCAAAGGGGTTTCTGCCATTTAAAGTTATTTATGTGGAAGCTATTGTCTGGTCTAAATATAGAGTTGTTTATATTTATCATCTTATTTTCAACAGTGTCCACGTGGATCTCAGAGTGAAGATAAGAGAAAGATACTGTACCATATGCAGATCAAGCTTCTTTGGTTGCTTTTAAACATGGGAACAAAGTTACCTAATATGGGTAAACTATGAAGCCATGAGAAAAAGTAGCCTCTCTACTTGCTTTCAATACCTCAAATGAAATTGTATTTTTCTTCCTTGATTTGTAACATAAGAATCTGTGAAGCTGTAAAGGCCTGTGAGAGACTATGCAGTCAGAAACAAACGCCAATAATTCAAACTCTAGAGCTAGATAAACAAAAAATGTGGTCTGTGTTTTTCATCATATTCAGCAAGTTTTATACGCTTCACCATTCAGGGAAAATAAACAGATTTATTCAAAAGGAAACCTACCAATTGGAAGCAAGTAAATCACTGTTTCGCAGTGATAATTGACATACCTGAGATGCTTACTCTCTTTGCGCATATGGAATCAAACAAAAGCATACTTTTCTGCTCATGTTCAAACAAAACAGGGCTCCATTTTGAGCATGTACACAAAATCCTATCTGATTCATTTGCATAACTTTGGTTGTGTTGCGTCAACTAATGGAATTGGCTGTTTTGATGATGTGCTTGAAGCTAGTGAAGTAACAGAACTTAGGGCTGCTCAAGCACAAAACAGTCTCGGGAAGCACACAGCACGACTTACAACACAGTACCTTTTTATAGGAATATTCAAGGTATTTTATAATTAATGCAAGGTGTGATATGCAAACATTTACAGCAAACATCTATTAATGTTAATGTAAGATTCAAATTTTTTCTCAAAATCTACACAGCAGCATGCAAGGTACAAATGTTCTTACTTATTTGGACATCTTAAAATAAAAGTTTGTTTTTGTTAGTTTGTCATGTGTAAGCAACATTTATCAGTTTCAACTCTGGTCTGTCCTGTTATTGAAATAAATGCCAAAAAAAACGTGTTTTTCTAGAGTCACTTAAAAGATTTTAATCATACCATGAATACACATCAGATTCATCAGCCTGACTCAGTTTAATCTGAAGTATTCATGAAATGGACGGATATAAAATCTATTGTAAAATAATATCTCCATGAAATATAATTGAACAAAAGCAGAGGTAAGTGTAAGGAAAGTATCCATTGCAAGTTTAATTTTGCTTTTCACGTTTTATTTAAACTGGAATTTAAAAAGTTTCGCACCTGTGTGGAATCCTTTTAGATTTGCTGTCCTCATTCTTGGAATCTGCCATTATGCTTGGTGCTGGAGTGGTAGGAAGTGGAGGTGCAGATTCAGTTGTTTTTGAAAGTCCGTTACGGTTCCTGTTGGCATCATATTCAAACGTTCGTTTAGGTTTGGGTAAAGGGTTTACGGTTATTCCAGGAGAATCCTGTCTAGAAGGAAGTTCTGGACTCTCAGACCTTGTTGATATAATGCTGAATCTTTGCTTGATCTTAAAGAGCCTGTCAGAGCCTGGAGAAATTTCTGGTTCGGTCACCACAGAGCAGATGCTACTCCGCTTGCTGCCACAAGTGCTATCCAAGTCCTCGCCTCCTCCGATGCTAAACGACTTCTGCCTTGATTTGTCCAGACCATAGCAATTGTTAAGATACTGTGGTGGGGTCAAAGCAGGACTTTCTTTTAAGGCTTGCTCAATTTTTTGAATGCGGTTAAGAACAGCTGAAGTTTCTTTGCGTGCTGAAAGCGATCTGAGAAAGATGCCGGAAGACTCTGTCTTTAAGGGCTTCTTTTGGAACCTTACTGGAGTATTTCGTTCCAACATGTGCTCATCTTCCTCTGTCTCAGGGTAGGAACATTCGGAAAATGCAGTGCTCATCCTCCTGACACCCTTAAAGTCAAAGGTCTTCTCGCTGCAGGGTGAGGACAGAAGGCTTGAGCCACCTTCACTCACACCTCCAGACCTCTTCTCCAGGCAAAGGCTCATCCTAGGGGAAGACTCTGTCCGACCCTCCCATTCTGATATCTTCTTGCGTATGGCAAGTGAAGTGGTGCAAGACCCTGTGTAGCTGAGTGATAGTGTGCGTTTGTGCCCAAGCTGGTTGCAAGATCCTGTTGAAAGAGAACTCAAGCTGAGGGGTATGGTTTTAGATCCATTCCCGATACTGGGGAACTGCTGCAGCTCGTTTTCCTTCTGGGCCTCTGGACTTGAAAGTTTATGGACTTTAAGATTTTTGTCCAGGCAGCTGATGCTCCAAGATTTGGTCAGTCTGTTTTGACATTCAAAATCTGCAGAGAGGGAGGCACCACTTCTCAAGCTATCAGTTTTACAGTTCAAGATCTTTTGGCTCCAGAACTTTGCATCAGTCCTTGTGCCCTTTCTTTTCTGACTGGTGTCCTCGCTGAGGCAAGAAGAACCTGCTCCTTCACCAGAAGTAAGAATCGGGGGTGGGGATGCAGTCTGAACTCTGAAATCAGAATAAAGCATGAAAAGTAAGAAACCTCAAAATAAAATACAGGTTTGACAGCTTCATTCATTTCACATCTTCTGCTAATATTCTGATATGTGATCCAGACACTTTTTGTGAAAAAACAATACAGAACAAAACAACTATAATGAACTTTAATGATTATTACAAACCTAAAGTAGACCTACCTAATACTATAAAGAAACAAATAAAAGCAAACTTACCCTCCCTAACACTCAGGCATTTGTCTCCGTAGAAACGGTTTCACTTATCTACATGTCAACCTTGGATTCTTGATCAATCCCGTCCTCATCTTTCACTCGGCAAACAAAGGCTGCTGAGCAATGAGTTGTAACATTAAATTAATGCCATTTCATGCTTCTCATATGCACAAAGACATTTTCCTCTCCAAATCCAATCCTGCTCGTCAGCTTCCAGGAACGAGAACTCAACTTGGCCCACACCTTAATGAAAGTGAGGCAGATCTGATGTCACAGCAGTGGTTAGAATAACAAGTGCAAGCTGGGAAGACGCCAAGAGCATGATCCATAGTGCAAGTTGGGACAGATCAACTAAAAACCAACCCAGAACACGCTTCTGAAGAATAAGGGAAGAGGTTTATCAAACAAATGGGTAACATTAATTAATCATCAACAAATCTTTCGACTAGACTCATTTGGTCTTCCCAATGTTTTCATTACCAAGTAAGCAAGTACAATTTATCTGTAAAACACTATAAAAGCAGCACAGTCGCATCAAAGCGCTGAACAAGGACTACATAGCACACAATGAAAACAAACAAAAAACACTCAAATCCAGCTTACTCCAAAGTAAAAGAGAACAAAACGTAATCCTTAGTGCACAAATCAAACACAGCATGCAAAAAATAACACCCCTCTCGTTCTCTCATAAAAATATCTTTAGACAAACTTTAAAATTGTTAATGCTTGGCGCCTAATATCCAACGGGAGAGAGTTTCTGTGTTTTGGGGCCTCACAAATGTAAATGTTCTGTCCTTTAAGACTTGAGCTTAATCTCAGGGACCACAAGCAGCCTGGCTTTAGTGGCGTAAAGAACTCTGGTAGCCCCTTGTGGCATCAAAAGGCCACAAAAAACATTTCAGGGCTAACCCAAACAATGACTTAAACAACCAACCAGATCTTAAATTAAATCATAAAATTAACAGGCAGCCTATCCAGAGAGAGCATTAGTTTACATAAGCGTAATTCTATTGCTTCCCTCTTTAGTTTATTAAAGTTTCCTTATGTATTGAAATATTTACCATTGTAATACATTTCAGTCTGTTGTAGAGTTTCATATTTTCCCATGTTAGTCAATCATAGGATTTCTATGTATCCAGTTAATTACTTTGTTCTTTATCCTTATTTGGTCTTCTTCCCTATTAACCTATTAACTTCCTGGATGCCTTGTTGCTGAAATTAAGTCCAGACTCCACTTGACTCCAGCTCAATAATACTCAATAAGCAGGTTACTGAATAAACCGTTTTTGTGCGTTTACATGCAAACCCATGAACTGGTTTCCCAGAAGCCCACATTTATATGAAACTCAACCTTTCCTCAATTTCTCATAGGAATCATGAAGCGTCATATATGGAGGCTTACAATGTACCCAACGCTGTTTTGTCTAATCCTTTGCCTAAAATACATGCTGGAGAAACCGGGTTATTGACCAACAACTACCTCCTCTGTTCAGCTTTCTCAAAAATGGTTTATGCCAGTACCCGATTACTGAAACCTATTTTCCACGTTTACATGACACCAGAGAAATTGGCTTATTGAGCAAAACAAGTTTATTTAAGTGCATGTAAACACACTCAATAATGTTCATTTCATTCAAATATAAACAAATATAAATACAAATAAATACAATAGAATAAAAATACAGTACAACTCTACAAATAATCTTCTCTGACTAGCATACGAAACAAAAGAACTGTCACTTCAATGCAGGCCAGAAGTTCAAGAATTGACTCCTAGAATTCCCACATTTGTGAGTGATGTTAAGTCAATGGGAACTCGTGATATGAAGTGATACGAAGAGGGCAGAAATTTTCATAATCAGCAGGAGCTTCCTAAAGCAGTCACGTAAGGGAAACCTGGAAACCAGCACTGGCAGGGACAGAGTTCTGAACACGGCTTGAGAATTTATGTAAATGTTAAGAAACTGAAATGAATGAATACTTCGCCATTACTTCTAATTCTACTAGGTATCCCCTTGTAACTTCAGTTGTCATTGCAGGTTAACACCAAAACTGGAATTTGTATGATTTTGAATTGGTTTACAAGTCAAAATAACGGTGTCATTTTGAAACCTCTGTAGCAGTGTAGAGAATTATTTTTTTTTTACATTTTGGATGTTAATAGCTGTGTATACTAATCAGGAGCTTCCTAGAGTAGTCATGTGAGCTGTCGAGTATCTTAAAAAATTTTTTTTAAAAAGAGATGGATTCATTTACAATGGATCTCTGGCTTGTGAACAATTGTCTAATCATGGTTAACAAAAGAAAAGATGGCAGATCTCACAAAAGGAGTTGGAGAATATTCTTTTATCACCGCCATCTTTACATCAAGTCTGGTATTTACAGCACAATGAAAATTCAATAACCTTTGTTCAATCATTTCAATGGAATAATGTCTTTCTAAAAATATCTCCACGACCGGCAGGAGCACTTCTCTAACAGAGTATAAATAATTGTTTCTATAACTGCTCTACTAGCCTCATCTAAATCCTTCTGATAAAAGAAAACACTTTTTTGTAAATTCCTGCACTGAGTCCTTCTTGAATTTGTGTCTGTGGTCAGAGGAGGCTTTCCGAGAGGCCAGACAGGGCCAGTACAAACAAGGCCAGCTCTGGGGAAGCCAGCTGCTCTGGCCACACATGGTCCGAGTGAGATGCCAGAGCAGGTTTGGCTCCTCCTAGGTCTTGAGAGCAATGTCAACCGCAGGCCATTTCCTGTAGGATAACAGTGCCAGGATGGTGAAGCTACGGGTTTCCAGGAAAACACATCAAAAGACATCATCAAGCCTAGAGCCAGTGGGTTCTCCCCACACAAAAATGTGGATATTTCATCTGTTTGACTTCTTTTTTTCTGCTATTATCTTTACTATAAAAAGGCCATTCATCCTCAGTGCAAGGCCTACCTACCGATACCCTAATCTGCTTTTTCAGCATTCTGCTCCCCATATGATTTATAGAGGAAGAAATATCCAGGAAGAGAGGATAGCCCAAACTATGCCATTGTTTTCCCACCATTCTTCTACACATAAATCACAATTTACTTTAGAGAATATCTTTCGACATCAGAGAGCATTCCTACAGTAGTTAATTATGAAAGTAAATTGTATCGCTCTTCAAAGAACCTTCGCTCTTAACTTGTTCAGATAGTACTGCAAAGCTTCAGTCAAGCCAAGGCCACAAATAGAACAAAGCCTCTTTTCTAATCAACATCCTGGCTTCGACTCATAACCAGGATGTTTATTTAAGCTTTATATACAACGGTTTTGCTTATGAAGCAGCACTGGACACAACTTCGGCTCATATACAGATAACTGTTCTGTTATCAGGAGTGATGGGTGCCTAGTGCAAATATTTAGTTATGGTACCACAAATTCTTTAGTATAAAGTCCTTTATTTTGAAGAATTCTACTAAAAAAATGCAGTGATTGCTTAAACATCCTTTATTTTTTTTATTTTTGAAAACTTTAGACTCAAATTAGATTTTGTGTAATCTTATTCGATGATCTATGCTAAGCTATGTATAATATAGCTTAGTTGTTACAGCTGTGCAGGGGTCTTTAGACATTTCTGTTTTGCAGTTAAAAGTAGTTTCCTTTTTTTTAAATGCTGTAAAAGCACAAAATCTTTGCGATTCTCTTACCTGTCTGAGTTGTCCTGTGGACCTTTAGCTGCTCCGGATCTTGGTGCAGTTTTGGAGCTCTTGTTGGCTGTCATGTCCCTCTGACTGCCCCCTCACCTGTTCAAAAGATTTAGTTTTAAAATGTGTGCTTTTAACTCTTGTGTTGTCTTGAGGGTCAAAAGTGACCCACTACCATGTTTAGTTGTTGAAAAAAAACACCTTAACCTAACTTTTTCCAACCTGAAATTGTATGGCTTTTCCTAAAGGGTCTCCATTAATAGAAAAAAGCGATACTTTGTTTTTGTTTATGTTTCCATGTGGGCTGTACATCACAAGGTTACAAGGATTTTCTTACTGCTCATTTTTGACCCATGAATTATAAAACCAGTAAGTTATATTTTACTACTTGTCCAACTTGTATCAAAAGGGATTTTTGGTTTTGTGAAAATTATTATTTCTTTATGCTCTGACTTTTTTGAGCCTTCCACATTATCTACATTATCCATAGTACTTGTATTAAAGGTTACTAGTGGAAAGTTTAAATACTTAATTGTAGATCAACATCCTTAAAAACATGAGAGTGTCCATAATGTTGGTCAAACTGGTGCTTGAGCCTTGACAAAACCTTAAAAGGAGTAGACTCAAGTCTTTGAGAAGATGATCTCTGTTATAGATGAATCTGACAGACTCTCAAAGCAAAGAAATAACAGCAAACACAGCCATTTTGAACAATTAAATTTTACTGAGCTTTACTGGGATAGTAACACAATAAAAAAAACATTAAAATATTTTTTCAAAACAGCTCAGACATCATATAAACTTTTTACTGCAGAAGTCTCCAAATGTGGTCCTGGAGGGCCAGAGGCCTACGCATATTTGGTTTAATCTTCATGACACGCACCTGTCTATTTTTTCTCATTTTGCCCTGTTCATTTGGTTTCTTTCCTCATCATGATTGTTATTGCTCCCCTCTATTATTTAGCTCGCACTAGTCAGTGCTCGTGCTCTCAAATCAAAACACGCCATCTTCTTCCACTTCATGGGTGACGTAAGCACAAATGCATTGTCAAAGTAAAGCAGAACTCTTTGCAAAAAATCGTGACATGAAATTATCAAGGATTTGAGGCAGAGAAATTTTTTTGTCATCGAGTTTTGTCAGAGTTATTAAATAATTTCAGCCCTAGTTCCTTTGCACAAAAGAAAACTTGACACAATTTTCTCCATTCTGATTAAAAACTGAGCGCTAAAGGGCTGAAAGTATATGTCTAGGAATGTGCATGACTATCAGCTGGTTAAGAGAGATCAGAATATACATAGCTCCTGGTTCTTTACATAATATAATTTGGTCAGAATAATAAAACAAAGTGTTCATGATGACGGCACATACTATTAGTATTTGGAGTGTCTCCTGGGAATCGTCTTAAGCCTCTGTTTCATGAGCCGTTCAGAGGTCACTCTGTTTAGAGGGATACTTCTTATTGCCCTTCCACCGCTCCATTTCAAGTGAACTCTCAAAAAATGAGAAGGGGCAATGGATCCTATATTTTGCAGTATCATCAATTTAACACATGAACACCCAAACTTGATTGAAAGCTAAATGCCGGTCTGTTAAAGCCTGTTTGGAACAAAACTGTGCAGGGTGTTGCCCCTTTAGGGATACAGTTTGACACCCCTGGGCTAGGGGGAAGAGGTAAAAATATAACTGACCTTAGTTTTGCCAAACATATCATAATAAAGATCACTCCTTGTGTAGATAACAGACAAGTTGTATCTTGACTCAAATGTCATGAAAAACAAGAACTGGTGTAATTAAAATTCCATTACTTTACTCTACAGTCTCTAATTGTACCATCAATGTAATAACATTCATAAATTGTTAGATATGGACTACTATTTAGATATATGGTCATGATACTAAATGAAATTGTAAAGCATTATAATAGTGGTGAACTGTACTTTCAGGTGACTATGATACATGAGAAATGTTTTTCTAAAGTTTCAGCACTGCACACATTTTAAGCATTTGTTCCAGAAACTGGCTCTTGGACTGACCCTGTCTGGCAAACAAGAGTCAAAGCACAACAAATACGGACTCTGATCCAACTGTCCGAACATATATCTTGTTTGAGATGGATAATATGATACCATATCAATTTCAGTTTGAAATATTTAATAACAATGGATTCTCGGTTTACTTCCAAATGAGACTTTTTCCAGTCCAAGGGTGATAACAATTGTTACATGCTGATTTGACAAAAAATAAAAAGTACACTTTTTACATAAAATGTAAAATCTAAAATAAATTCTCTGGAAAGTACAGGCAAAAGTTAGATTTAGTTTTAGCTGCAAATGTTTACCTGCAGTTTGATGAAAAAGGACACTTCACACAGGACTAATAAGAGCATAATTCAATTAAGAATTGATTTCATCACTCACTGAATGTACCATGAAACAAATAGCAGTACCACGAGCTAAATGTAATTATACAGCAGGTTTATACAACCTCCTAGTGTGTAAGAACTGTTCTGAAAAATCTGTAGGATCTGAGAGTCATGTCAAATCCCTTAAGTTTGGAGTGTGTTTGTGTGAACATGTGTTTGAATAGAGTAGCCAAGCTTAACAGAGCTGACCAAGTCTTCTTGGCTCATTAAATAGTGATTGCTTTTTTCCCATGAACATTTGCACCTAAGAAGTAAAAAGGCCCTGTTTAACGACAGATATTAGTTTTACAAGAGGAGCCAGGGAGTTGTGGTTTTAGCAGGCAGGAACTTGAGTTGATTTGAGAAAGAGGAGGCTGCTTTTTATTTTATCAGCTCCACTCAAATCAAGACATTAAAGTCTTTGATGAGCTGTAAAGCAGATTTACAAGGCCTTTCACAGAAGGGCATTAAAAGATTTGTTTCCACATCTTAAACTAGACTAAAAGACACATAAGCTCCATCAAAATAATTGTTGCTTTATATGTATAGAATTGATATTCCAATTGTATGTGTTTTAAAAGAAAAACATAACAAATTAGACAGTCATAAAAACATACATAAACAATTACTTCAAAAGACATTTGTGACAACAAAGGGGTCATGATGTCTTCTTTTTTATTTGCTTTTACCACAGAGAGTGTCATCACTTTGAAAACAAATAAATTAAGTTTGAGAGTCCTGCTCAGTTTATTTAGGTCAACTCATTGTATTTAAGTTATGGAGTTTATTTGACATAGTGGGTCTGACTTTACAGTACAAATTACAGTACCCAAATCAATCTACTTAATTTGGTGGATTGGACATATAGATATTCCTGCGGTTATCTAATATGTGTATATATTCATTGTTCTTCTGACTTGAACAGAAATGTTAGGATGCATGCCAATGACAAATATATAATATTCAAAGCCATTGGGCAATAAGAAAGCATTGATGAAAAACCCAAACTGAAATGCCACATCCCACATCTCTAGCAACCTTGTTCTCCAGAACAAAAACTAGTGTAATTTTATGAAGACCAAAGTGTTTTAAACTAAAGCTGTTTAAACAAAAACATGCATGACCTCACGCAGTTGTTTACTGGTATTAAAAAAATTCTGAAGATGTTTTAGCTAGATAAATTTCCCATTTGTATACACACAATGCCAGCTTTTCTAATGCTATTTCCTTTTATTTGTATAGTGTCAGACAGAGACTGAAGACACATATGTAATCACACCAACAAGCAGTCTTGTTCTTTATTGTGAAGCATCTATTTTGGTTTGGAAATGTTACCTTTAGTAGTAAAACAATGAAAAGCAAACCTCTAAATCAGGGGTGTCCAACGTCGGTCCTGGAGAGCTGGAGCCCTGCACATTTTTGGTTCAATCATCATGAAACACACCTGTGGCACTAATTATGGTCCTCTGATTGGCTGAAGTAGAGTAGTATGCACACTACAGCAGGGTTGCAACTAAAATGTGCAGGACAGTGACTCTCCAGGACCGACATTGGACACCCCTGCTCTAAATGTTAAATGTTTAAATATTTAATTTTCAAATATTTTGCCATGATGACATATATTTTTTTTAAATCGAAGTGCAAGCAACAGATGTTAAAGTATTATCAAGGAAACAAACTGACTAACCATATTTTGTATTATGTCATGGATACTCAATTCTGATTGGCAGGCAGGTGTTCTGAATAACTGTACAAGTAGTCTAGGTTGGTTTGTTCACTGTATATATCCTTGCGCGACATTATTAACCACACTAAGAAACAGTTGATATCTCAATCAGTAATCGTTCCCTAATAATAAGTATGTGTTGTTCATTATTTAGTAGTAGAGATGTCCCAATCCGATCATATGATCCGAAATCGGGCTCGATCACATGATTTCAGACTATCGAGTGTATATAACATGGATGTAGCATTTGTGATGTTTTGTACGCATGGTTAAGCAGGCTAAAAATGAGCGTAGCCAGTCATCATCCTCATGGAACTTCCTGGTAATCAAATAGGCGTGCAGAGAGCTAATCAAACAAGTTTTTGCACTCAAACATTCATGAACGTCTGCAGAGAGATCTGCTGCAATAATCTATATTCACAAAAACATAAAAAATTTAGCACACAGGATTGTTGATCTACGTTCACATGTTTCCTTTCTTGTTCTAAAGATGCATTTACTTCAAACACAACACATTTCATCTGTAATTTATATTAAGCTACAAAACTACCTCTGAGCTGGTTGCTCTCTGAAACAACTCCACAAGAAGAATTAATGGAGTAAAATTAGAGCTAAATATAAAAATAAAGTCTGTTCCTTGTTGTTGTTGTTGAAGATGTTTAAAAGGTTATTTAATAAATCACATCTGCTTCTTCGGTGTTTCTTATTCTTCATTTGTCTATTAGAAAAGAATCAGATCTTCAAAATCAAATGACTTGGAGGCAAAAAAAAAACTGATTGATATTTTGATTGCTTGGGTCAGAAATCGTTAAATTAATCTCACCAGATTTTACGCAAATGCTAATCTATTGAATGTCTATCAAGAACAAAAAGTATCATATCGACAGCGAAATACATTTTTGACCTGTTGAACATTGGAGGAGTTCACAAAAACTGTATTCATGTGGATTCTAAAGAACAAAACACAAATCTTTCCAAGGCTTCCAAGCCATGATCTCATCTGTTCTTGCCACACTTGCAAGCTTTTCACACCCCTCATAACCCCTGCAATCTTTTCTCACCTACAAATCTTAATTACCCACTCCTCAAAACCACAGCGCCATGTGCATCCCACTTGCCACTTCCTCTTGTCAAATCAAAGGGGCCCTTCAGCAACTAAAGTGGGAAAAATACTGTACACTTTCATACACATGCAGACCCAATGACAACGGCAAACATATGGAGGTCAGTATATTAAACATCCTCAGACACAGAGAGGCTGGGTGTAACTGGCTAAACTAGGGGGCTTGTTTACAGGAAGATGTTGTATGCACAAGTCAGCCAACCAGCAGAAGACCTAAAGCCCAGCAGAGACAGATGAGGGAAGAGACAGCATTCCTTTAGTTAGCCATTTCCTGTTTCAGAGTACTGCAAAGAACATGAGCCTGCATTTTCAATCCAACTGAATCAAAGCCACCAAATCACTCACAGAATAAGCTATTTTAGCTATCTTTTGGTGTTATAACCACTAAACTGAGTGTGAAAAGGGGCAGTAAAAGATGGTGAAAATATTTAGGTTGAAAGTATTATTGACACTGCAATGGACTGTTACCTGAGTGCACATTGCCTTTAGCCCAATCTAAACTAGAGACCATTTGAACCAATTGTTGCATGGAACTAGTAAGAAAATACAGATTTTTACTGAGTTCAAATCTGTTAATATTGGTGTTTAAAAAGTGAAATTCAAACATTTACATGTTTATTAAAAATTCTGAATCTAAACTTTAGTTTCTGTGATTGTTGCTGATTGTAGTTGAATGTTTAAAGAAAGTTTATGTTCATGTGTTTAATTATTTTAGTTGTGAAAATGTAAATGTTAACTTTTCTATGACATGCAAGTCACAAGTTTTCCATAACAATTTTGCCCCTACTCGCATATACTTTCCTTGAGCTGTTGAATCGTGAACAGCTGTGATAATAAAGTCAGTTGAACAAGGAAACGTTTAACTTTGTTGAAGCATCGCTATCACTGAGACAGCAGCACTCATTCAGTTTGACTTCATCTGCAAAGCTCTTCAGCTAATCATAATATGAAAATAAACAAAATAGACAACTAAACAAAGCCTATGCTTCAGATTCAGGATTGCTAACAAAGTTTAGAAAAATGAGAAACTCTCTCTTCATAATAGAGACAAGTTATGACTTGCAAATTGAATCAAAGTACAGAATAACCTGCTTGTGTCAAGAAATACTGGAAAAAATCTTGTGGTGAGTGTGACCGACAGTCCGTTTATTGCAGATACTGTTACTCGCTGTTCTGTATGAACGACAGTAAAAAAGTGGGATTTGTTCCAACAAAGCATCACTAAAAATATTAAATGTACCTACAAAAGTCATGAACTGACAGCGACATGCACAAACACAGAGGCACATCCTGATTGTTTTCACTTCAACATTTAAGATTAAAACTATATTTGACATGTTAAAAAAATCTGCATCCTAAAGAGTCACTCTTTGAGTGGAAAAGCAATCATCTCTTTCCCTTAGATATTGATCTAAAACAGGAAGATTAAGTGCTGCTCCCAATTCTAAGAGAAACAGTCAGAAAACTGTAACCACAGGATTCCCCATCATGGAGGCTTGATATATTAAACATCTGTAGGTTCATACAGAATATGTTCCTTAAATACATGTCAGTCACATACAAACTGCAGCATCAAAAGATGAACCAAAATAAAAGTTTTGCTAAATGTAATAGGTAGAAAGAATAACCTTCCACTAACAGGTTAATAACATTACATTTACAGCATGCAACATTTCTCACCATAAATAAACATTTGAAAACTGACCACATGCCATGTTTCAAAACAGAACTCACGCAAGATTTAACACAGTGCACTCTCGTCAACTTTATGTACTGCAGTTTTGTGTGCATTCAACCACAGATTTAATTTTTTTTGATGCATCCACACTACTAGTCAAGTTTATATTTCATAAGGAGTAAAATGCAAACTTTGGTGGGGGAATAAAACATGCGTTTGAATAAAACTTAAAAGGAATGTTTAGACTGTTTCCCATTACTGGCCCAAATATGCCAATATGCACTTGGTTTTTCTTCATAACAGCAGTAAGCAGAGTTTTTTGTACAAATATCCTTAAAAATACCCTCAAGACTCCCTCGACCCACATTGGTTCTTAATGTCTACACGCAAATGACTAGAGCACAACAATGTGTCTGAAAAGATGGAGACAAAATAATGTGAAATTGTTCCATAGGAGCCAACCAGACAGAGATCCAAATTGGATTTAATTTGGGTTTAAGTGCACAATAACCAGGTTTTCAGAAGGAAAAATGGTCTGTAATTTGTTTACCGTCTCATAAAAAATCCAGAGCAGGGGTAATTAAGACAACATGGTTTCTGTAGGTTTCATAAGGTCAAATTTAAGACTTTTAAATACAGTTTTAAGATTGTTAAGAGTAAAATTGTCACATGTCATAACATCAAAAACACATACAAAATGTAGCATAATAAACTGTATGCTTCAAAACATTGTTAGAAACCTGAACCATCACTTTTATATTTTAGCACGCACAGAGACTCTTTGCATTTTATCTTCCCTAAAATCCTAAACATGCACAATACAACAGTCAATTGCGTGGAACGCACACTCAAGGGATGTTACTAACCCAATTGGGCAAAGCTTGCATATCAAAAAGTAAACATTGCGACCAGATCTTGTATTGGCATTTTACACAAATACACCTATAACAAAATAAATAATTCATAAAACAGTACGTCTACATTAGAAATCATACTGTGTAAGAGAAGCCCTTCTGATTCACCTGTAAAAACACCACTGAGGAACCTTTTTCTTCCGGTTTCTTGTTTATTCTGTGGACTCAAAATCCGTGTCAGACTCTGGTTCACACAGATATGGTCCTGTTACATCCCACATAGCTATTGTTTGTCGATTATTATGTTTTAAAATAATAACACGTGTTTTAAGCGTTGCTAGTTGTGTTTGTTTTTGCTCAAACGGACTAGCTTGAGATGGTCAGTAGGGGCTCGCTGAAAGGAACTGGTGTAAACAGCGCATTTTGTCGGGCCAAAAATACGAAGTGATTTTAAGTCATTGTTTACGAAATTGTATTTTGAGCGTGAATAACAACCAGCGCTATTATTGAGGGCTCAAATATTGATTCTAAGTGCTATAACAAGGGTATAACATGGGACCTTTAATATGGAACTTTTTAGTTGGCAAAAAAAACATATTTTGCTCCTTTGTTTCTCCTTTACTGCAAACTGTATATATGATCGCAAGTTCACTTCAACAGAATGTGTTGCTGCACTGAAGCAATGAAGACGAATTTTGTTTAAATTTTCCTTTTTGGGGTAGGTTATCTCTTTGAGCACTTCCCTAGCCTCAACTTGTAGAGTCAGATCTTGGTCCAGACTTAAACCTAGAGGTAGCATTGATGAGGCCTAGCCCGGAAGTAACTGTTGGATGCCTGACTCAGTAAATACTGCTAATGGGAGAGAAAAGCATATAGTAACCAAGGGTTTATTTATTAATGATATGGTGGTATCTGTCAGACTTTAATCAGTGACATGATTCAATGGGATGTATCTTCTCATAGAATGAAATAGATTAATGAGTTTGTTATTCATGAAGGACAACACGTTTACTTTAAAAAAAATCATCAAGTCCTGCTTTGTTTTTTTTGTTTTTTTGTTTTTTTAATTCAAGTGATTTTACCAAGCTTGGCAGTTTCACAAACACACAGAACATCTCAGAAGTCAAAGCCTTTGGGCAGGGACTGCAAGCTGACATCATGACATAACAGCTCTACTGTCCAGAAGCAAGAATGTCAAATGGATTGCCAATTTCAGGAACAGAAGAGAGAACTGCTTTGTTTGCCGCGTCCTTGAACAGAAATTGGTTAAAAAGTAAGCTCTTTTAATCAGTGGCTCAGGCAAACACTATCTCAGCAGCTCTGGTAGGTGAGTGACACAGTGAGGAATGCTCAGGGTTCAAGAAAAGAGCTCAAGAGCACAAGGCCATGGCCTTGTCAGCGACAACAGGTCAACTGGCTAGTGGAGCGAAGCACTACTCAAAAGGAATGCACTAATATTTGCCCCGTCCTTCAAAGGGCACATTCAACACATCAGAGTTTCTAAAAAATGGGAAATTCTTTTACTTGCAGGGAGGGATACATTTCATGTCAATAAACATGGCATCGTGGACAGAGGAGGTTTCTTTAGCTACTCAGCCATTTAAAACGCACCTATAACAAGAAAACAAAACAAAGCAAGAAAATGCAAAGCTTTTCAGACTGCCCTATTAAAGTCTTATCCAGTAAGACATTTTATAGAGCAAACTTCCATATCAAAACTTGCGTTGTTTATGGATTAAAATTTCCCAGAGTGGCATTCTGATGAGCCCATAAGAAAAATATGTTTCTCTTTTATTTGACAACTGTGTTAGCTTAAGAGTTTCATCAAAACACTTGGTTTACTGTGAGCAGCAAGGAGTTAAGTAAGACACTTGATAATTAATGATTATGATGTGTCGTGCCAACACACTCAAGCAATACCAAACCTTTGCAGTTAATCTGTGGATGCAATGCCTTCCAGATAATTAGGTGCTCCGCATACTCAGGAGTCTTTTTATGTGCATTATGACAAAACTACCCTTACTTTCCAAGCATCCGTACCAATGATACAAATCAGTATTTATAAAAAAAAACTTCACATTTTTGTGGGTTTTTGTGTGTTTACTTAAGTGCAAGAGAGAATAAAGTTAATGGGAGATTTCTTTTTACCCCTCAGTGTATGTTTTACCTTACATCTTTGGTACTGTATGCAGAGACACACTGAGGCACACAATATGATTATCAGCAGCTGTTTGTTTGTAGATAGGTCATGGGTGGACAACTTTCACAATTTTTTCACACATTTAGCATTATAGTGAAGTTATATTAACTAATGTTGGGAGAAGCATGTTCAGGTAATTAGCTTTATCTGCCCTTCTTCATATAACCTCATTACCTTCCCTTAATATTCAATCCTCCAGCAAACCCTTGTAAATGAAACTCTCGACCGTTCTTTTACCATACTTGCACCAGTGAAGTGGGGGATTTTCAGGTCTAAACCTCTTTCTGAGAAAAACCCTGACACTTGCCAAACGTTTTTTCTTTTATGCAAATAGGCTAATCATATGTATGTGCACATTCCTTAGTCAATGTAATTGATTAAGACAGGTTCTTAAAAAATTTGAAACTATTTGAATATGTGAGCAGGAAGTGACCTTTTCTCTAACTTGGAACTCAGTGACACTATTGAAGTTTTGGTTCTGTAGTTTTTGGAGGGAGGGGGGGGGGCATTTACAACCCTAGAACAGTATTACCGTATTAACTCCTCTAGAGTGGATCCATGTTTGTTTTGATTCAAACAAATTGGGAAGAACCACATCACCTTAAGGATTACTTAATGTTACACTCCACCATTTAACCTACACATTTTTTTAGAGTACAACTCTTCCTTTTCTGTTTAAAAAGTGTGCTCAACAGAATTCCCTTAATGCAAGCAGAGAGGTAAACCCACAGGGTTTAGTGTCTACCCTGTTTTCAGACACAACAGTAGCTTCAAACAAGCAAAGGGGAGCTTAGTTAGTATGATCTACTGTGTTGTATTAACATTGAGGCTAAGTTGTGCAAGAGAACTCTGCCTCAGTCCCACCTTATCTCGGGAGTGACTTAATCTGCACACTCATTGCTTGATCCCAGAAAAACATCTTGGGTTTCAATGTGTAAAAACAACCTTAAAGTATGTGCTGTGTGAATATCTATTTACACAATAGGACTTTTGAGTCCCCCAATTTATTATATGTGACACAAGCTTGAAATTCCTGATTATCCCAATTTAATCAAAATTTCCATGAAAAGTCCGTGATGATCACCAATAAAACCTTAAAAATCTCTAATATGACCCAATAGAATTACACATTATCTTCTCCTCCAAGGCTTCAAAGCCCCACAGAGTCCATGAATGCATTCCCCAGAGACCATTTTGCACTTGAGATGATTAATCTGACTCCCTTCTTTCCTCATAGTCTGTAAACTCCAAGTCTATGTTGTTATTACCAAATCAGACATGACTGTGTGAGAATGGGGGTTAGATTACAGCAGAAATACCATGGGGAAGAATGACCCCCCTACTAGGCCATAAACTTGCAACATCATATGGTCCTCATCAGGCCTCTCTCAGAGACTTATACACAGGACGGGCTATGGTAATACTGCTGTTATCAGCCAAGCACGTTATGTTTAGAATGAGGCAAGAAAGATGACCGATGTGTCTGTGATACAGTGAAGTTTTTAAACATGCACCTGGATGAATGAATTGCTCTTGTGGAGCTAATTAAAAATTTCCCAGAAGACTTTGACAGGGAAAAGGAAGAGACTGAGCAGTAGAAAGGGATCTTTTGTTTGTTTCCTTTTTGTCCCAACTTTGTTGAGCTTGTGAATAATGACTATGAGGTTTTGTCACCAAGGTCAAAGGCTTTGGGGTGGAGGGAATTGTTGCACCCCGTCTTGCTGCTAAAACGTCTTTTCTTTCATGATCTGTGGAACTTGGCTTGTCACAGCTCCCAGCAGCTGCATGCTCCTCATACAACAATACCCACGATTCCTTGCTCCCATAGTGCTGCTGGCTTGATAGGCCAGATGGAACCAATTTTTAAGCTCTTTTCAGTCTCTGTCATTCCTGACTTTCAGCTGTTTACAGTTCTTTCAATGATCCGAGTCAGTAGAAAAAATTAAATTCACTCATTGAGGAAAGTTTAGAAAGCGAGCGAGAGTACATGCAAGAATTTGGAAATAGAAAATCCTTGCAATTTAAATGGGGTACTTAATCAGTTAAAAATGTATTTTTTGATTGACTCTTCCTTTGTACGCTATGCTGAAACCACTCCCACGACATCTAAATACAGTTCAGGACCAGAGGCTGCCCCCTATTTGGTGTCAATTTGCTCTGGTTTCTTGAATTTACATTGTAGTTTACCAAACACAGTATGATAGTCAGGTAGTAAGTCAAAAATGAAATAGCTTTAAAACTTTTCAACCCCAAGAAGAGGTAATGTGGGAGAATTTCTAAATCTAAATGTTCAGATATAACTAATGCAAGTTGGTGTCATATTGTTGACAATATAGCTTAAATAGTGCATTCTAACTCACTTAAGACTACTATTATTCCAGTAGGCTCTCTATTAACAGTTATTAATGCATTTATGTCTATATACACCTACGATATTTTGTAGTCCACTACTGAAGCTGACTGTTGTCTTTGATTCTGGGCAAGTGTTACCCTCTATGATGAAGTGAGAAATGTGTAATATTACTGCATGGCATTGGATAGTGCTTAGGAAAAACATGTTTTTCCCTGCATCCAACAGCTGGTTGAGTTTGGCACAAGTCACAGAGCATTAGCATACCATCTCCAAATCACTTTGCAGACATGAAACTTGAAATGCTGTCTCTCATCCATAAACAGATGTGTTAATGCCTACATCGGGACACAATATCGTTGGCTTCAACAGTCTACAACAACAGCGTAGTTATGTAGAAGCCTTTACACCTTGCTCTTGCACCCTAAAAACTTGCATTTTGGACAACTCTTCCCATAACACACAAAAAGGGATAAGATTAAGCATAATAAAAAAAATTGAACATGGATGCTGACCATTACCTACTGTGATGCCTCAGCATGTTGCCTGACAATTTAACGAGCATTTATACTAGACATGCTCTGTCTTTGTAGGTCTGCAACAATACAGCCTAAACACAAGTCGGTGGGCACTAGTTTTTTTAGGTTTCACTCTGCGGACTTTGCTGTCTAAATTTAATTTTTGGTAGCCACTAAAAATGACAACAAACAAAAACAGTTACTGTTGCTCCAATCAATAAAAACAAGTTGAGAAAGAAGGAGAGATTATGTGTTCATGGTAGACACCTAAATTTGTATGATGCCCCAAAGAAAGTTCTAGCTCTGACAACACGCTAATCAACCACAGAGCTTGCAGCATGCCACTTTTCTACCAAGCTTTAGAAACGACATGACACTGCTTGGTTTGGCTTCAGTCGACTCGCCAACATTCACATTGGTGTTTCCACTGACTTTCAATTCTGAGTGGGCTTGATTTGTCATTCAGGACTCCTCACTCCAGTTCTGCTTACTTGGTAAATAGCAAGTTTGTGACACAAATGTAAAAAGCTGATCTTACACCACTTGGAATAATGGAGTCACGTTCGCTCCATATTGTCTCTTTTTTTGGCCAATTGGTTAGATCAGCAATTGACCAATTATCGATCAACAGAATTTCACGTCAAGCCTTTCCTTCCAAACAAATCCCTAAGAAGGAAAAGTGGCAAAAGTTTTAGAGTGCAGCGTAAGCAAGTGCTCGACTATAAATTTCAGTTATGGGAAAGGACTGGAAGTAATGGAATTGGTCCTTACTGAATAATACAACAAATAAATTGTTAGAAAATTAAGCAAATTAAGCAAGATTCTGAGACTCTAAAGCTTTTCTACCTCAAAGTGCATCCTCCCAAACCAGTATTTTACAACTCATGTGCACATCTTGCTAAAATGTGATGTCTGAAAGATGTATATGGAAACGTGAGTGCACTCCGCTCCAAAGACCCACCAGGTCATTTCCCTTAAACATCTTTAACTGTGCTTATCAGGATGCTCAGACTAAATATTATCCTTTATTAAGAAGGCAGACTGAAAGTGGAAAAGTTTTTAATGTTTCAGTGGTTGTACGACTTCCCAGTAATTGCAAAAATAATTGTAAAAAAAAACCTACCTCTATTGTTTTAACTTTCTATTTTTGTGAAGCTCTTTTTTACAACAAAAATGTCTATAAAAAATCACCACAGGAAAATGATCAGACATGTGCAAAATATACATGACATGTGTACAGTGGGGAACTCCTGATTTGAAAGAAAATAATTAAAATGTTTACGTAAAGATGAAAACCAAAGGATGTTCTTACAACATAACGAAACATGCATTCTATAATCAGTCCAATCATAAGTGGACCATAGTGAATACATCAATGTCCATGTTTGTTTACAAGTAGCTTTTACTTCTAGTGAATAAAGCTGATCTGACATTTTTATGGTGCGTGTGATCAGAACAAGTGGTAACCTCTCTCTGAGTACCTCTGGATGCTCAAACGGAAGTGACTGAATTGTACTTGAATACTCACAGGGGGTGATTTTTTTATTGCTCTTGGTTTAAGTAGTATTAATACTTTTATTATAATATTAAAACTTAAAACAGTTAATAATTAAGAGCAGGGCACAGTTAAGGACAGTTTCAAAGCTAGGTGGTCATTCAGCAAGGAGGTTAATTGTAGCTCTCACAATTAATTCCACCAAAATCATTTTCCCTTCAACAGCAGTGGCGTGTTTTGAAGAAATAGGCAGTTAGTCACATCCTATGGGTTATGTCATGGATTTTAAGCCCACAGTTTATAGTCAATTGGTCTAATGCAAAGCATAATTAGTCAGTTGAATGATTTAGTATAAACTTTACAGTACAATTTGTAGTCCCTTTGTAAAGTCTCTTCCCAAACCAACTAAATTTGGAGTAGTTTTTTGGGGAGCTTATTTTGCCCTTCTTCGCAAAAACAAAGAGATTTTTAAAAAGGAAAATCTAAAAGATTTTGCGAATTCTTTAACTACAAATTCTAAAAATATTTTAACTTTGTCAATACTACCATAATTTAGTTGGTTGTCTTAAATAACCTTATTAGTTTCCAAACCAATTTGAACCTATAAATGTATCATAAACTTTGTGTCACCTCTTTATCAGTTCTTTCAGTGAGTCATTTACACCAGACATATTGTGCAAATAGTCTACTGAGTTATAGTATAGTACTAAAAATCAGTCTAACAATTCTTCAAGGTGTACTGTGGCTGACTCACGCACACCTACTTGTCAGCTTGACAGGTGGCAGCCAGGTGCTGATGCTAATGGGTACTACCCAGACTCCACATTATGCCAAGATCCTAGATATAACTCTCCTCAAAAAAAAGTCAAGGACGTCCACAATAAAGGCATCCCTCAGGCTGAGGGATGAGCCTAAACTAGACATTTTCTAATGACACATTAGAACGCATCATCAAATGGTCAGTCGCCTAAAAAAACAAGCTGTGACTTGTGCCTTTGTAAAGAGTCTGTATTAGGAGTGTCAGAACAGAAACCTACATCTCCTCAAAGTTGAAAAGATCTTCATTCATGACACCACAATGACAGTATTAAAATAACATGCTCTTTTGTTATATTCATGCTGGTTCATGCATAAATGACTTTTGTACAAAGAGAAGGAATGCGAATCACAAAATCATTTAGCAAAACACCACTTATATGAAAGACGTTCACTTGTAAACAGCAAAAGAAAAAACTGTTCAAGAGAATGACAAGACAAAACATGATGCGTCCATTCATCAGGTCATCAATTTAATTACTGGCTTCTCAACCCAATTGTATAGATGAGATCTATCATCAAATTAGATTGACAAGCAAAACCACAATATGGTGGCCTTGGCCAGAAGAGATCCATTACAATCAAACTTTGGTGACATCCCACCCAAGATCCAAAATGCGTAAGAACTGGACTGAAACCGAACGGCTCCCAAGCTTGAACTGACAAGGAGTGAGAAGGAAGGGTCATTGTTCCATTAACACAATAGACGGTCTGTTCTGAAACCTCTGAAAAAGGGCTTCAGTAGCTGCCAAAGCTGAAAGCAGGGGGAACTTCATACTGGGCAGTGATACTGTAACTTTCATGTTTCCATGTCTTTGACTAGGTGAGCTCTAAATGTGATGCACATGCAAGACAGGGTTAAAAAGCAGTGGATATTATTTACTTTATTTCAGAGTGACACGTTTACAACATGTACTTAAATGTGTCTCACACTGACTTCTTTTAATACAAGTTTTAATCGATTTTTACTGAGATTTTAGTTTATTACCTTGACATTGCTACAGCCACAGTTTAACTTTTTAACTTATAAGAATTTTCACAAAGAATACTTGAGCCAATTCACCAAGCCAGCTCTTATGAAGCCAGTTCAAACATCATCCGTTCAGAAACACAAAGTATTTATTTTCCTACAAATAAATCAATGATATTTTATGACTGTTAGCTCGTGGGAAGATTTTATAAGAGGTGAACAATAAGGCTTTTATAGGTCAAGTTATAAAATGGTTGTAAACTTGAACTTGTTCCACCATTTTTTGTGTTCAAGAAAACCTAAAACCATTATAACTCTGAATAAATAACCACGAAAATGGCAAACACAGATAAAAATGCACTTCATGATCATTTTAATATGAAACGTCTACAAATTTTGGCTGTTATACGTGTAAAGCTATCTAGTAAAGTAGTAGATACAAGCCAAATTAAAAGACATTCTGAAGTTACAAAGTTCTCTAAAAAGGGCACGCTCTCATTTTCGATTTAAAATCTTTAGTTTTTCTCCGACTTCTCGTTCTCTTTGTATCAGTAGTTTCACTAAACAGAGATAAAAGTTTTACCTGAATGAGACTCCATGGCGATAAGTTAATTTCGCTCTGCATCTCAAAACAGTCGAAGCAACTGAAGGAGAAAACTCATCGATTCGCCGGTTCTCCAAGGAACTTTTCCCCTAACTTTCAAGCATGTCCTTTCGAGCGGGCTAAATCCCTCCCTGCTTGAGAACACACACTCTCTCTCTCTCTCTCTCTCTCTCTCTCTCTCTCTCTCTCTCTCTCTCTCTCTCTCTCTCTCTCTCTCTCTCTCTCTCTCTCTCTCTCTCTCTCTCTCTCTCTCTCTCTCTCTCCCCCCCCCCGTTGCTGTGGAGACCAATTGTTTTGCCCCCACTCGCCACACGTACGCGCGTTTAGCTCACAAGGTATTAAACAAGGCATTATGGATGTGCTTGGAATTTTTTTTGCAAACACTGACATATTGTGACTTATTGTCTTTCATTTCATGTTTAAAACATAACTGTTTCTCATTTGGGTTCCTTCCTTTAGCGAAACAATGGCAGAAAGTATCCTTATTTGGACATGAATGCCCCTTTTGTGAGACTTGCTGCTTGTGGGGTCAAATAAAAATAATCATATTCATAAGAATATTGTAAGAATAAAATCTTATAAAACACAAGGTCCAATTATAAAATTTAATTGATCACTAATTGGTTCTTGTATAGCTCAATAATGGCCACCTCTAAAGATTACTTCCAGAAAACATATTGTTGAAAATGCAGCCTGAAATACCTTTGATACTATTATTCTCCAAGTTTCCCTTTAAATAGCTATATATCAGATACAGCTAATTTAAGTTTTACCATGAGTAATCGATGGATATGCTATACATAGGCAGGTACCAAAACATACCAAGGCTATCTTTCATGTACAGATTAATCAAGAAAGTGGCATTTCACGATTTCGCTTTCATTTCGCTCCTCCCAAAATTGCATTCATGGAACTTCACTTAATGGCTAAAGGCAGTCAATAACTAAATCCAAATTAAAATTGCTGAATTACTTGTATAATAACATGTAGAGTTTTAATTTTGCTTTTTCCTCACATTGCAGAGCTAATATATTATAAATATAATATAATAATAAAACATTTTATTTGGAGACGCCTTTCTTGTCACTTAAGGTCACCTTACATAAAACAATGGACATTACAATGGGTACCCAGTGGAGGTGTTGCAACGGTGATATGCTCAGAGGAACGGGTTTTCATGATCAACCTGGCAACTGCATTCTGCACAAGATGAAGAGATTTAGTTATACAGATATACTATATAGCAGATCCTAACAAAAATCCAAATGTGAAGTAACTAAAGAGTGTACTAAAACAGCAGTTGAAGTTTGGGATAGTGAGGGACACGTTATCAAATTGAGCAGTGAGTGAAATCTCAGAGCTGAAAAAACATTACCTGTTTTCAATTCAGTAGATCTTTCATGATTTACAGTTATCCGTATGCTCCATCCATATATCGTTGGTTCTATGCAGTAGAGGACAAGCAAACACATTGCAGCCAGCTGTCTAAACTGCGGTATGCAATCTTCCATGTATTGGAAGCTTAAGTCCAAAAGCAAACAGACAAAGAAACGATGAAAGCAAGCAAGATGACAAACCAGCAGTGCAGACTAAAAAAAACACTGAACCAGCTTTAGTTTAGCTCTGACTGGTAAACATTTGAGAGGGAAATGTGTTGATGGCTTATAAATGTGTTCATTTCATCTCTTTCTTATTTTTAATAAGGTTCTGAGGGCGAGCGGCAGCATACCTCTCAGTGGTCACATCCGCTTAGATATTTATAATCAAATTAATTTTAATATTTCTACAGTTTAAAAAATTAACCAATAAACTAAGTAGGCAATATGAATATTATTATGCAAATGTTACATCCATCTTTTCCATTATGGATGACAAAAAGGGTCAATCAATCAACACCCTTTTTAAATATAAAAAACACAACTTTCATTATTAATTCATTATTCTACAGGTCTTTATTGAAGTGTTACATGAATTTCTTTTATCAAACTTGATGGTCAAATTAAAAAAAGGGAAAGACAATGTGAACTTGCCTTCAACAATGTGAACTCTACAGAAATACGAATTTGTAAATGTTTGTTCTTTTGACTAGAAATTAACTTTAACTTAATTCTTCTGAGTTTAAACACTCAATTTAATAATATTCTTAATCTAAGCCAAGCGTTGAAATGGATTAAAAAAAACTCACCTCAGTTTTAAATGGGCCGAGAGTGAACACATTCCCTTTCACAATAGAACTATCTCTTTAACCTTGCATCTCAGAAGCCAGCACTAACCCCAGACTAAACACCTCCCAAGGCAGAGCTGGCCTGTTATGGTGATCAAGAGAGCAAAACATCTAACTAGGAGTGCACTATCAAAAGCCATTAAAATCCAAAAAGCTCTATTTTACAGGGTCAACTCATACACTAATGGCCAGATGAATTTGGTGTATTTAAAAAAAACTCTTGATAAGATTTGATCTACTGGCAGCCTTCAAGCCTTCCCGCTCATAATAAAATCAATTAAAAGGTTTCAGTGACTAACAGCAATGAAGCTCAAAAATGGGCGGAGCCAGTGCTCGGAAATGAGTCCGCAGAGGAGGAACGTGCCCGTAATGAATGTCTGATTGGTTGAAAGTTTAATTTTTATATATCTTAAACAAACAAATTTAAAAATAATTCAACAGTGTTTATGAGGATCAAAGCACGCAATCTGAATTAACAAACCTAAAGTAGCCAGGGGTGGAAACGTGTTTTTTTCAGGTACAATGTTGGTCAGTTTTAACATTGGAGAGAATGAGAACTTGAGAAAAAATGAGAAAAAACTCTGTTTTAGAGTCAGCCTCAAGCGGCCACTCGGGGAACTGCAGTTCTGTCACTTCCTATCATGCATGAAGAGGGAAAGGAGGAGGTTGCCCCTTGCTCAATGCCCATCTCCCAAAGGAATGTTGAATTTTTGATGGAGAAAATATGAAGATGAACATTTATCAAGTATATTAAGGAAATGTAATAGATGGAAGAACCATGGTGTTTAATATAGGGACATACATCCCGAATGTTAACTTTAAAGTAGGATTTTATAACCAAATTCTGGGAGAAACAATCAAAGGGCTTTTTTTTATTACTAAAACATCTGGATTTTTTTTTTGCAGGTCTGTGTGAATAAATGGTTCATTTACAAAATACTCAAATCTATCTCACCTTTTGGTTCTGAAATAGTGATGGTGTTTTTATGTTGTGCCTCATTGGGATCTCAATTTTCCTATCAGATTTTCAAGCAGCGTATTTATTTTCAAACACACTTTCCCTTCTACCTCTGAGTCTGTTACATGTCAGAAAAGCAGTCTGCACCTGTTAAAGTAGTTAAACGTCTGAGAAAAATCAAGGCAGCTGTGTTAAACTGTTTCCCCTTCTTTAAACACATCGGTAGTTTCAAAGTCTCGTTCAGTAAAAACCACAAAATCTCACAAATACAAAAGGTTCCATTTCTAACACCAACGAAGATTGTTCACCACTCCATTATCTCAAAATATATCTGACTGATATCTGATAGTCATAAAACTTATTTATTTTATTTAAAAATTTATTTGTTGAGAATAAATGTGGTTCTTGTTTTTTTTTTTTTTTTTAAGTATTTAATGAGTTATTAGATAGCGTCACGGTGGCGCAGTGGGTAGCACGGTCGTCTCACAGCAAGAAGGTCGCTGGTTCTAGGCTCGGCTGGGGCAGGTGGCATTTCTGTGTGGAGTTTGCATGTTCTCCCCGTGATCGCGTGGGTTTTCTCCGGGTGCTCCGGTTTCCCCACAAGTCCAAAGACATGCAGAATAAGTGAATTGAATAAGAACAATTGCCCATAGTGTTAAAGTGTGAATGTGTGTGTGAATGTTTCCCAGCGATGGGTTGCGGCAGGGAAGGGCATCCGCTGCGTAAAACATATGCCAGTGAGTTGGTGGTTCATTCCGCTGTGGCGACCCCGAAAGGGAATAAAGCCGACATGAAGATGGATGGATGGATGAGTTATTAGATACAGGGAAAAGTAAAATGTAAAGCCAAAATGAACCCATCAGTGACTTGTTCTGATTTTCTTTATTAATATTAATTCATGTTTTATTCTTTTAATTTTAGACTGCTCATGCACAAGGAGCAGTGTTGCGCAAGTTACTTGCAAACTGGAATATATTCCATACTACAATTATACTATTATTACTGCAGTTAGAATGTAATCCCTTACACTACAAGACTGCTTTCTTAGAAATGTAATGAGTTACTTGACTCTCAATTACCTTTAAGTTACTTCCAAGAAATCAAAACAGACCTAATTTGGTATGGGGCCACCTATGACTGCAGTACCATTTCCCCTCGTAAAAAAGCATAATAAATCAGAATGAATTTCACACAAATATTATTTTATCCATTGACATGTTAGTTCAATATTTTGAATAGCAACAAGTTATACTACTGAGTTACTCCAAAAACAAATGTTACTGCAAGGTTTTAGTTTTGTAGTAAAGGCTTTTTTTTTGTTTAGCCTTTTAGTTTCACTCAACATTGCAATGACAGGAATTGCTTTTTAATAAGAACCATGACATAACAAAAATAAAATTTATTAGAAACTCTGTTGTCAAGACATACCAGAAAAGTCAGTGAGTGAGTTAAACAGATAGACCTAGCCACTGGCTGCACGGTAGCCCTGAGACAACCACAAACAATTAAGTTATTTACCACAGTGAGATAAGAGAGAGCGAGAATAAAAACAGTCCTTAGGCTCCTTATTTTTAGGTCTGATTGACTAAAAGTACTCAGACATCTCAGAAATGTAATATATAAGATTAAAAGCTAGCTCATCAAAATGAGGCCCCTAATACCTTGAAATATATATATATATATATATATATATATATATATATATATATATATATATATATATATATATATATATATATATATATATATATATATATATATATATATACCAATTGAATTGACCATAAATTACTGTTCTTTGACGATTTTTTAAGGCACTAGAGCGCCTCCTTGTTTCCGGTCCTCAGTAAAACACCAGAGATGAGTTTACGAGCGTAATGGAACCATCCAATCAGAGTGCAGCATTAACCTCCGAATGACAAATTACTCTTACCACGAATTAAATTAAAAAGAGTGAGTTCGTGTTTAAAATTGAAGACAACTTTTATGTCTTCTGTTCATATAAAATTGTTCGTTGACTGTTTTTCAATATGTGACATCACATTTACGTTTACATTATTTTTTCCCGCGCTAATTACATTAGCTGAACAAATATTTTTGAGTTAAACGTCGTGACTTGTCGCGAGACTATGCACGTTAATTCATTTAAAACACAAACCTGAAAAGGTTTGGAGGAAAGTATAACGGAACACTGAAAAGGCATTTGGAATAAACGAAACATACCTTTAACAGGTAAGTAATGGTTATCCTCTGCAAAAGTTTCATCAACGCTGGGAGTTTGAGTTTGCTGGTTCTCAGTGGACTCAATGAGGCTCATTTGTCGTTCGCTGGATTTTAGGCTGAGGAGGGGGAGGAGGAAATGATGGGAAATCTGATAGCCATAGACTGTGTTAAACAATTTAAGTAGGTCGTTTATGGGTCGAGTTAATTTTTTTTCTTGTTTAAAGAATAAACAACATTTTAATAATCCAATTACATTTAGTTTAATGTGAACTTTAGGGTTACGAATGCGTGACCAAAGGGTGAGTACTTTACACTAACATTGATATAACATGAATACCCACGAGAGGTCTTAAGATTTGCTTTTGCCATTTTGTTGGACAATCAACAATACTGTTATAATGCTACAAAGGAAAACAAAATTTTTAACAGCACCACCTGGCGTTAATTAGGCAATAACGTTGCCGCGTCGAAACTGTTTCCCGCCTTTATGGAGTACTCTTTTTTTTTCAATTGAGAATTTTCCACATAATTACAATAAACTGCAAACACTCACAATGTAGAAAAGTGTCCTATAGGAAGTTCTGACACTTTGAACATCTTTTTTATGGAAAAGACAGGCATTCATACTTCACCATATATTCATAATAGTTTACAGTTGACATTTTAGTAGCATTAAATATTATATTCATAATATATTTTTTACATAAATAGCTGACTTTTACAAAGTTCATTTTCACAGAGATTTAAGGTTTTTATGTTCTAAGTTTCTTGAAAAAGACACAGAATAACTGAAATTTAGCTGCTCTAGCTTTGTGAATAAAATATTTTCCCTGAGAAGGATAACGTTAACTAAATCCATTTCATGTCATAATGTTTACAGTAACCTTTATGTCCTTTGAATTTAGGGAGATTGCAGGGCCACATTTTTCCCAAAACGCCTTCATTTTTTAACATTCCACAAATAAATTAAATATAGATTCTTCAAAGTCACTACAAAAAGAACAGTTTTTATCAATAGCCATACATTTCGCGGAGAAAGTGTTCGTTGGGTAAACTGTAAGATGTGTTTTATTAAAAAAAAAATATATCAAAAATATTAAATAAATTAGGTAGAAGGCAAGATTTTATTTTAATTTATGCTTTTCAGTATTTAAATTCAGTTAGAATTTTCCTTTAGGAATTTTTTTCATATCTTTATGTACATTTTTGTCAAAAATATCTGTCCCATTGATTAAATAACTTACCATCACAGTTGCTAATATTCGTCATGAAGTAAAGCTTGTGTTAATGTGTAGCGTTAGACTAACGTCACACATGTAAAAATGTGCGATGCTATGCTACACATTAAATAATGTTACAAATTAATTAAGGTACATATCACATAATTAAACTTATTTTTATTTTAACAAAAATAATTACTTCTATTAAATAATTCATAGTTAAAAAGTAGAATAAAAATGATTATGAAGAAAAATCCAAAATTTAAATGACTAGCTAAATGAGAGCTTTGAAATAAATCCTAGCAAACCTAACAAACTTCTGTGGTTAACAAAAATGTACAAATATTTGTACTTTTTATTGATTATTACTTGCTAAACTGTTAGAAGGGAAGCATACGGAGCAACTCTACACAACTCACAGTAAGCGGTGGTTTGGCTGATAGAAACAAAGAGGCGAGACTTTCACATATTAATAACTTGTAATGTAAATCAAAAATGTTTTACATACAATAAATCAGAACATACCTGGGAAATACTGACTTGCACAAGCTATAGGGACTTAATATGAACAATGTTTATATTTAATAATATGATTAACAAACACAGAGGTTGATTGAAAATTTAGCCATTAAATAGCACATCATATCAGGACAAACACTCACCAAATATTTACAGTTGACACAAAACCAAAAAGTACTAAAGTGAAAAGAAGTAAATAAGTATTTTGCACTCAGTAACATTTCAGAAAACTACAAGTTTAAGGGAATAAACAGATTAATGGTTTGTATGAGGAAATTGGCACTTCTATCCCCACATCCAAATCAGTGTGACTGCAGAAGTAAACATTTCTTTCAATAAACTCAGAGTGCACGATTTCCAACTTAAAGAACAAAAGTGATGATTAATGCAAGCCATTTGTGATATAAGCAAGACTAATCATTAAGAAGGGGTTTCCTTTTTACTTATTGGTCAAAGCAAAATACCAAATAGAGATGCAGACAGGTGGGTCACTCAACGTGGAAAAGCTAGCCCTCTTCACGGTGCTAACCATCATCTACGAGTCCAAACTGGAAAGGCTTTTAGCTGAGAACCACATGCCGGTCAAACACAGACTTGCGCTGTTCTTGGACCTGCCTCCTCCATCGCTGCTGCGCATGCTCCACTTTGTTCAGCATATTTGAGCGAGAACGAGAACGGGAGAGCACATCGTGGGCATTGGCGAAGGGTTGCTGGTCCTGTAACACATTTGTTTCATGCCCGTTTATTTAATGTGCAAAACAAACCCATGCCGTCTACAACAGTTTTATTGCTCATTCAGTTCCTACCGTACCAATCCAATTGTTGCAAAAGAACCCTTGAAATGTTTTCATGTAAATACATTTGTGACATAAGATTTGGTGTATATTACAAAATTGTTTTCGTTGTTCTGAATGATCTACTAGTGATAACAGGGTTTGTGCAGGGTTCATAATGTCAAGTTTAAGACCATTAAGAATTAAAATTAAGACCTACATATAGAAAAATTGGTTGGTGTTTGTAGTTGCGGAGACACTTTAAAGCAGTCTGATTTTTCTCTCTTTGAAGAAGATGCCAAGAATAGTATACCAAGTTTCATCTCTTTTTATAAACAATATGTTTCAATTTAATTTTTAGGAACCGGCCTCAACCATATATTTAGCCTTAACCCTATATTTAGTTTTCTCTAGCCAAGTGTCACTTAACTCAAAAGGTCAGCTTATCATCTCAAAATTACGATTTTGTCTCATTTGTTGTCTTAATGCAGCATAATAAATTTGGATGAGTTAAATACAATTATAAATGCTGTATGACAATACCATGGGAGTTCAAATGGCTGCTGTTGTGAAAATCATTATTAATAAATGGATTTTGTTATTGTTGCGGTTAGGAGCAGAAAAGACTGGCCATTGTGAGGATCTGTCCCCAACGAGTGACATCAAATTTAGTTTGCAAGTCTTGGAAACAAAAAGGACTTTAAGGTATGTGAAGCAGTTTTTCAAAAGCGGGGCACTGAGTTTGGTCCCTCATATAGAAGGCAGAGCAAAAAAATAAATAAAAAAAATATAAAAAAAACCACGAGCAGTAGAAGGAAAATCGATGTGACCTAAACCATCTAAGGTCTAGGCGCACTTCACATTTAATAAGCAAAAAAGTAATAAATGATGTATTATTCAGAGGACACTTTATTTAGAAAAGTCGGAGGCAAAGCATACATGTGTGTTTTTGGTGTTAGTTCATTTTTATTGTATTAATATTATAACAGCTCAAGCTCAACACATTTGTGCACTTTCTAAAGATTTTAGTTGTGTTTTTGAATAAAACTTATTCGACTTATGGAAAAAAATTTATTTAAATAGACTGATTAATCGATTATAAAATAAGTATTACTGGCAGCACTACATCAGTTGACCCAAGTATCAAAATAAGCTTGTAGCCAATTCCATAAATATGCTTACAGTTGCTTTAAGGGAATGACAAAAATACTAAATTACAATTCTTATCCCAAAGTGGGAAATGCTAACTAAATCCCCACAGCAATCAACACACCTTAAGGTAGTTTTAAAGTCTATTTTAGTTATTGAATTACACATCATCTGTGTTCAACACAATCTTATGTTAATGCGTAAAGGATACAAAATAAACAAACAAAAAAACATACCCCGACTTCATCTTCACTCTGAATGAGTTGAGAGTGGCCGAACAGCCTTCTCTTCAGAATTGGTTCCAACAGTGTCAGATAGACCATGTATAGCAGCAAAAGACCCAGAATGGACAGATAAATTATGATGGTGCACTGTGAAAGAAAGAGATTATATCAGACATTTGAATTCTACATATCGAGTTCAAGTGGACCATTGCTCTTCATTGTTTTCCTCCAACCTAAATTAAATCTGATGCAGTTAAATCGGTCTGGCAGGCTTGCTGGAATAAGACATTTAATCCCAAATCAGCTCACTATGTGTACTAGGAAGTATGAAAATGTTGTTCCAACTCATAGTAAATAAATTCTGTCAAGAAACTATCATGAACAGTCAAACGGCTGATTTTAAAATATCTCAGACAGTTGCTTAAGCCGTTGCCAAAATATTTTCCAAATGATATGGATTATATTTTATAATTTATTAAAAATTGAAAACATCTAAAAGGTAATTTTCTCAATTTAAAGTAGATTTAGTCAAGAAAAAAATTATTTCCCAACATCAATAGCCACTTTCCCACCATTAGTCCAGTGTGTGCATGAGGCACATGCAATATAAATCCTGCTAAAATCCCTCTGGAGTTTTTCAGCACATATATGAGTTAAACAAAAGGATGGCATTCAAACACCCGAGCTTTGAGTAAAACAGTTGTTACACAGAACAATATCAACAAACACTCTCCTACATAATGTTATTTTTTTTACCATTAAAATACTGCAAACATTAAGCTTTTGTTGTTGTAGAGACAGAGTAAGAGATAATTGTGGTCAGTTCTTATACAAACACAGTGATCAATTAAAGCATTATGTATAAATGTTGAGCTTTACATACAATTATAAGAATGGAGAGATTCCTTTGTGAGTAAATGTGATCACATGTCAAACAGGATTCCAGTTTCATCTGGAGTCCCTTAAGGCTCAATTCTTGTACCTCTTTTGTTCACTCTGTATATGCTAATACTGGATCCAATAATGAGAAGATACCTGATTGCCTATCATAGCTATGCTGATGACACTCATATTACCTTCACCCTTTCGCCAAATAACTACAGACCTATAAACTCTCTCAGCAAATACATTGATGGGATAAAGAGCTCTATGGACACAAAATAAAGAGAAAAGAAAAGTAATTGCTTTTGAGAACAAAGCGGAGGTCCTCAAGGTGAACAAATACTGTAACTCTAAGAGTATTACAACTAAAAATCAGGTTAAGTATCTTAGGGTGATTCTGAATTGCCAGAATGTACAAAACATGCTATACACCTAAAATTGTCTTGTCTATGCACTATAATAACATACTCTTTTAATCCACTGATAACTGGTGGAGTTAAGTCAGAGACTTGATCCTGTTCAAAAAAGCTGTTTTACTCAGAAGCCTTTTTTAAAAGCTGTAGTTATTCTGTAAACATGGGGACTTAATGGCAGTGTTACATCGTCTCTGTATCCAGTGAGCTCCTCCTCTGCTATTAACCACTCATATAAGCTCATCTTATCCTGAAAAAACATGGAGGTATTTGTTGGGCTGAAAACACCGCATTCTTGCCCTGATCAAGCCCCAATGTGGTTGAAAGTGACTGCTTCACCGCTCAAAACCCTGGCAACCACATCTAAACCAGCGCCATGGGAAGGCGACAGGAAAATAATTTAATAATTATTTTGAAAAAAAAAATTGAATAAGATTAAATAGATAATCAACAAGCTTGTGACCAAGAAGCCAGGCGACCAAAGAGGACAGCGTGTCCCAGCCCCTTCGTCAGTGAAAGAATCTCCAGTGTCAAAATTTCCTGGTTAAAAAAGTAACTTCACAACTGTAGCTTAAGTAGAAAGATTGGGGCACAACATACAGATATGTGTCTGCATGAAGCGAAGATGGAACTGACCTTCACCTTATACAGCACAACTTACTTTAATGGTTCCGGAGCTCCTTTCCTCATATTTGCATTCACACCGCAGGCAGTAGGCCTCTACATCCTTGCCATCCACAGGCATCGGCTCAACCACATGAAGGCAATTACTGCAGAGGGAAGTTGTGGATCAATAAACAGGGACACCAAGTTGGAGTATAACAATTGGAGCCAAATACAATATCGTAAAGCTTCGTAGAGAATTTACCAGTCTTTCAATGAAACGTTTTGATTGTAGATCTTTCCATCGTGCTCCTTGTAGGGTGGACAGATGCATTTGCACCTGATATCTTCCGAGTTCTATTGAATTGATACCATTGTCATTATATCAACTTACAATAAAAGTATAAAAATATATGGCATGATAGACAACCAGTTTTAGATAAAACTGACTATATATCCTAACTGATGTGAATGGCCATTTGTTTTGAAAGTATTTTATTAACAGGTCGCTAATGTTAAATACTCAATTAACGTTGACGTAAAATGCTAACGGCTAACTGCAAGAATTAATATACAATAACGCAGACACCAATCAAATCTTAAGAGTTGTGTTTCACAACAACACGGATACGTTATAGTTACCTTAGCTTCTGCTGTTTGTTCAGATGATAGCAGCAAAATGCACACTAACGATGAAAACACCAACAAATTAACAGTGTTTGTCGAACTCGGGTGAACCATTTCTTCGACTCTAATCAAGACAACGACTAAAACTCAAGAATTGTGTTCTCTGAAACAGAAGAAGTAATCCTTTTGCAGAATATACGCATTTAGAATACAAATATCGTCATCAATACAGACTGGACTCTGTTTGACGTATCAGCTGACCATCAGCAGGTTGTCCGTGAATTAAAATCTTCCGGCAGGAAACACGTAAAAGGGAACCATTGTTTTGTAAAGCATGAGGACACACAATTCTAAAAACCCAACATTATTAAAACACAATAAGACTTATTAACAATGACATATGAGGCCGTTTTCATGTGTTTCTTTATTTACAAGTTAGATGTACAGTCATAAAAATATAAACATTTAAATTACTCTGCTTGTCATCAATGGGTATACGCTCCTATAGAAAAAAAACCTCTAAGCATTAAATTTGGCCGAAGGAAGTGTTAAAGTATTTTAAAGAAATGGAAATCTGAACTAAAGAAATCCTAGCATTACACTTTAAATGAAAACACATATGTCTAATATGAAAAAGGTAACAGAGCAAAATATAATACAATATAGTAATGAAAGGTGATGCAAACTTTTTACACAATGTACAACACATTAAAACAATTGCAAAGTAATACAAATTGAACTGCTTCCATTTCCACTACATAGTGCTGGTAAAACACATGAAATTACCTTTAAAATATCAGAAGCAATAGAACAAGTTGCTCACAATTGTGCATACGATGAATCCAACTTTAGTAAAAAAAATTATACAAAGTCTCTTCAGAAATATAAAAATAATTTGTGCAGGATTTTTTCCAAGGTCGTTGCCCATATTCTAATTGTATGATAGATATCAACCACAATTATTTGGAAAAAGTGATACAGAAAAAAAATGCTTCTAATCTCATGTCCATGAAGTCAAATTGAATCAAGAACTTTGGGCACAAATTTGTACAAGGTTACTCATTTCAAACTATTTAAGAGTCACGCATTTAAGGATCTCTGACATTTTAAGGGCGCAAGAATCTCAAAACTTTGGAACGGAGGAACTTGATGAATGATTTGGGAAACATTTCCCTTGACTCTTGTGCAGTGTAGTTGAAGAAGTTTTGAGGATGAGCCAAAACATCAAACAGAGCCTTCATTAGCTTCTTGTCCTGAGGAAAAAAAGAAAACACCAATATAGCATTTATAGTATCGTCCATGAGGTGGCAGTATTGGCTTTTCTATTACATTAGAAATTTTGTTAATGCAATAAAAAAAATATTTCAAGTTGTTGTAGAGCACCATCTGAAAAATGAAAGTTGACCCCTGCAACTCCTTCCTGATACCGTAGCCACTGATATGTTTGCTTATTTGCATGTGGACCAGACTTTCTTGATTAAGACATTTATCACATTGAAGGCTCAAACACAGAATCCAAATGTTTACTATTTTGCCATTTGAGCTAACATATTTAAGCAGTTTGTCTTAAAACCTTTAACTTTTTCAAAGAAACAAATGACTAGCATGTAAAAATTTGAAGCTGTTTACAAGGTTTTATTTGAGTACTTTACCTTAAGAATTTCTTGATGGTTCTCAGAAGCATACAATCTTCCATCTCTAACAATATCCTCAATGAGCTCCTGGTAATCCTCTGAAAAAAGGAATTGCACAGAACATAAACAAAAAAAAAGCAGTCTTCAAGCAATAAAATCCCAATCCAAATGCGTTCTCACCATCGTACGTCACATACGGCACTTGAAAGCCTTTTCCGCTGTTTCCTTCATTGGAATGAAACTGGATCCAAAGCTTTTTGGAGCGTGAAGTGAAGGCGATGGGCCGCTCGTATGTTTGGCACGTCTCGTAAGTCGTCACAGAATTGGGTAAAGCTATGGAAAGAGTAAAGAACACTTCTAAATAGCTCTTGAGTGACTTATTCCAGCCTCAAGAGATGAAGGAGAGTCCTAATGAGCCCATCGATGCAACTCCTCCCACAATTTCCTCACATGTGTATTCCCAATCCCCCTGCTGAGCTGATGCTTTCAGCCCTGTGACACTCACAGCTCTTACGCATGACCAAATAGTCCCCGCACTCGTCTTCAATGGGGAGGTAGATCTCCGGTACCACCACCAGGATTCTGCGCTTGGGAGGAGGGGTGATGGTCCAAGTGCACTCAATGTTGGCAGGGTAGTTCCCGGGGTAGTTAGGGGACTCGATAAAGCCGGTGAATTCTCCCAGCTCTCCTCCGCAGTGTCTGTCTGGCAGAAACATATATGCCAACTCAGGCGGGCCAAACTACTTTCACAAAATGCATTTCTGTTGATGATACAGTAAGGAAACGGCTTTGCTTTGTTCTATTTTTAATAACTAAACAAAATGTAAACAGCATTTATCAAAAAACATAACATTTTATGGAGGAAACTAATATTTATCAAGGAGAAAACAAATAAAATAATTTAAAAACAAAAACGAAGGGGAAAGGTCAAAGTATGTGAAGGAGATCACACGGAAGGGGGAGATAAAAAAGAAGTGTACAATCAGAGTGTGTGCAGCTGTGTCAGACAGTAAAGCAGAGTGAGAGGCTGGCTGGGAATAGAGAGAGATTGTACATCTTTCAAAAACAATATTGATCAGTTAAATCTGAGCAGCGTTTAAGATAACTTTTATAAACAAGGGGCGCAAGACTACCTGAAGTAATGATCGCTGTGGTGAACTGAACCGGGACAGCGCTGAGATTGAAAGATCACGCTCAGGAGTCGTGTGGTGATGGAGCTACCTGTTCATGAGTGCTGCTTCTCCCATTGTTTGGGGATGGAAGATAAAGAATTTTCAAATAACTTTCCTGTCCTTGTGTACTCATGGCTATCAGAAGCCTTCACTGATCACCACAAACTCTTCCTGCATCCAACACATCTAACACACATCTCACCCTGGAACTTTAATTCAAATTTTATATTTACTATTTCATCTTTGCTAAGGTTTTTTATTACTTTTTTTTTGTTTTCCTAAATTTATATGAAGGACTGATCCATTTATAATGAATGATGAATTGCATGTTAAGGTGTTTTTTGGAGTTAATTTATTTTTTTTATGTGTAAAGGCGATGAAATAAATGTAATCATTTGTCATTTTAAATAAAGTGTCTGCCCCCAATAAATGCCGAAATCATAAGAAACCTTTAGAACAAGACTTCATCATACAGTTACATTTATCAGAACATTTATTTCAAAAGATTATCAAAATAAAGAAAATACAAAACAAACTGGCTAATCATTGCTCTTGTGACCACTAGTTATCATGTGCAGTATTTCTTATGTCTGATTGCAGACATGTACATTGAAACAGAGGTAAAGGCTAGAGGAAAACAAAGATTAGGTTTAGGATTTAATGAGTGATTTCTTAACATACTAGTGCTTTATTAATTTGGCTATTAAGCAAATGTTATCAATGTCATTAAAAAAGCATTCAGAAGATGTTTTTTTAGGTGGACAAAAATCTAAGTGAAGTCACGTTTTCATTTAAACAACAATAAAACCTTTGCTCTGAACCTTTGATTTTCTGGTTGAACAACCTGGTGAACAGTCCTGAATGATGCTTACTTTTGCACTGCATGATGTTAGTTGATCCATCAAAGTCAGTAGTAGTGTTTCCAGGACAGGAAATGCAGTAGTTTTGACCAAACTCCATCTGGTAAGTTCCAACTGGGCAACGGATGCAGCGGTGTGTACTGGTGTTGTAGTAGTGTCCTGGTGAGCACTGAACTGTGGGGACAGAATGGTTTATTTTTGGTAGAAATATACATGAAAAGAGAATAAAAAAATAATATTGCTATTGCTATAAAATTGCCAGTATTAAACTTTTAAGGCTGTAAACAGTAAAAAAATGGTTTAGTCTTAATGTCTGTGAATATGGTGCATCAATGTAGGCAAAATGCATGCCATGAAATCAATACAAAACAGTAGTTACCGATATTAAGTATCTTCACACATGAAGGTGGTTAAATCCCTTTTAAAAACACATTTACAATTGGCACACTTTCTTAAAACAAGAGCTTGTGAATGAATAAGAATTACAATTATTGATCACAATTTTGTGCATTGAAAACATTGTCTCTGGACATGAAGTCGACATGTTCTAAATAGTGTGGATCTTTGGGAGAATAATCTGTTACATGAAAGCCATTATGAGAAAATGGTTAAAGCCTCAAAGGCCTGAGTTAAATGATTGAACTGATTTAGTTGATAACGTTTATCTCCCATCTTCAACAACCACAGCTGTAGTGCCCTTGAGCGAGGCACCAGGTCCTCGACTGCTCCCCGGGCGCCGCAGCCATGGCTGCCCACTGCTTCGGGTGAATATTCATGGTGTGTTTGCACACTGGGAAGGGTTAAATGCAGAGCACAAATTCCAAGTATGGGTCACTCCATATCTGGCAAACTGCAACTGGTCACTTTCACTTATACAATGGACAAGATTACTTTTTGCAATAGATTGCAAGAAAAACTTTTTTCAAGAAAGATGGCTGAAAATACTTGGACTAACCCAGAATTATATGTGTAAATTCCGATTTTGGTTAGGGTTCCGAAGACGGTATGGTGGTGTTTAGTTTCTTACCAGATGAATGAATAAAGGCACGGACCCCGATGTTTGTTTAGTTAAAAAAACTAATAAAAATCTCAAAGTGGAGCTCCATGAGCCAAGAGCAGCCTGCACTCTATTTCTACAGACTTCAGAGGGAAAAAATTACACCTCACATGTTAGACTTTTTACTTTTCTGTAGATAGTTAATGCTCAATCACAATGTACAATGGTGTCACTAATCACTATGAAAGTAGAACAAAACTATAACACATAATTACATTATTGTTCAAATGGGCGTAGGTGTTTCACTTTTGTAGTCTATATGATGATTTCATGTTATTTATTTTTGTGTGATTCAGTTCACCAATCTGAATTTTTAGTTTGATCCATTTTAATTTTCTGTTAGTTTGTTTGAATTTAATAAAAAATTAGTTCTTATTTAAATTGCTAATTTTAATTGCATTAAATTGGCCACTTTTTCTTCTGGGAATTATCGTACATGTGTTTTAAGAATACATTCAATAAGGTTTCAATTGAAGTCTCTGGCCCTTCACAAATTTGAGTTTTAAACCCCTGCTTTAATACTATGATAATGCATATAGAAACACAGACGGAAACTAATTTTGATAAAAACCTATGAGAATCATTATTTTTGAAGAAATCATTAAAGCAAGGAATTAAAAGTAATTACACCTTAAAAGTCATGAGCCAATTTCAAGCCAAGTGTGTATCAGACTTTTAGGAAGCATTTTAAAAATGATTACTAGTTTCGCAGTGTTGATGCATAGGCAGAAAAGGCTCAGTTTCTCATGGTTTAGATGAATATTAGAAGTTTAGACTGGCAGGACTGTAGAGTATGATAAAATATGACAAATGATTAAGAGCTATGCATAACCATATGAGATCAGTTAAAAATTTTGCATTTTTGCTTATACAAATATTTTGAAGCATCATGGTTTAGTTATGAATCGCAAAATAATAATATTATTAAAAACAATAATATCTCAGGGATCCCTTTCACATTACCAATGCATTATGCATCCTGGGTCGATTTTTCAATTAGCTGTCTGAAACTCCTCTGCTTCTTAAGACCAGGTGTCAGCTGCATCTCCTCAAACTGTACCACAGACGTTATAAACTATGTTAGGTCTGGAACCGGTCATAAGGCTTCAGCTCATTTTCAAAAAAATGAACCCAAAATGGTTGATCAGCTTCTTTACTTTGCTGTTGCTATAAAGTGTCATCTTCTTTGCTTTGCTGTTGCTATAAATGGTCATCATCATTTGATGGGGAATGTGAGAATTTTGCAGGTTGTTCAGGAAGCTTGTGGTATTCAGAATCCCAATTGTTTTTGCATTGTTCCTGATGTGCAAGGGCCTTAAGAAATTCATAAGAGCCCTAAGCCGTAATGTTACATTCTTCTCACCTTTGGTCTCGCAGTCTTGGAAGGACACAGCACCCTCATATTTGGTTGTGAGACTTCCTCCGCAGGGGAAGCAGGATGTGCGGCTGACCTCAGGCTGGTAGGTGCCTTGTGGACAGGGCAAGCAGGGCACAAAGCCATCTTGAGAAAAATGACCAGGACGACATTGTCCTAAAATAATAAGAAAAAAAATAATCTGTACAAATCGAGCACCTCAATACCTTCCAAAGAGCCATCAAACTAAACTAAAATGATGTCGTCCAGATGAAATAGGCCCCGGCCTCCACTGCACAATGAATCAACATTTCTGTTGTGTCTATTGAAAAAAACAGGAGATGGGATCTGTGGAATGTGTTCCTGTGATGACCGTGTGGTGCATGGTGGTGCATTCAAAACCTTAGGATAATCTGGAATTCTTTGTTAGTGTGAATAAAGCAAACTTTTGAGGGTTTGCAAGACACCGTGAAATGTACCCGGCCAACACACTCGCAGACACAAAAGCTCCACTCAAGCTCAACAAGCCATGAGCCCTGGAGATTACAAGCATGCTTTACGCTCTCAGCGTGAACAAAAAACAGGATGCGATTCCTAATCTCCATTTTCAACCCTAAACTTGTTGGTAAAAATAGAGGAAAGTGATGACTGTTTTAATGTTCCATCTATTTACTGTTGTCATGGTTAGGGTCACAAGGTTATTCTGATGAACATCTCCCAATAACATAGAGAAGGAGGCACGGTAGACCCTGGAGAGGTCGTCAGTCTATCGCAGAGCAACATTATTTAGTTTTCACACACAAACGGAAATTTAATGCACTAACCAGGAACTAAATTTATCCAACAAAACTTTATTTTGCAATTGATTATTAGGATACATTTAAAATTATTAACAAACTATTAATCAAATAACCTTAAATATACTTATTAGAGCATGTATGAATTCAGGGTTAATTCATACTCTCTTTAAAGGCATTGTATGCAAATCATATTTCAAAATCACCAATCATAATGGGTCTTCCAAACAAAACAAAAAAACACTAATTATGTTTGGCAAGTGTCTGTTTTAATGATTGTAAGGGTCAACACTACCACAGATAAAGCCCTTTTCAAATTTTCATGATCTTAGTATAGTACAAATCTACAATTTCCCTGTCAATTACTGAATTGTTTATGTAATTGAAATGTACATAGTTTTATAAAAAATAGAAATTAAAAACTAAATATTTGGATCTATTTATTTGTAATGAACATAGTCATTACATATGTTGCTTGTGGAAGACTTGCATTCAAGTAATTTATTTCCATTATTCCTATGTCAGAGAACAAAAAATATTCCATTTTAAACTAGACTAAAGAAAAACTAAATTGACGTAATTTAGAATTTAATATAAAATGTGTCTCCAAACATGTGTCGATATCAAAGGTAAAGTAATTAGTCTGTTTATAGGACCTTAGACACAACATCAAATGTTGCATGGTAATGAAAAGGACTAACTTAAAAAAACAACAACATAGAAAACACAAAATTATCTTTAAAAATATTAAATCAATGCTGATTTTTGAGTTAGGAGCACAACTCCAATTTGTTCGTTTGGGACGAGGCAACAAAAACTATCTTCCAACTAGCTGCCTTGTAATTAAATTTTTTATAACTTCTCTTCAGAGCTAAAACTTGCATTTCCAATCTCTTGTCCAATTCTCACCTCCACACTCTGAAATGTTACGTGCTCCGACAGATCTCAGGACTCCCCTGCCTTCAGGTCCTGGGCATACATCACATGACACCTGGCCCTCTTCATCCTGGTACGTACCAGGGGGGCAAAGAAAGCACCTTCCCTGATCTCCATCATAGTAGGTGCCAGCACTGCATTTCACTAGGGGGAAAAAAATAAATTAGATGAAACGGTGACTAAACTTGAAACAAAAGAATTGAGGCCTACTGAAGGGGCACTGTAAATCGCCTTGATGCAGCTATGGCAAAAATTCAAACGAATAAGAGCACAGAGTCTTTCCACAGCTGCCTGAACCCCACATCAAACAGTCCTCAAAGATATCCACAATCCCTCACCTTACCCAGCATGCTCAAAGAGAATATTACCTTGCATAAGCCTATGATGTCTGATTAAAGGGAGCAGAACAAAGACTTTTAATGTTCACTTCATGAAATGCTGTGAATTATAGCCACACTTTCAAAGCGTTTAGCACAAACCCTCCCCAGAAATAAAGCCACTGCCTGGAATGGTTCAGTTCTTTAAACAAGTAAGCATGGTAATTTAGAAACCTTCCTTTCATCTTGGTGTTTCTGTGCAAATATCCAACTGACAGAGTTCGGGAGAATTTAGACAAACCTCTTGCTCCTGAGATTTTATGGTAATGATGGCCGAGTCCACAAAGGCTTGAACAGCATGGCAATTACGTGTGCTTCAGCAAATTGCCCGTTTTTCCAAAAGAAGTAAAAAATGTAATTCTTTCTAGAGCAGTTCATTTTTTCCTCTCTTTTGTTCCCCCTGAATGACCATAAGGAGCCACCGTCACATTGTCCCGGCCGGCTTTTATTTGACAGAGCGACGGCGTAAGAGAGAGGAAAGTGAAAGATGGAGAGAGAGAAAAACCTTGAAGCCTTTCAAATGCAAAGCGACGTTTCCATTGAATCCTTCAACTGATGGTCTCAAAGAGGTTTAAAGGACCTTTCACCTCTATTCAAGTCCCATGGCTTTTGCCTATTTGATGACATAGGCAAACACTATGGTATCACAGTGGTAAGGAGCTGAACCCAATAAAAGGGGTCAGGATTGTGAATCCCCCATTCGGTGGACTCCAATCGCTCCTTGCGCTCATCGGGCAGAGGCCCAAACTGCTGATGCTAATTGATTCCCATGGTGTCGCTGAAGTCAATTCTGCCTAAGCCGCTCACTGGCTGGGGTCACACAGAGTGGCCCTTGCTAAGCAGGAATTTGGCACTTAAACTACTTGCTTGAATAAACAGCCCTCTAAAACAACCCCCCTCCAAAAACAAACAGCCAAACAATAACGTAGCACGTTTATGGACAGGAAAGTGAGGCCGAACCTACACAAATCTGATCCTACTGCAAGCTTTTAGTCTTGTGTTAAAATAGGGTTTAGCTCTGTGTCAAGCACCTAATTAATGGATTACACTTTCAAAGTCATAGTGCATTTGTTTTGAGGGTTGGCTAAGCAAAAAACTAAATTCAAGCTAATTTTTTAACTTTACTTCAACCCCTTGGAACACAAAATGTTTATTCCCACACCGTGAAATTGGCAGGGTCCACAAATACAGTGAGGGGGAAACCATCAAAAACCACTTCATTCATCTTCCCCTGAAGTTTTGGAACACCATCAGAGGGAGAAATGATGAGAAGATTTTAATTACTGGAAGAACTATACCTTTAATCAGGTAGAACCTCTTTCATTAGGATCTGATCACTAAAAGAGGCAGATGTCTTTCTCAAAAGCTGCAGAGAAGTTTTGAAGTCCAGATTTTTACCACTCACTCCAGGAACCTGATCAAGCCTCACTGGGATTTACAATAGAGTGGGCAAACTGAAAAGACTGCACTGCACATGTAGTAGAGAGTCAGTGGGGGAGGCCAGAAAGGGGAGGAAAAAAAAGCTCTTTTTAGAGCTGGCACTTGGACACGGTATGTCTGTATACCTTAATTGTACGCCAACTTCGAAAACAGCAAGTTGTACAATAACATATTCAGCATGGACTGTATTAATTACTTCCTGGCCAGTGTCAATGTTTTACTTGGCATCGCTTTCGAAACTCGTTAGATGAGAGTTAAACGTGTGCCTTGGATATGTTAAATGCTGCAACTCGTTTCAGGTGAGAGGTATTTACTGCCTTTACTAGACTTTTAGCACTTGTGGGATTTGTAAAACAAAGGAGCTCCTCTCCATTCTAATTCTCAGGTGGAGAATTATTTCACTCCTGTTAAAGTGGATCATACATTCAAAGGTCTCTTGTGTAAAGCAAAAACAGCCTTGCAACTAAATCCAAATCTCCACATGCCATGAGAGAATATCTTATTGAAATGCTTGTGTTTAAAGATCACACTGACAGCTTGCCCCAGCGACATTTGATCAGGTGAACATGTACATGATACACACAAAAGCATTATAATTTAGGGATCCGCTTTCTAAGTCTAAATATAATCTATTATTTAAAACTCACATATATATATATATAGATAATATTTATTGACTTAAATACAAAAGTGCAAATACAGTTTTAATACATTTTAAAAGCTTTAATAATCCGATTTTGAAAGTTTTCTGCTCGTTTTGCATCAGCCAATTATTGGTGGGTTAAAAATAATAATTATTATTATTGGTGGGTAGATCTTGCTGGCTTAGGATAGTAGTTTATCATGTAAGTGACGACTATGAATTTTATTTCTACTAAAAAGACAAAATAAATTTACTATTTGTAACAACTCTAAAATGCCTGTTTTTACACTGTACATGCACACAATTATGGCCAGTTTTCATAATAGCCCTTTTTAAAATACATCTCAGTTATCATTTAATTTAAGGTTTTCATTACATATCTTGAGCTGAAGTATCAGAGTTTGATTCTTGGAAAGCCATAACTGTGCTATGTGTTGAGCTGCTGAAGCTAAGAAACTGCCAACTCAGCTAAATAATATTTTCCACTCACAATGATGTCTTTATAGCCAGTTAGTGCCTTGAAAAAGATCCTCCATTATTGCTGAAATGGAGCCAGTGAAGGATAATGGACTTTACCACAATGAAAGAAGACAAACAACCTTAGCAGTAGTGTCCCCTTAAAAAGCCATCTTTCAAATGGCCTCATGTCAAAGACAATTAAGGCAATGAGATAATGTTGAACACAAAGAGTTTTCCAGACAAAGGAGTTTACTATTCTTTCCATCCGTGCCTTTTGAGATGTTTATTCTTGGAGCTAGAGAAAGCAATTGACCAAACACTGAAGTATGTCTGTCAGTCAACTTGAGACTCTAAGTTGGATCAGCATTCAGCTGTAGGAGCCAACACTCACTGGAGGTTTTCCAGTTTTGCCTCAGTAATAAACAAGTACAAATCTCTCACACTATACACTATATACCGCTCTGTCAGTTACTTGGCACAAACTGAAACCAGAATCACATCTACTATACGACAGTCTAAATGCTCTGTAATTTGAAATACTGTTGAAATTATTCCAAGTAAACAGAAAGCTGAATCATAATATAATGAAAATATGGTGCAGCTTAACATTTGAGTCAGTTACAATGCCAGTGCTGTATTTTTGCTCTTACCAAAGCAAAAAAAAACAGTTTGAAATGTATTAGTGTTTGAAGTGCTATATGCTTTGTGCTTAATGTTCTAACTAAGTGCGCTGACACATAAAAAAATGGCACTATCCGTTTCAAGAATAAATGGAATAAATATGTTACATTATCAATTCAGTTAAATTCTCTTTAGTTAAGATCAAGACATGCTTAAAAAGACAACTCCCTTATTTTTTTGATTCTCAGGTTCCTTCTCTAACTTCTCCAACCTTTAAAGGACAAATGTCAAAACGTTTTTTTACTCTTATGTTACATGTATGAAAATGTTAATGGTCTAATCAGATTCAACAATATGTGTTAATCTCCACAAAAATGTTATGAAAAAATTCTAAAATGGTAAAACACTGATACAACTAAGTATGAAGAAGCAACCCCCCCAAAAAAAGAGGAGCGACCCTTTAATTGGAGGAAATCCTGTCAAGACCTTGACATGGCGCCATCTCGGAAGCATTCACCTGACATAGCTCAATCAAAACTAACAGAGCTCATTACAAAACGCTACACCAAAGAATCTTACATGAACAAACTCAAGTTAATGTTAAAAAAAATTTAATTTTTCCAGTTTTTTTCCATATGTGATCTGGCGATTTATATTGTATAGTAAACTTTTTTAAGTTTAAAACATTTTTTTTCTTCTTCCAAAAGTACCAGACTCCTTCCTTCCCGATTTACAAACTCTCAAAATAAAATATATATATTTTTAAATGGTGAGTCAAAAGATGTGCTGCATGTGTATTGTATACTTTGTTAAATTTGTAAGCATACACTTGTGTTGTTTCTTTTTTTTTTACTTTTGTGAAAGCAACAAATTGCAAGTCCTCAGAGCATATTACACCAATCCTCAGGTCTCTGATAGATTGTAAGATATCCTTGCTTGTCTATTAATCATTACATTTATTAGCTGTGCATTGCAAGTATGAATCACCAAATGTAAACAAACAGGTTTCTCATTATCGTACTAGAACCATTTAGAAAAACAAAGTGTCCATTCAAAATGAAAAAAAAAGCTGCAGGTTATTAAATCTTGTTTCCATAGACAAAGTTATGGCTCAGATTATTTTGTTGTGTATTGTGTTGAATCCAAACAAACAAAACCCTCACAGTCTCTCTCCCCAAGCCAATGCTGAAACGACAAATTGTTCATCAACTATCCACTTGAGGCAGTCTTCAAAATAAAGTATATACAATATACGCCTCATCTTAAAATGTCTAAATTAATAGAAAGATAACGCATACTTACTGCCTAGTTCAAACTGTTATTCTGTATTATTCACCGTTTTGCTCCTTATGACAACTTTGGAGGTTGATTTTTTAAGTTAAGTCAAGCCTTAAGCGTAACCAATTTCGTGATCACATGTCAGCAATATGCAGTCTTAAATTTTGTATTAGGCATTTCTTCTCGACCCACTTCTCCATTTTTGACCCACTGCCAACATTGTGATGGCTGGCAAGACCCAATCCATGTTTAAATCTGTGAGGGACATCTCAAAGTAATGAGTAAGATCTTCTCTATGTTCCATCCTCATTTTATTCACATTTAATGTTTTGTTTTGTTTTCAACCCTAGTACTAACTATACAGAACTAACTTTTAGTTTTTTCTCAATGCACAAAACATTCATTTGTCATGCCTTGACATTGCCAAGAATGGAATTGACGTCAAACTATCCGCTAATCCATCCAAGAGCGTACTTGCCACAGTAAGCGTACAGAATTACTCTTCAAAACTCACCACATTTCTTGTCCAGCAGAACTTGTCCAGTGCCGCAGTGGTCTGGTGGGTCAGCTGGCTGGACCAGTTTTTTTGCCAGCTCATACTCTGATCCAGCAAAGTGCAGATGAAACTGCTCCCGATTGATAGACTTTCGAAGAGTGCGGATAGTCTTTCTGAGCCGCTTCTCTGATCGTCTTCGTGCACACATCAAGTCACAGCCCTCTGCTGAGGGAAACGCTTGATAACATCAGCAGTCCACATCATGCACCCACATATCATGCCTCAATTCTACAACTATAAATAGAGCACCATAAAACAGGAGATACTTTCACTTTGGTTTGGTTTAGTAAGAGCGACAGTAGCAGGAGGAGGGTGAGATATGCGCAAGCATTAAGATGCCTACAGTTTGCCTTGAAACAAACGCATGCATTGCAGGAAACCAACCTGTTACCTCCTCCAGGTTCACATCCAGCTCAAACTGGGCCGTAATGGAGGAGCCTTCCTCTTCGCCGGCCTTCCGTCCATGCCGACTGCGAGGCTGTCTGCTTGAAGAGGCACAGTGCAGGCTAACAAAGCTGAACTGGACATTCTCTGTGGCTCTTTTATCTGAGTAAATAGATATTAAACACAAATTCATCTATAATGAAATTAAATCTTGAAACGCTGCCTTTCTTTATTAAAATATTTGTAACATCTCTCAATGACAGCAACAGACTACTTTTACGCTCAATAGGGCGTAAAATTACCCTTTATTATACTTTATTACCCTTTATTATCAGCAGCTCACTGTGTTTGATTGCTTGGGCTTCACTCTATTGAAAATAATGCCACAGATCATTCAATGAATCCTTTAAAACATGACCGGTCAACAACAAAACTGGATTCTAGCTGGATTTTTCCAACTTTTAGGTATATTTACATCCAACCTGTTGCCATTATAGGCTAAATATATTGATTAACATGGACACAAGTATAAGAAAAGTATAACTGAGATCAATACCCAAGAGAGCAGTTTTGAAGCCCTGAGCAAGATTCTCATGACTCCTCTTCAGATTGCACTTCCCCTGGCCAGATTTAAATGTAGCAATGGTTTTGATTCCTGAACCTGAAACACAAAGAGATATTGAGAGGTTTGTTCAGTTGTTTTAAACTAGGGGCCCATTCTACAATAAGGGGCTTCCTTGTAACAATGTTATGACACAAAATAATTCAAACTTATTCTTTTTAATTATCTTTTTTTTTTAATAATTGCATTTTTGTGTACTGCTGATGCAGCATGCTATGAATGGATAAGTCAACATAGACATTTCTGCTTTAGAATTTCCCTTTTATTACCATTACTTCACACACTTCACCCTCCTCCCTTACATATCAATCACCAAGCAAACCAAAAATATTAATAACTAAAATAATGACAAAAATAAATATCTCGAACAATTGTACAAAAAAAATCATTGTAAAAGATTTAGACAAATTTGGTTTAATTAATGTTAACTAATGTATTGAAGGAGTAAAATTTTAAGATTTAAAGAATAACAGAGTAAATTAAATCATGATACCTGAATAAACTTAATAAAATGCAAAGTGATATCATTACCAAAGCATAGAAGATTAATTGAATTGAAATGAATATAATTTCATTTAATGCAACATAAATGCTTAAAACTGGGTGGAGATTACCTAGTAGCATTTTTAGCTTCATTTCATTACAGTATGTGCTTCTTCCTATTCCTATTCATTTGCTGAAGCGCCCATAGTAAAAATCTGTATAAAATCAGAGGCTTGTGAAATTAAATATTTCAGTTAAAAGACAATATATATCCAGTTGTTGGCACTGATTCACTTGTTATAATACTGCAAAAGTTATCTCAGCCATTTTGATCAAAGAAGAGTTTTATACTCTAGAACAAGGCAAAGTCTGAATTTGCGTCTGAAGCAGAAGAGAAAAAAAGCTTTAAAGCCATTTAAAGTTTGCATTCAGCAAAAGTAGCACAGAGGATGATTGAGTGTCTGCGGCACTGAAGGACATTTAAAACTCATCGCCTGAATCCTCTTTACTCATCAACCTCTGCCTGGGAGGACTTAAGAAGGGATTTCAGAGTGCAATTCATGTTTGATGAATAAAAAATAAAAGGTAAATGTAATCATTTGAATGTAATATAAATGCTGTATTAACCCAAATAGACAGCAAACCCCAGAATTTAGAAGGAAAAAAGTTTACATTCACCAGGGCAATATGAGCCATTCCATTGTCCTCCTGAGTGGCACATCAGTGGCATCCCACAAGTCACGGTGTACGAATCTTCAGTTCCTACAGGTGAAGGTGAATATGTTAGAGTGGTATCAAGAAACCCCCAGTGTGACTTAGTTGTACCACTCACCACTGCTTATATGAACCTGTGACTGGCAGGTCAGGTAGCAGAGCTCCCCTCCACCCTGCTTATTGCAGTTAAGAGTGGGTCTGGCTGGAGCGGGTGCCGGCGGTGTCTCCTCTGCTTCTGAATGTGAAATCACAACGCTTACAGGTAAAGAGCACACTATACATGCTCAAAGAGCTTGATGGATGGCATGAATCCTAAAGAAAGCTCAACAATGCAGCATGTTCAGGATAAGAGTCTGAACATACAAACACAAGTGTGAGTTTTGAGTTAGACAGCATTTGGTTTCTGTTTGTTCAGCAGCAGCACATTCAAAAGAGCACAAAAGTATCTCCTGCATTCAACTCCCAGAGATGTCTAACCAGCACTGCTTATCTTACCAACGCAGTCTTTCTTGTTCCAGTGGAGCTTGTAACCGGCACGACAGTGGCAGCTAAAGCTTCCCACGGTGTTCTCACAGGTGTGCTCACATCCACCATTGTTCAAACTGCATTCGTTTATATCTGAAACCAGGGGATTCCAAACACTTTATTTCTGGCAAAATTGCTTCAGGGACAGCATCACTTTTGCTATAATTCTTGATCACTTCAAAACCCAATCTTTGTTGCTGACTTTATTTAATATCATCATAATTCATATTAGCTAATGTGGGGTAAGAAAAGAATTACAATATATGGTGAACTGACCGACAATAAGGTTGCTTTTGAAATCAGGAAATACAATAATATTGTTCCCTCTACAGGATCAGGGTAAGATCAGGAATTATTAATGTAATGTTTTGAATAAGGCTAATGTATGAGCGATCCATCTCACTTATTTGCATGTTTCATGATGTTTGAGGACAATAATGTAGCACCCTGACTAAAAAAGATGGATAACAGTATGTAAAGATTGTACTAGAATGCCATTGAACATCAGAATAAAACAGAAAAAAACATACCTAGAACAATTTGAGTCTGTTTAAGATAAATCAGAAACCATTTGATAATGATACAATATGTCATGATAGATTACTTATTTTCCTCAATAGTGGAGCATAATTTATAGAAAGGATGTTTTTTTTATTTAGCATCCGTGATTACACATGACAGGTTAAATATATTGAGACTTGTTAATCCATTAAAAACAGTAGAAATATCATATAAAACACAATGACTGTATACTAGACACCTCATACCAAACCTTACTCATCAAGTTAAGCACATCACATAAAATCAGAAGAGCATGTTCAATAGTATGACACTCCTTACACGAAGTGGTATTAATTGTACATACAATTTTTAAAATTTGATTTAAAAATGAAATATTAAATATTGTCTTTTTGTCAATACAAAAAAATGTCTTTATACAACGACTGTTTGCTGCGTTGAATGAAGGGATTTAATCAAAAGCCATAAATGAATGCCTGCACTTATAAAGGTCTCGTGTTTTCATGGTAAAACGGTAAAGCCATTCTGTAAATCTGAATTCTTACAGAGCTCTATCACACCTTTTATAAGTTATTCACCATTCTTAAAGCCTTGATTAAGCCTGTCTGCTTGCTTACCTCCACAGTGGGCCAATCCATAAAGAGTGTAGCCTTTGTTGCAAACACACTGGAAGCTTCCTGGTGAGTTTACACATGTGTGGTCACACGTCCTCTCAAAAAAGCACTCGTCGATATCTATGATCAAAAAAAAAATGGACATGCCGTCTGACACACACTCATTTCCTGTACGAGAGCTCCATTATCAGTCGGAAAGAAAAAGATCGATAAAAAGAAAGCCTGTATCAGGAGAGGGAGTTCTCTGTGTACTTAAACAAAATGCTTTCTTTTAAAGTTGATTGTGAAACTCTTCAAAAGAACCTTTAAGAGACTCTGGTCTGCCTTATCTCCCAACCATAGAAATAAACACAGACACTATTACCAACCCCCAAGAAACTTCTTAGTTGGAACTAGAGGAGTATGTTACCTTGGCAGGAGCGCTCATCCGTCAGTAGCTTGAAACCCTTTCGACAGCTACACTCAAAGCTACCAATGGTGTTCCTGCAGTAGTGATCGCAGCCGCCGTTGTGGAGTTCACACTCGTCAATGTCTGAGAAACAGAGAAACACCAAATCACACTCCAGAACATAAACAGGAGCTAGACATAAAACGTTTATATTTTATTTTATGTTTTGTTCTTTTACATTATTTGGCGTATACACGAAATTTCTAATTTCAACAATTACCCTTAGCTTACAACTGGAGATGTTAAGGATCATTCAGGCTGCTTAGATTTTAACCAACCGTATTATTTTATTTCTAATATTAATTTATTTATTTGGTTCCGGCTACAATCATATGTGACCTGTATCTTATATTTTCAGGACAGTCTGAATAGTAAAATTTTTCCGAAGGCATTGATCTGACTTTTACCTCAATGCATGGTGACAGGCGTCACATTTCCTTGGTGTGAATGGGAAATTTCTCATCAATTATGGCTGACAATGGCACTGAAAGCCCTCAGTGGAAGTAAAATGAAGTAATAGATAGTAAACGAATAAATATGTCTTCTTTGTCGTCTTCTTGATACGATTTGGTTGAAATGATGGCAGCTCCAATTGAAAATTAACTGTAAGTAAAGCTCCAAAAATTCCTCAAATTGCATTCTTCTGCACCTACGTGCCTGACAACGAGCCGGATTGGTTTCCAGGGAGTATCCTTATGACCTTTCCATTAGGAACTATTGTAATAAAAAAACAAGTGTTATAATTGAACTAATGAATGCTAAAGATTTCAAAAGTAATTTATACATGAAAAACAGAAGAACTACTCTGAACTACTCTAGAAATCTACTCTGTCTGTGAATATTTGAGTATATATAAATGTATATTATCAATTATAATGTATATTGATTTTTGGGCTATTCATACCCTAATTTGGAACAAAAAATGTAAACTGATAATCAGTTTTAAAATGTTAACTTTTACACTTTTTCCAGATCTACATTTTAAAAAGCATATACAACTTTTTAGAAGTATTTAATGTTGCTATTAAATAACAGAGAGAACATTTAAAATAGATGTTCTAGATAACAGTCAATAAAAGAAGAAAAAAAATAGTCTCACAATAAATACTGCTGGAATATGAACAGATGTTAATCACGGCGCTAATCCAAAAAAGATAGCATTGTAGTATTTTGACAAATTGGTTTTAATTCTTTGCTAATAAATAATTGTTTTTAGAAGTTTTTAGGTTAACTGACCTGATCATTATTGCTCCCTGTTATTATATGGGTGAAAAAGTCAAGAAGTGGCATTGCTCAGCCCTGCACAGTTTAGCTTTCTCCTTCAAGAAACATGCCTGACCCATCTAATGTCCTCTTAGCTTAAATGTAGCTTAGTGTAAATTTTGGCATTTGGGTATGATGCAGGGTTGGAATAAACCCTAAAGAGGTTTCACGCCAGGAACAACTCGAGACTAAGAAATCAATTCAAACCTTTGCATGACTTGGCATCAGGCTGGAGAGTAAACCCCACGGGGCAGCTGCAGCGAACACCCGTGGATGTGTCCTTACAAGTGCTATCACAGCCTCCATTGTTCACTGCACACGTCTCTGAAGAGCAAAAAGCACCATGAACAAAGAACGAAACAAATCCTCAGTCACTCAGAGATCAATCAGCTGATTAATATTTGAGCAGCACACGTAGAAGGGCAAGGACAGAGAGGCCATATGCCGTCCTCTGTGTAAATATGAGCTGGCAGAGACAAATACAACACTCAGCACTGTACGATAAACATCCCCCGTCCATGTCTCTCGCTCCCCTAGCTGCTCGAGGGGAAAAACATGTGAAATCTACCACTCCGTCACCAGGACATATTTTACAAGAGCAAAATCAGCGGTGCTGAAGTGTGGGTCTCCAGTCATTTCACAGTTTACCTAAAAGACTGTGGAATGCTCAGCCAAGCAGAGCCATATGCTGCTATGTGTAAGCACTACAGACGAACACAATACTTTCTGGCTGTTTTTGTAAATGCTGGCATATTTAGCTGTTTTTGAGGAGGCGACGGAGTTATTTGCATTTCTTTAATGAAGACGATGATGTGTGGAGTGTTTACCCATAAGAAGTCGGCGCTTGACTCGCTTGTCGACCTCGGCCAGGGACGTGGCATTATGATCAGGGGTGGTGGGTGCTGTTTCATCCCTTTCTGAAAACACGGAGAACAAAAGATTCATACAAAAACTTCACAAAAGACCCTGCTATAAAGGGAGTTATGTAAATGGCATAAAAACTTTGATAAAGTATCATTTCAAAATGTTATTATAGCTCTTTTTCAATAGAAATGGATTTAAATACTACATTTTAACCTAAAATCACATGCACCTATTGTTTACCACTGGTAGACTTTGAATGATTTACAATATTTATGTATTTATTAATTATTAAAATTACAATAAAAATAAAACTAAGAAGGCCGTTAAATTTGGGAAAGGTGAATTTGAGTGAACTTTTTTTTTTGTCAGTTAATGTTCAAACAAACCAATATTTAATTTGAATTGGCGTGTAATTCTTTGACTGTGGCAAACATAATTTTTTATAAACCAACATCTTATTTGAGTTTACTTTTAATTCTTTGACTGTGGGCAAACATAAAATATGACCTCCAAAATAAGCTGGGGCGAAAACCTATTTTTCTCACAGTGGGAAATATTTCATGAAAATGAAACAAATAAATTAGCAATGCATTAATATTTCTTAAACAGAATTTAATAAAATTGTGTGCATCAAATCACAAAACATGACAATGAAGCAGGGTGAATTTTGACTCCAAACCAACAGTGTGTAAGCACCAAATATGTTATTTACCACTACCTTTGCACTTAACAGAGTCAAACAGAAAAGTTTTTTAAAAATATCTACCAGATTTACATACATTATATATCTTGGGTGCTTGTCATTTATGGCATAACATTATGCTTCACTTAAAGGTTTGGCTGACAATATAGCAACATGTTTCCATAGTTAATGGTATCATTAAATCGTATGAGACAAAAAAGGAGAAAACTGCATGCATGCGTGAGGTTATTCCACTCTGGAGAACTTGGATTGCGTATTTAGAGTTGTGCAATAACTAGCAGCGTTTTCCACTCAAATTCACTTCACAACAGAACAGACGTGTTTGTGTGAAAAAGTCAGCTTAACTTCAACAAACTGTCCTTAACATGTTTATATTTCAAATGATATGAAACTGTTCTATAAGCAAAATGATGTGTTGATTTATACTAAATTAGAACAAAATTCAAAATCAGACTAAACAAGAATACTCAAATGATCTAACTGTGTAATGAGAATAAATAAGATTAGATTTTTTTGTTTAAAATGTTTGTCACTGCTGCACTCTGTAAGCCTCTTTATGTACTAAACTTCTGGTCTCCGATAAAATAAAAAATAGTGTAAAACAAGCTTTTAAAGTAGCCTTACCTACACAAGCTTTGCCATCTGCCTGCAGCGTGTACCTGATGTGACATCTGCAGATTGGTCCCTGCTCCGTGTCTTCGCAGATGTGATGGCAGCCACCATTGCCATGGTTACAGGTCACTGAAACACAACACAACACAACAGCATCACTTCCACAGCTCTGGTGGATTGTGCATGGTACCAGAAGTTAAGAATTGTGCATCACACATACAGATGCAGCCTCGCTGGTTCTTAGCGAGTTCAAAGCCTGGACGACACTCGCAGGATACGCCACCTTTTGGGGTTTCCTTACAGATATGACCACATCCATGTTCTTTATTCATGCAGCTCAGGCCTTCTGTGAAGAAGAGATATGATCAGAGAGACTGGAACCTTCATATTTGGTCATTTTACATCTATTGAAATATAAGCGCGCATTTAATTGGTCTAGTAACAACACATAAATACATTTGTCATCAGTTACTCACCCTCATGCCGTTCCAAACCTCTATGACTTTCTTTTTTTCTGTGAAACACAAAAGAAGATATTTTGAAGATTTTTGATAACCAGTAATTTGGTTGAACTCCATATTCAGGAAGGAAAATAAAAAGTAAAACGTTTCTCAAAATATCTTCTTTCATGAAAGAATTTCATTCATATTTGGAACGACGTGAGAGTGAAAAAAATATTGTTTTGCAAAGTATCTCATGATCATGTAAACTGAATACCCACTTTAACTACATTTCCAAAACAAACAGTGACCATTTTTCTGTGTTGAAGATGTCTTGGTGTGAGCACCCATTGCCTTCAAACCTGAGGCATTTCTTCAAGATCACCTTGCAACAGTTCTTGAAGAGACTAAGCTTTTAGGTTGCCTCAGACATCTTGTAGACTTTCTCACACCCTTCTGTTTCTTCATGTACTCCCAGACAAACTCTTTAGATATCAGAGCTCTGTGGGGGCCATGACATCACTCTGTATTTGTTTTTCTTCTTTATGGTAAAGATGGCTCTTACTGATTTTGGTTTGTTTGGGCTCGTTGTCCTGCAGCTGAAAGGCCAATCATATTCCTCCTTGATAGCATTGCATAATGTGTAAATATTTGCTTGTATTTCTCACACCTTTAATCCTGACCAGATCTCCAACTCTATTTGCAGAGCTGCAGCCCCAAACTTTCAAGGAATCTCAACCATGCTTCACTGTTGCCTGCAGACTCATTATTGAACCATCCTTCAGTTCTTTGATGAACAAAGTGCCTTCTGCAACAGCCAATTTTTCTCAATTATTTTACTCATCAGTTTAGAAACCCTCGTTGCCCCATTTTCTATGGTTTTGTGTATACATCGCATGGCCTTGTACCAACGTCGAAGGTGCTTTTTGGCTGCAACACTTCCAGTGTTGGAAGTGTCGGGGACGACCTCAGGTAACTTGTCAGACTTCTCCAGACAATTGAAGGATATACCAGTGTCCCAGCTTTTTCTGCCAATTCTGAGCTGGCATTGCTGAACATCTTCATACTTCGAATGCTTGATGTGTCCTTTATGCTTCACTAAGTTTACTGAGCCACCCACTGCACCTACACTCCTCAACTTTGCTTTTTTTTTTGTAAGTTTTTGATGACTTTATACTTTTTGCCTTGAAATCCCAGCATGGTTAGAAATCACTGTCTGAGAGAGACCTTGTTAATGTTGGAAAACAACCTTGTGTCTTGTTGCTGTGCTCAATCTTGCCATGAAAAGCTATCTTTTCTCAACCTCACATTGGTAGTAAAGCTTGGCTGTTCCTCACAGAGTTCTAAGCCTCATGCTTCTGTTTCATTTCATGACTAGGTTTCAACCTTTATGACATTGATGAGCATTAGCACTGGTTTGCAATAATTGGTTGATTGGACACTATGTTTTTGAGTGATTCAAAAAGAAGACCACAACTGTAAAGTTTCAGTTGGTTGAACAAAAAAACTTTGTTAAGTATTCATCCCGCTGACTAATTACCCAAGGTTCCCTCATTATTCTTTGACTAAATTCAGATTTTCAAAGTATAATTCACCCTATATAAATATATATTGTAAATTGTTAACGTAACAAAAATTGGTAATTGGTACCTATAACAATCAGTGCTGGTTGTAAGGTAAAAGATATTGATGGGTAATGTCAAACGAAAATCAACTTTTCCAGGAGTTTGAACAGAAATGTGGGTTATTAATGTACAAACCCCAAGCCTTTACCAGTAACAAAAATTGATTGTTTGTGACATCACAAACCCTAGGACCTCACACACTCAAAAAAATCACCCATACCATGTAATCACTTCTCTGTCTCTGAATGCACACATTAGCTAATCATTTTGCAAGTGGGGAGGCATAACTTCTAAGGGGTGAGATATTCTTGGGTTAAAAAGTACATTCAAGAGGACCTTCATGCAACACACCTAATGTTCGTAATTATGGCCATTTTGGCTTGTCCTGTGTTTCATGAAACAAGGTTAAATTTAAACAATTTACATTTAAAAACAGCAGAAGCTGTGGTCCTCAAGGAATTACTCCTCATCCCTGATCTACTACCACCAATGCAAAGGTTAAGGATGCCGTTTTATCGATTAAACAAATAATTCAAATTGTTTCCCACTAATTGCTTTACATATGCTGGCCAGTAACGTTGTAAGCAAAGTAAAGTTGTGATCAGTAACATTATAGACTAATTACTAAATTTAGGATACATCTGAACAACCTAGAGTCAGTGAGGCCAATGAGGCAATGGTCAATCTAATGGCCAGATTTTGTTGTATTATAAAACAATTGAGAATATTTTCGTTATAGACTTTTTACAAATAACCCAAACCAACTTGTGGGAAATAGAAATCTGATGTTTCATTTAAGAAAATAAAGATTTCCAGGAGTGTAAAGAACACTATTTTATCTCATCATACTTAAAGAAATTCTATCTCAAACATCAAGGACTGACACCATTAACGCTCTTAAGGGTCAGTGTTAGGGGCCAGTTTGCCCTCTTTCACTCAGCAGCTCGCTGGATGTGCTGATAGGATTTAGCAAGTTTACTTGGTGAAAGCAAATGGGGTGGAAATCCTTGCAAACCTTTGCTCAATTTACCAAGGGGACAACAATACTCGCAGCTGAGAAGCTACAGACACATAAAAAGGTTTTTTATTCTCATCTATGACACAGGATACAAAGCCTTGAGTGTTGCAGTTATTAACTTGTTTTGTTCTTCTGAACACGAGGCTCCCTTTCCCACAGCATGGGCCCTTTGGAACGGAGCGGCTATAGATAATGCCCTCGAGAAGAAACCCAACTTAAAAGCTGTCATTCGCTATTGTGCTGTCAATCACAGAACATTCAGAAATTAGGCTGCTTTTGCTTCACTTTTACCCTTAAACACACTCCAGCAAGCAAAACCAGCCTCTCATCTTGTATTTTTTATTTCATTGTTAATCACAAAGCCCCACGAGGGTGATCTAATAACAGTGCCCACATCACAAGACACCCGAACAATCCACCATAAGCATTTAAGCATGTATTTAAAAAAGTAGCGACTCACCGACAGAGCGATGGATGCATGTGTGTTGATTGTCACTCAGGAAAAAGCCTTGCTTGCAGCGGCACTCATAGCTTCCCATAGTGTTGACACATACATGCTGACAGCCACCATTGTTGAAAACACATTCATCCACGTCTGAAGAGAGAGCACATCCAAGCTGAACAAACTGCACAGTTCCTTAATACAACAACAACTTCAGGTATATTTACAGGGAAGTTGTGAAAAAAAAGATGGCTAACGTAGTCGCTTTCAAGAAGAATTGATTTTGATTTGGCTTTTAAGCAGTTGAGGTTGAGATAAATCGCTTTGAAAGCTTTTAAAAAAAAACCATTGTTTTCAAAGGACCGTCAATAAAACATAATCATTACAGCAAACACTATAGCTAGAGTCGTTAATGTGGTAAACATATGTAGAGATTTTCTAGATAATTCAAATATACAAGGTATGCCTTTTCAATTGCTTGGAAGAGCAACCAAACCTGGAAAAGCTGATGCATCTTTTAAAACAGAATAAAAATCCAAAGAGAGGCGGCTTTGCTTTGTTGTTTTCAAAGAGGAACAAGCAGAGACAACCAAAAATCTATTACAATCCAACAGGAATTCAGGATTCTAAATTTCAATCAATAACTATATAGCGCTTTTAGCTATTTTTTTAAAAGCAGCTTCACCAAGACCTAGTGTGGATTAGGTATTAAAGGAATTCCAAGAAGATCATTACATGGGGTAGAAATAGAGTTTGTAAAGTAAAGTTTATTGAACTGAAATGTAAAAAAAAAAAAAAAACTCATTTTGAGGAAAATCCTTCCTAGTAAGGTGCACCTATTCAAGTGGCCAGTGTGCGAATACTGTTCAGATTCTGTTCCAGAGCATGTAAAGAGTATAAATAATCCCACATGCGAGTTATCTTTCTCCAATTGCACACGCAAACGTTTTTCCCAAAGTTCTACTTACCAAGACAGTTGTGCCCATCATGAGCCAAATGAAAGCCATCAAGGCAAGTACAGCGGTAATTGCCGGGTATGTTGTTACACTCATGTACACAGCCACCATTGTATTCCAGATCACATTCATCAATGTCTAGGAAATGGAACATAAAATCAAGGCTAGTGATTGTTTGCCATCTCTGCGTTAGATGGAAACCCCTTCAAATACATGATTGAGAGGGAACAGGAATAATGGGTTAAAATGTGCTGTTATAGTTTACAATAAGATTAGTATAACAACCTTTTTGAATACAATTTTGCATACTATGTTTTGTACACACACGATTTTTAGTTTTAAAAAGAGGTAAAAAAAAAAAAAACTCTTACCTTCACAGTGCTTCCCATCCCCTTTAAAGCCTGTTTTGCAAGTGCACTTGTATGAAGTTGGAGTATTTTGACAAATAGCATCAATGTGACAAGCATCACTTCCCTCTGCGCACTGATCTGAATCTGAATCAAACACAGGAAAGAGGAAATACAGATCCATCATGTTTCATTATAAATCAACACCTGAAAATGACTCGAATGACTTATGAAGGGATTTATAAGAAAGTGTTTTCAGTTCTGTAATAACTTCGGGTCAATTGAACGCGAAACCGGGTTCAGGAAATATAAGACAGGTTTTAAAATATAAGTGAAAAATTTTGAGGTAAATGAGAGGAGCGCATCAACACAATAGTAGGTAAACAAGTCACAAAAGCGTGCCAATTGAAAGAGCGTGTGTAAAGCATTGCTAGTAACAAAGTAGAGCCTCTTCTTACCAGTGTTGTGAGGAAGTGCGGAGCTTTGGCGAGTATTTAACAAGAGCAAACACAAACAGAGGAACCGGAGAGTCCAAACAGCCCCCATGGTGACCACTTGAGAGTTTCGAGTTCAACTCAACACACGCGAAGGCTGCGGCTGCTTACTCCAACACAGCAGAGCCTCTCATTTTCATCCACACTTTGTCAGTGGCTCCGCGCTTCTGAGAGGCTCTTCAATAGTGGAGGTGTGATGTGATTGTGTGTGGTGCATCGTAGGGAGATAGAGGATGGAGAGAGAAGAAGGAGCAGAGTAAGAGAGAGAGAGAAGAGATCGAGAGAGAGGAGAGAAGATCAGAGAGATGAGACGCGAGAAGCGATAGGAGAGTAGTGAGCTGAGAGAGAGCGCTCGCTATGTATAGAGATCAATCTGAGAGTATAGCTATAGAAGCTAGATTCTCTCTACGCTGCTCTATCTCTCTCTCTCTCTTCTTCTCGCGCTAGCTCTCTCGATCGCTATCTCTCTAGAAATCTCTATCGACATATATTTCTCTCTCCCTCGCTGTCGGGGATGGGGTGTGAACACATTCACACAAAAGTGTTTTTTTATTGATGTCAAAAAAAAGTTCTGACTGAATACATTTTAATGAGATCTCAAAAATGTGGATTATAAAAAGGCCCAAGTCATATAAAGAACTGTGTAGGGGTCTACTTTAAACCGATTAGGAAACGTCTTAATAAAATAAAAGTGTTTTTGTCTAAATATCAGTTTTAAAAATAAAAAAAACACTTTAAAAAATTGCTTAATTCAGGTGTATCACGTGACAACTATAAGTCAATATTTAATTAAAATAAATTAAAGCACGACCTCTGCAGGCAGAGAAATCCAATAACATTATGTTGAGCGACATTAAATTGTGCTGCACTTCAAGGATCAGCTCAAAAAATGTCATGAAGAAATTTTTGACTTATTTTTTATGTTTTTTATATATATATTTTAAAGCTTTTTAAAGTATATTAATAGGTATAAAAATTGTTAATTTCTTTTCCAGTGGACAATAAGTAAAAAAAATCTACTTGCTTTAACATTGACAGTTAATGACAAATATATCAAAAACTGAGTCCAATGTTGCTTGCTTTATATTGCCATGCCAAGAATGTGACTATAAAATAAACAAGAGTTATAAAATAAAACAGAATCTGAAAGGTATAATTATTGTTTATTAAAATAAAGTTATTAGAATAACAGATTATTATTTGGCTCAAATATGGTGCAAGAATTATTCTTTGTGTGTTTGCTGTTATTTTAGATGCTAAATAATTTAGGTATAGCTCCATATACCTGTAAAAGTTGTTTTTCCACAGACTTTAATGTTTAAAATTGACAACAGTTTACATATGAAACCACGATTTATTTACAGTTCAACTAAGAAGAATACACTAGAAAATGAAAATAAAGTAAAAATAGAGATCGCGAGAGAAATGGAAAAAAGAAGATGAAAACACAATAGATGCATTAAACATGCTATTCTTCAAATTAAGCTTTGGTTTTTACAATAACTCAAAGACTTGAGGTAGGATTTTAGACTCTCTTGACTATATATATTGAAACAGCAGCACAAATTAAATATATGATGGTTCATTGGCTTCTTAATTTTTTATTGTGCACCTATTAGGAAAAATCAACCTTTGGAAGGTGTTTGCCCATATATGTGTGCATGATTTGTCTGAACACACTTGTGTTAGTAGTTAAATTCATAGTAATTTCTTACATTAAGTGAAAAGAAAATAGTAAATTAGCATTGAAAATTCTGTGCCGAAATGCAACCGAGCTCGTTCATAACATCACAAAGCATTCTCCCTCGCCAGGACTTCCCACCACAAAAAAAAAAAAACTTCCCACCACTAAAGATTGACTAAATGTATAACAGCACACTGGTGTGAATGTATGTTCAATGAATGACCAATTAATGTGGGTTACATGCACAACAAAAGTGCATGTAATTGTCTCAAAACCAATTTATTTATGATTGTTGTCAAGGCATACTCTGAACCCAAATTTAGTCTAAACTCGAAATTTTGTCTTTAATCACACCCCCGGTCTTTCCAAAACCATAAATGCTTTGTTCCACATCTCAACTCATTTTTAGTTATTTCAGATATAACTCAGAAGTCCCAAGACTGTTCCATCAACTCACGTTGAATACAGATTGTTAAATTCAAATATAGGATAAAAATATCCTCAAATTCATCTATCCTCCATCCGGGGTTGAATACGAATTTGAAACAGAGACATGAATACTGTCTAGATAAAAAAATAAACAAAGACTTAAATCCATCTCTGTAGCACTAGTTAGAACTGGAATGTATTTTTTCGACATTAAGAGCTAGTGGCCCCTAAATTGCAATTAATAGTACAGCAATCAGCATGAGACAGGTTTGAATTTTGCACAAAGGACAACGCGGGAAGCTCCTAACCGCAGCGTGGCGCTGTCGCTTCATGGTCTGTTGGTTGCTAAAAACAACACAAGAAGAAAAACGAGTGAAAAGGAAGAAAGAAAAGCTTCAGCGCAGGTGTCGTTGTTATCTGACTCGTTTGTCTGATATTCGAAATCTCTGTCTGGTGATAGAGCGGCGGTGTGTTTGCCGAGATGGACCCTAGCACGACCATTCTGCGGGTGAAGAGGAAGAGGGGGACCGATCCGGCGGATGCTCTGCTGCTGGCCTGCAAGCGGATCCGTCCAGAGGCCACGGCGGCTCAACCCAGCGAAGAGACCGAGCCAGAACCACAAGAGCCAAAGATAGAGAACTCCGTGTTCAAACTGGTGGCCACCGTGGTTTCTCAGGTAGCCACACAACGTTGCATTCTAATTGATGTTAACGTTACTTTCCGAAGAAAAGTGTTGTGTCGCGCGTGGGGTGTTTTCAGTGGCGTAATGACGTAATGATTAAAACGTGATCGACAAAAAGTAATTATCCACAATTATTATTATTTTTTTTTGACTACCTGATTTGTATTTAATCGTCAATTTAATAAATTAATATATTTTAGTTTCGTTGAGGTTTGAGAATTTACATGTTGGTGTTGACCTGTTGAACGACCTAGTTTGAGTGAAGTTATTTAAATGTGAGCATTCTGTTTTTGTTAATCTGAAAGTGTTCCATTACATTTTATTAAAGGATTTCGTCTTTTTTACTTAAATATTACAATTCATAATCTCGACAGATCATGTTCAGACCGGTTTAGACAATTGTTCTTTGTTGGCAGTTGCATCAATGTTTTCAGCTTTGAGGAGTGGGTTATCTTAAATATATTCTCAAGCTTCAGATTGTTTCTCAAACAGTTTGTGTGTTGTGGACTGAATGTTACTCGCCATCCTCTCACCATCTTGTGTGGAGCTCTGCATAGCTTTAATGCAGTTTGAGAGAAAGTAGCGTAAAATACTGATTGGTACCTCTGAGAGAAATGTGTTGGGTTCTGCTAGTCTCAGCCTTCTTTTGGTTGAACTTTTCATGATTTCCGGGAGAAGCAAGTGTTGCATTTGTTTTCGTTCCACTTGGAAACTAATTTCCGCTGTATGATTGAGTTAACATACTTGTGTGTCCTGATTATATTGATGTTTTAAATCATTCATTATAAATATTACATTTGAAACACACTTAAGCCTCTCTTTTACTTGAAACAGGACTGATAAAGTGGCCTAGACATTTTATAAATTGATCCCTGTAATTCTTTTTTTCCTCAGGATGCTCCAGTGCAGCGACATGTCCGAGAGGCTCTGTCTCGACCGCGCCTGGCCATTCATGCCTTGCGACCTTCTCAAGGGAGCACTCAGAGAGTCATGGATAACCTGCGAAGTGTCAAATGGAGCACAAGACGGGAGGAACGATACCGGATCCTGTCCAGTCACCGAACTGGATTGCAGATGGAGCCCTCTCCTGTTGAAAGAGAACAAGGAGAAGACCAGAACAGCCAGACAGAGCGCAGCCAGGAGAGAGATGGCTTGTCTCTGGGAGATGTACAAGTGTTCGATATCCTACATGAGGAGGAGGAGGGAGTCAATGTGTCTGCAAAGGTAAAGAATCACTTTTTTTAGGGATGACCTAAGTGAAATTCTCAAACGTGTGGTCACGTTTCTGCTGGGTCTTAAAAAGGCCTTAAAAAGTCTTAAATTCACAGTTGTAAGTCTTAAATAAATTTTCACAGGTTTTATGTTTCTGATATGAAGCTTATTTGACATGTGTTTTGCTGTTACTTGAAGTTGCCAGAGATTGAAAAAATGCTCCTACGTTTTAAAAAGGCTGAGTCTAAGGAAAGTTGCATACCTGCTCAAATATAAAATATAACTAGGGTTGATCAAGTTTGAGTAAATGCTCATGTACATTCTAAATCATAGATGATGGTTAGGGTTGCCAGGGATTAAAAAAAAATGTGTATGAACACTCAGAAATGTTAAGTGTTAGGGTTGCCAGATATCTGGGTTATGAATTGTTAGGGTTGCCAGCTCTGGTCTTCTACCAGTTTTAAAAAAATAAATCACTTATTTTTTAGGGGATGACCCAAGTGAAATTCTCAAACACACTTCAAATGAGCTTTACATCAGAAAAATAAGTCCTGTGAAATATTATTTAAGACTTACAACAGCAAAGTTGTGGCAGTTGTTGTCTATTGATAAGGAGATCGACTTGTGATTAGAAGGTCGCTTGTTCGAACCCCAGATTCTCCGAGTTGAAGTTGGTGTGAGTGATGAAACACTTGCTCTCCCTTCAACAATCACAGCTGTGGAGCCCTCGAGCAAGGCACCAGTTTCCCAACTGCTCCCCGGGCGCCGCAGCCATGGCTGCCCTCTGCGCCGGGTGTTTGTTCGGATCGCAGTTGTTCGGGTCGCTTGAAATAAAAATGCCAATTGAACCTTTGTAATTTATACAGTACTAGACACATTTCTATATGAAATACTTGGGCCTACACTTTATCACAACACGATCGAGCTCGACTATGCAGTTACCTGCTTCAAGTAAAACATTGATGAGCACTTAGTTCAGGACAGAGTTAATTTTTCAACTCCTGATTGGGCGTGCTCGAGACGCGAGCTTCCCCTGACAAGCTCATAGACACTTAGTAAAATATTGGTTCGACATCAAATGAACAAAATCAGGCGCCACAAAGAAAGCAAGTTCATGTGTGTTTAAAATTTTCTTAATGTTTTTGTGGTCCAAGTTGCAGGTGGGTTCATTGTAAATGTCGGTCGGGTTCGGGTCGTTCGCTGGTGTACGCATCACTGGTGTACACTGGGAAGGGTTAAATACAGAGCTCAAATTCTATCAGATATCAAAAAATATCTGGCCAACTGATCACTTTCACGATCACTTCAGAGAGATTTGAAAAATGTGGATAAATGTTATTTATAGTATAAAAGTTATTTGAGATTGCCAGAGATTGAGAAAATGCTCCAAAATGTTAAAAACAAAATGTAAAAATAACTGTTAGGGTTGCCAGAGAAAATGTATTTAAATGCTCAGCTTTGTAAAAGGCATAGTTAGGGTTGCCAGGGTTTGAGAAAACCCAAAAACATAAATGTGATGGTTAGAGTTTCAAACAATGGTTTTGAAGTATACTATTTATTATGTAAAAAAACGATTTGGTTTTGATGTTTTAATATTGTCTTAAATTTGATTCTTAATTGTCTAAAAGTTTTAAATATGACCTGTAAAAAGCACAACCTTCAAAATGATTAGTTCCTTGATTTATTAAACATCATTTGTGAATCCAGTTCTGTGTTTTTGTGAATCTCTCATTGTGTGATCATGAACCGATGCACTGTTTGTGAGGTTTGAATGACTTCTTGTTTCATGATGGCCTAATTCTGTTAATAGATAACCCACCCACCATCTAAAAAGCAATATTGGACTGAAGAATCCTGGCACAGCGTCTTAGATTATCTGTAGAGAGGGTGGTCTTTAGGTTTACCTTTTTGAAGTTGTTAAAAAGTGATGATGGCTCACTCGAGTGCACTATGCAATTTCAAGTTTTTATTTTAACGGGGAAAACAAATCCAGAGTGCTCGTGTATATACAGTGAATAATGTCCAAAAATATATAAATACATAAAGGGGGGAAACCTTAGTCCCTTGAAAACCAATAAATCCACACTATTCAAAAATAAAGGAAAAACAAGTAACCACAATTTACTTGCAAGGGCTTTGCGTGCTCTACTGCAGCTCACTCAGCTGATTGCCTACCAAGAGCCGCCCTCAAACTGAGTCAGGCTCCTCCCCCGGGCCCCATCATTTTTCCCACAAACAAGGGAAACCCTTTGCATAAATAAAGTTTCCACTTTATGTCCGGTTCACTAAAACAATTATTATCTTCAAATTAAGCACAAATACACAAGAATATATGCTCTCCACTGTCTAAACAAATATAAAACAAATTTAACAACAAAACTCGAATGGTCTCGTCCACTTCCGGTAGAGCACTGTCAATGATAGAGCTATTTGTAGCTCAACAACCCAGCACTTGAGTTTGCCGCCAGCTTCCTTTAACCAGAACATATTTCTGACCCTCATCAGGTAAGAATGTTTAAGTTGTGATCTGCGATGATGGGTTATGTACTGGATAAAAATAAACAGTGTAAATGAAATAAAACTGGTTAGCCGCGTGAGCGTGTGCACCCACCCTGAACGTGGAAAGACGGGGGAATGTATCTAATGGGTGTGTCCGGGTGTGTCTGCGTGTCACCAGCGCCATTCAGCCCACAGCGACAGGTCTCCTCTCCACAATGTTGCAAGTTTTAAACCCTTAAAAATACTAGTGACTTTTTTTCTGATTTGGATGTGAAAGTATGCATTGTTATTTTTTTTTTTTTAAGGAGCAGTAGTTGCTGATGTGGCTCACTCGTGTTCATGAACCAATACCTCTGGTTCCATGGTAACTTGTAGCTTAGTAACTTGAGTAGGAATCCACTGCAACAAAAATGAGTCGGAATTAGCAAAAAAAAAAAACATGTCAGTGTTCAGTCAAAGTAGTGAAAAGCATTTTTTGCCTGTTTAATTTGCCCTTTGCTTATGGGGAAAATTGGACCAAAAAATAGGTAAATCTGTTAGGCATAAGTTGTTCAGGCCTTCAATCAAGTGTTTCTAGGGTTGTATTTTTTTCAGCACAGATTTTTCATTTCAGTGTGATCCTAATCTTAAGTACCAAAAGGAGTCTATGTTTCTACCATAACAGACACCTGTGGATATGTTTGTTACCTTCCATAACTTGGCAAATTAGATTTCTGTTTGAAAATCACTATAACAAAGTGTCACTAATAGAGTAATTTGGTAACAACCAACACAGGATTTAACAAACAAGGAAAACATCTCCAATATTTCCAGCACAATCCACACTGTGATTATAGCTCTCGTTTTCTAAAAGACCTTCCCAGAAAAGTAAATGACGAAGCACATTTTGTGTTCTTGGTTCAGTGCATTTACAACTAAACTTAAATTGGTGGTATGTTATTGTATTAAAGGTGTATTATACTGTAAAGTAGCAAACATATGCCAACATCAACGTGTCAGATATGTGCTCCTTATTAATGTGCATATAGTTATTCTTCTGCCATGTTTTCCCAGAGTGTCGCGTGCAACCCAGAGACAATTCTGTGTAACTCTGTGAAAATGATCCGAGAGAAGCTGAGCGTTTCGAACGATGGCTCTGGCTCTGAACATCGGGAGAAAGAGGAGGATTATGTCTATGATCTGTACTACCAGGAAACCACTACACAAGGGTGGATCCAGGACATCCTGTCTGTCAGACCCTATGCTCAAGACGGAGAGCTGGTGAGGAGCTGTGATATTCTCCTGATATTATTATCTAGATATTGTGTTGAAGGTTTCATTCCACCTTGGTTTTTACCAGGGATACGTTTTTGGGTTAATATTCTAAATAAGAGTGTTAATAATTGATTTTTCTTTTGGTTTTAAAACAACCCAAACAAATTTTTTTATATTATTTTTAAAAAATGTTTTTTATAATTATTTAATCATTTTTAATAATTTTGCATGCCCAATTTTTCCATTTTTTTTTTTGTTAAAGTTTAAAATATCTAATACATTTAGTTACACTTCTTGATTGTGTCCCACTTCTTGTTGATTCTTCACAAAAAGTTTAATTTTTTTATCTTTGTTTGAAGCCTGAAATGTGGCGAAGGTTAAAAAGTTCATGGGGTGCGATTACTTTCTCAAGGCACTGTACATTTTTTTATGTCTAGTTAACGTGTTTATGGTTGTATTACAATATAAATTAAATGCTTATTTCTCTACAAATGTATGTTTAATTTAAAAGGTCTATAAAATAGTTTTATTTTTTGGCAGATGTAACCTCAACACAAAACGATCACAGCAGCAGATGAAAAAAGATGGTCTGGTGCAGGTTAGCCATATAACGCACCTTCAGCGGTACAGTGAGGGCAGGATTTTTATGTTAATTTCAGTTAATCCAGCTTCGTGGTACAGGCCCCAGGTCTAGGAGCATGTTTTTTTTTTGATGCCATACCATTAATTCAGGGCTCTCATACTCAATTCCTGGAAGGCCGCAGCCCTGCACAGTTTTGCTCTAGCCTTAACTGAACACACCTGATTCCACTGATTCAGCTCCTCTGTTTTGTTTGAAGCTACCGGTTAATCTCCTGAAACATGGTTGAAACGAAAACCCGCAGGGGCTGCGGCCCTACAGGAATTTAGTTTGAGACCCCTGAAATTAATAATCAAATTTTGTTGCACTGTGCTTGAATACAAGAGATCAGCAATGTCATCCTGACGAGATAAGAATCTGAAGCTCTCATATCTTTTTTTTTTTATGCGCATGATTACATGACACGAGACATGAAAATGATATTTGCATTATAATCAAAGGAATTGTTGTTTAAAAGGTTCCTGATGAAGTGGCCTGGGAGGAAGAGGTGTATGAGGATGAGGATGACGAGAATGCTGAGGCTAACTGGAGAAACGACTACCCGGATGAAAGCAGTGATGAGAACAGTGATGCAGAGGAGCGTTACGGAGGTCTGTATCTCTAACCTCTCTAATGAGTTTTAGCAGGAAGACTCGGATGGTTCTTGACTTTTTTGAAATACATAAAATTCAGCCTAAAGTCGGAGCACAATATCATAAACCTGAGATCAGAAGAGAACAAGTCGTCTTTACTAGAAGCCGAATAGTTCACACTAGACTGACGCACAATTTTTTACTCAATGGAGAAACTCTCCCAAAATGTAAAGACTGTAAAGCAGAGTCTCGGTCAGACATCTGCTTATAGAATGCCCTGTTTATGATTCCATGAGGAAACAACATCTGAAATTTAACAACTTAAAAGAAATCCTCTCAGTCCCTAGCAAACTATTACATTTTATTTTCAAAACTCACTTGCCATACTTGTTTTAATAGTTGAGACAATATATATTTTTAAATAAGTTTTAGACCTTTTTTCATACCAAATACAACATGTAGCCATGAAATAACCTTTTTAAGCTGTTGTCTTGTCTATAAATAAACAAACAAACTTTTCTGAAATTGTTAGGAAGAGCTGCTTTATCTGATATTAATCTTAAAATGTGTGTAAAGAATAAAAGTAAAAGCAGTCTGGTCCTCAATAGTATTTGATATTTGTAAGGTCAGAAATGCTTTTTTTTTTAAATAATATTATGTTAAGATGGTGCCGTAGTGGGTGCCAGATGTTAAATGTATATACTTGTACCAGGTGTGCACACTATTTTATTCAGCAAATTGCTTTTGTGTTGGCAGAATGATTATGTACAGAATTTTTGGGCCACAGGTTTGGTCCGGTTTCTGAGGAGGCACTCTGAAAATATTGCTAAAAGAGAGAAAGTTCATTGATGAGTAGATATTTTACAAAAAAAAAATGTCATGACATTCTGTTAAATTACAAACAAATATTTAGACAAAATTATAATTAATGTTTGTGTGTGTTTATCATTTTTGATGCAGTATCGAAGACTGTTGTCATCAAAAAACATCACAGGAGAGTGCATGAAGATGTTTGCAAATGTAACCCTTTGTACTGTTTTTCTACTTTCTGTTAAGTCTGTTTTTCTACTTTAATAAGCTTCAACTTCAACACAAGCACTCAGTTTGTCATTATTATTATTATTATTTAACACATAAAACACCAATCATATCAGAACACCACTCCTTTCACAGGCTTTTCTGTGCATTAATGTTTTGCGTTGCAGTTGACAGAGCAGGGCCATGCAGAGACCTTCTGATGAACATAAAATATAAAAAGGGGTGCATAAAATATTGGCCATTCATGTGATGTTTGATAATTGAGCCCCAACTGTTGCTCAGATAGGCCTTAAGAATTTTGAAATTCAGTTTAGATAAAAAAAAAACTACACAATAAAAAAGTTAAACATAAATTCATTAAAAAAAAAGCTCAGCATCAAAATAAGCACAAATGAAATAAAACAATTTGAATGGAATGTTTTTAATGTAAAATTTTCATAAAATGTGAGTGAGCGGTCCACTGTAAACATCTAAAGTTATTGAAATATGCAAATGATCTAGCCTTTAAAAACTTAATTTGTTTCTGGTTTTATAGCCCTCAAGAGAATGAGATTTTACATTTGATTTTGGTAAGCAAAGCAATCATGTGAGCTTTTGTGACAAATTATTGCTAGTACTTTAAGCAGCTTCGGCTGCTATTAAAGGCAGAGTGCTGTTTTATAGACTGGTTGCTGTCATGAACTATTTACCGTAGGAGAATATACTCATTTGTTCAGTCTTACATATTCATTCATGTACTTTCTTGTTTCTTTACTTCAGGGGTCTCCAGAACTGGTTCTTGAGGGCCTGAGCTCTGCACATTTTTGGTTTCACCATCTTGAAGCATACCTTTGGCACTAATTATGGTCCTCTGATTGTCTGAAGCTAGAGTAGTATGCATACTACAGAAGGGTTTCAACTAAAATGTGCAGGGCTTTGGTCCTCCAGAACCAGGTTTGGGAAACCCTGATTTAACCCTTGGGCATAATTTATGACCCTTAACAGTTCACCACTGATCAGTGGACTATTTTTATTAGCGGACTATATCAGTGGACTATATTTATTAGCGCAGCAAGGCTTACCTTATCTGTCCTGTAGTACTTTTGAGGGAAGAAATTGTTCATGTGACATGTCTGCTACACTTTATCTAGGGTCTACATTTCCCAGAAAGCTCAGCATCAGGTGACTGAAAAGCTCTGCTGCTATTGGCGCTTGCAGGCTACATACAGAGACTAAAAAATGTAAAACTTGTGTCCAAAAGAAGTCATAATTTTTTTTAAAGAATATATTACAACAACAATTTATAATAAATAATAATAACTATATTCATATGATAATTTATATTATGAAGGACTTTGTGAACATTATTAAATAGTACTCCATCAGGCCCTCTGCACGTGCTTGTAGCGGAGTGATGTAGTAGTGTTTAAAACAAGCCCTCTTAGCGCAGACATCAGTGGAAAAACAAAGTCCCTGCGAGCCAAATGAATTCATACCATGCCAAAGCAAACCATTATTAAAATCAAGTGAAAAAGTGGCATGAGATGTGCTACCCATTTTAAGAATCTTCTTTGTGTGCAGGATGCTGGAACGAAGAGCACTCGTACAGCAGGAGGAGTTGGGAACACTATCGACGGGACATGTTGGATGAGCTGCAGGGTGACGAAGATGAGGATGAGCATGAGTTTAATGATTCTGACTGAAGGTCTTGGTGTGGGTTATCCCAGGCATGAGTGAAGCTGTTTTTACTGACGTGTGCGGCGTGTTCTTCTGTCAGCAGTGAATGTATGTAGTAGCTTGTCAGAGTGTGAGCTTGTATGGGTTGCTTTGATTCGTGCACTAGTGAAAGAAACGATGGGATTGTTTGATGTGAAGATAGAATGCAGGGATATTCTGAATTTGTGCAAGTGTGGAGTGCTTTGTGTTGTCGGCTATTTGTGTTGTGTTTATACGTCGCCCCAATACAAAGGGGGTTAAAAATGACATCCTGTAAATATGTAGATGTGTATAAAAATAAAGAATTCAGAGTTATTACAGCGTAAATGTTTTATTTCAAACGTGTCTGATAAAAATAACTTTTACAAATAAATTATTAATATAATGCACATGTGAGAGTGGTTTGACAGCTGTTCCAGACTAAACCACTACATATCATTATTTTTTAGGGCACTTTTTATTAAAAAGTGTATGCAAAATATGAAAAAAAACATGTGAACAAGGATATCTGATAAATTACCCATAAAAATTCATTCATTCATCTTCATGACAGCTTTCTTCCCTTTCGGGGTCGCCACAGTGGAATGAACCGCCAACTCTTCTTGCATATGTTTTACGCAGCAGATGCCCTTCCAGCCGCAACCCATCGCTGAGAAAACCCATAAAAATATAATCTCAAAATAAGAAGAATACTTAAAGTTTATATAAATATTTCATCAATTCTCTCCATAGTGGAGTTTAATTCATTTGGACACTAAATAAACATTTTAAAGTATAACTATAATAGGTTGCCCTTCCATGGTGTGTGTGTGTTTTTCTGATAAAGCAGTAGTGTCTTCACTCTTTGATTTGATACATTCTTGCATTCAAATGTTGCGATTTTGTCAATGTTTTTACATAAAATATCCCTTTTTCATTTTAATTAATTATTTCCAGCAGCTGTGAAACACCACATGTCCCTCTCATTATTAATTAAACATTTTCTACATGTGTCCATGATGATTCATCGAGCATTTGAGCGTGGCAGCAATCTGAACATTCAAACACATGCAAACAACTGTCTTGTGGAAAAAAAATTTATATTTGTTGCTGATTATTAACTTAGTGTTAAAAATAAAATCCCTGGCAAAAAAAGATAAATACAATTAAATACTAAATACCAGATAAAAAGTTCCAGAACACCTGTTCATGCAGACCAGGAGATGCCGCTCTGTGTTCATGTCCGTTGCACCAAGAGCTCTCTGAGCGGAAGTCACAACATTGTAAAATGATCTTTTTTTATTCCATGTGGTTTCGATCATTTCGTAAAATCCACAGCATGGCGAGGCTTAAAAGTGACCTGTCATAATAAAAAAACTACGTATTTGGTGCGATGCCATGAGCAATCCGAGTCTTTTACAAAGTCTGGAAGATGCTGGTTTCCTCGTCTGGAATCAAAGATGCGGCAGCGCAGCGTTCTACTCGACCGTGTCCATCTCAGTCAGCACACAGAAACACGTGAACTGGGTGAAGTGCGTGATAGCACCTGAAAAAAAGAAGTAAATTTTTTAACACAATTAAAATGTGTTTTCCCTGAAATGTATGCATTATTTTTTAATTATACATATGCCAGTTTTTTTTAGAAACTGCTTTAGATTTAACCTTCCCTGGGATCTAGAATATCCACTAAATCACGTATAGTACTTCATTGTTGAGCAGCAGGGAGACTCAAACATCCAGATATGAGCATTTATCCGGGATGAAGGCAAACAAAGCTTTTAACTCCTTTAAGTTCCTAATAAATGCTGTTAAAATTGTGCGTTTACCCATATTTCTATTTAGTTTAATATATTCCCAGGGCAGCACTTTTGTTAAAAACCAAAGCATTACTGTCTATGATGCCATTGTAATGCGTTTCAACTTGAATTTAAGCTCCTAATAAATGCTATTCATTCTTGATTTTATAAGAATGCTATATAATATTTTGCTACTAGATTACATTTTCAAAGCAAACAGGAATTATGTTGTATGACCAAAAATTATTAAGCATTTATGTTGACATTTGCCATTTATTTCCTGTTAAATTGTGTTCAATCTTGAATTCTAAATCCTGCACTAAATATTTTTCTTCTTTAACCCAAAACTGAGAATGTATGAGGGTCTTAAAAGTGTACTTTTTGAAGACTGCACATGGAAAAAGCTATTATAAGACGGTGAAGGGACTAAGTCTATTTCTGAATGAAAAGGATCAAATTTGATTTCCATATGTGCCAATTTTACAGGAATGTAAACTCACTCAGAAGTTTAGAGATTATGGGTGGACGCTTCGACTCCGGGAGGTAGATTCCTAAGAAGTAAACAGGCACTCCAGAGAGCGCGATGGCGATGCCGATGAGAGAGTTGAGTGTGTCCGAGTACAGAGGCACAGCCACCAGGAACACCACACACAAGCAGAAGATGATGGGATACACCAGACTCAACTGGGAGGGTTTCGTAGACAAAGAAAGAGGGCAAGACAATTTTTAAAACAGGCTCAAAGAATGGTTCAAGGAAAGAGAAATACGATATCATTTTAAATCAGTGCTTTGGGATGACTTTACTGACTATACACTAGTCCTAGCCCGCATGGCCTGTTGGGCTCATGACCAAATAATAAATAATAGAGGTAAACCTTGCTCAATTTCTATTCCCCATAATGCCCATGGTCCCAAAAGATGGTGCACTTCAACCACATCAACCATATTTGTGTGCATTACTCTAATGAGCCCTTCTGAAAAAATAAGCTCATCAAAGAAAACAATATATATATATATATATATATATATATATATATATATATATATATATATATATATATATATATATATATATGTTATATAGTTTTATCCACTATTAATCTAGCCAAATATTGTGAACATATAACTCATTGAGTAAGTAATATTGCTATTTTTTCAGCATTCATTTTCATGCATGGTTTGAAATGAGAAATCAAAATCAAGCTTATATAAAACATTTTAGGGGTCTTTCAAGTAACAATCATTTACAATTTCCTGCATTTTTTAACATCTTTGTCACCCTCTGATTACTTTTTTGTAAAAAGCTTATAATGCAGTTTGTTGTGTGCTAATACACAACAAAATCAAATAAACTCCCAGATTCACTCTTATTTTTTGTTTTCAAATACACCACTGTGCAGCATCTTTTTCTATCTTACTATTCTCAACCTGATTTCCTACAATGAGAAGTATTTTTATCCCTTAAATGCAACCAGAAATCAAATCTATCAGTTATACTAAAAAAATGAATGATACTGATGAGCAACCAATACTGAAAGTAAAAAGGAACAAGAGTTAGGAAGCATGCTCTCAGATCAACAGTGGGACGACATAATGGAGAACGTCTATTCGTGTGCTCCTTCTGTAAGGATTCAGTTTAAAGTGCACAGAGTTTATTATGCAAAGCCTTGCTCATCTGAAAGTTAGCCACAGGTTACGGATCAATCAGCCCATGTGATGCCAGCCACATTGTTCTATGTCTGATTCTCCAAAACGTCTGGCCCTAATGTGCCACTTTTGATCTGAACCCTTTTGGACTATTTTGGACTCTCTGCCGAGACAGTTCTTATTAAAAAATGTTATCCTTTATGCCGCTGATAGCTAGCCGCAACATCATTCTTTTATTGAAATCTTCCAAAGCTCCACCAATCACAATGGTTGAGATGTTTTACTGTTTCTTAAGCTTGGAATAAAATAATTGGGAAAATTTTAACTAAAATAGGGGGCCTTTTTTGATTATTGGAGATCACAAGCTAAAGTACCTTTAGAGCCCTAAACCACCCCTCTCCTTTTTCTCTTCTTTCTTCCTTTATTTGAGTGAACATTTTGTATCTGTATTTTTATAAAACTCTAATATGGACTTTTTCATGTGTGACAATGCAAATTGTGTTGTATGCTAAAAAGAAAAAAAAATCTTGCTAACGTTAGAAATTTGTATACAAATCTGTTTTCTAGAGCTTTTTCCTCAATAAACAAAAAAAGAACACAAAAAAGTCAAAACAAGCTCCCATATCAGTTGAGATTAATAAAATGTGTTTTAACAAATGTGAGCTTAAAATACTAAAGTAGACTCAGATTTACAGCTTAGAAAAACAGCTGCTGATCATCTAGTGATGCTATAAAAAGCTGTGAACGTAGAGGACATATCATGTCAGAAGATGGAATTAAGCCACACCTTCAACGGTCGTGGCCTGTCCGGCTCCTTCCAGCGGAGGTAAATCTGTCCAGCGATGGACAGGCCGACGAAAAACCAGTAACTGAAACTGTAATAATTAATGAGCTGGAAAACATCCTCCACCGTGAGGTAGATGAGAGCCATGGCACACTGCAGACAGAGGAACAAAGCAGAGATTATGAGAATTCCTCCACTAGGTGGTGACAGAGAGCCTCATGAGTGCCACTCTAAAGAACACGCCCTTAAAATCCTCTAGAACACAGAGAACGCTCTACAGAAGGCTATTCTGATTTAAAATCTGACAGATTTGGTTTAATCGGAACAGAATTACACATACATTAAACAGGAGAGCAGGAACCGGGGTGAACCTCTCGATGTGAATCATAGACAAAGCATCTGGAAGATGACCTTCACGAGCTCCCACAAAGAACAACCTGCAGAAACAAGAGAAATTTCTTAAGAACCAATAAAAACTCTCGTAATAAATAATGATAACATCGGAAAACATGACAACTGAATTAACGGATGTAAGACATATTAATTAATTATTAAAAATGGTTGATTAAAGATGAAATTAAAGATGGTTGTGAGTCAAGAAAACCTTGTTTTTTTCGGGAAAACTTAACTGTGTTAATGTGTTTAACTCAGCTAACTATATATTGAAATGTGGGTTAGAAAAATATTAATAGTTAGGTGAATAAAGGAAAAAAAAAGATTTTCTTTTAGTGGAGTGCTTTTTACTCAGTTTCCATAACTGCAATAATGGAGGGACGGAGTTGAGATTTTTAAAAATGTATACAACTTTTAAATCTTACATCATCAAGCTTTGTAAAAAGTGAAATGTCCATAAAAATAGAATGTTCACATATATCGATTTGGCTCTCACAAACATTATGTGTGTTATTTGAGGGTAGGTGGACTGTAGGCTATGAAATTTCTTAAAGAAAATTACAGTCTCTGATTATTTACCAACAGTACTATCTGATAGGTCAGAATACAAGCATGTAATAGACATGACAGCGACACTTTTTAATTCAAAATAAATGTAAATAAAGAGTGAAAATTCTTGGATAAAAAAGAAACACTCCAGATTGTCGAAGTTAACTTAATTAAACTCTTCGCAAGATAATAAGTAGCTTTTAAAAAAATTGTTCCATCAGCACTTTTAGCAAAGCATAGATTATAGATTTTTAGCCGTAGCAGAACTATTTAAGTTTTTTTTTTTACTCCTATGTAAAACTTGAATTCTGGTTAGAAGCAAGCCTGTTTTTCAGGAAAGCCTGAAATCTATTTGCCCCAAATCATGTTACAGCAGCAAAGTTCCTAAATTACTATGCAGGAATGAGAGTAGAGTTCCTAACACTGACTTGGAAAATATAAAAAAAAATTATCCCTTTGGTTTTAATCCACCCTTAATTATAGAAGTGCTGAGTTTCACACAGGAACATTAGTGAGTCAGATAGCTGCTACCAGAATGAAAAGGTTACCACTCTAATCCAGTTCAATTGTCTATGCTAACCTATACTAAAAGTGCATTTGCTAAGTCCAAAGAAGACCTAAACAGGTTTAAAAATGCTATTTATTAGCCTAAAGAGTGAAACAACAGGAGTTTCAGACAAGAAACACAAATGATTTTTGCTAAAAAAAACAAATAAACATAAATAAATCATCTCTTATCTCGCAGTATCTGAATTCTCAGAATGCAGACCCCTAATGTCCTATCTTTCTTGGAGTTCTGTTAACAATCCCACTGAGCTGTGGTAGCCTCATTAGAACAACTCCAGATGGTTGGAGCGTTTGAGAAGCTCCCAATAAAACCACGGGGGCCAAATGAAGCTTTGTTCCTCAGCCCGGTTGTTAACTGCAGTCCTTAAGAATAAACTTGAAAAAGCTGAGGTTCAAGTGAGACAGTAAAACCATAAATTAAAAAAAATCAATTGCAAAGGCTTGTTTTTTTTACAGGACAACAATGCTTAGACTTGGTCATCTCAGGTTGTTCACTCTATGACTACATGCCAAAATCAAGTGAAGACTGACCTCGAGGCAGCGATGATTGATGCATTAAGACCTCCGTAACAGGATAACGCAACTGCAATGGGGATGGTCCAACTCATCACTCCCAGCGTATGATCAGCAAAGGTCTGTGAAACAATTGGGAAATGTTAGTAACTCCACTCCATTTAAGATAAGTCCACAGCCAAAGGCATTCCAGACAGAACAATCAATGCAGAGAATCAATGCTGGATTCTTTGAAAATGAAGTCACATAAGATTAATACATTTCTTTTTGTTTTTTTTAGATTGTGTAACTCATGATGCAGTCCATCCGAAATAATTTAAAAGTTTGAAAGTGACAATTTGATTATCTCCTTAACTCTTCCTCCGAAAAGTTCTAAATATGTATTTGATTTTAATCCGGTCGAAGTGATTGGGCAAAGTCAGGGGTACAAATGTAATTTGTAAATTTGACATCATTTTAATTCACATTATATTGGCTAATAAAATGGGGTGCAAATGAATGAAAAGAATGCAAATGCAACATAAAGGTTAACTTAGGAACGATAGAGTTGCTTCGGTCAATTTATGGGTCAAAGTAAGGAGAACTATTAGGAAGAAAGAGTGTCATTAAGGTGTTATAGAAACATAATTGTGGACAATATAGAGTATCCAAATCACATATTTTCATCATTTTATGTTGTGGGAGAATAAAAACCTGCTATTACCCTTGAAATTCAAAAAATATAAAGCAAACAGTAACCATTGTTTACACAAATTGTGAAATATATCAATTGTAGTGCACTGTTTCAGGTTTTTGGTGTCTTAATGTGATACTGATGACATTTACTAGTAGTCTATAAGATGCCTGAATGAACAAATGAAAAACTTTAGGAGATACTAACAGTTCAAATTCTAACACCATAATGTTTATTCAACACTATTCTTATCTACAGCTAAACATTTGTGGCAAAAAAGCCAGTGTTAACAACAAAGTTTGCAACACTTTTCCTTTTTATTTTTAAGGGCCTTTTCTTAAGCCACTTCACAAAGTAGAAAAAGGATCAGGATAATATTAGAACCAGAGAAAATATTACCAAGTTATAAAAGTAAGTCGGTGAATCTGATAAGTTTTTTTTATTAATCAACTTGAGCTATATGTATTTATATTGTTACTATGTTAGCTAAAGCTAAGCTGACTAGGTTATTTATTTGTGCAGGTAGAAAGGGAAAGGGTTCGTTTGTTTTAGATTGATGTGAAGGCTACATCAGGGTGTCAAAAAGTACAGCATCAGACTCCATCTAATTATTTGTGTGAACAATATATTATGAGTTTGAATCAACCCAGTGATTTTTTAACACCATTAAGCCTTTTAGAATGGACCGATCATAAGAACTCACCACAGCAACTGCATCACTGGCCAGAATAGCACTCATGTCAAGAACAGCATAATAAGCCACATTTGTCAGGATATAGATGATGGTAACGACAGGCATGGAGATGGCAATGGAGAGGGGGAGGTTCCTGAAACACAGGGGAAAAGTGGTTTAGGAACTGGACTGGACTAGAATTGTCTAAAAAAAGCTGAAAAACACCTTTCAGGGTTTTTGATTTCTTCAGTGACAAAGTTTAGTGTATCCCAGCCCGAGTACGAGAACAGAGCCGAATACAGAGCCAAAGCAATGTCTCCTGGGTCACGAGAAGAGCCTTGGAAAGAATCCTCAAAGTTCATTGTGTAACCTGTTTGAGAACATTTAGAACATCAATTACACAGCTGGAAACATCAGGGACGCTTCAGATCAACAAGGAGAGTAAATGCTGCCTACTTTAGTTTAAAAAATAACAATGTTATTTTAGTTAACATTGCATTACAAGTTTTTTAAATGAAATTATGCAGATGGGATATTTTTATTCTAATTTGTGTGACTCGTCTGACAATTGTGAGACTGTAATTTGAGTTAAAGACAGATTCTGCTGAAGAACTATTTGTTATGTGCACTATGCCTTTAAGATGTTTCAGAAAGTTGACACTCAAGCAAAACATTTAAAAAATATGTGACTGGGTGAAGTCACACACATTTTTTGTTTTTTTACCTTGACACAGTTTCACAATCCCTGTGATTATAATGACAATGAGGGCCAGCACTTTGGCGTATGTGAAGACATCCTGAACCCTCGTCCCCCATTTGACATAAGCAGAATTAATAAAGGTCAGCAAACCTGAAAAATAAAAAATAATTGGGTTGAAGACACATTTACATTGACCAGGCATCTTTGACTCGTTACTGTTGGATGCCTCTCCTGATTGTCAGCAAAATATTCTTTAAATATTTTATTTATACTTGTTTCGTCATACAATATCTATGTCGTTTCACACAGGACTAAGTCAATTCATTTAGCTTTAAAAAATCAGAATTTTCATGTCATAAACCTGCTCCAAATTACAACCAATATTTAAACACCTCATAATATAATATAAGATACAAATGCAAATGTGCATAGCAACGCATGACACGTAGCATAAAAAAATTATGGGAAACAATAAACACATTTTTGTTTAATGCTTAGTTATTGCAAGTTATTGGATGCCTTGGCTAATCCAGGCACTTTCCTAAAGAACAATCTTTTCTATGTAACCACATATCGTAAACAATATGGTTCTAACAACAATAAGGTTCAAGGTGAGATGATTGCAGAACTGCTGACCAATTTACCCCCCTGAGCTGTGTGATAAATCTGTCCAAAACATTACAAATGGTTTTAACAAGCACATAAACATCATCTCTTTTCATGTCTCACCAGTGCAGTGGTTATTAAGCAGGACATGAGACCTTTGAATGTCAGAGCAGATTTTTTTGCCGTATTCGTGGTCCTTTTCTAGCCCTGGTCTTTTCTCTCTCTCATGTCGCTTCTAGTCAAGCACAGAATCCCATAACTGGGAAAAAAAAAGTGGTATTATAATAATGCTGTCCTGTTTTTATCACCATATGCCATAGAAATTGTTTTCATATTATGGAGAGGCATGTCTAGTAGGCTTTTAAAGGTATCCAAGACAAACAGATATGTGAGAGGTAACACCTGAGAACCTGAATAACGGGCTCCCTGAACACAAAAACAGGTTATTTATTAACTGCTTCATGACTGTTTAAAAAGGATCCCGGGGTGTAAAAAAAAAAACAGATGAACGGGGAGCCGTAGAGTGTGACAGGAACAAGAAGGCTATAGAATGTAAAAAACAGAGATAACTAAATGTGCTACTTACAGATACAGCTTGCAGCTATGAGTCGTGAAGCTGAATACGGTGGCTCACAGGTAGGGAAAAGTGGCTGCACCAAGTAGTTGGCAAAGGTGATGGCTATGACGGCCTGGCTTGTTGGTTCAATGATAAGCAGAGATGTCCACAGACGAATGAAAGCTATAAAACCTCCAAATGACTCCAGGATATAGGCATAGCTGGCACCAGACTTGGTAATTGTTGTCCCCAGCTCAGCATAGCATAGAGCACCCACCACTGAAAAGATGCCACCGATGGCCCAGATCACCAGAGAGAGTCCATACGAGGCACTGTAGATGAGGACACCTTTAGGCGACACAAATATTCCTGAGCCAATCATGTTGCCCACAATGAGGCTGACACCATTCAGGAGAGAGATCTCCTTCTTGAGCTGCATGCTCTCTCTGGGTTTGGTAAGGCTTTCAGAAGCCTCGGGGTAGCCATTCAGTTTTCGGGATTCAGAGTCATTCTCCATCTTCTCCTCGGGATTGTGTGCTGGTGATCAAAGACAGCAGGCCTCACGTCAGCCCTAGAAAAACCTGACAGACAATCAAGGGTTACTGTAGGTACAGAAGAGAATATGTTTGCATAAAAGAAACTTATGCCTAGACTCTATGAAAATAGTTATATCATATCCATTCAAAATAGAGTACTTCCACACTGATTATTATTCATTCATTCATCTTCATGTCGGCTTTCTTCCCTTTCGGGGTCGCCACAGCTGAATGAACCGCCAACTCTCTGGCATATGATTTACGCAGCGGATGCCCTTCCAGCCGCAACCCATCGCTGGGAAAAATTCACACACACACATTCACACTTTTAACACTATGGGCAATCGTTCTTACTCAATTCACTTATACCGCATGTCTTTGGACTTGTGGGGAAACCGGAGCACCCGGAGAAAACCCACGCGATCATGGGGAGAACATGCAAACTCCACACAGAAATGCCACCTGCCCCAGCCGAGCCTAGAACCAGCTACCTTCTTGCGGTGAGACGATCGTGCTACCCACTGCACCACCGTGACGCCTTTCACTGATTATTAGTCAAAATCAAATCAAATTAATTGATTGGTTGATCTATTGATTAATTACTAGGTAAAACAAACTATGCAAGTCAGGCAATACATTATATGTCCCAGAATGCTACAAGATTTAAGTGGAGAAAAGTCTGGATGTTTGACCATTACACTTTTCAACCACATGGTGCATGAGAATATTCCAATAAGGTGAAGTGAAACTGAAACATGTAGCCAATTCACCAAACTTAATCCAGACTACCCCTATTTACACTATAAAGTGTTTATATACAAAAAAGACAACGCTTCATTTTGATGTTCCCTTCTATCGCAGTAGTTAAGTGTATTAGTATAAGTAGTAAGTAGTGTATTATGGATATTAAAAAAATTATGCTAAAATTAATTCTCTTGACCTCAATTCAAATGCATTATTACTCGACTCATGTTTCCTTTCTTACATTCTACATCTTTGATTTATCCAAATCAGGTTAGAATACAGCAATGCATAAAGATATAAAGCTGTTACAGCTTCATAAGCTGATTGTGATTGATGGTAAAAACAAACTGCATCTACCTAAATAGCTTATAAAAACATTTCAATGTACTGGAAAAAAAACAGAAGGTCACAGACATAAATCATAAATCACGATAAATTCTTAATGTTGTGTAAAAAAACATGTTTGCTGATATAATGAAAACACAAGACATTCCACAATGACTTACACCAACTAAAAGTCACATCCCACCTCCAATGTCTAGTAAAGGTGTTAAGTCAGAACAGAGCTTGGGTGATTGCTTTGTAACATATGTGCAAAAATATTTGCTAATTGACAAAAAGCTAGTTGTAGGACTAATAGTAGTAGGTAAGAATGTATTTCTCAATCATCATGTGTAATCCAGTTATCATTTCCAATCAGAAGCTAAAAACCAAACAAGGTAATCAGGCGCACAATCAGGGTCTGTATGGTTTTCTAAATAATGGAAATAACACCTACGGGACAGCTAGTCCCGTCTAGCTGTTTGTTGACCCTCTATAAATGATTAAGCACAATGTGTTCACTGCTTTTCCTCTCCACCACCATCTGATAGGACATTCCTCTGATTATTTGAGCCATTCACTTCAACATTTGTTCTTCTGAAATAAAAGCATCACACTTGAAAGCAGTCTGTCCAATTAGTATTCCAGCATAACAATGAATTTTCCCAAGGGATCTCTTTGTTTTCCATCTCAGAAGATGTTCCCAGAACTGGAACACTCAACAAAACATCTGCACTCATGACACATGAGTTTAAAGTGGCAAAGTGCAGTTCACAAGAACTGCCTTGGAAACTGAGTGACATCATTGCTTTGAGTTTTTGTGAGAACCTGTCTGGCTTTTGATGGATGCATTTAGAGTGTTCTTTTAACATGTGCTTATCTATCATACACCCTGATTTGTGTCATCCTCACATAAAGGCAAATATTTGAACGGGTGTGAATGCACTGTTCGTGTGTTGTAATTGTTGTTATTGAGGATCTTGTTTGAAAAAAAAATGTTTTGATTATTGTTAATTAGAAATTATACACTTTTCACATGACATCCACTAACTGAGCTAAAACAGCTTAAAGAGCTTTTTTTAAACATGTAGCCTTGTGGTTGGTGTGGTATTCGTTGTATGGGTATGTGATGACTGTTGCATCACAAAATGCCAGTATTCCCACCCCGCTATGCCCCGGCCACCCACAAACAGTCATATTAAACCATATTCAAATCCTCCTTCCAAAACTAGAAATGCAAACATTTGTGAGTAGATCTTCCTCCAAAAAAAATTCAACTTGATTGAACTTTGACCTGAGAATTCTTGTCATGTGATGCAACTCAAGAAACCAGATTGTAAAGGCCAAAGCATTAACTTATTTCATAGGATTGCAAATTGAAAGATGATGCATTGTACCAAACTTTATGTCAATGAGGTTACAATAAGTTACAAAGAAATTAACAATACATTTTCTACTATGCTGCCTCACAGCACTGAGATTTTCTACACAGCAAACAGAATGTAATAACATTTATATTTCCTCACAGCAAAATTACCTCTATTCAAAGTGTATTATTTTCTTTAAAAATGTGTAAAAATGAATAGAGTAAAAACAAAACAAAAATTAATTAAACAGACTATTTTTCATTTAAAACATTGGAATTACATTTTTGTTTCTACACAAAATATATGCTTGTGAGGGAACTCAATCCATGCATCACGCGTTCAATTGATTTTTTTACTTAAAGACGAAAACAAAAAAAGCAAAAACAAATTAGTTAGGATGTTTTGGTTCTAACTATTCCTTTGGGAAATAGGGTGACTCGAAAGTATCTGCTTCAGAGCTTCACAAAGCCATGGTTTGCCCATTTCTACTGTACAAACTAACTAAAAGCTATTTAGGGACATCTTGCTAATTTTTTTTTCTGGGGTTCCAACAAAACTCACTGTCGCTAAAATCGTTCACTGTAATTAAGTTCCAGGGCATGCCGAGCATTTCCAAAAGGAAAATTAGAAAACAAAAGTGCCGCAAGCTTGAACTTTATTTATGCATGTTTCATTTTGATCACAGATTACTTTTTAAATAAAATAATTAAAAAGCGAATTAGTTTTTTCTGTTTTTGTTTTTTTTTTAATTGTAAATCAAATAAACGAATGACACACACGAATTGAACAGAAAAAAAAAATAAGAACACAAATCTATTACGTGCGAATGCAAAGCCCAATTGCAATTGTGCGAGGGAACGCAAAAACATAAGAAAGATATTTTTCACTTTCAACCCCTTCCATGTTCCTTGGCGGCTCTGTTATATAATACCAGTTTCAACTAAAAATATACTTTTCCAGCACTTTTTTTACGCAACAATAACTTTGTAGCGCCACTACCCTTACCGTCAAAACAACGAATATTTGGCAACCCTTTTGTTAACAACCAACATAATGCGGTAAAGCCGTTCTCATTTCTCAATGAAAGCAAGCAACCAAAAATGGAAAAAACGTAATGATAAAGCTATAAGAAGGCTTCGACTCAAACGAAAGCCGCTGGACGGAGAAGAGGAGCTCTCAACCAGCTCGAGGCTGCTGTGAGAGGATGACGTGAGGTTACAGTATCTCCCCAATCAGCTGTTCAACAAAAACAACCCCTCAGCGTCAACGCGCTTCATGGAGCACACGCTTCACATACTTCCCGAACATTTAAAGTGATTTTAAAAAATCTAAATACGTCTCTCATAAAGGTAGTTGTGTGACAGTTGAAGTGACGTGACACACACATAAAAAAATATATTTTTCATCGGACGAGACATCACATCCTGTTTTTGTAATCCCGAGCTCAGGAGTGACACGCGTTCTCTGCGTCATTTAAATACATTTTCGCGCTTCGAATATGATGTTACTTCAATGTAACGTTATATGATATAACGTAAGGATAACGTTAGTTTAAAAATAGACGTTGCGTTCACATAAACAACCAGGTTTACAGTTTAAGCACTTACCTCGTCGTGTCGTTGGTTTATGGTCTTTGTCTGACTGGTGACATTAGCGAGCAGGGCAGCATCTTTAACTACAGCAGCAAGCCTTCAGACCTGAGGAGAAAGAGCTGCCAGAGAGTCACGTGACGCCGGTAAAAGCGCTGTCACGTGTTTATTTGTGCAAATCACTCAAACCAACCTAAGCTTTTCTGCAAGTCTATTCAGGTACAGCCCTAAAGCCAAAAGCGACCTAATTTGAGGTAGCCCTAATGTCTTCCTGGAGTGTGAAAGAGGTTTGTGATTAACGCTCGATCACCACTGATGTGCTCATACTCTGATTAATGAAGTGAAACTGGGGGGTTTGTTCTTGAGGTGGAGGTCAATTCAACGTGAAGCTTTGCTCAACAGGATGCATTTGATGAATCTGAACAATAATGAAAAATGTTGGTATGATTTAATTTCATAAGACGTATATTAATGGTTTAAATAAACTTTTATACATGCTAGCAAACGATTGGCAAGTGAAGGAATTCACAAGAGCTTACAGGAGTTTCAGGCACTGCCAGAACATGTTTTCCTCTCGTGTTCTTCAACACAGAAAAGTAACCTCACTTCAATGAAAAAATACTCAAGTACAATGAAAGCTGTTGTTTAAAATTCTATTCAACACTCTTAGAAATAAAGGTATGAAACTGTACCTTTTAAGGTGCAATGGCCGTCACTGGGGTGATACCCTCAAGGGTTCAATTTTGTTCCAATATTTAGACTTTTGTGCTATTAAAGGGGGAATTTAGTACCCCAAGAAACAAAATTGCAAACATTTAAGGTACAAAATTGTACCTTAAGGATCTATTGTGGACCATTTCAAGTACACTGACAAAAAAAAGGTACCACGCAGGAACAATTTTGTTCCATGGGGTACAAAATTCTAAATATAGGAACAAAATTGAACCCTTCAGGGTACCACCCCCGTGGCAGCCATTGTAACTTAAAAGGTACAGTTTCATACCTTTTTTCTGAGAGTGAAGGAAACATTTTGAAGTCTAAAAAGTAGAAGTATACAAAAAAGTACACTCAAGTAAAAGTACTGTTAATGAAAAAGGTACCCATCTAAAAATCAAGGAAAACATTTTAGAACGTCTACAAAAAGTAGAAGTACAAAGAAGCTAACAAATTTCAGAAGGACAAGTACATATAATTTTCTACTTTCCTCGTCTGCAAGTAAGAAATACAAGAGTAGAAGAGTTTAGAAGTGCTTACAAAAACACTATTTAAATGATTTTGTTTTAGAGTTCAACTTTTCTTTTGTGCTTGGGAAAAACATATACAATCCTTCTTAAGTCTCTAATGGTTTTTGCACAATTGTACTCTCTGCTGAGTGTATGCTAAATAAAGCATTTTTCCTTTGAAAAGAAAATATTAGATTAGTAAATGTATCTGAATGTAATGCTGAATTCTCAGCTATTGAATGTCTCATATCCACATACACTTAGTCTGTTTTCATCATGTCAATCATCCCTCCTCACATTGTAATGTGAGTAAAGTCCCTGAAAGAGCAGGTATAGATCATCAATGCAATTAGAAAGTCAGTGAGGAAGTATGCTGTGTGCCTATGACCTGAGGAATACTAAGTATCATAATACAAACTGTTCTCCAAGTCAGTCTTACATAAGAGTTCAAAGGAAATGCTAAATGAGCAAAACAGAGTCCAGACAGATTGTTATATATATTTGGCTTCAAGCAGCCTACATCCATCCATCCATCCATCTTCATGTCGGCTTTATTCCCTTTCGGGGTCGCCACAGCGGAATGAACCGCCAACTCACTGGCATATGTTTTACGCAGCGGATGCCCTTCCCTGCCGCAACCCATCGCTGGGAAAAGCAGCCTACATAGTGTACTAAAATATTATAAAAAACATCTTGTTTCAAGATCCACAAAAATGGCTGAATTTGAAGAATGGTTGAAGTAATAACATGTAAAGAAAAAACAGCCTATAAGTAAATGCCTATCAACATTACTTTTTATGAAATCACTGAATAAATATCTCAAAACTCACAATTGTAAGTTTTAAAAGTACATCTTTCAAGCAAAATGTTTTAGGTTAAATGTGACCTTGTAGCCAATGCCATCCCTGCTTTAAATCACAAAACATTACACTTGTTACAAAAGCAAGCTACAAATATTTTCAGAACCGCGAAGAGGCAAAGACCATGTCAAAAATGTATCTACATTTTTGAACATTAAAAGAATTAATAACTTTATACTAATGAGTCTTTTACTTGCAGATTTTAAACAAAATTTTACTTGAAAATACAAAAAAGTAACTTTATAGTATATGCAAAATTCCACAAGTTCACCAAGTCATTTATGTGTCCGAAAGAGAACGTTGCCAGTAAAAACTGCTGAATTAACACAATTAAGCGCTCTAGAAGTTTCTCTGATAGACTTTATTTTACTCAGTCAATGATGGTTAATCAAAGCTGGACGTGACCATTCATCAACAAACAAACAATAGCTTTAGTCTGCAAACTATGAAACAATGCCACTCTCAACAACCTCATAATAAGTGTGAATGTTTTGAGACTTAAAGAGCTGCACAGCAGCTCAACGTTTCAGAGACTGACCTCTCTTCTTTGCTCTTTCATAGAGCAGTTCAAATGAGAATACATTAACAATCTCAGCATGTTAATAAATCTCTACACCTCCGCACATATATGATATCAATCTGATATCAGTTTGCAGAATTGTGTTCAACCTAGAGAAGTGTTTGAGGAAACGAAACCAGCCTTCCATGTTTGAGTGGGCTGAGTATTTTTTGTAGATATCAAACCTAAAGTCGTGGCCACTAAAGCAGCAACGTTTTCCCCCAGACTGGCACAAATATCAAGTAAGCAGCGGATGCGAGCCGTTAAGGTCAGCGCTGATGTGATGATTTCGTAGGTCTCATAGTTCACAGCCTGTCTGGCCCGCAGCACGTCTAGAAGGTTGTTGAAGCGGCCTTCCGTCATGTAGCGAATGATGGCCTCGCGTCGCTCTCGCAGAAGTTGACAACAGCTCTGGCCCGCAGACAGCTGATAGTTCCCTGAAGAGAGCGGAAGAATGTAGTGCAGGCTGTGATTATAGTGAAACTCAAGAGGTAGAAACTAGCGCAGTACAAAGGCTCTTTGATTGCCACACTGAATGTTTTTAAATATCAAATTCAAACAAGTCAATTGATTCTATTCGTGTAAAGGCAAGATGTAAGATGATGAAAACTGTGGAATGCATGAATGCAAAAATATAAAAACAAATTGTATAACTGTAATAAATCAATAAAAAACGTCTGAAAAACATTTTGTGACGACTGTTGAAATTGTCGACTCTGTGATTCTTACAGTAATGTGTGGAAGAAAGTTATGTTGTACATTTTTTATACATTTTAAGAATGATAGGAAAATATTTTCTTAAAGGCACTTCACTATGATCATAAAATAACAGTAATTAAAAATTCAGCTGTAACCATCTAGTCTGTGGGATGTTTGCTGTGACTCCATTTAAACTGTTTAAAATGTAAACTTCATTACAAAGTATGAAGAAAAGATGGGAGACTAATTCGTAAGCATTTTATTTGGATTTATTACAGTAAAACTAGTTTTGGATTTGTCCTATACAAATACGTTACTGTACATACATTTAGCAAAATGTGAAATTATTTGACTTTGACACTGATGTGAAATTATTTGAATGATTTAAACATGCTCAATCTTATATAATTTTTCATTGAAGAATATGTTTTCAAATAGAACTTTATTAATATTTTGAGATTTTTTTTTTGAGAAAAAAGTATAAAAAAAATTTATTCAATTGTTCATCAATAATATTTTGAGTTCTATAGGCACTTTAACGACTAGCACTCCCAGTGGTAAAAAGCATTACCGCACACAAACAAAAGCTTAATGAAATCTAACAAAATGAGACTTTGCTTAAGAAGCCACCATTCCAAAAAAAAAACCCCACAGTTAAAGTTAAATAATATAGTTACAACTATATTAAATCAATTAAAATCCACTATACTAAATAAAAAAATAAAAAAAAAAAATCTATCTACATTTTTGAACAGTAAAATATTTAATAAAATTATTTTAAAGAGTGTTTAACTTTAAGGGAGAAAAACTCTATACAACTTGAATTCAAATGTCAAAACAAGAGTAATTCTTAGAAAAACTAAATCCCTCTGGGGAGGAAACACATTGGATAGAGATAAGGGGCTAGTGTGGTCATTCAGGAAGTCCCAAAGAACTGCTTACTGCGCACACAGAAAAGCACAACACAAACAAGAGCTGATACATCTGCTCAGCTTGGGTTCTGCCAACGGTTTATACATCATATGTACACAGAGCTCTGCCAGTAAGAGAACTGACCTTCTTCCATATGGATTCATTTAGGCTCCTATATGGAACACTCAATATTCTTGAAATTAACAGCAAAGTAGTGAATTCATTTAAATTAGACAGTGTTTCTGCTAATTTCATAAGGTCAAATTTAAGACTTTAAGAAAATGGAAGAAACAATTTTTAAAAAAAGATTTTTGCATATTTTTGCACAGTAATTAACAGTATGCTTCAGATACATTGTTTGAAACTCTAATCATCAGTTTTTGAGCATTTCACAAAGGTTATCTGAATCCCTGGCAACCCTAACCTATCCTTTTACAAAAATGAATGTTTATGAGCTTATTTCACACTCTGGCTAACTTAGTCATCATTTTAAAAGGATTAACATTTAAGAGAATTTTCTCAAACCCCAACAATAATTTGTATACTTTTATGCAAGTTTTCTCAACATTTTTAATGTTAGAGTTCACCCCTTAATCACATTTACATTCTTTTTTGCATTAATGAGTCTTATGTCAATATCTGGCAACACTAACAATAAAGTAAGACTTTCAGTGTATAGGAGCGCTTTCTCAAACGATAGCACCGCTAAACATTTTTATGTAAAATGTATATGTTTTTGAGGATTTACAAAACTTTTTCAAACTATGGCAACCCTAACCAAGAGTTTTACATTTTGACCACTTATTTACAACTTCTCAGAATATTCTGGAAACCCTAACCATCATTTTAACATATTTCTTTTTAGCAATTAGGAGCATTGTCTCAATCACTGGCAACCCCAAGTAACAACAAAAACCCATCAAACGAGCATTTAAAACTTTTTAAGGCATAACATTTGACATCTTCATTTTTAGACTTTTTAACACCCAGTAAAAACCCTGATCAGATTAGATTTCTCACCCTGGTTAACTGCTTTGTACTGTGGCCTGATCAGAATCTGGGTTGTGGGTGAAGTACATGGTGACCTTGAAGATCTGAAGTTTTGTCTTTGAATTCCATGACGTCCATCACCAGAGGGAATTCTGTTAATTCCAGCATCTATTTGAAAACAAAAAAAAAAATAGCTGAAACACATCAGACTGAGGGCAATATATTTAATATAGAGATAAATTACCTCTGTTGCATTTCATCTGAGAGACTGTTGTTTTTGATAGTGGTGGTGATGCCTTGATTTGTGCATTCATTGAAGACACTGGAAGAGTTTCTGCCAGCGCAATAGTCTTGGAAGGCAACTCTTTTATATCTTTTCCACTAGTGTCCTTTTGGAGAGTAAAGACAAATAGAAAACATCTTTTAAAAAACAACAACAACTGTTGAATTACCAGTTAAGTCTCATCTTTAGTCAATTTTCTTTAGACGAGTGTTCAATCATTGAATTGCATAATTTATTGATTGTGCATTCCATTTGCTTTTACGGCTTGTTGTTCTCTATTGTTTGTGAGGTGTCCTTGAGTCTCTTGAAAGGTCCCACTAAATAAAATGTATTAGTATCATTATTAAATTTCAAAACAACTGTAAATGTTCACTGTTTACTGATGAAGCCCACAGTTTAAATGCTATCATTTCATTGGTTTATGGTTCATTTCCAATCAATGCGTAAGCCTATGTAAGCCTGAAGAGCTTTCAGGTGCTGTTTGGTGATCTGCTCATCAATAGGCCTTTGTGTTTGAATGTTCGAAAATGTTTCGATACACATTGGTCCCTTAGTTTGTGAACTTGCTTTAAGGTAACCTCAAAAATAAAATAATTTCTAAAAATTATATATAACTATTTTTTGTTAAATTGAACATTGTAGTTAAATATTTTTAAATTTTTCTTGTGACCCGAAAAAAGAGGGGAGAGAAAGAAAGAGTTGGAAAGATTGCACGAATAAGCAAAGAAACAGAGAGAGAGAGATGGAGTCTCAAACTGAAATAAATTCAATATATTTAACCCAACATCCTTTCTTCCACTTCTCTTGACGGAAGGTATTACAAACACAATGTTAACACTTGAATTCTCATCTGTCTAGGAATTGGCTAATCAGTAATGAACAACAAATGATAAGAAGTTCAGAAGAATCAGAAGAAACAACAAATAATGAATCATCCCAGATTAGTTGCTGCAGTAACTGGTAGGACTGAGGGAGTGTTCGTGCCTAATTGTGTCCATTTTTGTTTATCTTTTTCTGGATTGTATACCACTATGGTAGTAAGTAGAAAACACCATCAGCAAAATAAAGTTTTTTTAAATGATTGTGTGATTTAATGTTTCTCTTTTGATAAACAACATAAATATAATCAAGGACACATATAATCAATGAAACAGCATGGTTTTGAGCAATAAGAAAAGTGTCTTACTTTGAGGTTATCAAGCTCAATGGGTAATTCACAAGACGACTGCATTTTACAGCTCAGTTGCACCCTCTCCTGGTCAAACACAAAAACAAACAACAATTTCATTGTCATTTATGCATTTGGCAGACGCTTTTGTCCAATCAACTAACAGTCGGAAAGAGACACTATGCAATTTGCTACACAGTGTAGGAATACAAATTTCAGAACTATGATTTTAAAACATAACTCTTTTATATCGCAATCACTTTTTAGCACTATTGTATCATTTGTGTCTGTGACCTTATCTGGATTGCTTACGCTTTGATGTGATACCCCCACTGAGACTCAGGCTCCTTAAGGTCTGGGAACATCTTGATAGGTACCTTCTCGTGCTATGTAAGACTGACCTTTCGTTGACATCATGAATATCTATGGCTGGGCTCCTCCTTGGGGGTGCATCCTAATAGTGTTAAAAACCCAATGTAACCTATCGCTTAGTTAGATTTTTGGAAGACTGCAGCGCTCAACATTAAACTTGTGATACCCCAAAAATCTCCTGGTCTTATATTTGTGAGTTTCCTACAACAGTCAGTGTCCATCTCAGCTTGCTCATAATAGAAGTTGTATATACTGGCAGATAGATTTGAGTGTCATCAGCGTAGCAGTGGTACGTGAATCCGTGTCTGTGAACGATAGGGCTCAGAGAGGTGGTGTAGATGGAGAAGAGGAACAAGGACTGAACCCTGGGAAACCCCGGGGAACAGTCTATGTGTGTTGGAGACCCCTTACCCCTCCACCCAAATCTGAAAGATCACCAGTGAGATAAGACTCAAGCCAGTCGAGTACAGTGCCAGTGATGTTCATCGCAGAGATAGTGGATCTGATGGTTGACTATCAAACGTAGCAGAGAGGTATAGTAGGATTACAGAATTCCAGTAGAACTATTGTGGCAATGTACAAAAAAAAAAAATCTAATTTACAGATCTTTGTGCAAGTCAGAAAGCAAAAATAGTTTTTTTTTATTACTGGAGTTGGTTTCCCCTTTTGTCCTGTTGTATAACTTCAAGAAATTCTCCTTCCTTTTATAACTTCATTCTCACGCCTAATTTTAAAACATTACATGAATAACAGTACTAAATGAGGATGTGCTTGCAAGAGAGGTATTCTTGAGCTGTATTCTGCATTCGTAGAGCAGATCAAGGTTAACATTGCAGTAAGTAGGTCAAAAGTTAACTCTGTGCATTTGTGAACCTGCCTAGTGGGCAAAAGAGGTAGTGCGTGTTATCATGAACATGACATGATTTGGACACGAGCTGGACATGCCGAGAACGCATGAAAGACGAGCCAATGAACTGTTGAGATTGGAATGCGTCATAACGAGTATAAAAGATGAAGACATGCACTGAGCAGACAGACGTGCCAGCGGACGGCATCTCCAGAGCCAGAAGACAGCTGATGATTGATGACCGAACGAGGGAAATTGATGAAAAGACTTTTGCTTTGAGAAAACAACCAATTTTTATCCACGATGGATGAGTATTATTTTACTGTAAGATGATTATGTTTTGTAATATTTTTAAAAAGCAATTAATTAAAATACTTTTAATTGATTGCAATTAATGACTATCGAGTTTTTGATTTAAAAACGATTTTAACTGTAAAATCTTAAGAGAAAGAACTGACCACAAAGGAGTCTTCTGACCAAGCGCTAAGCATTTAAAGCTTAGAATTTTGGGCAGATTCGACTTACTTAACCTAACCTTAGAATAATAAATAAAAAGGATGAAGGTGTAAAAGATTAATGAATTAATTGAACACCATAAAACAGTCCAAAACCAGCCACTTCAGGTCAGTGAATGGTAAGTGAATGTGTCCCTGTGATGGACTGGCGTTTTACTGCATTTTACTGACTGTGAACTAGGGTCCCCAGACGATCCTAACGCTTATTAAGTAGGTTAGATGATAAATGAATTATCCTTAGGCAATACCTCACATGATTTTAGATGAGAAACAGCTTCAATTAATGTCTGTGGATGAAATGCAGCCGAAGATTCCTTAAGAGCCACTGCACAGTCTGTAAGAATGGAAAAATAGTGCATTTAAACAATCAATTAAAAGCATCCCTGAATAACAATAAAAGGATTTAACTAACCCTCAGCAGAAGGACGTTTTCGAGGTTCGCTGTTCAAACATCTAATCATGAGCTGGGAAAGAATTTGCTTATGAGGGACCACCGAAAATGAATCAACAAATAAATCCAGCTCCAGTTTTGTTTGAAGTGACCCAATGCCTGTTACAGAACAATTTCAAAAGAAACATTTTAACTTAAAAAATTTATCAAAAAGGCGATCTGACAATAGATGCATAAAGGCATTCCAACATACCATCACATGGCTGCTTTCGTTTCACCGTTTCCCACCAAAGAACACCAAAACTTGAGGATAAAGGAAAAACTAAATAGATAGCTGTACTTTAACACAGATTTAAACATATCTTTTGCAGCTCACCTGTAAATGTCTGCTTCAAAAGAAGAGGCAGCACCTAGTATGACTTCAGGAGATATGTAATGCAGATCTCTATAACGAGGACCATGGCTGCTAGAGGCGTTTGAGTGCAGAGGGCTCTCTTGACCCCAGTCACACAACTAAAGTAAAATGGAATAAAGTTAACCGTAATACAAAATAAATTGGTTTAACAGGAATATGAAGCAATACCTTGGCATGGTACTGTTGGTCCAGAAGCACATTAGTGGCTTTCAGAGCTCCATGAGGAAGTGAATGGGCATGTAGGTAAACTAAACCCTCAGCCACATCCAAGAGTATCTGAAGACAAAGAGCTATTGAAAGCTCAGGGAACAGGTCTGTCTAAAGAAGTGAAAGTAGTGTTTAGCTTAATCACTTTAGCAGTGCCACCACTAGTCTACTTTGTATTAATGATGATGCAATGTGAAGTAAAGTCTATATAAACAGACTCTCAGAAATGGCTTGCTGAATCTATTTTTAGAATTGAGACATAATTGCTGTCCCTGCCTCGGGGATTTTCATTCCCTCACAGTCAGAGTAAATACATTCCCAGTATCTAGACTTGCTGCTGTAGATAACAGACAAACATTTTTTGCACCTCAATGCAATTCCTTGAAGCATTCATTTGTATAAAAGTATGGTGTCTTACAAAAGTTATTGAGCTTCAGCCAACAGCAAATATATTTAAAATCAACAGCATAGGAATTAAACTTGGGTATTGTCAGGAAGTAGTTGGGGTAGCCAGAAAGAATCTTAAAATATTTATTACAGAGACGAAGACAGCCGACAAAAAAAAAAAAAAAAACATAACTTAAATATGAGATGTGTGACCCTGGGATAGGCTCACAGGACCACAACATGATTGGCACATAATTAAGGGGGCACACCCAAATTATTTTTTGCCCACATTAAGTTTTTAAGTAACATGAAAAATAAACGTATTTTGTTGAAAGCACAAAAAATAATAAGTAAAAATTACATGTTGTCTTTGAGTAAATAAAACAATTTACACTTTGTAATGATTGCAAGCATTATTGTAAAAGGTTCTTTTGAGTTTATTGAAATTTTGAACTGAACCCCATCAACAACACCTTTCTAACAGCAGATCTAATAATGTGGAAATAAATTCACAATGATCAAACTTGATACATCAGCTTTCCTGCATTCAAACTTTTCCAATGACACCTTGCGTGTCAAAATTTGAGTGAATCGAAACAACACACTTGCATGGGACATCATTAAACGTTCAAAACGCAGGGTGAAAATGCCTGGAGGACATGCAAGGAGTTTGGGTACCTATAGTAATTCTACAAGAGCAAATAAAACATTTCACTACAATTCTCTGAAGAAAATGATTGTCTACAAAATTATTAAAACTCTGAGACACTGAGGTCATACAGAGGTTTTCAACTTAGACCACCTCTCAAAATAAGTTGGGTAATTATGCTGTGTGTCAGGCGCAGAAGTTGAATGTCAGAAGCAGAACCATGAGTGCAGCCAGCATAAAGCTATACAGAAGCAGCAAACGGACTCTCGTAATGTATTTTCAAGTCACATTTCTATGGTATTAAATACAAACATACTCAAACGTGTATGCTGCTGAAATGTGTTCTAACTGTAATCAATGCAAACAATGTATTACCTCATGCAGCAATGAATGAAGAGACCCTTGGGGCATCCAGTCCCACAAAAGACCTACTAAAGAGTGTGACCTGAACACACCCAAAGGGAATAATAGTCGCTCAGAAGAAACCTGGCCCAACAATCCAGCTCTCCTCAACCGGTCACTCCACTGACTGAGAAAGAGGGAGGAGGAAGAGAGGTTTTATTTTCCATTTCTTGGAAATACCCTAGAAGCTGCTTGCTCTTCCAAGTTTAATTGCACAAAGCCTCGAAAGCAAATGATTTTTCTTTTGCAGACTTCTGGCGTTTGAATGAGATTAAAAAGTAGGCTATAAAAAAGTAGGCTATATTTATTGTTACAAATAGGAAATATTAGAATTCCATTGAAAACATGAGCATTCGACATCATTGTCATACATATAACGTTACGTATGTTCGTACCATCGACTATATCATGTAAAAAGCATGCGGAAGTGAATCACAGGTGTCGTTAATTAAAATGCCGCTCACCTGTCGTGGATCAGCTTGACAGCGACTTTGTGTCCAGATGATCTTAACTGCCCTCGCACACACGCACCCACACTTGTTCTCACTAAAACAATATTTTGTAAGTGTTTATCATCAAATAACGGCAAATGACAGGCCTGGGCCATTGCTCGGGAGCTTATAGTCAAGTCTGTCGTGAATCTAACAGTCCTCGAGGCTCGCCAGGATTGATTCTTCGACTGAAGAAAAAAAACGAAAGCATGCGACTGAAAGCCTTTCAGGGAGTTGCGTGTTCGTTTCATCATCTGTTTACGTCACCTCCTATTGGTTGGTGGTTTTACAGAAATCCCCGCTTTCTTGAGCCAATCTGTTGACATCTTACTAAGTCAACCGAAACTTACCTATACCCAATGTAAAACTAATTATATTAACCATATGCTTTAATTATTTAAGTTAATGATATATCTATGTCATGGTCTAACTCTAAACAACAGAAAGGCGCTATAAATTTCGTCACAAGTTTATTAACTATCGAACAGGATTTAGAATGTGTTTTTAAAGTGTTGTTATTATTTAGTTATTCATAATTAAGTGGTGTTGTAGAAGTTATTTACTGTGTTAAATGTGTAATTTGATCAACAATAGCTTTTTAAATATTCCAGATTTATTTTTAATCACCAATTTACAACCCCAACCCTAATTATGATTACCTGAACTATCCATCCATTCTCTCTCCTGCATGTGTTTACTTCATACATTTTTTATTTATTTTTTTTCGAGGGGGAAGATAAACTCTCCTTGATATAAAATGGCGCACAGAGAAATTTAAAAAAGCACAAATGCAATTTTTATTCTTTATTTTACTTTTAAAGTTGTATTAATCCAGGGGATTATATGATCCAGGGGATGTATATGATCCAGGGGAGGTGTGTCTTAGAGATTATGCTATTGAATAAAGGTCTTTACACACCTATACGAATTAAGATTTGCATGAACGTTTAGATGGCTTGTCTGCAGGAATTTTCTCTAGCTTCTCATCTCTGATGTTTAATCTTGACCCTTGCACATGGATGGCACTCGGGGCAGTGATGTGTCATTTGTGAAAAGAACGAATCTTCAAAATGACTTGCGAGTAACATTTCTTTTTGATACTGTTAATAATCAGAAGATCAGGTGAGCGAGTTGTTAAACCCAGATTATTGTTTTTACTTTAGTTTAAGTCATTGTCAGTTAACTAATCAAATTTTTTATCTCTGTGAATAAACAAAGTAAATGATTTGTTCAAATGATTCATTCTTTTAAATGAATAAGAGTCAAAAGAATGAAGCACCAAAGTGAAAAAAGCATCCCATCCCTACTCATGAGACACCAGCCAGATATGATAGCAAAACTTCAAATACAAAATTTGGATAGGAGTGTGATGTCCTTAAGTGATCGATCATTTCACAGAACAAACACAGAAGCAGATGTGTTCTTCTTCAAACATTAAGCCATTACCTTCAAGTGGGAAGTAAATAAACTTCAGTAACATAAACAAAATAGTTTGTTCTGCCAGGATATAAACTCCAGCAGTATGATCGAATCAAAGAGCTATCATGAGAAAATGATCTGAAGATGTGCCTCACCTTTACTCATCATGGTTACAGCAACATTTTTTCTTTGTTGACGTCAGCTTGAAAATGTTCCTTTCACTTTCTGATTTATTTACTGAAGAATTCATGCAGAATGTAACCCTGTATGCTGGTTCACTTGTTCTTTTTGTGAAACTAGTCATGCTTCTGCAATGTTATGTTTTACTGAAGTAACTGCATGAGCACATTCAAAGTGATGATATCCCCGGGACTTTTGACAGTTTAAAAAATAAAGTGATCTGATGTGTGGCTGACACTGTTGGTGGATAAAACTTGAAAAGGAGGGCTGAAAAATGTCAGCCACAGTAATGAACCTTAAAGCCCATTCAGCAAGACCTTTATGGCACTATCTGATGATAATGCGCAATGCCAAAAATGTCTTGGATGTTTTAGTGTTGCTCCCTCATCAAAAACATTGATGATGACATTGAAAATGACTAGAGTAAGCATTGAAGTAAAATGGGTAAGCTCTGGGATTGGTGTAAATACTTTCAATTAAATTGAATTTAATTGATAATGTGCCTGACTATAATCAGATAATTGACCAAAACCAAAAAGGTATGTCTTTAATTTGGTTTTAAACTGGACAACAATTAAGAGATCAAGATGAGGTTGACGAAGCATTCCTTTGCTTAAACCTGTTGAAGACTAAGACCAGGAGTATAGCTGTTTCGTTCAGCTGTTGCTGCTTAAAGTCCCTATTTATATAGGAGGAGTCATTTAAAGATTTAACAAACAAAAAAGTAAGGACTTTAAAATGGATGCAGCACTTCGCTGGGAACCAAGAATGTTTAGTTAAAAGGTTTAGTGGCCATTTTTGTTAGTGAGCGTTCAGAACCTGGGTGCAGGATTCTGAACAGCTTGTGATCTTCGCAACAAGAATTGATTACAACAAACAGTTTACAACAAACACAAGCTAATGGAGGCTGTTACGTATGTATGTATTGCTCAGGAACTGTAACCGTAGAACAATGAAAATAAAGTGTATTTTTGAATGTTTTGGGCCAAACTTGTGTTTTAGCTTACCAAAAGATTATTGTATTCGTCAGAAATATATGGATTTTCTGTGTGCCATTAAGCAAAACCCAGAAGAGGGTGTGGTGGAAACTAACAGTGGGAAGAACAGGGGGTAGATTTGTGGAGAACAATCATTTGGGGTGATTCAAAGAAAGCTTTTATGGTAAATACTGCTCTTTGAAGGGTGAAGTGATTTTCTAAAGGGGTCAAATATTTATTTTAAATTATTTTAAAATGCCATTATATGGCACCTATAAAAATACAAGTTAACCCTTAATTCATGATTAACCCTTAACCCTAGCTCTGTAAATTATTAAGATAACCCAAGCTTTTTCAGTAAAAAAAAAAACTGTGGTTAAAAATGGCAAGGGTTAACAATGCCAAGCAGATTTTGAGTATTTCTCTTAGAGCAAAAAAAATCCTATTTACAAAGAACATATTCAACTGCAGGATCACCAACTTCACAAATGCTTCACGTGGGCTTCTACAATTTAAATTTCTCATCAAACTCATGACACCATGTCATTATGTTTTGGCTAATCTTCACATCCCTGTTTTGCTCATTGTTTCCTGGAATGCCATGACTCTTAATAACAAATCTATTCACAATAAACAATGCAAATAGTGTCGGAAAGGAGAGGAAGCTTAATACCAAGAAATACTTTACAGTTACTCATTTACTGTTATTTTTTTGCTTGTGTGTGTTTCTCACTCCTTTTGTGATCAGATGGTCAGGAGGTGAGAATGAGGTCATCTGAGGAACTTAATTTATCTTCACTTCCTCTTTTTTACAATTGTGCCATCTCAAGGGAGAGTTTATTTTTTCAACATTTGTTTAAGTGTTATCCTGTTAGTGTAAACCCTCTCAGAATGGGAAGTTAGTGAAAGTAGGAAGTGATATTTCCATCTTAAAAAAGAGGATGTCCACATGTAACTGAACTTGAAAATAGAAAGTGGAATCTTGTGAGTAATTTATTGCTCAATCACTTTCACGGCCTGTTTACTTTTTTCTGCATAAAATAAATATGTCATTAACCTTTTTTTTTTTTGCTATTTGAATAAAATGACCAATACTATTTATAGTAAACTTATCAATATTAAAATTTTATAATCCACACCATAACAATGAACCAATGCAAGAATGACATTTTTATTAGGTTTTATACGTTAAGATGTATTTATATTGGTCACTGGTTCGAGCCTCGGCTGGGTCGGTTGGCATTTCTGTGTGCTCCGGTTTAACCACAAGTCCAAAGACATGCAGAATAAGTGAATTGAGTAAGAACGATTGTCCATAGTGTGAAAGTGTGAATGAGTATGTGTGAATGTTTCCCAGTGATGGGTTGCGGCTGGAAGGGCATCCACCACGTAAACCATATGCCAGAGGAGTTGGCGGTTCATTCCGCTGTGGTGACCCCGAAAGGGAAGAAAGCCGTCATGAAGATGAATGAATGAATGTATTTATATTGCCATCCATCCATTTTCTTGTCAGCTTTTTCCCTTTCGGGGTTGCCACAGTGGAGTGAACCGCCAACTATTCCAGCACGTTTTACACACCAGATGCCCTTCCAGCCAAAACCCATCGCGCACGCACGCACACACGCACACACACATTCATTCACTCAATGGACAATTATTTTTTCTCAATTGAATTATACCGCATGTCTTTGGACTTGTGGGGGAAACCGGAGAACCTGGAGAAAACCCACGCGATCACGGGGAGAACATGCAAACTCCACACAGAAATGCCAAACCGACCCAGCCGAGGCTCGAATTAGTGACCTTCTTGCTATGAGATGACTGTGCTACCCACTGCGCCACCGTGACACCCAATATTTATATTGTCATTGACGCAATTGCTTCAAAGCAGCTTCCAAAGACAAGAGGCCTAACATGGATTAACAAAAATATATATTATAAAAAATAAATTACCCAATTTTAAGTCAAATGGCCAAAATGTTATCTGTATCTGAAATCTACTTGCATATTGCGATGTATCTTAAGCAGTCCTTTCATTATTTGGATTTAGTAATTAAGTAATTTCCAGGAGTTTTCAGGTTTGAAAAGATCAAATTTATTTTTGTCCATGTGAATGTTAAGCACTAATGTAGCGCCTACCGTCATTGGCTGATTACACACAATCATGTTCATGAGAACAGTGGTTTTAGATAAAGCATTTCCTGTCTCATTTAAAAACTGTATATTTTTTAAAATCACATAAGCATTTGTGCAGTTCTATACTTATTTTTAATATTTTAAAATGTTTCCTACTTGTATTCCTCAAGTTTTTTTTTTTTTTACATGTAATTGCCGGTTTGTGGATAAACAAGATTGCAAGTTTGCTGTACAATATTTTGTTTATTCATGTTCAGTTAAAGGAACTGAAGAGACTACTGAAAAGAAAAAGGTCAACGCTCTTTAGAACAATAGCAGAACCATTTGTTGTGCTGAGCAAACATTATAATTCCCCATCTCAAAAGGAACAATCTAGTTCTGAATTAAACAGTATATAATGTATTCCATTTTTCACCCCACAAAAAAGTTAACCTGAACTTTCACTTAATCTGTTAATCAACATTAAGCCTATTGTTTGTGAAGCTGTATAAGTAACTCAAAACATGCTGTATAAATATATTTATTTTGATTGATTGATTAATTGATTGATTGACGTTGTTGTTAAAGGGCACATAAGCTATATGTTATAATATTTTGCTAAATAGAAAGCCCATATTTTTAGTAGCATCAAGTTACAGTACATCTCTTCAACAGATTGTCAGCATATGAACTCTTTGTCTTTAAAAAACAAAAGATGTGTTATTGCGTGACAGGGTTCTACTGATTGGTTAGATATGACACATGAGCCAATCATAGGGTGCGATTTAAATTTGCCTCAGTGGAGCCGTTATTTTTATTTAAATTTATTAAAAAATGCTGTGCACACAATCTATTTGTGATTCGTCTCCCATCTTTAGTAATAAAAAACAACTATATATAATTTCTATTATTTCTGAAAGTCAGTGTATGTCACAGAACCTGAATGATTGGAGGACCAAGATGAATAATCTTTCTGTACTTTTGTTTAGAAACACAATGCTTTACACTTCAACTATAGAAGGGAGGAGGCATGAGCTGAATTCAGGTGTTCAGCAGGAGAGGTAATGGAGTCCTACCACTCTGGTGAAGTCTTCAGGTTAGTGGTTTCGGCCTCAGACCTTTCATGGAACGTTGGCTAAAGGTCTGATGGGTTTGGAGCTTTTTATATCAGGTGCTTCAAGAATCCTGAGGTCATGATCTGATTGGTTGAATTTGCCAGGTTTTTGGTGAGAAGAGGGTTTGTCTTGTTTGGGATAGGCTCTGAAAGGTAACGGTCAGCAGTACGACCAAGAAAATATTATTTTACTAGCTGTAAGTTTATAATGTAACTCTGTGATATCTCTTGTATTCTGTCCCTTTTTTCCATGGCTAAACTATTGCGCGTTGGTCAGTTGATGTCGCAACATCTCCACACTCCGAAATGTAACGCTATGGGATTGGTTGATAATCATGTCAGTCAAACAGCCTCATAGGAGGGTCTTGACGAAAAAAGTCTTTGGGAGACTATCAGGTAACCGATAGAGAGAAGATAGTGGTTGGTGATTGGATGATTGCTCAGTGAGATAACGAGCTTCAGCTGTTTTGTGACGTCCTGGACGTGGACTGGTCTTGTAATGATTATCATTGAGCTGACATTGTGAAATACCCATGTTGTTTGTTGAATTGCTTTTTATTTTTTTATTTCTCTTTCTTTCTTTTTTTCCCCTTATTATTTCTATCTTCTGTAACATTGTATGATGTGTCCTTAGCTGCCGTTATACATCTACTCATTATATGGTCAATTTATATTTGCTACTGGATGTGTCAAAGCATCAACTGAGAAAAAAACAGTTACTGGAAGAACTTTAACTACACCCAGCTAGATGTCCAAAACTTTATGACTTATGAGTAAATATGAGTACAATTATTTCAGTGTTTTCTACATGGAGCAGAAACAGCTAAACAGTCTGCCAGAGGCTTTACATTTTGAATCTGAATTTTGACCCGTAAGAACCCAACCAAATTTTTCTTAATGGAAAATGATGTGTGCTAAAAATAAAAGACATTTTTAAAGAGTGGAGATAAAAAGGATATTTCCAAAACACTTGAATGACTAGTGACATGTGTCACTATGGGTTAAAGAAAAGAACATTAAAAGTTCCCTTTTAAAAATATATTAATTTCAATCCAAGCAAAAATATAAGCTTTAACCTGTTTATTAAATAAAACTTTATTGTGGGTAGATAAAGCTGTTGAATTAGATTTGGAGCATTAGAGTTTATATGTTTCTAAAGGGGTTACACTGGCCGGTAATGTTTACACACGGTTCAAGTTTGAATGATGTCATTAAGCAAAACTAAACTTCTAACGTGTTAAATATAAAGATTAACCAAACACACACACTTGTGCACCATTATTTAAAATGTTTTATATTACACATTAAATACTGTCACAAAGGAATACATTGTTTCAGAAATACGGTCACAAATACTTCAAACACAAATTAGGAATAAAATTTTGTGCTTTATTCTCATCAATTGCAAATCTCAAAAAAAATTGCAAAAGTGCAGCTTCAATCTAAGAAAATAATTGCTGAGCTCATTTAGTTAAAAAAAACATTTTGAGGACTTCGATTGGTTTGATAATTAAACTTATTATTAGAATAATTAATAATTAAACACAACTCATCTCTTATCATTGGCACATCACTTAAACTACCAAACACACAATTTACCACTTGCTATCCACATGTTTTTAAATTTCTTAAAGTGATTCTCCCATACATCATTATGAAAACAGCCATTTTAGACAGTAGTAAAAAAACTAAAGTGCAAGAGTCACTTGGGAAATGGAAAATACTATCAAACATTAACACAAAAAAAAAATACAGCTTATGACGTGTGAAGCAAGTACGCCTAAAGACCGGACACTATGTGACCTCAGTGCATGGTCCTCTGAGGAGGATTTAATACCCTGACCAGCAGGATGAGAACTGACCTTCAGAAATGCCCTTAGTTCATAAATCTCTGAAAGAAATGCAAAACCGAACAATTAAAAAGAGGCATTCCATGTTCAGCTCTTTTCGTTATTCTGTAGCATGTGCTGTTTTGAAGACCCAGAACTGCTTCCATCTGAACTAGATGCATCCTTCTTTTTCATTCGCTCAAGAGCAAAGAATCGCAGCATGAGAAAAAATCCTGTTGGGACACATGGAAGTGAAGCTTTAAAACTGAACAGGCGTTGTTTGATGTAATGAAAGAATTTTAAAACGCTCACCTTGTAAGGAATTGATAATGCAGAAGAGAAATAGTGTGGCCTCTGAGAAAGGACCAAAATTGAGGAATCCCAGACCCCATGTTGTCCCATACAAACAGGTGAGGCCCCAGATGCTGAGAAAAGCTACGTGGATCTTCTTCCAGTCAGGTCTGTTGCGGATCTCTTTCACCACGAGGAAAAGCATGACTATTCCAGAGCTCACCACAACCGCCAGCAAGCCAATGTTGATGATGTAATGTGCTAAAACACTCTTGTCTTTCTCCGTCATCCAGCACCTGATGAGCCAAGCAAAAAGTTACAGTTTTTCAACACTTGACATAGCGACTAAATCCAAAATAAACCTGTTTCATTGCATTTACCCATGCAGATTTTTATCCAAAGCCATTTAAAGTAGAGGGAGAGCCAATTTATTTAGAAACGCAAAGTCTAACTCGGGTAATTCATAATAGAGGAAGGAAAGAATAATCCAAAGAAAAGAAGATTTTTTTTCATTGTATTTGATCACGTACTTTTTATGAACACATGCGTAAAACTGTAGAATATCCAACAGTTTTATCAGGAACACATGTAGTTCTGAAAAGTAAAATCATTTGTGTACCTTAGTACCTTTTAAGCCATTAGTTATTTTTAAAACTTATATGCACGCTCTATTTGACTGTTTTGGAGGAAATATTCAGGACAAATTTTGTAGTTTTCTTTTTCTATAAGGACAAAAGTAATTAACAAATGGCACAATTGTTTAAATTACAACATACAATTCAAACACTTGTATCTGAATGAAATGCAAATAGAGAGACATTTGCATTCAAACAGCACTAACAGTAAAATTCTAACAGTAAAAGAAGGAAAAAGGGACTCGTCATGTGACCACATTGTGCATGCTTATGTGTTATACAGTACATTACAGTACATGAGCGCCGTAGAGCATCTTTGATCTCTCTTTAGACCTTTTTAAGTCAACCTTTTAATCTGAGATGTCTCTTCAATTGCTGTTTTTTGCTATTTATTTTACTGTTTATTTACTGTTTATGAATTGCTCTGTTTCACTGACTGTAAGGTGACCTAAAGGCACCATTAAATAAAATGCATTATTATTATTATTATTATAATGCATGCTCAATCTGCATTCTGAAATGCGTTTGATGTATTTCATAGACATTTAAAACTTGCTATTACTGGTTACAAGATGTAACCATATCCCAGCATAGAAATGAGAGACGGAACTTCAACCTAAACGTAGGAAAAAGGAAATTATCTTACAATTAACAAATTTAATTGTTTCATACAGTTGTGAAGTAATAAAAATGTACAAATATATGAGGGTCTTCTTGTATTACAAATAACATTAAACTTTATGGTGTTTTTTATTTCTATTTGTAAAATATTGTTTCAAGGAAAAACTACAGGGTGAAAAATAACAGCACAACTTTGAAAATCTGTGTTTAATTAAAGACACATGACAGAACCTTGAGTAATTAATCAATGTGAAGACTAATTAAACTTCAGAGCTTAGCTCTCTTTTACGCCTTCAATTCATATAATATCTGCTTCTTTTTTTAAGGAAAGGTAATTGCCTTCTGGGAAGGTAACTGTCATATTTTGTGAGCCGTGTTTGCATTTAATTTTTTAAAACAATTGAATATAGTTCTTATGTTAAACTCAAGCTGAATGGACGTTCAAATAAACAAATGCAGAAATCTACTTAGTGGCTTAAAACTGAAATGAATTAATTTATTAAAAATAGTCTTACATTTGTAAAGGTTTATTGGGGTCATCACTGGGTACAATCTTCCTCATACCATAAATATCTCCTAATGCGAGCAGAATACCAACGACAAGAACTGGGAGACCTGAAAGTGTATAAAAAAAAAAGCAACAAATCTATTAGCTATCGTGTGAATTCACATATATGGTAACTCAAGAGGGTCACACTTACCAAAGCCAACCAAATAAAATATCCATATTGGAGGTGGTGAGTCGAACACCTTGCGGACCAACAAAAATGTGTGAAACACTTCCATTGCCATCCAGCAGAGGGTACTAAGCAGCGCAAAATGCAGAAGAGACCCTGTTATTGTACAAACAGTGTTGCTTCCAATATTGGCCATTGTTCCAGTAAGAATAAAGAACAAGCAGAGTAGAAATATTGCTGCCACTAGACCCCTGTGCACCAGGGAGATCTGGTTTTTCTTCCCTCTCCTGGAATGTAGAGACAAAAAGTACATATAAATACATGTTATTGGGTTATTTAAGTAGCTTATGTAGTTTAGTAGTTTCTTATGTGAAGATTTCTGTCAACTCAATCTGTAAATATGGGTGGTTTTATTTTACAGTTGGACTCTCTCCAACGGCAGTAGGCAACAAGGTCTTGCAGCTACTTTGTAGACATACTGTACACATCATTGTACCCAGTTTGAAAACATTCAACCAGTTATAATTATAAAAATGAGCAAAAGTAGGTTATAAATGTCAGTGTACAATGAGTCAGTTAAGAAATGAAGGCAGCCTACTAAAGCTTGTCATGTACAATACTATTTGCAGCAGAAAATACCTTAGGTGTAGCAAAACTCATATGTAAAACAAGCCACTTGGGAAAACATCAAATATCTGAGCTGTTTAAAGTTTGAATCAGAGTAAAAAAATATTGTACAATTTTAAACAGTTTGATGAATAAATAAGACACAAATGTTATTAGCAAGAGATGGTTGGATGGTTGCTAGGGTAAACAGTCTTGGTGCTATGGAGGGGTCTGTGACATTCTATAACCTTCCACATAAGTTATATATTATGTAATCCCCCCCCCCTCATGTTTTAACTCTTTTCCTAACCTGAGACATAGATCTTTGTAAATGGTTGCTAGGATAAATATGTTGGTTGCTAAGGAGGTATAAATAAATAAATAGGCTTCCCATCATGACCAACATATGCACCTTTCTCTGTATGCTATTGTTCGAATTAATAAGTTACTTAGGTGTTATGAGTTAAGTTTCTAGAAGATTCTCAATTTGAGCTACAGCTTGACAGTTTAACCCCATGTTAAATCTCCCAGTGTTCTCAGTGATCTCCCAGAATCCTTTAGTTGTATTAGTATGACGAGATATAGCAAGCCAAGTCAGACAAGCTTGAAAATGTTAGTAGCTTCTCTAGAAAGAGATAACGTCAAAAATGTTGTTGACAATAATATTATGTTTAAAAGCCATAAAAATTTGTGGGTTTTTTTGAAGGTGCATCTTCATCTGTGTTTGTGAGGGAAAGTCAAAGAACCACTCCTTGTGTGACATGGAAGAGCATTGTACACCCTAAAGCCTCTTGCACAGTGGCACTCTATATCCAAACAGCACTAGATCTGTTTACGCAGCATAGGAAGATAGCTCTATTTTTGTTACATTAAGGAACAGATAAAACCCTGAATAAAATAATAGATTAAACATAATTTTTTTGCACTAAACTCTCAATCCATCAGCACACAATCGAACATTGAGGAGTGAATTTCCTCATTGTTATCTCAGAAGCTGCAAGTCATAATACTCTACACTATACTGTAAATAGAATTTTAAAATATCCCATTATACAATTCTGTCTATAGTAATAAGCATGATAATTATATATCTGTCCAAATCTCTATATTATGGTCATACTTATCTGCAATCACTGTTTATTGGTAATTCGTTCGTATATATTTATTTTTAGTATGCATCTACCACCTGTATATACACATTTTTTTCTCAACTATCCCTGTACGTATTCTAAATTATACCTTTATTCAGCACTTTCTGCTATTGCAATTCTGGTTAGACCTAAACTACATTTTCTCGTATTGCACTTGCACATGTGTAATGACAAAAAAACGTTTAAACTAATCTAATCTTTCAGTAAGTTGTTGTTGAAGAAAATAGTTTCTTCCAACAACAATAGACAAAATTAACAAGCTCATAAAGATGTTTAATCTGTCTGACATCACATACTAATAGGGAGGATTCAGACATTTTAAATTAAACAGTAATGGGCGTGGCTTCTACATCACAACCAGACTTAAGTAGATTTTAAGGCCTGAAAATGGCCGCAGCAAGACTTTCCCTTTTCCCTTCCCAGAATTCCTAGCTGTACAAAGTAGTAATTGGCACAGAATCACAGTGCTATTGAAAAACATATCTATTTTTTAATTGTAAAAACTGTAAAATATAAAAAATTTAAAAAAAGAAAGAAAGAAAAAAAGATGAATGTAAAAAAAAAAAAGTAAACAAAATGTTTTGTTAAACAGACTTGGCAGGTACCAAATCCAACTAGTAGCAAATTATTGGTCTGGGATTGTGTTTTTTGCATTTCATCTATCAATATAAGATCATAGACATTGCATATGGCTCCTTTAAGCTCCGTTTGCGATCAGGTGCAGTATTCTTCACACAACTATACAAAAAAATCGCTGCAAAACTAAACCAATAATTTTGAAGGCAGCCTTCTAAGCGTCTCATACTCATAGTTACCTGCGTTTGCAGAGCCAATAGAAGAGAACTAAACAGCTGACCAAGGAAACAGCGCAGCCCACAGCCGTGATAAATGTCAGCGCTTCTAGATGGCGAATGGTGTTCTTCTGCTCCACTTGCTAAAGCATTGAGTAAAAAGTGACAGGGTGTCATTCGTTTACCTCCATCTAACAATCTTAAGTTCTACAATATACTCACCACAAGAATAGCAAAGTATGTGAGGTGATTACAGGAACATTCCGTCTCTTTATCACTAATTGGAACTGTTTTGCAGCCGTGAGTTTTCCAGTTTACTTCATTGTCTGTAGTGTTAGACCAATTGAAAAAAATCAGTTTTTTTTTAATAACGTCTAATGGCATTGTGTCATTGAAAGTTAAAACATATACACACCTATTTTGGTGTCCCATGAAACACATCTTCCAGAACTGTTCGCCTGTAGAGTGAAAAGGATCAGAGCAGTCATTCAAGTGTTTAACATCTTTCAGCATACACAGATAAATGGCTGTCAATGCTTTAGAAATGGAATTAAAGGAGTTTAGTTTATTCATATGGAATAAGTAGAGCTAAACTAGCTGCTGTACGCAACACCACAAAGTATTCCCACTTACAGGAAAGGGGAGATGATGAAACCGAATTCTGATGGGTTCCGGGAGGTTTTTAATGCTTTGGTTATCCACAGAGATGCCCACAATGTTATCCAGAAGCGCTGATTTAGAAGGACCTTTCTACAGACAAAAACACAATTCCTCTAGGTTATATTTGGAACCAAATACTGTAATTATATAAGCACCAATTCATAATTCCATTAAACCTGAAATATCTCCTTGCTCTTGTAATATGTACAGACCACTTTAGACTTGCTCTTTGTGACTGATTTCAGTGCTGAGGGTAAATAAATGGATGGTATCTTATTTGCGTCTGCAGGGTCTATCGTTCGAGGTGCCTGGAACAGAAAGAAGGCCATTGAACGTGGTAGAAACAGATTTTTATGTATCTAATTTTTGAGTCTTACTTACCGGCAGAGTGAAATTGTGTCCTATGAAGTCCTCGTCCATCTCTATGACTGTGCCTTGAGCACAGGGGAGATCAACGTCCGTATTGGATTTAAGCACAATGTCCTCTATTCTACAAACATACACAAAAACAAACCATTTGACAATCAATAAACTTATTGACAAATATTTTATTCACACAGTCCTTGATAAAATATAAGGAATTACTAAAAGATACAATCAATTAAAAACAATCACCTTCAAGAAACAGGGGTGTTAGAATTCATTAAAAGCATGCTTCTATACATATCTCAATCTTATATTCGCAAAACATTAACTTTATTTGCTAAAAAGAGAGGATAGTCTGGTCATTTGAATTAAATTTAGAACCATGATGCTTTCAGGGTTTGTTAGCGTATTAGTTGCATTTTGCTATTTACACACTAGAGGGCACCAGAGGGTAGTTTACTCCTTATCTTACACCCCCTTAGTTCACAGGTACTCTCTCTGTGGAGGGGCAGTGAATACTTTTGAGTATGCAGCAGCTACCCATGTTGAAGGACACACTTGGTAAAAAACCTTTAATGAACGTAAAACAATTAATTCAACATAACATAAACAGTAAATTTTTAATGCTTTATTGTGAGAGAAATATAATCCACGTTACCTCAAAAACATCTTTCCTGATTTGAACATTAAGAATATTTTTTAATATTTGGGATGATTCATGATGCAGAGGATTGTGGGTAATAACAGCCATGTCAGTGTCCAAACTGAAACCGTGAAAAGTACATTTATCTGTAATAGTAGCAATTTTCACTTTTATGTTTTTGAGCATTTTCTGGCAACCCTAACCATGTCTTTTGCAAAGTTGAACATTTATGGGAATTTTCTCAAACTAACAACCCTAGCTATCATTTCTACATTCTTTAAGAGAATTTTTTCAATCTCTGGCAACCCCACCGACCACGCTTATCACATTTATGAGTCTTATGTCAATATCTGGCAACCATAACAATCACTTTCAAGAGTTTGAGCATGCAAGAGTGTTCATAAGCATATTGTCAAACTCTGGCAAACCCTGGCACTGACTTTAATGTTTTTGAGCTTTTCTGCACATTTTTTCAGACTATTCAAACCCTATCCATATATTTTTGAATTTAAATTTTTTTAATTCATGAGCATTTTCTCAATCTTTAGCAACTCATCAAAAACCCATCAAATAAGCTTTACATGGACATAAGGACATGTTCAATTATTTAAGACCTAGAGCAGTGAATTTAAGACATTTTAAGGTCTGAAACTACGGCTTTTTAAGACCCACTGGAAACCGTGATCAAACTGAGCTCCCTGAGTCAATTATGACACTCAAACTTTCCATTAGAATGCTTGTTATGTTTAAACATGAAAAGGTTTTAATGATTGTAGAATATGTTTTCATTGCAGTAAATATAAACTTTGAATCCCTAAACATTAAGATAAAATGCTTCCGTAAGTTTAACTTCCTGCATGTAGAAACCTCTGTTTCACTCAAGCTCACAATAAATGGGGTTTTAAAGTATGTTTGAGGACATATTGAGCCGCAGGATGGAACAGCAAAGCTGTAAAGAATAGTGAAACTGAAATAATAAATGACGACTGCCTTACATGTTTGCTCCGCCAGACTTCTGACTTGCTTCATGACAGAACTTCTCCTCTGTAGATTAAATAAAGACTTAAAACAGTGACTGTGAGATTAATTAGCGTAATATCTACAGTATTAAAAACAAATATATTACTTACTGCAATTGATAGAATCCCCTAAAAACGTGTATACTTCCATGACAGCATGCTGCAGGATGTCACCTTTGACACTGCCATTCTCGATCCCATACAGGCTGGCGTTTCTCTGGTAATCTTGTGAGAGGTCAGTGCAGCAGCTTTCTTGCAGACCGTTCGCTCTACAGAGAGTGTGATTCCTTCCATCCACCTCCACTATCAGCAGGTCCAGCAGCGGCTCCCAGAACACACAAAAGTGGCTATGTGTTTGAGAGACGGAGTCTAGGCGGATGGTTGATGATTCTGAGCACTTTGCTGTGATTCTCCCCTTAACTGAGAGTGTGCTCTTATTGGCTGAAATCTCAATTTTGTGACAGCCGCTCCTCAATTCATATTTCAGTTTTAGAGATCCGCTGCCATGAAGCCATGTTCCACACATTTTAAAATCACTGTCATTGTCAGCAGCTGCCAAAAGACAAACACAGGGAATAAATAATAATTATTTTAAATATTACCTAGATGGAGAATTTACTTCAAATGGATAAAAATACGAAAAAATTATTTCCCTCTCTAGCCACACAATTTTCTGTAAAACTCCGTTGAAACTGGAAGCTTGTGTTTCTATGTCCAATGCTATTGGTTGATGTGCCTCTGTGTGTTTAAGGAATTGTAACAATAAAAATAATATTACAATTAAATATATTCTCCAAAAATGTTTTCAGGTGAATCTACAAACCATTTAACCTGCTTACTAATCCTAATTAGAGGAAGGGCAACCTCCTACTCTTTTTACCTTTGGGAAATAGGAAGTGATAGAACTGTAGCACTTTGACCGGCCACAAAGGGGGTGGGGTCAGAAGTGAGCAGGATCTCGTTCACTCCCATGTTAAAACTGCCCAACTTCGGAGCTGTAAAAAACATGTGTTTTTTTTCACATCTATATTGTTGACCGTCATGAACCTGAAAGAGTGATTTTTAAAAAAAAAAGAAGAGTTTGTTTAAAATTATTAAATTTAAACCTTTAGCCAATCAGACATCTGTGCCACACCAATGTCTTACCTCTCTGGACCCATTTTTGGTTACCGGGAAGTGACAATTACAATTGGTTTCCCTGATGACAATTACTAGCTACACCCATTTTGAGCCTCGTTTGCAGTTCATAAAACAATTTCACACATACTACCTCCATGTAATACATAGTCAATGATTTAGCGTCGAGGGGTCTATGCATATGAGGACTTCACATGTTTATGGTTTAGACTGAGAAAACTCTCAGGGCGAAATTCACACCTTTGTATGGTTTGGAAGCCATCTGATAAAAATGTTTTTTGCAACAACACCACTAACCATATCGTAAAGCTACACTTGCACAAAGAGAGCAAGCCAAAGCTCACTTTAAAAAAGCCCTGGTTTGTATCAAACTGGCTAGTAGCTCCAGTTTTTATAAAAATGCTGTGCCATACTGTGAAAATGCTAATCTGAAATGCCTAGCACATACTTTATAGTGGCATATTTGCTAAACTAGCTTTTTATGAGGTTTTTCCTCTTTTTTTAAGTAAGCTACATTTGATGTAAGAAAAACGGGTTGCTTGCAAAGTCTCGAGTTCATTAAACAGAATGTAATCCACTTCCATTGACTCATTAAAAGAACATTCTTAAAACTAACCAAGCTTTTTCCAGAGCACAGACTGGAAGCAACAAAATATTAATGTAGTTTGGGATACATTTGAAAAATATTACAATGAATGGATTAAATTAAAACAAAATAAAATTAGCTGTCAACCACTTCTGCAAGAAAATGGCAATTTTGATGTTATTTTCAAACCATTCACATGAGACAGTAAGTACCTACTCCATCTACTCAAACTATATACATTTAATGTATACAGTTTGAGTGTATACACTAAATGTTTGCTGTAATACAGCACAGAAATGTGTTTGGTATTCTTTTTGAGAATATCAGTAACAGTGCCTCTGGTGGGCCATGTTGTTATCAATGTTAGAAATAGATGAAACCAGCAACTTCTTGCTTTCCCTTCAGAAGTGTAATAGGAAAGTGTGAGGATTCCCATTAAAACCGCTCAATTTTACAGCATAAAAAAAAAAAACAATTTAAAACCTTGTTTAGTCTTATAGCAACATTGTAAATTTTATTAGTTCATTTTACCTAAAAAAAACTTTGGAAACTGATTGCCTTATTTATTCAAAGAAAACTTAAGGAGAAAATCCAAGTAAGTTTATTAATCATCTACAGGTAAACTAAATTGATTACATTTGAGTAAGTTATATATGAATGCTCAATGACGTAGTAAAAATGTTGAGTACATTTACTTACGATTTATCAGTACGCTCAAATATTTGTTCAAACATTTTATCAATAGTTAACTATTTTAAGTAAACTCAACATAAACAAAATCACATTTTTCAAGTTAAGTGACTTTACAGTGTAATGTTAACAATCAAGACATGTATAAGGAGGTGAATTAATTGACTACTTGTTTGTAGCCAGGCAGGTATGTCCAAAGTCCTGCTCGCGGGCCAGTCAGGTTACATATGGCCGGTGCATCACGCCACAGTCAGACTATGAAAAATTGTAATGACGTGATGAGATTGCATAGGATACGCATATGTCTTCCCTGGCTCAGACTGAACGCGGGAGGTTCCAGTAATTTAAGTGTTAAGTCTATGTGAAAACAAGAAATCATGTTAACTGGTTTCCCACGGCGCAAAGCACGAGAATGGTGCAGCACGAACCACGTCAACCAATCAGGAGCTCTCTCTCTTGACATGTTTTTCTTTACTTAAGAGTAAAAAATAATGACAAAATTAACCTTTGGCCACTGGGCATCTTCACTTTATACAATTTGGCCCTCTTTGTAAACACCTCCGGTTTAGGGAAAATTAAGACTTAAATTATATATAATTAAGGGTGGAGAAACTTGTGCCTGAAGAGGGCAGGCTTAGTAGAGTTCAGCCCCATTTTTTGCCCATTTTCGACTCTCCTTTAGTGATAGCTGCCAAGAAGCAAATGTGTGGCCATGACAGTTTTTTCCGTCGGACAAAAACCATAAGAGTAACATCACAAACACTAAATTCATAGATTGTATAACTAATGCTTGAATGATAAGAATTTGGTGCCTCAAATCTGCCATTCGGTGGAGTAGCCAGCTACAAAATCACGTATACACTTTCGATGACACATTTCCTGAATGATTGCATCCTTACCTTGACCCGGCATGAACAACAGGGACGTGATCATCCAAATTTTTACACTGGTACAATACTGCTTCATTGTAGCTCATAGAGGATCCCTTAAAAACAAGAGGAAAACACAATCCACAAAAGAGCCTTGAACAACCATACAAATAGGAAAACAAAACATCTTATCAATATCTAGACTGTTCCTTCCCTTCCTCTTACTGCCTCATTATCTCTGTTGAATTTCCTCTTCACAAACTCTCAATTCATAAACCAGGGTGGCAGGCATCTAGAAACACATCTATTCCAGGAGGCTTATCATTGAGGCCTCATACATGCTAGGGTAAATATAAATTCTGATTCATGATATGCTGCAACTGCCATCTCTTATCAATGGTAGCAGACTTTCTTTGTTTAAGAAATGTTCTCACAACTTTATTTCACAATATTTGTTTTGTTTTGTGGAGTTAACTATGAGAGACATGACAAAGAGCCTGCTTTAGGTTCACAGGGCTATGAATGAATCATATCACGCGGCCTGACCTGATATAATAAAACACATTCATACACAGACTGGCATGCTTTCTATATTGAGTCATAGCACAAGCCACTTCTACAAATGTTTAAAATCTAGAAGCTGGTGGTATTCTAGTGATCACCACAGCAAAAACAGTGATATTGCTTGATTTTATGCTTGCTTGCAAAATCAAGAGGCCAAAAAGAGAATATTTGTAACATATAACATTATACTGACAAATACACTTTATGTTGCAATGTTTAATCACTTTAGATTTTTATTAAAGATTCTTCAAATTAACAAAAATTCTCTCATATTTATAAATATTATATACTATTTAACTTTTACATAAAATGTATTTTATTTTTTAATGCTGCAATAGATCATTAAACGCTAACATGCATAACATGAATTTAGATACATTTTCTGTAAAGTATAATAAAATACAAGTTCCCAATTTCTCACTAACATGTATAGTATAGTATAAATTGCAGTGCTAACTATCTATATAGTATAGTTTAGTATTATTTGGTCACTAACTGTAAAGTATTGTATAATATAGTTAAACTGCTTACTAGCAGCTAAGTTGTTTACAACTGTATAATATATTATAGTATACATTTCTCATTTAATCTATGGTTATGTATATAACAAATTGCCTATTACCTGTATAGTGTGGTATAGATAGTACAGTATAGTATAAATTGTTTACCAACTGTATATTGTTTTATTGTTATACATTTATCATTTACTGTATGGTAATGTATAGAATAAATGGCTATAAATCAGTATAGTGTATTATAATATAGTGAAGTAAAGCAATTACACCTATTCTGAAAAAATCAAATGCTGATCCTTCTAAAATTGTAAATTTATGACCAATCTCTTTTTTTGGCAAAAGTTCTTGAAATAATTGTTGCATCTCAGTTGCACAATTTCATGGAGTCAAACACTCTACGTATATGAAAAGTTTCAGTCAGGATTTCGCCCTATTCACAGTGTGGAAACTGCTTTAGTGAAGATCTCAAATGATCTCCTTTTAGCCGCTGATGCTGGTCTCCTCTCAATCTTTGTGCTTTTAGATTTAACTGTTGCTTTCGATAAGGTCAGCCACATTGGATTTTGTTGCCTCGTCTACAATCAATAGGAGTTGCAGGTGTTGTGCTAATCTGGTTTAAATCTCTGTCAGAGCTCTCAATTTATTGGAATAAAAAAAATCATCAGTGTAAGCCCTCGCTGGTCACCTCTAACGTCCCAAAGGAGTCTGTTCTCTGTCCACTCATCTTCATTATTTACCTTCTACCCATCGACTCAATTTATAAAAAGTATATTTCTCTCCCAGAAAACTACTGTTTAACCTTCCTGCTAATCCTCTAAACTTGTCCAAAATAATCACACGAACACTGTACACTGAGCACATTACTCCCATCTTGCAACACCACTGGTCACTTATAAAATATTGAATTAATTTCTAAGTGCACTTACTAACATACAAATCTCCCCATTAACACTCTATATTGCTCTAATTGCTCAAATGTACACAAGCCCCATTTTGTTTTTAGATTGATCAGCACTGAATTGTGCATGGATGTCCAAAGGAGCAACCAATATATCAAGTTGTTTGTGTTGCTAAGGGAGGTTGCTATGGCGATGCACAGATGTGCATGCAGGGCAATCAAACCCTGCTTTGTTTCAATCAATCCCTCAATCTCTACAACCTAAAAAGGAACAAACCCAATCTTCATTCAGAAATGCTGGCACTGTGTAAAAATTAGGCTGAGTGGGGATAAAGAGAGCAGTCTTTTGACCAGTATAGCTAGTGCCCAGTTCCTCTGTGCTGAGAAGGGTGCGTCTACACTTCCACCCTTTCTGGCCTCTCTCCCTCTGCCATTGTTCCAGATATGTGGCCTTCGCAGCTATCAAAGAATGTCCCTTTTCTTTCCAAGCACTACCTTTAGGAAACTGGTTAACATCGTTAGCACAGGGTTGTGTCTTTTGTACTGTGCAAATCTGGGTTGTTTTTGCTCAAATCAAACAGTCATCTCACCCGAGCAATACGTTATTTCCCTTTAGAACCAGTACTGTCCACGTAACAGAAATATACTTCCTCTTTTTGATTCTAATGACTTTGTGTAAAATGCAACAACCTGCAGTGAACTCTACTCGCCCTACCTGAAACTGATAGCATCTCTAGAAATGATTAAAAGATGTTTGAAGTGTAGGACACTTGAGACAGATGAACCACAGACTTGCATTTCCACAGTTGATGTTGTGTCTAGCAAAGCTGTAGCAACCTGCATGGAACAAGAATGTGAACTCTGAGATGAACTAGGTCACGCTTTTGTCATTTTCCTTTGTGACATCAGAGGCAGACACAAAAAGAGGGTTTTTGTCAGCTCGCTTCATTCTCAGCTGAATGGACAAGAAGCACGGTCTGAGGGTAAAGGTCTTTCAGCTATTTAACAGTGACAACAGTTACATTTCAGCAAAAAATTTGACATTTAGTTGCGTAAATGAACATGCATTGTGGTTCTGACAGGAAAACCAAGAAACACAAGACTGCAGCAGATGCTGAAAACAGACTGATTACAAGAGTCATTGCTTTTATTTCCAGGCAAAGTGAGAATGGGGAAAAACACCTGGTAAAACCCTGCTAAGATGCTAAAATGTATCAATCTCTCTATACAGTTTTATATTTCTACTTCAAGAAAATGCACAAAAGTAAAAAAAATTATGATATATGGAATTTGCTGTGTCCCCCTGAAACACAGAAATATTGAAAGCATGTGCCAATTGTAGGCACAGGCTAAATCTTCTCAGTCAGATCTATTGAAGGCAGATAAAGGGAGCATTCCTTTCTATTGAAGTAGACTGATGGGGGGTTACAGGATTGCCGAGGCGAGGGTTTCTCAGCGTCTCATTTGTTCATAGCCTCAGAGTAAATATGTGCTCCTCCACCTGCACTCCAATTTCCCCAAGGAGCTTCTTGTTCATATTTGAAAACACGAGAGCAGAGTATACGTAGAACCACTTGGCAACTAAATAAAATTATTTTTTATGTGGTCGTGCTCCTATCATTTAAGCTAAGATAGGTTCAAATCTATTAAGTGTTACTTAAGCTTATTAGTGAATGATTAGCAACCCGATAACAGATTTAATGGCATTTTCTGCAATTATTTTCTACTAAGCTTGAGGGCAAACGGAAGCAAAACATCATCCAATAAAAAACATTCCTTTGTATTTGAATAGTATACAAATGAATGATTATACACATGGAAAAAATACACATCAAGTGTTGTAAAAATGTCTATTAATATTTTTCTAACTGTCCAAAATGATATATATTTTTTATATATGTTTGTAAGGAAAAAATGCATGACTGAATCAAAAGTCAATTATTGTCTAACTAAGGTACCTTTTTAACCTGCAAACTATACTCGGGAACTGAATGGAACAATCGCCACAACCTTTTTATGTTTATACAGAAATATCTCATCCCCACACAGTATTTACAAAAAAAAACTCTAAAAACTAAAAAAAGTGGTTCAGCTCTAGACATTGATTTGGATTAGTTATAAAAATAAAAAAATATTACATGAAAAAAGCTGGGATATTGGACAGTAAGCATTAACACATAAAATTATGCATGTGTACACTATATTTGTGGAATAACTGGTAAGATTATATACTCTACATAGTATATCCATGTATGCAGGTATACTACCATGCTAGTCTATCAGCATTTTTAAAAGGAGAAATAAAATTAAACACCACAAATGACACAAACATAAATTAGCCTAAAAAACAAATTGTGTTTATCTGCAATACATTTAAACAATCGGAGTGTAGGCACTCATTTTTATACGTACAGAGAAATTGCTTACCTCAGAGACGCAGAACACTTGCTTCTACCTTTACGCGCAGAAAATCCCTGAAAGTCCTCCCTTAAGAGAAAGACAGTAGCTTACATATCAAAAGGCGAAATGTACAACGAGTGGAAGCAGGAGGAGAGATACAGGCGAGAGTTTCACACTCTTGACTCAGGCTCTCTCACTCAGAGCGTGTGAACTGTGAAAGCGACTCGACCGAACAAGCTCGAGTCACTCATCAAGCGCTCGCCATGCGGGGAGCCAGCTACTGCACACCGCGAGCCGCCAGTATGGAGGACGAAAAGCTACTCAAGTAAAAAGTCTTTAAATGCGGTCAGTAATCGATGATTCATCTAATAACAAAACATCGTGATTCCTTTATTTAATAATTAAATACTAAAATAAACATTTGTGCAAAAATGTGTGAACACAAACATAAATGTGAGTAGGTCTAAATACTTACACAAGATAAATAAACTATATCAAATATAATTCATTCTACATATATCTTTACATTTCAGTTATATATTTCCTCTTTTATTTATTTAATTTGCTATTTTGTGCGAGAATTTGGTTCAAAGCAAAAGACCCTACAGATCATGTGATCAAATAGCGCATTTTGGAAACGGAAGTTGAAGTGTTTCCCACGTGTTTGTACGTGACAGTTGCACTAATAGATATTATATATTTATATAATATTATAATAAATAGAACTTATTTATATAAATATATATATATATATATATATATATATATATATATATATATATATATATATATATATATATATATATATTATTAATGCATTATAATATACAATTAATATCAAAAGTTTAATATTGTTTCACAGCCTTTGCTAGACAATTCTTTGAAAACTGTTAACGTGACTAACTGTTGATTTCGCCATACTTCCATTGCAAAAATGTGAGTGTATACACTGAAATGTCATCATTGTTTACAAATAGTTAAAGGGTCTATCATGTATCCCAATCAAAGGTAGATATAATGTGTTCCAAATCCTAGAAAATTAGTTTTTAAAAATATTTGAACAGTTCCAGAATGGTTTTCTTTTATTTTACGTTTCAAAGAGCAGATGAAAGGACCCTCACAATAATTATTTTCTTTTGCAGAATGAACAGATATTGAAATAGCAAAATAAATGTCTTATTAAGTCCATTGTTCGACAAAAATGTAAGTTTCCTGGTTTTCAGTGTCATCAATCATTAAATCAAATCGACCATTGTTTAGTATACAATGGCAGATTAAAGTATACATTTAACAACAAGGAAACAGGAAAATATAGTAAATTACTTTAGAATCTAACAAAGATGATGTAATAACCAAAGGAGACTGGTTTTTATATTTTATATTTATTTCATTATTTTTCATTCTCCATATTCAAACAAGGACTGCATGGAAGAAATGAAGTAACAGTAAACAGAATGTGAAAAGTAAAATGTTGTATTCACTAGATTACTTCAGTTTAATTATACCACATAATAATTATTGCCAAGATGACTTCAAAGAGACATGCGGTTACGTATAGTCTATCATAGAAAAGTTTATTTGCCCCAGCTTAGACTGAATGAGGCTGATTAATCAATTAACATAAAGCTTATAATTGACCACTAACCAGGTGTTTCCACTTCAACTTGATATAATTATTAGAACAAACAAAAAATTACCAATATTTGTGAAAGCTATCCCAAATTCCACCCCTTCACTATGTCCTGGATCCAGGTTACACTCAGACAACTCACCAACTTCAACTAGTGAACTTTTTGCTTGGCCCAAGTACCACAATGAAGTAAAGTACACGACTGAATAATTTCTTGTTTCCCATAGATGGCAATTTTCCTGCCAGATGCCAAGATTTTTTTCTCACTGGGATGTTGGTGAGAGTTAATCCATCGTCAACCTTTAATATGCATTAGAGAAAAATTATGCACAGCAAGCAAAGTTGTGAGAACATTTTGAGAAAATCGCTGGAATTATTTCATTGTCAGCTTCTGCTATGACTGGATTTATTTTCAAATCATGCAATAAAACCATAATGTCTGACAAGAATTAATTTATGGGTAGTAGGAGGGGCTCTCTCTCTATCTCATGATCAGTTAGAACACCTGGCTTCCTGTGTGTCTCAGCTGCTATTTCCACAGCATTTTTAAAGGCCAAGGTCTAACAAAAGCTTTACTGTTTCTTCAGGAGACTGCTGTTGAAAGGTCATAAATATAGTCAGATGTTTACCTTCAAGGGCATGTTTGATATGGACTTTTAATGCAAAGTCTGGTGCTGCTAGCTTGAAGTTATTTATAGAAACTTTTAGTTAATTATATAAATGGTTTATAAAAGTATTTGTCCAAATACATATAGAGTTTAATTTTCCTGTTATACATTATTATTTAATCTGAAAGTTTTGATCTGTGCGTGCACCTTTATCAAACCAACTAGTGGTTATCAAACCACTCCTTTAAAGTACCAGGGTTTAATACCACCTTGTGCAGTAGTATTCCACCATGCACAATGGCTAATTTATAGTTTAAAGGAGTGGTCCACTTGGAAATCAAAGCATGATTTCCTGGATGAAAACCTCACATTTACACATTAATGAACATGATTGCTATGCTTTTGAGAAGATTCAAAGACATTGTTTACGATTAATACTTTTTTTTACCTTTTGAAGGTTAATAATAGTGCAGTGATAGTCTAGAGGTGTCAAATATTTATTATAAATGGTTTAAAGGGGGCATAATATGACAGTTTTAACAATTTAATATTCTAAGAGATAAATGACAACCCCAGGTTGTTGCTCTCTAAAAAGACAAGGGCCCAAAGAAGTCACCTATCTTTGCCTGACTGAAAGTCCGCGCTGTCCCTCACATAGGGTACATCGCTTCACCATTTCTATGAACAATGAGTCACCTATAGCAAGAATCCTACTACTCTGAGTAATAGTCACCAATCATCCAGGCATGATTTGGATTGTGAAAACTGAAGTACCCTGAGGAAAGCCACACAAGTATTAGAACATGCAAATGCAGAAAGCAGAAACCACTTCCTTTATACTAAGTGTCTTTTCTTCATCTATTTCACAAAGGAAAGCATCCTAGAAAAAAGCAATCAGTCCATGGTGTCATTGTCATTACGCACATTGATTTTGATAAAACATTAACCAGCAAAATGTCTTTCTGTTTTAGATCAAAGTCTGTCTCTGAATTAAGTTTGTTAGTGTTAGACAGCTATAAATTGGTCGCCACATCATGAAAAAAAAAAACAAGAAAGCCCCTCTTGCTACTTAACATGCATGCTTGAGCTATAGACAATGCGTAACTTGTTCTTCATCAAGACATTAACTTCATTCAGAGGTTTCAAATTACTACAGCACCGATTCTGTCTGAACTTGTGCACAGAAAAAAAACCAAACACGAAAAGACTTTTCACACACCAAAACACTCCACTAAAGACTCCATGCAGTTTACAAGCCTTTAAGGGTCAAGAGAGCACCTCTTAGAGCACAAACAGCACTAGGTAACACTGTCAATGTATTCATAGGTTTTTCCACCAATGTATCTTAATGTTAAGAGATACATCAGGGTTAAATGATCAAATCGGCCTCTCTCAAAACAGTGTAAAGCACTAAAACTTTGTAGTCATGAAGTGAATGTGATGATGAATCTTATATGAGGCTTAAAGATCAGCCCTATTAATGCCAGTTACCTCCAACCTGGCTTGATCTTAAAGCAAGATGAAGCAGATGTCAGTCAGTGCAGATGGTATATGGAGCCTGGGCAAAGAGCCAACAAAGGCAGTGACTGCATGGGTTCTTTTGTTCGCGTGCTGAAGTCCCGTTGACTCCCACTATGTAAATCCTGGCTGATCTCAGAGCCCGGGGAACTCCAGACCGATGTTTATGAACAGAGATTAAGAGTGCCAGCATGAAAGAGCTTTGTATTTACAGATAAACACAGATGTAAGAATGAAAACAGGCTTAAGATGAACTCCACAATGGTTTTTACCTGGATTATGGAACCCACTTTGAGGTTTTTAAAAAAATATTAAGATACAGGCAAGCTGTGCGTTTTCTGTTTTTCACCCAATATGTACTCTGAAAGGTTAAAGATCTGGGTTCCTGTCTGATACATGACCCTGTTTCACTTGTACAAATATGAGCATGCTTTGATATGTTACTTGGGGTTTGTTTGAAGAGACTAAAACATGTACTTTGCTCACAGTTTCCATGATCTGTATTTTTTCATTTATATATTCCTTCAAATATAAGCAGATTTAATTATGCAACTGGTCTGCACCAACTTTCAGTAGTTTTGTTTCCAATAATAAATGTTTCTACAGAAGAAAATAGAAACGGATGTCAGGCATCATGGATTCTTGCATTCTCAGTTGTCCTTCTATAATATTTGTTTCAAACTACGTGATGATTTCATGATTGCATGCTCATATAACATTTTCCAAGAAACACAAGAAAAATGTTGGATAATAGAGTGTACTAGATGTGTAGGGGTATACGTTTATGATCTACGAACAAATGTAAAGAGTTAAACAAAAAAAATCTAATTCACAAACAAATAAACATATAATTATGAATTAAAAAACAATCCACAAGCACGTTTCCAAGAGTCACAAGTCCTGTCGATCCATTTGTGGATCTCTTACTCTACACTTGTGTATCGTTTCAACATTTGTTACTCTCGCTCTGTGCATTCCAGAATGTTTTACATTTATTTGCAGACCATAAGTGTATGCATTAATTAATTTGACTCAAATATACCCCAAATATATAGATGAGATGTCCAGTTAATGCCCCATCTGTGACAAATAGCACCCCCCAAAAGAGAACAAAGATGTCAAGAAGGGTTGGTGGAGGGGTGTGCAGTTTAATCATCAGAGAATCATAGTGAGTCAACAGCTTATAAAGGGCATTATACTAATAATTAGCATTATTTGGTTGACTGCCCAAAGCTAACAGTCTGAAAATGCCAGCGTTAGCGATTTGAATTTAACCCGAGCTGCAATGGGGAGCCAATGAAGAGTGATGAAGAGGGGAGTAACATGAGCTCGTTTCGGTTCGGACTAGACCTACCACCCTCCTAATATGGATCATGGCTAGTTTCTGACTTGAGCTTGCACCATGTTGCCATTTCTTGCTTCCAAGACCATCCTCTTTTATGTTGTGTGGACATTTAGTCAAAAGTCTTTCTACTCACGCCATCTGGGATATTGGGCATTACCAGGAAGTCCTCTGGACTCTGAAGCTAGTCGTTTCTCCTAGAGGAGGTTTTGCCTTTGTTCCTCTTTTCTCTGAGAGCTTTTGAGTTTTTTTATCCATTTCTAGATACGAAATCATTCTTGATTCAAATGCATCGCCACTTTTTGTAAATTTTGCATTTCTTTTTTTGGGAAACTAATGCAATTAGTCAAAAATAGATAAAAAAAAAAGTTCAAATCAGTAATCTCAAACCAAGTTTTGAGAATGCATTGGCTTTAAAGGTAAAAATTGTTTTTATTGACATTCTGTAATTTTTAAATCACAAATATGTAATTTATGTTATTTGTTATTTATGCATTTCTTGAATATGAAACTCGATTAACCAGTAGTGTTGCTAACACACTTTAGTACCCAAACTAGAAGCCTTTATGTAGCTATATTATATGTGTTGTTGAACTTACAAAACGAGAAAAATACCGGAGGAAAGATTGTTTATCAAAGGATGCTGTGACGTACCTAAAAAAGAAAATAATACATTTTATAGCTGCTTCAACTACTCTCCAAGCAGCTGTGAGTTTTTGTGACTTTTTTTCCATGGCTAACTTGTTGCATGTCGGTCAGTTGATGTGGTGACATTCTCAAGCTCTGAATCATGACGTTATCTGAAATGACATTTGATTGGTTGTTTGTCGTTTCAGTCTTACGTGAGATTCTTGACCAAAAAAAGCAGCCAAAACCTCCAGACATTCCCTGAAGAGTACTACGACCAAGGAAACATCCAAAAGTAGTTAGATGAGAAACTAGGAATCTACAAACTATGCCTTTGGATGTTTACGATAATCTGAAACAACTACTTGACATTTCAACAAAAAAGTGTAGCATGTTAACGTAACTTTTATATATGTTATAGTATTTTACAGTTTGATGGATAGCTTAAGTAAACATTACATAATAATTGACAATAAACCTGCAATGAAACTATTATTTTCATTCACAAATAAAGTTAATTTTTATATTTTTAATTGAGCCGTGCGCAATAAATGCCCTTGAAATTTTTCTCACTACAAGAGAGTGACACATCACACAGCAAGCATTGAAAATTCCACAAAAGATACACAGCATCATAAAATCAAATTGTTTCAGGTCTACTTCTGCTTTTACACTGTCTGGTTTCTGTTTCAGTTTTTGCTGTGCTGTGGTGTAAGTCAGGAGGTATCTGTGTGCCATTGTGGTATTCTCTCTGCTCCATGTTTGCAAGATTGCGTCTTTTTTGTTAGCATGGTTAGCTGTCAACTGAGAGTCAGCTTCACAAGCATCCTCCAGACAGATGGATCCCTTCACCCCAGCTTCATTAAAATTCAATCAGAGTCTGAATCAGCTGCTCTCGTCTCGTGATTGGTCAGGGAATTGGTCATTCTGCTGTCGCCATGGTTATTTGATTGACTACTGACAATGCTGATTAAAGCTGCTCCCGTGAGTGATTGTGATTATTTTTGATGCTGAAAGGGGGTTACATGGCTCTATTAATGGCCTGGAATAACAGATCTTTGTGAATTTTACCACCAGAATCTAGCTGAAATAAGTAAAGCTAAATATTATTTAGCAAATTTAATCAGACAGTATGAAAACATTCTAAAAACATTCTTATGTAACACCTCTCAAACGTCTTGTATCTGCCCATGAGTTTATACTGTGTACTGGAGCTATGTGAATGCTTAACAGGAAGGAAGGAAACAGAGCATAATAACACATAACTAGTCAGAACGTGATTTTGCTTCATCACAAATATAAATGTTCCAGTCCATCTCTAATGGGACAAAGCCACAATATCATGGGTGGATTGTTGTACATCATACTGAGCTTGATGCTACAGCCACTAGAGGTCACCACTCCATCTTCCTTTCAAAACACTGTCCTTAAGTTGTCCTTTCTGTCAATATCTTTTCACAAAGATAAAAGGGTGAAGCTTGTTAAAATTTTAGGGATTTTTTTTCTGTAGAATTACAATTAATTATTATATACCTCAACTTGATTTATTGTACTTGGTACAACATTCAAAGATCATAAACATTTACATTTAAACGTTTCCCTTCTTTAGAGCGAATATATAGATTTTAAATGAATATCAGCAGCAATTTTTGTATTTTATTTTCGCTTTCTGAGAAAGTATGCACTTAAAAGTGGATGTTAAGATGAATTAATTACATAATTTAGCACAAAGCAAGATAACTGCAGGATTTCTGCAGGTTTGACTAGGTCAAATTCATGACTTTTTAAGAATCAAATTTAAGACCTATAGCATAACACTAAAAACAGATACAAAACTTTTTTGCATAATAAACAGTATGCTTCAAATACATTGTTTAAAACCCTAACCATCACTTTTGTATTTTTGAGCATTAACAAAGTTTTATCAAACTCAAAATCATGCCTTTTAAAAGTTCAGTGTTGATGGGCATTTTCTCAATCTCTGACAACCCCAACAACCCCTTTTGTGCCTTTCAGCATTTTACCTTTTTTTTTCTAGCATTTAGGAACATTTTCTAAATCTCTGGCAACATAAAGCAACTACAAAAACACAATAACAACTTTACATGAACATCAGAAAAATAAGTTATTTAAGACCTAGAACAGTGAATTTAAGACTTTTTAAGGCCTAAAATTTAGAACCTTCAAAAACCCTGCTCTAGTTTACTTTCAAGCACTTACATTTTTCAATTAGTTATCTTAGAATCTAGTTCAAAATCTAAAAAACACATTAATCAAATTTTAGTGCTTTTTAGATTAAATTATGTTAATATGTGCAATTATTTTTTCAAAACATTCCACAAAGCTATAGAGTCATATAGCTATAGAGTTAACCTATCATTTCAGCCTTTAAAATAGGAATTATTGCCGATACATTGTGACTTTTCTTAATGCGCCAGACAGCTGCAGTGTTGTGGGAAGATAGAACGACCTTGACAGGAATTGATAGTGCAGAAGAGGAAGAGGATGGCCCCTGAAAGAAAGACAGAGCAGCAGAACCCTGACCCCATATTGTTCCAAACAGACCCCAGATATATAAAAAGTCACTTGTTTCTGTCACCACTCAGAATCTGTGCTTTCCTTCTCTTTGGAATAATCAGACAGGCTTGAAGAAAATGTTATATATGTGTTTCACTAATCATGAAAGTCTCATTTTAATCCATTTACCATTTCATGGATTGTGATTTCACAAAAAAGCAAAAAATCATGACAGATGATTCAGAAGGGTGAAAAGAGTACACACATAATGCACTCAAGTAAAAATAAACTCAAGTACAGGTTAAGTTACTTGTCAATTGTTCTATTTTAAAAGTAAAAAGTAGCTGTTAACATTTACTTTGAGTATGTGAGTACTGAGTATGGTTTTGCAGAAAGGGGTTTTCTTTCCGTTTTACCAAGCAGCTCTGCTTTTTCAGTGATACTTATCAAACACAGTAAAATAATCCTACTTATCATTCATTATTATAGAGATGACCTAATCTTTTTGGCTGGTCTTTAAAGGAACAGTGCATTTAGGCAAATTAGCTTTTTTAACAAAATCTTTTTTTATAATAAAATCAGATTTATCACAACTTAAAATCTCTGGCAACCCAAACAATATTTTTTTAATGATTTTGAGCATTTATGCAGGTTTTTGCAATCTCTGGAAGTCCTTACAATCACATATATAGTTTTTTACATTTTTGAGACTTATGTCAGCATCTGGAAACCCTTTTAACACTTTCAAGAATTTGAGACTTTATTTTTTTTAGGTATTTGGAGTTTATATGATGCCCTAATCTTGTTGGCTAGTGTTTAAAGAAACAATGCAAATTAACATTAAGAAAAAAAAATGTTTGTAAGAAAATTAAAGTAATACTCACATAAATCACAACTGAAATATGGTTTATTTAAAACATGGTCAAATGTATTCTTCAAATAATGATGTTTTTGCACAAAAAAAGGGAAAATAAAGACAATTTAGATTATTAGAACCAAAAGAGAGTTTCACAATTTGGTGCAGGAGCTACAGCTCAAGTATGGTGGCTTCCACACTTCAGGTTATTATTTACTGATATAAAGTTTTAAGAACTGTTGTGATGTCACACGTTCTCTCTGATTTGAATATTAAACATGTTTTATGACCAAGTCACCACTGGCCTGGAAGAAGCTTGGGAGACAAAAAAATATAGTGATAAATATATTTTGGCTAGACACAAAGATAGTTAGAGATATCTTTAATTCTAATTGCGCTGCAATAGTAAGAAAGTGAATTAGAAAAATCCATAATTAATTTGAAGATATCTTTGGCGACGTCACAAATATATATTATCTCTAAAATGATTTAAGACTAGTCAAACATCAAATGAAGATTTTTCAATGGAAGACAATTAGGATTATGACTTAATGATTTCCAGATATCTTTAATGTACACCACTCAAATAAACATCGTAGATATCTTCAGTGTATGCATTGACTAGTTGTAATTCTCAGTTATTTAACGTTGTTAAAAATATACTTTTTGCAGCAAAATACAACTGATGCATGTTCTTGAAATTAAACTGGCCTCTATAACATGGAAGGTGGAAGAAATTCACAGGTTGCTTTTTGTTCGATTTTTTCATCGGATTAATACATTTTTTACTCTAGGGTTTTCTACTCAAATAAAGAATTTTAAATAAAGAAGAGTTCACTAATTATAATAAAATCTACTCACATGAAAGTACAGACGTTAAAACTACTCAACAACGTAAAAGTACACAAAAACTACTCAATAGCAGTGGCGTGTGTGACTGTAATTCTCTTCTTTCCACTTCTGCATTATTGAAAGGATTGAGATGTGAAATCCCCCTTTCTTTTCCAGAGCTGAAGATGAAATCATCAATATAACTCGAAGATATAAATGTCTGACCTGTTTCCATGCATTCTTTCAGTCTCCTCTCTCTAGGATCATCATTTTATGGTTTGATCAGTCTCTTGACTGCTAGAGTAATACAATGTTCAGTTACTTTATTCTTTTAGTTGTATTTTATTCATTCCTGTTGGACAGAGAGCAAGGAGAGCAACTGGGCATGGTTGTAATATTCTCCTTATAGGTTTCTGCTTCATTATACTTTCAGTTTGAAAAGCACACTAGGAAACTAAGTCATTTTTTGTAATAGGCGCATTTTCGTGTACCCTAGGGTATTTTTTTGTAAAGATATCAATGTGTTCTCATTTTTTCTGTTTTCTGTCAACTTTCAATGGTTAAGTTGAATCTATTCATAGTGGTAACACTTTTTGTTGACTGTCCCCTTTATAGAAACCCAGTTTACAGAAACAAATGTATTTATTTGCAGACTGCTGAATTTATGAACACATACCACTTCTCTTACATACCACTGAATTATCTTCCCCTAATCGCCCATTGAGATTACTTTCGTAATGGGTTGTTGAGTGATTTAAGGTAAATTGTAACCCACTGTGTTCTCTTTAGGGGATCATTTCCATAATTTTTAACTCAGAGTATGTAGTTTTTGACAGAGTTGTAATATTCTTGCTAGATTTTTTACAATAACAAAGGAATGTGGCTCCCTCTAGAGGACTCTTCAGGAAAATTGCATATGTTTTTTTCTGGCAATGCTCTTTTTTGCACCTTGATATCAATTTGTTGCAATATAACTTAAGTTATTAGCTAATTATGAATGTTGACAAATGTACGAATTCTGCCTACATTAATAGTCATGAGATCTGACTGTTTTTGAAAAAACCATTTGATGTCCAAACCAGTCCCTGGTGGTCTGCATGAAATGAATTAAATTTCACACACTTATATTTCTCTCAGGTTGCTCTTTCACCCCTCATGTGTGGCAATATAGCCAGAGAAAATGCTAGTTGGCCTAGAGCAAGTCATAGAACCTTCTGGATGGTGAGTTTTAAGAGAGATGCAGCTGTTTTGCTTTGGCTGGGGGCCGTATCTGCGGCTCGCAACATTTGTTCATGGATTATCCACACTGACACAATCCATCAGATCAAACATTTAGATTTTAGCTTGTGTTTGGTCTGTAGAAGCTAAAATAATAATAAAACTGTTCAATCAGACCAGTTCTTCTCATTTTCATATTTTGTTTGCAGAGAAAACATTAAACATTTCCAATTAATAAGACTTGTCACTATTGGCCCACCAAGGCATTGTATAAACAACCTCAATCAGTACTTGTGCATTAACGTCTTGACAGTGTCCATTACAGTGTTTAGATTTGTTAGGCTTGAGGTTAAAGCCTAGTCTGGCATTAGCTTTCAACCAAAACACTAACCTCATTCATAAATCTATTGTGGCAGGATCCTAAAGCATCCTGCATTAGTGCCCCTCTGTCTGTGTAAATCAGCTTTTTCTCACTGAACTTACTTGCTTGGAACATGTGGAACCATCACCAATCTCCTGATTTCATATAGCTTAGTATAGCTTTAACAATATGTTTCTTATAAACCTCTTCATCTTGATTCAGATTTAGTCAGATTTAAGTCACTCAGTTGTCATGATTCATGATCATTTGGATAGCATTTGCATGGTCTCATAAGTTTATAATAAAGATGATAGACTCATCATGATTGACTAAAAGCGAAACTAAAAATGTATATTCAAACATACAATATTTATTTATACTATCTGGCATGATGCCACTAATAATTTGTATATATTTTTTTATTTTCTCCAAATTTACAAACCCTTAATTTATAAGAAATGCACAACTTGTCACACTGAATTCTATTTAGAGTCACAGTCCTGTCCAATTAATATGTAAACCATGCTTTATCACATAAAAATGAAGCTTTCAAACTCCTCAAATGAAAATAACTTTTTTTGTTGGTTAAACAGCAGCGTGGCTTATTGGTGTGTCCACTACTTTGAATTTCCTCCTGACAATTGACCCTAACCCTGGAAAATATAAACTTTTTCGTTTTCTATTTGACTATGGCTGTGGTAGGGTCAAGTAAATGCGAAAAGAACAAACAAAACACCACCTTTAGTCATTCTACTACTACTGGTATGAAATGCTACTGGTCTAATAAGATTCAATGAACTATGCTAAGCTATGCTAAAGGTGTTAAAGGAGAACTGGAACGGCTGAATGGATTCCAAGATGGTAAAACACTACTTATTGTCTTCAGGATAGAAGGAGAGTAAACCAAACTTTTTTTATTTAACTTTTGGTCAAAAGTGTTATGCGTGCAGGTGTTTCGAGGTTTAAGGCAGTTTGCTCGTTCCTTGTGATTCCTGGCCTACAGGTAGTTTAAACACAAATAGCACAAATATTTGTAATATTTTACTCAACGTTTAACGTTATCAACGACATGTTCATTTTGGTCTCTAATTCTCGTCATTGTGGGGTGAAATGCAGGCTTACATTTAAGGGAAACCTTTCCGCCTGGAAGTTTGAGACAGAGCAGGGAGAGCACCGCCTCCTCCTCGCTCTCTCCTGGTATCCCGCCCCGTCTGTCCTTCACACGCTCGCATTGCTCTTCCCTCTGGTGGGAACATTCCAACTGGAACATCCATAGAGGATTTCATTTTCAACACGGGGTATTTTTGGTTGTAAAGAAGATATCTGCAACTCACGTTGAACGCATCCTCCGTCGCTTTGAAACGGTGTTCCTCAGGTACGTTCATGCTGTACGAAGATAACGTTACGTTTTTCGTTTGTGAATATTCCAAACAGCAGTGTCGAATGACATTCGGCACGACAGAAATGTGCATCAAGATTTTGTTATGTACACTGTAAAAGTCCCAAATATGCAGTTTACCCTCGAAAGTCTACTATGTTGAGCTTACAGTCGACGTTGACACAAACGCTATCTTGTTACGTTCATTCACGTCGAAGGGAACGTTAGGGTCAGAATTGTTGAGATGAGTGAAAAGTTACACTATTGTTGACCCTACTACTAAGTTTTAAATGAAAGTTTACGTATAATGTTTAGTCTTACGCTCCTAAAGTCAACATTTAAGCATACAAATGTTTATAATGTTGATTCCATACTTCCAGAGTTTAAATCAAAGGGGTTCACCTCATACTCAAGGAATGTTACTCATTCGTTTATGTTTGCATTGCTCCACATGTACCTGTAACCCAACGACTCCTATCAGAGCAAATGTAGGCTTCTTATTTGATGAGTTTTTCTAAATATCATTGTGAAAGATAAGATGCAATCATTTCATCTTTAAACAGCTTGGACAGATTTCTTGTGTGTGGCCAACAGTATGTTTTGTTGTTGACTGTTAATGACAGTTGAACAACAGGGCTTTCAAGTCATTGACATCTGGTCTCCTTCTGGCTGTATTGTCCTCTTCAAAGGACTATTTTAATTGAGAAAATGAGCCTTCCTCCGCAGAAAATAGTATTTCACAAATACTATATATGTATTTGGTGATGGTCCTCTTGCTAAGGGTGTATAGAGAATTAAACACAAAAAAATAAAAAAAACAATAGTTCAGGAGGCATTTGGGAATCATGCATAGCTAATTTCTTAAAGTTCCCCTATTGTGATTTTGACAGGTTCCTTATTTTATTTTGGAGGGCTCCAACCACAGGTTGACGCACATGCAAAGTTGAAAAAAAGTTTAGTTTTTTATAACATGCATGTATTGTTACCTGATTTGACACTAAATGATTCATTTACTAACTTGTTCGTAATAAAACCCAACGTGAGCACTTTTTTTATTTTGTAGAAAATTTGTTGACAGAAATGACAACCATTAAACCGTGTACAATCAACACATCAAATTGCCAACTTATAGAAGCTAGGTTTGAGTCGAGTTCATCAGAGAAGCTTGGCTCGTTGTGAGAGTTTGCATCATTCAGGGCCGGGGATGAAAATATGGTTCCAGTTCCTTACTCCACAGAGAATTATTTCATTCTCCAGCATTGAGACACAATTAAACTATAACACTTTCCTTTCCTGTTATGCCCTGCATAATTTCTGTGAAAGCCTGCATAAACATCCTTAACCTCATGCAACTGTGTAACCCGAGAGCCCTTTTCTCCATGTTTGGCGACGAAGGGTTATTTTTTTTCGCCTTCAATTTGAATGAATTAATGACATGACGCAGCATGACTTATGAACTCGCTAGGCTAATAGATTCAACTATTACTTGTTTCAGCAAATTTGAGACTGTTTCTTCTTAAAGGCAATGATGCACAAAATGGTGCACAAAAATTTTTGATGCACAAAAGTCATCTGAAATGTATGTGTGTGAAACAAATAATAAAGCAACAAACAGAACTTCTGTACTTTTCCCAACTCTTGGCTACGTTGCACTCACAATGAGTCTGCAAGGGGAATTTCAATTACATGAATGCACACATACAGAGCATCAGGCAGCAACATGTGCAATTATGGATTAAAATAAAGTATATTATAACAGTAATAAAGTCGTTGTATTTTGTAACAAATGAAAAACAAAACAAGTATGCATATATGAGAAGCTTTTGTAAGTTGGACACAGCCGAAAGGGCAGACTTGAAAATTAACTTGTAAAGAGGGATGCTGAAGATGCTAGTAGTTTTCTTCAGGACTGGTAGATACTGTTAACTATGTCTTTCTTAGTAAACAATATTTCAAATTTTAAATCAATGGTACGGATTTTCTTCTGAAAGACAGCAGCACATATGAATCACAGGTGGGGCATCTTAAATGCCATTTTCTTATATATATATATATATATATATATATATATATATATATATATATATATATATATATATATATATATATATATATTTATTTATATGTATGTATACATAATTAACGCAGGATACTGTGTCTCAAGGTGGTGTTTTTATTGTAATTAGGTTTTGATGTGAAGTAGATTATAGTGATGGTTGGCATTTACAGCTTGGAAAGGGGACTGGGTCTTCACTAGTGTAACCTCAAAGCATCTCAGGAGATCTGCATTAAATGTATGCTCTCTAAGTTTCAAGTAGATTTTTTCACTCAGGTTTTCTAACTGGATGTTTTAAGAGCCCCACATCTGTAGCACTCTGATCGGCTGCAGATGTAGTGTTTCTTGCTCTTCCTTTCTGCTTCACTGCATGAAACAGGAAAAGCCAAGGCCAGATTAAGCCTATCCCTGTGGCTCTTCTAACCCTGACCAATGATGATCCCATCTGCAGTTTCAATGACCAGCAATACTGTTTTCTGGACTAGGCAGAGGTTAAATATAGTTTGAATTCTCTTATAATAGTGGGTTTTCTTTCCTATGAGCTAACCTTTTTTCTGCTTCTTCTGAAACAACGTCTTCTGTTAGGGTTTTTGTGTTGAAAACTCTCAACCCTTCAACAATAGTACTCTATGTGGCATTGTATTTTTTTATATTTATAAATCATTGATGAAGATGGATAACAATTATGTTTCTATTGGAGTTAACTTTTTTCTAGGATTTTTTTCTATGATTCTTCGAGGAAGTTGACATTTTTATTTTTTACCTGTTCATGGCAGCAATTACCAATCAAGCGCTTCATTGAGAAGTCAGGTGGAATATGACATGTAAACACAAACTAGCAATGGTGGTAATCTGGTGTTCAACTACGGATAAAGCAAGTGAGTAAACCATTCAAAATTCCCAGTCTAAACATGCCTATGTAGTATGTAGGCCCCTCTCATGCACTATGTTTATTTTTTATTTTTGTTTCTTCCTTGAAACCATTTCTGCTGTCTCTGAGGTTGTGATTCACACAAATACATTGTGACATTACGTAGCTGGATACAATATAGTGCAGTGTTTTTCATGATTGATAGCAGCAGTCAACACTTTGGCAAAACATAAGCATGAATAAATAATAATTGAATTATTTATTAGGGGGAGCCCTTCAAATCAAAGCAATGCAAATGATGTTCAGATGGTGCCCATGTGTTGCATAAACCAGCAGAAGATTTAGATTTGTAGTAAGACTCTAAAAGAGATCCTTCACTGTTCAGGTGGTGTGTTCAGGTTAAGAGTCTCCATCAGCTTGATTTAATTAGACATCTTGTTTTGGTCTGGAGGTTCGACCTGCCAGACTTCACCCACTATTCCACTGTCAGGACTGCAGTGATCAGCAGATGGGGGATTTCTGTGTGAAATACCTCCATAAGCAACTATACCTCCCTCCTTTCAATGGAATTCACTCTCGGATGGTAGCGCAACGTGCATGGAGGCATTTAGCCCGACAGATGGAAGGTGAAAAAGCACCGTTCCCCTTTCTGTATTTCTTTCCTCTGAAAAGATGTCTAGTGTGAGTGGTTGCTATGGCGACTTTCACACTTTCAGATGACTCTGACCCATCTGCTTGCAGGCAAACACTGAGAAAGCGGTTGTGGATTTTCATGTGAGGTTTTGTGTACGTGCTCCAGTTTTCTTTTGAATGAGCAGCTTTTCATTGAAGCTCACCTACAAAGACCACATCCTTGTTTTGTCTTGCAAGAGCTGTAGTTATTTTTGTGGCTAATGAATTTAAGCAATCATGTTTTCTACCTCTCTGTTTTTGCATTTTTATGCATGGATTCCAATCAGGTTTTTCACAAATTTGTTTTTGCTTGCTTCAAATATGCACCTGCAGTCATTGACTGTTAGCTTAGCATTCTGGTGGACCACGTCCATTCGTCAACCTTGTCTTAAAAACCTTACACTTTTCCTCATCCTAATAGGTTTTAGAAGGTACAAGTTCTAAAAACACTGTTTATATCCTACTTGTGTATGTGCAGACAGAATTAAAGTGCTACCGGTAACCAGTTTCCCCTTTTATGTTAATGATTGAATAATCTCTGAAGTGAAAATGCAAGCTCTTAGGGAGGATCAACAGAAATCCAGAGTGCTAACATTAAACAGTTCTACAAATCTTGTTGTGCTTCTGAGGTACCTCTCAGGACCCCTGCAGTGAACTCAAACGCTAGATCTGAGCTCTGTGACCACAGAACTGCACCGCGGCCTCCTGACAATCCAAACCATCAGATTCAATTTCACATTCCATGGCCGTGTAGTAAAGTCACTGGATTTATCTGTGTAAGCACCTGATTGGATGTGGCAGCTAGCATATGATTAACATAATTTCTGTGATCTGTGGTTATGGGAGATTGATGCTGTTGATGCTTCGCTGCTTGTGAAACCAGAAAGTGACCAGCTGTTGACAGATTTTCCATTTTTATGGCAAATGGCCCATGAAAGTTTTTTCGGTTGCTTTAAACAGCAGTTCATTCAACCAGATAGAGCAAATATATTCTTGATTTATGCTAATATATTAATTGTTTCAAATGTATTTTTGTCAAGGTTTTCCTACATCAAACTATGCTGCTTTACTAACTTACAGTTTAAGAATGTGCTCTGAAATGGCAAAAATTTGGTAGAAAGTAAAGAAATTCTTAAATGTGTAAGATGATTTTTCCTAATAGCTAATTATATCCTTCCCTTTATTATGGCATTAAGGTGCAACTTAAAACCATATTTTTATATGGAATTTTCCACTACTAGCCTGAAACGTAATTCAGTTCAAATAAACGTTTTGCCAAAAACATCAAGGAATAATTTCTTCCCATTTGCAGCATTGTATTTTTAGTGCTTAAATTGGTTTCACTGGGATATTCTTTCATAAATGAATACTAGTAATGTGGATAAATGAAGAGCTTTAGAGCTGAATGCCTGAGACATGACTGACTTTGGTAGTCATTATGTGGGATAGGATATTAATTTCCGTTTCCTCTGACTTTGATGCATTGGGGTTTGGATTAAGGTCTGCGATAAGACATTTTTGTTGAACCATGATTTACAAAGTATGACAACGGAATGATTGGTTATTAAAGAAGGGCCTAAGCTTTCTAAACATTCACTGCATTAGTTGTTTTTGACAACGTTTTGTTTTTGTTCATATTTTGTTGTTGTATTTATTTGTATTCTCTTCAGCATTTTCTCTGGACTAAAGCCCTATGCATATCTTTACAGTAACTGCATGTTAACTTAAAGTGAAACTTTACCTCAAAAAATATGTTGTTACAGATTAAAACTTCATTCCACCTCTTAACACTTTGACATGTTTTGGGTTAATCATAAAGCCCTGGGACTAAAGCTCCATTAAGGCTTGAATCACACAGATTTACAAGCCTTTAAAAAAATATTACCTATGCTCCTAAGCATAGGTAATATATTGAAGAAAGAGTGTTGTTATCATGAACCTATCCTTAAGCATAATTAAGTCTAATTTGGCCTGATTTCTCTGCGATATAGAGTATCAAAACTCACATACACTGGATAATATGAATTCTAGCAAGAGAGACATGGTCTGGTGCCAATCCCCTTGCCAGCATGCAGCTCATCACACAGGAAAAAATGAGTTGAACTTGATGCATACGCACAGATAATGTGTACAGAAAGTAGATGTAGTTAGTAATAAAAATAGATGTAGCATACAAGTTATTAGGAAGCTGACTGTGATCCCCAATTTAACTCTGATTAAGACCACACTAACTGCATAGAGGTGCATGTAAAAAGCAGCTCTTTTTATGACAAATACTTTCCCTTTATTTGACCTGCAGATTCTCCCACATCTGCTAGTCTCCCAGTTCTTTGTAAGACGTTTAAGGTAAAATCATTTTAATGGAGCTGAAGCATGCCAAATAACTACAATTTTCTGATTGCTGCCATTTGCCTGGACCTTTGTGTTGAATCAGACATTCTAGATAACGATCTTTGCCATTTTGATTCTGGACTTGCAGGAAGGAAGTCTGATAGAATGGGGTTTAAAGTCTAAAGGATGTTGTGTTAGAGACCCATGGCAACCCCCAGTCTCATACAGTAGATACAATGGTTCAACTGGTTCAGAGTGTTTGTAAGTCACCTTCTGGCTTTGCAGTGGGTCAAATCCAACAGAGAATGAATGCACTACATCACTATACTTTCTGTGTTTTCCTGTGGCCAATTAGTGTCCACTCCTGGCTCATAAGCAGTCTGCCAGATGTACCATAGCAGTGGTCTGTGGCTTTGAGAGGGAAGGGCTGTGGTGTACAGTCTATGAGAGCCGAGGGTTGTTAAAGAGGCCCCTCTCTGAGTCCACACAAGCCTTGAGAGATTTTCTGCCTGCCCTTCATTTCCACTGCAGCCAGAAACACACCCTCAGTTCAGACTCAATACCTCAGTATTCACCTCAAATAATTTGGATGTCTTGATAAAATACTTTCAAAGTCTTTGATAGAATAAATTACTAACTCCCAATACATCTCGAAGATAACAGAAATAATAGTGTTTTAAAAAGTAATTATCACCATGTGCTATTGAAAATTAAGCAAAATATACCCCAGCATCTGACGCTTAAATTTCCAACGTGTTACCATGCTTGTACCCCTTTTACTTATGGTTTTGCACACACATTTTAGACAGTGTACTTTGGTGAGAAAAGCTCATGTCCTTAATGTTTAATTCAGATCTATACTCAAAATATGTTGAAATGCCACAGTTAGCAGTAGATATTTACATAATAGAAGGACATAACTACTATATCTGAAAGCGGTTTGATTGTATAATTCCTCAGTAAGATGTTCTTGGAATACACAAAAGGCAAAGAAACAACTGAATGTAAGTTATCCGGGGCAAAAATAACAGTAACAGTTGCTTTGTTATTTTTTGAAAGGCCTTTCCTTGTGAGCATAGTTTTTTTTTCCTGATTTGTGAGTCAAATGGCGTATTTCTCTACTTGGTATGCTTTTGGGGGCCTTTTCAATCATGTTCTGTACCTTGTACCTGGTGAATCGCTGAGCTCACCGACTGTCCATAAAGAAACATAGAAAACTTTGCAGAAAAGGGCTGTAATGCACTTTTAGGTGGTTCTGCATTTTCCTGCCATGATCCATATTTTAAATTAAGCTTTTTGTTTGAGCGTTATATTTCACCTTGTACACAGCATAAGTATTAGCACTTATTGATGGTCTCTATTGTTTTTTTCTCGTTTCTGTCACAGGTTCGCAATTCACCTATAATGTGGAACTAGACAGATGTAGTGGAGTGAGCCGTCTTAAATAAGCTCATTCAGTAGTGGTTTACTGAAAGTTGGTTAAAAACGCACATGTAAATGAGTATTTCCTGTGTTGTAGTTGTTATCCGTGATTGCTAATGGAGTGTATGGACTAGTTTTAAGGACAATTTGGTCTATTTGTAGTTATCTTTTTAGTATTGAAGTTAACAAGGTTTGAGGCAGACAAAGAAAAAATATTTTGCTTCCTCATACGTGAACATAATTGCAAATCCAATTAATCTGCTTTGGATAAACATGATGGTGAAAACTACTCTTCCCTTGTTGCCTCTATGCTACAACTCATCAAACAGACATATTTGAAAAATGTGGTTGCTTCAATTGTTGAGTTTTTGGTTCACATGCTTTAATATTTTGCCAAACATTAACTAAACTCATCCTGCTTTATGACAGATTTTTGTGGTTTTGGCTTTGGCTTTGGCTTGATTTCTGGCACAGAACTTGCAGATTTTGCACTCAATCAAGTTTTACAACACCTCTATTGTTTTGTTCCCTTCTACCACTGAGCGCAGATGAGAAAACCATGAAAGGGTTTTATTTTGTGCTGACATCAGCTCTCACTTTTATTACTGTATTAGGTCGCTGTTCCTTTAGATACAATCATCTTAAAGTCCCCAAGGTTTCTTCTGTTGGTTTGTGGTTGACTGGTTGAAAACCGTTGTTCCATTGAGATTGATGCGGCATTTGCTTGCCAGGAAGGTATTTCGATTGCGATTCCCACTCTTCCGGACCTTATGAAAGATGATGTTTGTGAACCACTTGAAGATATTCAACAAACTTCGCCGATCTGTTCATTGTTCAGGAATAGTTATGCTTTACTTGTTATGATTGAATTGTGATTATTAGCTGTGAAGAAAAGGTAAAATGTGTTATTCAAATCATGAAGTACAACCTGAATGCATGTGAACATCTTCTCTTAGGGGATTTCCCACCATATGTTCTCAGGGGTTGATGGACTTTGTTAATACTGTGTGTCAGTTTGACTGTTTCCCCCTTAAGATTTCCTTTTGCATTGTGAACCACGGCTGCAATTGTAATTTGCAGAAGTTAATTTGATTGGTGTGTCAAACAGTCTGCCTCTTATTACATTGTCTCCAACTTTGTGTATTTAAGCACCAAAATGGTTGGAAACATGTGCTCCTTCTGTTTGAAATTAGCATGTGTTATAGTTGTGTTTACATTCTATTCTTTAATCTCAGTAAAATATGTGAGAGAATTGAAGGTGATTGTTTTCTTTCTAGCAGATAGGTTTTCTTGATTTATTTGTGTTTTCTGGCTCAAACACAAAATCTTGTGTTGTTTGGTTTGTCATTCATTACATGTGCTCAGGTCAGATGTTTGAAGTGCACTGCACTACTTCAGATCATTTATTGGCTGCTAAAAGTTTTGATAATATCTCTTATTTCTGTGTGTGCGTGTGTGTGTGCGCACAGTATCATATTCCTCATCCGATCCTCATTAGTGCTGAGGACAGTAGACGTCTTCTTCTATTCGTTTGTAGCACCAAGAAAAAAGGGTAAAAAAGCTTTTGAGCAGATGGTCTTTGAAATCCTTCTGCATCGCTTTGACTTAATTTGTTGTGCTCAAACAGTAAGTGAGGTCAAAAGTGTTTTAATTTTGTCTCAACTTCTATCTTTTGAATCAAGAATGTTTTGGCACTACATGAGGGATCAGAATGGGTGGCCAGGGGTGGAGAGTTGGGAAAATTAAGCATCTGTTATTTGTTGCTGTAAATATTGGGATGAAGTTTCAGCTCTGCTTGAAGTCATTATCTAAAGCTCTAAGCATGAATTGTAATTTTCCCTGCTGTCACAAAGTAAATGCTTTCTTAGGGCAATTTCTAAGTAAATTTGCTCTATATAACTACAATTGGTTTTTGGTCTCAGATGACTTTGGCTGAATCTGCCTCTTTGACAAATCTTATCCTGCGCTTTTTAAATGTATATCACTAGCAGTGTTCAAACTTGCATTCTATTGAATGTGTACAATGCTAGAAACAGGGTTGTCAGAGTCTGAAATTCCACATATTCATGGGATTGGTTGTTTGTCATGTCAGTCGAAAGGCCTCATGGGTGAGTTTTTACCAAAAAAAGTAGCTAAAATTTAAGACTAAATGTAACGTCGCCATCCAGAAAGCTGTGACTGGGTTAATTCCACTTCATGCATAACAGAGTAGAGTTTACAAAAGTTTTTAGATTATTGAAAAATCGCTCAATGAGTATTTCATTCACATATATAATTGTATTTCTAAAAATAAGATTATTAATAGTGAAAAACATTAATTCAACTCTTAAATAGCATTCCTTCTATCTTAAAATAGCTTGAAGCTAAAAAAATTTTTTTTTTGCAAGAATTCTGTCATTTTGTATCTAAAGACCTCTCCAATCTGGAAATTTAACACTTAACCTGAAAATTTACTATCCTAAGACATTCAGTGTAATCCATAGAAAAAGTATGCAACAAAGCAGAATAACTTTATACATTAACTAAAAACAACAGGCATTTTTAACACACCCTATGCATTCTTTACAATACCACAATGCTGTAACTTATGCATGTGAAATATATCTGGCAGATTTTTTTTCTCTCATACTTATGCCTTGTTTGAACTCAATCAACACCAAATTCTAAGCTTTTATTGTTAATACTAAATCAGTCATTCAAGTGTTGAGTTTGCATGTTTCACAGAACTTAGCACGACTTGCATTGCAAGAGTAAGCAGCTAAGTGATACCACCTCTCTCAGGCCCTCAACTAGAGTAAGAGACATCCTTTTGAATTAGTAATGACCGTCTGAAACTAGTGCTAATCACAAGCCAACTTCACTTCTTGTAGTGCTGAAAAGATTTGTATAACCGTATGCGCTCATTTCTCATTTTCTGATGCTGTACAAAATTTGGTTTATTACCACATTCAAAAGGTATTATTTAAAAAAAGACTAGCTGTAGCAATTAGTGACCCATGGATTAGAAGGCAAATCACTCAGCAGTCCATACAGTTAACTGTTTGCTTGTAATTGTGCTGTTCTCTGTGTCAATCACATTAGCCTTTTAAATTTCAACAGCTGGTGCGGGATCGGTTTAGCCAAAGGATAGGGTCTAAATCTCTTGTGTTAATGAGTTTCCCTGCACGGTGTCTTCATCAGTCTTCGTTTAGCAGCAGGTGTCATCATTTATAAACCTTATCAGCCTGGCTCATAAATATTAATCAAATTGTTTTTTCTTTTGGTTGCCAGGCAAATTAGGAGTCCTAATGCGTACTGTATGGGCAATATACAGGAAATTACAGTAGTATGACAAATTTTAAATGGGTAGAACAAAAAATGTTAAGGTTTTATATTAGGGTAATACTATTTTAAATGCGTTACAATAAATGCCTTATCTGTCCCTGTGTTGAATGTATACTTATGGGGAGCAAATTAGTGCACCAAGAATGCATTTTTAATGGATGTAAACAATAACATTGACACGAATACTCTATCTAAGCTCTCTTGTGGCTTTGTTGAGATTCATTACTGATAACATCCAACTTCATTAGTACTAAATAGAATTAAGAAAATGGTTGAGATAGAAAAGAGCAAGTGTTGCAGAATATGGGGGAAACAAAGTTGTGAACTGCTGAGACTTGTTTAAACCTTTAAATGTGCCTCTGAGCACCTTCCAGTAACAATTAAAAAAAAAAAAATAAGTTTGTCTCCAGTGACTCGTATCTGTGAAAAACCATGATAAAGTGGGGCTTGATGATGTAAAAGCCCAAAAAAATATGGCATTCGCATTCAGACTGAGGTTGCGTTGAGAAAAGATACAGGAAGCTGTCTAGGTTGGATTTTTAAAAATATAAATTGTTCAGACTGTCATGAACATATCCAATTTTCATATTGGAAATAAATAAATACTGATTACAAGATTTGTGTCACTTTGGGCTGCAGCCTGATCATGATTTTTCAACTAAGCCGGTCATAGATGTTTTATAATAAGTCTGTCTAATTTTTGAGCTTAATAGAGAATGTGAGACTCGGATACAGTTATGAGTAATCTGTAGGACAATTTTTCTTGTCATGGTCACAAGGTTTCTGATGTGAAACATGTGGTTTGCAGTGTCGTTTATGAGAAAGGTGTTAAACACAAAGTTATTTGATGCGTTTACTTTTGTAAATTACTCAGTGGGTTTTTGCATTTGTCAAAATGAGAACAACAGTGTTAAAAAATAATGCATTTATAAATATAAGTTTCAAAAAAATACAAAAAATAAAATAAATAAAATAAATATATATATATATATATATATATATATATATATATATATATATATATATATATATATATATATATATATATATATATATATATATATATATATACAACTATAAATATAAGTATATCACACTGTTCATTCACAAATGTATGTACTAACCTAGAAGTGTATTATGTATTATCAGAGCCTTTTATAATGAAATCTTTTCCTAAATCTGTTTTGCATGTTTTTCCCAGCGATGGGTTGCGGCTGGAAGGGCATCCGCCACGTAAAAACATATGCCAGAGAGTTGGCGGTTCATTCCGCTATGGCGACCCCGAAAGGGAGGAAAGCCGACATGAAGATGATTGAATGAATGTTTTGCATGTTGTGTTCTTAATTTCCTTTATTGTAAATCATATAGTAGATCAACAATGTCAACTTCTTGCTAGATATTGGTAGCTTTGCTCAGAATTGGGATCAGTAGTTGAAAAACTGTAGACCCTTTTACGGTTTGTAAAAGAAATTATGACATTTCAGCGTATGTGTGTGCATTTTGGCAATAACAAATATGTCGGAGATCAACAGTTTGTCAAGCTATGCAAGTGAAGTGTCTATCAAAGACAGTGAAAACTATTTCAACAATTGGACGTTCTCAAATGGTATCTCACTACCAGTTCTGTTTAAAATAGTAGAGTGGATTAAAAATGTTAGGAAGTCACTGAGTTTGTATATATGATGCATATATACCTATTTATTTGAGAAACTAAAGAAACTCTACGTTTTTAGAGAAGAGAAATTGCGCGCTAACAAGTCACTGGAACCTGGATAACTACAAGTTCTCTTGTAAATCTCTTCTAAACATTTTGCATTCCAGCCCCAGTGGGAATTTTGGGTTGATGCATCCTTCTTTCAAACAATAGATTTTGATTCTTGACAACACGGTGGTATTTTATATTTTAATTTTAAAATGCATTTTTGCCATTTATGATTTATTGCTTTTTCTGTGTGAGCCTGGAAAAAATTCATGGAACATTAAGTTGCAGATATGTAGCATTGTGTGAGTATCTGCTCATGTTAATGGAAACCTGCCCCAGAGCTGTCACATGTCCAGTCTGGAGGAAGTGTTTCGTAATGGGGCTGAGTTTGCCGTAGCAAAAAGTTAAACACAAAAGACATTAAACTGTTTCAGCGGCTGGTTTTGTTAAACTTAATAAAATGATGTTACAGCTCCCCTAGGCATTTTTTTTTCAGATTTACGTTTAATATGTTATTATACAATATATGGATAATATTTTATTATACAATGCACATACTGAACCTTATTGTTCTAAAACTTTTGCAACATGCTAGTGTCTGTTTAACTTGTTTCTTACTTCACAGGATATTTGTAAATCAAGCATCCTGTGTTGTTACCATGTCTGATGTGAAGACACTATGGGAGAGCTCTTGGCAGTAAAAAGTGTTATATATTTCAAGAGGACTTCAATTCAATGGTATCTTCAGACATCTGCCCTTTAGCTTTCACAAAGACTTTCCCTCAACCCCTCCTCCACCTGCTTTTATTCCCTTTCCTTCCCTGCTGTGTTTTTAGCCCATGTCTTTGCTAACTTATTGCCTTCTGCCATCATCCTTTCATACCTTTCCTCCCTTTCTTCATCTGTCTGCATTATTCAGTCTGGGTAGGATTATTCAGTTTATTTTCCAGTTGACAATTTCAGGGGTCTTTGTTGCAGACATGAATTCGTCAGTGAACATCTGATCCTTATTAAACATCACTGCACATTAGCTCAATAGAACCACAGCATGTTGTAAGCATGAGAAGAAAAAAAGCCCACCGTGTGTGATTGTGTCTGTGGCCTGTTGGGTATCATTAACATATATTACTTTGTCAGGATGTAAAATATGTTACACACGTCCTGCTTTACTCTCATTTCTCCTCTTTTTTTGCTTTAAACGACACCATATGTTGACCAAAGGTAAACCTAGAAACTGGCGTTCCACTTTTCCATCATGATCGTGGATTTCCAGAGTGATGGATTGGCTTTAAAGAATGGACAATTTACCCAGAGAACAAACAACACCATGTGTGGTTCAGCAGAATAACTCAGTTTTTAGAAAGTAAGGAGAATGGTACGCTACTGTTGGCCAGGTGTATACTGGGTTGCTAACAGTTTAGTTTTAATGATTGATAACATAAAGATATGCCATTCTAATTTGAAACACAACTGCCATGTTTTAGAGTGTTGGAAGTCTGCTATTTGAAGTATTTCCTTACCTCTTACATTTAAAATAATTTTTACACATCCTTTTCATTTTATCAAAAGGAATTGATTCATGACATGTTAAAATCTATAATGGAGTTTAATTCTTCACTAGAGATGTCACTTTTGAAACAGAAGAGTTCTTTGTTTTTTGAGATTACGTTGGTTGATCACTTTTGGGTTTCATGGAAGGCTACGGAATTGGTGGCTTGCTTTTGTCTTTCTATTTTAAAGAAGAATTAGCATTTAAATAGCAGATAATTTTAGTAACATTTATTGTGTTGATTTGAATTCTCCAAATCACAGCATGTTCCAATAGAAAGGACAGGAGCAGAACCCTAAACCAATTTATTTTTACTCAAACAATTGTGAATCTAACATTTCTACAGAATTGTGTATTACCAGCCCAATGCATCTACTCTCTTTCATAGTCAGGCTGGAGACCAAGAACCTCACCCCCTGAATAGTCCGTACTTTGCCCAGATCACATGAAATTCTTGTGAGAGAGAGTTTCCCATGAGGCACTGCGGTGACCAATCCTGTTTGGCTCCCAATGCTTGGGTTATGTGGTCGATTGGATTCTGAAGATTTAAGACTATCAGTTTTTCTTTGCACAAAGAAAAGTACTGATAACAACAGGTCTATATTCTGACACACCCTGTTGGTCCATGTTGAGATCTACAACAGATATACTAATCACAATCCTTAACTCACACAGTTTAATTAATAGTAAAAGAAATACTCAAAAGTAAAAGGGATTACCGAAAGTAATTAATAAATGAAATGGTGGTGTATTAACTAAATGAACCCAGCACTATCCACTTTCCAAAATCCTTTTAGTTAGATTTTGTAATGTCAACTAAAGATTTCGTCAAAATGTACTTGAGTTATTTCATGTATACTGTAGTGTATTGTATTTTCAAATATTAAACAGATAATCCACAAAACAATTTTCATACCGTAAGTGAATGCAGAGCTATTGCACAAGTAGAAGTAGAAAGGCTTTGTTCTTTTTCCATGGACCGTGGTTTGAGTGTGTTACGTTTTCTGCAAATTGTTTAAGGTGGTAAAAATCTGTATTTTTATTGAATAGCTTTATTGATTAGCTTTTGTTTGCATATCAGTATTTTTGTTTCTTTTAGCAATATATTGTTAGTAATATTGTAGCAGATGCATTTCCAAGTTGTAAATAAAACTGTTAGCTAAGTATATTTTACTCAGCATATTCTATATTATACAACCCTAAATGGTACATATTTTTCAAGGCATATGTTTCTTCAAAATGTCATTTTATTATTTTATATAATTGTCAAAGTCACACGGACATGGAATTCTGCTACAGTTTTCTCTTGTTATAGTAGCTTTTCTTCAGGCTTCTCCCTTCTCCCACACAAAATGCTTTTGGCTAATAAATTAGGGCATCATATGAAAGAGATTAATTCATGTTCAATATTCCTTTATAGTATTTAGTTAATTATTTTTTCATCAGCTTGAAGCTCCCTTTCTCCTCCAATTCTATGAGTTTTTGAGCTTTATAGGCAAGTATCCTGTGTTGACTGAAGTTGGTTTTATTGTCAAGTTGACACACGCTTTCCTTTATTAAACATCATAAACATTTGAACGATTTTTTGCATATGTGATGCACAGAACATTGTATCAGCTACCCTAAGGTGAAGTTCAGCTTTGAATTAACTTTTATTTGAATCGTTTAAATCTGAGGGATTATGCTATAATGATTCTATGAAGTGTTGATGCTATCATTGATTGTGGTGAACACAAATAATAGGGATTATTGTGATTCAGCCCATTTCAGGTTTAAGTCAAGATTAGGCTAAATCAAATCTCGTCATTCATATTTCTCCCTCATCACAAGGGTAGTGTTTTGTTGCTGCTTCTGTCTTGAGTTTTCACCACCTTCAGTGTCTGCCCTACTTTTACTTCCTGTTTTCCATCACTATTCCGCTGTCCCCTTTTCCAGTCTGAAAACATCTCTGAGTAAAAAAGGAAAACTGAGAAAACTTTTTTTGGAAGATAGAGATTTTCCTTGCCAATTAAATGATGTATAATTTGATTATATAGCATTTGAAAAACTGCAAAGGTACCTCCAGTGTTTTTAAATACATCACAGAACAAACATTTACGTTTCAACAAAGTGGTTGCATAGAGGGATTTTAGCTAGTTTTTACTGTGTACATCAACTGGTCATTTAAGATGACCACTCAGCATGTGAAAACAGAATAAAAGTGTATTTTTAGAAGAGAGGAGGAGCAAGACTGCTTGCTGAATAGCTATTAGTGAGCTGGACAAATGCGATGCAGCTGCGTATAGAGCAACCTAAGTTTGAATCCTAGAGTTTGTAGGTCTTCAAACAACCAACCAATTTGTCAATCAAAGTGTATTTATATTTAATGTTTCCATTAAATGCATATTGACAGATAATATGGGGTAAGAATAGAATACAATATACATTTGATTTTTAAATAAATCTTTTTAAATAAAAATATAATTGCCTTTGTTCAATCTACGGGGGCCAGGTTAAAATTAGGTAGTGTTGTAATCAATCATGTTTTAAAAGCCTAGTTAAGCATATTATGTGGGCAATAAATAGTGTCCAATTCACTTATTTTCTTATCTTTATGTATCCCTCAGAAAGGTGGATGCAGGGTTGTTTAGCCACACCTTCAGGCATCCTGCTCATGGAACATTGGCTATACATCTGTTGGATTTGCTGCATTTTAATGGCAACACTCAGGAAATATTTGAAGTCATGATTGGATTGGTTGAATTTATCCAGATTTTCGAAAGAAGCAAGTGTCAGGTTTATTTTGTTTGAGCCATTTCCTTGAGACAAAGAGTCATCATGTGTACTGAGAATGAGGGTTTATCAAGAACAGCTAAACATTTGATAACATTGAATAACTTGTTGCATGTAGATAAATTTTTGTTGTGACAGTTCCACACCTAGAAATATGAAACTTATGTGAAGTGAAATGTGATTGATTGTTTGGCATATTGACCAGATGTCTCTGGGGCAGTTCTAACCCAAAGAAAGCTGCCAAACACAGCAGACTTTCCCTAAAGGTCGTGCTACGCAAGACTAGGTTATGTTTGACCTCACAAAAGGAGTCTGCCTGACCTGGTCTGCTGCTAATCGCTTCACTGTTATGCAGCCCATCACACAAACAGCAGATCCCCATGTAGCATACATAAACATACTAAATAGCAAGAGAGCAGTTTGTGCAACAGGTTATTAACATCATACATTTGGAGAGCAGCTGCATGTAGATTGAAAATAGAAGATGTCCCAAAATGGATCTTTGTTCTACTCCATAATCTATCACTTTCCCAGCCATGCCCCCTCTATCTTTCACAGTCCTTTTCCTGTCTGCTTTTACTTTTCTTTCCCATTAAAGGCTAAAATGCCACCAAAAATGTTTCAGATTAGAGAAAGAAGAGTACATAAACCTTTCATATAGCTTCAGAAACATACTGTTCCCAGTAGCCCTGTTCAACTCCCCTTAGTGGTTTGCTTGAGTGAAATCTTGTTTTAGTTGTTGCAGACTTGACCCTGAACTCATATGCTGCTCATGAGGGATTTTGGGTTTTAATTATTGTCATTTCACACATTGGTCGAGGATAGGATAAAGTGATTAGCATCTTCGCGCTTTCTTTCCCAATCACTTTTTGGCTGCTTTAACGTCATTCTCTCTGTTACATGCTACTTGTATTAAACCCTCCTATTCCCTGATCCATTCAATTCCTCCTGGGATGCTGGCTTCGATCAGGTTACTTGCCTGGCTGACCCCTTAATGACCTTTTCATGTTGTGCCTCTAAGCCAATGGCAGATGTCCATTTTCTTGTTGTTGTTTTTTTTCTCTTTTGTCTAGGCTGTGTATTGTTACACATTATTTTTCATGGCGGTAGAACAAATAGATTATTATTTTGTAACTAAGTGTAGTGTGTAGGATTTGGTTCCTAATCCAGGTGAACTCCAACCACTGGGCCACAGACCAGTTCAGCACAAGTTTAATTTATTATTTGACTCAAAAAGTATAACAGGATAAAATCTTGTTTTAAAAACGAACCCAATTCTCCCTACACATCCATGTGTGACTCTCTCATCGTAGATGTCAAGATGCTCGTCATATAAAGTTACAGCCAGAACAAACACAAGGACACAGCTGGTGTGTTCATTGTTTTCTCTTGTTCTGTGTCAACAAGAGAGTTTCAGAAGCATTTAGATGCAAAGTGCCACTTTGTGTCTGGGGCTCTTTTATTTCAATTAAACACCATCTGACTTCAGCAATTGATTCTGCATGCTCATGTTGCTCAATTCCAGTGAAAAACACATTGGTTTCAATTGAAATAAATGTGGAAAAGTGTAGGGAAAAAGCATTTAGGTGGATACAGGCCTGAAGGGAAAAAGTTGAAAACTGTTTGAATTTAGAAATCCTTTGTGAAATTTACTTTTCATGACCGAAACTTACTTTGTTTTAAAGGTGTCCAAGTTCTTTTCCAAACATTGCATATAGTGTTGTTGACATATGTTTCCCCTTTTTCTGAGAAAATGAATTAACCATAGCAGACCCCTTTGCAGTGCAAGACCTACAGATTTCATGCATAAAGTATATGTATTCAAATTTGCTACAAAACACATGTTTACATTTTAAATGTAAAGCTTTTGATTTGTGGCTTAACCAGAAACCTATGAGTAGATGATCAGTCAAATCCCATTAGTGTTTATTTTTGCTAAAAGCACATGTAAAATTGCTCAAGCACTGATTAATTTTTTTTCTAATAGTGTTTTTAAGCAGTACAAAGTACAAAACATGGCTTTTGACCAGTATTGATTTATGTGCTGCGACTATGTAGTCAATCACTCACTAGTTTAACATCGGTGTTTCAGGTGTCATAGGTTGTATTTTGAAGAAATCCAATGTGCCTTGAGGGCTGGAGATGTATTTTTTACTTATTAACACTTATGTGGTATGTTCTTTCATTTCTCCTGTTTGAGTCATTCAAATCAAATGATCCATTTCACAATGTGAGGTTATGACAAGTCTGATAAATGAAAGGTGAAACTGTTGAAACATGCTTTCATAACTCTGCCAATTTGTTTCTTACAGAGAAAACAGTAGATTTTTCTTTGAATTTGCAGGAACTTTTATTACTAGTTAAATTTCTTGGAGAAATTTTGTTGCAGTTTGTACCCAGTCCTTGGGTAGTTTGTCAGTATTTTGAGTGTTTCAGTTTGCAGTGTGGTGTATGTTTAAAGATTTATATTATTTAATAAATGAAACCTCTGGCTTTGGTCTCAAAGTAGGTTTTTTAACATTGAACACAGAAAGCGCTCATTATAGGGTTACATTCAATGTTACACTAGATTCATCATTAGAGAAGACACTCTACCAATAGGGCACTCTGAGGGTATTGTTGCGAGATTGATTGCTCCCTCAAAATAGGTTTTTCTACACGAGAAGTACATCTCATTCACAAAACGCAGCTCCACGCGGGCAAATTAACTTTATGCGCTCTCCAAATTTTACTTTTTGTGTCATGCTTGTGTCATAGTCATGCTAAATAACCCCTTATTTCGCTACCTCGGCACTTATCCGCTCCCACACCCCTCTTGTGAACTCTGGCGCCCCCATAAGGGGGAAACTGCATTAGGGTACTTTCACGAACCCATAAAAATCTGATGAAAACCTGGATGTCTTCATGAAGACATACATGTGCAGCTGTACACAGAATACCTAAGAGGAGTAATGTTGCGTAAAAACAAAGCATAAGTCTTCATGTGATCTACATCCATTCTTTTGCGGTGATAAAGATATGTATTTGCACTTGAATAACTGTACTTTTATAATGACTGTTGTATAATGAGCTGAATACATTTGTTTCATGTTATAGCAAAATATTCTAGTCATGCGAATTACAAACCCACTGGTACTTTTAGCAGACAGACTTCCTTTTTGTTTAAGGGGCAGATTGTGCTTGAAAGCCACAAGAATGAACAGTTAGTCAAGGTTCTTTAGCTTTCAAAGTGAAGTGTCTCATTGATTCAGTGCTGCAGATTTATAACTCATTTTTGTCTACTTGTAAGTTTAGGTCTGAAGTGCACTTTGACTCAAATTTTACCAATCAGTGCATATTAGTTTATTACTAAGATTGGCTTCCAATTGGCTTGAATAAACGATTTCAGTTATGTCTGCAGTGTTCTTTATGATGTTAAATGGTTTGTACTGTATTGTGTGGTCTCTTGACATTTGTTAGCTCTTTCTGGGTGAATAATTCTCTTGAAACCATATTTTGATATGCGTTGCTGAAGAACCAGGAGGAAAGGGATAGCCGTCCTAGTTTTAGGTTAAGAGGCGACAATAGAGTCCCTGGGGTGCAATCAACTTGGGTAATCGGATCGGTTTTCATTTTCGCGTTTCATGTTTGCTTCTTACATTTCTCAGATTCCTCTTTAGTTTCCACAGTTTCTTCCGATCCACTAGGAAAAATAATGGAGCAAGGTTTACACCAGGGGCTAATTTACATCCTGTGTTAAAGAATGTTTCAGATTTATAATTTAGAGCTTGGAGGGATGAGACCACCTAGTGTGTGGTCTTAACCATTTGCTGTTACACCAACAGTTACACTAGTTAATGAAATATATAGAATACAAGGCTGAGCACCTTTTAAATTGGGCATGTTTGAGTCTTGATAAGTTTTACTTGAATGCGTAAAGGTTTTAATTGTTTGCATATTCTTTTTAAAAATGGAAAAGGTGCAACATTTTCGTGAAAATGCTTTGTGATTGCTGTGGAACAAATCATTTCGCTGATTATTTTGTAAATGTTTTTACAAGTCTTTTTATTTTTACACTTTAGCCCCAACATGGCCCAGGAAGAGATTCTAATCCCCTGCATTAGTTTTTATGCTAAAAGTAAACTATATTTTACATAAATTTTATCCCCCCCCCCATCAGCCTCATTCTGTCTTGGTAGTGGGGGCTCTAGGCCTCCAGATGTTCCTTGGCAATGAAATATGATCTAAAATGGGCGAGGCAGCTTGTTCAGAGGGTAACCAAATGGATTGCTACAGGTTTAGAGCTTATACTGCCTTTTAATAGGAAAGTAGGACAGACCAGACTAACCATCCTGTACCATTGAAGTGAAATTCTAACTTTTAGGGCCAAATAATTTTTCTGTTTACCCGCAGCCTTAAAAAAACACCTTGGAATAAAAGTATGAGCAATTTATATTAAAAAAAATTATTTTAATTTCGTGCAACATTTTGAATATATAAAAACATAGCTTTAAGTTAAAAAATGTGCATATCAGAAAGCCATTCTCGCTCTTTTGTCTCCTCTTTCTCCTCTTGTTGTGTAGCTTGATGTTCTTCTGAGATGATACTCTGATTTCCTGATTATTGATTATTTAGGTAAACTCTGTGATTAAGAATAATTGTTTTACTTATGATTTCTGTATGGGTTATACTCTTCCGTTTATTTGCAAGACTTCATAGATGTGACAACTGCCTTAGCCATGCTCATAAACGAGACAACTAGACTAAACTTTGTAACCTATGCTTTTGTTGCTCCAGGACTATGATTGATAGCGCTGACCCCCAATAGCACCAGTGGCTATTCTCTGCCACTCAGAGTTTCTCTCACTGTCTCTTGACTGACTTGGAGCAGACCTATTAATCCAGAAATTTTCCTAGTTGAGCTAATACAAATAGGGGTTTTGTTGGAGCTTTGTTTAAATAGGATCTTATGCCTCAGTTTCCCCTATTTTATGCCCAGTGGACATTTGCTAAAACAGTTCAACCTACCTGTTGTTAACTATGCCTTGATTTATATTGAAACAGATTACCATTTGTGTTGGGCCACAGTTTGTAGTAATTTTCAGTGGGGAAAATTTGTGCATCACAGTCATTTACATATGCCAATTATTCTTCAGATTTTATAGTTATGTAATGATGTGAATTCTAATATTTGCCTTAGTCTCTCTTTAGTGTATGTGCTGGCTTATGCTCTTTGGTTTCCGCACTGTCTGAGTCTTAGAGACAAGACAAGACAGAGAATATGACATGTCAGAGACCACAATGAAACTAAGACCACTGAGAGCTGAGACGGAGGCAAGTTCAAGATAACCGAGAATGGTGAACAAGACATGTCCAAGACCAAAATGGGCTAAGGCCAAAACCAGTGCGAGACCAGTCAGAGAGAACAGACAGCTGAGATCAAGTCCAAGGTTACTTTCAAACTGCAACCCAAAGTGACCCAAATCTCAACAATCTGAACAGCTAAATCCAACCCAGGTTGCTTTCATATGTAGTCCATATACATATCCAATTTTTTGCAACGTGACTTCAGTCTGAACTGGCAAGTTGAACTTATCCAATTTTTCCATACATTTATGGGGAAAGACCTTTCTTTGCATGAGCCGGAACTTTCATGGCTGACAGTGGAGCTGAAATCAGTGAATGGAAGAACTAACAAATATTTCTTCTTGGTCTTCTTCTTAATAGGATTTGTTTGAAATGATGGCGGACCCGATCTAATTTTAACTGAAATAAAGCCACACAATCACCTTGAATCTTATTCTCATATATGTTTACTTTCGTTTTGATCAAAGCCATTTTCTGCACATGTGCGCCTTACAGCAAGCTGTATTGCATTCATACACAGGATGGATACAAGTTGCATGTTGTGTGTATTGTTAACATGCACACACAAATAAAATTTCCTTAAAAAAATCTGAATTGACCATTAAGACCTTCAGTCTGACGATTGCCCAAAACCAATGAGAGTTAAGATCTTGACAACTACAAGACCAGTCCAAGACCACTGAGAGCTAAGATCGAGACCAGTTTGAGACCCCAGAGATACCAAAACTATTCTGAGATCAAGGCTTGCCAGAGACCACAAAGAGGTAAGGTGAAAACAAGGCTGAGACCAAATCAGGACAGAGACCCATGAGAGAATTTGAGGCAAAGTCCAAACAAATCAGCACTAAGACGGAAACCAAAGAGGATCAAAACTAGTACAAGACAGATCAAAAGTGTTAAACTATATAAGTATTAAACTATTTAAACTGTGGACCATCTATAGTTTCATTAAATAATAATTTGAAGTTAGTTAAAGTAAATTATTGATCGTGCATTTATCTAAATAGTTCATCTTTTTTTCCTGTTACATGAAATTTTCCCTGGGTCATGACTGGTGAAATTCTTAGTTTACTTACAGGTCAGCTAGAGGGCTCTTTTTTTTAAAACCGTGATAAATCTAAGTCTTGTTCACCAGAGCAAGCACTCAGAGAAAAGATAGCCTCACACTTTTAACATTCACAAGCACAAAGATCTCCTAGATTGTAAATCTTGCCTCATGGTAAATGGAAGTTCATGGTTGCTCAGGATAAGGCCTTATGACCTGGAACCTCCTTTTTTGTCGCCTTGTGCTCTTTTAAGTAAACATGGTCTGTGTGGGAGTGTGAGAAAAAGCAAGAACACTTGTAATTTAAAGGCTCACAAGATTGAAATGGTGTGGTATGGCTTGTTCAACCATTTTATTGTTACTGGCCAGATTGAGTTAACTTAAAGATATTTATTTAAAATATTTTCACTTCATGTGGTTTTTGTAACCAACTGAGTTTTTGTTTATTCTCAGTTCAAGACGTAAAGTGCTTTTTGTTACTTACTAATTTTGTCCAGAATTACTTATTTAAATGCACAAAGTGACATCTCAACTTGTTGTTTTGTCATTTTAAGTTTTTGTGTGTGTGTGTGCATATGTGTTTTAATCAAGCATATTTCGTTAGTTCTTGCATAATAGTCTAAAATTGTTGGATTCGGACACTTGAAACATGTTACAATATTATTTTGATTTCTTGATACTAAATGATTGCCTTAGATTTAGTTTTTACATTTCTATATTTCTTTTCACAGTGTGCTCTCTCATTGAAGTGGCTCATGGCTTCCTGATCAGATTTCCTAGAAAACTTTTTTATTTCCTTGAACTCATCATTGGCTCAGTGATGAACCATACACCCAGCCCCCACATGACAGAGGCCACAAAGTCCGGGGCAGGTATGCTTTGTGGCCTGGGGCTTGGCCCTGATCGGGTGCGATCTCCAGACAGCCTGACCCACACACCCAGTCCGTCAGGGGGGACACCCAGCTCCAGCCCACCACTCCTGCTGTCTCCAAGCCTGGGTTGTGATAGCATTGGGGACTGGGAAAGCCGCGAAGAGCTTCATCTGCGTGAGCTGGAGGAGGCTCGGGCAAGAGCCGCTCAGATGGAGAAGACCATGCGATGGTGGTCGGACTGTACAGCCAACTGGAGGGAAAAGTGGAGTAAGGTACGAGCCGAACGGAACCGTGCACGGGATGAGGTTAGGCAGCTTAGACAGCGCCTTGATGCCCTTACAAAGGAGCTCACAGGGGCACGACGAGAGCGACAGGAACTTGCTGCGGAAAATGAGCAACTGCGTCTGGAGGCCCAAAGACATGCTGAACCAGTGTCGAACTCTTCAAGTGTTTCCACGCACTCCAGCTTGCCAAGGGAAGCAGAGATGAATCAGGGCAGTCAGGACGAGGAGGGTATTAGCGATGGACCAGGCTCCCCAGAGCAGGAACCTGTGAGAGATGTAGGCACTGACCAACTTTACAAGCAGAAGGTGAGTGTTTGTCTTGGGATCATGTTATTTCATCTGCCACTAGAGAAACTCTTTGGCATAAAACAAATATTTTTGTTATTGTCTAAGAAAATGTAGTTGATAATAGCCAAAGTATTGGGGTCTCAGAGAAAAGATTAATCAGAAAGATAAATACCACCCCTCAATCACAATGTTTCCAGACCATCCACAATACGTTAGTGTTAGGTGTTGTATTTATTCTGATGTGGGGTGAAATTAGTTAGAACGTGTTTCAAAATGTTTTACTGGTAGGGTTTGGAATGATGGCCTGGGTGTCTGGATCCTGTAGCTAAATGATGAAAAATAGCTATTTTCCTAATTCAGTTTACATTTGCATTTATGCATTTGTCGAAAGTGACTTACAGAAGGGGAGAGACAATATGCAATTTGTCCAATTCTTGTAGAACCAATGTAAAATTAAAAACGTTGTATCTCTGCTCACGTACTACACACATGCAGTGTGAAATATGATTTCATGTGACTTTAACATTAGGGTAAATTAGATTGTTTCCTGAGCACCTTGTCAGGAAGTGTAAATTAAAACTTTTATTAAGTTGAGAAACAATCTAGGACTCTAGTATTAAACATCCGATACAGTGCTAAGCATGTGAAACAAGGTGTGAGAACAAAGTTTAAGTTCTAGTTCACCATTGTAAATAGGTCAGCAGCATACCAGATTCAGTGTATCTTCACCTAATTTTTTTTTTTACTTGTGTGCTGCTTTTGCCATTTGTGTGTGCTATTCTTAGATTGCCCTCTCTCAGCACTTTTCTAATATTGTGTTTTACACAACCAGGAGTACTTCACCAGTTCTCACCATATTCACGCCTTGATTTGAAGTGTTTCTAACCGAGGTTTCATGGGAATTCACTCCTTACTTGTAATGCATGAGGATTCAAAGGGAGTGCAGCAGAGAGAGGAGAGAGAGAATTAATGTCAGTGTCAAACCTGACCTTCTGTCTCTGGAAGATGATGGATGTTTATTTCTGCACCGAAATCAACAGGGGTTTATCTAGCTAGCTGCAGAGTCTCCAGCTCTCCTTCATACACTGACAGTTACCTGCTGAGATCAAAAGTGGTTTAGATTTCTATTATTCAGCACTGGTGCCTGCAACTGTTGGAAAGCAGAATTGTGTTTCTGCATTAAATCTTTTCTAAGTAAACAAATACTAGTTGGGCAACCCTGGATCGTTTCATACCATGATTTTTGTGATAATTTTCCACTCAAAGTTTGCTGAACACTTCCAGATGTGGATCTCTGTTATTACTACTCTTATGGCTCCATCTGGTGGTTGGGAGGTGTCATTAGATTCTTGGCCATTGCCCGTAGCTGTGGAAATTTTAAGATCATAGAATGTTGGCAGGATGTTTAATGTCTTGTGTCTCTTGGGACCCTTGACTTTGATATGCAATCCTTCTGTGAGTAGAAAGAAGAGAGGAAGGATGGTGCACTGAACTGTAAAGCTGCTTTTTATTACTCGTCTGAAGACCTTATGATTTTTCATTCATCCAAACAGGAAATAAGAGAAAGGTGCAGAAGGATGTTTTTGATATTGTACGATTTTGAGTTGAGTTTTTCCTTCAGTTTCATAAACATATTGTGGTATGTATTTCAATGGTCTGCATTGTTCTAAGATGTTGACTAAGACATTATTTCTGAGCTGATTTTGATTTATGTCCATAAGGTTGCAAATTTTTTTAGTTGTTCACTGATTGGAAATCTAACACAGTGCCAAATTAGCTTGGTGTGGAAAAAAACATTTTATCTAAATCATGTTTTTTTAATACTCATGTCATGTCTTTGCTTATGTGTTTTCAGTTGCCATCCAGATATATGTTTACTTTTTTCAATTAATTTATGTTACAGCTCACTCAAAAGCTGCAACAAAAAGCGGACCGGGCGAAAACTCTAATGTTAAGATAATTTGTTTATTTGTAGAAAGATAACCAGGCCTGATCAAATAAATGAAAGACGCACTGTCCGGACTACCTCCTAGAGATCAGCTGCGATTCCGAGGACACACCAGGAACGTGTCCTTCCAACTTCACTCTGCTGTCTTTTGTGCGAGAGATAACCAGTGTTAGATGAATGGTCACGCCCATACAGCCATCTTCTAAAGAGCGGTGCAATATGCTCAATGATGCATAACCAATAGCAGGCGATGTTACATGACCAGGGATGTAACGTCATGCGCAAACAACAAGCCAAAGTTAAAGGTTCAAGTTTCCAAACTGAAAGATTTTGGGTAAAAAAAAATACAATCACAATTTCCAAAAACATTTGCTATTGATTGATTGTATTGTTCATGTTATCCCAGTTTGTGCGTGGATAAAATTTAAAAGATGCCAAATATTTTATTGGATGACAATTATAAACTACAATACTTGATTTGAATTTACAGTGTTGTATTATTTCATGTTTAAGTTGAAACTTTTAACATGATTCCTCTCCCCATTCTATTTATTTGAGAGTTTAACGGAGTGATTATATGCGGTGAATATTAAAAAAAAAGAAACAATTCATTGTTTCACTGATTTCTGGAGAAACACTTGGTTTCCTGAGAACTTCTTGTGCTTAACTGATTAATGCAAGACTTTCCTTTGGCTCTCTCAGGAGATGGAGTTGCTGGAGACTCTTCTCAGGGCGAAGTCTGAGGCTCCAGACTCGTGGGATGGTCGCAGTGCCAGCAGCTTGCGCTCAGCCCTCTGCCGGCAGGACAGGAACAAACAACTTTGGGAGGATCTGGACATTCTGGAGGAGGATAACACCAAGCTCACTGCTCTCCAGCTGCGGCTGGACGAGTCTCAGAAGGTCCTTCTGAAAGAGAGAGAGTATGAGATCTCTATACTGTAAAATAACAATAGCTTGACTTTTTAAGATTTATTTGTTTTCTCATGGTGATAAAGCTGTGCTAAACATTCTCTCTCTCTGTCTGTCTGTCTCTCTGTCCCTCTCTTTTTCTCAATCTCGTTTTTTCTCTCTCTCTCTCTCTCTCTATCACAGAGACAAACATGCACTTAGTAAAAACATCGAGAAGCTGGAGACAGATCTGAGTCAGTGGAAACTCAAATATGAGGAACTGAACAAGACCAAACAAGAGGCTCTGAAACAGGTCGATATAACTCTCACCCACACTCTCACATTGAAGAAAGAGAGCATAACTACTTTACTTTGTGATTTGCACATTAGAGATGGATAAAAAGAGAATGAATGCTTTCCTAATTTGTCATGAAATTATATTGTATTTGTGTTCACTGCTGCCAAACTTATTTTAAACATATTAAATATTTTTTATATTTAGTTCAATTATGCCACGTTTTTCCTAGTGTCAGCCTGTATTGAAAAAGACTGAGATTAATTCAGAACTTTCCAGAAGTTTTGTAGAATTGGACTAAGTCTTTCATAACCGATGTGGATTTAGTTGTATTTACTCTTCATTAGTTCATTAAAATGGCTTCAGTTTTCATTTGGCTCTTTTGGGAAAGGGGTCTGTTCATAACACCGGTACCTAAATGATCGCAGATGTCAATCAAACAAACATCTATCAATGGCATTCCCTGTGCAATTTTAGGTTTAGTCAACAAAAGTGAAGTGGATTTTTTTTTTTTCTATTAACATTTTATTGACTTAGTATATCCACTTCTTCACATGCTTTTCCAGTTCATTTGAATGAATCTGATTACATTCTATTGTTTTGTTTTAACAAACTAAAAAAAAAACTGTACCTCAAACATATTCAAACTGACTTTTCAATGATTACCTATCTACAGTCTTGCATTTATGATCTGTTTGATTAGAATAATAATGAGACTGATGGAAAAGAGAGAGCAAGCTTGTCTGAGAGGGAGAGGAGGCGGGGAGATTGTAGCTCAGATCACTGTCGTATTATATTTGCTTGCGATTCTCACGCTTCTGCTCTCAGTTTTAGTTTAATCACTATCAATGCAGTATTTGTGCTTGTTTTTAGGCAGCCATAAATTCACAATTTATGACATAAAATCACAATTCACAAAAATCACAGGTCATACACGTCCCTCTTATCTGATTGAATAGAATTATTGAAAGATATATAAATCTAAAAGCTTTATTTATATATAAATAAATTATTTGATCACAAAAACTTTTTCGCTTGAGAAAACCTGAACACACCACAACAATCTTCTAAAAAAGAAAAGTTTATGTTCAGCCGTTTCACATAAAACGGATTAAAATACACTTTCTACCAACACAAAATTAGTTATAGAAAATTTTTAATTCAATTTCATCAAGAACACCAGAGTATGTTTTTTTGATAGCGCACCACCAGGGGGCAGTTTTTAGCCATGGACGAGTCATTCATGATTGGTCAGGCTTGTGCGTCTCAAGGCTTCTTTCACACGGGTGATTTTAAGAAACACTATCACTCTGATTAGCCCAAGAGAAGCATTCAGTCTCAATGCAAGATTTCAAGGAGAGAATATGAGACTGATTCACTTTTATACACCTCCATAACATCTTAGACAGGGAACAGAGAGAAGATGAGTTGGAAGCGATCTGCTTCTCTTTAATAAGCTCTGCTCACAAGGACGTGCATGAATACCACGAGATGATGAGTAGCAAGTGTCTGTGTGTAGTTTAATAGATGAGCTGCCGGTCCTCAGCCCAGCTGTGTGCGCTCACGACCTGTAGTGAATGTTAATGGCTGCTTTTGAGAGTCTCTGCAGAGAGATCACACTCCGACCAATGAGGGATCTCACTTTATTAATGGCAAATGTTCACAGAATGTCGGTACAAGTCCCATCAACAGAGAGTTTCATCAACTGTGAAATGAGTTTAAACTAGACTCATTTACAATCGGAGTGTTATATCTGTTTGAGTGCCAGTCACAATGTTAAAGCATTGCATCGCTTGGATCTTTAGAATCTACAGTGAATAGGAAAGCAAAAATTATGCTAGTTATGGTTCAGTGCATACCAAGGGTTTTTGGTAGTTTTCATTTTTAAATTAAAGGTGTTTGTTTTATCAGTCTAGATTAACTATATCCAATTTTTGTTTAGCTTAATTGCATTATGTTTTCACCCTGTTTGTGTTTCTTTTGCTTGTTTGTATTTATTTTTTAAATAAAGATTTCTTATTTAGGCTGTCTTGAATTCAGATTTTGTCTCAGAACCCCTTGCTTACAAGTTTGTAGGCACCACAAATGCAAGACATTTTACACACATTTTCTGAAAGCATTCCTCATATTCTCTGAACTCTACACACAAATACAAAACAAAACTAAAAAAAACCCCACACATTAGGTAAAATACCTCAATTCTCTAGAAAATTGAAACGTTACATTCTAAAAAATGTTATTTCTTTTCAAAATGCCATGTTGTTTTCAATTAAATCACATAACCCATCGTATACATAGACATTTGAACCCTGAATCATTTGAAGACATTTGAACACTAATGTCAATCAATCAAAAGGTTTTCATAAAGTGCTTTTTTAGCAGTTGCTTTAAAGCAGCTTCACAAAGTCCTAGTGTGGATTAAGAGTTAAATAGGGGTAGAAGTAGAACTACCATATAATGCAACCTCAGGGAGTTTAAAGTAAAGTTTATTAATATGAGAAAATTGTTGATTTAAGATGACCAGTAATTTCTGACTTTCTATGAAAGCTCATTTTAAACGTTTTTTGGTGGAGAAATAAAATGACACATATGATGTGCTGAGTGTGAAACACTCTGATGAATGGAAAACATTCTCCATTCATAAATATGACTTGGGCCTGTTTTTAGTTCAGTGTTACTACAGATAGTACATAAATAAGTGTTTCGTACAATATTTATACTCAAAACCCACAAATACATTGTAAAATTTTATTTATGCTTCCCGCAAAAACAATGCACAGTGTGGTTCCATTCCAAACAAAGATGCATATACACTATTAACAAAACAACACAAGAATCTACTGTATACGGTTACATAAAAAACAATGCTGTATCCTCTCTTCTGTTGCTGTCTGACCACAGCACCTCGTTCACATCACAAGCAATGTTTTCCCTGGCCACGCTCACCTGTTGCCCTTTTACGCTAAAGCTCTGATTGTTAATTGTGATGGGTGTTTACCCTTGTGATGAATCTCTGTGCATATTTTAATGGAACTGTGTGTCTTGTTAAACAATATATGTTCTGCATGAAATTGGTCCAAAAAGCAGAGAATTGTATGTATTGTTTTGAAAAAAAAGAGGGTATTTTAGAGCTTCAATTTGAGTGTAAATCAGGAACTGGGAAGATTAGCAGAATTGGTTCAGGGGTTGGTAAATGAGTGGTCATTGTGTAATATCCAATCAAAGTACCAGAATTGGGTGTAACTAGTTGGGGAAAAAAGTGTAAAAATAAAGTGAAGTATTGGCCATTTTCAACTTTTGGGATAAAATGGTCATTTCATTTATTTCATGCAATAACTATTACTGTTATAAGTAGGCAGAAAACATGTATAATCACTACTATTTGTTTAAATGCTTATGATCTATGTTGTTATTTTTTTGTATAACCATTGTCTTTACCTTTCCCTTTAAGATAAAGGCCATAGTTTGACTTGCATAATGTTGGGAATGCTTTTCATGCAGGATGCAGCAACATGTAGAGAAAATTCTAGAGCACACAAGCTTTTGCAGATGAACATGCATTATTATTTGGCTGTAAAGCCACTTTAGGCTCATGTAACAATGAAGATTATATACACTTTATACTATATGAATGTGTATTGTGTGTTTTATTTTTCTTCAAATGTCAAAACCTGTGCAGTTTGATTTACACTAAATGTTTTGCTTCCATTTTCTAATGCATCATTCATGTTCTTGCTTTTGTGTTTGTAGCTAAACTTGTTGAAAGAGGTGCATCAAGATGAGCTTGGACGTATGACCGAGGACCTGGAGGATGAGTTGGGTGCAAGGACCAGCATGGACAAGAAACTAGCAGAACTTCGGACAGAGGTAAAGCTTGTTTGTTAGCCTAGTAGGGCAAGCCCAGACATTTCCGCATCACATCACATTGTGATCCCAAACAACTTTTTGTCTAGACCCTCTGAGATTTAATCATCCATGCTTTCTCTCTCAGGGGGTTTCACTACCCTGGCAGCAGCTTCAGCACCCCCCTGTTCGCATATTGGCAGAAAGCTGCTCTAACACATTACCAGCCTGTCGTTTTAGCAGCAGGGGGCTACTGAGATGAACTTGGTTGGAGTGAGTGACATTATACACATTAATGTGCTTCTTAAAGAGCGACAGCACTCTCATGTGCACTCCCTCATCTTTAAAACCCCAGGTGACCTCCTTTCATCTCTGGCCTCAGGAATCCTTACATTTCAAAGGCATCGCCATGTCTCTGCAGTTAAATGACATTATAGAAATATTAATGACTAGCTGGTCAGGAGAGAGTTTGGGGCTGCCAGGAAAGGCAGTCGGCACTTAAGGTGAATATAGAAGAGATGGTTTCCCATTAAACCACTCTTAGCAGCAGGTCAGAACTAGGAAATCATGGAGAGCCCTTCACTTAGTTCAACATCATTCTGAGGTAATGGGTGTTCTGTGTGCTAATGCAGCATTAGTCCTTCCTGATCAGGGCGACTCACTCGGGAAATGCCAGTTGTTCATAATTTATACATTAAGGTTTTGCTCACTGGTTTTGCAAGAGCAGTTTCCAGAAAAGTTACTCTACTTTATATAAGCCATACATCAGGTTCAGAATGGGGAAACTCAACTTGCAGTATTTGAAGTTCAATGAAATGAGGTGTTTGTGTGGCATCAAATTAAAGTACGAACAAAAGCTTCTGAAAATGTTGTTTAGGGAAACCTCTGTAAGGCTGGACCTGGTAAGGAAACTTAAAATTTTGATGAAGTTTTACTTTTACTGATTTTGCTATAACAAATTGATGAATAACTCTAACTTTAATGCACAGCTTTATGTCCAAACACCAAAGGTTGGCTTACCCCCCTTGACTTAGGTGGAGTTGTGGTCTGGTGGATAAGTAGATAACTTGTGATCAGAAGGTCGCAGGTTCGAACCCTAGATCCTTATTTGAAGGTGGTGTTAGTGATGAAATACTTGCTCTCCCATCTTCAACAACCACACCTGTGGTGCCCTTGAGCAATACTCCAGGTTCCTAACTTCTCCCCAGACGCTGCAGCCATGGCTGCCCACTGCTCTGGGTGTGTTTTCACGATTTGTTCACTACTGTGTGTGCACACTTGAAGGGGTTAAATGCAGAGCATGGGTATGGTATGGATCTTTCCATATCTGGCCAACATTTATAAAAGTCAGTTCCTTCCTGACTCCTGCAGATGGAGCGTCTTCAGGTGGAGAACGCAGCCGAGTGGGGTCGTCGGGAACGTTTAGAGACGGAAAAGCTGGCTCTGGAGAGAGAAAACAAAAAACTGCGCACCCAGATGGAAGACGTGGAGGAGCAGCTGGCACGCAAGCGACGACAAGCCGCCAGCGCCCTGGACACAGACCTCAAGACCATCCAGTGTGAGCTCTTCGAGAGGAGCAAGGTGAGAGAGCACCGCCCTGTAAACTAGCACAGATCATCACAAAGCAACTAGTTACTTTTCAGCATCTGCCATATATCTGAGTGGTGAATTGTGTGCAATGTCAGTTTGCAAAGGATCTTAGCTACTTCCTGCAATAAATCCAGGCAGTTTTAGTGATGCAAAGAGGAACTATTCATCAAAACATGCCAGGATTTTGCTACACAGCTTATGTTCTGTTCTGCGAGGTTCTTTTTGGTGCGTGTGATGTTGTGGTTTTAAGATGCTGCTGAGATGCTGTTAAGGGAGTGTCAGGAAATCCACTTTTGGCCAGGATCCTTATAAGCGGCTATTAGTGAAGCCAGAGATTTATGGTGTGATCTAAAGCCGCACTCATATTGATGCTGTAAATCACTCGTTCGCCAGCTCTCACTTTTGCTTTGAAAGTATGAAACATTGAAAGAGAGCTGTGAAGATGGAGAGGCAAATAAGAGCAGGGGGAATTGTTTTAGAGGGAGGGTGAATATGAAAAAGAATGTGGTAAGCATGTCAATTAAACTAGTATCAAGGGGAATGGGAGATTTAGCCAACAAATGGACATGTAATCCCGGCATGTGAGGGTCGGTTGGATTATATAAATCCACAGCATATGTGCGTTTGTGTTTGGTTGCACATTTCCAGTCAAGTGATGTCCTGCTAGTGGCTAGCGGGTCTCAGTCTAGGAGAGAAACACAGAAAGATTTATGAGCTCGCTCAGGAGCCGTTGAAGCAAATGGATCGATGCGGACAGGAGCGGCGAAACAGGCCGCGGTGCTCCGAAGACGATGCACCATCACTGACAAAAAGAACAAAGTGTGATTGATATCGAAATCATAACCCGCTCCAGTTGCTTTCTGAGTTTCTGCCACGTTTTCTTCGCCTCCCACCCTCAGATTGATGTGTACTGTCATGTTTGCTGTTAAAGCCAGCATGTGGTGAATATCAGGAATAGCTTCTTTCTGTGTTTGTGTGGTTTTGTTGTGTTTGCCATCATGGTGAGAAATGAAGTATTGATTTGATCGCAAGTATAAACCTCAGTTTCTTATTAGGTGCAGTTTTATATTCACCCATAAGGATTCCCAGAGTTGTAGAGGACATGCTAGATTCAGGAAGATTTACATCGAGATGTGGAGGTCTGGAAAAAGTTTGGTGCGTTCATTTGAAGCTTCTAGTCTAGTGTTGTTGCTCAATAATATACAATCGTGGCTAGGGAAAGTTATGAATCGTTTCTTTGCTCCTATAGTTGTTCTCTCATGAATGCAACTTACATTTATACAATTTGTCACTACAATTAAGTTGTTCATTCTCCTGAACAAAACTAAACAGAGAATACAAACAAAAGGCAAGTGTATTATATAAGATGGAAATGTAATATACGTTATGGCAAATTAATGTTTAAAGGCAAATGTGTTTTTGTAACTTCCCCTTTGCATATTACCCATTATTCACATAACCCTTGTTTACAGACACAGACACACAGAAGCATTTTGTCCCTGAAGAAGTATTACTTTGGCTCCTTTTTCAGGATGTGAGTGCCAGTGTATGACCCGCAAAGACATTTAATTAAATAACACAATTTTTTACTGTATAAGATAATCTTAAATGAGCTGTGATCTAGCTCTATGTTGAAAATTTATTTTTCTAGACTTAGCCAAATCGGTGTTCTTAAAGGGTATTTTTAAAGCTTTTTCTTCTCAGAAATTTGATTTACTGAATTTGAACTAGTGTATAAGTGTGCACTGTAATGTGTAGTCCATGATCTCATAACTAAGTTACCAAGTCTGTGCTACACAGGTTGCTGTCAGGGTTTTTAAGGTTTTTAACTGGAAGTGAGAAAAACTTCATGACTCCAAATCCTGGTTCATCTACAATGGTTGCAGTTCAATTTAGGATCCATGAAAAACTCTTTTTGATTTTTGTGATTTAGGCCCTGCGTACTTAAAAAAAAAATATGTTATGTTCTGTGTGTTTAAACTGCTTCTTAGAAGTTAGTTTGTATTTTTGAACTTCACTGCTTTCCAGGGGAGTTTTTTGATGCAATATTATTCTCATCATTGTTGAGGGTGATGTTTGTTTAAATGCCATGCTTAGTAAATCAAGTATTTGAATTCACTGATGGTAGTGACTGTCATAGTTAAAACAATGAATATTGTTGCATTTTTTACCTCTTAACTTTTAACTTTAACCACTAATAGCCTTGCATACTAAATATCTGCTCAGTTTCGACTCTGTGCAGACAAAATGATAGCCACTGAAACTGAGTGGTTTGTGTTGAAGTTGGGGATTATTAACACTGAAAAAAGGTACAGATGCTTTTATGTCTGCACTTCTTCAAACAGTCACCCCGGGATGTTGTATCGTGTTTGCTTTGATGATACTCAGAGATATAACCTTTAAACTACACCACCTATTGGAGACCTTGCAAACCTTATCCACTGCTCCGCGAAGTCTTAAATTATGTACTCTTCAATATACAGTCAATACATTTTATATGCAGTCGATGGTCAAGCTTCAAAATTAAAGTTTGCTATAAATTTTAAAAAAAATTGTTTCTATTGAGCTTTATTATATTTAATTTTTTTCCCCAATTATTTTAGTATGAAATGTCTTTGAAATAGTATGTATGTTCTTTCTCACATTGTACAGCACCCTGCTTAGCAGAGAAGTTATGTTGTGGTGCCATTAAGCTTGATTGATTGATTTTAATTGTTTTCTGACTGGTCTCGTCATAGTGTTATTTGTAATACAAATTTTTATTTAACAATTAGATTTGATACTTGTATAAATGATAGTAAATGTCTTTACTTATAATCATAATTAAATTCTGCTGTAGTTAAAATTAAAATTCAGGTGTGATTGCAGCAGATATATATAAGAAAGTGGATTTTATATGAGTTGGAATGTTGAAAGTGCTTTATGTTTCTTGATTGCTGAGATCCTCAACAATATCAAGGGTTAACAAAATCAATGTTAAGCAAACTAGAAATTAGCTACATGATATAAAGCAAAAAGAACTTAACATTTCTGAACACACAAAACATGGAAGTCAGAAGGGGAGCGTTTGGTAATCACAAGGTCGTCTTAATAAAGTAGCTAGTGAGTGTAGATCTAAGTGAAGGTATGGGAGTCAGCGTAAAAGTGTACTGCTTTGATCAAGACCTGGTGTAACATGGTGCCTGGTGACTTTCTTGAAAGCTGCATGTGATTTTGAAAGGGATTTATTAGGTTGACCGATGCTCAGTTGGAGCTCTGTGTCCACCTGCTGTGAGAACGCTGTGTGTTCAAGCACACAGCTGCAGGTCGGCACATCACATACACGCTCACATCAAAAGGCTCCAGGTGAATGTTGCAGGTGGAGCTTCTGCTCCTGTGTGTTTTGTTTGGGTGCACGACCGCTTTCAAATTTCAAAGCTTGTTTGTGTGGGGTTAAATCAGAGATGCTTGTTTCAGCAAAGAAGAATAAAATATCCGTCATCTGGTTGAAGCTTGCGAAAGAGCTTGTCCTCTTTCCTTTTTTAATTCCTAAAGGGTTTGTTGAGGCTAGAGTCGACAAGCTTTGAAATTATGTTAAAGTTGGACTCTTGCAGGCAGATCAAAGGGAACTTTGCCTTTCTGAAGGTCACTTATTTTTTTTGTTAATTTTCTTCTCTCCTACTCCTTTCATTATTTTCTTCCCTGCTCTGCACTCAAGTGCTCTTACTGTTGATTTTCTCTCCCAAAAAGTGGGAAAAGTAATGAAACGTGTGCAAGCAGTTAAAATTATTTTGTTTAGTTATTATTTAGTTTAGTTTATTATTTAGGGGTCACCAACCTTTTTGAACCTGGGAGCTACTTCTTGGGTACCAATTTATGTGAAGGGCTTCCAGTTTCATACACATTTCTGAAATAGCAAATTTGCTCAATTTATTTTTCATTATAATTCACTAATAAGTAATGATATTCATCTATGTGAAGACACTGCTCTAGTTAATGTTTTTTTACACTAATTATCAACTATGATTTAACAAGGAAGGAAACAGATGAATATAAATATGTAAGACTTGATTTCTAGAAATCTTTTGAATGATTTACATGTGTATTGATCATTTTCTATAGTCATGAACAAACTTGAACCAAACATAGTACATTGCACCATTTTTGTCACCAGTCTATAGCATTTCACATGTGATAAACATGTGTGAATTTATTCAAATTAGGAGTAAAACATAGCTTTAATTCAGCGGAACACTCTGCTGCACTTTAAAACTGAAAGCACTTTGTCTATCAAGATATTGCCTTTTTTAAGAACAAGTTGACTTAGTGTTGATAAAATGAGTCCTAGTTGAAAGCAATTTTTTTTTGCCTGTGAGCTCACGTCACACTGTACAACATCTTTGTCATTCATTCATGCTGAGAAACCAAACTTGGGAAAAAGAAAACATCAAGGTAACGGCTCTTGTATTTCTCAGTCGCATGAGGGAAAGGCTTGGTTGTGCAAGGCTTTCAGATAAATTAGAATACAGAAAGGGAAAGTTTACCTGCTCTGATTGTTGGAGAATGAATTATTTCTCTGTGGCACAAAGAACTGGAACCATATTTTCTCTTAGGACATTAAATGATGACAAATCTCTCAACGATCCTTCTTTGGTGAGCTTGACTCAGTCTTTGGTACTTAATTCAGTTATGAGCAGTTTGATGTTGTGTTGATTGTTCTCTGTTTATTGGTTGTCATTTCTGTCATGGCAATTTCTGTAAACGTGGTCAAAATTGGGTCAAATAATTCAGCAGCTCCATAAACTACTCTGGTTGCATCATGTAGAGGAGGGGTTTATTACAAACCAGTCTCTAAAATAATTATTTGGGATTCACAACTAAATTCAGTAAAATTAAATGCATATTTTAAGAGAAGGAAACTTTTTTGGACTTTGCGTGTGTGTGTCAAACCTGTTGTTGGAGATCTCCAAAATCAAATAATAATCAAATATCACAATTGGACACCTTCTCCTAATTAAGAAATATGCAGCACTACATAAGGCTTAGGTTGCTTTTTGAAAGTTTTTCCAATGGTCTCGTGAAAAAAGCAGCTGGTTGCACAAGCCACAATCTCGCAGGTGAAACACATTCTGAAAAGTCTCTCAACATTGAAACCACAACAGTCCAGCAAATACAGGACATATGGAGGATTTTTTCAAAGGGTAAAAACGCCCAGCATAAACCATGAAAATAAGTGGTTTGAATATGTTATTCTTTTGATTTAGTAATTTCGGGGTTTAAATGCATCATCCTCTTAAAAGATTGGGAGGATTAAATTGACATGTTAATATAACATTGTGTACAGATTTTTCAATTATAAAAAAAACATGGTTTCAGATTTTACAGAAATTTTCACCAACTCTACAGCCCTTTTACTAAATTAGCATATTTTACATTTTATAAACACATTTAATGAGTGTTACGGTGGGTAGCACGGTCGTCTCACAGCAAGAAGTTTAGCTGGTCCGAGTCTCAGCTGGGTCAAATGGCATTTCTGTGTGGAGTTAGCATGTTCTCCCTGTGATCGCGTGGGTTTACTCCGGTTTCTCCCGCAAGTCCAAAAACATGCGGTATAAGTTAATTGGGTAAAAACGATTGTCCATAGTGTTTGAGTGTGAACGAGTGTGTGTGTGGATCTTTCCCAACAATTGGAAATGCAATGCGGCTGGAAGGATATCCGCTGCATAAAATATAGAAGAGTTGGCGGTTCATTCCGCTGTGGCGACCCCAAAAGGGAAGAAAGGCAACAAGATAATGGATGGATGGATAAACACATTGACTAATCAAGACATGTGCACATTTATGAATAAAGAAATATTAAACTATTAAAAAAAACACTGTAAAATATTTGCCTGAAATAATATTTTTTGTTCGTTTACAAAACAAAAGTTTACATCTTTTCATTCTTTTAACATGCACAGATTTGTTCTTCACATTATGTTCAGTCATCTAGCTCGCCTCAAACCCCTGCAACATCTGGCCAGCTACTTGCACCTCCACACAGGTGTTTATGCCTCCTGCTCAGATGGCATAGAGACAAGAGTTCGTTCATCAATCTCAGTGATTAATGAGCCGCTATTGGCTCCTCACCTGCTGCTGTTGCTCCTACTTTCTGATGGAAACGCAGTCAACAGTATTGACAGCAGTGTGGGTCCTCATGTGCTTTAGTTTTTGTCCCCAAGTTCGGAGGCATCAATGAGCGTGACTGTCTGTGTGAATGAGTTCTTCAAGGGTGCTGCATCTGGAGTAAGCCAGTGTGAAATTAGTTGTCTTGCTTTTCAACTTCTTGGCGGCTTTTCCAGAGGTTTGTTGTTTGACCTGGCTTTGTTTTTATTTTAGGTTTAGCCCTTTACATTTTGAAGGACCTTGCTTGTTTTTCTAGATTTTGTTTTTAGGTTTCATACTCCTTTTGTTTTTTCTGAACTTTGTTTCAGAAATGATCTTGATTATTTGGTTTCTGTGCAGTAAAAGAATGTGAAGATGAAGTGTGACATTTTTGCATCGGTAGCAAAACCAAAATTGATTTTGAAACGTTTTCTCTTGCCCAACTCACACCATTGATTAAGGTAGAAATTGACTTTTCTGTTTGCTCAACCAAACAAGATTTAGCCTTTGAATCTCAGCCATTGGAAGCAGTTTAGATATTAACATGAACTCTATCCATTAGGAGCAAATACACTTTGTGTAGAGTTTGAAAATCCTTCTAACTAAAATATTTACAAAGCTCTCTGTTAGCATCCAAAGTTTCACAGATCTTTAATTTCTAAAAATATTTGTTTTTTGTTATCTGAGCTTTTTTCCATTTGTAAACAGTTTATAAATATAACTTTTAATATATGCTTTAAAAATGCTGTACTCTTGGTTTATAAAAATCTACATAAAATGCTTAATAACATTAGTTTCATGCTAAATTTGAGGGTCAGTTAATCATTTATAAATGAAATCATTTATAAACTGATCAACCATGTCTGGTGGCATGTGTCTTTAAATAAAAAAAAATCTGTAGAAATAGTTGATGGCTAATTTTCAGTACACAATATATATTTTTCTCAATTGTGCAGCTTATCTCTCAGGAAAATTGTGTTTAAGTAGAACTCAACTGCTCAACAGTCAAGGATCCAAGATAAAGAACTCTTTATTCATTAAAACATAAAATACCCAAAAGTGGTATTGTTATTTACTTTAAATAAATACTTTTCTAATAACAAAAAACCCACAAGAAGGAAACATTAGAAAGCAGAAGATCATGAAAACATGCAAATTCTATAATAAGGCTGAACAAACAATAAACTAAAAGACCACAGAATTCCAACATAACACTCACAGACCATGCAGGGTGATATCGGCTAATGCTGCGACAAAGAACTGAAAGGGACGAGGACATTATAATAGAAACCTGATCAAGAGTTAACAAGATCAACAACAAAAACTGACTCAACAATGTGAAAATCCAATTAAGAAACATACCAACATAATGCCACTAGAACTGAAAATAAACATTAATGAATGAAAATACAAACAAGCAAAAAAACCCACAAAGGCTCAAAATAACAGGGTTAATAAAAAATATAATTTAATTTCTATATCACAAATTCAAAATGCTTGAAGTATAACAAAAACATTAGATGTTTAGCCAATGTTCCTTGGGCTTAATAATAATGGATAATACTGCAATACTGCAAATAATACCACATCAACACTTATGGTTCTGTACTTTGTGTTTTTGTTTGTTGCTTTATTTTTCATATTGTTTCAAAACCTTATTAGACCATACACAAGTTTAAATGAACCCATTAACACCTGCTTCAATGAGTTATTTATGAGCCACTAAGGCTAATGTCTTAGATAGCCAGGTCTGACAGTGTGCCATTAATGCAGATATACAGCCACTGTCTAACCCAAGTGGACAAATGGCGAGGGCTATGGGTCATGAGTGGAAAATGTTTCTCTTGGATACATTAGCTGAGGATCTGTTCTCAGGGTATCCATCTTCGAAACCTCCATTTATGTAGAACATTTTAAATGAAGATGTATAAGCCGAGACATTGATATGTATGGATTGAGCAGCTCTGAGACTGCGTATCTGGGTCCATGGATTTTGTTTTCATTCAGAGAGCTCTCGGTCAGCAGAAAAACCCGCCGATAGAAGGGAAAAGTGGTGGAGGTGAAAGGAAGGTTGAACAGAAGGTATTCTGTGAAAAAGAGAGGGAGAATGATGAGGATGCCGATAAGAAGATAATGTGGCGAAAGAAACAGCAGTGTTCATCTCACTCACAAAAGAGAGATTGTGAAAATAGAGGGACGGAATGGACGGATGGACAATACAATCAGAGAGGACAATGGATCGGCAGGGTAAAATTGCATGGAGGTAATGAAGGTGGGACATAGAGGTTGAATGGAAGAAGTGACAGGAGAGGGAGAAAAGAAGCAAAGGGAAACATAATTGGAAGCTGGGGATTGAATGAAGAAAGTAAGCAAGGATGGTACTGGTGAAATGGTCTCTCTTTAAATCTGATCTCGGGTTAAAGGTCATTTGGTGGTTGGAGGGGATGCTGTTGAAGAGGTAGAATAAACCCTTTTTTCTCATGCTGAAGTTTAATGCCTCAAGAAGCCCTTTAGCAATCTACCAGCACAGCAGGTCTGCTCTCAAGCTCAGGGCCAACAGAGGGTCATAGTTGTTTTTCTGGAATTTAGATATGTTTTTCCCCCTCAAACCATTTAAAATATTCCAATAGTTTGATTTTGTTGAGATTATGTGCTTCCCTCATTAATTGTATCACATGATGACATTTTTAAGTAAAATGGACAAATATTTTTTTCTGTCATCCCATTTTGCAACCAAATATTGCCGTGATTGAGAACAATATCGGTTTCTACTGTAAGTTAGCTTCTCTGACCAGTCACAAAAGGTACTTTGTTAGTATTTGGTATAAACCGATTTCAACAAACAGATTTTACAGCTTAAACATTAATTGAGGATTGTTATGCACCACTTGCATATAATAGGTCATTGAGTTTCATTATTGGGGGGCACATGATGGAGAGGTGGTTAGCCCCAGACCAGCTCAGCCTTTTAATATTTTATTTTCTGAAGCACGTAATCTGTACCTGTGCATTTCATGTGCTATTTAAATAAAGCTGTCTTGTTTTGGCTTGTCTTGGCTTGAGTTGTTGTTCTCCTCATTAGGGCATGGTTTTTTTACTCCAGGTACTCAGTTTTTGCCCTCGCAACATAAAACCATAAAAACAAGCAAACTGGATACTCTATATTTCCCACAAATTAGACTGGGCTTATATAACTGGTAATATTATGAGGAAAGATTGTTGCCATCATTAACCTGAATCGTCATCACTGAAGAGAACAGTTGTAGAAACGGTGAAAGTCTTTTATGAGTTATTCTAGAAACAATATAAAATATGTTTAGAATTTAATTAAATTTTATCATGTTAACATCCAGCCATGAAAGGGATGCCCTCTCTTAAACCTTAAAAATTGAAACAAGATTTTTTATATTGTAATGTTATTTGAGCATTTTGCTTCATGGAATAGTAGATTTCACAATAATCGTTCAACTATAGGATAAGTCATCAATTTTAACTGTAACCAGTAAACCCACACCTTTATTTTTATTTGTATTTTCTGCTGTTTCATATTGAAATTAGCAGAATATTCCTCTGTCTTACATAATTAAGCAATAAATAACATATGGTAGTGCCTGCATTTAGTCGTCAGTACTCCCATTGAAAAACATGAGTTCACAGTGAGTTAGCAAATATTTAGTGAGGCGGGGTTAAGTTTCAGTTGTGAATCAAGTTTATAACTCACAAAGAACACTGGTATCTCCCCACGGCCCTTTTAAATAATTAACCATTTCTAAAAGTGGAAATCTAGGATTCTGTATAGCTTTTGTTAGTTTTTTTTTACAATATGTTCATTTGTGATCTTATATTTGCAGTCGGTTTGTTATATCCATCAACCCTGCAGTTGACCTAAGGTGAACTCAAGTGTAGACTTGTGTAGATTGTCCACAAAGCACCATTCAGACACCTCAAATTCTATTTGTGGATAGTACATCTTTTTTCCCAGACAGTCAGACTGCGTTTCCTGTTCTCAGGTCAGAGCCACTTAAAGCCACAGGCGTGTTTTATCAGCGCTCCTAGCCCACAGGTTTGCGTGTGCATGTGTGTGTGTTTTGACTGCTGTAAACCCAGTGAAAGTGAATCATCCTCTCGCTCTGTCAAAAGGAATAGTGTTAGAGAAGCACGAACTGGCAGAGAGACCATTATGGCTCCTACATCTCCCCCATTTCCTCGTGAACGGAGGGATCACTGTACAAGACTGAGCTCTCTCTCACCTGTCTCATTAGACTTGATCTAATTCTGCTGTTATTGTGACTGCGATGCAGGAGCAGGCATTCTCCAAGCAGCAATTGGTTGAGTTAGACAGTAAATATGTCAGTGGGGTATTATTGTTTCATATTTGAAGATATTTTTATGTTGAGAAGCCTGAGTCCATCAATGGATTAGGGATGCAACAATTAACAAAATTCACTATTAACCGCAGTTTAATTTGTCACAGTTAATTAAACATGGGAGCTTCTCAACAGAGTATTTCTTTAAAAAAAAAAAAGGGCTGCAACAAAAAAATTGTTTTGTTAACTGCATGTCGAGTGGTGGGCTCAAACCAGGTCTCGGGGGTTAAAGATAGGTGCTAAAGACCACAAGGCCACAGGAGCAATAAAGGAGGCAGACTAAGGAGTGCAAAGATTGTTTTTTAATAAAGGTAAGTTCCCCCAAAAAATCCAATACAAACAAAATAGCAGTTAACAGAGAGAACTAAGTTCATCCAAAAAAAGAAAGGCAGACTTAAAAAGCAGCAGAGCTAGTGTTTTAAAGCTGAGTAGGAAAGATAACTGAGCAACTAACAGGATGATCACATGCCTTAAACACACAGGGGGAAACTAGACACAGCAGGGAAAATTACCCTTAACGAGTGGAAAGTCACTTAAAAGAATAGCAAACCAATGGAGAAAATGTCAGCATCTAGTGTGCAAGCCAGGGAGGAACAGTCTAACACCTGACAAACTGTGCTAGTTTAATGTTCCAAGTTTATATGGGAATGAGACTAATTTGCACATGCAGTAGAGCACACTGGATTAACAAAGGCTGAGACTCCTAACAGCAACACTCCGTTTCCCACAAAGGAGGGCCTGATATTGGCTGTTTGGGAACATTTTGGTTGCACACAGAGCAACCAGGTTGTCATAGAAGAAGGCAGATCTCCATGCAAAACGTGTTGCAAAAATGTGCTCTTAAAGAATCTTTTACACCCAATCTTATGCATCACCTGGTAATGCATAACTATATTATATTCTTATATAACTACTTGAATGAAATACGCGGGTAGGGAATCATCATGCTAATATTCATAAATAAAAACTGTAGTGGTGTGAGTTATTGATCAGTTTGGTAAAACAACTGTAGCAGAATCTTTTGCGTGAGTGTGTGACTTTGGCTCCCACATCAAAACAAAACCAGGGTTTGAATAAAGCGAGGGCCTATTTTATCATAAAAACAGATGATTGACCTATTTATTAGCCAATTAAGCCCAGCCTACATGTTAGTCTGAGATCTAAATGTTCTCTGGCATCTTGCTGTGTTACAATTTTTGCGTGGGTGTGATGCATACTTCTGAAAACATCTTGAGTATGCACAGTGCACACCAAAGTGTTTACTGCGAATGCACAACCTCAGTATAAAAAAGTGATCATAATTGAACCTGATATGTGTCTGAATTTTTTATTTTGGAAAGGTCAATGTGAAGTGAGTTTGGCGTGTATGTTAATTTAAAACCGTTCCCTCCTAATAAACCGACTAATAGTTTACATTACAAACTAAACAGTCTTGCTGTCTCGAGCCTCCCTCAAAGCTTTTTGATTCTCAATATTAGGTGAATTTTTGTTCTAAACTCAGTTGCCATATTTAAGAGAAAATGTACAATTCCAAGACTGCATTTGTGATCTCTAAGAGCAGGAGATGCTGAGATGACTGAAGCTTCTCAATCTGCATGTGTGTGTTATGAGCACAGCAGGCCAGATGTTGGAGCAGATTTCAGGATCTTAAATGCAGTCTAGGGAAAACATTTCACAGCTTTCCCCCATGCGGCTCAACAATCTCACTTTGCTCTGCCCGTATGTGTCTGTTTGCATTCATCGTATATGATTACTGAGAACTTCCCTCCGTTCCCCATGTGTCTATAGCTATAGTGTTGATAGGATGTTTGATCCCGTATCCCAGGTTTCCATTTCTTACTTTATTTTTCCCTCCATGGCAGTAAATTTGCGGCGCATCATACTGTAGATCACTCTAGATGTGGCATGTTTTATTCATCCGGCGCTCTATTTCCTTCTACTTCCTTTCACTTTGAAAACACTCACCAAAGATGGCTGGGCCCAAATTGCCACAGATGAAATATTCAACTTTTAAGTGGAGAAGGCTGTTAAATCACAGGCTCTCTTTTTTCAGTGTGATGTCATTTATAGTTTTACCTCCCCCTGCCTTGGCATGTATTTTTGATCTCTTCTGACAGTTTTACCCAGTTTCAGACACCAAGCTCTAGCTTTCCCTGGAAGTTCTTCTTTTCAGCATACAATTCTTTCAGATCAGAGATTTTCTTGATTGATGATATCAGATGATCTAGATCACGGGTGTCAAACTCAATTCCTAGAGGACCACTACCAAGCATAGTTTTGGGCCAATTCCTCTAATTTAGCTCCTCTTGGCTTGTTTAAGGGTACTCATGTGTTTCTTGAAACAGGGTTGAAACAAAAACCAGCAATATCTGCAGAAATCCAGGAATGAGTTTGATACTACTGATCTAGATGATGTTTTTGTCAATAATATAACTGTTTTTATGTTTGTTAATGTGTTTTTCTTCATTAGGCAATCCAAAATTGCACAGCACAAAAGTCAGCAATTAGTAGTTAACCGCCTTCAAACTTGACTTGAGGTTTGTTCTTTAATTAGTGCTTTTTAATGTTTTTCAAAACAACTTTCATAGCTCATTAAACAAACTAATGCAAATATTGTGCATGCACCATTTGTGGTTCTTGAAATTCATTAATGTTTGTGTTAATCAGATGTAAAATGTGTACAATTTTTATGGATGATGTACACTAGTCTAGCCTCACTCTACTCCTTTTTTGGCATCATGGTCATTTGCCAAATAATTGTTTTGCAAATGATTTGTTTTCTTGTGATGAAATACAAGAGTTCAAAGCAAAATCCTTATTGACATCTGAAAGTTTCTTCGAAATAAGAATTTTTATCAAGCTTATGTGTATTGTTCAGTAGCTTGAGTTTTGTGATGATAAGCAGACTATTTCATCAGCATAAAATCAACATTGTTCAATTTTTAGAAGACAATGTCCGAATGTGCTTATAGTTTTGCACCTGGAATGAAATTGTACCTTGAATTAGTTTTTTTAGCAATTCTTTTCACCTATAAATATCTATTTTGTTCCGGTTTTTGTTTATTATTACACATAATGCAATATTAATTTCAATCTATTTTATTTCTGTGTAAGTTTAAGATTTAATTTAACTTGTTTTACAATACCAATTGAATACATTTAAATATTTTTCTTTTTTTTTCATTAAATTAATCATTTTTCATTACAATTAAATTATAAGTTTTTAACAACTTGGTAGCAATATTTTAACCAGAATTAGAATTTTGGAATAAAAATATGTTCTTAATTTACTATTATTAGTAGAACATTGTGTATGTGCATTATGTGAATTAAGAACATTTGAGATGGAATTTTCTTCTCTGCTTTGAACGTGTTGTGGCTTTGATGGCCCTGATGAGAAGTGTGTTGCAGTAGTTTAAAAAAATATTTTATAATACAAAGTTTTCATCTTATAATTGCGGTCAGTTATGGTCTGTTGGATAAGTTCAATTTGTGATCGGAAGGTCACATGTTCGAACCTCAGATCCACCGAGTTGAAGGTGGTGTGACTGATGAAACACTTGCTCCTCAGTTTTCAAAAACCATAGCTGTCGAGCAAGGCAAGTTTGTTCATTGCTGTGTGTGTATACTGGGATGGGTTAAATGCAGAGCAAAAAATCCGGGTATGGGTCACTGGTCACTTTTTACTTTCACTTTATAATTTAGAAGCAATACTACGTTTTGTAATCTCGAAGCCAGCAAGCACCAATAGTAACAAAGCATTTCAGTCACTTGATACTGAGCTTGCTAGGAAATGCAGGCCCTGCACTTAACAATCACAAGTCACATTAATAACAATTTCTTCCCTCATAAAAATTACTTAACAGATACATGTGAGCCCACTTTGAACTTCACTTTACTCTTGGCACTTTACTCGTCATAAATTACATCCAAAGACAGTTAGGAAACAACAACAAAGTCCCCTGAAAGAAGACGTGCATCAACGGAAATGGCATATGTATGACTGAAGAAGAGCACTTTTTTTATATATATATAAAAAAAAATTGCTTATACTTTGAGCTCATAAGGTCTATATGAATGACAGTTTGGCCTTTAAATTATCATGCTTAAAAGAAATGGCAAATATTTTAAATATTTTTTGAACCCCTGCCCCTCAGAAGGTCTCTGCACGGCCTCCATGGGTGGATGAACTGGAGATAAAGCTGGCGCTTTGCTCTGTTCCTCAGTTGTATAATTTCAAGTTGTCTAACTGGTGAAAGACAACTTACTAAATTAATTCAGATCGGTTAGAATCAAAACCAATCAACCAGCATAAAATGTAATTGATGGCTCAAGGAACTGACTGAGTGCTAAAAAAACTAAAGTCTTCTCTTGTGTTTGATTCTTGTCTACTTTAAAGGGATCAATCATTGTACGTGACAGTGATGAGTTATGCTGGAATTTTGAGAGAGAACATCTAAAAATGCTACCTTTTGAGCCTTTATTATCTAAAAATAAAGTACTTTTCTTTCATCGAAATTTAGATGCTCTGATTTGCCAATATCACTCGTGTAATCTTTGATCAGGCCACAGTCTCACACAGGGCCACTCGGCAGGCCAAACTGAGTGATGTGCTCCAGATACAGAGCTGTGTGATTTGCTCTGGGGTTAACTATGCTGTGGCTCTTGAGCTAAAAACACAAGTAGATCTTGTCCTCCTTTCCTGTGACCCAAAAATCAATAGAATGCAGCAGCTTGGGATTCTCATTTTGCCAGGTGGCTTAGTCAGTTAAATGTTGTGTGTGTGTGAGAGAGAGAGCTTCCAGTTCTTTTGTATTCGTTTGTGGTGTTGCCTCCTACAATAGTTTTCTTCTTTAGATCTAATCTATTATGAAAACAATGACCATTGGTGCAAAGAGTGGTTGAATATTGCATGAATGCCTCCTGCTCTATTACAAATAGTCAGTTTGCCCTCTTCTGATGACGCCATTCATAATCAATGAGATTTATCTAGGTACCTAATTATCCTCTTACATTATTAATTGATTCTAGTTCTTCCCTTTCCTTCCACATCCACAATCCCTTTTGTTTTTTCATCTTTATTTAATATAAAAAATATTTTGTGTTTGTACAGAAGTTGGAGAAGGTTTGAACACTTTCATGTGTTAATGATCAGATCTGATTATATTTGAAGATCAAAGGGAAAAATCAATAAAGCAATCTTGATAGTTTCACGAGTAAAGAAAACATTTGGGAATAAAAATTTGTTCACAAAATTTGATAATTGCTTCTTTCTTTATGAGTCGCTCAGGCAGTTTCGGTTCAGTTAAGCAGAAGACTGACTCAAGACCTAGACAATATGTACACTTGTTCAATAAACTAAACATCAAAATCTTGTTGGGCTGGCCATTATTGTACATTTTCAATAACAGTGAAGTGATTGTCTGCCAGCAAACGTAATCGTCGAGCTCTCCTATTGAAGGATGTATGACTTTGTGCACTCTTGATTAGAGTTAACAGAAGCGTACAGCAGCAAACCAAGAACTCTCCAGTAGCAGTTCAGTCTGAGAGGTAGCCTAGAACCTGGCATGAATGTACTCAAAGTTGAGTGAAATTACCTAATCCTACAGCACAATCAGAGCACAATCACAAGCAAACACATCCAGGCAGGCTAACAGCCATTGTAACAAACACACTTGCTTAAGTCTTGAGGATAAACCAAAATTGTTAACTAAACTGTATAGTAAATATCTGAAGCACTGTGAAATGTGTATGCTTTGAGAGCAAGGATCTTCATGTTTTAACATTGTATATGTACAAAAACACTATGTGTGAATGTGAAAGCTGATGCAAGCAATGAGTTGATTTCAGGCTGAGGTCAAGGGTGGCATACGTTCATTTTATCTTTGTTTCGGTTTTTTGGTATCTCCTACAGGTGCTGAGGAGACCCATCAAACTTAACTGTTCAACATGGTTTTTTACAATTGTTTATCACCAACACCAACTACACCATGAGCTACTGGTTGTCAACACGGCCTTAAATGTAATTCAAGACAAGAATATAATGTGTCAGACTCACAATTCAACATAGATTCTGTTTAAATGAAAATATGTGATTTAACCCTATATTTATGTAAATAAGCACAAGCTTTATCTTCTCCAACGACCAACTGAAAAAGTAGATAACGATAGCCAGTAGGTGTTTGGGATATACTGACACCTGTTCAATCAGCAGAATTTCCCAGGATGCAACCTGGGAATTGATTTTTTCCAAATTGACTAATTCCATAATATCAACAGGGCATTTGTCCTTTATTTTTTACAGTGTAGTTTTATGCAGTCTTGTGAGCACTGTCCTGTTTATAATGTCCACTAACTAAATGCTTACAATCATGATGAGGGTCAAGTTTAGATTTAGGCCACACTAAGCTACTGTCTTAAAGGAGCCTATTAAGGAGATATTTTGTCATCCAAAAATAGTTCCTATACTGAGTGAACTGAATCTTTCTGTTTTGTAACACATGCATTTCATTCCCTTAAATAGTGTGTTTATTTTCCTCCGTTGGCTAAAATATGTTCTGTGGTGTTCAGCAGCAACTGTCTGTGGATGCCTTGTCTTGCCCTGTCTGACCACAAGATCTGCTTTTACAAACACCTGGAAACTGCGAGCATTCTTAGTGTTGGTTTTCTTGTCTGGTAAATAAATAATTATTGAGGCTGTGAATCCAAGACTCTAACATGAACATGGATTTTTTTTTTGTAAGTTTGAGAGTTTTTTTTTTTGAGATGCTACATACACTACACTGATAGCATTAGCATTTCAGCACTGCTGTATTAGTTATTCTATTTCACAAACTGCATGAAAAGCTGGAGAAATTAGAACCGATGAGTGAAAATAGATAAACACACTGTTTTCATCTTGGGTTACAACTATACTCCAAGAACATGGCACTCGCTGTTCACCTTTTAGCTCCATTGAATTCTAGACTGCAGGGGTAGACTCCCAAGACAGAAAAACTTCAATATAAAGAAAGAGAAACTAACCCAGTAGGGGGATAATGTACCTGCTGTGGGTAACAAAATGTTCTGTGTTGATTATGAACTCTTTTCTTTAGTTATTAGATGAGACTTGGGTTGCTATGAGAACTGAAGCACAGTGTCCTTGCAAATTAAGCTTTAGGAAGGTGCTCAGCTTATTTTGTATTGCTCCAAGTTGCCACACTTTCTGTCTCCGAAGCAGTTAAGAATATCTGTGATTTAAAAATGGACTTCCTATACTCAGTACAGTAGCTTTTATTGTTGATTGGTTGATTGGTACAAATCAATGTTAGGCAGTTTGTACTTATTCTCCATGACACCACTGGGAGTTATTCATTGCCTAAAGAGTGTGTTATGGTTGGATGCAGAGGAAAAGAAAACCAGAAGTGAAAACTCCTAAAAGCACTGCATCAGTAGCCTATAAAGCAACATGGCTAGAGGCCTAATTAATATTCATGAGTGAGGCTAGCAAAACATACTGCACTCCCTACAATACACAAAAAAATTATTTTAATCAATTATGATCGGAAGGTAAATGAGATGGTGTTTGTGTGGACGAGAGCTCTGATGGAAGTGTCAAAACTTCTGTACGTCTACAGGAACTGGCAGATTTACGGCACATCCATGCTAAGGTTAAAAAGCAGCACCAGGAGAAGATGGCAGAGCTGATTCATGCCAATCGGCGTGTGGAGCAGCACGAGGCGGAAGTGAAGAAACTTCGACTGAGGGTTGATGAGCTGAAGAAAGAGCTTGGCCAGGCTGAGGACGAGGTAATGGATAAAAAAACTATCTCATGCATGTTTTGATTCTGTAATTTGTTCTTTGCTGTTTTAATCTGATTTTCAATGTATTGTAATTTGCGATTTGGTTCATTTATCTGCAGCATAGGGTTTCCGCTGGGTCATAAAAAAAGTCTTTAAAATTAAAACATTTAAAAGCCCAAATATTAGGGCTTAAAAAGTCATAATATGCATGGTTAGGGTTACCAAAGTTAGAAAAAATGCTCATAAATGCTGTGGACATAATAAACTGTGGACACTGACCTGTTACTGACCTAAAATAATAACAATTTTAAGTGCTATTTTTTGCTGATATTTTGAGATCAATGTTAGATAAATATTTATTTTAAACTCTCTCACTCACCCAAGTTATATGTACAAGCAAGGATAAAAATATGCTCAGTCAAGTCTATTTTTCATGTTTCCAAACAGCAAACATAGCTTTGAACGGTTGATGAACAGCTAATTCTCCGTTTACTGGTCCATTGCTAGACAGCCATCGGAGAGACAGACTGCTCCACACGCATTTTTCACAAGGCTCAATATGTGTCAGCATTACATGGTCAAGCATTCACTTCATTTTTGTTTGTTTCCAATATTTATATATGAGGTATGATATTCAAATTAACAGGTAATTAAAACCATTATTGTATTTTTTTTTCTCAAAAGTATTGTTTTATTCCTGCTTACTGGTTAGTAGCTAAACCAGTTCAGAGTCCGATTTGTTAATGTCAAATTAATTAATGACTTAATTACAGTTTGGTTTGCAAGTTTTAGGAGAATTTCTAAGGTATTATCACACATTATTAATTTTTAGTACATGAATTTGAAATATATATTTTAACAGATATTTTATATTTTAATGGATAATTATATCCATTTTATAACAAAAGCATTATACAACCTTTTCTCTCAGTGGCTGGTTTTATTCAACATTTATATTTAGCATACTTGCTGAACTCCTGAGAAATATATATAGTGTGTATAATCTGTTTTGGGCTACAAAAACTAACAGTTAAAAAACTAACTATGAAGCCTAACTTTTACATTTTTGATACTTATCAACAAAAAGTTTAACACATATGTACAAATTTACAACCAAATGCATTTATACTTTAGTGAAAAGTCAGTCTAAAACAGCATAAAATAAACTGTTCTGCACCATGTGAAGTGCAACTTCACTGTGACCCTCAAGCTTTTAGATTTTTTTAATTAGAAAAAATTAAAAATCATTATGCAGCAGGTGAGAGATCTGAATAATTAGCGCTGTCCTGGAAATGTCCGAGGAGCCAGAGTGGGAATCGCTGGCCACCTGCAGCTAGTTAGAAGTGGCTCATGAAGCTCTCTGGTGAAGGACCGTTCACTCCACTCCACAACTGCATGGGGAAATCCATGCAATGAAGGACCAGGATCGAGACTGCTTCCCTGGGTTGCGAACCAGAGGTTGCATGCTGTGATCTCCGTTTTATGCTTATTTTCATTTATAAAAAACTATCATGTGTATAGTTTGGGAATTGCAGCCCAATGTTGTCATGTACTCAAAATTATTTCTTACAGGGTTTCTGCTAAAGTCTAAAGTTCTTGCACTCATTGATCAAGGTCTATTTACAAATTTTTCTGATGTCCATGATCATTTGAGGTCTTGTTTTTGATTCCTTGGTGTTGTAGTTCTTTGTTTTACTCGTCCAGATAGAATTCTCTGTATTAAGACCACAAACGAGACTAACATGAATCAACCAATCAGCTTTGTTATCGTCGCGGGTCTCTCTGGGATTGTAAGCCACCACAGACACGTGTTAGCTATGGGTTCAAAACACTGACACTTGGTTCAAAAACACTGAACATTGGTGTATAATGTTTATAAAAGGCAATTAAATTAGGAATTTTAGTTTAAAACATTTAAAACAAAACGGCAATTTCCAAAATTTTACTTCAAAACACGAAAAACCCTAATGCTTCATATAGAACTATACTGTGAGACAAAGGGGCTGCACTAACAAAGCAACCACCCCCAAGGTCTGTTTTAATCGATCTTAACATGACTAGTGTGAACTCATTGTCATTCAATGCTTTCAGATTTAAGTGGTTTGAGGTTAATGTTGATCTTTTTAAGTGGTTAAATTAGACTGATATAAGTAAGTGGAGAAAAAAAGACATTTAATTTTAATTCATCAACAAACAGTCTGTGTTTTTTTAGACATTTTTGTAACTGGTTATGAATTGTACATTTTTTTCAATAAGATTAATTATAATCCAAAGGTTATAACTCTTGTTAATTTAAGCGATTGACAAACTCAATTGAAAATGTTAGAACAAAGAATAAAATGTACTTATTTCGAGAATAGGTATTGTGGTTTGTATTGTACTTATGTTGTTTGCACTGATGACTCCATTGTACCAAAGGAAATTCCTTGTTTGTGCACACACACGCACACACACACACACACACGCGGGGGGGGGGGGGGGGGGGGGGAGAAAAGAAACAGATGTTAACAATTACACACGTTTCATGCTAACAATTAGATCCCCTCGGATCGTAACAAAGACGACTGTACAGTATAAGGTCTTCAGAAACATGAATACAAATTTAATACATTATTTCATTAAAATATTTAATATTTAACAGATATTTCCTATTTTATATTTAACAGAAGCCATTTTTGATTCAAAACACGATGCAATGGGTATTATTGTTATCGAAGCATGTTTAAGCACGTGAATACACCCGATCAATGAATATTTGCCATTTTTCTCAACTGACAAAACATCATTTGTTCCAGCTTGATGAAGCTCACAATCAAACCAGAAAGCTGCAGCGTTCTCTGGATGAGCAGGTGGAGCAGTCAGAGAATCTACAAGTTCAGCTGGAGCACCTACAGTCCAGGTAACCAACCAACCATAGAAAAGATTTGAGGATATTATGTTCGGTCCGGATCAGATATAATCAGCATTGACTCCAGGAATAATCCTCTCTGTGAAACAGCATCATGAATAGAAAGAAGGTTTATAGTGTAAACCGTCAATGATTCCCTCAGCCTATTCTCTCTTTCAGCCTCTCTCTCATTATTCTGCTTGCATTCACTCTTGCACCTACACCTAACCAATCCCAGCCTGCCTGGCAGTGGGTTACCGTAGTAACAGGGAGATTTGAAGCAGTCTTGTGGGCACAGACCCCCACAGCTGGAGAGAACGGTGGCAGGCATGTTCACATGCCACTGTTTATAAGCCTTTTGATTGAAAGCTTATATTTGTTAATTGTAAAAACCCCAACTTTTCATATTCGGTTGTCTGAAATGTGTAACTTTGCAGATTGTGGTGTCCACAGGGGAATTCATGGTTTGGGTTGTGAAAGAGAAGTCAGTTGGAAACATTCCAGTCCAAGAATGACATGATAGACTCTCTTTAGATAAAAACAGTACATTTACATTTTTTGTTTTCTGTTGCTTGTTGATATACACAATATTTCTTTGTTTGGAGTGGCTGTTAGGGCTATTGAATTGATTTATCTAAAAAAAATTAATCCAATAAAGAGTAAAAAAGTACAAGAGTAATAAATCTATGTATCTACCAAATAATAAAAAACAAATATCAATAATGAATTCTCAGACGATTACATGTCAAAGATTAATTCATTTTGTTTATATAACTTTTCTATTGACGTTTCTTTTTTCTTAGATAAGAAATCTTTGAACAAAGGAAACCCCTATTTTTCATCTAAATATTATTTTTGTCATTGTAGACATGACCTGATGTGTGAAAAAAACAGTTTACATTTGGATTTAAATCCTATGAAATTATTTGTTTTTATATAGAGTTCACTTTAATCATCCATCCATCTATCTTCTTGTCAGCTTTGTCCTTTTCGGGGGACGCCACAGCAGAAATAACCACTAACTTCTGGAATATGTTTTACACAGCGGCTGCTCTTCCAGCTGCAAGCCATCACTGGGAAATTCTTTGAATACCAGTCTAAGCCAAAATGGAAAATTCTTTTGTTATAATTTAACTCTTGTTTGGTGTTCATATTATTGTTACTCCGGCAGTGTTTGCAGGTCTGGTGGACCCATTACCTTCTGGGGATTTTAATTCATACAATCATACAATTTTATTCTAAAATTTAAATTTGTGTATATTTGTGTGATTTATGTTTGTGTGGGAAGGCAGAATAAAAGTACATAATCTGCATAAATATGTAGGGGTATACAGTGTGGGGTGTTAAAAATTTATTCTGATGTATGTTTTTCACAGAAAATGAGCCAATTATAAAATATTAATTTTGTAGCGGGCAGGCTGACCTCTATGGCTTTGCTTGGCTTAACACTGTTTGCATTTGTTTTTCAACTGACTTCCAATATCAACTTTGAGAAGCTTTTTTTTTTTTAGATCCGTCAGTCTTGTTCTGCTTGCTAGGTAGATAGCGAGTCTGTGACAGAAACTAATGAGACATGGGTTGAGCCAATCTCACACAACATTGAAGAATGAGTAATATTTTAAATGCTATGTATGATAAGCCCGTAATGATTAAGTGAAGGCCTTTGGTTATATGATGGACGGTTGCTGCAATACCAAAAGTTCCGGAGAGGGCCCAAGTTTCCTAGGTGTTTGCTTGGCCAATCGTTGAGCTCAGCAATTGACCAATCAACAGTATGTCTTATCACACTTTCTTTCCAACCAAATCACTTTGACTGTAGTTTTTAGAACCTCGTGCTACTTTTATCTGGTACAGAACAGAGTGGAAAAGGTCCAAAAGCTTTGCGAATGTAAGCTGTGTGGTAAGCTGTGTGGTGTCTGTGAACTGTTCTATTATGATGACAAACCTTTGGTTGTAGTGTTTTTTGGGGGGAATTTTCTTCTTTTTAGTTTATGTTGGACTTTTTTATGAATTGAAAGAGTGAGTATCACTCAGTATAGTCTTAACCTCAGCTACAACTGAATCTCATCTTGCTCTAATTCTACAGCTCTTGTCAAACTTCATTCCTGAGCCTCTACACTTCAGTCGAATTAAGTCCTAGGTTTTTGTGTGAAAGCTTTGGATTTATGTGTCTTGAGGTTTGGTTATACTGAACCGCTGCTCTACAATCCCAAAAAATAACATTGCACTTCCTGTACAATAATATAAAATGTGAACAAAATTAAACATTTCATATTTGCAACAGCAGTTCTTATTCTATTCTTCTAACTCTTGAAAAATGTAGTTCACTATGCTGCCCTGCATCCGCTTGAGTGAGAAGATTGTTCGAGTTGGGCCTGGGTTCAGTGTTGTCCCAACTGAGATGAAGAGTGGAGCAGGCCATGGGTGGACAGGCTGACAGATGGAGCCCAGTGCTTGTCCATGTTGTCATGGAGACTGAGGATGGAAGCTGATTTAGAGTAATGGTTGTCAGGGTGACTGGAGATGGCTGGATTTGACAACATTAAGCACCTGACGCTGGTTCCCTGTTGGGTTGATTTGAGTTTGTTCCCATAACTGAGGTTGCAGGAAGTTCACAGGAAGCATCTTTTCCTAGTTGGCTATGACTCAGCCCAATTTGTCCCCTGCAGCAGTAGCTGGATAAACAGCATTATCTTCTGTGCACACACAGAAGAGGATGAGAGCAAGAGATGATTGAGAATGGCTCCACTGTCAGACTGTTGTCCTGCTTGCAGCAGTTCTATCTGTCTGTTAGTCTCACTGCGTGAGACCGCAGCTCTGCGCAGCCCACCTACAGCACCATTTGGCACCCCCACTGTGCCTATTTGGTTCTTTCCATCACTGGAGAGCTCTGAATTCGGTCTCACATCTCTGTTTCATCCTTAGAGGCTTGTTGTCAACTTTTGTGATGTAACTTTATAGGTCTCTTGAGTTATTTATGTCTTTTTGGAAAGGGAACGGATTATAATTGACTTTGTGCTTTTGTCTGTAGTCATAAACCTGCTGTGGAGCCATTAACAAGAGCAGACCAGGCTCCTAGCTGGAATTACAGTAACTTGCCAAATCTGTACTTGAATAGCACACATCGTTTAGCCAACACAGGATTCAGGGTATTCATGTATTTATGAACACAAAATCAACAAATACCGCATGAGGCAACATCTTTACTTTTTTTTCGTTAAGTACAAATGGAGAAGTACAGAGATGGTCAGAAGGAGCTGCACTGCGTCTTTGTGGATTTAGAGAAAGCGTATGACAGGGTGCTGAGAGAGGAGCTATGGTCCTGTATGAGGATGTCAGGAGTGGCAGAGAAGTACGTCAGAGTAGTTCAGGATATGTATGAGAGGAGTATGACAACAGTGAGATGTGCTGTAGGTCAGAGTTCAAGTTGGAGATGGGGCTACATCAAGGATCGGCTTTGAGTCCCTTCTTGTTTGCTATGGTGATGGACAGATTGACAGATGAGGTCAGACAGGAATCTCCATGGACAATGATGTTTGCAGATGACATTGTAATCTGTAGTGAGAGTAGAGAGCAGGTGGAGGGTCACCTGGAAAGTTGGAGGTCTGCTCTAGAAAGAAGAGGAATGAAAGTCAGTCGTAGTAAGACAGAATACATGTGTTTGAATGAGAGGGAGGGAAGTAGAACAGTGAGGTTACAAGGGGCTGAGGTCAAGAAGGTGGATGAGTTTAGGTATTTGGGGTCAACAGTCCAGTGCGACAGGGAGTGTGGAAAAGAGGTGAAGAGGCGAGTGCAGGCAGGTTGGAGTGGGTGGAGAAAAGTGGTGTTGTGTGACAGAAGAGTGTCAGCAAGAATCAAAGGAAAGGTGTACAGAACAGTAGTGAGACCAGCTATGATGTATGGGTTAGAGACTGTAGCAGTCAGGAAGAGACACGAGGCAGAGATGGAAGTAGCAGAGATGAGGATGTTGAGGTTCAGTTTAGGAGTGACAAGGATGGACAAGATTAGGAACGAGCACATCAGAGGAACAGCTCAGGTTGGTTGTTTTGGAGACAAAGTCAGAGAAGCCAGATTGAGATGGTTTGGACATGTGCAGAGAAGGGATAGTAGTTATATTGGTAGAAGGATGTTGGAGATGTAGCTGCCAGGCAAGAGGGCAAGAGGAAGGCCAAAGACAAGTTATATGGGTGTGCTGAAGGAGGACATGAAGGTAATTGGTGCAAGAGTAGAGGATACTGAGGCCAGAGTTAGATGGAAACAGATGATTTGCTGTGAAGAAGAAGAAGTACAAAACAAATGCATAGACATTAGCGATAAATATATGCAAATGAAAACAGAACAGCTAATGTAATTTCCTGTGGTGTAGTTTGGTAAGAATATAAAAATGTATTGTATAACATGACTGTATTTATAATATTTATAACAATAAAATTTTTACAATCAGTATAATTTGTATAATTCAAGAGTAGTCTGTTTGTACGCAAAAGCAAAAAAAAAAGAAATCTCAAACCTCATGAAACAGCTGAAGGCAAGAACATGTGTTTTCTTATTTATATGTACATAAAACAAGAACTAAATCATTTAGTAAAGAAAGAAAGAATAATTATTGCTGTTGCTTCCAGAAAAAAATAAAATAAGATAATGGGGAAAAAATTTTGACACACTGAGAAGGGGTCAGGGACTGGCCGTTATGTATACCTATACATAAATCGAGCATGTTTAAGTTCAAATGATTCTAGAAAGAGGTAGTAAGCTTGAAAAGCTTAAACTTTTTAATTTAGAGGTTTTTTTATCTGTTTTCTACCACCTTCCTGGTGTTTGTTCTTAAAATTCTTCACTACCCAAACAGGAAGTGTAGCCATTTATTGCCCAGTGCAAACGATTGTGAGAAATGTAAACACAAACATTGTGGTTAATGTATTGATGTTCATATTAAATAATTCAAATTGTTTATGTTTTACAACAAACCCCCCCAAAAAGAATAAATTAACCAGTCAGAATGTATTTTAAATAATCTTTTTTTGTGTGCAGTAGCACCAAAGCAGCTGTACAATATAAGCTGCAAGTTAATACAAAGATATGAACTAGTAACCTTTCCTATTACAACAATTTTTGAAAAAATGTAGTATTAATATTATTAGTAGGTGTATTTTTTTAAAATAATAAAGTTAAATGACTCCGATAAATTTGTTGTTTAAGTTTATTAAGGGGTCAGATGAAATGAGGAATGTTTGATAAAAGGTTTTTAACAGTATTATTTTATAGGTTGTATAAGTAGAGTAAGCAATTCACATATCTACATGTTTTTGTTCTGGATGGAAACACACGGAGAGTCAGGGCTACAAAAAACATGCACACTTGAGTAGAACATAATCTTCCTCTAAAGAGAATTCCCTCCATTAGGGGGATGCAGGTCTGGCCCTAACTTAAGTGTCCTTCAAAGAGCAAGTTAGTGGACCGAACCTTGCATCAGATTAGGAAGGCAAACTATTAAAGCAACAGATCAATCACAACATTGTGGCTGCAAATTGTTGTTTAAATAAGAATAGTTTTTTAGGTTTTTGCCAGTGCAAGAAATAAATAATTCAAACCCTTGATTAAAATGTATTTTTAATGTGGTTTTCAACCCTCTAAGGAGAGCTTAACGCTGATCATTTTCAGTGAGTTCCAAATTTTGGGGGATAAAAATTAATAGCATTCTTGCACTTCATGAATCGTTCTTACTTTTCCTGAAATCTCGTGATAGATACGATATCTTAAAATCTCTGTGAAATGTGCCAGCTTTGGTTTTGGATGGATGAAGGAGGCTCACAAAGACACAGGCGCAACAGATCTGATCTAGAGAGCTGATGGTATGGATCTGGGCAGCTTTAATGTTGCTCGGCAGTTGCATTCTTATCAGAGTTTCCTGACTTAAAAGCGCACCTACTCTGAGTGACAGGAAGCTGGGCTTTGTGTGAGGGTGATGGAGATGGAGAAAGACTGGGAGAATTGCTGAAATATGCATGGCTTTTTGTTGTTGTTTTGTGTTGTAGAAGTTTGTTTTAATAAATAAATCAAGACTTGTCTGGGGAGGTGCAGAATGAGATTATCATATTTGACTCTGGTGCTTTGATTTGATCTGATCTGACATGTTCCTTTACTACATATGTCTCTGTGCTAGGAAAACTGGCCTACATTGAATTTCCAGTGTTTTTATTGTGCATACGGCAACACAGTGCAGTAGATGACTGTAATATGGATTACAAAAGGTATTTTCTTTTGCCTTTTTGAAAGCAGAGGAAAATTTTAATTATTACTGATTCAATAATAATTATTGTTGTCTTAATCAGGATTTGAACCAATGCATCATTGAACACGTTTTATCTACACTTTCATTTATTAATTTATGAAACAAATTGAATAAAAGTTGTTGTATTTTTAAAGAAATCATGTCTCTAACAGAATATACAATTTAAAAAATACTTTAAAATGAAATTGGTGTACAAAAATAAAACTATGTGATGTAATTAAAGGATTCAAGTTGTGCAAATGTTGTTGTAGAGTAACATATTTTTGATCAATTTCAGTGTGTAAGAAAGTCAATATTCTATTCATCTTGCACTTTGTTTTTAGTAGCCAGTGAAAATAAACTGTTCAAAGAAAAGTCATATGTGCAGATTTTTAGTGGACAGAAGATGTTTCCCAATGTGCCACAGAACTGTTATTTATGGCGACAAATCAGGGTCATAAATCGAGCGCGTGTATTTGATAATCACGCGCGCATAATATTAAAAATTGAGCGAGCAGAAACAGATCAGCGCGCGCAGAGAAACAAACCGCGAGCTTTTTTTTTTCAACCCGCGCATGCGCGTGACTGAACCTGAGAGGAAAGCATTTACATTTACATTTATGCATTTGGCAGACGCTTTTGTCCAAAGCGACTTACATTAGGGAGAGACAATATGCAATTTGTTACATCAAAGTCTATCTCAACTTCTCACAATAGAAATTGTATCAACTGATCAAAAAACCAAAGCAGTAGGGGAAGAAGGTAAAGACAGAGGAGGGAAAAAGAAGGTAGTAGTTTTTTTTGTTTGTTTTTTTTTTTGTTTTTTTTTTTATAGTAGGTGTTCTCTGAAGAGAAGAGTTTTCAGTTGCTTTTTGAAAGCTGTTAGTGTTGCTGCTTTCCTGACTAGATCAGGGAGTTTGTTCCACCAACCAGGGACAGTGAAAGAGAAGGTTCTGCTGAGAGATCTTCTGCCCTTGTGGGATGGAACCACAAGTCGCTGTTCCTTCTCTGAGCGCAGGCTTCTGGAGGGCATGTAGGAGCGTATGAGCTCATGGAGGTAGACAGGGGCTGATCTGGAGATAGTTTTGTATGCCAGCATTAGCGATTTGAATTTAACCCGAGCTGCAATGGGGAGCCAATGAAGAGTGATGAAGAGGGGAGTAACATGAGCTCGTTTCGGTTCCTTGAAGATAAGACGAGCTGCAGAATTCTGGATCATTTGCAGAGGTTTGAGCGTAGTTAATGGAAGTCCTGCTAGGAGAGCGTTGCAGTAGTCCAGACGTGAGAGGACCAGAGCCTGAACCAGGAGTTGAGTTGCATGCTCAGTTAAGAAGGGCCTGATCTTTCGAATGTTGTGCAGTGCAAATCTACACGCTCGAGTTGTCTTTGTGATGTGGTCTTTGAAGGACAGCTGTTCATCCAAAATCACTCTAAGATTTCTGACTGTAGGAGAAGGGGTGACTGTAGAGGATTGCAGCTGGATGGTGAGATCGTGATGCACAGAGGGATGAGCTGGGATTACCAAAAGTTCTGTCTTGGCCATGTTGAGCTGTAGGTGATGGTTCTTCATCCAAGTAGAGATGTCGTTCAGGCAGTCAGTTATGCGGGTAGTTACTGACAGCTCATCAGGGGGGAACGACAGATAGAGTTGAGTGTCGTCAGCGTAGCAGTGGTAGGAGAATCCGTGTCTGAGGATGATAGGGCCCAGGGAGGTGGTGTAGACGGAGAAGAGAAGTGGGCCAAGGACTGAACCCTGGGGAACCCCGGTGAGTAGGTTATGAGTGTTTGAGAAAGCACTCTGTCGCTTTGTGGAGTGGAGGGGCTTACGTGCTCGCTCGCTCTCAAATGTCCCTCCCTTGCTCGCTCTCAATCTGAACCTGCGCGCGGACATGGTTTTTGTCCAAGATGACAAAACTGTTCTTGAGACAGGATTTAAAAAAAATATTGATTAGAGTTTATCCTTTAAAAACAAAAGGAACTTGGATTGTTTTGTTTGTATTCTTTAAGCTGTTGGGGTAATATTCAGTCAGATTTATATTGTTCTTGTATTCATCTTTATTGTTTTTGTTGTAATGTTTGTAAAAGTCTTTGGCTTGTCGTTGTTGTTTGATTAAAAAGTCACTTTTATAAGTAGGTTAACGTCTTTGTTGGGGGAGACTTTGAGGGTTAAAGGGACAGAACTGACTGACAGACAGGCATCCAATCACAGCTGACTTCCGGGAAATGGGGGTCCCGTCCTATCTTGGGCAAAAATCATGTTAGCGCGCGCAGGAATGAGTCGCGCGCGCAGGTTCAGATTGAGAGCGAGCAAGGGAGGGAGATTTGAGAGCGAGCGAGCTCGTAAGCCCCTCCACTCACTCGCGACAGAGTGCTTTCCTCTCAGGTTCAGTCGCGCGCATGCGCGGGTTGAAAAAAAGCTCGCGGTTTGTTTCTCTGCGCGCGCGGATCTGTTTCTGCTCGCTCAATTTTTAATATTATGCGCGCGTGATTATCAAATACACGCGCTCGATTTATGACCCTGATTTGTCGCCATAGTTATTTCCCTACTGTTACATCACAACCACATTAAAACAGAGCTAGAAAAGCAGGAGTATAAAAGATGAATTTTAGAAAGAGTAAGTTAGTGGTGTCCAAAATAAACTTCAGTTGCAAGGTCTGCAATTCGTTTGAATCAGTAGTGTCAGTCTTTGGGTGAAGACAGCACTGCTGTATCATAACCACTGCACCAATGGTGAGGTAAAAAGTGGTGACTGTCTGTAAATGCAATCTCTGTTGGCAAAATATTCCACAGTGATCCTTGTTGTTTTTGTTTTTTTGATGTTTTAATCAATCAGAATTGAAGGCGCTTCTATTGTTAGATTCCTTTGTAGTTAGCGTCATTTTGCTTCCATGTACTTTTTACTGTGTTCTACGCCCCTAAACTGCCTTTTCATGATCAAATCTGTGCACTACAGCCTGCTGTGATCGTGTAAACCATATGTAAAACTCAAATTTTAGGCCTTAAAAAGTGTGAAATTCTGTTCTGTCACAATTTTTTTACAGATCTTATTTTTCTGATGTTCATGTAAAGCTAATTTTGATATGCCTTTCTGTTCTGTAAAAGCTATTGTTCTGGTTGCCAGATTTTGAGAAAAATTCTCATAAACACCCAACTTTGTAAAAGACATTGTTAGGATTGCCAGTAAAATCTCTTTAAATCCTCAAAAACACAAAAGTGATGGTTAGGGTTCCAAGCGATGTTTTTGAAGCATTCTGTTTATTATGTAAAACGGTTTTTTAGGTGTTTTTGATATTATGATATAGGTCTTATTGATCTTAAAAAGTCTTATTTGATTTTATGAAACCTTTTTGTAATATCACTAATTTTATATCCCACATATCTTGACTGATGGCTCTATTCATTTCAGTTAGTTGTCTGCTAAATGATGCTACTGTTAAGTGTGAAGAGGAATGAAACAATAATAATTTACTCTAAGCAACCTGATGAGGACATGGCAGAAACTTCTTTGTGATGTAAGGGTGCTGGTTGAGCAGTACCTCAGGATCATTTAAAGGGCCAGACTGCAAAAAGGGGCATTTTAGACTGATCTATTTTTACAAGGTACAGTGACAACTGCAAAAATAACATCTACAAAAAGGGATTTGAAGTCCTTTTTAAAATAAACAAATCCTCTGCAAATGGAGTGTTACTGCATGGAATAGTTGTAAGCCCAAACTTAACAGTCTGTCCTTTATTTTTCACTATGATTTATTTTGCTCTGTAAGTTTTAAAAACTGCTAAGTAATAACAACATATGAGTTACACAGTGTTTCACGTTTTGATATCCAATTTTGAGGAAATAAAAAAATTACTTTAATTTGAATTCTTTCATTATTATTATTCACACCTGGCTAATATCAACTTTGATACCTTTTTTAACTACTTTTTGACTGAATCAAGCATTACTGTTCTGCTCAATACAGGATAGAAAAGGTAACTAATTTTTTTAAGAATAGACCAACTTAAGTTTAAGAATAATTGTTGATTTTGTTTTTATTTAAAGGCTAAGGCGTCAACAGAGTGCTGGCCTTTTTGGCAAGATGAGAAAACCAGCTTCCTCCCGTTTTGGGCCTGAAGATGCAGACGAACCTCCAAGTGACCCTGATGAAGATGATGACGAAGAGCTGCAGCTTCAAATTCCATGAGCCACTTCCTACAGACTGAGAATCAACAAACGACCCGAGCATTTCACCTTCTGCTTCATTTCATCTCTCAGTGGAATCCGGTAGAAGACACACGCTTCACAAGCCCTGATTCCTCATTAGTCTGTATGTAGTTGTTAGTGAGGGCTGGAGCAGGCTGTTTTCAAATTGAGTTTTAAATGGCTAATTGTCTAATATAAGGACCATTCTTAGATGGAGTGCTGGAGCTAAATGGTGCTTTTTGGAATGAACAATGTGTGGCACACTAAAGTATTAAGGGACTGATGTGCTGGCACACAATATTGCACAGCCTTTTTCACTTCAAATTTTTTCATGCATTCACACTTTTGAATTTACACTTTGAGTCCCAGAACATCCATACAAGACCCCCACGTACATCTCCCTGCTTCCTCTACTCACATTTTCTCATCACCTTCATTATGATACATATAACAGTTCCCTTTTTGCGTTTTCCACATATATTTATATATATATATATCTTTTTTTATATTGTGTTGGTCCTCCCATCAAACCTCATCCCATAAAATTAGCTATTACCTCTGTATTCCAAAAACACTGTTTCTTGCGACTGGGGAGCATTTCTCTCTGTGAAAGTAAGCAAGGCTTTTTATTTTCCACAAACTTTGTGACTTTCTGCTGGAATTGGTTCTGGTTCATTGGTGGTTTACGAATAAGTTTGTAGATTTTTGTTAAATGGATACATCCAGAATATTTTATCCTTTGCTTTTCAAAACACGGGGCTGACCTCAAAGGGAGCGATTGAAAGAGTGGTCCGATTTTAAACAGTCCTTTAAGCAAAGTGATCCAGTTTTATTGGACCAGTACCGACCTTTTAATTGAGACACTTAAGCATTAAAGTATTTATCAGATGATTTTTTTGTACCTAAATGTACTGTATCGTGTTTTTTGTGTTTGTGTTTTACCTCAATACATTTGAAGTGTGCATACAGTGCAGTAAACACTTGATTTGTGTTTTCTTTTTCATATTTTAAATATTTTAAACAGTTATTTTTTGTTGTGTTGGGTAATGAAGAAAGGAGCAATAATGTTGACATAGATACAGACAAACGGATCATTTACTGAGGAGGTGAGTACACATAGATTTATTGACTTACACATATAAAGAACCGTCCTTGAAGTTTATGGTAATAGATGATGCAGATGCAGATGATGGAACACACAGGAGAAAATGATGATGGAGAATACAAACAAAGACGAGCAGCAGAGTCTTGAGTCCAACAGAGATCACAGGAGAAACAACATCCATGGTAACAACTGGTAAACGGTGAGTGCTGGGGAATGTAGTTCACGTAAAGAACTCCAAGATGGCTGCTAATGAGTAATCATCAGACGAGATTGCTAGAATTCAGGAGATGCAGTTCTTAGGTGGTTGACCTCGGGTCGGCATGAATTGGTGATCTCTGACAGAAAGGCACTTAAGTTTTTTTTAGATTGACATGTATTTGTATACCATAGAAGATTAGTTTTACTGAGAAAGATTCTATTTTAGTGGATAATAGATACAATATCTGCATCTGACTTTTGGAAATAGGAAAATAGTTAACATTGTTGTATAAAAGGGTCACATTTCTTTTCATTCTGTAAAAAAAAAATAAAAGAATTCACAAGAATCCCTGGTGTTTGAAAGGAATATGTATAATTAATCAATGTTAACGTGGACTCATTTTCAGTTTGTGTTGAATTGAAAGTATTCTTTCGAGTGTGAGTGACAATTTCTTTCACAAACGTAGTATGCTTATATTTTCGGTATATCCACTGAAAAACTAATTAATTCATTACTTCTGTATTAATCTAGATCAATCGTCTCTGTAGTGATTCTCTAGAATTTTCTCACTTCTCATCAGGACATAATGCTCAGACAAAGAGGGATTTAAGGGGGGTTCTTTAATAGCATTGCATTACTTATACACATCAAGTTTCCAACTAAAGTATTGACTTTGCTAACCACAACCTGTTATAAGTCACCAAATTTGAAGGATCTCTTTAAGTCAAATAAGTCAAACAACAGGATCAAGACATCTCTAATACATCGAGTGAGAGAAACCTCATTTGCAAATTTTCCACCTTTTTCTGACTAAAAATCTGGGTAAATGATAAACCTCTTATCTCAACTGACAACTTGATATTTCTGACATCACCTAAAGCTCCGCTTCTCTTAAAAGGAAATGTACTTCAGTGCTGCATCATTTCCTTGGATACTAGACTTAATAGACCTGCTCTAAAATAACAGCTCTAACATAGAACTGTAAGTTTTTCTTGTGTTAAATAAAACTGCCTTAATTTTTTACTCATTCACAATATTGTGGATGTAGTGTAACTCCACTTAGCATGTTGTGACATTTATGTATTGCCATGTTGATCAATGTGTTAAGTATCGATTACCATCTACTCTCAAGGTAAACGTGTCAACATCAGGTCATACAGCAGTAACACAATCATTCAACATTTGTGTCAACTTCAAAAACAAAGCCAGTTTTTTTCCAAACTAACACAATCTACTTTGTAGCTGATTACTTTGCTCGAAAACAATCTAAAACCAATTTGCAAAACCAAAGTAGTTTTTACTTAGTCCACATTATTTTTCCCCTGAAAGTTGAGTAAACCCTCACAATTTTCTCACAAATACAAGGTATGTTCTTCTAACAAATGCAGCTGCTCCAAATTTCCTTTTACGTTCTGTATCTGTACTGTTCTTTACGTTTCCCCTTAGCAATGTGATTCACATACACACTGCAGCACAAGGAGTGTAAATGTGTGTGGGGGTTTTTCAGCTCCAAAGTTGGGTAGTTTTAACATGGGCGTGAATGAGAACCTCCTCACTTCTACCCCACTGGCTGATCGAGGTACTACAGTTCAGACACTTCTTATTGCGTGTTGGCAGGGAGAGCAGGAGGTTGCTGCTCAGCTTATTCAAGCACTAGCTCCTGATGATGGCAACTTCAAATAAGCAAACATCTATGTATATATTTATACATATATATATACATATATATATATATATATATATATATATATATATATATATATATATATATATATATGCTGTCTTGTATTTAATTTAACCACAATTGTGAGAGATCCTAACTTTAAATAAATTGTAAGGGGTTTTGTAAGTAAATTAATGTAAACAAATTTCCAAGAAAAGCATCTGGAGATATATCATACATGTTAACATTGAGGAAAAATTTCTTTTATTTTTGCAAAAATACCGGTTTTGTTAAGCATTTGACACTAGTTTCACTGTATAATGTTTTAAACGAGCAGAATAAATAGCTGCCATTTTTCCATGAATACTGAGTTTATGTTGGTCTCGCAACTGTATTTCTTTGTGGGTATAAAACCTACAAGTGTCTGCCACAATCATATGATAATGAACTGTAATGCAGGTAATTTTCTGCTTGAATTGTACAGGCACAAATCATCCTTCGAGAACAACTTGGAGACAGAAATCTTTTTGTGCATCTTCCCACATTAACATTTATCCTGTGGAGCTAGATACTGAAATAAATAGAAAGGCTTGATCTTTACATGTTGAGAAATGATGTTGGTTTAATAGCTGGATAGTTATGAGCTTAGTTATGGAGCAGATGTTTTTATGGTTTTTAGAAAAGAATGCGAATGGAAAATGTTATCAGAAGGTAAATCCTATAGTCCCTTTAGACCTATTATTAAGTGGATTCCAATACAGCTTGAAATAGTGTCCATTTCTGTTCTCCTCAATTGGATATTTTGGCCATCATTGTATCTTTAAGCAACCTTCAGCTCAATTAAAACCTTTATGGTCCGAATCCCAGCAAGCACTGTCTAAAATGATTTCCCTCATTTCTTTTCTCAATACCTTTGTAAAATCTCCACCCATGTTCATCTCCGTTATCTCTCCATCCATGACGAACGCTGACAGTGTGTTTCTGTATCAGTGAAGGAGAAGAGACGAGGAGATAACTCCTTTGCTATTTAATGTACTGTGTCCCCAGTTCAACCTGTACTTGGGGTTAATGTAGCAAGTCATAATCTGAAGCAGGCACAGACTAAAATAACATTCTTGCACCTTTCCAGCCCCTTTAACAACCTCCAATTATCCACATCTCCAACTTGTCAAAAAATCCATGTGCTCCTGAGCCAGCGAAACTCTATTGACATCTGGAGACCTCCAGCTTGAGGGCTCAGAGGTATGAGCAATGTGATGCTTTTACTGTGAGGAAAGGCTTTCCCACCAACACTCGTGAACACAGTACATAGCTATACAGAATTACTTTTCTTCATTGATGCACTACACTGTAAAAAGTCAAAATGGCATGTTAGATTTACAGAATTGACCCATTTTCATTTTTCAAATGCTTTTATCTGTGTTTTGAACCTCACGTTGCATTCAGGGATAATGTGCCAGTAAATATTGAACACCTTCCTGCTATTGTTATCTTTTTTTTCAGCTGGTCGGAGAAGGTAAAGCGTACACTTCTTAAATCAGATGTTTTTATCAAAAGTCTGTTTAGTCAGTGTTCTTGGTATCTTCGCACACATTGAAAATGAGCTTAAATAGTTATTGAAGTACTGATACTATGTGAAAAATACTGAACAATTTGGTCCTGCCGAGTGTAATTAAAATTCCTTCAGACTCTGCGTTTAATTACATGTTGCATATATTTTTATGGTTTTGTGCAGTATCAACAGAACTTCAATTGTGAAATATGTTGATAACACATTTTCTTTTCTGAAGAGGAGGTAATGGCAGCGCTTTTCTCCAAACATAATTGATAAAGCGGTTTGCATCGAATTTGTTGAAATCTTTGCAGATGAATTTCAGACAAAAGGCCAATATATGGTTTAAAATTTAATATTTCTTTATTTTTAAGCAGGGCTACCCTAACCCTAAAAGTGTCAAAGGTGCAGTGTCTAAGTTTGGGGCCAAAACTGGTACGTAAAACATCAAAAATTATTTGGCGCACGGATTAATTTCCCTTCCTTTTCCAGCTCTAAATTTTCTAATGTCTGATTTAACAGAGTGAAATAGGGCTCACTTATTTCACTAAAAGGTGAGAGGTATCACAACACCAAAATGTAAACTTAAACCTTACTTCAGGGATGTAACTTGGATTTTCAATTGTGAATATTCTGTTTGGAATACTATACTATAAGATTTGAATGAACATTATTCTTTAAGGTTTCCTGGCCATTTTAAATATACCTTGCACCTTTACATTTTCTCATGTTTATAACAAATTTTAACACATTGCCAATTATTGTAAATGGTTTTACCTGTCTAATTTAAATCCCATTTCCCCTTACCCTCATCACAGGTGTCTCCACTTTCCCGTACAATCGTTTATCGTATTCCTTTATGCATTGATTCTGCTTCAGGTGTTCCATGCCAAATAATGACTTAGGCAATTATTTGTTAATTTCAGCACTCCCTCGGGCAGTGAGTACAACAAACCCAGCTATTCCAATCCACAATCATCAAATTTAAATAATCCATTTACTTTTTACTATTGAGCGTTTTGACCCAGTTGTTGTGTTCTTCTAGAACAGATGTTTCGAGCTCAATTCCTGGAGGGCTGCCACCCAGCACAGTTTTTGCTAACCAATCACAACTGTTGCAGTTAAAGATCAATAATGCTCCACTGAAAAGCTCATGATGCACGCGAGCCTGGGGCAAAGAACAAAAACATTACTTTCATTTTTATTAAAGTAAGGTGGCTTTATGTCCTTGTTTTGTTCTTTGATTTCATTTTGTTCTAATAACTGTGGTTGCAGTTGCTTTTAATCAACAACAAAAAACTGGTTTGGACAATATCTTCTAACTCTTTGTTCTGTAAGAGACAATGTTGCTCTCCTTTTAACTGAAGAGTTTTTTTTTCATGTGCAATAACTTTATATAAATACTCATCACTGCTCCGGAACATATCTGTTTAATCTAGGATTCAAATAATTTGTATTTGTCTGGTATTTGTCTACACGGATATGGTGTCTGAGCACTATATACATACAAACTGTGGAAAAACAATGTGGTTCAATGTTCCTCTCTAACCTATCCTCATCATTTATCTCTCATCCTGCAGCTAATGCTGATCACCTGTTTGTTGTCTGTGTTACAGTTTTATAACCATTGTTTTTCATTTGTTAGTTTTCTGTTTTGTCCTTGTTTGTTTTGTTTTTTCAGGTGCTGTCCGGTGAACCATTCGTCGATGGATATTAAGTTTGTATGTTCTTTATGCTGGGGAGGTGATTAGCACCTGCCTAGGCAGCGAGAGTCCCCTCACAGAGGGAACTCCTGTTTACTCTACCTGATCCCCACGAGGACTTTGTGAAGCTGCTTTGAAAGCAATATAAAAAAGCCTGAATTTGTCACACTTACTCCTCTCACTCAGTAGAAAACAGCTGCATTTGTTGATCTTCCATCATCTTCAATGCTACATGTAATGCTTGTTTTAAAGATTCTAAAGCAATGCTAGTTATTAGGTTTTCCTTTGAAGAAAACATGTGAACTGCATTAATAGAGAAGTGGCGGAGGTTTTAGCCATGATCTAAAACCTGTATTTCTATTATAAAACTCTATATCTAGGATCCACTGCTTGTTGGACATGTGCTGGAGGCATGTAAGGCTGAAGCCTAGGGAACTCTTCCAGTCCAATTCAAGATCTGAACTGTAGCAACCTCTCTGGAGGCTTTTGGAGAACTTTCCAGAAGTCCACATAAACTACGTCATTGGAGGTCAAGAGAAGACGGAGCACTTTGACCGCAGGCACAGAGAATGCTCCATGTCTCCTATACCAGACGAATACAAAACCTGGCAAGGACATCTCAGAATCAGAAAGATGTTTATTACCAAGTGTGCAACACACACAAGGAATTTGTTGTGTTGCAGGGGTACTCTTCAGTGTTGATTCTCAAAGAAGAACTCAAGAAAGAATTTGTAATAAAAACTGATCTGATTCAAGATTGTTTTACTAAATGAATGTTGTGTTTTAACATAAAAATGAACCAATTAAGAAATGTTTATAAATACTTACAAATTATATTTTATAAATACTGCCTAACTAGTCTTTGACTTAAATTCTTTAAAAAATTTAAGCAAGGAGTATCTTGGAACTGAAATTTTAGACATAATTAAATGGGAAGTGATGGTTTTGTGTTTCTTACTTAAAAACTACCTTAATAGTAAAATGTGCATAAATTCAGCTTCTTAAATCAAGAGAAAGAATAAATATGAGTTGTTTGATATCAAAATCTGTAGCTTATTTTGAATATATGTTTTAATTAATTAGCCAATATTTAACATAATATGTATTACTTTGTTGAAAATTTAAGAGTAACTTTTTCCACAAACAATTTTGTCCACTCAATCAACAATATATAAATCAGCAATTCTAAATAACTCAATGGCTGTAAAGTAGAGTGTATAAACAGCTTTAATCACACAATTTTAGCCATTTTTTTTTGAAATTATTACTTTCTCTGCTATCTGTCTTTTACACGATATACATAAGAAAATTCTCATTGCTAAAGCAATAACTGCCTATAAATTCTTCATAGTTGGACACTTTATGTTCAGACTAAAACATTAGGTAAAGGAAAGGAAAAAAGCAGTTGTTACATAGAATCTCTTAAGTGCTGCTGCGTGGTGCTGAAGGAGCAGGAGCAGCTGTTGATTGGCTGCAGCTTCATTGGAGTACTTCTGATTGTTTCCGCACAAAAAACAAGCAAAAAAACTGTGTTAAATCAGTGATGTATAGAACTACTACTGTTTTATCTCATACCAACATTTACATTCAGCTATTCAGATTGCATGGGTTACACTAATCTTCAAGTGGTAGGTGTGGTCCAATAGAAAGGGTGCCACACCCCCACTATTAAATGGTAGGGACAAGAACATGTTTTTTGACAAACTGTGTATTAAGAATAAATGAAACAAATTGCTCAATTATGTTGGAAATCAGCTTGTTCTTTTATAAGGGTTTTTCTGTCTTCTTGTCCTTCTTGATTGACCGATGCCATTATTAGAGTTTGTGTTCCAAAAGAAAAAAAAGCATTGGCCCTGGAATGTAACAAATATCCCCTCCAATTATTTTTTTGTTGCCAGTAAAAAAATATATTTAGGCAGGAAATACTGTAATACTTTATTTTAATTGGCACAATTACTATGAACTGTGCATAATAAATGACCAGGCTATCTGAGTATGAACAGTATTTGCTGAGAAGAAAATGAAAGGTAATTCTAACTTCTTTTTCATTGTGGGAAAGCAGAACACGGAACAGTGGTTCAATATAAAACTATTGTTCAACTTGATGTGTTAAAGGTTGTAAGCTTCTGACTCATAATTAGTTTTAGACCATGTTAATGTTAATCTGTTCTTCCAAAATAGCATGTGTGCCCGTTTATCAATTCTTTGTACAGTTGTATTTTTTATATCCTGTTGTTTTCTTTGACCTCTAAACTGTTGAAATTGTTATGATTTTCTTCAATTCATTGAAATAGTTAAACAAAGATCTCTGCCTGTACAAACTGTTAGGTTGACAAGCAGGACCTTCAAATGTCCTACACCTTTAAGACTCATACAAATTAACCACCCACCGCAGTTTTTAAATGTCACTATTTGTCCTTGGTGATGTTTGCAGTATGAGCTAGTGTCACCTGAACAGAGCCGGTGCGCCTCTATGGAGAAATCCAGATGTTGTAGGAAAACAGCAGGCTCACGTCCACCCGTGACTAACTCCCAAAATCAATTATTGTAGGTGTAAGAGTGTTTACACAGTAAAGGTTTGTGAATATATTAAAGTCATCTGTGTTTAAAAGCCAGCGAGGTCATGGTGCTCTTAAAAGAGTCAGTAATAGAAATGTATGGGGTTTGGACAAACAGCAATTTTTCAAGATGAAGGAATTAAATGTTTAAACACTTTTACTATCTATTTGCCAAAAATTCCTTTGAAATGTAATTATTTTAAATTATCATACCATTCTGAATGGGGTTATAGTTTTCAATAACCATTCTAAGGAGGCGACAGATGGCTCCATTTTACTTTGGTCTTCCATGTGTTTCATTTGTAGGCCGTGTGATCTTAATCACTTGACTGGTAGAGTCCTTCTTTTGTTTGTTATTGTTTTGAGCTCCATTTGCTCTTTTGTGTCTCCAAGTGCTTTTTTCATTGTGTCTTTTTCCCATCTAGTCTGCCTTATATTATATCATTAGTCTATTACCTGTCTTTTATTCTGATTTACACTTTTATAATCTCCATGTTTTGTTCATTCCTTTGCCGGCTCTTATACAACACTCAGATGTTGTTGTCGAAGTCTAATTCTAATTACCCCATTGTGGGGTTTTTGTTTGTTATTTGTGGGAAATTGTGTGAGCTGACTTGACAATTTCCAAAAACATAATAACTGACATCTTGTACAAGACACATAAGGTCATTAAATGGCTGTTCACTGAGCTCTGTGTCCAAGCACAATAAAAGTGAGGTGAAGGGAACATGTGGTAGAAAAAAATTGCACATGGATAACCACACCTAGGGGAGGATTGTGAATCAAAGCCCATAAAAGTTTTGACAGTGATTCACAAAGAGTGGACTGCAGCTGGAGTCAGCGCTTCAAGATCCACCATGCACAGACTTATGCAAAACATACATTTCAGCTAACGAAGTCCTTGTGTCAAGCCTCTCTTGAACCAGAGACAGTATTAGAAACATCTCGTCTAAGTTAAAAGCAAAAAACACTGGAATATTCTCAAGTGTTCCAAAGTTATGTTCTCTGATGAAAGACTTGTCTCATTTCCTTTAGAAATCAAGGTCTCAGAGTCTGTAGCAATAGAGGAGAGGCACAGGATCTATGTTTCTTGAGGTCCATCATAACACTTATATAATCACCATTGTCACTTGCTTGTGTTCACTGACTGTGTTTTTTGATGTGTAAGTTAAGCGCAGCTGTGTATCAGGAAGTTTTAAAGAATGAAGTTTTTATGGAGATGCAGATTTATTTTTCTACAGCACACAGTTTCAAAGCTACCAGTATCTGGTTTAAGGTACATGGTCCCTGTTCTTTGTTTGCCAGCAAACTCACCTGACCTTCACTTCATAGAAAATCATGAGGTATTGTAAGAGGAAGATTCCAGTTCCATCAATATTGTCTGGGAACACTGAGGGAAAAAATCAGTGCAGTTGAAGATTTAATCGAACATAATGTAGAAAAAATAAAAAAGATATTCAATCATCCGAAAGTGTAGACTGGGGGAAAAGGAGTTGACAATAAAAGTAGCCAATGACTCCAATTACAGGTAAAGATGATTAGTAATAAGGGGGTTGTGATCGAGAGTAATTGGGAATTAGACCTGATGAGTTGGGTTGTTGTCTGACAAGTGTCGAAGAGCTGAAGTCCACTATCAATGAAGCCTGGGCTCTCATACACCTGACCAGTGGCACAGACCTATCAACTCCATCCCACACAGGATTGATGGAGTAATTATGGCAAAAAGAGCCACAAGTAAGTCTTAAACAGGCTCTGAATGCATGATCATTCTGTTCATGTTTACACTTTTAACTTGGCCAACATTTGAAAAAAACTTTCTTTGTATTGGTGAATGTACTCTGTTGAATCAGGGGCGTGTTGTGGTGCTATAAATCAATATCTAGAACTAGATAACACACCAACTCAACCCTTACTGAACCATATAAAGGTGGTTGATAACCGATTACTACTATTGAATAGAATAAAAGTAAAATTTATTCTACATTTGTTTTTCTATTTTACCCAAATATTTAACGCTACAACAAATACAACCAGCGCGGCATGAACATGGACTCATGAAAGCTAACTTTCCCCGAGTGTGATTAACAAATAGGTTCCTTTGACACTGCCAAAGAGATGTGCTTGATTGCTGATTCTAGGTGAGTAGAAACTTCGAGTGCTGTTGTTGTTCAAAGATGCTAATGAGAAAAACAAGTGCAGATTATTGAACTGCTTACAAGCCAGAAGATTAGAGCTCGTAATTAAACTTTATTTTAGACAGTTTGGTCTAAACACTTTGAACACGTTCTAATGAGTCCTTTGCCGCAACATCACCCTGAAACTCAAGACCGGTTTCCCATCAAAGCTGAGCAGGGTTTAGCCTACTTAATATCTGGATTGGAGACCTCAAGGGAAAACCATGTTGCCAGCAGAAGTGGTCACCTAGTGGTCTGTGTTTGTCATTAAACCTCCGTGGGGCACAACACCCTTCAGCTTAGATGGTGTATGGTTTAAGTGGGATCCTATAAAGTCTTTAAAGGTCAAAAATTGAAAAGATCAAATTTTAGGCCTTAAGAATAACGTCTTAAAGTCACTGGTCTAAATAAAATTTCACAGGTCTTATTTTTATGATGTCCATTTAAAGCTGATTTGATGTGTTTTTTGTTGTGGCCAGAGATTCAGAAAATGCTCCTGTCCTAAATGCTAAAATACAATGTAAAAATGATAGTTAGGGTTGTCATAGTCAGAGAAAAATTTCTAAATACTCAAAAAAATATTAAAATCAAAAAAATATATATATACATACATATATACTCAAAATCTATATATATATATATATATATGTATACATACACTCAAAATTTTAAATGTGATTGTTAAAGGTTGAAAGATTTTGAGAAAACACTCAAAATCCTAAAATTGATTGTTAGGGTTGCCAGATATTGACACAAGACTCATAAATGTTAAAAATGTAGATGTGACTTACAGGGTTGCCAAGGGTTAAGAAAACATGCATAAATGCTCAAAAACATGAAAGTGATTGTTGGGGTTGCCAGAGTTTGAGAACATGCTCATAAACATTAAACAGTATTAAAGGCATGGTTAGTGTAGAGATTGAGAAAAACTTCATAAATGCTCAAAACATAAAAGTGATGGTTAGGGTTTCAAACTATGCATTTGAAGCGTTAAAAAGTTTTGTATGTATTTTTGATGTTATGAAATAGGTCATAAATTTGGTTCTACACTTTCTTAAAAGGTCTTAAAAAAATTACATTTGACCATATAAAACGTGCAGGTTCTGATTTTCTGTGGTCATTAAGAAAATGTATATTGTTACACTAATGAAAATAAGTCAAGCATCCTGGTATTCTCTATGTATATTCTAATTAGCTACTCTACAATCACGCCATCCAACACCCCTCAAAGATAAGGCTTAAGTGTCTGTTTCAGTGCTATATAATTGTCAGAAAATACAATTATTGATATTTCAGTGTGCAATTAACTTTTCTGTTTATTTTTGGAATTTTTATTTGTCAAGCTACAAAAACTCTATGTCGTGTCTTCTTCTTCTTCTTCGTCTGTCTTGCAAGCAAGGAGCTGAAACAAGTGAGAAGATGATCAGGAGGAATCTCCATCATGCCCCAACTTTGAACAAAGCTTTCACCACTCACTGCTTTAAATGATGCAAACTTTGACAGAGCACAAATTCTCCCTCTTTCTCACAAGCACCACTTTGTCCCAGATCTCTTCTTTCAATTACACTCCCACACTCGACTATCGCGGCCTCTCCAAGCGGAGACATTTGACAACAGAAAGACACTTTGTAAGCTTCGCAGATGCTATTTCTTTTTCTTCCGTATCTCTCTTTAAAGACTTGGGAGATAGCACAGCTCCACATCTGTGCGGGAAAAGAGTGTGTTAGATAACAGATGCTCAAACACTGTGTCACTTGCTTAAGAAGCAGGAAGTCTTTCAGCAATCATCTCATGGTCAGCAGTTGAAGCGCTGGTCTTTGGAGTTAGCTCGGTGTGGGCTGGGTATATCTCTTTGTTTTGTGCTTGTTTTGTATGGCAATGGTATGTATTTGTACCTTTCCATCAAAGCTACACAAGTCATCCTGAGAGATGTCTCATCCACAAGAGACTTAAAATACAAGCTGCTCGGTTCTAGGATGCTGTAGATAAAAATTATTGTTTTTTTAGAATTTAGTGAAAAAATAACCAAGCTGATCAAACAGGAGAAACACTCAATGTCAGAACAAATAGCATCTCAAGTAAAAGGAGCTTCTTCCCAAGACTTATTTTAAAGACATGGGAGATCAGGGATTAAAAAGTAAGCATGTTTAATTTTTGCTCTGAATGAGCTTAAAATAGGGCATCACGGTGGTGCAGTGGGTAGCAAGACACAGCAAGAAGGTTTCTGTTTTGAGCCTCGGCTGGGTCGGTTGGCATTTCTGTGTGGAGTTTGCATGTTCTTCCTGTGATTGCGTGGGTTTACTCCGAATGCTCCGGTTTCCCCCACAAGTCCAAAGACATGCGGTATAAGTCAACTGGGTAAAAATGATTGTCTATAGTGAATGAGTGTGTGTGTGTGTGTGTGTGTGTGTGTGTGTGCGTGTGCGCGCATTTGTGTGTGTGTGTGTGCGTGTGCGCGTGTGCGTGTGTGTGTGTGTGTGGATGTTTCCCAGCGTTGGGTGGAACCCGCTGCATAAAACATATAGGTTCATTGCGCTCTGGTGACCCTGAAAGAGAAGAAAGCCGTCAAGATAATGGATGAAAATCAAATTAACTGTTAAGGGGCGAGTCTCCTGAACTCGATAACAATGTTAATACACCAGGCGACTGATGTAAGTGATCATGATCACCATGAGAGAACTTGTTGACATTGAACTAATTCCCCAAATTGCTGAATAAAGGTCATCACACACCTATGGTGTGAAGACTTTCAAACTGAGCTAGTCAGGAGAAACTTGAGTCTCGAGTATGCGCAATCAGGAGTTGAAGATGAACCTGTTTCTAAACAAAATTGTCGATCCAACTTTAATTTAATTTGAGTCCATGACAAAAGTGTCTTGAGTCCAAAATTGGAAGAACATGGGACTTCTGCGCAAATGCACATGTGTGCAGCTTAGAGGAAGAGTGTGTAGCTTTTTTTTTTTCTTTTGATTTTTGATGCTGATAAGAAGAATTTTTATAGTTGTATTGATGTGTTGATGAACATCATTAAGTAATAATTATGGAAATTATCTAATGGCTGTTCGCTCTAAGCACTGGGATAATCTCTTTTCTGAGTACCTTAATATATAGAAAATACTACAATACAACAAAGGTATTGTTTATTCATTAAATGAAATTAAATAGCAAGTACTAGTGTAACAAAATGAACAAATGTTGTCATTAATCCCTTACCCATTTTGTTCCAAACACCTATGCATTCGCTCCTCACAGACAGACACCACTGACTGTAAAACATGCTTATAGAAAACGTGACTTCATCCATATGGCAAACAGAAAGCAAGTGAGGCTCGGTTAATCATTAATTTCCTTCTTGGTGTGTCACTATGGTAGAGTCAAAAAGAGTGTTCTGTTGCTTCACTTTGACGGCTTTCCTTGTTCCGTGTTGAGTGTAAATAAATGCCCAATATTGTTGAGAAAAAAATACAAGCTATTTTATACATATATATTAGATTGGCTAACCTTTAAAAATGTGCTCTGTATTTAATGGACCAGCATTTCTTTTCCAGTTATGATAACAAATGCTCTTAGCCCCCAAGCATTAGGAGAAAATGATCTGACCATCAGGTCTAGTAAATATTTAAATGGCACACAGAACAAACTAACACAGTCCTTGGACCTCAACAACTCGAGAAGGCAACTAATGAGTTAACCATGGCGACCAAACTCCTGAGATTAGCTCACAAGGACACTGAAATGAAAACAGCTATTACATGTGTTTGTAAATTCTCTCTCTCTGCAAAACCCGTTGTTTGGTCTCCATGGTGATAATTGCCTCCAATGTCACCTGACACCTGCTCATTAGAACCCATGCAGAGCTTGGCACAGCATTGCATTCAATACTGAAGTGCCAGAAGATGAGCGGTGCCTCTCCAGCTCTCCTCCTCCAGCATTAATGGCACCTTTACTTCTTCATTAGGAATTCTGTAACTTGCGCAATGTAATGGAGCCTAATGGATTACAATCACAGCTCTACAGGCAGAAGTAATGAAATATAACCTCTGGGTGTACAAAGATTTATTCCAACCTTGGAATAAACGAAAAAGAAGGCAGACATGGAAATAAATAACAGGTATCAGAGGTAACATGTTAAGGTATACGAGATAAGATAAGGTAAACCTATACAATTTCTATTTAATGGTCTATTAGGTCCTTCTTTCAAATCACACATTTGGATAGAACACATTTGTACCAAAATGTTTTAGTTTGTACAACTACAATACATGGCAAATCACAACAGTGGGAATGAAGTTTGGGAGGAGGTTAGCTGATAATTAACCATCTAATCATATGGTTCCACCTTCCTATAATGTTTCCAGTGTATAAGACATGACCTAAGGGACAACAGCAACATTGTGCAAGCTATACCTCCTTCCACCCCTTCACCACTTCAAGGGCAGTATTCTCCAGGCCCAGGTCGTTTCCTGGTTCCGGACTCCTCACTCGGACAGCTTGTCTAGTATGCTTCTCCACTGCTCGCCACCCATACAATACTAGGCAATTATATGCAAGAGTGAACTCGTAAAATGTAAAAAAAATGCTCCAATTAAAAGTTAGGCTCCTACTTCAAAAGGAAAGCACCTGGGAAAAGCAACTTTTTCTGGCATTGTCGAATGATTATAACTTGTCTTGTAACTTGTGTTTATATTGCTGCAGTTTAACTTCAATTCAATTGATTTATTTGATCATGGCAATTAAAGTAATTCTGGCTTATTGAAACAACTGCTATATATATGTCTAAAAAAGTTAAATTAACAAGTTAAAAAAGATTATGCCTAAGAGCAAAGGTTAGAAACTTCACATTGTACTTGAAATAATAATGCATTGCACTATACTTTGGCTGACCATTCAAAAAGTGCCACGATTCCCCAAAGCAAAATCCACCAGGAAGTTGGTCAATGTAAATCATATCATTAACATTCTCGCATGTGATTCAAAATCATGTGATTTACAAAAGTTTTGTAAAAAGATCAACGATTCACTTTGACAGCCATCATCAGTAAATTGTCTAGACAATGTGTGAAAATATGCACTGTCAAAAAACTATTTATTTAGCAGAATCAGTACATTTTGATATTTTGCAGGGTTTTATCAGTACAATGATCCATGGAGAAGATAAAACATACACTTGTTTTCAACAATGGCTTGGTTCTGTCTAAAAAGTGTCTGTGTCGAGTTAATAAACTTGCTTGTGGGGCGCATTCTATTTATGCATTGACTAAAAGTGAAAACCAAATGATAGAGTGGGTAGCGCACCGGACTGAGAGTCCTGGTGATCCCTGCATAAAAGTCTGAAATCCCAACCTTGCCAAACCTTGGTTCTCTATCATCACAAAATACAAACCTAACAAATAAATGTATACGTTTTCTGTAAAATATGGAAAATTCATGTTTTAAATGTATGGAAATGTCTGATTATAGAAGAAATGTAAAAAATGGCCCTTGTAATTTTTTGCCTATACTTTTTTTTATTTTGTACAGAAGCCGAAGGTTTGAGTGTTTTCTCTTCAGGATTATTTTTAGATGATGGGTGTTTTGCCCGTTCTTGAATGCCTGGCAGGATCTACATCCAGTCCCTTTAAATGAGCTTTTACCATACTGTAGATTCTGGATATTCTTTGTGTGGCTCGTGCTTTATTAGGTTAAAATCTGTTTCGAGGGGGTTTTCAAACTAAAACCAATCTTTAATGAATTCATTGTGAATGCAAATCCTGGCAGGCATGATTTTTTGATTTGGCAAGTTATGCCAAAATAGGTGTGCAAGCCAAGATTTGAGTGCACTTAAAATACAATGGCTTTGTTCTTCGCAATTGCCGGTCACTCATGTTTTTTAGAATAATATCTGTCTAAAGTGATGTTTTATCTGGAAATGTTCTTAACTAAATTGAAATAAAGCTATTAATATTTATGTACATGACAATCCTGGCATGACAAGGGCAGCCATTATTTTGAAAAACCAAACAACTATGCCTCTCAACTAGTAATCAACTATGCATTCATCCATTTTCTTGTCAGCTTTCTTCCCTTTCCCACTGTCACCACAGTGGAATGAATTGCCAACTGTACTGGCATATGTTTTATGCGGCGGATGTCCTTCCAGCTGCAACCCATTGCTGGGAAACATTCACATACACAATGGACAATTGTTGTTACCCAATTGACTTATTCCACATGTCTTTGGCCTTGTGGGGAAAGCTGAGCACCCGGAGAAAACCCCCGCGATCACGGGGAGAACATGCAAACTCCACACAGAAATGCCAGCGACCTTCTTGCTGTGCTACCCACTGCTCCACCATAACGCCAATTAGTTTATGCCAACTAATCAACTAATTTTTCTAAACATTTAAGCTAATACATTGTAGGGTCCCGGTGCTTGGCCCAAAAAACGGATACCAGTCGGGACTGAAGGCTCACGTGTTCTGTCTTGAAACAGTGCTAAAGGATTTTTAATAATTCACATAAATTTATATATCTGACTCCATAATTGATTTAAAAGGTTTTATCTTTACCATTATTCTTGGTTACGGCCAAATAAATTAGCATGTTAATTATTAATGATAATATTAAGTTTTAACCCACTCAGTGACCTTTAAATTTACTCACACTTGACGTTAATATTCTTATTAACCCTTAAATGTGTTTCAGTAAAAGAAGAATGACCGAAAAAGGTTCAAACATTTATTATCATTGATGTGTATAAACAATGCATTACATTATACAGCCTATGAAATATGAACCAAGAATAAGGAGTTATTGTTTACTTCAAGTTTACTACATGAAAAGGAAGCTTTAGAGCTCTTCCTTCATGGGCCGATTTCAGAGACAAAAGGGCCAGGATTTCAGTCTGCTATCTACTTTTGAAAGATTCTTCAGACCAATCTCCTCCCAGAGAGGTGTGACTTAATTAGGAATGCGAATCAGGAGAGCATTAGCCAAAGCTGTTTGGCGTTTTAGATATTTAAGGCATACAGGATTGGCTCTCTCAGAGAAAAGGTGAGGCTCATCGAGAGACAAAGCTGGTGAGATGTAGGTGTAAATTTAGGGCTAGTCCCATGGGCTTCTGATAATCAAACACACTCATATGCAGATTCAGTAAACGCAGCGGGGCACATATTACTCTGACACCCTGAACTGGTTTTTGGCTCTTTTCATTGTCATTTCAATTGGCTCGTTTTGCATGGTGCGCCTGTGAAAAGATAGCAGTTCGCTTTGGTTCCTGTGCTTCGTTTGGTCTTTTCAAGCAGATCATACAACGACATAATTCAGTTTCTTACAACATAAACACATATACATATAGGTACAGATCATTGGCTGGTGTTTAACCACACACATTTAATTTAATAGAACTTTGTTTAAATTTGTTCAGATTTATTTATTTTATTATTTTATTTTATATTATTTTATTTATTTATTTTTTTTTCCAGAAAACAAACATCACTTATGACAGCTGTCTGCCAGAATTTGCATTCGAAAAAATATTGTTTTTGTTGCAAAGTCTTTTCAGAAAATAGACAGCACTTTAAACTGGTTTTATCCTAATTGTTAAACCTGTTTATAGTAATGTCTATAGGTATGTCTATAGTAAAGCCAGTTGTTTCAAAATACTAATAATAAAAATAAAATAATCAATAAAAAGTACAATGAAAGAAACATCACATTTAAAGCCTTCCACTCATGGTTAAAACCTCACAAATTCACACACAATCAACAACTCTTCAAATGCCTGCAATATATCTGTTATCTATTTTTAAAATGGTCAACTGAAGCGGTGAGTCTGATCTGTCTCCTTTAGTTCTCAACCTAATCAAGAAACTATAATAAAAGCTCATTTAAACTGATAATGGAAATCCTGGAGGCATGAAAAAAATGTAGCAACAAGTGCCACAAAGCTGCAGAGGGTGAGCACTGCTGTCCTCCATCCACAGAGAACACCTTGCACCACACAAGGAGACCTCACTTTCCTGTCTTCATGACATCCGAGAATGAACGTAGCATTCCATTCTCATCTTCTGTTTAAAAGTCAATTAAAGTCTAGCAGAAGCAATTGGGAAACTGTATTCTGCACTGAGTTGTTTCATCCTCACCATCTGTTACAAGAAATGAATAAATATTAGATGAAATAAATGCAATTTAAATACTTTCCTATCGCTGCCTCTGGTTTCAGTGGCCTGGAGAAAATTGACAAAAAATTAATCCTTTGCTGTGTTTACATCTAATTTGCACATTTAATGGACAAGCAAATGGTAGGCAATGCTAATGAAGTTGTGAGATGTTTTTTTTCCACTCGGTGACTAATACTGTGTTTTTGTGTTTTGGTGGTGGTGCGATTTGCATTCATGTAACTGAGCGTTAATTGTATTTTGGACTTTTTTATATAACTAAATGATAATGTTTCTCATGCCTCATTCCCAGTGATGGCTAAATGAAGCAATTAAATCAGCAGCAATATTTTCTGTATGTTTAGGATTTGGCAACAGTGTAGTGACTGCAGTGGAATTAGTTAATTAAAATCATTCAAGGCAAGGGAAGAAATTCAAAGTTTGTTGGCAACAACTGTTATACCTTAAATGTTAGCAGTTTTCTCTTTGGCTGTTAGGGTCAAAATATCAGTAATTTTTTTAATAAATTGTAAGCGTAGGTTAATAAACGGAAAAAAATCTCTCTCTAAAAACATAGTTTCAAAATGATGTTAATATTTGCAATTGACTTTTTAGTGCCTGGTTTATTCTCATTTTCCAGATCCTACTTTCTCTGTCCTTTATTCAGTATGCAAAACACATCATTTGAAGAAAATCTGTAATAATAATTATATATTTAATAATTGCAAAATGTCAGGGATATTTATGTTTTGGTGACTCTTTCCCCTTATATTATATTTTAATAATATTTATTTAATTACATTACTCCAATGTTTACCCTAACAATGCCATGTATGTGTTGTGGGATTTGGATATTAAATTATAGATTCATTCACTTTGATTCATGTGAAAGCCTCACCTAACACAGTCTGTAACTCTCCTTTTCCTAAATGTTCCTGCAATAAGGTCATCCTGAATTTGTCAATTAGACAAAAAAAAAAACAGAGCAAATGCAATGCTAAGTCATCAAATGTGTGGCTAAAAGGATTGAAAACAAGTACGAGACCCATCAGCGCAACCCATCACTGGGAAACTTTCACATGCACACACTCATTCACTTTAACACTATGAACAATTGTTCTTACTCAATTCACTTATACCGCATGTTTTTGGACTTGTGGGGAAACCGGAGCACCCGGAGAAAACCCACGCGATCACGGGGAGAACATGCAAACTCCACACAGAAATGCCACCTGCCCCAGCCGAGCCTAGAACCAGCGACCTTCTTGCTGTGAGACAACCGTGCTACCCACTGCGCCACTGTGACACTCTACTGACACAGTACATGGTACAATTTTGTACCGATGGTGTCACGAACAGGATCTATAACATTCAAAGTCGAGGAGGGGCTTTACACAATAGCTGCTTCACTAGGAGAAGAGAGTAGCGAGAAATCTCATCCACTCACCATGCAGAGCACAGAAACCTATTGATATCTAAACTTCAAATTGTCTGTTTTCAGACTTGTGTAACTTAAAAAAAAATCATACTTGCTGTCCTGACAGCATTTTCTGTTTTTTAGTTTTATGTAAAAAGACCTGTTTTGTTAAGAACTTGAAGACACATTTTATTCTTAATGGATTTGACATGTCATGCCTGACAGTCAATGCGTTGAGTGTGTTGTATACAACGTTTTTTTTATTGTTTAAACAGAGAATATGTGTGCTTTATAGCAAGAATGCATTGATTAAAGCTATAGATCATATGGGACTATATACGTGGTGAACATGATGTCTCTTGTAGGTGCTGCATGCAATTTCAGGATTTATAGAAAAGAAGAAGTCTGATTCCTTGTGCTTTGTGTGAGCTGTATATAAACTGAAAAAGCAATGAATAAAAACATGCAAAGTAAAGTAAGATGACAATATTGATTTATTGTTAAAGATGAATACTGTGTTTGAGAGAATGCAAATATGAAATTATGCAATCTTTACTCCTGCGTTCTGACCATGCTGACAGATGGCAGAAGGCCATGTCCAGAGAACCATTTCCTAAAGAAATAAAATGGAAGCGTAGCTCTGCATCAGAGATAAAGCAGATTTAAACTCTGCTTGGAGGGCCCTTAAACGTCTGCCACTAGCCCAAATCCTCAGAGTGAACACTGAACTGGAAAGTAAATAAAAATTTTCCTTGGCAGCTGTACAAAGGCCAAATTAGACTTTCATGTGAATATCTGTATTCTGTATATCTGTATTCAGTCCTGCTAAAACGTTTGCTATCTGACAATTCTGACCAAGTATTTAACACTCTTGAAGCACAGAAGGCACATTCTAAGTCTGGCAAAGCACTGAAGCTATTTATAAAAGATTTAACAGGTAATCTCATGGTTGCAGTGATGCTTAGATATGTCCAAATATGTCTCTAGAGCTGAAGCTGCTAAACGCTGCCTTCAGTACAAGCTCCCATAAAAGCATGCTCAGTATGCATACAGAATTAGTTTTTTTTTTTAGAAATTAATCTTTCACACATTGTTTTGCCAATGGTACAACAGTTTTCCAACGGTGCTGTGACCAAAGTTTAGAATGTTGTACATGAAAGATGAAGAGGGGATGATGGAAGAGCATGGTTGTAGAATGAAATCACAGAGCCAGACATTTTTACTGGCCAAAGTTAGCTTTCTACTTCTATTTATGTTCAAGTTCTTGTGGTTTTATTAATGTGGTAGTCTTGAATTTAGGGCTGGTGTTGTTTTGATCCTTTGAACAAGGTTTAATTTTCTCACAAAATGTTCTCAACATCTATTCTCTAAACCTATTGTCCTGTATTCTCAGTTAAATTTTAATGAGAGGCTGTGTTTTAAAAACATACACAAGCTTTTTGCATTAGCTTGACCACAATAAAATAAATATATAACTTTGCATGTGAATATCATTTGAAAATGAAATTCAATTACAATACAAAAAATATTTAAACTTCCTTTAAATTACAAGAGCCACAACCCTGACTAAAGCACTGATTTCATCATAACTTCTTCTCCAATGTGTAAATGATAAAGCTCCAGCTGTTGAACAGATCTTTGGGCCTTGGCCGTTATATTAAGGATCAAAGGAAGGTTATGAATCTGTTGTTTGTACAGTGTGTTCTGTACATCATTTTGATTTTCATTATACCATTTCAATCCACTCTCAGACAGACAATGGAGGATTTGTGAAACCAGCTTGTCAGGTTTGATTATGTGAAGTGTGCCGTTTGTAGTGATGCTGTCTTTAACTTTCTGAAATTACTTAAGCTGCAGACCTCAAAGCTAATTCTTTTTTTCATTTGTACCTTCACTGATAAACACCTATTACCAGTGTCTTAAGTTAATATCAAGCATATGTTCCTTTGTTTGAAAAACAGCAGCGTGGCTCAGTGAGTCATGAGAAACCCCGCTTCAATCAAGATCGCTCACAAATTACATTTGAAGATGATCTCAGTCTCAATGACCAGTTTTCTTATAGCTAAACACCAGATTACTTGTTAACTTTACATTCCAGATAATACACTATATAAACATCACTTCCCTTTCATTCTGTGTCACTATTTACTTTGCGAAAGTTACCAATTTTCTTTTTCATCTACTAGATGAGTGGTTTCCATCTCGTCTCCTGGCTTTATGGTTTCCATCTTGTCTCCAGGCTGCGTGGCTTCCATTTTGTTTGCTGTGTGGCTACCATCTCATCTCCTGTCAGTGTAACTTCCATCTTGTGTCCTGGCTGTGTGGGTTCCATCTCCTCTCCTGGATTTATGGCAACCATGTTGTATCCTGGCTGTACGGCAACCATCTTGTCTCCTGACTGTGTGGCTACCATCTTGTCTTCTGGCTGTCTGACAACCATCTCATCTTTTAACAGTGTGGCTTCTTAGTAATGTTCTGTATGCTTGGTTGAGTGGTTCTCCTCAGCCCTTCTTGTCTCTGTGATAATCACTTCTGTTTTCTGTTTTTTTTTTTCACTCATTTTATAATGTAGGTGCTGATTCATGTGTGTCTTTTTAAGAGAATGTTTGAATTTGGATTTAAGGAAATGTTCGTCACTTCAAAATGGACTTCGTCATTCAAAATTCACAACACACAAAATTCTCACAGAAGGGAGAGTGGTGAATAATTAAGAAACAAACACGAGTGTAATATAAGCAAATTTTGCCTTCTAGCTAGTATAGTCACAAGATACAATAGTCACAAGTGCGTGCCGACATTAGGCTATTTCTATCAATATGACTCACTGTCACTAATTATTGGCTAAATATTTTGCAATTTATATGGGTCAGGGGGTGTATTTCTGAAACCAGTCCAAAAACCATTCAACTGAATAAAAACCATATAAGGCCAGTTTGTTGCAAACAATGGGGAAATGGATTACATTCTTGAAGTATATTACTTAACATATATCTAATGGGTAACTTTTAATGGATGCAACTTTTTAAAGCAAGCTTACTAGCTCAAAGTGCGATCTCCAGATGACCATTTTTATGGGTCTATGCAGCTTTGAATGATTGCCCGGCTAGTGTGCTGACCTTCCTGAAGACAGCTATTCTCAGTCTTCTGCCTCCATCTTTCTCTCTATCACACTCTCTGTCTTGAGGGACCTGTTAACTAGGGCCGGGCTGTTTAAAAACTGATGTTTCTGATCCACAGGACACTGGCTTTGTTTCATATCTGAATCCCCCTTGTGCCTGGGGTACTTCTCTCCACAAAATAGCATCCAGAACTGAGCTCCAGTCGACCTGACACAAACCCACAGCAAGCTGCCAATCATTGACAGAGATTGAGAGAGAGTGAGGAGGCAAGAGAACGAGTAGATGACAGGCTGATGCACTCCCTTGGCTCATGTACCAGAGATATGAACCCTGTCTGTTTCCAATAATAATAGAAATCAGCAGTAGAAGCAAAAGTGTTGGTTTATAGGAGGTGTAGCAGAGTGAGAGTTATAGGTCACTGCCACGCTAGGCTTTATTTATTTTCATTATTTCGTAATAACATATTATTACCCAAATATATCCTTTAAAAGAGTAAAATTATGTTTTTGGAAAACATATTTAAAAAAAATGCTTCGCTATTATAGTCTTAAACATGTTGACCTATCATAAAATTATATTTTGATTTGAGTTCTTTTTCATTTAAGACCCACATTAAACAGCCCATAGGAAAATCAAATTGAGTAGTTTAAAAGATGTTAGTTGGTAAGAGAAAATCATTGTATACGAGAAGGAGCTGAAATGTTCTCAGCCGTCAGAGAGAGAACATGTCTGTGTGTCACTGTGATTGGTGTATGTGCTGCTGAGCACAGAGGGGACAGAGACAGCTGGAGGCAATAATAATGATAGGCTGTGGAATCAAAGCAAAGGGAATGGCACAGCAGCCACAGACACAGGCAATAAAATTTCATCCAAAACCATTCACGATTTGCTGTGAAAGCAGATGTGTACATCGAGATGGATGGAAAGTTGAACAGAAACAGATCTTGTTTCAAACAGGCTAAATGCTTCAATGAATGGACATTGTGCTTTTGTCCATTATTGTGTCATGTTAAGTGTCCTTTCTCAGCCTGTATGTGTCATTGTTGTGGTGGAGCAATTAAACACACTGAACCTTCACTTGTATTCATAGATGGTATAAACACTGAATACACATAAAAAGTGTTTTGAGAAAGAAGAAGTATACTGGAGCAAAGAAACATAACATGATCCACACTGGCACACAGAGTCCAAAAGAGCAGTTCACAAATAACATTCAATATCGACACATAAGTCTTTGGGATTCATTGCTTGTTCCAAATGTCTCCTAGTCTCTGTGTCTTCTTTTCACCATGTCTTTCTGCCTCTTGGTCCCATGGTTTCCTAGGCCCTCTGTCTCCTGTTTGATTGTCTCCTTGTCCCTGTGTCTCCTGTTCTCTTCATCCCTTTTCTTGTGGTTGCACCATCTCTATGTGTCCTCGTTCCTTGATATCTTGTCTTCTAATCTCTTTGTCTCTTACCCTCCAGGTCCTATTGCTTCTCGTCTCATATTATCTGTAACCCCTCACCTGGTTCCATTGTCTCCTGATCTAGTCTCTTTGTCTTCCCTTTACAAACACTGACTATATAAGAGAACGCTGGAGATAGGTACAGGATGAAGGAATATCCACTCAGGTTTAGGCCCTGTCCACACATACCCGGTTATTATGAAACTTTTTAACGTGGTTATGCTGTGCGTCCACTTGTATCTGGAGCAGCGTTTCACCTTAACCATGTTAATTTGAAAATCAATCAAACAAGTTTTTATATAGCGCATATAATATTTCTAGATATGCATATTTTATACATCTTTAGCGGTTGCTTTCAAGGTAGCATCACAAAGTCCTCATGAGGATCAAGTAGAGTAAATAGGAGTTCCCTCTGTGAGGCCCCTGGGAACCTCGCTGACTGAGGTAGGTGCTAGTCACCTCCCCAGCATAAAGAATATACAAACTTAATATCCATCGACGAACAGTTCGCCGGACAGGACCTGAAACCGTTTAGACAAATACCAAGAGCCAATTATTTGAATGCTAGATTAAACAGATATGTTTTTAATTTAGTTTTGAACTCTGTGAGCATAGCTGAGCTCCGGACAACATCCGGGAGTTTGTTCCAGAGCTTCGGGGCTCTATATGAGAACCCTCTTCCCCCTCTGGTGAATTTACTAATCTGCGGAATAATCAATAGTCCTGCTTCTTGGGATCGAAGAGAGCGAGCGGGAATATATCATGATAGAAGACTGCTCAGGTAGGTCGGAGCCAAGCCATTCAGCGCCTTAAAGGCAAGGAGTAGTATTTTATAGTCATTGTGCTATTGTACAGGAAGCCAGGGAGAAAATATTGGGTAAAGTGATGTTTTTGTAAACACTACAGATTAATTTCCATGTAGACAGCGTAAAAGTGTTTATTCTGGTTACAGGCATTTTGAGGAGTTGTAGTAGCTGTTATACTGATGCAGAAGCGTTTCATATGGTTAATGGGGACAGAGCGAGGGGTTGTGCTGCAGTTTTCTGTGCTTAACCATATCTTCTGAAATGTACAAGCACACAACAGATTTAATAATGTGCTGAAGCACACAACAGACATTTCCTGCTGACGCGCTCACCTGACACTGACACAATAATGAGCAGAAACCAATTGAGCCTCAGATGAAGTAGTTTTGAGAGTGAAACAGCTTTTGGTAAAGGACTCACAGCTGAAAAAAAGCTTCTGATTGTTTCAATTCACTTCAAAGTTGAGGAGTCCGCTGCCTTCTATTGGCTACACTCACTCTTTACAGCATTTCAGAACGTTCTACCTGGTTTTGTGTGGATGAAGTTGTTTTTCTACCCTTGCTTGTGTGGACAATTTTTTTCCCGGGGTAAGAAAAACTCTGTTTTCAAAAATAACCGGGTACATGGGGACGTGGCTTAAGTGGCATTTCTTGGATTCCTTGACATCACCAAATAACTGTCTGTGCAGGAACACAGCCAGGAAAAAGAAGGAGCACTCACAATTACCTGTTATTTGACTGGACACCTACACCTGGGGGAAGAACATTGAGATTGTTTGTTTAATGCTGCCATTTTAATTTTGATTTATTTATTTTTTTATTAAAACCCACCCCCTGGGGGATTTCTTTATTATAAATGTGTCTTTGTCACTTGTGTTTCATTTACACACTTGACAGAATTTTAAATAATAAATCTATTTCTGTATTGTACATTGAAAAGTATATGGGAAACCAAAAAAGTATAGTACTTTTTAACCAAACCTGCATTTTTTGGTTGATTCTTTCCTTGTGCTTGTTAAAATGTATTAAACACAGATTTTGAGCAGCTAACTGGTTGACTGGTTATTTGCTCATTATACAATTTATAAGCACAAATGAGTTTGAAATGAAAATAGTTCCACTTTGCACAGTATTTTAAAACCTGACTAAAAAGTCAGAAATAAAGGATAAAGTAGAAAACATTACACACCAGGTCAATTTATTAAAAGTTAGGCAGCTTGAGGTAAGTCTTTATCCTGGCTATAAAGCACAATTTTCTGCTTGTTAAATAATCATATGTACTACTGTGCGAGTCTAAATTTGCTTCTGTGTATGAGTATTAGTCTCTTTCTGGAGAACAGCAGTTTGTTTTTAATGAGAGTGAGAAGGAAGAGGAAGATTCAGTGCCGGGATCTTGCACGGCTGCCAGAAGGACTTTTCACTAATTCATTCAACTCCAGGATTTGCTTTCTTTTTTACTACTTCCATCCATCATGTGCACAAATAATAGCTCCTCTTATTATGACTGTGAAATGTGCAATCTTGCTACAGGATTACCTCACAGAGGCAATGCCAAGATACAACACACACATCATAAATATCCTGTTTGTGTTCAGTTCTCTAGACAGTTTGGGTTTTTGCTCGGCTGGTTCTAGGTGGATCTCATCCCATCATTTTTGAACAGCATGCCAACTGATAAGCCAACATTAACCATCTGGCGATAAATGAGGAAAGAATTCTCAGCTAATTTATCAAGCAGCAGGGGTGTGTTTCTCCCTGTTGAACCAATTCTATTTTCCTTCTTTTGCATCTGAATTGTATGGAATGTATCTCTCTCATTCTTTCGATCTTACGTTTATGCTTTCACTTTGTTTTTTCTGCTCAAGGAAGAATAGATGAATAATGCAGGCCATGTGTGGTTCTATTTTCTTCTTTGTTCAGATTGTATGGTTTTCCATGCAATTTTCGATTCTGTTTTTACTCAAAAGCTTCATTCCATTGTCTATTTTATACTGGTCTCTTTATATCCTTGTCTTTTTGTACCACCATTTTCTGGTCCATTGGTCCCCTTGTCTTCTGGTCTCTTCATCTCCTGGTCCCATTTCATCTTCTCTCTATGTATCTGCATCTTCTCGTCTCCTGGTCCCATTGTGTCCTGGTCCCACCATCTCCTGGTCTCTTCATCTCCTTGTCCCTTGGTCACACCATCTTATGGTTTTTACATCGCTCATCCCTTGTTCCCCACATCTACTGGTCCCAATGCTCTTTGTCTGTCTTTTCTTATCTCCTGATCCTATTGTCTCCTTAGTCTTTTGTCTTCTCCACTTGGTGACATTGTCTCCTTATCTATTTTTCTTCTATTTCATGCACCATTGCATTGCCTTATCTCTATTCATCTTTTACTCCTCATCTCCTGGTCTTTCTGATAGCTTACCCCTATTGTTCCCTTATTGTCTCACTGTCTACTGGGGCATGTGTTTCCTGGTCCCAATATCTCTAAGTCTTTTGATCCCCTTATCTTCTGGTCTCTTCATCTTCTCATCTGTTCAATCTATTATCCCCTGGTCTCTTTGTCTCCTAGTTTCATCATCTCCAAGTCGTAATGTCCCCTCGTCCTCTGGTCTTTGTCTTTGTGTACCACTGCAACTTGTCTCTTGGGATTTGCATCTTCTAATCTTCTGGTTCCATAGTCCCCTGAAGATCTCTTGTCCCCTGGTCTTCTGGTCTCTGGTCGTCCCCTGGTCCCATAGTCTCCTCATATTTAGGTTTCTTCATCTTGGGGGGCAAAGTGATGTAGTGGTAGACTTGGAGAGTATGTGGTTCGATCTTAGCCAAGTTCGTTCTACTATTGTGGTCTTGGGCATGCCACTTCACCTGGATTGCCCTGTACGGATGTGTGTGACTGGTGGGGTGCGGTGGGCAGGAGGCCATAAGCGCGAAATGGCACCCACGGTCTGTCAGGCTGCCCCAGGTAGCTTATCACCACCAGAGTGTGAATGTGAAGTGAATGAATAATGCTCTGAAAACTGTAAGTGTCTTTGAGTGTCTAGAAAAACACTTTAGAGATTGAGGGCATCCTGCTGCTCATATTATTAGGTTAATAAATGTTTGATTTCAAAATATTTTTGCAGGTTTTCTCAGCTACCAGTCATTTATAATTTTTTTTTGTCTTATACAATCATTTGTGCTGTCGCAACAACCTTTACCTGAGCTAATTAACTTACGTGTCCAAACAATCCTTACTCATTTAATATCAGTAATTATAAACATTTTTAAATAAGGACTTTCACCAGTGAGAATTTTGTGACCTCATTGTTATAGAGGACAATCAACAGAGATTGATTACAATTAATGTATTTACAGTTAAAGAACTATACAGTTTACTAAATACAAAAGATAGCCATCCAAATATTTTCACTTAATAACATTTTTAAAGGAGTTTTTCTAATGTCCTGTCCCTGGTTTCAACCTCTTACTGAACAGGTTAAAAAGATACTTGTACGCTTAGATGCTCTGCTGTTGTTAAAGCTGTACAGCTTTTTTAGTTAACAACAATGAAAATCCTTCATATAAATATGACTCCCTTGATGTGCCTCTGGTTTTTAATGAGGTCATAAATTTCAAGTAGCCAAGCTGTATGGTGATTATTATTTCAAATTTGTTCACCTCCATTCAGATTTTATTTTCTTTTTGATAAAGCTGAGGTCTGAAATAGATGTTACATGGGCTGTAAGTTACATGGGTTGTGGAAACATTGGGCTTGGATCAGTAAACAGCCCATTAGCAGTGCTGTGAGCCTGTGACTGATGATATAATTAGCACTGACATAAAAATGGCTGACTGTATCTGTAGCGCTCCTATAAAAGAGTTTTTGTAAGGTTATTAAAAAAATGAGAGGATGCACAATGGATGAACCTCTAATACATGATTATAGAAAAATACTCATCTCACGTTGATTGTCAAATGAAAACAGTGTACTATAGTGTTTTAAAATAAACAAACATCTTTCTTCATTTTTTGGTAAAAAGTTTTACTCATATACTCTCAACCTCTCAATATAACAGTAAAATATAGAGAGTGAAATCTACTTATTCTACAGAGTTTTTTATCCTTCTCTGAGCAGATAGTTACAAATTGAGTTAAAATAATTCTGAAGTTCTCAAACATTTGGCCCTTTTTAAAACACAGTTCATCCAAGTGTGATTTTTTTTTTCTTCATACAATGACAAATTAAGTTGAGAAATTGTCATAGATCTCATGCAGTTGATTACTTGCATTTTAAAAGTTTCCAACATTTGTAAAATCAGCAAGATTTTTTAACGTATTGTTCTGTAAATCAATTTGAGTTATTCTGGAACCGAATCCTGATTTGGTTTTGCTACATTGTAGAGAATCTTCAAATGGGTTTCTGATATTTGACCATTTTTATTCTGGAGAGCTGAGCAAGTAGAACTTGAAACGAGTAGTCAGATATGTTTTTTTTTCAAGCCATGTGCTTCAGGCTCTCAAAGACAGCCATATGGCCACGATTACACTCATTTATGAAACGTCTCACACTGGATGCTTTTAGACTGCTGCTGTGTCTCCTAAGTGTTTGTCCTCTGCACTCAATTAAACTAGAGAGCACTGCGTATGTGAGATTGTGCAATGCAGAGAGAGAGAGAGAGAGAGAGAGATGAAGAACGATAAAGAGGGAAACTATGTGGGAATGGAGCTATTAAAAACCTTTTGTGTTTTAGATAAAGTGAGTTTTCAGCTGAACTCACTTCTACCTCAGCCAATTTTCATATGACTATAATATTGTTGACAGTTAATTCTGAAATATACTTCCTTACATTAAAGAGGAAAATCAATCAATAAAAAAAATTGTGTTTTAAATAGCGGGTTTTGCTTCAAAGCAGCCTGACAAACAATGGGCTGAATGCCATATAGAGTATAATGTAGAGTTTCTTGTTGGCTACTTTCTCCAAGCTCATAACTGGCCTAAACATTTGTGTTGTTTTGACAATGAAAAGTTCATCAGAAAATCTTTGTTTGAAACCAAGATCTTTATTGGTCAATAATTACCTATGTGTTGTTTGTTGATTTTATTTTACAACGACTGCTTTTCATCAAAGATATTTTTAAAAATAGAAGATGAATCAATGGTGCTTTATTGAAACTTCTAGAAAGTAACCAAAGGACGACGTATTGGCTGATAAAAAATTCTGCAGGGCACACGTGTTATCTGCACTTGCCTCAGTTCATGTGTAATCAAATCCAAGAGCATACGGGCATGAGCCTTTGCTTGTCATCACTTGCCCTCGTGTCTGCCTCTTGTCCCCCGCTGTCTCTCGTTATCACACACCCTTATCAGTGTGGCGGCACCAATTCTCTGAACAAATTCTCTGAAACCCCCCCTCTCATTCAACTCACACTCACTTGTTTGTCCTCTGTTGAACAAAACATCATGCTCTACACAATCTCTTGTGATTACCAACAGCGTGTTCGTACCCCAGATACCATCACATACACGAAGGACACAAAGAAAATCCAAAATAGCTTTAAACTAAAATGTACAATTCTGTGATCTCAAATGCTAAAACTATATTTTCAGTTCATAATCCATGATTTCAAAATCATTTCCTAAAATAATGGTTCTTAAAGAAACACCGATCACCATTGAGACGAAAGATACTGATGACAATTCTTTTTCCTAATACTCCTGCATCAGCAATAGCACACTCACTAGAATGCTTTCACTTCCGCAAAAGATCCATCATTCATCCTCCTGTGACTGGCTCTCTGAGGCATTGTGCACCAGCTGAATACCTCTGTGAAAAGTAGTCGCACAGCTATACCTCATGCCCACATAATATTTTATCACATAATACCCAGTATCACTGAGCTCATCATGAGGGTGCTAATAACTGCAGAAGTGTCAAGGATTTCAATTAATTACCTTTACTAGTACAATGATTGCTTTGTTTTTTGTAGACACAGCAAATTACAGCCCTCCCCTCAAGCAAAATAGGGTTGTGTGTCTCGCTCCAGGGCATGTTGGTGGTACTCTCAACCTTTGTTTGACTCTTCACACGCCATCATATGAATCTGGTACCTAAACAAACACTTTTCTAATCTGTTGGTAAACTACTATTTACTTGGAATTTTAACAAATAGCTACCTGTATTAACTTACAGCGTACATTTTTCAAAACATTATTAAGTATTTTTATATTTCAAATATTGTTTCTAGTGCATAGGACACCATTTTGCCTTAACCTCAATGTGCTGAATGGTATTTTCATGAGCCAGTGTTTACGTTTTACATGGACGAAACAAAGATGCCCCTCATCCTCAAATTTCAGAGGATTTGTTTTGGTCTGTACTTTCCAGCTCAACCCTTCCAGTAAACGTATTTTTCCATTTAAAAGCTTTGAAGGACAAGCTAAAGTAGATGTAGGCATTTTAGGTAATTATGCTCTTTAAAAGTTTTTCTTCCATTCAAGAATTTAAATATGATATATTATGAATATAATGAATATAATAAGTTGGCCAATCTACTAGGTGGCAGAAGCTTCCAAACTCTTTTACATTTTAGTTTTGTTTTGCTTCATCACAGTTTTCTTTTCTTCAGCGTGTAAGCTATTGAGTCGTAAAGCTTTAATCAAATCATGTCAAGTGTTTTGGATGAACACTGCTTTAACGGACCCTGGCGGATGTTTTTAATTTAATCACTGTTAACTGAGTAGAAAAACTCTGTTTTAAACAGTAAAATATGATTGTGACAAAATTTCAGATAGAGAATTCATCTGATTTTTATGGACGCGCTTTTGTGCCAGGTTAAAATAAATAAAAATGGCTTTAAGTCAAAATTTTGTTTTGAAATAAAAACACTACAAATTTACTCTGAAAGTTACAATTTGAGATAAAAGTAAAAAACTGGAAATAAAAACTTTTTCATTTCAGGGAGTTGAAATTTTTACTTACAAAGGCATTTTTTGACGCTGACCTGTAGATAACTCACATTTATCTCAACATTTTGGCTTTTTATCTGAAAATTTTGACTTCCTAGGTTAAAGTTAAAACTTTTTTTCTCAAAATTTCTTCTTCCTAAGTCAAAATTATTTTCATTTTATCTCAAAACTAGATTTCCTGGGTAAAAATGTCAACTTTCAAAGGTCAAAATTTTGACTTTATCTCACACTTTTATCTTTTTAAAGCCAAAATATATTTTAACTTGGCAGAAATTCGCTTCCATAAATTTCAACAATTTTCTCATTTAAATAATTGATTGGCGTGTTATAAGCTATACTGAGAGGACACATTGAGCTAAAAAAAAATCTAACTATGTTTAAACATGGAACTAATCTGTCTTTATCAATAACTATAAAGGTTGAGTCCTAAACGAACTGCACTCAACATGAAGACACAAACGTGTATCATGTTCTTGACCGCTTTGTGCAGGCTCTCATTCGTTGAAGCGCTTCTTCAGTAGCGGCTTTATATGCGCTCTTCTTCGACGCTTTACGGTAGAGGGAGGACTTCTGTTGTCTGCTGGGGCTGAAGACCGGAGACCGGAGACCGGAGACAGACAGCTGAGTCTGGAACAGCCGCTCGCATCTATGAATGTGTAACTGTGAATGTGCTCGAGATACAGACGCGCAGCTCAGCGTCTCGAACCAAGAGCCAACGACAACCGACAGGAGCTGTTTGTTTGGATTACTGTCAGCACGACTCAAGTCTGCACATAGATTTTCCCCCAAAACTTGCCAGTGAAGGCACAGGAGAAAGCCTCTCAATTTTACCTAATAACAGCAGCAGTCTTCTCCGGAGTGGCCGCACCTTCCTCCGAACATCATCCAGGTAAAGGGCTTCCAGAAAGTTCTCCTCTCTGGTCGATGCTACGACTGCATGGTACAATATCTAACTCCTTAAGTTTTAAAGAGATATTCAAAGCGAAATTGTTTCAGAACTGAATGGCAATTGAATTATACATCACTGTATTTACATTATATAATCTTTTTATTTACTGTGGAAAGCATTCTAATGCCGTATAAGGAGTTTAGTTTTATGTTTTCGGAGAAAGCAGTGACGTTTGTTTTATTTTCATTACAGTAAGTGACAGCAGACAGCTTAATTACGATGAGCTCTCTGGTCCAATCATCTATAAGATTATCTCTTTTAATTGATATACTTTTATAACGTAATTAAAACAAAAAAGGATATGTGGCAGCCCTATTTTTCCCGCCATTAAATAAAAATCATTAGGTTAAACAGAACCTGAATAAATAAAACTTGTATTTGAAATTGGTTAACATATATATGTATATGTATATATTTTTTTTCACATGTTGTAATTTGTTGTCACTTAAAGACAATGTCTTAAAAAGCTAAAATTAAGTGTATTTCTATTCTTACCAACTATGTGAACATATGTTTTTCGATGAAAACATGCAAGGATTCCTAGTTTATGTATACCTAATGATTATCTTTAACTTTGGAAGAAGAAAAGAATCCAGGTAGCCTCTCATACGATTCACCTGAAGAGAATGTTAGAATCTGTGGAGTAAATGGAACGTAGATAAATGCTCCTCATGCACTGGCTCACATTTATATGCGTGTAACGTCTCCAAACCATCAATAGTCATTTATGTGAGCAGTAGACAGATCTCGCACCATCAAAAAAAATTACTTTTAAGCTACCAACTTTGAGCACTTAAAGGAAAGACTGTAAAGCAATCTTTATTTTTAATGATTATTACTGCCTACTGCTACATTTTAGATTAGTTATATTATTTAAAGATTTTGTGATCATAATTTATGACTTGTAAGTATTGCAACTACTTGAGTAGAGACTTAACCAGACTTAATTAATGTTGAAAAGTGCTTGATGAGGCCGGTGTTAATTTATTGAGTCATCGGGTAATCAGACTCAACTCTGCCAGAACCCCCAGGCTTTTTCATCGCCGTATTAGTACACTTGCTTTATTTGATTTTCACATTTCAAAATGCTATAACGGGGAACAAGTGAACCCTTTCAAAGCCATTTCAAAAATCAGATAAACATTCTGCGCATTTATTCAGCATCTTCACTGTTCAAGATGGCAAAAGCCCAGAGTCTTCTGCATATTATCTCTGATTGCACCTTTTTCCATGTCAAATCCCAGAACAGAAAATCAAAATAAAATAAGGATGAAACTTGTTTTGATCTCCTTCATTGTTATCTGCACATTTATTTTAAGTTTGTGAAACAAGTTTTGAGGCCATACCGAGATCTACGGCTTTAACAAATTGATGTAAAAGGGTTTTAGATGAGTAGCTCCTTTAACACGCCATTGTTTATGCTGTTATAAAACAATTTCCGCTGGAACAGCACCCTCTTGATGCTCCGGTAACTTCTCATTGACCAATTAAAATGTAAAAAGTTAAAAATGACCTGTACGTTTATGTATTCAGAGGTTTTTGCCAGCAGTATAGGCTTTTGGTGACACAATGGCAAACAGAAAATTTAATTGCTGTTTTAAGTCAATATTTCCTAATTTACAGTACAGCCCACAATATGCTAATCATGTTATATTTAGAGATGGAAATGCAGCTTTTGTCGACACATGTTGAGAATTTTTGTTGTCATTGTCATCTGCACATAAATTTTAATTATGTGAAAAAAATGTGGGATTTTTTAAGGCCGTCAATTCCCCGCTCAGAATCTCTCCCTTTGACTCTGCTGGAACAAGCTCCAGAACCTTCTCATGATAAATTAAAAATGATCTGTGCATGTTAGGATTTAGAGGTTATAATCTAGTAAAATAATCTAGTTTTCAAACTGAATGGTTTGATTGCAATTTTAAGTCAATATTTCCTCCTTACAGTACAACCAACAATACGGAAATCATATTAAGTTTTGATATGGTAAATCTTGTAAATATATTTTGAAGTCTGTGCTTTGGGCCAAAAGCTCCTGGTCAACAGATGACTATAATTTACGGTTCAACCATACAGGTTATATGGTCTTGGATTTGATCCCACTTTTTCGCCCCCCTTCTTCAGATTTTCTCACTAATGTCTAAGTATGAAGAATAATTGCCTTGCACCCTGTCTTCTGGGCAGTTAATTAAATTGAAGCAGTTTCTTTGAATGTGCTTTATGCTGATAAAGAGCGTTTAATCTGAGTCTTATCTGTCAGAGCATAAACAGCCTCTCTAAAGCTCATAATAAATTAGCCTACAAATCCTCTTTGGCTATATAGAACACTGGACATTTCAGTGATAGCGTTATCATACAGTAGGTAAACTGCTTTCCAGCACAATAAAGATACGGGTGGATAAACACTTATTAACCTTTAATCCCATATCACTAAATCTGACAGTGCTGAGTAAATAGCGTAGTCGATAGTAGTAGCAGAATTAAACTTAACTTCCAATGTTATCTAAAAGGTTTTTTTTTTATCTTTGGGGTAATGCTTTTTTAAACAGAAGTGCTGTTGAGCCATAATTAAATTTTATTATTTAAACCATTTAATTTTGTGTGGAATTTGTTCTTGGTTTCAAGTCATGAAGTCTTCAGAACCCGCAAGAACAAGTCTTGAATGGACACCTAGACATTGAGTCTGTCAAAGGCTCTAGACTCACTAACTGTTCTGTCTTCCTTTCCTCCTTCCTTTTTGAAAGCTGTAATAGTGAATTTTAGCGCCGAAGGGTTGATGTGCTAAATGAGTGTGGGCTCATGTCTTGCTGACCTAAGCTTTCTCCAGGATAATCCAACTCTTGTAATTAAACTCAACGTGATTAGTGGGCAGAAAAACAGTAGTGCTGTTAAGGTACATAGATGTATTTTGTATACACCACAGGCCAGAATTGTTGACTTTGAGTGGTTGGATTTTTGTTGATGCTAGTCTATTTTACATAACTACCATTTCTAGTGATCACCTGTTATGCCCTCTTGATATGATGCGATTTTAATGAACATAGCAAATTAAGTTTCAGAATTTTTGTAATTATTTGTTAATAAAATATCCTTTTGTGGGCGTAAAAGAATCGCACAACTTTATGCTTCGCATGTCTAGTTTCAGGCAGGGATGGAGCTTCTTTTATATTTAAACGTGTAGCTGAGCTATTCATAAAAAATAAATAAAGAGTATTAATGGCTTGCCATACTGCCAGTAATGTTATCCAACATCAAGACCTAGAGCAGTTCTATGTACAGAAAGTGTAAAACTTGCTTCTTGAAGTGAATGAAAATCACAGATAGTTGAATAAGATCCATCCTTCATCCATTTGATTGCCCCACGTCAGCACTGAGATGAACACAGATAAGCAACAATGCATTCCAAAACCAAGCAGTTTTCTTGCGTTGTGAATTACATTCAGAAATACGTAGAGCAGCAGTGATGCATCGTAACAACATTGAACATGGTAAGCAAATGGTCCAATGGGCTTGTGGGGAGTGGCTAAATTTATATCCCATGCCGATCAACATTTGTGGGTGGAGACTAGCAATTTGTAATTAATCAAAGTCAATTGCAAATGTACATCATTGCAAAATGCACCACGTAGAGACCTAAAAAAATCAATAAAGTTTGATTCTCTGTTTGTACAATCTAGGTAAAAAGTACTGACTGGGAAATGTGTAGCATCCAATAACCCAATAAGTTAGCAACACTCGCACAAAAGGGAAAATAAAATATCAGGTATGTTTGCAGTCATCCCATCATATAAAAGAGCTCAGACAGAAGCAAGGAGATAATAAACAGAGCTACCTTGGTAAAAACATGGCAGCTTTTAATGCTGTGAGCAAACAAGGGTTTAAAAAACGTATCCAAACAATGGACGAGGTGTTCAATTCCCTATCGCACTACTCTTTGCTGAATGCAGGGATTAACCTGAGACAGTTTTGACATTTGCAATATTACACAGCAATGACAGACTTGTGTTCAAGCCAGTTATAATAATGTTGAGCTAAAGGTGTTTTTGACAAAGAATTTGTACCTTTTTATTGTAAATTAAGGACTGTTCTGCACATTATTTACTATGTTGCTCTTTTGTCCCATTTTTTTCATTATTTCTTTAATGTATGTGTGAAACTGATACTTAGCAATATATGATGGTTGTATTTGTAGATGTTCAAGAAGTTCTGATTCTCAGTTCCGTTCAATATTTTAACAAAATTGTTTTGTACTTGAACATTCAAAATGTAAAGGTGTTTATATATTGCCAAGGCATTCAAACTGTGCAGAAGAAGTGGACATATTAGAAGAAAAAAGGCATTTTAGAGCATGAGAGTGAACCAAGGGTTTGCTGCTGCTGAAATGTGTCTCTCTAATCGCAAATACAGACCCCAGTCCATGCCAAAAGCTTGACTTTAATCAACGAATCAATTAAAAGGGCAAATGTGGTCATTAATCACTTCTCCCATGTTGTTCCAAACATAAAAATTAATCCAGGAATACAATTTTAGGCGTTTTGGGTCGAAACTAGGAGGCTAGTAACAGCTCCAAAGGTCAGAGAAGTAACAACATCTGTCAAGGTGTATTATTTTAACAACAAATCAAACCTGTGAGTATCCCTTTAACAACAACCTTCATCAAACCCCAACCCCAAAATAATTTAACATCCAAAAAGCATATGAGAGAGAGAGAGTGAGAGAGATTCCTGCATTTCACTCATACCTAACAAAGTACAGATGAAAATATAGAAAGATAAGTAGTTCAAACATCTTTGTAAAAGTACCTCAGGTCAATTACTCTTATTGTCCATAGTGTTTGAGTGTGAATGAGCGTGTGTGTGGATGTTTCCCAGCAATGGGTTGCGGCTAGAAAGGCATCCGCCGCATAAAACATATGCAAGAAGAGTTGACGGTTCATTCTGCTGTGGCATCCCTGAAAGAGAATAAAGCCAACAAGAAAACGGATGGATGGATGGAAAACATTGACTATGTTCTCACAGCCTTTTTTTGTAGGCTGCAGTTACCAAGGGGGTGGGGCTTAGTGAGAAAACTGAGTAAAGGTCAACACGCACCTTAGCGAACATAAATTCTGCGCAGGCTTCTCTGCGAGGGCTTTCACGCCTCTAATGCATTGATGCTCCTTGCCCTTAGATGCCATTTAGGGAGACTCCAGTGACAGGTCAAAGTTCAAGACAACAATATGTGATGTCATATTTCCTTTTTTTGTCTGTGTTTTTACAATCTTTATGAGACTCATCGAACAACTCTGGACAATCAGACACCAAAATGATAAGCTCCTCTCTATCCATTATCTTCCATAAGCTTCTTCTTCTCTATTTCTTGTCGTAAATCAATGCAAGAAATTATGCACCGAGCGCCACCTACTGGCTCTTTTAGGCCTCGAACTTGTACTGTAAACATGTGATCAAAAGAACCAGCTTTCATTGGTCAAGCACAAGCTCACTCTCTGCGACAAACCAAGACGATATGGCAGAGCAAGACTTTTTTCTCTTACACCTATCCGACGGCCAGATGTATAAGTTTTACAAATATTATTTTGGGCTCCAGGTGAGTACACAAGCGTCATTTCACACTGATTATACGCATGGATGTGTGGTAGCCTTGACAGAGGAGTAGAAAACGGAACATAAACTTCATTCAGTGATATTAGATCCTTTTACCTCTGTAATAACTTCCCGCTATGGTAAATTCACTGACAAGTTGTTATTGTTTAATTCAAGTAGACTTCAGGGGTTACCTAAAAATGGGAATTATCAATGGACATCATACATGTCCCATATTTGTAGGTACACAGTTAAAGTTAATTGTAATTTTTTGTCTTAGTCATACAGTAAAAACAGTGTTAAATCCCTGCAATAAACAACAAATCAACTGAAGCAACAGGACTAGAAATGTTTTCTGATTTTGTGATAACATCAGGTATCATTGAACTTTCCACCATCCAAGAAAAAATGCTATCTGATCTATGACTTGACCTACAGTGGGTTTTCTGTAAATAAAAATCCACTCTTAGACCGTATTCCATTATAAATGTAGACAGCCCGGTGGCTGTGCTGTTTTCAGACTAAACCTGTGTGTGGTGGATAGTAACCTGAGTCATAGATGTTATCCAAACATCTGTCTACAGCGTGAATGCACTTCTGCATTTCATCTAAAGGTTGCAGCTGACAGCGGACCAGTGTGGGAGTCGCCCGGTTTGGTCGGCTGGCTCACAGTCAGAGAGAAAGAAAGAGAGATGAAGACTCTGTAATTAGCACCCGGGGCTGCTTTCTGCATTCCACCTCTGTAAATTACAGAGTGGCCTGCTTGCTCTACCAGACCCAGAAAACCTGGCTACGTGAGTGGATCCAGATCTTCCTCTTCACCTCCCTCGTCCTCACATGCATTGCATAGAAAGCACCAGATTTACCTGCACGCAGCAGACTTTACCCTCTCCTCCAGTTAACTTTCTCAGTGTTTGTTTCTGTGCTGCGGTAATTGGCGGCGGTGGAGGCCCTGTCTCTCCAGTGCTCAGTCTGTATTGATTTGTTTGGATTTCAGCTCCCCTCTCAGGAGCTTTGGCGTGCTTGTGTGCCACAGACTCCCTACACTGCTGTCTGTCTTGTCTGAGCGGCATATTTAAAGAGTTTGATGTTTACTGAACCTCATGTACCCTGAAATGAACAGTAGTGGGATTTCAGAGGGTATGTTTTTGGAATTAAGAAGCATTTAGGTGCGGGGAAAAGGATTTGTTTTGTCAAGTTTGGCAAGTTTAAATGTATCATAATATTAAAACTGCAAAGAAGTCCAGAGCTCAAGGTTAAACAGGGATATTACCTTAGATTTTAAGAAGGACAGCCACAGTAATCTGATATTTCACCAGTGTTAATAGTTTCTGCTGCTTTCTTGTGCTAATAAAGATAAACTAATAAACTAACTACAAATTTTGAATAGATTGCTATGTAGTAACAATTTAATTTAGGGCTTTAGAAAACCTGTTTAGCTGGTCCAGTGAGGGAGAATCATCTCAGTAGAGTGGATGCTGGTTCTCATTTTATCACGGATGTTGCAGCTGCAACATGAGACGAACTGTGTGTTACGATGTGTAGTCCGTGCAGACTGATGGATGGCAGCAAGTAAATGGCTGTGACCCTGACAGAGGACTCTGATGTGAGACCAAATAGGTCACATTGTGTGCAAGTGTCTCCTCTTTTCTGCTTTTTAAAGCCATATTCCTATTTAATCTGGAGATGTTTGTCCGGTTAACACAATAAGTAATGTAGTAACATAAAATGTAGTCTATGCGAATTATGTTTATTTGACTAAAGTATCTATATACTGTACATGGTGAATATCTTCTCAGACTATACCCTGGCAGCAGACTTTGCTGGAGAGCAGGTTCCGGTTTACCTCCGTTCTTCCTGTTGCTTGCTAGTTGTTGCTTTTGGGGTTAGTAAATATTCATTCATTCATTTATCTTCATGTCGGCTTTATTCCCTTTCGGGGTCGCCACAGCGGAATGAACCGCCAACTCACTGGCATATGTTTTACGCAGCGGATGCCCTTCCCTGCCGCAACCCATCGCTGGGAAACATTCACACACACACATTCACACTTTAACACTATGGGCAATCGTTCTTATTCAATTCACTTATTCCGCATGTCTTTGGACTTGTGGGGAAACCGGAGCACCCGGAGAAAACCCACACGATCACGAGGAGAACATGCAAACTCCACACAGAAATGTCACCTGCCCCAGCCGAGCCTAGAACTAGCGACCTTCTTGCTGTGAGACGACCGTGCTACCCACTGCGCCACCGTGACGCCTTGTTAGTAAATATTGTATCAGCAAATGCTAAAAGTATTCCTGCCTTTAATATATTTTAAAGAAAGGTTTTATACATTTGTTTAGTTTAATGTGTATTTTGGTTGAGAGCTAGCTTTAAACTCATCAATTTAATATTTTGTGGGTGCTGTGCAAAGGTGTGAATAGCTTTAGTACTCCTTAAATGGCAAGTTACACATTTTCTTGTGTTTGTAAGAGGCTTTTCATTAAACACTTTTTGTCTGGATTTCAGAAAAATATCTACCAGTATAGGATTCTGTTTAATATTAAACAAAAACTGCTAGCAGTGATGTGGGGTCAACTATTTAAAAAGACATTGAATTGATTGGCTAATCCAGAAAATTCTGATGCAATTTTATGTAGCATGAGTCTTTGAACCTACCTGAACCAAATATATGATTCTTCTTTGATAAATGTATCAGATATAGACTAAACTTTCCATAATTCTAGATCAATAAGTTGTCATTAACCAAAAGCTGCAGGAAACCTCAATTCTGGCTATTTTGTATTAGCCCTATGATATTATTTTAAAATATTTTTGATAGTGCCACACAAATAATTTATTTCACAAGTTATCTAAAATGTTTTAATCAAGCAATGTTGAAATACTTTACTCTGCATGGTCTGAAGATGGTCTGGTTCAAATTTTGTACATTTCAAACCTTTTCAAGAACTTTGGAAAAACACAGTAAATTTTTTTACTTGAAACAAAATGGCTGAGAGATAAAGTCAAGATTCATGTCCACCCGCTAAACCTAGACAGATTTGTTCGTGCGGCAGAAAAACCTGTTGACTTTAATATTAAAGCAACTTTTAGCATAACACACCGCCTTGATGCTGTAATCAGTGCAAAAGAAGGTCCAGCAAAGTACTGAAGACATAACACATTAACAGATGTGTTTAAAATCATACTTACTATAACTATTGGTCCAAGGAAATATTTTTCAAAACAGGTTTTGGTTGTTTTGAATTATTTATCATTAACTTTTAAAGAAATAAATGCTTCAAATATTTCACTATGTCTGTTTAATTAATCTAATATACAGTTTTGAATAAATGTATTAAATAAGGTTTTCCCTAGATAGTGGTAGTTTTAAGGCACATATCTGCATTCCTACGATGCATGTTTTATTTTTACTTAATTTTATATTCCTAATGTTTTTCATGGTTTTAATTTTACAGTTTGTGAATGAGAATTGAAAATAAAAATAGATAATATACGAAAGAGCAGTATTCATTTAATTGGTTGTAATTAATTTTCTGAATAATCATTAAAAATACATAGACCAGGCTAAATAAAATGGGCTGCGAAAATGACGAATCAATTAATTATTGAGAAAATGCTAATAAATATAAAAACTTTTAACAGAACATTCTGTCCTATGTGACCTTAAATGTGACAACTTTTCAAATGTTTTTAGAATTATTTCTCACATTGACAAAATGCTAATAATAGTCAGACTATAATAATCTACTATTTTTCTACATTCCATTGAGTAAGAAATCTAAAAGTAGTTTCAAATATTTGTGCACAGAAGACTACTAATAATTGAAATTGTATCAAAGTGGATAATGTGATCTTCTCTAATGTGTTTAGCACTGAAGCACAAGTGCATGACCCGTCCCAGTGAAACGCTCTCCCAGTGCTTCTGCTGACATTGAGAAGGGAAGCTCAACTTTATAAGCTGAGCTGTTCTTCTGTGAAGGCCCCCCATGAGAGCCCCACAGCAGTTAGGAGACATCAGACCACATCCATAATTTATGACAAAGATCGAGATGCGGCTTGCGGCTTGTTTTTTGTGGAAGTTGTACCCTGGTGCACTTCTTCTGTAACGAATGAATTGCGAACCCATTTGTTCCTGCTGTCTTTTCGTCACTGTCGTTCTCTCTTCTCCCCTGTGTTCAACTGTTGAGCTGATCCCATAAATCAGATGGGAAGCTATGAGATTAGAATATGACATTGGGCTCTTTTTTTCCCCTGTGAGTTTTTAGCTTGATGTATCTGAAGAAATTATGGGTTACAGTAGAGCTGCTGCCACAGATTTTCACAATCTTATCATGGGCTGTTACTACAGTACAGTATGTGTGGAGGATTTTGGTCAGTTACCCTTTTCACCTCTGTTATACATTATTATTTTTATTAAAGTGCATGTTTCTCTTTATGTAGCTTTTATAAGAATTATATTTTTACTATATATATTTTTCAAATAAGGGATACTATCAGAATCTATTAAGCTAGTGTATTTTTTTAGAGACTTCTAAATTTATAGCAGAAGTTTGAGTCTGTTCACTGAAATACTTGAGTCACAAAAAAGGACTTCCTTTCCTGAGAACTTGCTTTAAAAAATGTTTTATGCCGCCCATGAATATACTTAAGAAATGCCAACATATTGCCTTACTTTATTTGCATTTTGTTTGACAGCTGTGGTTTCAGATAAGGCTTGAGCTTGAAGTTTCCTTATCATTCCTGAGCCTGTTCTGAGGAAGTATACAAACATTTGAAGTCTGCTTATGAAGCTAAATTGAGAGGCTGTCATATTCTACTCCTCTTTCTGTGCATCTTTCCCTCATTTTTCTGCTCATTCATTTTTAGATAAGTGTCATCCTGGCATGAAAGAAAACCTTCAGTCAGAAGATTCAGAATGTGAAAAGTCTCACAAGTTCTGACATTTTTCCCCTCAGTCGGGCGTGTCTGTTTCTCATGACCTGTCTGTGTCTTATTCCTGCTTTCCTCATCTCAATCTCTGTCAGACTGTCATGTGAGTCTGTCAGGGAAAATCATCAGAGCAAGACAGAGAGCGAGCTTGAACAGGAACAGTGTTGACTAGGAAATGAATATCTCTAATTGGCACACTGAGATGCCATGTGTTTGTTGAAACTCCGAAAATTTAACCTGAATTTCAAATAAGGATTGATCATTTGATTGAACTATAGCGCTAAAAACAAAGAAATACATGGGGAACTAACATGGGGTTTATTTTGTCAGTCATGCATTCTAAAGAGACAGAAAAATTTGGTATTTCAGTATGTGATATCTCGCTGCATTCAAGGCAGCATGTTCTTAAAAATGTTTATTTCAAATATAATATCAACAGGTAACAACACAATAAAACAAACCAAACTACAATACACACATTAATAAAACACATAGAGAATAAATATAAATCTTAGCTTCAAATAAGTTAATGAGTTAAAGATTTTTGATTTTTGATTTCATTCTACGCTAGCCACTCTTCCACCTCGTCTAGCAGCTCTCCCTGCATGTTGCACTGCTTACCGTATGTCACCTAATAGATACACGAAGTTGTAAGTGTAATTAAGTATTTTTCACAGTCCTTTCACAGCGCATTTAGTTTTCATAAATTTCTGGATTCTGCGGGGGACAGCTGTTTTGACTAAGTTTTGTGTGTATAAACAGTCAGAGTCACGCATTTTGTACACAAACACAAATAAGTTGTGTACCATTGCACAACATAGCACAAAACTACACATAATACTTTTAAAACACCACAAGGACAAGAACATTAAACACAAATAAATTAAATATGAACAAGTTATTTTGAGAGCGCTTTAATTCCATAGTGGCCAAATCATGATAACATGCACGCTGAGTACTGTTACAGTATGTCTAGAGGTATTAAACCTCAAAACCTGATAATGTTCTGAAAAACATTAATGTAGACTTGAGAAACAAAACATGCTACGTATACTCCATACGTAGATGTTTTTTAAATTTGAAGACAACTGAAAGAGAAGACGAGGAGGTGGAGACTGGGGTCAACATTTTTTTGTTTTGTTGCAGTGCCAGCTTTTATCAAAACTTACACACTGCATCTTTAACATTGCCATCAGCTTATTAAAAGCACATATTCTACTTTCTGCACTGCTGGTTATAATATGAACTTTCCTTTTTATGGCTTTTATAAAATATGCCTTAGAAACTAGTTTACTGGCAGATGTAGGTTCTTGTCTGCAAGTGGTTGAACATGATTGTTTTTGTGCTATAAAAGACAGCGAGTTTCAAGAGTGTGAAACCTTGACTGTTGTTATTCTGAGGTGTTTTCCACTTGTCTGTCTGATGCTGTGTGAGAATGAAACCAGCCGTTAACACATCTAGAGTGTCTCTCTAAAATGCCCTACAAACCTCTGCCTTTGCTCATGCTCCCTATAGAGCCTAAAAATTAGGATAACTCTTCCTTGAGGCCTAGTTTATGGAAACTGTCCCTTGGAGTATTCTATTTGTGCTAGCCAGTTTCACTCGTCTTGACTTACTAATGGATAAATAGTCAACTTTTGATTAAAGGCCAATTTTTAGAAAATAGGAGTTGACTGAAAGGACTCAGAAAGGCATGCTTGCTTCTTATCAGCCAAAGGAAATGCTCACCAGAAAGGAACCAGGAGACAGACTCTTCTCCACAGGAGCAATAGACAACCTGATGTCCCGGCCAAATTTTCCTTTGTGGGACAACAATGCTGGCTCTTTGGATGCTTCTGTATAATGCTCTCCCTCTGCATGCGAGAGCTCAGGTGTCTTTCTCAACCCTCTTTGTTTGTTCATCTCATGCTGTTTGGAGATGACGTGATAAATTCTAAGCTCTTTTAACAGCTCCATTTGCCTCTTCATACGTTTTTTCCCAGTGGGAAATGGGATGAAACGCAGAACAGAGAGATGGTTTTTGTCAAAAAATATTGAATACACAGAGACAAGGAATGCACTTTATACTAGCTAACTACTCAGGCAATGAGCATTAAGGGGCTGGCTTTAGACACTACGGGGGAGGGGGAATGTCTGCATGTGACTTTGCAGTGAAGTAGATTTGAACTCACCAGCTTATTTAGATTTTAACTCACTGCTGGTTTTTAACTTTCAGTATTGTTTTGTTGTTTTATCAGCTTGTATATGTCAGAAGATCCACAAATGTTTGGTTTCACAGTACAAGACCACTTCAGTAGAAACTCATCAAGTAATGTAGACATGTTGAAAATATTCTGTTCCCCAGTCTGTACAAACAAGTGTTGCTCTCTTAGTCTCACTAACTGTTTTTTGTCAGTATCAGGGCATTTTATTGTGATAAGAAATCAAGTGCCGGTATTATGGGTTTTTATAAATGACCTATTATGTGGTGTGAAACATAACTTTAGGTTTGTGGAGCACATGCTGGAGATTTAAATATAAAAGCACTTTCTGTACCAAAATATTGCCTTTAGTAAGAAAGAATCGACTCAGAGGTCATCAAGGTATAGGCTCTCGGATTACAGTTATATGAGGGGAAGCATGGTTATGCAAGCCTTTCTTAGAGATTAGCATGCAGTAAGGGATAATGTGATCTTTTACCTACCTCTGAATGCTGGAGGATTAATTAACTCTCTGTAGAGTAAGGAATTGGAACCATATTTCACTTGAGACCCTTATACTGAGTGCACTCATGACACATTTCCCTGGTGAGCAAGATTCGAACCTTGACTCTTTATTCCATCACAGGCAGGTTGATGTTGTGTTGTGCTGTCAATTTCTCTAAATGCGGGCCAGATTGATTTCATTTCGCAGCTCCAGTTGTGTCACATAAAGGAGGGGTTTATTAAAAACGAGTCACTAAACAAATCAGTCGGGAATTGCAACTAAATCTGGTAAAATTAAATGCATGTTATATTATAAACAAAAGCTTTTTTCAACTTTGCATGTGTCAACTTTTTTGGAAATGTATAAAATCACATAAGAAACCTTTCAAAATCTTTAAAGTAGTTATTTAGACTGTGAAACAAACCCAATTCTTGATGTTTGGACAAAACTTTATAGTGTGAGTCTATCTGAAGTCAACCCAGTCACTGCTTTTACACTCTTGTCATCCACTCTTCGTAATGTTTATTCACTGGAGTACTTTTAAGAAGAAGACAAGGACTGGCTTGCACGGTACTTTATCATCTCTTTGTTCTTTGGGGTTTAAAGGAATTTTATCTGTTTAATGGTTCCCTGCCAAAAAAGCCCTATAAAGTTAAAAACCCATAAATGGCTTTCATATGATTGCCAGCTATGTCTTTTCCTTTTCTTTCATGCCTGAGGAAGTTTTATGAATTATAAATGTTTTTATTTGCTGATGCTCGCAGGAGCATTTGGTGGATTTGGAAGTGTGTACAAATGCTGTTTGTCCAGTTTATTGGATGGTGTTTACAAGAGTCTTATGAAGTGAGATCGGCTTGGAGCTCACAGTGTCAGAAACCAGACAGACTTTCAAGATAAATATATCTCTGTGAGTTTATAAGCCCTTACATTCTTGCTCAGTGAAGTTTACCTCAAAATGATTTTCGTGTTAAACCAATGTCCGACAATCTTTGATCATAATCTCTCTAATCTTTAATGTATGGCCTTCCATCAAGTTTATTTTTACAAAGGCAAATGCTCATATATTTAGGTCCTGTCCATAGGACCCCAGTCACTTTAAAAATGCAGAATTTTTATATGGTTTTGGTGTTTGTCATTATGTAAAAACAATTGCAGCATAAGAATTGGTGAGATTTTGTGAAAGAAACCTGTCAATCATTTTTGGCAGGAATATAATTGTATGAGATTGTTTTAAAACATTGCAAATAGGAATTCTTACAGGGTATTTATATAACTTTAGCTTTTTAGTCATGACTCATTTTAGTCATGATTTTAAAATCTTGTCTTGATTTATAAAATGGCTGTTTACTACAACAGTTTTTCCACTAAGTTTACTCGTTTTAGTAATGGTGGTGGGGTTTTGGATATGACTGACTGTTACTGGCTGTAAATCAGTTACTTTGAATTATTAAAAAACTTGTTTTAAGGATAATGGTAGCAGGAATTTTTATTTTAGATTGGCTTTGAGGGGATTATTGATTTAGATTAATGGATTTGTTTTTTAGTAGAATAGCAATTACACAGAGGGCAATACTGTAAATTAATCATGTTGAAATTTGGCAGCACACTTGTTTGGAGTCTTAAGCATTATCAGAAAATATTCTTCATATTTCATATATCGAAGCAAGCTTTTGAAATGGCAATTTTTCTCATCTGATTTTGATTAATGTATTGTTGAAAACAAGTACAAGAACAAGAGGAAGTGTCCCCCGTATTAAATCTTTGCTTCTCCAGTGAATATATATTTGCATACTTTCGTGTTTTGCTTGCTTTATCTGTCAATCTGGTAAAAGCACTGGAGACAAAGTGTCGCGTCAGGCTATGGGAGGGGTGCTGAAACCAGTTGTCTGTGAGTGTGCATGTGTGGATAATGTGTATGTTTATGGCTGCTTTGTTATCTGTGCTAGATAGAGGCTTGTAGACATCATGTCTCATCTGCCTTTGCTTTTGAGTTCTGGGACTGTGTGTGTCAGAGAGACTTTGTGTTGTTAGGACTATTGTGGAAAAATTCCAGGATTTACTCGACAGAGTTCAAAAAAGGGTCATTTAAACTAGAGAGCTTGTTGTTTCTGCTGCTTCTATTTCTTTTGTTTTGCTCCCTTTCGTCGTCTGCTTTTGACATCTTTTTCATCCTCATTCAGCTGATTCTTGCTTGTTGTTTGGCCTCTTCCTGTCACTTGTGAAGAAGAGAAGAGCTGTTCAACATGATTTCACAAAGGCTCTTTCCCGCATCTCGTTTCCCTGAACTGTGCTGCATTTATGATGTCTCTGAAGTGCTGCAATTTGTGTGTGGTTTGGGGTGATTGCTTGGGAAGTGATTATAATTATGTGCATGGCATTATAAACCATGACATTAGCATTTTTAAATAGGCATCTATTTCATGACTAAGTGGTTTTCTGGAGTTTTTCAGACAAAGGTTTGTATTCCTGAAATTTGACATTTGAGGTTCACTTAAAAATATCAATAATAAACCATAAATCAATCTTATAATGTTGTAATTGTCTTCAGTTCCTTGTTCTGCAAATAATGTTATATTGTCTGCAATCTCCTGCTCACATAGGATGAAAGCCAGAGGTACACAGGACATGAATATAATCTGGAAAATATGCCCTAAAACACAAATTCTACAACATTTAATTGTCATTGATGTGCTTAATAATCATAATAATGGATTTGACCACACTTGGGTTTAGGTGTTCACCATAGCAAACTACCCAACAGCAGGCAACTTAGTGTTCGAGTACTAAGATGATTATGGACGCTTTGTGTTCAGCTTCTGTGTTATACTCTATATGTCTAGTTTTATGGGAGATTTTCACCAGAATTGTACATTTACTGAGAAACCTCAACCCAAATTAAATTTTTACTAACTTTCACCATAAAGCAAGAGTTTGTGGCATTATTACTGAGTAAGGTTATTATTTAACCTTCCTCAGGTTGAGGCTGAGGCAATGTTTAATTAATTCCAACCACATGAGGAAAAAATAAGAAAATAAACATAATAATAAAAATAACACTTACGATCTACATGGGTGGTAACCGCAGATGTGTGACTCATTGATAGATTCGTTGATATCAACACAAGTTGTATACCTCAGGAACCCTGAGGTTGACATGTGTCGAGGCCATGTTCAATAGACATCCATATAGTGTTCACAGACCTCTTATGTAGTCAGTGTATATTGTATTAATTAAAGCTCTCCTTTGACCTCGCTTAAGCCCACTGGGGCTTCTTGAGCCTCAGGCATTGATTCAACCTGGTTATATACCTTTGGCACTCTTCCCCCAAGCTCAGAGAAATTCCATAGACGTGGATGAATATGAATCACTTTTCCTTCACCCTCGCCTTCTTCCCTATCTTAACTGAATTAGTAGTTTTGCATGTCATTATGACAGAGCCTGAAAGGATGGTACAGCTCTTTAATTGAATATGAAATGTTGCTTACAGGGAGGCCTTTATGTAAGCTATGACAGCTGGATTAGAAGGACAAGAGAGACTGAGTTGAAAAGAGACCTAAGGAAGTCATGTAGTACTGAGCCCATAATTCAGAAATATTGAGTTTAGACATGCATATACAGTGTTATTGTTTAGATCCTGAAATAAAAGCCATTTCTCATCAGAAACATTTCCAGTTATTTCATTTTCTATAGTTTTTTTTTTCAATAGACATTAAACACCTTGTTTAAGGTTCTTTGTTTGACAGTCCATTTTGGGACTTTTGGCAGACAATAGCTGCTGACCCTCACACATGCTCATATGAGATGTGTGTGTGGAGGAGATTTGCACAGTTGCAGCACCGCAGGAGAGGAAATTCATTGAGGCAATCCTGAAGGCAGCTGAGCCCCTCTGTGCCCTGCAGTCCACTCATCCTGGTCCGTCACCCCCGCTTTTTCCTTCTCGTCTTTTTCCTTTAAGTCACAGGCGCTGCTATGACAATGTCGACTAAAAGGAGACGAACCAATAATATAAAGTCTATTCAAGAGAAAGCTGCTGTCCTTGAACGATAAATGAATGACAGATAACAAAAGAAAAAGAAAGTATTATACCAGCCTACACTTTCTGACTCTTTTCTACTCTTTCCACCCTTCCACTCGTTTTGTCTCTTGTTCCATGTAGTTCTTTTTGTAATGCAATTTTTGTTCTCTTGTGATTCTCTCCAAGAGACTTCAATAGAACTGCTCTGTTTTTGTGTGCGCTCTGAGAGAGACTTATTACAAGAGATGGCAAACGCAATTTTAACAAGAGCGAAATGAGAATTTGTGCTCTGGTTCTGCTTCCTCTCTTTTTCATTTCTTTCTTCATCTTTTACTGTCTTTATGGCGTAAGCAGGGTTTTTCTCTTCTTTTGTTTTACTCTACAGGGACATAAGGGTATTATAATTCTGAAAAATTATAATTTAAGTTCTTTCGTTTCATAATAATTAAAGATAAAATGAGGGTATTAGTCAGTTTTGTCCTAATATATTAATAATATTTTTAAACAGCAATGAAATAATGAAATATGTAAGATTTTGATGACTACTAAAATGTTAGAATGACATTGTTCAAGTTATGTTTTGACGTCACCTGCTTTAAGACTTTGCCTCAAACATCACACCCATGGAACTTTGACTGAATGTCTGGTAGGTTTGGTACACTTGAACTTTAATACTTCAAGAGTATTGAAGTCGTGAAAATGTTGTAGAGGGCCAGGCTGAAATGTTGAACTCAATTCAGCATATTATTATTTGTATTTATTTATAAAAAGCAATAAATGGCAATGTTTGGAGAAGCAGATTAGGCTATTTATATTAAACTTCTAAAATCAATGGAAAACCAAATATGAACTTTTTTTTATTTAACCTTTTATGACTTCTGTTAGTGAACATTTTCACATTCTCTCCAAAAATACATGCTAAGTTTAAAATACTGTTGGAAAGATGTTCTTAGCTTTCTCCTTCTGAGGATGTCTTACTGTTTTAGTGAATTTGTGGGATATCAGAAACCTGGTCGTGGTTGCAGCTTCCCTGGATTCGTGAAGCTTGGTTTAAAAAAAAAGTCATGCTGCTTTTGTAGCTTAGCTAGCGATGCTTCTGATCTTTGTGCCCTTTCAGCATCAGTCAATATTTTGTATTTCTCCATGTGTTTCGTCTTGTAATACCTGCTCAAGTTATAGTACTTAAACACAATAATCTGTTTCCCCCAAAATAAACACAGCTTTACCTCCAACGTCCGTAAATAAGCATTTAGCAATCCAAATTTTGTTGAAATGTTTGCATTCTGCATCTACTTTGCTTCTTCTTGTTTTTTACATTTTTGAGGGCTAAATTAATCTTTTCACACACTTGTGACAGGAATCTACCAATTTGCACATGAGATCTTGAGTACATATGTAAACAAAAGCAAAAACAAAAAAATGAGAACCTTATTAAGACAAGTTTGAGTCGACCAAAGGGCCGTATGTGACCCGGGGGCCGTACAATGGCCAGGCCTGGGTTTAACTCATCCAGGTGTCTTGGAGAAGTGCGTGTTGTATTTGTTTTCATTTCTTGCAACGTATGATCTAGGAAAAAAGATATTTCTGGTTGTTCCTCCACTCATATTGATTATGGAAGATTGTTGTTCTATTCTTGTATCTTTGCAATATCTCTCGTCTTCTGTGACATTTTTCTATGTATATCTTATTGTATATAAGTCAGTAGTTGAATCACTATGCTAAACAACATGGTATTAGTTGTGTAACATATCGGCCAGACGGCTTCCTGAGTGAATCTTGGCCAAAGAAATCTGCCTTTGATACCAGACCTTCCCTTCTTCAGTAAGTCACTGCTGAAATAACATTGACATTTGGCATTTCAATGACAGTGGCAATGACATTTCTTTTAGTTTTTCATCTTTCTATCTCTTTTTTCCTCAAAACACGCTTTGAATTTAACTGGCCACTGTGTTCCCTTCTGAGTTGATGCATTGCATTGCTTCTTCAGTTTTCAATTTCCTTACACAGCTGATGAACCCCTACTGTGCTGCTTTAAGAAATCTGAAAATCAACAGTAGCTGTTCCTCCTGCACAAATATAATTGTATGTTCAGAACTGGAAGAATTTGGTTTATTTATGAAAAGCAATCCATGGTAATCTACTGTATGTGAAGACCCACTGCAGTCTACAGTAGTGAATCATTAAAGATGTTGTGTTAAATGAACTGCATCTTCTTTGATATATGATAGCATTCAGCTGTAGCTTGTGAGGTAAAGGGCCTGTCTAAGTATTCTGATCTAAGTATAAATCTACGTTGTTGTTGTTTTTAACACAGCATCCACCGTTATGTTGTAAACAGCCAGCAAAACTGGCGTTTTTGACTTGTCTGGAACCTGTTTGGAGAGTTTATATAACGCTATTCGTAGTTGCATGTTGACACAGCATTTTCAATATAATGAAAACATGCCCGTGTCAGGTAGGTTTTTGTAAGCTTTTTTTAAAGCCAACCTATGTCAATGTGAACAGGATTTAAGTTGATGTTAGGGCTTATGGGAAATGCAGTTAGTGAAGGAGTAGATAGATATTGACTCCTGGTGCTACAGATTTGGCAGCAGATACCGATGACAGTCGGGTGTGTTCACTTAAAACAGAGTCTAAATTAAGACCATAATGATGTCTATTCTCTTTAAAGGAGTGCAGTAGAAACATAGAAAAAGTTTAAAAAAAAACGTTGTGTTGAACAAATGGTTTTGGCTGAAGAGATGTCTGTTTAATATTATTAAATAGGAACTAATACATTTTTTTTTCTTTTTTAGTGTTGGAGATTTTCTCAATGCATGAGGATTTGCCTCTGGTTAAAAGCTTGCAAGGAGTTATTTCTTTAATTGAATAATAGTATAACAGAATACAAATGGCACGTGGACTAACAGCAGAACAAATTTTATAATATAAGTAGTAGAATGAAGATGGAAATTAAACCCAACCAATATATTTTTTCTGGAAATGCATTTAGAAAGAAAGATAGAATAAACTAATAGACCTAGCAGAATTTGAAACAAAAGAAAGAATATAAAGGTAAAGGCGGAGAAAGGTAGGTGAATTAACTGAAAATTAGGCAGCAAGAAGGACAGGGAAATTAATAGACTCCATACCACTAGGGGCCATGTACAACCAACAACAGCAATACAAATTGGCCCCTGCCAGTCATGTGATCTGGACCACAGGACTGGAGAAGGCCAAGAACAGGAAACGGAATAGAAGAACGAGTGGCTTGATGAAAGGGAAACAGGGCGCAACCAATAACAAAGCAAGGACAAGAATCACATGAGAGCATGACCGATTACTGACAGATCATGAGCAATTGTTTCTTGGTTGAATGTGCTATTTTCAAATCTTAAATGTTTGAACATTTACTTTTACAATGTTCATGAATAAAACTGAAACATCCATTGTCAGCCACTGAAAAAAAGTTTGATAAATTTGAGTGTGTATTATTATAATGATAATAAATTGATATTGCCCAATTCCACCATTTGTGTTTCTATTACAGATCTGTCATCTTCATCCCTGAAGAAGTCAGTTCAAGTCTATTGTACACAAAAGTGAAACTGTTGAATGAAATGTTATTATTCGCATACAAAGCAGTTCTTTGGAAAGCAGAAACATTTTGTTAACTCAAAACAATGTCATCTAAATCCAGTTTGACAGTGCAGGCTAAGTTTGAGGTAATATGTGGACCTGTGGATCATTAGCCTGGGGTCTAGCAGAGCCCTGTTTCTCTGGTTTCGTTCAATAGCCACAGTTAACTCCGAAAACAGATGCTCCCATCTATTGCTCCTCCCACACGGAGCATCACCTGCCTCTTAACAAGCTGTTTGGGGTTCTGAGTGCTGCTGGGAGTTTTTGCTGCCTGCATTTATTAACTTCTTCAGTGTCAGTTTACACCTTTATCTTAGGGGTTCAGTCTATGCCAAACCTTATCTAATAGAATGTCAAAGTTTATTTTTTTCTGTGAAATGTTGGTGGTTAAATTTAGTGCTTAGCATTAAATAGATAACCAGTATATTTCCCTTTATTGTAAAAGATTTATGTAAATAGTTTATCCATACATGTTATATTAAGATAAAATTATGTTTTTGTATCAACAAACTTATTTGATTCTTGCAAATATTTGCTTTTTTGGGAGACTGTCACAATTAATAAATCATTGTACAACCTTAATCTTACCCTTAACTCACCTCTGATCCGATATAAAATATGTGTATCACACTTTGACTCACGCTGCAATGTTTTGCACTTTTTGCACAATTGACTGTTGTTGAATAACAAAAATCTTTATGAACATTCAAAACCTTTGAGTCTGGATCAGTTTTTTTCCCACTCAAACTCTGTATGAATGCTTATGTCACTGAAGAATTGTATGTTTTTCTTGTTTTAAAACATTTCTCAAAGGCATATTTTAAGGTTTTGAGTTGTAAAAGTAAGTGTCTGTTCCTGTACCTTCCCAAACTTCTAACTTTATTATGTAATTCTTGCCCTCTTCCATCACAATCTACATCTTCATATAATTTAGTACCAATAAAGTCGGGTATGATTAGGAAACAAATTGGCATGCATGCATTAGATGATTTCTATTTACTTCTTTAAATAGAGCATTCAGAGTAAAGTTGGATTCTCATTGCAGGATGCAGTAATTATTGTTAATGTGAAGGGCCACACAAAAACATCTCAAATTAGCATTAAAACTGGACAGTTTAATTATAAACCAGAGTTAAATTAATAGTTTAATAACTTATCTAAGCAATGTTGGGGTGGAAAACCAATAACCAGAAAACAACACAATTGGGATGCAGACACTGCAGGAAAACATATAGCACATAAAAATAGAACAAGGCCATGTGTGCAGCAACTTGGGAGGCGTGAACAAAACAGGAAACTAAACATAAAACTTACCAACACATTTAAACATAGAGAGAACATAACTGTGAAAAGCAGTCTTAACTGGACATATGATGATATGCTTCAAGATGAGAGGTTACAGAACTGTTACATTTTCCTGTTTTAGCCTAATGTTTAGGATTAAAGCTGAACAAGAAATTGGTGGTAAGGATTGTTTAATCAATTGTTCTTGTTGGAGCTTTTGTAACCTGAGAGGTTTTATTTCTAATGGGGTAACTGTAGAGATTGTTTAAAAAAACTCATCTAATCTAATTGGTCCTTTTTGTTCTTGTGACTGAAGTTCATACTCCTTAAAGGTGCTCATGGTACAAACCCTCCCATGAGCTGAAAGCAGAAAAAACACTGAAGAACCAGTGAAAGAGTGCGCTTCTGTGCTCTAACCTGCTCAAGAGATGTTTACGTAGGAGCATTTTTTTTTTCTCAACTGGTCAAATCAATAGACAAATAACATTTTTGTGGTTCATTCTACACAGTTTCCAAAAGTATATATTGTGTTTTCCCCATTCACTGCACCATATATTGTCCAGGAGAGAGATTCTGTTACATCACTCTTGATCCCGAAAAACACATAGCACGTTGATGTACTCAGGAAATGCAGGCGATGCATTGACGTATTTAGTGCTTAGGAAAGTTTTAAGAATCAGCAAAGTATTGAAATATTGATAACATTTCTGGAAATCTTACATTTAAGTGAATTACAGATTAAATTACAGACTTAACTCACTCAGGTAAACCACAATCATGGACAAAAAGTGAAATTCAATCAACAGACTGCTCACATCACTATCCTTTACTTACGACACTAATAAATGCGAGCATAAAGTGACACTTACAGTCTTGTTCTTCAAGCTGTAGTGCTTTGTTTTTATCTCTCAATCGGCTTTTCCATCTAGATCATTTGGTTTAAATTCCTACTTCAAATACTCTCATTCTGCTTTTATGTCTGGTTCTCCATTCACTCGCTTCTTACAAGGGCTTTTTAAGCTGGGTCATGAGAGCACATAATAATGGCATTATGATTCAGTGATCTTCTTCCCTGAGCGAGCCGCTTTTTAAAACCAACAGCGCCAATGACGATTAGCTTGCCTCTGTCCTGGCTAATGAGCTCCTTGTTAAACTTTAATGCCCGTGTTCCACTGCAGTCAAGGATTTCTGGCTCTCTGGTTGGGGAAATGTGCCATGTCGGACTGTTGTTGCAGGGCATGCTGATGATGCATTCATTTTACACATACAACCGTCTCTCGGTCGTCTGGCTCAAGGCTTCTGCACTAATGATTTTTATGAATGCTTACAAACTTTTCGTCTCCCAATGTGGGTTTTGCACGCAAGCCCTCTTTTGCTTATTAAGTCATTTGTGGCTCTTGTTTTTTTCTCTATGCAGTGATTGTTGGCGTTTGAAAGGAAAGATCTCCCAAATAATTTGTCACCCATGGGGTTTTTTCCAATAATCTATTCAATATATTCAATTCTAATGCAGGAGTGACTTTCATTCATCATAAAGAAACAATATTTTGAAAGTCATTTAGCTTTTTGCTTTTGAAAGTTAATGAGGTTTAAATAAGTGCCTCGCTGTTTCTTTTGTATTTCCAGTCTTTTTTAAATAGTAACTAAGCAACTAATCAAGTCTCTCACAACTAGACAAAATCAAAAAACACTAATCTGAACTTTTTATGTGTTTTTGTTTTCAGAATCTCAGTGCGTTCAAATTAACGAAAAGAAGAGAAAAACCCAGATTTTTTTTTTTTTTTTCAAATTGGCATAGACAATGTATTATTTTTTCTTTTTTACAGGCCATGCGTGCATGAGGGAATCTGAGGGTCCTGGTGGTGAACCTTGTTGAAGATCTCATGTGAAGTCTTGAAGAAATCGTGACAGACCAAGAGGAAGGAAGGAAGAGACTGGCTGTTTGCTTTGCTCTCTGAAGTTGGAAACTGAAGGGCTGGATGCTAGCCTCCATTCAGTCTAGACGTTCCCAGCTTCCTCAGAGATGGCCTCCAACTTCAATGACATTGTCAAGCAGGGCTATGTCCGCATGCGAAGCAGGAAACTGGGGGTGAGTAGCTTTTTTAGTTATTTGTAATATTTGTATGTGCAGCATGTAGGCTGACTTCTGGTAATTGTTTCTGATTGACTTAAAATTAAAATGGTCAGTAAATTTATATACCATCTATTGAATTTAAATCTTAAAAATGATGCATAAACCCCAAGTTTCATCTACAGGACAGGACAGTGTTTAAAAAATGTAAAGTTTATCTCACTAACTCCCTCTCTCTCTCTCTCTCTATATATATATATATTCTCTCATTTATATATTAATTTAGTGCCATTATTTACACAGTGTCCAATCTATTGTAAAAATGTGTAATTTGAAATTATTTACATTTATATTCTACATTTAGCAGAACAATAGGATGAGAGAAAATATTCCGTTTTCTACAAATTATAAGTCTACCTCAAGAAGTTCATATATTGCCTCAGCTTTCAACGGAAAATAGAAGAAAGGAAAAATCTGAAGAAAATATATATTTTATTATTTATTTTTATTTTATTATTATTATTTATTTAGTATTATTATTAGTATTATTTTAAGATTGTAAGTGCTCCTGGAAGAGTAGAGCTTTTAGTTGCTTTTGAAGGTTGTTGGTGTTGCTGCTTTCTTGAGTCTGGGAGTTTGTTCCACCAGCCAGGAACAGTGAGGGAGAAGTTCTGGGGAAAAATTTCCTGCCTTTCTGAGACGGAACCACAAGACACGCTACATTCTTTGAACGCAAGCTTCTGGCGGGCATAAAAGATTGTATGAGTTTGTGAAGGCAGACAGGGGCTGATCTAAAAACAACCCACAATTAAACATTAACACAGTCCAATCTATTTTCTTGGTTTCAAAAATTCCAGTTACCCAAGCTGTATACCTGAGCCAAGCTGGTGGTAATGTTTATATAGATTTTTAATGCAATTTTAAGCATGAGTGATTTGGACCTAACATGAGCTGTGTTAGGGGACAAGTAAGGTAAGGGGAGTTGCATTGAAACGCTTCAGTTTTTAAAGATCAGACGAACTGCAGAGTACTTTTCTTCACTAGTAAAATAATTAAATGGACAGTTTTTTTTCAGAAAAAAAACATTACTTGTGCAACTTGTTTAATTATACTCTTTTACAATAATTTAAATGAAACAAATATTAATATATAAGTCTAAGGTGTGTGCCTGTGAGATCAAATCTAAAACAATAGTTGCCTCGTGGTAGTTCTACAAAAAGCAAACAAGTAGTTCTAAGCAAACAACTCTGAGTTCAGATTTTCTCTGGTTCTGAGCCGTATGTTTAATATTTCGTCCAGATCCAACTAAACATCTTACACAACATATAGCCTTTACTGAATGTTTCTGGATAATTGAATGCCTTTGAAGGGAGTCAGTGATTTTTCTAGGACGTGAGGGGAATACATTCATGCTAGTCGTAAAACCTCGTCTCATTCTTGCAGACCTCATTACAGCCTTAAATTCCTTCTCTGACTTGATGTTCGGCCTTCGATGCTGTCCTAGTTTGTTCCACTTACTGTACTTGACTGTTTATCTGCTTTGTTTAAGGAAGATCCTCATTTTATTAGGATTTTTGAGATTTTTTATATTTTAATTTTCTGTAACATTATTTCGTTCAAGTATGTTTATTAAGCATATGGTTTTTCTATATATTTTGTTGACTAATTCAATCAGGGTCAGTCAGTTTTATTGATTTTTTTCAAAGGTCAAACAAGTTTCATCATCAAGGATGTCCTGACTCCAAAGCTTCCGAAGCCTGTGCAGAATTTGATGGCTTGACGATGAAGCCAACAGGGTTGTGGTTACTGTGAAAGTGATTGGGTTTGTGAGACATGACCCCTCAGGGGAACTTGATGCTAAATAATCAAAGAGTAGGTTAGATTTTGATCCACTCTTTCCTTTCAACCCTTCAGTTCTCCTTCATTCTTCTCTAGTTGTGTATTTTTGGTTCAGACAAAGTAGTAGCATTGTTAAACTTAGAGCAATACTGTAAAAAGTTTATTTGCAGAAATAGTTAAGTCTTACATTTCCACATAATAATAAGATCTAAACAACCTATAAAAAACTCTGATTTAGATGATACTCTTGCCTAGATTTAGCTGTTTTTATCTGTGTGAACTAGTTTATTGAGCAACCACAGCTAACACCAGCTAAAATACAAATTTAAAACTAGATTACCCCAGCTGCCATGCATCAAAGAATGCATTTATACACTGTGAATTTTTCAAAATTTGTAAATGTAATGGGGCCTCATGTATTAAGACCCGCAAGAGATTTTTTTCTAGGACATAAACCAAAGCTGTGAATGTGCCGAAGCACAAAACCGATGCCTAATTAACCAAGTACAAGAACTTTTAATACATTTCTTCCTATTTTCAAAACTGTATTAAATCAATTGATTTTGAATCAAATATTTAAAATCATCACCAGCAATAAAACATTGGAAATACTATAATTGTATTATAATATAGAAACCAAATATACGCAATCTTCTTGAAGGTTTCATAATGTTTTTTTGTGTCACTTAATATAACCCTAAGCCTAAAGCAAATTTGAACAAACGTTTCTTTGCATTTACAATTATCAATAAAAATATATACTGAATATTAAATCCTGTCCTCTCTGTTGTATAACTTCAAGATTTTGAAATTCTCCTTCCATTTTGAACATTATTTTTATATCTTTGGTAAGGATATTACAGGTACTGTAGTAGTAATCCAATGTGTGTTAAGTTATCTGGCGAGAAATGTATTTAAATTGCACTCAAAGTAGAAAGTTTAGATGAGTAGGGTATTAGTTAGCTCTGAACATCTGTGAGACTGCCTGATGGACAGAGGGGGCTCCAGTGAGCAACCCATCATCTTCACATACTTTGAACATGCACCTGCCATTTGAACAGCAATTGGAGCAGAAGCCAATGAACTCTTGAGCTCAGACTGCATCATAAGGGTAATAAAAAATGAAGACACACAGTATTTAATCAGACGAGGAAAGATGCAGCGCTCGTCTGTGGTGCCAGAGAAGCAGCTGATAACGGACAACCAACCCACAATTGGTGAATCATTGTTATACTTTATTATGAATATTCTGGGTTTTTTTATATAATTAAAAAGGAATTAATTAAAAGAAATGTAATTGATCTCAACTGCTGACTATAAAGTTTTTAATTTCAAATTTAGGAAGACTTTGAGATATATAAAGCTTTGAGAGAACAGACCACAAAGGAGTCTTCTGACCAAATGTTAATCAACTAAATGCTTAGGACTTAGAGCAGATTCAACTTTCTTAACCTAACCTGAGAATATAGATAAAAATGTTGAAGGTGTAAAGGATTAATTGAACACCATAAAATGCCTCTTCAGATGATGAAAGAAACACAAGCATAGAAACCAGGAAGATTTAATGATCATGGTCTCTTACACTTTTTCATTTGGTCTGACTCAAAAAGATGCATTCCTTTGTCATTGTTTAACAAATGCCTTCCCTAATTGTAAGTCAATTTCCTCGGTCTATTTATTATTATGCCAGGGCACATAATGCAGGCACACTGTGTTAAATCCCCTCTTATACGCAGCTAATACTATTAGCATATGTACCGCATCCTCTGTTCTGCATTGGCGTCGTGCATTGTGTGTATTGTTTTATTTTTGCTTTTAAAACGAAGCACATCTCTTGCATTAGTATTTTAGTTGTGTTGTCCATCTGAGACTGGTATTGAGCATGAGTGGACTTTTTATGGCTGTAAACCCTCGGGTTTGTTTAGTCATTACCTTGTCTGTTAAAGAGTGAGTTTAGTCTGTGAGTAATGAAACTGCAGCATGGTACTGCCTTGCTTAGGCAAAATGTTTAGGCATAGCAACAAGATACATTTTTGGAATTTCAGGGTTTTTTTTTTCTAAAAATATTTACACATTGCAACATAAGGTTAACTCTGGAGGGTCTATTTTGGCATCTTTTTGGTTTCTAAACCCCTGCTGAGGCTAGCCCTGCTGTCTCTCAGCAAGGAGGTTACTGGTTCAAACCCGGTAAGCAAACCTCTCCCTGTGCTTGCAAGTATTACTTCATGCTCCAGTTTCCTCCAACAGTGGGGGTTTCTTCATTTCCCAAAGGTGTCTTGTGACTGTGAGTGTAAATTGTGAGTGTGTTGAGCTTTGCGATGTGTTGGTAATCTGTCCAGTCTGGACCCATAGCTTTTACCTGACATTAAATCCTGAACTCCCTGTGGTCAGAAAAGGGTCTTTTAAATTGGACTATGTATTAATGTAAAATTTGAAATTGATTCAAATTCAGGAGGTCATCATTTGATCCATCCACTTCAATATTAGGTTCCGATAAAGCTATCTGTTGATTTTTTTTTTAAACAGCAGTCAGAGATAAATATTTGAGAACTATTTCTGGTGCATCATTATGAAAACGTTTAGAAAATATAAATTTTCAGGAAGAAGCTCTAATGACAGAACTTCGGCATAATGACAGACTGTTTATTAACTTGACTTTATTAACTAATGAAAATCCAATCAACCTGATTTATACTTCTGCCTCAACTTGACAAATTGCCCTCTGCGAAGGCATGCGTGCTGACGTAACCTCGTGATGAGCCCTCTGTGAAGCTTTAAAATTTCAAGTCTTTCTTCACGTCATGTCTTTGCAGAGAGCAAGCTTTGTAGTTGGGCGAAGTGGAGTGGAGCGAGGACTTTCACTCTTTTTCTTAGTTTGCACTCCATGTTAAACACTGGATAATGAAGCTAAACTTTGGCAATAAAGTAAATGACATTTCTTTGTTGTCTGTCCTGAGTTTTAGCTAGCTAGAAGTTATCATTGTCTTGTGATATTGATCAGTTTAGAGACAGTGTTTCTACAGCAGCAGCAGATGTATGTAAGAAGGTATATTTATACGATTTATGATGAGATAAGTAAAGTCTGTCTTTTGTTAACATCTGTGTTGTGTTTTGGTTTCCTAGTAGTTAGCATTCTTATCACAGCAATATTGATCAGTGCAAAGGCATCGCAGACAGAGTGCACAACTATAAATGCTTTGGTGATAAATGGGTGTGCACGGAGCCTCCTCAACGGGCAATTCGTGGGCTTGACCCACAACTATAAATACAGCTTTAGAGCCACAAGTGTTCTAAAACTGGTGTTCTGTGAGCTGCATTTGGAACTCTATTGGTTTCTGCAGAAAGCGATTGAAGCTTGCAGGTGAGGTGGTCAGTTATTTCTCCCATCATTAGTGATTCCGTTAATCAGTTTTATGGCACTGATCCGGACATATCCTTCCTCCGGTCTCCTCCTTAAAGTTACTCCACCTGTGTTTTTATCCCAACTTCCTGTTTCTCTAGGGATCCCAATTATCCAGACTGTGTACCGCTCTATCTCTGCCTCCCCCTCTCACTGTCTATCTCTCTGGTCCACTTAGGGACCAAGAGAGCCAATCAGACTAATCAGAGCCCTGTTTAGCATTCTGCTCGTGTTGTCAGCCTCGCTGCCATGCTGGAATTACCCTAATTGCTCCTCAGCCACCGCCAGTTCTTTTAGCAACCATAAACGGTACAACACTAGGTTTCAAAAATATAAAACAAACATGGGCTTTAAATCAAGTTCAATTTTACAGGTCTATGGATTTTTGGACTTTTGAGGGTGATTCACTAAGTCTGACACAATCACGAAGGGCTCGAATATTAGAGTAGCTCCAGAAAATTTCGGAAAGGTTCAAGTAGGACTAGTTGGCTTTCTGTGAGAAAGTGGATTTATTTACCTTTAAGCCCTGCAACAGTTGTTGGAATGGAGGATATATTCATTTGAGCATCTTAGAGCTATGGGAGATCAGAGAAGAGATGAGAAAAGGAATTAAAAGAAGATACAACTGCTGAAACTGATTCATTCCTTATAAAATGTTACAATCTGCCTCAGATTTATCTCCTCATCCAATAACTAAAGCTTTTTCTTGGCTTCAATTCAGACCTTGATTTTTCACTTACCCTCCATTGGCTGGTAATGTTTCCTTTTATTTCGGACAACCGTAAAAATCAGTGTGTTTGGTCCTCAAATGCACCATAACCTTGTGTGCGTTCTAGCTCTGAATGGTGTGCTTGGAATTATTCTCAGGAGATGTTACAGGAGGTTTTTATTAAAAGAGCCAGAGAGATTTAAAGGAACAGTCTCTGTTAATGTACTGTATTAATTGACCCTGAGACCGAATAATCTCGGTTGCCATGGTTTCACCTCCCCATCCCCCAACATAAAATGAACCCTCTGTTCTTCATGCCTTTAAATGTAAATGAGGCAAATAACATTAAAACGTAAAACAATATTGAATAATTCAAGCATTTAGAAGCATCTAATTATAGAAACATTTTAATTCCGCTGTTGAAATACAACACTGAGTGCATGAGATTTTTTTTTTTACTTGTTAAGGTCAACTAATAGTGATATTAGTTTTTAGATGAATAAAATTGTAGTTGTGAATGAAATAACAATTCTATTAGACTTCTACAATGTTTGAGCTGAGGAGTTTTGTGTAATAATCCAATCTGTGCTGATCAAGCTGATGGTGACCAGCAAAATCTGTCTGTTTATATTTGAGCTATAGTCTTCCACTGAATTCTGGAACAACATGACATTTTCTCAAGGATGGGAAGCATACTGGAGCCTCATCATAGCTCAGTAAGGGCTCATTTGTAGTTGAGTATTAGCTGTCCTGCTTCTGCGGCGTGTCCTCCACATTTACATAACCCTACACCGACCTCTGAATGAGGCTTGATGAGTGCCTCTCCAAAAGTGTAGCCAAAATTGACATGTGTGAAAACATAATTGAATTATAACCATAGGTTAAGCTACATCATTAATCACTGATCCTATTGCAGAGAACTAAAGCCCAAGTGAAGATGTTCAGAGTCAGACAGGATTGAACTGCAAACAATGAAACCAAAATAGCTAGTGACCAATCTATAAAATGTATTGCAGAGTTTTCAAGAACATTTTTTAAACATTAGTTAAATAAATTCATGGTCAAAAGAAATAATGTGTCTGTCAACCTGACTCCGACCGAACGTTCAGACCATGATCTGAATTTGCATGGTTAGCAAGCGATTCATGTATTAAGTCAATAACTGGCTACTAATATGGAGTCCATGTGGAGAAGATGAAGTGTCTATATTTTTTTCTGCTATTTTACAGATTTACCAACCAATCAGTAGCTTCATATAGTAGTCCTGTCAAGGAAACTAGAAATGACAGCGGGCAAAGGTCACCTACAGGGAATCGTGTCGGTATTACATTTTTAGTGTTTATTCAGTAATGATCCACATGTTTTCCTGTTCCAGGGTTATCTTTGAGTATACCTTTGAGTGCTCAAAAACATAAAAGTGATAGTTAGGGTTTCAAACAACTTATTTGAGACAAACTGTTTATTATGCAAAAACGTTTTCTATGTGTTTTTGATGTTATGATATAGGTCTTAGATTTTATTGTTAATAATCTTAAAAAGTTTTAAATTAGACCTTATGAAACCTCAAGAAACCCTGTATTCCCTGTCTGATCATGAAATTTGTATTCTCGTTCTGCTGCTTTAAAATATCTTTGATTAAGTCTGTCCTGATTATCCCTGGGCTATATTTAGAGTCAGATTTCAGAGTTTTTGCCGCATTACCTTACTCATTTGTAACATAAGCGTTTTACTTGCACATATACTGTAAGCAGATTGGATTTTAATTCAAGGGTATACACCCCCAACCAGCTTTTTAATCTTGATCTGTTTCCATGAACCAATTCAAATCCTATATGGTCCTTTTTAGTTTTGAAGATCTCTTACAATTGCCCAAATAAATAAATCAGTTGCATATATTATTCTGTGAGGTGTACAGGAAACTGGCTTCAGTCGAAAGAGCACGTCTTATAGAGAGAGACTCCAGTCACTCTGTGCTGATGCTGTTGCACAGTCTGTTTACAGAGGATTAGTGACACCTCGGGGGACAATATGATGCAAACAAGGGATCAATCTTGTACCTGCTGTGAATCAAAAAGCAGGCAGCTCCTTTTCTCCATTAGATGAGTTCAATCATTCAAGTGGCAATGACATTACGGTCAGCTTAGATGAGAAAAACAAAAGCTCATCAGCTCAGTTCAGCTTTCTGTCACTCATCTCAGCAGGAAACGTGGATGAAACTTTTAAAGTGGATTTTACATGGAGTCTTCTTCTGTCCAATCAATAAAATATGTTCATTAATGTAAAATAGGACTGTAAATGTGTGGGACTCAATTGTTATGCCTTCATATTTCAGCCGTGGTGAAAGCTGTCATTATAAAAGCCTGATGAGTAATGCTGTGTTTATGACCGTATGAGTCACAGTGCTACTGTATTTAAAACCAACTAAGCATCAGGAAATTTGTTCAGACCCGAAACATGTTGATTATAAAATGCTCTGAAGTGTTATTGAGAAAAAGAAAGCAAATTGTTTTCTTTTCTTTTGTCCAGCTTACTTATGTGTGAACAATTGGCAGTACTGTGTCTTGGTTGATTCAACTCTGTTGCAATTCAACCTCAAATATAGTCATATACAAAATAAGGAATATAGCTGCTAACACTTTAAAATAAAAAGATAGTCTTTAAATAATGGTAGATATTACATTTGACAATATAAAAATGCATAAAATTACCAATATTCATCAATTGGTCACATATCAGTGGCATTCATTATAGAGGGGGTCCTTTACTCTATCATTAAATAAGCTTAAACAAGAACATTTAACAGGGTTCTCATGTAAAAAGACATTTGTGTGTATTTTTTACTAAAGCATTGCATATGGAGAAAGCTGAGATTGTCTGTATGCACAAATCAGATCTATTAATCTCTGTATATACTAGTTCACACACAATTTATTTTGTGCATTCCAATTCATGAAAAACTGAGTGCAGACTAATCTGTGATTAGTTCTACAAGATGATTGGAACAACGCACTACCATATTTCATTCAAGAAGTATACATAAAGAAATTGCTGCTGTTTTTAAAGCAATAGGGAATTACACCAAATATTGAGTGGATTTTTAAATCTATTCATATCTATTTTGTTTATTCACTGCTGGGGGCATTACCTTTTTTGGGCATCCGGGGCTATCAAGACACTCACAAACAGAATGTGATTTGATCTGTATGCGTTTTTCTGCAGAGATAGAGCAAAAGAGTTCAAAACTATTGGGATGAGCAGCAAATACTTGATGCACACTCGCAACAAGTCAAACATGAGCTCAACCGTTCTTAGAAATCATAAGAAATGAAGAACATTTGAGATCTGGTGCCAATGTATAAGCGAAACAAAAAAATAAAATAAAATTCTAGTAATTTAAATTATCTTGGTAATTTTTCTTTTTTTGTCTGTTACTTAAACATTGTAAGTCATAGCTTAAATCACTGATTTGTTAGTACATTTTTAGTTTATTTTTGTGCAATATTTTCTGTCTAATATAGTCTAATGGGCTTTAATTGAATGAATGATAATGAAACACTTCCAGTTTTTTGCATTCTTTGTTCACTACACTTTTTCACACCTTTAAAAAACTTTTGCACAGTTCTGTTATACCCTCAGTTGTTACAAATCGGTTTTGTTGTTGAGTTAGTGTGTATACTTAGCACAATATTCCAAAACCAGACTATTTACTCAAATCTTACTCTTCTTGAAGGATCAACTCTCAACAGAGCCACTGTTACAGTCAGACATGAAGTTACTTGTTAAAGTCAACTAATAGTGATATCAGTTTTTAGACTAATATAACTGTAGTTGTGAATGAAATAACAATTCTATTAGACTTGAGCTGAGGAGTTCGTATGGAATTCTGTGTAATAATCCAATCTGTGCTGATCAAGCTGATGGTGACCAGCAAAATCTGTCTGTTTATATTTGAGCTATAGTCTTCCACTGAATTCTGGAACAACATGACATTTTCTCAAGGATGGGAAGCATACTGGAGCCTCATCATAGCTCAGTAAGGGCTCATTTGTAGTTGAGTATTAGCTGTCCTGCTTCTGCGGCGTGTCCTCCACATTTACATAACCCTACACCGACCTCTGAATGAGGCTTGATGAGTGCCTCTCCAAAATTGTAGCCAAAATTGACATGTGTGAAAACATAATTGAAATATAACCATAGGATAAGCTCCATCATTAGCCACAAACCCTATTGCAAAGATCTATAAATATAAAGCCCAAGTGAAGATGTTCAGAGTCAGACAGGATTGAACTGCAAACAATGAAACCAAAAAAAGTTAGGACTTTGTAACTGGTGAAGCTCTCGAACAAGTTTTTCTTGGTTCAAATATGAATGAATCACGTATAGGCCTGGACCAAGTCTTGATTCCAGATATGTGTCACACACATGGGCCATATACTTGCTCATGCCTCAACATTCAATTTATTATCTGGCCCAAATATATCACCTCTACCGCACTTGGACGAGGATTGTACCACATACTATATGCCGGCCCCAGATGAATGTGCCAGATTTTTGGATGTTGTTGAAAACATGTGTCTACGGATTCTCAGATCTTTGAAAAACCAACCCCAATATAACATGTTCAAAACTTGTTCTGACACTTTTGTATGTCAATTTTTGACACTCATACAGTCTTATGAAAGAGCTGTACATATGAGCTGTATCTCATAAACCCTATACAGTAGGTGGGATATGGTTGAGCGTACATTACAGTAGGCACAGAGTTGTGCTGATTATACTGGAACACTTGCCGAAATAGACAAGGTTACCATGGCAACTGCAGGTTTTGTTGAAGGACATCTGAGGTATAAACAGACTTTTTTTATTGCCATGGGATTCATTGATGGAAAGGGATTGTGTTTACAACTATTAAAGAAAGAGTGCAACTGGTGTTGGTTTAATTGGAGTCTTTCATAATGTGCAAATAACGCATTCATGGCCAGTTTTTGCTTTGGGATATAATGTTCTGCTGAGGCGGTATTTTTCTGTTTGTTCTTGTGTACTTGCAGTGAAGTGCAGGTCACTGTGCTTCACGCAGCATTGTAATGTCAGGTACTCGGTCTCATTGTGTTATTTCTAACTCAAATGTTATGCAACTCTAGTGGTTTAATCACTTGAACTTTGTGGGTGTTTTTTGTTTTATTTTTATGTGTGTAATTTACATAGTTTTCTGAACTGAGAGCTCTGACTTAGTTGGTAGCAGCATCAAGTTTTCTCAGAACTTTAACAACCATATGCGCTTGACAGAATACATAATCGTTTAAATGCCTTGTGTGTGAAACAAGAAAAAACATTAATATTTAAATTTTTTATTAAATATTTCTATAAAAAGTACAAAAATCCCTCTCGTTATGTTCATCCAAGAGAGTTTCCCTCCCAATAGGGCTACTTTTGATTATGCTGGTCTGGGTAAATTGGCATTGTGCCAGTCTATAAAATGTGGGATGCCTTTTGTACATTTTGTACTATTTGAAAATTTTTTATTTAAAATAAAAAGTATAAATAAGACACATAGATATATTTTTGAATAATAATATATAAATAATAAATAAATAACATAACAATATAAAAAAATATATACAATCCCCTGAAATATATATATAAATAAATGTATATGTTAAAATTGTATTTAAATATTTGATTTTGCCCCTTTTTTACATATATTATGAAAATACAGTAAAGGAAGATTGTTTTTTTATTTTCTGTCTTTATTTCATAAAACTGTTTAAAATTATCAGGCTACTTCTATTCTTTTACTCTCAGTATTTTGCTATGTGGAAATTTTGGCTGGTTTTGTTGAGTTTGGGCTGGAAACTGACGCTCAGATCTGGCAATCCGGCAATGCCCTGGCATCTGCTTGTTGTAGGGATCATGTTAAACTACATGTTTAGATATAAACTACAAAAAAAAAATCATTCGTCACATATAGTATACAATTTTAAACACATGTATCTTTCATTCAAATATGGTAATTGAAGTCCAGCTGATTTACTAGCATCAGTAAAACTAATTAGTGTAACAAAAAGTAATTCTTTTGGTTTACGCAGAGAGACCTAATTCTCTCTTGCCTCCTGGCCAGTGTAATTTTTGGAACCGGTGTGATCATGTGCTTGTGTGTTTCAGATCTACCGGCGCTGCTGGCTGGTGTTTAAGAAGTCGTCCAGTAAAGGGCCACGCAGACTTGAGAAGTACCCTGATGAAAAGTCTGCGTACATCAGAGCCTGTCCTAAGGTATATTCCTCACTCCGGTCCAGCTCTTATCAAAGCTGTCGAAATGACACCGTAGAAAATAAACACTGAAGAGAAAAAAATACTCAGAAATACTGCCATGTAGAGCACATGTAACAGTCCTCGTGTTCCAGGAGAGTCTACAGTGCAGCCCTCTTATAAATGTGCCTTTCTTGGTAGAAGTTTTCCAAGTCTGTAGGTTTGATGGAAATTTGATGACTCACGGGGCTCCACTGTTTGTGTTTATTGGTCTCGTTTGCCTTTACTCTCCTTAGCTTCTCCCACGACTCTGTTTAGAGCGTGAGAGATAAATTAGGTGATTAAGAGAGAAAAATTGGCTGCAAATGATGCAAATTACATTTTCCTCATACTTCAGATGTTCATTGGTTACTTTCCTTCATTTAAACAGGTGACAGAGATTAGTCATGTGAAGAACATCACAAGATTGCCCCGGGACACAAAAAGACAAGCTGTGGCCATCGTCTTTACAGATGATACATCTCGAACCTTCACCTGTGATTCAGGTACGTCATCTTTGACAAGGGTGATGCTTGACTTGAATAAGCCCTCTTTACTGAGATGCGCATTTCATTCATGAGCTGCTCGCTGCCAGATTGATAAAGTTCTGCTGAATGTTTTATTCATGGATTTTAATCAGTGAAGGGCATGCTCATCACTGAATCTTTCTATTCGTATAGAGCTGGAGGCTGAAGAGTGGTTTAAGACCTTGTCCATCGAGTGCCTGGGCACACGGCTGAATGACATCAGTCTGGGAGAGCCAGACCTCCTGGCTGCTGGAGTTCAGTGTGAACACACGGGTACAGACTTGATATTTAAACTCTATTTCATACAGCTTAATGTACATATGGGTTACATTTGCTAAAAATGCCTTTAATGATATGCCTATTTGATATAATATTTTTCATGTACAATGTTTTTTTATTGTTAAACTAATACATTCAGCTGAACAGCTCCAAGGAATTTTTCAACAGCCTTTTTCTTTGAGATTTGGTAAACTATTAAATCAAATTAGCCTCTTCGAGCTCAATTTGTGATAAATACACTCCACATCTACTTGTGATCATAGTCTGCCTGTCTATTCTTTCTGAATGTAACAAAATATTTAGGTGAATGAACATGAGCACTACACAATACAATTTTCAAACATTAAACTATGGTTAAATAAATGCTTTCAGCAGAGTCCTTGGCTATGCTGGGAGAGACATTCGACAAAACTTCAAATTAAAAAAATGAAAATAAATCAACGTTTTAAATTCCTACCAAATTTAATATTTGCCCTTTTTGTTATTTTTGTCCTTATATTTGTCGTTTTTACCAGTTGGCCAGATATGGAGTGACCCATTACCGGGATTTATTCTAACCACTCCGTATCTGGCCAACTGGTCACTTTAATTTTTCACTTTCACTTCACAAAGTGAAATGACCCTACAATCTTTGCTAATCTCAATATTCTTTTTTTAAATGGCATGCAATCTATCAATCTAAATATAAAAATGTGTGTTTTATGTGTTGTGTTTGCCTATATTCCATTGAAGTTGTCAAATTACTCATTATGTAGGAAACCTGGGGGTAAAATTCAGTGTATAAGAACACATTGAAATAGAGAGTTGTATGTTTAACAACAGTTATCACTGGAGTCATATGCTACACAATTACACCAGAAACACATGTCCAACACAACAAAATACAGACAAATATTTAAAAAGCACAGATTTGTTACATCTTTGTAACAAAAGTTGAACAAAGTGCTAAACAGTTAAAGGGAGGCACGTAGCCAGCTAATGTAAGACATACTAATGCTCACAGTCAAGAAGTTTTGAGACCGCTACAGGTCTTATAGGAAGTAAAACTTTTTGTTTTCTTAGTTTAAACAGTAATTTGTCTGAGGATGTTAATATAATCTGCCTCAATTCTTACTTTTATTCTGATAACGCTCATATTTATGTTCGCCCAAAACCTGGATTATTGTAATGCTCTCTTTGCTGGTTGCAGTATATTCAGAATTCAGCTGCTCGTGTCTTGATTAGGAGAAGAGTGTGTGAACACATAACACTGTTCTTAAATCCCCAGATTTTAGAGGGGTTTTTTTGTTTGTTTTTTTACATTTTATCTCCCTTGTTTCATGTACTTTTGTTTTATGTGCTTCTCTGTTCAGCTCTTTAGGAAACCTAGCTTGAAAGGTGCTTTATAAAACAAAGTTTATACTTTTTATTATTTTATCATTAGTTGCTTTTATAGTTAAGAATTGCAGTAGTCATTTTATGGTGTACATTTAGTAATTTTTGAGGTGACCAAGTAACCAAAGAGTCCCTTAAGTCTTTCCCTGATTCTCCTCACAGAACGCTTCAACGTGTTCCTGTTGCCTTGTCCCAATCTGGACATCTATGGAGAGTGCATGATGCAGATCACCCATGAAAACATTTACCTGTGGGACGTTCACAATCCCCGAACCAAGCTGGTCACATGGCCACTCTGCTCGCTCCGGCGCTATGGGAGAGATGCTACACGCTTCACCTTTGAGGCCGGAAGGTAAAACATAGATATCAATCCAATTTAGAGCCATTAAGAAGATTCAGAAGTGCTGATCAGTCTGCAAAAGTACAGGAACCCATTGAACCATGAATCTTCTAAAAGGATTTTTTGATCGGATTACAGGATGTTTTCATGACAGATTAGGTGTTCTTATCTCTCTCACGGCTTTGATTAAATAATAGCGAGAGGTTCAGATCAGCTACTGTATGCCTTTTGAGAGGAAAGATGAGAAGGCTTGAGTGAGAACACAGAGTCTGGTGAAGCACTGCCCTCCGATGGCTTGTAGCTTGTATTACAAGTATTTTTTTTTATCAAAATCTACACATTTGGCCAATGCTGAATCTCTTGTTATTCATGTTTTTTTTTCTAGGATGTGCGATAGTGGGGAAGGCCTGTACACATTCCAAACGCGTGAAGGAGAGCAGATTTACCAAAGGGTTCACTCTTCGACTCTAGCGATAGCTGAGCACCATAAAAGAGTCCTCATGGAAATGGAAAAGAACAGCAAAGTAAGCACTATTTCCTTTAAAAAGATGGTTTTTCAAATTATTATTTACAAGCTTTGTAATACGTACAATATGTATGTGTTCCATTTGATGAATAGTATTTTTTTTTACTAATTAACAAAGTTTTTTGCCCACACAAGAGAAGCATTCAATTATGCACACTCAAACACCATATCTGCAATTATTCCTGCCTTGTATTAATATAGTGTACAAGAACCAATTTTCTTCAGAAATATTTTCAAAACTAATTTGATTCTCTCTCTCTCTCTCTCTCTCTCCCCCTCTCTCTCCCTCTCTCTCCCTCTCTCTCTCTCTCTCTCTCTCTCTCTCTCTCTCTCCCTCTCTCTCTCTCTCTCTCTCCCTCTCTCTCTCTCTCTCAGCTTTTATCCAAGGGATCAGAAGGGACATCCTACCCCTGCACCCCAACAGCAATCTTACCACGAAGTGCTTTCTGGCACCACATCACCGGCTCACAGGCGGGAATGGACTCAGCTAATGGTCAGGTTTCACCATGGGTGTTTGAATCAGCATCTTCGCTAACAGATCACCATTCACTTTGCATAGCTCATACTGTAGCTGCACCGCATAACTCCTGCTGCTATTCAGACTATTAAGAAGATTCAACTAGAAAATATTTATGTAAAGCACAGTTTTAAAGGTCATCAATTCTTTAACATCTAAGTTGTCATGACGTGACAAAAATAATTGGATGGCTCATTCTCTAAGGGTGGATGTGAACACAGTGTAATATATTTCATATAACTTCCAAAATAAGTGTTAGCCAAAATAAGCCTCAGATTATTTTGTCACATTTTTAGATTATAAACTTTATAATATATATAATAATTATAAAGTTTATAATACAATAAAGATTTAGCTGCAGTAGGTTCCTCATTTCAAACATGAAGAGAATGAAAGCAAGCTTCTGAAATGCAAATGCAACTGTAGGAATCACAATTAATCAGTTTAATGTTGGCTCGGTACAGTTTCTGAGATCTAAGACTCGTCACTCACTGTAATATCAATCTTATGGGTCTCCTGGTTCAGTTTCAGTTCAGTTCAAAATCGCATCCGAACATTTATTATAACATTTTAAAAAGTAAGTTTTGGGGCATGTTGTTGTCCAAACCATATGAATTTAAGCTGTTTTTTTTCTTTATATACTGTAATATAGAATATGTTAAGAAATAAAAAGTTTTAAGTTCGTGACTTCCCTGTGCAAGGACCTAAGCTGCCTGTTTTGTGCCTGAATAAATGTGTGATTTAAAACTCAGTTTACATTTTTACTGAGTAATATGCAATCCTGCTAAAACAGTTGTTATGATTGATCAGATGTAATAAGATTTTTTTATGATTGTTTTGATGATGTGATTCACATTATTTGGCCATTTCTTATTTAGCCATTTCCAAATACACCTGTCAATCATTAGTGGTGCAGTCCCAGTGAGGAAGAGCAGTTTGTGATGTTGTACACCTCTCGGACAGAAAAAAGGTCTGAATTTGAATGCCATTTTACAAAACATACTTCACATATGGTTTCTTCTGAGTCTTAAAAAGGCTTTCTAAAATGTAAAAGCCCAAATATTACTCCTTAAAAAGTCTTAAATTCGCTGTAAAAATATAATTTAAAAAATCCCTGTTTAAAATATTTTTTTCACAGCTTTCAATTTATCTAATGTTAAAGATCATTTCATAAGTGTATTAGTTGTTGCTAGAGGTTTGCAAGAGATTGAGTAAATGCTAAAAATAATGTAAAAATTGTGGTTAGGGTTGTCTAAGAAAATGTGTCTAAGAAAATGTGCATAAATGCTCAAAAGTGTAAAAGTCATAGTTAGGGATGCCAGATTTTAGGAAAGCTCTTGAGTACAATAATAATAAGTGATTGTTAGGGTTGCCAGATATTGATAGAAGGCTCATAAAATGTAAATGTATTTGTAAGGGTTGCCAGAGTTTAAAAAACGTGCATAAATGCTCAAACAGGTAAAAATGACTGTTCATTCTCATTTTTTATCTACAAACACCTTCCAAAGGTTGAGTTTTCATAATAAAATTTTTTTAAAACATCTCTAAAAATGTGTTCATAAATAGAATATGGACTACAAAGAGAATCCACAGCAGAGAAAGACACTTTGACTTTGTTTCTCACTCAACCTTTGGACTACCGTCTCTCCTCCTCTTCCAGGTGACCTCTATGGTGATCCTCCAGCGGGTGCGGACACTGACTTCTTCTCTAAACACATTCCACCTGAACGCCACTCAACGCTCCCTCAGCCTCCCTCACACTACCCCTCGTTCCCCAGCGAGTGAGCTGCTCAGCTCAGAAAATATTACGCTTTTCACTTCACTTGATCTCCCTCCACACTGCACTCGGCCCTGAGTTTCTCCATCCACTCTTCTCCAGCTGAGAAGATCCATGAGGTACGCGGGGGACACAGGAGAAGACATTATAAAGTCTGAAACGAGGCAAAGACCCGTTGAGCAGACACAAGAAGTGAACCGGTGACCTTCACAGTGCATATGGTCACACTGGTGGAAGTAGAAACTATTGTAGATTCTTAATAGAAGCTATCTCTTACTCTCTTACGAGTCGAGTCTCATGCATGCTCTTCAATCCCTATGCATGCCCCTCATCCTAAATGGTCTAGACACCTAGAGAAGATCGACATCAAAGAAAGCACTGCAGCTGTTGGTTTTCAGCTCTTCTACGTTTCACGACGAGCCTTTGGTCGAAGGGTCTCCTTTTCGTTTGATTTGATTGAGGACCCTTATTTCTCATTTCAATTTCTTTAAAGGACTAAAATGGACAGATTTATTGTACAAACTGTTCCTGCACCGAAATGAAGAAAGCCATCGGGTGAAAGTGAGCACTTGGACTCACTTATGTGATTCCTGAGAGACTATTCTAAGTTCTGGAATCCACATTTTAAGAGAAACAAAGATTATGAATTGACCCACTTGAGGGCAGTTATTTATTTATTTATTTATTAAACTTTACCAATAAAGCACAAGATTAACTGCATTGTGTAGTAGAGGGCTCTTTAGGAGGACTCAGAAGTTCTGCATGTATAAGGGTTTTATCTAGCTTTTCTAGGTGAAGAGAAGCACGCTTGTGCCAAAAGAAGACTAGCATTTTTAGCTTCAATTTACTTGAGGTTAGCAATTAATTCAGGGTTTTGGCTGATATTTTTAGCTGATATTCCTCAAAATCCAGATTATTTGTGTCACATTTTAATTGATAGCATCTGAATATTCCTGCCATTATTGTGAAGGTTTCTTTAGAAACATTGAGGTTGCAGATTAAAAGTTACTCTGTTTCAAACGTGATGGTCGCCCTTTGTTACTTTATTAAAGTAACTGACTTAATCTGATTGCCTTATGATGAGTTTTCTACATTCCTCACAAACTGTTCATCATTTTTCATCTGGATTACAGTGACAGTAATTCCATGTTGTGCAGATATGAAGAGAACAGCAAATGCTCAGCGAAATCAAATATGGATCTTCACTTAATTTTCACTTTGAGATTATTCCGAGGGCAAATACTGATTCGAGTCTTAATTCGTGGTTTGTTTGAAAGCTATGATGCATTTGTAAAGTCAAATCCCTGCATAAGTATGACATACAACACTGAAATCTGAGAGAAAATAAACATTTTTAAGCAAATGAAAAAGTGTGTGTCCTGGCATGTGTGTGTGACCTATTTGTTCAAAGAGAATCAATTAAATCCAGAGTAAATTAGTGGAAACTTTGTGATGCGTGTAATTAAAATAGCAACCATACACATAAAAATTGATGTAAACAGTTGTATTTTTATATGTAATTGTGTTATATAAAATGTAATTTTTTTTCTTACAGTGGTAACTCAACACACAGTTTTGTCTCTTAAAAGATAATACTGTTCCAGACTTTAACCAATTAAAAGTTACCCCTAAATTTAATCAAAATTAAGCCGTTTCATTACATGTTTAGATTTCTTGTTAGGTTTCAAGGGGAGCTGAAAGGCTTGTGTTTATTATATCCCCACGCTGTATGCAGGCTTGGGAGACTGCTGGTGATTGGCAGGTGAGTCGCCCAATAGAAGAAGCAAGACAAAGCCCACCATCATATCTGGTGCAAAAGCAAAACACAGGATTTTCTCACTTGAGTACCAAATTCTGCTGCATCTATTTAATGCTTGTTTGAAGACCAAGCAGAGGAGTACAGCTTCATTGTTTTAATAAACTGGTGTTTCGTCATTAAATAGAACATTTTTAAAGAGCATGAAAAGTCTCCAAGATGTAAATTTTTTGAACATTGAATTCCAAACATGATAGATTGTCAGAATGTCGCTGATTCTGAATGTTTTTATTACATTACATTTTAACATTAGGTTTTGTTAAGATGAAGATAATAATTTTTCTCACCTTCAAATAGAATTTTTGTATTTGTATAGTCTATTATACTCGACTTTCAAAAAAGTTAACATCACAGTTTCTTTAATTGTTTAGAGGGCCCATGCCTATGAACACAAGATTTTACACACAATTGAAATCGTTTATTCTGAAATTATCACTGAAAAGCTTTTATGGATGCTCCGGGTCCAGACTTTATTATAGAATGAGAAAAAATAACTTTTAGATAAAAATAATTACATTTTTAACATTTAACTATAACATTCTCAACATACTGTGGTGAATTTACACTAAATGATTTGAGCTTGAAATTCATTTGATTTGACCTCAAATGATTTCATGTTTTTCTGTTTGTATGTCTGTTTGCCCTCAGCAGGGCTCTTCTAAGAATGAAATGTGGATCTTTATGATGGACCCATAGAGAGCACGGTGGGCTGGAGAGAGACCTTTGGCTTTCTGAGCTCTGAGAGGGTGGTCAGTTTGAACCAAGACCCACATTTAAACCCTTTAAATGCAAAAAAAAAAAAAGAACTTGACAACTCTCTAGTTCGGTGCAAAAAAAATTAAGTATGTAACCTGAATATGATCATGAATATGGCCATGATCTCGTATCATCTGGAACCCTGTTTAGATCATGCTACTGTGCCAACAAATCAATAGAGTTGTTGACACACACATTTGTCTATTCTTCTTTCTAACATAAATTTTAAATCACAAGTCTATCAGAGTTCACGCAATGGCTCCTTTAGAGGCCGAGCAACCTTGGCGAATCCTAGAAGGGCCCCTGGTTCACAATGCAACGTTCACAGTTCAACGATGCAATGATGTTAAGAGCAGAGATTTCTCATGTTGGATTCACTTTGAAAGTTTGTATTTAGAAACAGTTTGAGATTCCATATAGTTTTAGATACAGATACAATTTTAGTGAAAAGATAATATAATTAACTATATGTGTTAAGTCGCTGTTATGGATTCTAGAATGAATCATTTGAATGGTTCCAAACTGCTGAGCTTTGTCTTGTGTGGAATTTGTTTCAAGTTGTTATTGCATATGTTTGCCATATGTTTTTCTCTTAATGCTGTGAAGAAAATATTTGCATAGCAGAAAATCACCAAACAAAAGTAGTCACTTTTATATCGCTGATGTTACTGGTTTATAAGTACATTATATTTAATAAACATTTAAATATAATGCATTATATATATATATATATATATATATATATATATATATATATATATATATATATATATATATATATATATATATAACATGTGAGTTTATAAAAAAATTAAACTGTATTCACACAAACTGTAATTATATAATTTGTTCATTTAATATTTTTAACTATATGTTTATCAAGTAAAAAAAAAATTTAAATATCACATTATTCACAGTTTATTACAGTATATTAGATTTAAATCTGTTACATATTTGTAGACATTTAGTAGAATTCTCAACAAATTCATCCGGTTAAAGTAAAGGGCAAAGCACATCAGAGACGAGTAGAGCTCAGCTCCTCCCTTTTCCTCTAACGTCGTTCTTCATTAGTCAGTCCCGAGCATTTGCAGCCGAAGTCTTCCATGTCAGGTAAAGCTCTGGCTTGTTTTTGTGTTATTCCAGATTTTACATGTGAGACTTTTATTTAAACAAAAATGAACTTTCATAAATTAGCAGGGTTTTTTTTTTACTTATTTCAAATGTATTATGGCTTTCAGGACTGACTCAACATCTCAACAGCAGAAGGAAGCAGAAAGACCAGAAACAACTTTACACCTCCATCTACAGGAAAGGTTTGATCACGCTAATGTTCTTAGGTTAACCATGAATTTAAACATAATATTAAATGCACAACAATATTAACTGAACATTTAAATTGCTTCTTTTGTTTGAATTTTAGACTCAAAGAAATGTTCACAAATGTATCAGAAGCAGATCAGGTATTAATTCCCATTGTCTTGTGTTTTCTTCAGCCATTAAGAACATTTAATTTAATTTTGAGTTATTTTCTTAGTTTCTGAACTTTGATAACTTTACTTTTTTAATTAAACTAATTGCTATGGAAGTTTTATTTTTGATTCTAAATTTTTTAGCATATTTTATGTTTTGAAATTAGTTTGGTCAAAATTATTTATATATATATATATATATATATATATATATATATATATATATATATATATATCTTTTGACCAAAATGACTTCAATAAATTTAATAGTTTTTTGTTCATCTATGACATCCCTTTAGTGCTCAACCTTTATATTTGTTTTTTTTGTTTTTCCACTAAACTGTATAAATCATAGACACAAAGTCCCTTTTCACCCCAGAATGCACTCATTCATACCATATTTTAAAGCTTCAAAAGTGTTTGAACAGAATAACTTAAAACTATAAAAACGTTTTTTGTTCATCTGTTACTCTCCTTTGGGACTCATTACTTTTCATAGTAAAAGATGATGCACTCAAATGTTCATACTACATTTTAAAGCTCAATTGCTGTTGAACATAATTTCTTAAACTTAAAAAAAAACTTTTTTTCTTGTTCATTTATGACTCCCATTTGGGGCTCGTTCTTTGGACTTTGGGTGTTTTTCACAAAACTGTAAAATCACCAGCAAAAAGTACCTTTTTCACCAATGAATGCTCTCATAATTTCAGTCCCAAAAAAGTAAGTTCACTTAATGGTTGCATGATTTCTCGATTGAGTTGAAATGATGAGTTTGAAAACATATTAATTTAATTTGAATTGACCATCTCGTTCACTTCTCACAGGAAATTGGATTCAGCGAAACTCCAGCCCAGACAAGCTTCTCTGGGGAGCATTACCAATTTTCTTTGCTAATGGAGATGCTTAACTGGACTTCAGCAAAGCATGCTTTTTGTGCGTCTTCATCTGAAATGGTGCTTATCTGGATTGTTTTCTCCATTGACACTCTAGTCATGTGTCTGGCATTCTATGGATTGTGCTTCAAGGTGCAGTCTAAACACGCACTTCCTTTTTTTGTCATCAATTTGTTCATTTGTGATATCATACAGATCTGTGCCAAACCGGTTCTTCATTTTTGCAACTTGAATCTTGTTATATTCACAGTCTTTTATGTTTATATTTATAGCATAGTATGTAACATTGGTTTCATGGTTTGCATTTCAATGGAGCGGTACATTATGATTGAATATCCAGTTTGGTATCGCCTTCATCACACTTGCAGGAACTCAGTCCTGATTTGCTCATTAATTTGGGCTTCAATGCTAGTGTTTATGATTATTAATGTGATCATTTCACTTTATGGGCTTGTCGAATATGCCTTTCTTTTGAGTCTGTTAATTTTTTTGTTGCCTTATCCAGTGGTTGTGTTTTGCTTTGTGGGCTCTTGGAGAGCACTTGCTCGTTCGGTCGCAGTTTCTCCAGACGAACAAAAACGAATTTTGAGGATTCAAGCTCTTGTGCTTTTCAACTACACTATGTTGTTCATGCCAAGCATGGTACAAAATGTCATTTTTGCAATCTCCTATAATCAAGGAAAAAGTGGTCATTTTGAAATTCTACACTCAGTGTCAGGACTTTTGCTGTATTTGAATCCACTTGCTGACTCTTTACTGTATCTTTTTGTATGGACGGGTAATCCCTGTTTACGTAGTTCTTCATGTTGTAGGTGTCGGCAAAATTAGAAACAATTTTTTATTTGTTTGCCCAGTAACTTTAAACAAACAGGAACTGTTCACCAAGCATACAGTCAGACTGCAGGTACAATGCTCAATTCCTTTTTTTTTTTTTTTGTGAAATACTATATTTTGTGTTGGTGTATACTTTCAAACAATATGTGGCTGTTGTCAGTCTTTGCTTTGAACGTAACGCAGCTCCGATGTAACACACACGTGCAGAAGAGAAAACTACATCTCCCAGAATTACATGCTAATGGATATAAACACTGAAGTGCATGCTCTCAGACACCCTTGTGGCTGTGTTGGCTTAAAAATTTGATTAGAGCCAACTTTATTAGTACTAAGTAGTATTAAGGCAGAGATTGAGACTGAAAATAACACATTATGGAATACTGGCAGTGAATTTAATTAAAAGTGCTGGGATAACAACCATGACCTCTGAGTGTCTTCCTGAAAGTATTTCAGTAAAAGACTGTCTTCTTCAGTGACTCGTATCTGTTAGAAACCACGTTTAAGTTGGCCTCAAAGACATAAAAGCAAGAAAAAAGTTTAGACTGCGGTCGCATTGCAGAAAATTGTGTACATGCAAGTTCAGGACCACATATAAAAACTACTTGGTTCCAATTTTTTTAATCAGTTTACTTTGCACATATTTGATGCCAGTCAAATATAAACCAAAAAAAAAATCTGATATTTTTTTTTCTCTTTGGGTCACAGTCTTAAAATAGCGTTAATGTTTACTAATAATTGGATGACCACAAAGTAGTTCACACATGTTAAAAATAATTAGTTATTGATTTCCTCTGTTTCATGCAGACTTTATAAATTCTTATTGCTTGCTTTAATAGGACTAGCATCTCCATGTAACTCCAAACGCTTGGTAGTTGTGGTAGTACATGACAATATTGAAGTCACAGCTGAACACAATCAGCAATCGCACAGCTGCAGCTCATTAATCCCCTTCTACAATACAAAACCCTTCAGACATTATAATTATTGACTTGGACTAAGTGTGTATTAGCTGCACTTAAATTGGCTAACTGTTTTAATAGTCTAACTTAATTATGAAAAATGATTAAAAAGTTATTGTCTGGGAATTATAAGGACCTTGATGTCAGTGAAGTGCAAGAAACTGGTCATCTGTTCTAATTAACAGCCCTTACCTTTGTAATGAAAATAATAAAATAAAATAAATAATGTTGGCTCTGTTAACCATGCTCAATTAGGTCTGCTGTGTTTTATGTAAAGTCTTTACACAATATTTATAAACCATTCGAAAGTTTAAGTGTTTTTGTGAATCATGTAGACTACACTTTATCAAGATTTTTACTTTTTATACCAATATACCAAATTGTCATGAACACAGGAAAGCATTAATCACATTGAGCCACTTTACTCTTCGGTTACATCAGAAACGCGACAATATTTCAGCCAAGATATGTATCCCTAATTAAATTCCAGGAAATGTTAGTCAAGTATTAGTCTGATTGCGTGATCATATGACACAAATGAGCAGTATCTATCTGGTGGATGGATCTCGACAATCTCTTTCCTTTTCATGCTGTTTCTGTAGCATTCTGTACCAAGCAGCAGCAGCAGTTCTTCTGGTAAACCCATTTTCTTTACTCTGAAAATAATGTTGTTTCTTTTCTTAGAAGTAGTTTTAGTGGATAAATACATTGACTTTCTGCGGCATTGAATAAACAGCAAAAATACATAGGTATAGCTCTCGTATACCAAATAATATATTATGTGTGGAAAATAACTGAGTGTGCATAAAGCTATCATGTATTTAAGCTTGATTCACAGAAAACATTTCAAAATCGCAAACATCAAAAGTATGTTATGGCATGTTTTTCTTTGTGCTCTGCAGACTACACTATTGCATGTTTACTTTCTCTGTGTGACTGTCTTTTTCTACTATATTAATCAATTATGAGAAATCAAAAAGCATGAGTTATAATGATCAATGGTGGTATCGTCTGACTTGGATACCTTCAATCTCTGCTGTTTGTAGAAATGAGTTTGTGTTTGGCTTCCAATTTCAATTTTCAAGACAATATAGTGTATTTTTCAATATACATGTACTCTTTCCGTAAACTCTTAATCCACTAGGATGGCAGGATCATATTTAAGCAATTATATTTTCTTAAGTAGAAAGTCAAGATTTAAACCAACCAAAACATTCAGAAGAGAACTTGTGTTAGTCTATCCGATGAAGGACTCCATTGGAATCCTGTGTTTGTGTTTTGAATAGATGTTTCTGGTGAACGAATCAAAACTTCAGCTTATTTCATAAAATGTTTGTCTGTAGTTTCAACATCCAGTGAAACAGATCAAGGAAATGGGTAGCAACACAACATCGAGAAAGCTGGACCTAAAAAAGTTTCCATGGGAAATGAAATTTGATGATATTAGGATGACTTTCCTGGAGAATGTATTCTGCTTGACAGCTACAGAAACCATGCTGATCTGGATTATCTTCTCAGTCGAACTCTTCGTCATTTGTCTTGCAATCTACGGACTGTGCTGTCTGTTTCAGACTAACCACTCTGTTCCCATTTTTGTCACAAATCTCTTCATCTCAGATTTTCTGCAGATTTGCATCAGACCTCTCTTTAATTTTTGTACGTTCAGTATTGGGATTGCGATTCTCTACTATATGTATTCCATGAGCATCACTGCTAACATTGAATTCATGGTCTGTATCTCTCTAGAGAGGTACATCATGATCAAATACCCTGTGTGGTACCGACAGCACAACACAACAAAGAATTCCCTACTTATCTGCTTATTAGCTTGGGGATTAACTTTAGCGTGCATGCTAATTGATGTGTGTGTAGCACTAATAGGGGAGATGGAGCATATATTTATTGTCACCGTTTTTCTTTTATTGCTGCCTTATCCAGTTGTTGTGTTTTGCTTTGTGGGCACATGGAGAGTACTGGCAAAATCAGTAGCAGTCTCTACTAATGAACGGAAGAAGATTTTGAGGGTTCTGGCTCTTGTACTTTTTAATTACACCATATTGTTCATGCCAACCATTGTTCAAAGTGGCTTTTATGCATTGTCCTTTGAGTATAGTCGGTCACTGCATTACTTGAGCACAGTGTCAAGTTTCTTGGTGTATTTAAACCCACTTGCGGATGCTTTGCTTTATGTGTTCCTAAGGAAAGATGCAAATATTGTACTGAAATGTTTATGCTGTGAAGGACACAAACAGAGCGATCAAACGCAGAGACTGAATTCCTCAAATTCCTTGTCTAGGCGGAGTGAAGTACAGAGTAGTGTTCAGATTTGCGCAGAAACCACTTTAACATGATTTCCTTTAGGTTAGTTTATCATGGGTTTCGATATTGAGTCGATGGGAAGGATCAAAAGCTTTCTTAGGAAGTTGTTAAACTGCTTTGGTCTCCAAATGACCTGCTGGGTCTCCAAATGTTTTCTTGTCAAGATCTAAAGAATAGGACACATTAAAATGTACAGTGTTAAATTGACTCTGATCCAAATTTATTTGGTTCTTCTCTGTTAAATTAACACTGACTGAGCCCATCAACTTGAACAATATAAATGTCTTAACTTTTCTATTATTATTGAAGTAGAAAATAGATTTTGATGTGAGTGTTTGTATGGTGACATACAAAAATGTATTAGAGAATAGAAGATCGCTTAAAGAATAGAAATTTTACTTAAGTTTGTGCTCGTTTTTGTACTCCATTTACAGTGTATTTGGGCCCACTTTGGATAGAGTTGTTTTTACTCTCTTGATTTTACTGTGTTTATACAAAGATTAAAACTGTATTTTAATCTATGTTAGTTTCCATGTAAGTAAAATGTTTATTTTTGTGAATCAGCAATTACCTTAGCATGTGAAGGATGAGGATCTTGATTATCCTTCTGCAATTTTATTGAGGTGCAGCTTACAGTAAACTGTGCTCATCCAAATATCTTTCCAGAATCTATGTATGCAAGCAATTATGGTAATGGTTTCTTTGAATAATATGGTTTTCAAACTAATTGTGCTTTATCGCGTTTATTTGTTTTTGTGTAAACTACTGTTTCACTTTTTTCTTTTGTCATTTGTAAGTTACCAAAGCTTTTTTTTTTGTCGAAATCTAGAATTCCAGTTGGACACTTTTAGTTGTTCTAAATGCTATCCTTAAATACTTTACAGTCTTACATGATTACTTCAACATGTACATACATACAGTGGGATGAACATGGACTACACATCTTGTTTTGCAGAGCACAACCATTTCAGGTGCTTCAAAGACATTGTTTATGATAAATACCGCTTTTTGAACATGATAAGGGTGCAATCATTGTCAATTATGTATTATAAATCATTTAAAAGGGGCATGATATGGCTCCTTTAAGTTGTTCCTTATAGATTTTTAGCACTGACAAAAAAAGTGAGGTACCTCAAGCACAGGTGCCGAAATACAACACATAGAAGTGTGCGAGCAGTGTAAAGTTGACTTTCCACCCCAAGCAAAGTATCATTTCAATTGATGTAGCTAATATTGTATTGCTGTGTGCCCTATAAATAATTATGTGCTTTTAAACAGTAGTTTTTAAGTTATTAAACTATATAAACAATCTTCAAATTTGAAATATTGTGAGTAGTGTATGCTTTGCTTTTAAATATATGTTGTTCTAAATTATTAAGCAAAAAATGTTTTATTCAGTCATAAAAATAGAAATGAGAGCCAAAGGAAATGGCGTATACACAAAAATATGTTGGTTAGCTCAAATGCAATGTATTGTTTAAAACATTCTTTAGTTTTCAAAGTCTTCAAAAAACATTGCAGTAAACGGATATCTTTATCATTTTAAGTAATTTATAATTTTTGTTGTGAGGATGGGGGAGCTAAAGGAGGGTCTACTTTACGTCAGCGCGTAAGGACGCGCAAGAGGGTGTCGCTTCCTGGCTGTCTCTATGGAGACGAAGCAAACTTTAAGCAAAGCCACAGGCTAAACATAGATTTTATCTTTTGTTTACATCTTCTATTACTGTATTATTGCAATATGTTGACCAAAACGAGCGAATCGTACTCAGCGAACACGGAGAAAGCAGCAATGACAGAAACGGAAGAGAAAGACGCGTTTGAAGGTCCTGGTAACGGAATTTTAGTAACAGTTGTCGCAATGTTTCGTTAATTAAGTGTCAACGTTACATTGAACGACCGTCATTAGATCTTTTTTTCTATTTACAAGTTTAACTTACCTGTTTTCACCTAGCTTTATCGTTAGTTGATACATCTGGAGGGGGGTAATTGTAATGAAATACAATTAATAAACAAATAAATTAGTTATACAAATAAATAAAATTATTTCACAGGACAGGAATCTCAAAGTCTATCTCCTAGAGGGCCAAGGCTGAATGTTAATGAACCTACAGGCTGTAAAATATTTAATAACAAGTCAAAGGATTCAGATCCCAGGTGAGTGAATAATGTTAGATTATTTTCATGTTAATATTATTTACGGAGATGAGTTGTTGTCAGATAATACATTTTCTTATATTTTATAAGAATAACAAAAGAGTTTCTAAGGGACCACTGCAAGAGAAATAAACTCTACATCACGCCAAGACTGAACGACACCTTGTATCTTCACTTTAAAGGTTTTTACGGTTTCTCACGATCACAAATATTGCAAATTATTTCCCCTGCTTTTGTTAAAGCTATGTGTTACATTGTAGGGTTTTCTCGTATCGAGGGTTTAGAGGAATACATCGGCTTGCGCAGCTTATGGCTGGAGTGTAACGTCATTCAGAAGATTGAGAATCTACAGAATCAGACAGAGCTTCGCTGCCTGTTCCTACATCAGAACCTCATTCACACTCTGGAAAACCTTGAACCCCTAACCAAGCTTTGCACTCTCAATGTCTCAAACAACTACATCAAGGTCATCGAGAACATATGTGAGTATTTCTCCTATAACCATCATGCCCTGGGACTCAGCACAATCATAGTAAATCATTTATTCTTCATGTATGTTTCAGCTTGCCTTCAAGAACTATCTACTCTCCAGATCTCTCATAACATCTTGGAGAATGCATGCGACTTGGAAGAGCTATCACACTGTTCTTCCATCAGTAACCTAGACCTGTCTCACAACCGCATTCAAGATCCTGCCCTCATTGATGTTCTAGAAAGAATGCCTGACTTGGTAAAAAGCTCATAAGTTGTTGATAACTCATTCATTCATTCATTCATCTTCATGTCGGCTTTATTCCCTTTCGGGGTCGCCACAGCGGAATGAACCGCCAACTCTCTGGCATATGTTTTACGCAGCGGATGCCCTTCCCTGCCGCAACCCATTGCTGGGAAACATTCACACACACATTCACACTTTAACACTATGGGCAATCGTTCTTACTCAATTCACTTATTCCGCATGTTTTTGGACTTGTGGGGAAACCGGAGCACCCGGAGAGAAAACCCACGCGATCACGGGGAGAACATGCAAACTCCACACAGAAATGCCACCTGCCCCAGCCGAGCCTAGAACCAGCGACCTTCTTGCTGTGAGACGACCGTGCTACCCACTGCGCCACCGTGACGCCCTTGTTGATAACTGTTAATTGAATTTTTAAATGCTGATTTTTTTCCTTTTCTAGCGGGTTTTAAATCTGATGGGTAACAAGATCATCAAATACATTCCAAACTACAGGAAGACTCTGATAGTGCGTCTGAAGCAACTGACTTATCTAGATGATCGACCTGTGTTTCCAATAGAAAGGTTCGCTTCATCATAGAACTTTCTCTTCATTAACAGTTGCTCTTAAAACACATGATTTATGTATTATTGATATTTGCTTGTTTTCTCTCAGGGCTTGTGCAGAGGCATGGGTGACGGGTGGTTTGGAAGCTGAGCAAAGAGAACGAGAAATGTGGCGAACAAAGGAGCGGAGGAAAATCCAGGAGAGTTTGGATGCAATGGCTGCTGTTCGAGAGACTGCTTTGAAACGCAGAGAGGCCCGAGATCTTTTGGAAATAGGTTCATACTCTTCTCTTTTGCTTTACCAATTATGGGGTCTACAGTATTTTGCCTTTGAGTTTAAATTGTAGAATTAAATTGAAACCGTAAATATATCATCTGGACTTGAGAGTCTGGAACTATTCTCTAGTGGTTTAGATCTTACCTTGCTCAGTGATTGCAATTCATCCAAACCTACTAAAATAACTCAAAATCTTTTTCTGTCACATCTGGTGTCGCCCAGAGGTCTGTTCTTTGGTCTCTACTAATTCTCATTTACATTATTTAGTTTGGTAATATTTTTTGGAAATACAGCTGATTTAGGAAATAATGCTGATAACACCCAGCTCTATATTTCCACCAAACCTTCTGCTTCACTGATTCCTCCTTATCTTTCTGGATCTCAGCTGAAATCCTGGTTCAAATCTAATCTGTTAAAACTAAACAACTTTAAGACTGAGATTGTTTTAATTGATTCAAAATCTTCACTCTTTAAAATTCAAACATCCTCATTATAATATATATAAATATATAACATCCAGGTCATCTACCGTACTCTCTCACTTGAGCAAAGTATTAACTCTGCCACACATAATACTTAATTCTATATAAGGAAAATCTTCATCCATTTCTCACACTACAGTGTGAGTGCTACAGTAACACTAGTCCATCCCTTTGTAACCCCCCCCCCTCTAAATTTCTGTATTTTTCATGGCCTACCAACACAGACTAAACAAGTTACAGCTTGTCCAAAATGCCACCCTTAGACTGATACCACACTCCTCCACACCTCCACGAGCTTCACTGCCTCCCTATATAATTCTCAATTCAAAATTCTTCTTCTCACTTACAAGGCACTACGCGGTTCCACTGCTTCCTATATGAAAGACCTTCTCTCTGTCCGTATTCTCATTTACGTGCACTGCACTCTCACACAGCCTTTTCTCTCACTTTTTCTTTGAGCCCTAGTGTCTGCAAGGACAGTCTTACCATTATGCAGATATGGGCATTTAACTTTTTAGGAAACTCCTATCGAAGGTAATTCGGCTTAACTACGTAATTTGGTAAAAAGGCTTGAAATATAAACTTGTATTAAATTAATTCAATCAATAACCTCCTTGGTATCAATTCTGCCAAATTCTAGCGATACATAAGATCTAAATTACTTTACGTTATAACACAATTACATTTTAAATGTCAGAACTCCCAATTAACCTGAATTTTCACAAAAATCTCAGAAGGCTACAAGGTCCTCTATTTTTTTACTCTTTACATGCTGCAAATGTAAGCTTTAATTTTGAAATTTAATGTACGCCCGGGGTGTCCAAAGTGGGTCCTAGAGGGTCACAGTCCTGCATGTTTTAGTTGCAACCTTAATTAATGTGATCATTAATGTGATCATTGGTTAAAGCTAACCTGTGCAGAGCTGTGGCTTTGTGACTTTGGACATGGCTAATGAACACTATTTTTACATGACCTTGTTGCACTCCAGGATACACATTTTTTACTCTAAAAATGTAAGCGTTTAACTTAAAATTTCCTCAAAATGTACCTGGATATTCTCTCACAAATTGCCTGTGGTTTGATACCAGGGCCTCGTGTATTCCCAACATTATTTCCCATTGATTTGGATTATTTAGTAGCAGGAATCTGTTCTTTTGTTTAGATGTTTACTAAAACCTGGAAACAATCCAAACAGAAACGTTGGCCACCCACATTGAACAGAACAATTCAATAATATTGAGTACTGCGGCATCCCTTTACTTCGGCTACTCACAGTTTCCCACTTTGCTCCCATTAATCATCATCTTTGCATGGTTGTGTTTTGCCCTAAAGCTGAGCCTCCAAGTCCTGCCATTGAGGATCAGAGTTCTTTTGATAAAACACCAGACACTTTATCAAAAGAAGGGGAACAAATTCTACAAGAAACAGCAGCGGAACAACCCGATTCATCAGTGTCAAAGATTGACCACACTTTCCAAGCTGTGAAGGAAACTCCTCAGAATCAATCCGATCAAACTGCATCAGAGATTCACCAGTTCTTTCAGTCCACTTCTGTAGAAGATCAAAGTATTCAAATAACACTTGATCAAAAGAGCACAAAATTAGAGGAAGATTCACTCCATTGGCGCTCCATAAAGGAGTTGTCAACTCTGTCATCTGATTGGGAAATGAAGGCTAAAGTGGAGAAGAACCGAAGAATGAATGTTCAAACAAATCTTGGAGAGTCTCCTGACACAACCTCGGTTTCACATCCTGGTGCTTTAGTCACTGAACTGATTTCTGAGGATGAAATAGAATCCATCGACCTTTCAGATGAACCAACATTAACAATAGCTGTGAGTTTATAAGCCACTGAATTTTTTAAGGCTTTTTTTTATCATTTAAAACTGGTAAATGTGTTTCACTGTTTTCCATAGGATCTCCCAGACCTTGAGGATGATGAAAATGACATGATCCCATCAACACTATCCCTGGTAAGGTCACAGATCATAATGATTAATAAAATGTCTGAAATGCTTGATAGTAAATCAGGTGGCCATTAAAAGGGTAGCAGAAGCGCTATCCTAATATTTAGATCCAGGGGCAGTATGGCCTCCTATAAATGCTTCTTCAATCATATAGTAAGAGGGTTAAAATAGAATGCATTTTATTGAACTGTGAAGGATATGAAAGGGAAATGAGAAGATTATATAAAAAAATAATAAGATCAGGAATAGGGAACATCTCTTTAAATGTGCTGCTGGGAAGTAATAAATCAATGGAATTAGAAGCATCATTTATATATCTAAAAGAAACAACGTTAATGTGACGGTTACAGAGTATGTTATTCAGTTATTATTGGGATTTATTTCCTCTCTCTTGTTTTGGATATTTAGTCATTACTCATAAGAATATTACATGAGCACTACACACTCCAGACCAGTAGATGGCGGTTATGCAACTTAACATTATTTTGCCTTGACACCATTAAAAACAAAAATAAGTAGAAGAGTAAAAGCCAATATAGGTTGCGTCCAAATCCGAACACGTGTACTGCACCTTTAAAGCAGATACTCAGAAGAAAATGTACATATGTTTTGGTGTGTAAGACAAGCACTAAAACATCACTTGGCGGAAGTAGTTGCATGACGTGTGCGAGAACTTTACTTCTTTTTCATTCATTTACTTAAAAAATATTCTGATAATAAATATAATACTCTCTAAATTGATATTGTTTATTCATGTGCTTCTTCTTTAAAAATGAGTCGTACTACAGTGAGAGCTTGTTTGTTTGGGTCCCAGAGAAAAATCCTTACGCCTGAGCGAATTGGATTGTGGGTAATATCAGCCGGGTGAGCGCTCATGAATCTGGACTTTAGAATTGAACTGGAAAAAGTACACATCCAGGGCATCGCTCGGATACTTATTATATGTACCTTATGGTTTGGGACACCCTCATTCTCATTACGCACCCATAAAAGTGTGAATTGTACACGGATTAGGACATATAGCATATAGTTGGGCATCTAGCCTATGAATTTCCCATTGTAGAAGGCTCCACGTACGCCCATTTGTCAACAGAGCATTCATAGTTTATCGTGCTTTCTATGCAAAGATCCATATTGCCTTGATAAGAATGCTAGCAAACCAAAACACAACACAGATGCTAACAAAAGACAGGTTTTATTTACCTCATCATACATCGTATAAATACAACTCTTTAGACATATCCTCTGCTGCTGTAGAAGCTCTATCTTTGTTCTGATCAATAAAACAACATGGACTGATGACAATGCTAAATGCTAGCTAGCTAAAATTCAGCACGGGTAACAAAGGAAAGGTATTTACTTTATCACCAAAGTTTTACTCCATTAACTAGTGTTTAACACGGAGCGCAAGCCAAAAAAGAGAAGGAAAGAACTCACTCTGCTCCAATTCGATTAATCATGAGCACTTGATGGAAGGTTTGAAAATTTCAGAGGTGCGGAGTAGGCTTCGCAATGGGTTAATTTTAATGCGCAGCCTTTCTAAAGGGCAATTCGTAGGCTTGACAAACAAGTTTAGGTTGGCCTTAAGAGGGTTGGTAAAAACAGCAAAGTGTTTTGATGGCAAAGTAGAGCCCCCATGGTATGTTTTTTTTTTAAAGAAATATCAAGCTCTAAACATAAATTATCCAAACGGCAGCAGTTTTCACTCTAATGTGCTTCACATCTAAACTGAAGCCATAAATAAAACAAAATAATTGGAAAGCATCTTTGAATTTCTGGAAAAGCCCTATATAAATGAAAAGGCGTTGTTACTATTAGTATTCTAAGCTCATTCCCTTTTTAAGTTAACTCCACTCTGCTTGGTAAAAAATGGACCTAGAATGGATCTAAGTAAAAATTGGACCTTGGACCAAATGGATCTAAGTAACTAATAGTTAACAATAAGAGTGTTTCAGTTAAATTAATCATTTAGTAAACACTATCCACCTTCTGGGTCCTTTTATCCAGCTGTTTAGCACTTTCAAATCAAGTATTTCAAGCCATATTTAACACTCATAAAGTTTAGCTACATTTTACAGCACGGTCTAAGTTTTTTTTCTTTAGAAATGGTGCAAAAATTGTGAGTGATTATGTTATTTGTAATCTTCATTTTTAGAGTGGGATACGTCCTCTGATTGAAGTGATCTCTGACACTGAGGGGGAATCAGGAGCAGTGAGGAGTGACTCTCACTGGCTACAGACATATGATGCTGTGAGCCCTGATCCATCTGAGCTCCTGATCAGTGCCTCTACTGAGAAAAGCATCTATCCATCAAAGGCAGGAGGTGACCCTCCGAAACCAGGAAATAACAGAACGACTGTTCTGATTGAGGAGCTGGACTGAACCTTTCAACCTTTTGGGTGAATCAATCACATCTAAGTGACAGTAAAATTGTACTACCACCTTTTGCATTAAGTGTGCTTTACTTGAAATGATAGCTAGGATTCATTTGAGTTTTTTGTAAACACATACATTTAAGATCTCTGAATAAAATCAACTTGCATGTAATTTAGATCATTAGTAGACCTCTTCTTCCTTGTTGTTGCCACAGTATCTGAAGTGTGATGTAGTGATGTAACTTACTGCACAGGGCAAGTCTTTGACTGATGGCTTATACATGGGTGATTCTGCTGACTGCATCATAAACAATGAAAATGTCACTAATGTGAGTTTTGCACAGGGCAGGTACAATAACAAATTTATAACAATCAGCAGGAGCTGTCGATGAGACAAGTGGCTACTGGACTAGGTTTATGTTCACAAAGGACAAAATCTGATCCCAAACACTGCATGAACCCTGTCACCCTGTTAAAGACAAAAATACTTTTCTTTAAAATGTTCTTTTATTTTTTTTTTAACACAATATTTATTTCATTGTTTCTGCAGGGTCTTACAAAATCCAAATATTAGGACTTAAAAAGTCTTAAATTCACTCTTCAATGTCTTAAATAAATTTTCACAGACCTTATTTTTCTGATGTCCATCCAAAACTCATCTGATAAGTTTTTTTTGTTGTTGCAAAGGGTTACCAGAGATTGAGAAAATGCTACTAAATGCTAAACTTTTGTACATTTTTACATAAAAACATAAAAGTGACGTTTAGTGGTGTCATAGTTTGAGAAAAAGCTCATATACACTCAAATATAAAATTGTGATGATTAGGGTTGCCAAACGCTTGTGGACCCTCATAAATTCTCAACACTTAAAAAAGGGATTTTTTTTCTAATGCCAGATATTGACATAAGACTTGTAAATGTTATCATAAGTAAATGTAACATAATGCTTGTAATATGTAAATGTGCCCAAAAGGTTGCTAATGTTGAGGTTGCCAGAAATTGAGAAAACGTACCTAAATGTTAAAAAATGCCTGCATGACAGTTAGGGTCACTAGAGTTTGAGAACAAACAATTTGTAAAAGGCATGGTTAGAGTTGCCAGCATTTGAGAAAACCTTCGCAAATGCTAAAAAACATAAAAGTCATGATTAAAGACTCGGATCATTTATACATTTTATAATACCATACTTTTTGCATAATGAAACCTAAACGTAAGTTTTCCTTACCACACTAAAAATAAAATAGTATAGTGCAAGCACAAACACTGACAAATCACCCACTCATCCTATAACCACACAGCTAGAGATCAGTCGACCTGAAACACTCTTTTTAGTAGAAAGATCCAAAATATTCCAAGTGAATCCCTGCTTTTGTTTCAAACCAGAAACCATCTTGCCAACAGACAAGAGTGCCAACCAATTAGTCACACAGTAACAGTCACGTGTATGGATTGATGGTGACTTTAGACCTGTCTGTAATATGAGTTCAGCAAGTGTTGGAGGTGATGGCTCACATATGATGCAGAAGAGCGAGGCAAAAAAACATCAGGAACAATTGTGTGCTGAGTGAGTGGCCGAGGGCTTTGAGGGTTTCCTGGTTGGTTTGATCTGTGTTTGGAGCCACAGGTGTTGTTACAGTCACAACTTCAGTCCGTCTGGCACACATGTCATATAAATTCCCAGCAAATGCTGTTTTCCTGGATTCAGCCCGTAAAGATTCCCAAATTTCAGCTGCATCCCCGCGACACTCTGACAACACACCTCTAACACACACCTGGAAGGCGTCCCATGACCTGCAGATAAGATATAAACACAGTGATGAGATCTGAGCGGTTTAGAGTGGAGGGAGTGGAGCTGAGGTCTCACTTGCAAATGGAGCTGATGTCCTGTGGATCATCTGTCTTGGAGCTCACGCTATCACCGAGGGTGAGCAGGCACTCAGCAAAGCCTCTGTACACCGCACTACACGGAGGAGCCACAGCTGCACTCAGCACAGATGAACAGAGACCTGGGTCCGGAAATGTACAGCTTATTTTAGGGGTTTTATTGGCGACTCATTGGAGGGAATCCCTGATTGTTACTGGGGTTGTTGAACTTTTATGACTCATTTCTTGGGGTTTCAGTGTTTCATGTGGTATGGTTACCTGCATTCTAAAATGTAAAAACAATTTAAGCCTAATGAAACTGTTTAGGTACTATTAGATTTGTAATACACACTAAAGATATTGTTCATGTTAACAGGATTTCCACCTTTAGCCATTAATATCATTATATCAGAGATAAACTCAACCCAACCTTGAGAAATTTGTTTTGTTTTATCTTTTTGGAATATATTCTGGAACACACATTTAGTATAGCCTAGCATAGATAATTTCATCCAATTAGATTAGTAACATTTACAAATAATATCAGAATAATAAAAATGTCCTTTTATTATTTTTGCTATTTTTTTTATTTCAAACATGCCTCTTTGATATATATATATATATATATATATATATATATATATATATATATATATATATATATATATATATATATATACCAGCTTCAAGAGAGAAGCTTAACTTTTTTCTAATATTTTTGACAAGAGCAGAAGGTCTGTTGAAGATCGGCCTATTGTTGGAACACCTATGTATTTACATAGTGAAATAGGACAATATAAAAGTATTGTATAAAAATTGAAATTAATTTAAACTCAAATAATACTATTTTCATGCTTATTTAGTTACATGGTGTGCTCTCGTTTCAGCTTCACTGTCCCCTGAGATATAATTCTGCTCACCACACGTGTTTACGCATGTCTGTTTCTCTATATTGTGACTGATTTAGACGTCAGATGAATTAATCTGGGGATTACACTCAGAGCCAAAACCATGTTTAATCTGGCCCCAGAACAGCTTGGAAAAAGTCTCAATTTTACATGTTTCAGCAGAACAAGTAAAAATGAAACACATAAATTACATAAAACTCATGAAGTCAACAGAAGTATTGATACATCAACAATTTATTTACTCACAAATATAAAGTACATGCACAAACAAATGTTTTATATAAATGCATTTATTCAACTGAAGCCTTTACTGCAATGCAACCGTTTACGTAAATAAACATGCAAAAAATGTATTGTAAATAAAGATACTTTTTCATGAATACCCTCACACACTTGTGGATGAAAGATCAAAAAACAAGTGTACTCACTGAGCCAGAATGAGACGAAGAGCAGCAGATGCATCCCGCAGAGCACCCAGAGTTCTGACAGGAAGAGCACCTGCAGGCAGCAACACGCTCCTCAATCTTTACAGTATCAGAAAGCCAAGAGTAATCCCAACAAACCTTCTTAAAGTGTCTCCATTCACCTTTTTCAGAAAAGAGCAGCAAATTTGAAGCCAAAGTTGAGTCTGATGATTAAATGATGTCATTTGATTGGTAAAAGGGGGGTAAATGTGGGATTAAAGATCATTTCCGGCTGCATTCATCAAATCAGACAACAAGTACAGACTTTGCATAACAATGGCTCTATATGGGTTACAGTGAAATGGGCGTCTTTCTCCCTTCATCCATCCCTTTCTCCCTCTTGCACACACACACACGTATACATGCACACATGCACAGACACACACACGCACAATATGCAAGAGATGGAGATCCCAATAGGACTGTTGTTTTAATTCCTGCACGATACTCCCTCATAAGCACACAGTGATAGTGGACACGCCCTGGTTTGATTGACAGACTTGGATTATGTCACGGGTACATCTAAAGGGAGATGGGAATAAAAAGAGATTAGAGCTGCTTACATAAAGCCATCGTGATCAGACCCCAGCAAACATGCTCTTGTGGCCTGAGTGTGGGCAGGAAACCAATCATTGTGGTCAGTTATACCCCAACATGAGCTCTTTGTAGTTGGCCTATGGGTGGTGCTAATCCTGCACTGGAATTCAAAAAGTAAAAACAAAGGGTTCGACTAGAGAAAAGTAGCTATGTTCGGGTTTCATCAAAGCTAGCTGGTGTTTGCATCACTGAGATTTTAGAACACACTGCGTCTGGCCACTGGACAACTAATGGAATAGGCCATTCGGATTGGTCAGTTCATGTGGGCCAAACTAACAGAGCGATCTCCAACACAAAAGCATGCGAAAGAGATGCTCTCATTAACTGGGGTAAACACATAATGGCTGAGCTGTAGAGCAACTAACAGTCTCACCCCAGCTCAGTGCCTCTCACTATAAACTCCAGAGTAGAAGCCTTTCTCAAGAAGTTGGTTTAAGAGCCCGGGTTATGAGTAAGGAAAGGCTGAATAATTTTTGCTGGCACAGCTCAGTTTCACACACCATTTTCATGAGAGGTGAGCCTATGGAAAGGTAGGGAAAGATCCAGCCATCAGGCCTGCAAGCTCCAACTCAAGGCCTGATTTGAGGGGTTGGGGCCCTGGCTCATTAGTTCCACTGGTCTTATGGGTTTTTCTAACTGTTCTTAAGTTCAGACTGCAGCTCAAAGTGACCCAGGCCACTTTCATACTGCAATATGGGAAGCTGCTTAGAAGCTGGGAACGTATTAACAAAGACGCTGACAATAAGCTTGTTTAACTGCCTTTAATTGAATGTGATATTCACCAACAGCAATCATAGACAATAACATTAACACTGTATAACGCAAACTGGGAAAACGCCAGCGCAACAACATTCTGACAGAAGGTTAGTAAAAAAGCAGCACATAGTAATGCCTTGCAAAACTGTCCCGATGACATCATTGCGCAGCCCAGATGGTCGCTACACTATGATATCCTGAATCCGATACATATTTACTATTTAATCAGATATTTTGCCATACAACCTCAGCCTGAACAGCCAGGCCGTATTTATCTGACTTTTATGTCAATGTATGGGGACAGATGTCACATTTCTGGACGTGGGCGGGAAGTTTCACATCAATCATGGTTGAGGACGGAACTAAAATCAAGCAATGGAACATGTGAAACAGTAGAACTAATAAATATTTCTTCTTTGTCTTCTTCTTGATATGATTTGGTTGAAATTAGAAATGAACTGAAATAAAGCCACACAATTGCCTCTCATCACATTCTCATCCATGTTTTGATCAAAGCCATTTTCTGCGCATACTCCTCACCGTGAGCTGGATTGCATTCATATACAGAACAGTTACAAGTCGCATGTTGTGTGTAATGTAAACGCACACACACACGCACACACACACACACACACACACACACGCACACACGCGCACACGCACACACACACACAATCACACCTATAACGTTCAAGAAGAAATCTGGCAGACAACTTTGCAGGAAAGCTGAAAGAAGGTGGAGAAAATCAAAACTTGTCATCCACTACGAACTTTATATAGGGAGTCTTCGTGCTTTTGATTCTGAATTAATCACAGCTAGGCAATAGTTTTTATCAAACAACGTCAACAATGGTCGAACTCTCTTTGCTATGGTTGAAAGGTTAACCAACTCCAAGTGAGCTCTGTCTGAGGATAAATGCAATGAGGTTGCTTCATTTTTCATCAATAAAATCAGTAACTTCAGGCATTAGTGCTTTGTCCTGTAGGGCTGCAGCAGCACCAGCTTCCAGAGGAGATCAAGGGTGTTAACGCGTTTAAATCCTTTAAATCTAAAGACTCACATGTTTAGTTGTGCTTTTGTTGATTGAGTAAAAATGTCCGAACAACTATTTTATCTCTGCACTTCACTATCCTAATCCATGTCTTAATTTTCCATTTTAATCAATATGCTTTCAAATGACTTGCTTTATGCTTGATTTTGTTAAATGCACTTTCTTTTTATTCTTTGTTTCCAATGTAAAGCATTGCTTTGAATTACCTTGTGCATGAAATGTCCTATACAAATAAACTTGTCTTGCCTTGCATAACTATATCAATGGTAAAATTAAAATGAACAAAGATATGGTATATGGTAAATATGGTATATATGGTATAATGGTATATGTTGTGTATTATTGAAAAGATACCCAATACATAAACCTTTATTTAAGCTGGAGGACTATTTAAACCTTCATGTTTAGTTGTAACCTTACTTTATTTTATATTGTACTCTGGCTTCGAAAAAGCCTGACCTTAATCAGTGTCCTTGTGTGTGCTTTATGATGGTTAAATAAACAATAAAGACGTTATTGAGGCACTTATGAACATCTTTAAACAACCCTAATTAACAGTAATATTGTTGAATGAACCAGTTGTTGAACCAGTTGTTACTAAGTGCATGCAAGTAATCGTTTCTACCACTAGATGGGGGTACACTGTCCTCTTTGTTACCCTGTCCAGGCGTTGAAACTCTGCGAGCAAGTGCTAGCGGAAGTGATGTAGATTGTGTGGGTGTAATGTTGAAGCGGAGCTGTCATGGATGAAGTTATGTCTCCGGAGCGTCGTCGCGGTGCTCCTGTGGGGCTCTCTGCCGTGCACACCGATACAATAGCGGGTCTGACCGAGCTGGAGGATCTGGAGCAAGTGTACGCGCAACTGTGTGCGGAAGAGGTGAATGTTTACACGGAGAGACTGTGCCGCTAACATTACTTCCTTTCAGCTGTTCTCTAGTAAGGGAAGATATCATTTGACTTTCATTCAATAACTCTGTCTTATAGTAATATTATAATGTTACTTCATTTGGGGACGGTACCTTTTGGTGTGGTGTTCTTCTTCAAAATAAATACATGTCTTACACGTAAAAGGCTTTTGGGGAAAAAAACGCTACGCATCGTATGGTTGTTTATTTAGTTAACGTGACACGTTCCACACAGCCATTGTGTTCGAACTGTTTTCTCCATAAAGAAAAAATTTAAAAGTACTAAAACAACATCTTCATTTACTCCACTTCTTACTTCAAACCTACTACCAAACTTTTACTTAACAATTATAGAGTCTATTCATCTAAAAGAGACCAAGCATTAAACCTAACTAAATGAATTAAATCCTCTTTGTTTTTGTTTTTTTGTAAACCTGTCTAAGTTTACATTTTACATTGAGCATTTGTTATTAAAATACAGGTTTTTAAGGTTGAATGAGACTTAATTGAGTTCAGGAACAGTGTTAATACTGAACGTTGGTGGGCACTGCTTTTCCCCATCATGTCTGGGTATTATTGTCATCCTATTATAATTAGTAATTCTCGTGAATGAATTTACCTTTTTTTTTTACAGACTGAAGTGCAAGTAAAGTTGGACACTCTTATAGGACAGCAGAACAACATAGAAACAAAGATGATTTCCCTCCAGAGGATGGGGTAAGTACATATACTGAATATAACAAAGTAGTTAGATTCTGGTCCTGTTGGTGTTTAAGTTAACCAATGGCACAGTGCAGGGGCACCGCTCAAAGGTTTGGGCACCTGAAAGAAAAGAAAAGGAATGTGGGCCACATGCTCCCCCAAACATGCGCTCGTTGATCAGAGAGTTTCTTTAAAAACACAGTGCGATTTACATGTACTAGATTAACATATCGTATTGACGTACTATTTCTGCTCATAAATAATTTACTACCTGATTTTTTTATTTCTTGCAAACAGATTATATAAATTAATTATATCCATTTATGTCTAATTGATGAAAGATTGTACAAAGTGTATACAAACGTTTTGAATTTAAACCACGCGGGTGTTTTTAAAACATTTACCCATACCATTTTACAAAGTGGAGAGTTTTTAGGTTGGTTCAGGACATTTCAGGTTAAATGGTCAAACTTGATGCATATTAAGGATTAAATAAACGTGAGAAATATTTAGCTTGTATTAAATTATTAAATGTATTCTATTGCAAATTAATTGTTTAGGTAACAAAATTAAACAAATAAGAGGTAAATGTGATATGAAAAGTGTTTTTCATACAATACTTTATCCTGTATTGACAAATCCATAAATTAATGTTCTAATTAATTTGAACGTGAACTTCATTAGCAATATACAGTACTTTATGAGTAGCCTGAATATGTTTTATGTAATTAAGTGGAAATTAAACATTCTATTTATAAAATCCCATCCTCTTAAACTGTCATGAAATCTCATAAATGTATGCTGCTAAACACCATTTTTATTGTGAAAAATGTCTGTGTGATCTATAAATGAGCAGATATTGAGATGAACTCAGCTGGGGTTGATTAATCTTAAAGCTGTGACAGGAATATCTAAAGGGAGCTATCGTTTTTAAAGGTGCTAGGGGAGCAAAAATTTATTAAACACAGAATTGGCTTTGAGTCCTGTGCGTTTAATGATAAAATGTGCTAGCTGCACCATACCAAATGGTGAGTGCTGGTGGGTGGGATTTATATATAAAACAAAACTTTAATAAAAACTAAAAATAAATCACATTATATTTCTATTTGGGTAATATAAGAAATTAAAGACTGGAAATTTTAAATCAGAGTGATTTTGAAAATTTCACTCCCAAACTGATGGATTTAGACATGTTAGTAGCCTTCTGCTGCCCCCCCTCACTGATGGGCTCCCTGACTCTCTGTAATATAAAACGTTTGTGCTCCTTAGACCCAACTTGCAGCTGATTGAGGGAGATGCAGTGCAACTCTCTGGAATGATCAACTTCACATGCAGCCTCGCAGAGAACGTCAGCAGCAAAGTCAGACAGCTGGACCTCACCAAGGTGAACAACCTCAGACGAGAACGCCACACAGACTGAGTTGCTCAAGATTGTGTGTTTCTGTTTCAGAAAAGACTGTACCAAGCCATTCAGAGGGCAGATGATATCTTGGACCTGAAGTTTTGCACAGATGGTGTTCAGACTGCGCTGCGTAACCAGGACTATGAGCAGGCTGCTGCCCACATCCACCGCTACCTTTCTCTTGACCAGTCAGTGATTGAGCTCAGTAAGCAAGGAGGAGAGGGTGAGTCATTTAAGGTTTTTTTCTGCATGGTTTATCATTATTTGTGTGTTTTTTGTGGAGAATATGTGCAATGTTGATGTGAGTGCATTAGACCAAAAGCCAGGCTTTCTAATTAAATAGTTTTAATTGGCGTTAAAACACAAACCATCTCCCGTAGGACTCTTAGGCAAGTTTTTTTTGTCCTCTATATATATATATATATATATATATATATATATATATATATATATATATATTTTAATTCATAATTAATACATGTTTCTTACAATTTTCTGCAACTTTTTGTAGTGATGAAGCTGCTTTTATATAGCAGCATTATAAAAGCCCTTTCCAAATTTACATATACTTTTATTTTATATGCAATCTAATCAGTTAACCTTTCATTTTGTCAAAATATAACATGTATATAATACAAAGTATGCTGCACTGTTAAAATAAAAACAAAGCTATTTTATTTAGTTGAAGATGTAGTTTGTTGTGGATGCCATGTTGGCATTATCATTGAGTGGCTTTGAGGACTGAACATTGTTGATTGAGTTATTATAAATTTGGACCATAATTTATGCCATTCCTAATTAGATTTTTGCCTTTTGGTGATAAAATTGATATTAGGTGTTTGTCAGTAAACACTGAACATGTGGGATTACTTTTAAATTAGATTTTTGGGGGTCATTAAAAAACTGATCATGAACCCTGCACTCTTCCACTCTTTCAAGAGATGCTTTCCTCTATATCATCTCATGATGTGACAGTTGGTGCTTAAAGTGATATTTCACACCGTAGTATCAGACTTCTAATGGTATTTTATAGCTTTAAGGAATGAAATGTAACATTTAGCTTTATTTTCCATTTATAGACATTTTTATTATTACCATTTTAGTATGTATCATTTAAGCACTGCAATGAATGTAAAGAATGTAAACTAAATAGAAATGTTTGATTTCTGGCTAAATTTAGATATTTTTGTTTGTTATTGAGGTGCTTAGCATAGGGTGAACAAAACATTAATATGCTTATTATATTGTGAGCCAATGCAATGTTGCACCACAAGTTACTCCCATCTGTGTGACGTTACACAGGCAGTGCAGTTGAAGCCAGCCTTGCACTGCTTCAGGAAGCAGAACGCAATCTAAAAACGCTGGTCACAACCCGGCTGGAGGAGGCAGTCACCACTGGGGACCTACCTCAGGTCGAGCGCTTTTTTAAGATCCTTCCTTTGCTGGGACTCCATGAGCAGGGACTTGCACATTTTGCCCAGTATCTCTGCAGTCAAGTAAGCATGTATTTTCAAATTGCAGGGTTTTGATTGTTTGGTGTTGTTTAATCTTTTTTTATTTCTTTTTGCAGCTAGCAAGTAAGGCAGAGGAGAACTTACTCTTAGCTGTTGGATCTGATCTTGGTGAACGCAGAGCACCAGTTATATTTGCTGACACTCTTACGTTGCTTCTTGAAGGTGAACACGGATCCAAAATCTGTATGTTGCAGCTAAAATATCAACTAGAGATCAGTTTAAATGTGCTTTCTTTTTAAAGGAATCGCACGCATTGTTGAAACCCATCAGCCCATAGTAGAAACGTACTATGGACCGGGACGGCTGCACACACTTCTTGCTCACTTACAAAAAGAGTGTGACAAACAGGCTCAGAAAATTGTGGACAAATTCGTCCAGCAAAGAGATTACAACAATAAGGTTTGTTACGTGACTGTCTCTTTGGTGGGAAAAAAAATGTCTTTTGGAAATGTAATTGTTATTCGGTTTCTTTTGCATATAAAATTGGATGCAAAAATTGCATTACAATAACATTTTGTAACACTTTAGATTAAATCCCGTAAATTACAGAGTAATTACAAGGTTAATACTTGGCAATTATTAGTAATAACAGGGTACTTCCATTAATTACTTGTAATTCCATTGTAATAACCTGTAGATTTCAGTACCTAATAAGTAATCATTCATAGTAACAGTGTACGTTTCAATATTTATTTGGTAATAACAAGTAGATTATCGGTAACAATACAGGAAAAATGGGGAAAATAGTGTAAATATTAATTATATAATTATTAATGACAGCTTAATTGTTTGTAGTTGTATGATAACAATAAGCTAATTTCTTGTATTAATGGGGTAACGATGTGGTAATAATAAAAATACTTACCTGTAATTGTTATTTACATTGTACTTAAATCGTAATTATGGATTCTTATTTGTAATTATATCTAATTTTGTCTGAATAATCAACAGTTACTCAGTAATTACCCTGTAACCACACTGGATGAGGGCTGTAATCTAAAGTGGAGCTTGTTCTCTGTAGCTACACTGTACTACATAACATGGAGCTTCAGTTCAGCTGTTACATGATAAAAGTTCAAATGGCATATTTCAATATTTATTTTATTTATCTAGGTATTGCATTGCTATGCCATTGTTACTGATAATTTAGTTGTTCTTACCACATAATTACAAATAAAGATGGAAAAATAAGCTGTTACTATTAATAATTGACCATTCCGAACATTGTACATTGTACAAATACTGTGTTATTACAAGCAAGGGAAAGTACCCTGTCATTACAAATAATTACCCAGTAGTTACCTTGTAAATTACCCTGTAATCAGCGACAGCAAGACGAGGAGTTGTGTAACCTGTTGCAGGCATCAAAATTGATTTCTCGATCATGATTCTTATTAATACTGTTGTATCTGTTTAGGAAGCAGAACTGGTACTAACTATTTGTTAGTAGATCACTTGGAAAATCATCTGTTGTTATGGAGCATTAAAGGAACAAAGAGAAGAGTGATTCACTCATCTAAATAAAAAACACATATTTTCCTAAAATGAAGGCAGCACAAACACAGCACCAGTTCTAATCACATTGAAAGCTAATTTAAAGTTTAATATTTTTTTCTAAGTTTGAAGTGTGATGTGTGGTTAGAAACCTCAGGATCAATTATAAATATTGTTTAATATCTCTAAAAACAGAAATAATGACTAAAAGGCACATTGAAGATATTTTTTATAGCCTGAGTGGCCTGTGTCACAGAGGTGTATCAAACAATTTCATGTATGATGTTGTACAATGATTGTTTTCCTGCTTATAGTTTCAAGTTGTCCAGAGCAGCATGATGAGAGGCATGACGACAGAAAAGATTGAACCCAGGTTCGGTTGATGCTGCATTGGCACTTGATTCGTTTAAGATTTCATATAAATAAGGTGTTTTGTATTTGCTGTTGTATGCTTAATCTAGAGACCTTGATCCTGTCTTATGTGAAGTAACTCTAATGAATTCAAGAGCTGAATTGTACTTCCGATTTTTGAGGAGGAGAATTGTGGCAGATTTTGAGGTTGCAGATGCGATGGCGGATGAAGCCGTCATACATGGTAAGCCCAACTTGTTGTTTGATGTCTTTACTATGGACTTTTTGTGAAATATGTTTATAATATTGTGAAATATGTTTTTAAAGAGGTACTCCTTTAAAGTGCTGTATGTGAACACAAGTAATGATAAAATGACCTTGATATCCAAGAGGTATTAAAGCGCTGAAACTGTTACTCCTGCAACAATATTCATATTTGAGAAGTTCAGTTACAGCCCTGAAATAGTGTTTGTGTTTATGTCAGTGTTTTGAACAGACTTACTACCTCTCACCTTTTAGTCAAATGAGTCTTCTTTCAGTAACAGAGTTTACCTATAGCAGGAAACCTTAGCCTAAAAGAAGAAGCCACTAATTTGATGCTTCAAACTACGTTTTATGTTGTTGCAGTATGAGTTTTGGCCACAATCTTACATACTGCACCTTTAGCTTGGTTCATACTGAAAAGCAGAAATGTGGTAATGGCAGATGTTTACATGTTAAGGCAATGAGAAAAAAGCATTCAGACGGGAAAAGCGAAGTAGCGGTTTAGATATTGATTTGCTGCGATGTGGTGGGAGCTTTGTTGCAGTGACAAAAATCTACTTCCCCCAACCAACCAGTAACTCATGCTGTATCTCAGCACAAAAGCCTTTTACAAACATAAGACTCAAATCTATCTTGCTCAAAGAAGAGTTAGTGAAGAGGAGGAGAATCTGGTGAGTGTCAAGTATTTTACTCACGCTGGAAATGTAACAACACTCCATTAGCTTTAGCCGCTAAGATAGCATTGTGCTTTTGAGTTGTTGTTGTATATTTGTGTGTGTGCTGAAAGAAGTGGAAGATACTGAGGGAGACTTATTTGAAGGAGAGCAGAACGGAGACTGAAGCCCCACCCCTATGTATCTGCCTTTTGTGGTGTTCAGTCCAGGCAGATTTTTGAGAACAGATGAAAACTGGAGTTTTTGCAAAACCCCTCAGTGCAAAACTAGCTGATTTTCTGCTTTTTGGTGTGAACAAAACTTTAAAGAGTAAACAACGTGCACATTTTGCTGCAATAAGTGTACTGTTATTTTGATGCATTTCCAACCTTATTTAAGTCAAGTTTTGCTTGTTTTGTAGAACATCAGCAGAGTTTAGAGCAGTTACTGAAGAATTGCCAGCTGAGCCGCGCTATGCAAGAGCTGATTGGCTATTATATTCCCATGGAGGAGTATTACATGAGAGAGTCCGTTAACAAGGTGTGCATTTTTGTTGTGTGAACGTCTGTTTGAGTTTGAAATATCAGAGCTTCTGCCAGATAAATATCAGAGCAACATACAGTTGAAGAATTTATAAAAATGCTTGCATAAAAACAAATGATAGAAATGTTGTTAAAAACCACAGTTACATCTGATCCCGCATGCTTCTCCAATTCAAGAAAAAGTCCCATATTAATAGATTAAATAATCAAATAAACGTTCAGGAGCACAAACATTTTTTCAAATCAACCTGCTAATATTTTGGTAGAAATCACAAAGGCTGGATAATTTATATTTTATTTTGCTTGTAGATGTTAGTATATTTCAAAATATAATGTGAAAGCATTTCCAAACAGAGATTCTCTCTGCTTGTAATTTATCCTGTCTCATCTAGATTATCATTTAAGAAATATTGCATACAAATAATATGAATAAATTTTGTATGCAATATTTACAAATACTACAATTATTAGGGTCATGATTAGATTAATATCAATTATCGATGCATTTCGAAGCATCTTGAATTGATGCATCACTAGGCAGTGTTTATTAACAGAGCCATATGTATTTAAATAAAAAAATTATATATGTAATGGGCAATACCTACTAAATAAAAAAATGTATATAAACTAAACTTTATTCAATTTAAGTAAGTAACATATCAAACAAAGTGTAGGATAAAGAAAAATACTAATCTGATTCCCAGATTTTACTAATTTAAAGGTATTATGTGTAAATATGTGTATTGCACAAAGGATAATGGTTAAATGTTATCAGACATCAGCTAAATAAAATATAACTTTTTTCCTGTCTGTTAAACTATCAGGACTGTGTTTAATTTCATGATGGTTTTATTTCGGTATCTGTGATTGGATAATTGATAGGGTTTAATAATATTGCAAATGTAAGTAATTGTTTTGCCCTAATACCTAGTATCCCCACTAAAATAACCCTTGGTCCTCATTTGACAATAAATACAAATATACATGGAGCACATTATCGCTGGTTTTAATTAAAGACAACAGATTTGTTTACTTTAATTAACTTTATTAAACAGGTGCAGCAAAATGTAGCCTTTTGAAATAAATCATTAGGCTGACTCTGTAGTCTGTAGATTACATGCAGCTCCCTCTATGCTGATTGCTCAGACAGATTTCTTGGCCAATGAGAAACAATCTTGCACTCACCCACCACACCACTTTCAAGTCTTCTTTTTCCCAGTTGTTTTTCCGCTGCGATATTCCAGGATTGGCCTCCTGGGTAGCAGAGGGCCTCCTGCTGTTCTAGCTAGTTTTCCCACATTCATACCAAAACTTAATTACTTATGACTAACCCTACCTCAGCCAGCAAAAAGTTTCTGTTGATTTCGGAGCATGGTTATTTTTATGATTTAATAAAATTGCATACAGCACCTAAAAACTACATGCAGTTCTTTATATGACACCGTGCAGTTAAAGCTTATATTATTATGAGTTTATAGGCCGTGACTTTGGACACCGCTGAGGTGGGTCAGCTGAGCTCCAGCATGGTGGATGATGTGTTCTACATTGTGAAAAAGTGCATCAGTCGAGCGCTCACCAGCAGCTGCTCTGACTGTGTGTGTGCAATGATCAACCATGCAACCAGTGTTTTGGAGACAGACTTCAGGTACAGATTTGTTTTCCATGTATATAAAACTTATTCGAGGGTCACCATATAATCATGTCTGCGATTGTAGAGAGGTGCTGGTATGCAAGCTGCGGGCTGGCTATCCTGTCAGTGCTCTGCAGGACCTGCAGCGGGGGGTTAGCAGTGCCGTCAGCCTGATGCAGAGCAGTCTACAGCATGGCAAGATAACAAACCTCACACAGACGCTTGGCATCGAGAGCCAGGAGCAAGCCAAGAGTGCCTATCTGGTGTGTATTTAGTCTACATTTTTCTCTCTATGTTCTTTTTACTTATGTTGAAATGCAGGGCTATTCCTGGAATTATTTCCTAATTCCTGTTCTAATTTTGGACGTTTGTTTATTTTTGTGATTCGTCATGTCCAATTGAATTCCATATATGTTTCTTGTTTACATAGTGCCTACACACTATATTTTCTATATAATAACTATATTCACACTATTATTTTACATTTCCTATATTTTTGACAGTTCTTGGGAAAAATAGTGCTATAATATATAATCTGGTTTTGCATAGCAGGGTTCTCTTTATTAGTAATGGTACAATCTATTTTTATTCAAATAAAACTAACTTACTTTTGCTATATATTTTTAAAAACATTTACAAGAGTTTGAAGACCAAGTTTTATTGTTGGAAGCCACACAATTTATTAGAAAATGTGTAATTTCGGTCCCTGGGTCTGTCAAATGATTCAGAAATGTTTCAAAGCTTAAGACACACTACAATTCAGTATGTCGAATTAAACTCCCCCTCTACTTGCACATGTTCATATAGTTTTACTGGTTTGATTATTTGCTTGTTTCCTAGGTGACCCTCAATAATGTTGAAGTCTGCAGTGAGAACATCAGCACTCTGAAAAAGAATCTGGAGGTCAGTGATGTACTGATCTTTCTTATTTTCTCAACCTCATGCCTACTTAAGCCTGATCTATTCTTCTGCGTCAACTCTACAAATTTCCCTTTGCGAAGGTTACATGCTTACATAACCTTGCGCTGACCTCTATGCGAAGCATGACGCACGCATCTGAAACTAAACGATTCATCAAAGGGAAGCAGAGCAAGAGTTTTCACTTTCTTTCTTGGCTTGCACTCTATGTTAAAAACTGGATAATGAAGTAAAACGTTGGCAATAAAGTAAGTAACCTTGCTTTGTAATCTTTGCAGAATTTTTTGCGAGCTAGAATTTAACATTGTCATCAGGCCATTTTGTGAGATTGATCAGTTTAGACAGTGCTTTTACAGCAGCCTTTCTTTAAAACCTTTTTTAAAACCTTTCTTTTGCTAGCATCTGTGCTGGTGCGCAAATGTGTGGAAGCTTATAATATCAGGTAGAATTCAGAAATCTTGACTAATGAACCTATTGCAAAGCCCTAGCCCAAGAAGAGCTATCAGAAAAATTCATGGTTGAATAGCCATTGCTTAAAACCAGAACTCGAGCTATGTTCAGACTGCAGGTCTGGATGCCCAATTTGTTTTTGTGAATTACATTAGTACAAATTTTACATCTGACTATAGTAAAAATAATTACAACCTAATAATAAAATAATACTACAAATAACAGGGTTGTAATATATTTATTAATATGGTATGTAATATGGTAATATCGACCTGCTACCAAAAAACTGGTAGCGGGCTCCTTTGACTTGACACCTGTGCTATTTAGTTACTTTATTAGCTACAGTATACTACAAATGCAGAGATGCTTGCAAATGTTTTTTCTATATCCAAAACCAAAATTACAGTTTTTTTTTTTGTGCTTGCTTGCACAAAAATGCTATTGTATGTCAATCAAGTTATATCAGCCAATCAGAACTTCAAAACTAGTTTTTGATTCATCACATCGCAGTTTTCTTCCCTTCAGTGACTGGGCAAAGCATCTCACACAAAGATATTAACTTCATGCTTGATCAAACATTCTCTTGCCTTGATCAAACATTCTCTTGCCATTCCTTACCAGCATTTTATTAAAAATTGTGCCATCTATTTGAGGTTCCACCTAGTATTGTCAAACCTGCACTGCTCGAGTCTGTGTTTGGTGAATGTTGCTGACACTCATCTTTATTCACAGTGTATGATCATTTTGACACATCTGATATGTGATTAAATATGTGAAATATGTTATGTGGGCATTATTTGTAGTCCTGTACATGTCATAAGCCATGCTTTAGCTCACTGAACAACAGTGCAATCCTCATCCTCATGCATTCACTATTAGACTTGGGGCTTTATAAATAAAAGTTGCTCCATCAGTGACTAACCTTTTCTATTCATGAAACAACTATGTTCCCTTCACCTGGAATAAAAAAAAATATCCGGTTACGCTGAATCCACAGTGCTTCATTTATGTGTGAACAGAGTGTAACCTAGAAGAACAAACTTGTATTTTAAGCGAACTAGTTCCATGTGGGCGGGGCCTCAGACCTACAATAGTTGAGGGGTAATTCTCTCCTAACACTTGTCTGTTGCTAAAATTAGCGAATACTCTCATTAGGCTCTGTTGGCTCTCCATGATGGCACACTTTAGAGTTCCTCTATCTATATTTATAGAGAAAAGTGGTTATTAACTTCATGTTAATAAATAAAACTAATTGTACCTTTCTTTGCCCATTTGGAAAAGCCTCATCCTATGGCCAGAAAATCATGAAAAAACATTCAGACTGTCACGGGTAAACCAGAACTTCAGTGTAACCAGAATTTAAGTGTATTGTCTGGTTACAACTTTCAATCTGGAATACCTATTCACTACGTTGGAGCCTTTGTGACCTAAAAAAAGTTGAGTTAAAGGCCTCTACACATCTATCCAAATATTATGGCCAAAGTTTTTTGTGTGAACATGCCTTGATCGAAAACCACCATCGTCAACGGCACATCACACATCTGTCTGAACGATTGGTGTGATCGTAAAAGAGTTCAGCTCTGCCATATCAGATCAGTTTTTTTGCAAGAGAACGGCCAATTAAAGCTGCTGGATGGAGCCCAATACACACACTCCGTTCGGTCTTACTTCAGGAAACCACGCTGAAGAACAATGAGATGAACAGCCGTAGTGGAGATCGTGAAAGAGGAGAATTAAAAATTACTAAACTTCTATTGCTAGTGTTCCCTCAAGAGTTGTTCCACAAAGCCCACAAATATTATAAAATAGCCGGCATGTGACTGTTGTCCCCTGAGCAATGATGGACAGTTTCGTTCAACTTTGTGCTTGTTCTTTTGACTCTTGTTCGTTTTAAAGAATGAATCCTTTATATCATTCATTTGGGGAAAAAAATCATATCTACTTGCAAACCGTTACCACAATGACTCAAATAGAGCAAAATACAAGAATCTGGGTAAATAAACTTGCTCCCACGTGTCTACTGATTATTAATAGTGTAATACGCATGCACCAAAGAAACCGTTTCACTCTCTGAAAAGAGTTATTTCCAACGAGTCAGATTCATTCTTTTAAGAACAGCACATTATTACACATGAGCGCCATCCAATGGTAAGGAGTGTCACTGCATCAACATTAGATACTAGCTTGTGAAATGCAATAAGAAGCCATCTGAATGTTCGTGTGAACCTCAATTCGAGCAATTAGAGTGGACTTTTATTAACCTAAAACGAGCAAGCAGCTGGCAAAAAAGAGAGACAGGATCCAGCGATACAACACATGCTATTTCTTATTTTACTTTAATCTTTTAGTTTGAAGAATGTAGTAACTAGGTCTCTATACTTTGAGATTTCTTTAGGACAGTAATTAAATTTTATCCTGAACTGCTTTCTCTGCTCTTCCTGTCCATCTCAGAGTGATTGTGGCAAGCTGTTCAGTCAGGCTGCTGGTTCGGATCAAGCCAAGGCTAAGATAGACAGCTGTCTTTCAGATTTAATCAACACCTCCAGCAAGTTCAAGGACCTTCTCCAGGTCAGTGGCTTCAAAATGTGTTTTTCTTCATTTTAATTGTTTGATTTATTTTTTTTTACTATTTACTACTAGAAAAAGAAACTTTTGAAGGAAAAAAAAAAGTTTTTCCAACTTGCTGCCTCACCATCACCTTTATGAATAAGCGGCTTGTTTTAGTTTAAATGGAAAACATTGATAAAAAGCTCTGAGGGTTTAATTTATTTCATGGTTTATTTCATATTTCATGTTTGTAAATACAAATAACGTGAACTTTTTTTGTAAGTATTAAGAGTCTGGAGGAATTAAAGGCATTGGAAATTCAGTTTGCAGACATTTCTAGATACATACATCCATTGTGTTTGTTTTGGCAGTTTTTTTTTTTGTCCATGTCAATATCGGAATCCTATTGCTTTGACCGAAATTAAAATATATCAGATTTTTGCCATATCGTTCAGTCCTAGATAAAGGTTGTTTCATGAGTAGCACATTATAAACACAATTTATGCTGCTCCTAATCATATTTAATTTTTGTCAATATTGATATTAGCGGCTATGTTAGCAGTTTCAAATCTCTTTTTTCCCCATTATACTGTTGGATGTTCATATATAGAGATGTAACGTTTTTGCATAAATAATTTGAGTAAAAACCCATTAAATGTTGCTTGGATAACTAGCTAGCAAGTTACTCAAAGGTCCGAGTTTAAGCTCCTAGATCCCTTGAATTGAATAACATCAGTGTCAGATAGCCAATGAATTTGGGGTTTCATTTTGTGTTGAACTGTGCAGTCAGTTGTTCTAGCTTGTAGTGTTGCAGATTAGTTAGCTACACAGCCAATTGGCATTAAGGAGATGTTAAAAATGGCTATCTGACATCACTAAACCCTGTCTCATAAGTTTAGCACTGTCGCTGGCTGCAAGAAACCCGTTTAAAAAAAATTTTAATTCAGAAATTGTCAGTGTTGTTTTATTGCGGCATAAGATCTTTGCACATCAAAATTAAAAGTTGCATTTCATGACCCCTTTAGTTAAAACTGTAATTGTATTTTTAATAATACAGTTAAAATGGGTGTGATTTAAGAACCCAAAAGTGCCTGATATTTTGACACTTTAAGAACTCTGATGTTTGCATTTAGTTGGAATTAGTTTCTCAATTGTATCACCTTACTGATCATGTGCTGTTTTCTTCAGGAGGGTCTGCAGGAGCTAAATAACACTGCTATCAGGCCACAGGTCAAGCCCTGGATCAGCAGCTTCCTTTCTGTCTCACACAACATAGAAGAAGTACGAGTGCTGCAACACATAACAACTTTCATTGTGAGATCGTTGTTACATTTCTTATTCATGTTGTGCCTTTGTTTTTTAGGAAGAGTTTAGTGAATATGAAGCAAATGATCCTTGGGTTCAGCAACTCATTGTTCAGTTGGAGCAGCTGAAAGCTGAGTTTAAGGTACTCCTCTTGAACCCAGTTTATGTATGTTTCACACAAGAGTCCAAATCTAAACTCTCTTTCTGCAGGCGGGCCTGTCTCAAGTAATTTATGATACTCTAACCAGTCTCATGACAAGCCTTATCGCAGTTGAGATGGAGAAGACGGTGTTCAAGTGCACCTTCAGCAGGGTAAATATCTCCACACACCTGAACAGCAACTGCTCTGCTTTTACTGCTATGCACCCATCATCTGCCTGCGTGTCTGCTCCTGAGGTCAAACTTAAGTGCGCAGACCTTCTCCTGAACACTAGATGGTGCTTCGGTAAACTGCAAGTGAACTCAGGCCACACGGTAGCGCAGCTGCACCTAACGTTGTGTGTGAGGTTCAGTTATACCAAAGAAGAGCGAACTTGTCTGTAAATATAACCCCAAACCATTTGTTATCAGGCAAACAAACCATTTATAGCAGCAGCTTCAGCTCCTCCAGCTCTATTCCTAGTTATTTTCTTTGTTGTGCAAAAAGCTCTTGCTCCTCTGAGACTGCACAAGAATCTTGTCAGAGATGGAATGACAGAACTTTCACGTTCAAAACACACAAAAAGAGAAAGGTGAGCTTTGTGTTTCAGTTGAAAAGACCACAAAATGTGGTGAGCAGCTTAATCGAGGATTTTTATAATGTCGTTGCATTGAAATAAAGAACAACATGACCGGAACGTTAAGGGATTCCCTCGATTGAAGCATGTTCTCAGATGCATGACTAGTTGGTTAGCGAGACACAAAGCTGATTCTGATGGCAGTGTACGATCATTATATCGCATCTCTGATATGAATAAGAGATTTTATGTTCCTTGACAACTTCTTTAACAATAATGGCAACACACATCTCTCTTCAGCGTTGCTTTTAAAGCTTTCATTCAGTGAAAATAACGTTCTTTTATAATTTAATGGATCATGAAAACTATCAAAAAGAGAATGATGAGCTGTGTGTTTCAGATGTTTATGAACGATCGCTTTACTGATAAACTCGGACTCTCTTCTTCTTCTCTTATTTCTCTCTGGGTTCATCTCATGGGGGTATTGTGCGCCATCACGTGGCGAGTAGGGTAACTTCAGTCATGTGAACAGGGAAACGCACTGCGTTTTTTTCCGGCTGGTGTGTAAAGTCACATGAGCCCTCAAGATGAAAATTCCACTGCAGTGCAGGCCTAAGATTTAGATTTTTCCTTAATTTTTAATCCTCTTTTGCCATAGTAACACAATGCAATGCAGTAAAATGTTCCATTTATTTTGGGTTGCAGCTGGGTGGACTGCAGTTCGATAAGGAGCTTCGGGCTCTGGTGGCTTATCTCTCCTCTGTCACTTCCTGGACTATCCGGGATAAGTTTGCCCGGCTGACGCAGATGGCAACCATTCTAAATTTAGAGAGGGTAGGTGGTATTTGAAATGGATATTAATTGTTTTGGATTAGAGTTTGATTCTTGATATTTATTTAGGTGTCTGAGATCCTGGATTATTGGGGACCAAACTCTGGACCCTTGACTTGGCGCCTGACGCCTGCGGAGGTTCGAATGGTCCTCGCTCTCAGGGTAGATTTCCGCAGTGAGGATATCAAAAGATTACGACTCTGAGAGAATTTAGGGATTTTGGGCACTTTATTGGTATTAATGGTGTTTCTGGTTACTTGATTGGAGGTTATTTATCTAACAAGATTTGTGTACAAACTATTATTTTTATGGAATAAATGTATAACCAGAACTGTTTTTATTAAATTGTACGTAGTCTCAAGCAGAATTATTGTCGTTTTTTTATTTTATTATTTGTGCCTTTAATCACATACGTAATTAGAAACACATTTTATTTTTTTGAAACACCTGATTGTATGTTTAGGTAATGTAAATATTGACTGAAATGATTTTGCGTGTTAATTTTGACAAAATTTAGATCAGTAAAAGCTATGGAAAGAATCTCAGCATTGTAAAACGCTTGTATAATATTGGTTAAAAATAATTGAAATTCAATTATTGGAATGAAAACTGATCGGCTCCATAATTAATTGCCGCTTCTGTTTATCTTCTTTTAGGTTATTTCTTGTTTTTTTCAAAGTCTGTTATTTATGAAATTAAACTATTGCTAAGCCTAAGTAACACACATGCACTATTCATGCTCGGAGATTAAAATCGCCATTTTTTTTGCTCTTATCTTTTAAATTCAATTATTTTTCACAATTATAAAGCTGCTGGTTTATCTGATGGTCTTTCAAAATCTATCTTTTTTGTTTCAATTATCTATGAGCACATTTTATGCATCATTTTATATTTTGATTTTCATTCATGAGTATTTTTCACTTTTTACCATGCAATGCTTACCTGTAACCTTTAAGTGTTCATCAAATGCAAAAATTAACAACTTTTATTTAAATAAATACTTACGAATTTTACACGTCTGGTTTAGCACATTAGAAAAGTACCAACCATTGCATCCTATTTTTCTCACAAGGTACCAAACAGGTCTGGAGGTTTATTCTTGAAGTTTTAGAGTAGGTAAACTTGGAGAAATAAATTGGGTTTCTGTATGAGCACACTTGTAAGAACGCCAATGAGTTATAAATACAGATTCGTGTATAACATCTATGTTAAAAACCAATCACTTAAATGTAACAAATAAGAGTCTCACAGTCACACGTCAAGATTCAAGAGCAGTTTACTACAAACCAACAATCTTTCCTAACTGCACTAACCTGCATATAAACAACAGTTCATCTGGAGAGCTCAAACATTAAAACAAACGAAGAAAGAAAACCTAACTGAACATTCTCTTATGTGGCAGTCTGTCTGTGTGTTGAACATGGACATATGGAGAGGTAGGATGCAGATGCATTCTGCAACCTTTCATCTCCCGAACACGGATGCATGTTAGCTTCGATAAATACAAAAAGAACTTGTTTCAGATTCTCCGGAGAGCTGTGCCTGAAAGGTTCAGCTTGTGTAACGAACACAAAGAAACACACACACACAGCCTATCTAGCGTCTCTCAGTCCTGGAGCAAATGTACACGAGAACTATGATGATGTTCAAATGTCATCCAGGAGCACATTTGGGTGTTCCATCATATTATGAACTCATACCAGGTTTATGCACTTCTATAGAAACCAATAAGGGCTGTTAGATTATGTTTTGATTGGTTGTACTTGCTTGGAAACCTAAAAGCACCATTAAAATGAAAAGTGAGGAAGATCCAGGCAGGGATGCTGAATTTAAGTAACACCCATAAATAGCATCCACGTTCAATTTAATGAAACTTTTCTAATAGTTTTGCATGTTGGCACAAGTTTCAGATGTTGATTTTTAACTTCATTAAATCAAAAACAATCCTGGCAGACTTTCAACTGAGCACAACACAGTGCTCCGGGGTTCGAGTCCTTGAGTTCCTCGGAGCTGGTCAGAGCGTCCTCTTGATGATGATGGTGCCGCAGCTGCTGGTGTTGGTGTTGTTGGGTGAAACAGGCATTCGGTCCCGCTCACGCAGCTCCTCTTGCAGCCGAGCCTCGGTGACCCGCAGCTGTCGTATGGTGTTCTTCATCTCCTTCATCTTGATCTCCATGAGAGCGATAATGTCCCTCTGCTCGTTCAGCTTCCGCAGCAGCTCCGTGGATGTCGTACCTGTGGTGAGCGAGTAAGAATGATCAACCCCGCTCCGCAAGAATTCAGTACCGGGGATCTGCACGCCGCCCGCCGACATGTCCACTTCACCCGAGCCCGTGACCAACACGGTGATGCACGGGGCCTCCCCCGAGGAGGCGGTGAGATCGACGGGGTTGATGTACTGACCGTTCTGCCCGATCTGCATCACGGTTTTTTTCTCCCCGTTTGCTTCTTCCTCCTCATCCTCAGCCGCCACGGGAGCGTTAGCCATGGAAACGACGTTGGAGATGATGGGCACGATGGCTGAACCCTTCTTGCCCCTGCCCCGTCTGTTCCTCTTCTCGTTAACCCCGCGGAGAGGGAAGAGCGTCGGGACGCGGATGGTGTAGGTCTTCCTGCCGCCGGGGAAGTGGACGCTGCATACCCTGTGTCCGGTGGTGGGCTGGAAGGTGCTGAAACAGCCGGTCACCCCGGCCCGCGAAATGTTTTTCAGCCATATCTCACGCTGAACGGGATCCTTCGGGAAGGTGTAGAAGCGCAGCTCGCGGTCGCGGTGGGAGTTGTTGTAGCATCCAGGCACGCAGCAAGTGAAGCCGGGCATGTTGGTGGTGAAGATGCAACAATAATACTGCAGTCTCGTGGAAGTTTCCCTAATATCTGTTTTGTTTGTTTCCTTCGTGTGCTGTTATCGGACCAGCGGCCTACGAGCGGAACTACACGTCCCACAATACTTACGACTTCCTGTTTTGGTTTCAAACGCAGCTCGGTGGATACGCATGCGCAGAACTAAATCAGTCTTCATGGAACGTGCAAATGCGCTGTAAATGCTTTCTCAATGTCAATAAAACACACTGTTATGCTGTACTTTTTTAAACCGAACGATTGCTATTAAAATTATTATGTCTAAGTGACTCCATATGAGCCTTAACATGTTTGTGTAAGTTCAGTGTTGTAATAAATGTAAGTCACAGACTAAAAACAAACGTTAAATACAGTAACGTTAGTTTCTCTTTTTAACAACAAAAAAAACTGAACTTTTCAAAACTAGACAAACAAATAGTGGCACAAATGCTTCGAGGTTAGGATTCTAATTGCCCAAACTATATTAGATTAATATTTTTTTAGATAAATGTAACTTTCGGAATAGATTTACATATTTTGGCAGATGATTTTGTCAAAAACGAGTGACTGTATGGAGAGACAATTTGCAATTTATTACAAAGCCGAAGTCTGACTCTGGCTGTTCACAGTAGAAGTTGTATTAACTGATCAATAATTTTATAGAAACAAGGAGATTAAACAAAAGAAAGAGATGGATTATTTTATTTTCGGATTGGCAGTGGTAAGAAGAAGAGCGTTTTTGAATGTTGCTGCTTTCTCACTGGATCAGAGAGTTCGTTTCCACCAACCGCACAGTGAGAGTAGCAACAATACCTTTAATTTAAAGCTCCATTCTTGAAAGTTTTGGCAGCAGCAGCAAACTAAAAGACAACAAAACATAAGCGTCAATACACTACATTCTAATGTAGCTTACCTGCAAAAAAAATCACAAAGCATGTAGAAGACAATAAAACATAGACAAAAATATCTCTTGCAAGCTTCATAAGATTGTTTGGCCAAATCTTGATTCACCCTCACATGATTTTACAGAATCAGAGTCAAAGGTCAGATGCGTTTGTAGGCGTTACAGTCATATGTACATTATTATGCATTTGTTTTAGTCAAAGTAACTTTGTGGTGTGCTTAAGTGCAAATGTGAGGAAATGTGTGCGAGTCCAGGCGCAGGTATCAGAGTGTGATGGTTGGAAGTTGGAGGAAAAAAGTATATACTTCTTATCAAGAGAAATTGTACATAGTTTTTAGTGTGTAAGAGAGTGTGCACGATCTGGGACGCTTTGAACGTTATGTGACAGAAGTAGTTTTGACTGTCATTATGCGCGAACGACAAGTGACTCGACAAGAACTTAACTCCTTCTTTCCTATGCCTTAATTAAAATATTCAGACACGAGATATAACCATCTATACATTTATATTACTGCTTGTCCTTCTTCTTTAAAATGAGTCGTATTACAGGGAAGGCTAGCTTGCTTGGGTCAGAGAGAAAACTATTTCCAGTCAAGCGCAGTGAATTGTGGGTGTTATCAGCTGGTTGAGCGTCCATCGACCTGCAATTCAAAATCTAACTGAAAAAGTACATAAATAGGTCACCGCTCGGACACTTTTTTATGTATACTACGGTTTGGGACACACTAATTCTCATTTCGCACGCATAAAAGAAGAAGAAGAAGAAGAAGAAGAAGAAAAGAAGAAGAAGAAGAAGAAGAAGAAGAAGAGGAAGAAGATTGTACCACTTCAACCCAAATGGGAGTGGCGTTGACCCGAGTCGGCGCATGCGCAGTTCAACAAAAGTCTTTAGAGCGTGATAGTGGTGGATATACAGCGTAGCAGCACCGAGTTTTACATTTGAGACTTTTTTTGTTTTACATTTGTCGCTCATATTCAAAAAAGTGTAAGCGTTGACGGGTTTGACCCGTTTTTAATATTATCGTCAGGAAAGCATGGCCAGAATCCTGAAAAGAGCTAATCTCAAAGGGACGGAGAGGTCCACTCCTCTCCCCAGAGCTCACCATTGACTGGCCACCATTATTCTCCAGAACCCAGCACGGGGACTATCGCATCCCGAAGGTGAGGAACATTGAGATAAAAAATAAGCACTTTTGCGAAGACCAAGTCAAAACAGTACTAGGAAGAGGAGGAGGAGGAGGAGGAGGAGGAGGAGGAGGAGGAACGTGTTTTGAGACACCACAAGCCATTGCTAACTCCTACACTACGCAAAGTTATATTTTATCTGGTAAAACTCTTATAGTTTGCTTATTCTAAAATGGATTCTGTATTGTCAAAGCTAGAACAAACGAAATGTTTAAAAATTCATTCAATTTCATCATCCGGGAAACTAACGCGAGGAAGTGATGCTAATTTTGGTTAAGCGTAACTGACACAAACACACAAATCTTTACATTAAGCAAATGATATCAGCACAAGACGAGTTTTGTCTTGTAATTGGGCTTCTTTTGTTCAGTAAAGTTAGTCTCAGTAAACGTTTTGATAAATAAAAATCGTTAACATCGCTTAATTACGTAGCTAAAGGGAGGAAATTCTTTCATTTGTGTTTAAGCTTCTTCTGAGATGTAAATGAAATGAGGATGCAGCTGGTAGTCGTGCAGACATGGCTTCACCTGACAGCTGCCACTCGAGCAGGCGACAAGCCCAACCTTATCTTTCTTTAATGATTCTGATAAGACTGGAGTGGCCTTGTTTCTAATAGACTTGGAGCTCAGGGTTGCCATTTATTCTGCTCCAAGAAAACAGTTGGGTACTTCGACTATTTTACCGATTATGCATATCACTAACAAACTATTTTTTGGTAGATGTTTGTATTGTGTGACTTAGCTATTCATGCTTTCCTTTCTAAGAAACCTAATATGATAGAAAACGAGATCAGGAAATGTACTTTTCTGCTCATTTTATTTTGTTATTTTTTTATATACAATTACACTTTACAACTTCTCAATCTCTTAGTATAAAAACACACGAGGACTCACTCAAACTTTGCAGTGTGTTATGAAAATCTTTGTTGAAATGAATTTTATCACTCAGTGCTGCATGTATTTTACTTCTGATTAAATGGACAGAGATTAACATAATCACACTGAATTTGGTCTGATTTAAACTATTGCGTCAAGTCAAGGCAACCCTTTCAGGCCATGGTCCCTTGGTGCTTTCATAACTATTATTTTGCTTTATTTTAACAAATTGCATCCACACAAGCAACAACGGTTTGAAAACTGTCAAAATGCCCCTCAATCTGTGATGTTTCTGTTGTTGAGTCAGGGCTCAGTTAGCCTGTATTCACTAACCAATGTGTGATGCCAAAACTCTTCATAAACTGTCAATTAAATGCTCATCTTTAAAAGACAGAGCAGAGCGCTGCCTTTATAAGCTGAAAACAAGGCTTTTGAGTTCCACCCAGCTGATCTTTTATGCTCCAACTCCACTCTGAATGCCTGATATGATCGCTTGGGCAAATGTTTACTCAAGTCAGCCATTTGTTTATTTACGAAGCCAAATCGCATACAAAACTTTCTCTAGGTGTAGTAGTGCGGCTGTTGTATGAATAAATTCAGTGGGAAATGGATGTTTATGAGCCATGGCACAGAAAATATGATCTATATACTTTATTCACTGTAAACCTGGATAAGTTGAGTTTTCAAAAAACATTTTACATAATTAGGTACCTCTTTTTTTATTAATAAGGGTTTTCATTTTAAGAATGCACAAATATTATTTTTTAAGTGAATTGTTGCTAAAATAGCTGATTAGGCCTAACTGTAAAAGCAGACTAGTCAACTTGATTATTTTGATTTCAACTAACTTAATAATTGAAGACATGTACAGTTAAACAATATATATATACTTAATTACTGTAGTAATCAATGTTTCATTCCACCACTCCAAGCGGGACACTGTTGAGCAGAAGTGATCTGGTGCCAATCTTCAAACGATTGCCAACAGATCTAATCCAATAAATATTTCCCCACACCTCGCTCTCACATCATAAACAAAAAACATAAAAATTAATGGTTAAACATCAGAAACACATTTTATTACATGGCATTAACTATTCACATAGATAACTCACAATAAACAGTTTTAACAAGAACTTTCTGATTACCCACAATACATTGCAATCTTGTGGAACTTCCCATATTTGAAGTTAACTCAACTTAAATGAACTACGTTGCATAACTTAAAACAGAAACATTGCTCAGCTTACTTTAAGTATTGTCATTTCACAAACTCGGAAATGTTAATTAACTCAACAATTTGAATGAATAACTTGCACTTATGACTTTGTCACAGACATCATTCAGTTCTTAAAGAGATGTGTACTTCTTTATAGCCAAAGAACTTCGCAGAACTTTGAAGCCAGTTGGAAATAGTGGTCTTTTGTTTTAACATTCTGACACGGAGTGGAGGAGTTTATGGTAATTAATGGGAGGACTCAATCATTTGCTGTGAGTTTCACACACCGGCTCATTCCTGGTATAAAGCATTTGTTGTGATTAAAATGAAACCCTTGGATTGGGGAATTTGTAACTACATCAATTAGCTACATTTCTGTCCAAACAGCTGAAATGTTTGGTTTTCATTTGAGGTCTTCTTTCAAGGGGCAGTATAGGGCAAACCTTGTGTTTTTAGCAGGAAAACTCAGTTCCATCACACCTTCCACTTCTCTCTTTCCTCACAGGTTGAGCATTTGTGTTGCAAAACAGCATCACCCGAAGTGAGGTATGAGTCACAGGCTTACATCTGTCTGTCTTCTCTAAAAATAATGCTGCCAGGCGTTGGTGTGTTTGGGACAGGCCAGACAGTGCGAGCCCTAGTGCCTTTGCTCCAAAAGGAAGGGTTCCCTGTTCAAGCAGTCTGGGGCAATACACAAGAGGAAGCAGAATCTCTGGCCAGCGAGTTGGAGATTCCCTTCTCCACCAGCCAGACAGATGATGTGCTTCTACATCCGGAAGTGCATCTCGTTTGCATACTCACACCACCGCCCCACACACGGCAGATTGCAGTAAAAGCCCTCGGTGAGGTTCATTCTCATGGAATTTTCTCCTTTATTATGTCATCTCATGGGATTGGGCAGAGTTCCTTCCTGGACTCCACTAGATTGTTTACTGCTGCACTGTTTACTTGGCAAAGGCCACAGAAGGCCTTTCTCTGCATGCTGACCACAGTTAAGTATTAAGCGGTTTAGATCAAATACCCATTTTGCTCTCTTGTGTGTTTGTGTGAAGGTATAGGCAAAAACGTGATCAGTGAGCATGCTGCTACATTGGCAGATGCCTGTAAGATGGTGACAGCAGCAAGATATTACCCGCAGCTTATGAGCATCATGGGAAATTCTTTGCGCTTTGTGCCAGCGTTTGTTCAGATGAAACGCTTGTTTGCAGAAAGTTATTGTGGCACCTTACAGGTAAGGTTTTAAAGTATCTAAATAATCGAAAGTTTTTAATACAGATATTCACCTATTTCTGTACATTGCATTTATTATTGATTTTATCAAAATCAACATAGTGTTTGACCTAGCCATGACAAAAGAATTGTATGTATTTAAGAGCTCAAGTAACAAACCGTTTTTAGTTTGTATTAGAGTTGCAAAAGTAGATTGGAAATTGAGGTGAATATATGGGACTTGATGGAAATAAACTGTGAAATCAGTAAATTGAAGGGATTTCCTTTAATAGTGTACGTAGCATTTGAATTGATAAGAATGTCGTAATATATAATTTAGTTTTAAACTATACGGATGCATCTGTTAAACAGACATAATGCCGCCAGTTCACATGAGTTAGAGTCTTCAAATAGACGAACATCAATCAATCAATCAGTTTTTATATAACGCTTCTTTAGCAATTGCTTTCAAAGTAGCTTCACAAAGTCCTTGTGAGGATCAGGTAGAGTAAACAGGAGTTCCCTCTGGGAGGGGACTCTCGCTGACTGAGGCAGGTGCTAATCACCTCCCCAGCATAAAGAATATACAATCTTAATATCCATCGACGAATGGTTCGCCGGACAGGACCTGGAAAAACAAAACAAAAGACAAAAAACAAAGACAAAACAGAAACTAACAAATGGAGAAACAACAGTTAGAAAACTGTAACACAAACAACAAACAAGTGATCAACATCAGCTGCAGGATGAGTGATAAATGATGAGGATAGGTTAGAAAAGAACATTGAACCACATTGTTTTTTCAATATGGTATTTTCAATATTTTCTATATAGTTTGTATGTATATAGTGCTCAGAAACCAGATCCGTTTAGACACATACCAAGAGATAATTATTCGGATGCCAGATTAAACAGATATGTTTTTAATTTAGTTTTGAAATCTGTGAGCGTAGCTGAGCTGCGGACAACATCCGGGAGTTTATTCCAGAGCTTCGGGGCTCTATATGAGAACGGTCTTCCACCTCTTGTGGATTTACTAACCTTCGGTATAATCAATAGTCCTGTGATCGGAGAGAGCGAGCTGGAATATAAGGAACATGTTGGTTACTAGCGTCTTCCGCATTCAGTATGAAGGCACAGTTAGAAAACACCCTCCCCCACACACAATCACTTCAGTCATTCGAGGAATAATTAAAATACCATCATCCAAGTATTTACATGTTGTTGCTTTCTCAAAATGTCTTCCAAATATCTCTATTTGAACTGCATTTGAATACTACATAAAATCAAGTAACTTTTGATATTGGAGTAAATATATTTGATTCACAGTATTCATGTTTTCTTACGTTCAACCTATAGTTGCGGTGTTCGCTAAAATCAAAATAATTTAAGTTAAACGATTAAATGTCATTTTTAATATATATTTTTTGTCAATCCAGCTTGTGAATAAATGTTTAAGTTAAGTTTGTGTATACAGTTTATACTAATTCCTCAATAATTTTATTAAATAACAGTAATGTTTCCAGCTTTCAATACTTCCAAAATACACAGAATGATTTTTTTTCTAAACTTTCAGCCTTTTAGCAATCCTTGTTTGGATAAATGACCATTAATATTCTAGAGCTCAGAAACTCGGTTCACAGATAGCCACAGTCCTATTTACACACAGAAAACAAGAGGCTAATAAGTAGGAATGTTGAATTAATAGGTAAAATGCATTTAAAAATATAATATTGATTTTATAACATAACAGGTATGTGAAGCTCGTGTGTACGGAGGTTCACTTCTCAGCCAGTCATATGGATGGGCATGGGAGGAGCTGATGGGTGGAGGTGGGCTACACACTGTGGGTTCCTGCATCATTGACCTCCTGAGCCACCTGACAGGACACCGGGCGATGCGGGTGCATGGGATTCTCCGTACCTTTGTACGTCACAGTGGTACTGCGGGAGGCATCCGCTCCGTGACAGCAGATGACTATGCTTGTTTCCAGCTGCTGATGAGTGGTGGGCTAGTCTGCAGCGTGACCTTAAACTTTAATCTACCAGGCACGGATCTGCATGAGATCATGCTTGTGGGATCATCAGGGCGACTGGTGGCTCGAGGAACACAGCTGTTTGGCCAGCGGAGCAACATGCTGACAGAGGAGCATCTTTTAAGTGATGGTAGAGACAGTGTTGGACCGTCTGTCAGAGGACTGGATGGCATGGTGACTCAGCTCAGACATGCTTTTCAGGCTCAAGAGGATAGGCGCTCTTGGGTACGGCATCCTGTTGCAATGGCAGCCTCCTTTGAGGATGGGTTGTATGTACAGACGGTTGTGGATGCCATCAAGCGGTCTAATCGCACCGGAGAGTGGGAATCGGTGGAGGTTAAGATTCAGGATGTGGACCCAAACCACAACCACAGGACCATGCCAAACTAACACTACACTGGCTGTTACACATTTTCAAAACTACACACTTACTAATGTTGTTTACCCTCTTTTACAACATATAACCATGCATTAATTTTTTATGCAGAGCCTGGATCGTTATTAATGTTCTTCTAGTTATTTAGACTTTCATATAATTTTAAATTATGAGATGTATTTGTTGGTAGAACACTGGAGATGAGTCACTGAATAGGAATTGTCTTTTCACACTTGTTCAATCGACTAATTAATGTAACAAAAAAAGACAGAGGTCTATGCTCCAAGTGTGAAATTCAGCTGTGAATGTCCTATTTTTATGCGTTTAAAATTCAATGCTGTCTAATTTTGTTTAGTCAGAATTGTAGTTTTTATGTAAGCGTGGGTTATGATAAGCTAATCTGAATTTTCTCCTGGGTGTGAGAGAGTAAAAGTTTTACGGCACTGATGAACACTCTATGCTGGACTGATGATATTTACTGTAATAAACCTCTCATGACTTCTTTGCAAACGTCCACTGAGGAGTTGTATTAAACTGCTTACATTTTTTTTTACTTTATTTTATTAGCAAACAGGTGTGTGTAATGTTGGATAAAAGGTTAGTTTGAGTTCTGTTTGATTCATTGGTGTAAATAATAAATGTTCTTACTTATTGTTTTAAAACTAGCTTTTTATAAAAACTGTGATTATTCAAAGGTTTTAACATGCTTATTGAAGAGGGCTTGTAACTCCCTGAAAATGTCAAGGTTTACAATAAAAAATAGAAAATATAGTTGGTGTATAATTAATACAAATGAAATACCATATTAATTACTGACATTTAGTATAGATTAGTTATCAATTAAATGTTTGCCTGTGACATTAATTTAAGAGAAAATAATATTTGGTCTAGTTTTAAGCTTCTCGTGTAACAAATGGTTGATGTTTTTATCACTAAGTTTATAACCACTAGTTAGATCTCAACTTAAAAACACAGACAGTATACACAACATTTTGGTTGTGTTAAAAACTAAACAAAGTCTGGCAATTAATTTATTTAATAAATGTTGAGGATATATTATAAATTGCCAACATAATTTTTTGTATAGACCCTTTTACTGTTTGTAAACATAATTTACTGTTTCAGTGTATGCACGTGCATTTTGGCATAGAAAGTTTGGTGGTCAAGCTATGCAAGTAGATTGTATATCAAAGAAGGTGAAATTATTTTAATATGTTTATGTCAAATGGTATCTGGCTATCAGATACATAGAATAGAGTGAATTGGATAGTATACAGTGGTCTAGACTCATAGATATATAGCCTGCAAGTCGGAACACCTCCCCTTCTGTTGCCAAAATGCATGCAACTATTTGATCACGTGACCTGTAAAAGGCTCTATAGATTAAAATTTATTGTTTTTAAAAGACAACAAAACAGAGCTTAATTTTTAACAAATTTAATCTTAAGGGCATGCTTTTTTATATAACCAAATTCAGCTTATTTTCAATTAATTTTAAAGAATACATTGTGATGAGTATTTATTATCCAAAAATATCTGAAGAGCCTTGGCAGGTAAAAAAAAAATGCGTGGAACAGTTATCTACAAAGGACCAGTTCCAAAACTTCCGATGCAGCAACTAGATACTTTCCCCTTCAATTAAGAGTACATGTAGAACTAGACATCTAACGCTAACCAAAGGAGTAAATGAGGTAAAAACGACTAGAGTCTGACAAATGTTACTGACATTGGGTTACATTTACATTTATGCATTTGGCAGACCCTTTTGTGCAAAGCGACTTACATTAGGGGAGAGACAATATGCAATCTGTTACACGTCAAAGTCTATCTCTCAAAGTCAAAGTCTTTCTCACAATAGAAATTTTAGTAAATCCACCCTTTTGTAATAACTAAATAATCTGCCTCAATCGCAGGATATAAACTATACCTGAGGACACTATCGAATTCACACGAAAGTGGAAAAAAAAACCTTTTGGTTAGCGTCCAACAAAGCACACCAGCGCGCATGCGTGAGAGCCTCACTCAACGCGAAGCCTAGCATTGAGGAAAGACTATTCAGCCAGCAGCATACTTTTATGAAAATGGCTAACGTTGCTCGAAGACGAAGTATAGTTTGGTCGTTTTTCCAAGCTGAGGATGAGAAGAGAGTGCTGTGTCTTCTATGCATGAAGACGGTCCTGTATTTTGGCCACACGACAAACATGCTTCGCCATTTACGAACAAAACACCCCTCTGATTTCTCCGCGCTGGACAAAGGGAAGCGAGACACCATACCCAAACGCAGCGAGACTAGTTGTGTGGAAGGTAGGAGAGGTTCATTTGTTTTCCTGGCCCTTCGTGTCAGTGGGCATCATGATCTAAACGGCTGTCTGCTCCAGCACCAAAAAGCCCTCGTCTGTGTCCCGCCATTCACGGTGTAACCTAACTAACTTCACTCTGACTGGCCTAACGTGAACTTGCGCGTGCTTCTGATCACTACACATGTTTGTTCAGGAGCCGATACAAACTGGTTATATCGTTCAAAACAGTGCTCGCGGTGATTGCCCGGTTCACTCTTGACTCCTGGAGGACCGTGCTCGTTACACGGACTCTTTCGTCCACTAAACGGATTTCGCATAGGCCATGGATTCGGGTGTGTGCCGCAGCGACGCCATGTTGTTTCGATCGAAGAATCGTCGGTAACGTTGTTTATCGATCTTAGACTGATTTTTTAATGTTATGTTGGATGTTTGACGGATTTCTCCGATTGGAACCGATTCGACTCGTTCAGGCAAATGAATGAATCGTTTGAATCGTGTCGCTGATTTGGATCGGCTATGTTCGGTGCACTGTCTGAAAGCGCTTCCCCGCCTCCTCTCTTGTTCTTCATCACAGACCAGCTTCAGTGAACGACGAGCCCTGTGTGGAATCACACACATTAATTTAGACTTAATAATCTTATATGTGCAGCGCATTTTGTGTTCTAAATCGTGTGCTTTTATAACAGCGCTTTAGCTCAATTGTCACGTGGTGTGTCTTAGACTATCTAAATAGTACCCGGATGGGCGCGGAATTCGATGGCCGATCGGTTTATAGTGACGTAAGGAGGGAAGGTTGTCTTTGTAGCTTAACTATAAAAAAATAAAATGGCTTTTTATCTACAAATGTAACGTGTTAAAGTTGACACTAGCTTTCCAAACAAACGGAAAAGTGGTTTATGCATTCGTTAATCTCCCTTTTATGTATAGGTCTATATCTAAATTGTCTTATTCTCAGTATTTAAATGTCCAACTCCTAATTTGTCCTTTATCTCAAAAGAACCCATTAAAATAATCCCTTGCAGTTATCCAATTGTCAAATAACAAATACGCCACCAATGTCATTTCTTAAGTGTTTATTGAAATGGTATCTTTAAAAATTAGTGATGCGAGGGCACACAATACACACAAACATCATAGGAACAAGTTTAACAAAGAAGTCTGAACAGACTGTAGGGTTCCTGTGCTTGGCCCAAAAAAGGGATATCAGTCGGGACTGAAGGCTCATGTGTTCTGTCTTGAAACAGTGCTAAAGGATTTTTAATAATTCACATAAATTTGTATATCTGACTCCATAATTGATTTAAAAGGTTTTATCTTTGCCATTATTCTTGATCACGGCCAAATATATTAGCATGTTAATTATTAATGATAATATTAAGTTTTAACCCACTCAGTGACCTTTAAATTTACTCACACGTGATGTTAATATTCTTATTTTCCTTAAAAAGTGTTTCAGTAAAAGAAGAATGACCGAAAAAGGTTCAAACATTTATTATCATTGATGTGTATAAATAATGCATTACATTATACAGCCTATGAAATATGAACCAAGAATAAGGAGTTATTGTCTACACTTAATTTGGAATTGATAATTCTAAAAGAAGACATTACATTTTAACTCCAAGTTTACTACATGATAAGAGAGCTTTAGAGCTCTTCCTTCATGGGCCGATTTCAGAGACAAAAGGGCCAGGATTTGAGTCTGCTATCTGCCTTTGAAAGTTTCTTCAGACCAGTCTCCTCCTAGAGAGGAGTGACCTAACCAGGAACACGAATCAGAGAGCATCAGTAAAAGATGTTGGGAGTTTTAGATATTTAAGGCATACATGATTGGCTCTCTCAGAGAAAAGGTGAGACTCATCGAGAGACAAAGCTGGTGAGATTTAGGTGTAAATTTAGGGCTAGTCCCATGGGCTTTTGATACTTAAACACACTCATATGCAGATTCAGTAAACACAGCTGGGCACATACTACTCTGACACCCTGAATTGGTTTTTGGCTCTTTTCATTGTCATTTCAATTGGCTCGTTTTGCCTGATGTGTCTCTGAAAATATAGCAGTTTGCGTGGGCTTCTGTGCTTCGTTTGGTCTTTTCAAGCAGGTCATACAACGTCAAAATTCAGTTTCTTACAAGACAGAGCAAGTTCTCGTTCACTCCAATGTTAAAACTGGCCAACTTTGGGGCTGACAAACCATGTTTCCACCACTGGCTCCATTAGGTTTGTTGATTCAGAGTGCTAGTTTTGATCTTCATGAACACTCTAAAGGGGGTGAATTTTTTTTTTACATTTGTTAGTTTAAAAGAAAAAAATTTTAAACCTTCGGCCAATCAGACCCCTTCATTGTCTCATGTCCCGCCTCTGAGGGCATGTTTTCAAGCACTGAAAATGCCCATTTCAAACTTCATTTGACTTTAGTAGAACCCTATGGCTGATGTCACGAACAGCCTGTCCATGCTCTATACAGTCAATGTATGAAACATGGTCTCCCATAAAGAGTATGTTCAAGTTACCGTATCTTGTAAACTTGAAATTTTACATGTTTTATTACAGTGTGTCATCAAAAATATACCTCAAGTCATATCCTTATTGGTTCATACATCTTTGTGTAATCCTATTTTCATTTTATTGACGCTCAGAACAGCTCAATGGCTGTAGCCATGCCAATTGCCCATAGCACTGCCCACTACCCAATCAGACGAACCGCTAATGCAGCTCGTCTCAATGAAGAATATTAGAGCTGATTGATCGGAAGTGTAACTGTAACAGAACCGCATTGGATAATGCGGCTGGGAAACGACCCTGAACTTGAGATTAGAACTTGAGCTATATTATGTGAAGTTATATTATGCATGTTCTATACCAGTTTGCCAACATTTAACATTAAATTTCCAAGTTAAAATAAATGATGTTGTGTGTACATTACTGAATGGTTACCGCATGTTTAGTATCCCCTTGTTTAAAATTTTCCTTAAGTTAATAACAATATTGATGTTTTTCTATTTGGAAAGAAAAGCACGTATGCATGTATATAATATTTAGTGTAAATAATGTAGGCGTAATTTGTTATAATAATAATTATTGTAATAGTGTAAATAATATGAAAATGGTTAAATTCAAGGTACCAAAAGTATCAAGTTTTGTCCTCTTCTTTTTTCGTTTACCCAGTCACAGTACTGATGGATGAGCAGCAGGTTGAGGTGGAATCTGTGGGAGAAGATGGTGAAATGGACGGAGCCATAAAAGGGATCCTTCGTGCTGCAGCGGGTGAAGGAGCAACAGAAGCTGTAGTGGTTGATGAAGTCGAGGGGCATGTCGTTGAAGAGGATCGTGTCAAAGAAATTACAGTAGAGGAGGAGACTTCAGGCAACACTCGAAAGTGGAGCTCTGTCTGGGTGCATTATCGAAAGCTAGGCCAAGAGCCACGGGCGCTTTGTCTGCTCTGCATGGAGAAGATCCAGCATCGGAGCAGCACCAGTAACCTCATCAGGCACCTCCAGCACAAGCATCCCAATGAGTTTGCACAGCTAGAGAATCACCCTCAGAGGAGGCCTACCAAGCACAAAGCAGAGGATTCAAGCCTTCCTTGTTCTCCCACATGTACTGGAACCCCAACGAGAATGCTCGTGCCAGCAAAGCGTGAAATGATGACCCCTAGTGGTTCTGGGATTTACTCAGGTGTGTACCGGCTTGTAAACTCTATTTTTACTAGAGATCAAAAGCATGCAGTTTCAATTTCAATCCCTGTGGCCATGTCCACACGTATACATCTTTTTTTATACAGTATTTCTTACCCCGTCTACAAAACAAATCACATCCACATGAGCATGGGTAGAAACAAATGTTGTAAAGATGGAGTCATTCCTTTAGAGGGCAGCAGACTCTTCAACCCTGAAGTTATTTCAAGCAATCAGAAACTTTGACTGCGTTTTTAAAATACCTAGCAATGCTGAAATGCTTAATTTTCAGTTTTAAATGCTTGATTTCACCTTTTTATGCTTGATTTTATTAAATGTACTTTCTTTTTACACTTTATTTCCAATGTAAAGCACTTTGAATTACCCTGTGTATGAAATGTGCTATGCAAATAAACTTGCCTTGCCTTGCCTAGTCCATGTACGTGTGGACAAAGAGCGTAAACAGTCTAAGAAAGGCAAGATTACATCCACATTACCTCTTCAAATAGTCAACCTGCCCTCTCCCTAATTTTTATTGGTTAGGAGTATAAAATCACCTGTGTGGCCGGATGACTTTCGGCCACTTCTCACATTGGTTGTGCAAGATGTATTGTTTGTAATATTATCATAATGTAAATGTTAGTTTAATAAACAACAAAATCAAAATTTAGTGTTTTCAAACATCAGGGAAAAGATTTTGGGGAAACATTTTTTGCCTTTATTCATTCAGAACAGTAGAAGCAGACAAGAAGCACACCACTACACCAGCGAGTCTAAATGCAGATTTTTTTTATTGTATGCTACTGTTTATTAACTAAACATTTGCCTACATTCAGAGTAAGAAATAGCCTTACAGACCGCAGTGTTAGAAAGAAATTAAAAAGAGAGCATGACTGAGAGATGTTTAGGGCCCAGTGTTCTTACAACAAAAGCAACAGTGGAGGCTTAGTTATAAGAGATTTATTTAAATTTTTTTATTAAAACTAAATTATGCCAAAAAGTGGTTGCTGTCTATATTATACGGAAGTCATAAGAGGACTTAGGTAAAGAGAATTGTTATGTTGTGATCATGACAAAGCAAGTGTTGTTATGTCTTGATCATGTCTTAATTAACTCATGATCACAACATAACAGTTGCTTTGTACTGATCACGAGATAATTATCTTGTGATCATGACAAAGCAGTTGTTATGTCATGATCATGACTTAATTATCTTGTGATCAGTACAAAGCAACTGTTATGTCGTGATCATGATGTAACTATCTTGTGATCATGACAAAGCAGCTGTTATGTCATGATCATGACTTAATTATCTTGTGGTCATGACAAAGCAACTGTTGTTGTCATGATCCTGACGTAACTGCCTTGTGAAAAACAAAGCACAATGTAGCATTGTGCAGTAAATAAACTAATTTTCTAAGAACGGTTGATGATCTTTCAATTCTTTTAGGTGCTAACTGGTCTGAGGGTGTGCGTTTATTGGAAAGAGAACGTGAGCTGACAGAAGCTCTGAGGCGGGTTCAGCAGGAGGAAGGGCGGAGCATACAGCTGCAGAAGGAGTTACTGCAGCAGTTTCGAGAGATGGACAGCGAGCGTCGACTGCTTCAAAACCAGAAAAGTGAACAAGAGCAGGAGATTGGAAAGTTGCGAAAAGAAAGAGAAGATCTTGAGAGAGAACGGAATGAACTCCTTAGAGAAAAGGAGGAGATGCTGAAGGAGCGAGAGGAGTTTCAGAAAGAGAAAGAAGAGCTGGAGAAGCAGAAACAAGAACTGGACTCTTGGAAAAACCCTCAGGCGCAGAGACAGGCTGCTGAATTTTACAGCTGTTGATGTAGTTCAGTATGTTTGTTACACAAGGAAACAACCATTTCCTTTTTATAGAGATAAGTATTTCTTTACCATGTTTTATTTTTGCAGGATTGACTTTGATTGGGGTTGAGTGGGGGAAGCTGTGGATTTTTTGTTTGTTAGCTTTATGAAGGTCTACCTTATCCAGCTAGAAATTCCAACATGTTCATGCATGCATCAAAAATAGTGCTTGCCATTAAAATGGGGACTGTAATGTTTGGCCTTTCATGTAAAAAGTCATTTTGATCTGCTAAAATTCTGTATATATTTGTGTAAATGTTAGCACTAAGAGAAGTTTCAGACCTGACCAGTGTGTAAATGTACTCTGTGTGTTATTACACTTTTCCACTGGAATAAAACAAAGGATTGTTCTTGTTTCTATCTGCCAAACATTTTTATTTTTCTGCTACCCAGAATATGATTTATCACAGTTTGAGGGTATTTATCACAGTTTTGGTAGCAATGAAGTATTGTATTGGAAAAATATTAAGTAAAGCAAGGTAATTATATGTTGAAGGTCCCATCATTGGGATGTTCTATTTCAGGTTCTTGTCACTATTGAAAAAAGGTAACCATTGCGTCCAGATACAGTTTCTCTGGATTCCAGCTCGGATAGAAGTGAGTGGGAGTGAAAACATGTATAAACTTGGAGGAAAAGCATTGAAACATTTTTTTTAGAATCTCAGGTAAACATTAGCAAAATACAAGCAAGAGAAATTAATTAGACATTGATGTCTAAGTCAAAATAAATTTGAGCATTTTAAAACAATTTAGGCTATTTTTACAGATGGATTCAATGAACCCCCAAACAAGAACAGCATATGCTTCACAGTTGCAGAACATTAAATCACCTCTAAATATTCACAGTTTGTTCAACAGCACCAAGCTGGGTAGAACAAACACAATCAAATTTGTGTTCAGATTCCACCTTATCAATGATAGCCATACAATAATTCACCTCAAAGTAAGCTTATAAGAACTTAATGCAACGATTTTGTGACATTTGAAACTAATCATTTTTTGTTAGATATTTTGGAGGGTTGAGAATTAGTAAAACCTTTAGAGGACGTTCTCAGAACGTTAAAAAAAACTGAACAATGCAAATTTTCTACAACAGTTCAAAAGGAACGTTCCAGAACGTTTTATTGTTCGTTATATTGGTGGAGAGAATGTGTTAAATAATGCTCCCAAAACATTACGGAACATTGATTTTATAATGAAAATACCCTGGAGGCAATAAATCAAAACTAAAATACCAGTTGAAGCAGATTATTTAAAAGAAGCACAATTAATTAATTGAGTAATATGGCATGTAATTATTTTGTTAAAAATACATTTATGGAAATAAGGTAAAAACATTGGTTCACTCCAAAAGGTGGCGGGAATGCGCCTTAACGTCGTTTTCCACCCTACAGTAAGCTAGAAGAATTGCGTTCTTTCCTCCAGCCCAGTAGTTGGCGATAATCCCCCTTAACGTCATTTCCCGCCCTACAGTGATCAAGAACAATTTTGCTCTTTACTCCAGAGCAGTAGGAGGCAGTAATGCACCGTTTTACATTTATACATGCCGTAAAGCAACAAGAAAGAAGGCAAAAACAACTGTTGGGATGTCAAAGTGAAGGGAAATCTACAGGAAAACCAAAACATATTCCAACCACCGCGTCACAGCTGTCATAATGGCAAACTTCTGTCCTCAATGTGGCTCCAAGTTACAGCCTGATTTTAAATTCTGTCCTTCCTGTGGGAACAAGCTCCCAGAAGAGCAGGTTGACGTTAGTTCCCCAAAGCCATCGGAAACGCCTCCAAACACTGACTTTTCATCTCCGACCCCCATGGAAGGTAAGGGACAAATTAATTTAATAGGATCCATTCAACATTTAGTTAAGTTAAGAATAAAATACCATCCATAGAATAATCATATAATGGTGACACTCTTAAAGAACCATTTAACTGGATAGAGGACGGAGTTGCTTTCATTGATGCGATGTTTTCAATAGGTTTTAGTAGATAATTTTCAACTTAGAATTTAATGAAAGTTGTTGAAATGTGGTAAACCAAACAGGAATATAGATTTTAGTTATTTGGTGAGTGTATTTGAGTCAACCCCAAATATCAGAAGCAAACGTGTAAAAACTCTCGTTTCTTCCTCTGAACATAAATTAAATCTCTGAAAGACACAAGTTAGTCAAGTGTTAAATATTGTGTTCCATTTATCTTGGGGCCAGAACAGTTCAATAGTGCTTTTTCTTATGTCTTTCAAGATCAACATATTATAATCTTAAAAAAGTTATATAATTTCTCTGAACGCACGCTGCAGTTCTTGCAAATCCCAGTTGTACCAAAAATGAGCTCCCATGAAGAAAAGGTAATAAATGTATCCTTATTTTCAGAATACTCCTCTCAGTCGGCACTGGTTCGACAACCTTTACGCTTGACGCGACGTAAAACCTTGGGTAAGACTGACACAGAATGCGTAGGTGAGTGAGAGTTTCATGAAATTCTGTTCCAGTGAAAAATCTTTTGCGCAGATTAAAAAAATGCTTTTATTTCAGATCAGAAACCAGCATCATCTTCCCAAAAGAGAAAGACGCCTCCCTCGGACGCAGAGGAAGAACAACTGGCAAAGAAAACCGCTGCTATTATAATGAACTCTCCAGGTAGAGTTTACTCGGTCTCTTTTACAATAGCATGATTAAAGTGAATCTTACACCTGAAGGTATTTTCTTCTACGAATCACAAAAAAAAGGTAAATGGTCCAAAACGATGTCAAGTCACTATTTTAGTTACCTTCAATAACAAGTGTCAATCAGACAGGGATCTAAGTGCAAAGAACAAATTACCTGAAACTGTCCAAATGTTGAAGAAATGAAAAAGTTCTAGATGATCAATGGATCAAGTCATACAGGACAAAGAAGTTGACTCTCAACATTCAACAAATTTGAAACTTGGACAAAAGCATATTCACTTTCAGTTAGAAACTTAAACTGATAAAATAAATTTTTTTATGTTAAGATATTGTTGTATTCTGCTGATACTTGAGAAAATGTTTGAGGTTTAAAAGGTCTAACATTTTAAAGATCAAATATCAGGCCTTAAAAATCTTAAAATCACTGTTCTAGATTATACATAAATTATCATATTTTTTTTTTATGTTGTTGCTTAGGGATGCCAGAGATTGGAAAAGTGTGCATAAAGTGACCTTTAACATAGTCATAGATTGGGAAAAGACTCATGAACACTGAAATATTGTAAAGTGATGGTTATGATTGGCAGAGTTTGAAAGAATGCTTGTAAACTCATAAATGCTCAAAATCCAGTCCAGTTTGCTTTCTTCCCGACACATTATCTCACTATTCTCCCTTTTACCTACGATTTTTTTACTGTATTTCTCAGAATCGAGATTTTGTTACTCAGAATTTTGATTTTAAAAGTCTGTATTGTGAGACAGAAAGACTTCCATGGTGTGGCGATCTAAAATGAACTCTTGATTAAATGTGAAGATGCTGAAGGGTTTGTGTTTATTATTTTTCTGGTTTACTGCAGATAAGATGCCTTTGAGGACTTCTCGAAAAGGAAAGGGTTCTCCTCCGGTTAAAGTAGAAGAAGAGAAGGAAACGCTAAATAATTCCTTCACGCTTCAGACTCCAGGTGAGAATTGGTGTTGCTTGATGGGTTTTGTTGTTGGCTAGCTTTATAATGATGTCAAAAACAGAATTACTGTATACATGGGACACGTAGTTTATGTGCCCTGAGGTAATGCTCTAATTATTTCAGATAAGATGTCAGTTTCAGTGGGCTCTGGAAAACACAAGGCTTCTCCACTGATTAAAGAAGAGCAAACAAAGCAGAATCCTCCAGCAGTCCGAAGCCCTTGTAAGATTCTGTGAAGTTAAATAACAGCTCAGTGTTGGTTAGAGAAAAGTGAAGTGGATGGTACTAGTAGGAACAGAAAATCCCTGAAACTTGGTGGATATTTGTTTTTGTGTGTTTTGTCAAGCTACAGCCAAAAGTAAGAAGCGGGTGTGCGTGGGTGACCCCCTCCAGGAGGGTACGGTGCTCTGTGATCAGTCTGGCAAAAAGTGGAAGCTGGTCCAACTTCTGTGTAAAACTGAAATAGAACTGACTTACGCAGGTGTGCTATATCAAGAGATTTAACATTTCTCCTTCGTAAAGCTGAATGTAAAAGTTTGATTTGTATTGAAATGGTCTTTCTCTTCTAGCTTGCCAAGCAAACCAGAATGCTGACTCAAACGAATGCAAGCACATATTGAGGCTGGTGAGGGTCGTCTTCTTTCAGAAGAATCTTTCTTGTACAATAGGATTTTTGATATTGTTTTTACATTTGGGATGCTTTCCTCAGGGTGCTAAAGAAGGACACTTGTTTAATGAGCAGAACTTTTATCAGAGAGCAGCCAAACCTGATGCGGGTGAGTCATTTCAGCATTTTAAGAGGTTACTAATCATGTACATTTGAACGAAATGCCATAAAAAATAAAGTTAACGTTAAGGCATACACACAAAATTTCAAGCGATGGATTTTAGTGAAGCTCTTATGTCAAACTCTATATTACTGCAATATGGAATGTAAGAAATACATACAAGAAAATAATGCTAACTAAGCAAATACATGAGCAAAAGTGAAAAAGAGATACATAACATTAATGCATCTTCAATGAGTTTGAAGAATTGAACTTTAGCCAGATGAACGGGTTCCTGTTAATGACACGATCAGATCAACACATTTGAGAAAACACTCAGAATAAAACAAGATTTGTAGACAAGCCCCCATTTTGTTGGGGAGGAGAGCGATGATGATAATCCTCAAAAAAAGTTCTGCTAACAGGACACCACACACAAATGAATTAAAATCTACAAAGTTACAAAATATGAACATTAAATAAATAAATTAACACTTGATAACAGAAAAAACAACATCAGGATGGAGAAAGAAATAATAAGCAAAAAACAACTAAAAATAAACAAATCTACTAAATAAAAAAATACAACGCAACTGCCATTAACATCTTAACAAAATAACACAATCACTGTGAAATTAAATAAAAGTGAGCCACCCACCACTAAAATAGCCAAATGATACACAAATAATTTCAGAAACAAAACTATTTTAACGAAGCACTATAAAGAGTTCTGCATTGGATGCGGTGACAAATACAATGAGCTTCTGGAAGTGAAAAACTCCCCCTTTTGAAACCGCAGGACTCGGCCATGCACCAATCAGCTTCGACACTGAGACAATCAATTAAGGTTCCAGCTGACTCCAATGACAAACATCGCCTGAAGACAAAACATTATCAAACACACATTATCAAATTTTTTTTTTTAATAAACCAAAAAGTGACAGTAGTCTCGTAACAACTAAGAAACCTTGTTTCTGTTGAACAGTTGAGAAATGGAGGAAGTTGAACAAACTGGACTTTCTCGGGATTCCATCCTGCGTGGGGTTTGGTCTTCAGGATCTGTACAGGTATGTGGATCTGAAAATATCCTTTGTCGCTTTCTAAGGAGCTTGTGGTTGAAATTTTGGCTATAAAATATGTATTTTCATCTTTATATACTATGTATACTAAAAGTTGAGCTTTTTTCTGTTTAGCCATTCGACAAAAAATCTTTCTGTCTCTCAAATCATTACTCTTTTAAGAGAGTTTTATGGACAGAGACATATGAACATATTTGATTCACGCAAATTATTATGTTATAAAAAATATCTGGGTTTTTCTGCAAGTCGTATCATTTTATGATTCCTTTAAAGCCTATCTGTGAAAGTGTATACAACCGTTCCATGACAAAAAAAAAAGGGTTTTAAGCTTTAGGGAAAACCAGCTCCACTTGCACAAAAATAGAATTACACCAAATTTGTTAAACGGCTCGCTGATCTGATCAGTTAATATCATAGAGATCATAAGTGTGTTCTGCAATAGGTCTGTCCAGAGGATGTCAGAGTAGATGGTTCATTCATTTTTTTAAGTGTTGTGATGCTAATTTGTATACAAACAAATCTTAGAGAAGAAACCAGTTTCCAAAATGTTGAAGTTAACATCTCTAAAAAGGTTTCATGACCCTTTCATTCTAAATTTGGCGTTTTTGCACTTTCAGAATATTGTCTTTCCTGAGTTTTGTTGCTTAGTAAATACTGTGGAAAAAGCTAAAAACAGATGTTTAAAAAAATTGCATATTAATATTGCAGTAATCAGAATTTTACCAGTATCTTTCAGGACTCTCGAGGTCCCCAAACAGATATAAGAACAAGAAAATAGTGTTAAAACGAGGAAAAGGAAGGGAAAAAAAAGTGAGAAGGAATGAAAAAACAATTAAGATAACCAAAGAAAAGTCTTTCCCTATAAAATTTCCTTGAGATAAAGTGTGATAAAGGCTTAAATGTAAAGCACCTCACCACCAGTTGTCTGTGTTTTCCCTGTAGGTTTCTAGTGTTTCCTAGCATGGGCCAAACTCTTGAAAGTCTAATGGATGAAGGGAACGATTCACTGTCTGAGAAGACTGTTCTCCAGCTTGCACTTCAGCTGGTGAGTATAATAATAAACTGGTGTCAGATGTGTTTTATTTTTCTCTCAATTTCTCTTAAAGCCTTCATTAATGGCTTCCAGTTGGATTCCCTGGAGTTTATCCATGAGAAGGAATATGCCCATGCAGATATCCATGCTGGAAATGTTTACATCACTGGTGGTAACACGAAGGTTTGTAAACCAATCACCAGCAAACCTGAGCTGGATCTTCTGTATGTGAAGCAGTGGGTCTGTTTGCAGGCGTTCCTGTCTGGTTTTGGGCATGCTTTCCGGTTTTGTCCGGGGGGACAACATGTGGAGTTCAAACAAGGAAGCCGCACTCCTCATCAGGGGAGCATCATCTTTATCAGTCTGGATTCACACAAGGGTGCTGGTGAGCTTTTTGTTATACTGGTTCGTGAAGTCACATCAGTAAGAAATTAAGTCTTGTTTACTCTGCGTCCCAATGCGTATACTTATACTACACCCTCATATTAGACACTTATTTTCAGAAGAAAATGTACATCATTTTTAGTGTGCAATACGTGAGTGTGCATGATCTGGGACATGCTAAAATTATAAATATTTAACTAGTCAGAGTAGTTTGGACTATGTCAATACGCACAACCTGTGTGAGAACTGCTCCTTTCCTATGCCTTTATTAAGAAAATCTTACAAAAGATATAACACTCACATTGATATGATTTTTATGCACTTCATCATTAAAAATGATTCATATTACTTGGAAGGTTGGCTTGTTTGAGTCCAAAAGAAAACTCTTTTTCGCTCAAGCACAGTGGATTGTGGGTAATATCAGCTGGTTGAGTATTAATCGATCTACAATTCAGAATCTAAAAAAGTACACATTCAGATGCCAATCAGATAATTTTTTAAGTATACTATGGTTTGGGACACAATTGTTGTTGTGTCACACCCATAAAAGTATGTTGCGGGCTGATTGGGAGACACGGTAGGTGTCCAATCACATATGCATGCTTACATGCACTCACATATGCATGCTTAGCTCCAGTGTTAAAGACTGAAGTTCTTGTCCTGCCTTGTGGTTTTTCCAGACCGTTTCTCTCTATTATGTCAGCAAATTATCTTCTTGTTTACACAGTCTAGAGACTATCTTGACGAAAAAAGGCAAAGACTTTAAGTCAAATATTTTTGTGAGTGTTTGTGTTTTGCAGGTCCATCTCGTCGCAGTGACCTGCAGTCTCTGGGTTACTGTATGCTGTTTTGGATGACTGGCTCACTGCCGTGGTGTCACCTCTCTCACTCTAGCTCTTCCGTTGCTGCGGAGAAAGAGAGGTCCGCTAACACACACACACACACACACGCACGCAAGCATGCACACAAACACAAGCAGATTCTTTTAAGTAGCAGAATTAAACAAGTAAATCTTTTAAATGCAATTTGTGTACCTATTCAAAGACAAAAATTCAGTTCTAATTATGTGCTTTTCTTTTTTTCTTCACACAAACATTTACATTTATATGTATGCATTAAGCAGACTCTTTTCTCTAAAGGGACAATAAACTATTTGTTATTCAGGTCGCTCATAGTAGAAGTTGTATCAACTTATCGATCAACCATATCAGGAAGGAAATATTTTTTTCTCTTTTTACAGTAGTTGATCTCTGGAGAGAAGAGTTTTCAGTTGTTTTAGTGTTGCTGCTTTCCTGACTGGATCAGGGAGTTTGTTCCACCAGCCAGGGGCAGTGACAGAGAAGGTTCTGCTGAGAGATCTTCTGCCTTTGTGGGACAGAACCACGAGTCGCTGTTCCTTCTCTGAGCGCAGGCTTCTGGAGGGCATGTAGGAGCGTATGAGCTTGTGGAGGTAAACAGGGGCTGATCTGGAGATAGTTTTGTATGCCAGTATCAGTATTTTGAATTTAATACAAGCGGCAATGGGGAGCCAGTGAAAAGTTATGAAGAGGGGAGTAACATTACTTCACTTGGGATCCTTGAAGATAAGAGGAGCTACAGAGTTCTGGATCATCTTGATGTAGGTTTGAGAGCATTTGCTGGAAGTCTTGCTAGGAGAGTGTTGCAGTTGTCCAGACATGAGAAGACCAGAGCCTGAACCAGGAGTTGAGTTGCATGCTCAGTTAAGAAGGACCTGATCTTTCAAATAATGTGCATGCAAATCTCCACGCTCGAGTTGTCTCGTTGATGTGTGACAGCTGTTCATCCAAAATTACTCTTGAGATTCCTCTAAAATCCTCTCTAAAACATGAACATTTTCATTTCAGTTTCAAGGATTCTTGCTATTGTAAATGCACCTTTCATGAATGTAACCTATTTCTCCAAAGGTATCTGTCTAATATCCCTGAACTTTTGAGTTGGTGCTACAAACAGAATGCTGCTTCAAGTAAATAGGACATTTTTTTTCTCACACGAAAGGTGGACATTGAAAGAGTATATCTAAAGTGTTTTTGTGCCATGCAGGTGCATTAGAGGAGTACCTCTCTGCTGTGATGGCTCTGCAGTACACTGAGAAGCCAGATTACACGCTTCTGAAAGCTGGTCTTCAGCGCAGCTTGTAAGAGATGCATGCAAGTTCAAAAAAATTAGCTGGTCATCAAGTGATGTACTAATAAACCTGTTTAACAGCTGAAGAATAGCTGTATGTTCATCGCTAATACATTCACTGAAAAAACTGTTGATGCTTGTCTAATTGTGCTCTCTCTTTATTTACAGGTGAAACTTGATGAGAGGAAAGCTTTAAGAATTGATAGATTTTAATTACATAGTTTTAAGAGGTGCTTGAAATGTTTGTTTTAAATGCTGTTTTAATTTGGTTTTAGCTACCTTTGAAAACAGAACTTTAAATGCATGTTTGTTCAATTTTCATCACTGTAATCTATTTTCTGCAATGTCTGGTTTTAAGGGGAGTTTGAGTGCTTTAATAGGAATCAAATAATTTGTCACATACAATTGTTGTTCTTAACAATGTCAAGTTTTCCCACGTTTATTGGCCTGAATGTTGTTCATGGTTAATATGATTTGTCTCTGAAGTATTGAATGTTTTTTGGCACTGAGTTAATCTATTTAGTAAAACAAAAGATAAAAAAGTAAAAAAGTCGGTGTTTTAGTAGTCATTTTCTCATTCAACCGCAAGAGGGGGTTAAAGACTCAAATGTATGTAGGACATTGAAACGGAACTAAAGTTTGTGACACATTTTCTACACGGAACGAAAAAAAAGCATCAACGCGCGAATATTATTTCAACTTTGAATGATACTTTCAACGTAATTTTTACATTAAGCAGTCACAAAAACGTTAAAAATTACTACTCGTTTTAAGAATGGGTCCACCAATAATGAAACGTCGACGAATGGCGGACCTGAATCCGTGGATCGAGAAACTCGTCCAAAACTACGGAAAGTGCCAAAACACAAAAATTGTGAAAGCACAGGTTATCGGCGTAAGTGTTTTTATCAGACAAAATATTGAATACAGCGCGATGTACGTTTGAATAATTGTTAATGTTTGCGGCAGGTGTCTGACATCTCAGAATCCCAGAGACTGGAGCAAACCGATGTCTGCTTGCTGTTCGTGACCGATGGGAGCGCGATGATTCCCGCGGTGCTCAGTAACGCCGCCTGGAAGAGTCTGCGGGAGTGAGGGACCCATTAAACCTCTGTTATGTCACCACGCAGATTCGCACCTGAGACCCTGTTTTTAGGCAGCTTGTCTGCATGATGCGGCCCAGAAATGAGCACGATCCAGTCTTGTTCTTAGTTTTACTTTTGACTGTTATTGTATAGCTGTAAAAATTATTATTGGCAGTTTGTAGCTCATCTGAAACATGCCTGTGTCATACGTATGTTCTGTCATTCTCTCTCTCTCTCTCTCCAGCATGGATGACATCATTTCCTACTCTGCGTTGCTCCATACTGTTATATTTATTCGCAGCTACGAGCTGCAATTCAACATGCACCCTGATCTGGTAAGGTATTTCTTCACATTCACTTCAGCCTCTTGTTTCCCACACAAGCACTGATGCACAGGTAGTAAAGTGTTAATGTGCTATCCTATTAAAGGAGTCATTTTCAGGTCAATAGGCCTAGGATAGGATAATAGAGCAGGGACTCCCAGATATATTTAGCGTAAAATGGAGTTATATTTTAAGCTTGACCCATAGTGACACTTACATAATTCCCTGTGGTTATCTTATAGCTGCTCTGTATGGAGCACTTTTCATTTTTACATGCTTTTTTTCTAACATTTATCAGTTTATTGCTAATTTAATAGTGGGGACAATCTGCTATTTCAAGAAACACATCAAATGCTGTGAATATGAAACCGATGTCATATCTTCCTTTATATAAGTAAGCAAATTTGGTTTAAAGGAATCATTTACTCAAACAGTCTAAGGTTTGGACACTTAAAATTGTCGTAGTGGCCAACATAGCTGCCAAATGAAAAAGAATATTTTGTACAAACTAATTTGTAAATGTAAATTTTATGCCGAATTTGTGTAACAACACCGTTTTGTCTATATACATGTTGAATAAACATGTTTTGTTAATGGATGCAGTGTGTCTGCTTCACCAGCCAACCCTGAAATGAATACATCATCTTGCAAATAAAGTGTTTGCCACATATCAGAATTTACTGATCCACAGCCAGTGAGTGCAGTTTTCGGATGAATTCCTCTCTGTTTTTTTTTTTTTTGCACAGCACATGCGAATTTTGTACATATTCCAAATACACTTATATTATATTTAAAATCACCTCAGTGCATCTAAAAGAAAGTTGAAAAAAAATCAAAAGGCCACATTTTAGGTCTTAAATTCACTGTTCTAGGCCTTAAACAACAAAACAAAACAAAAAATCTGATGTAATATGTGTTTTTTTTTTGTTGTTTGGAGATTGCCAGATGTTGAGAAAATGCTTCTAAATGCAACAAAAAAGTAATAGTGATGGTTATGGATGCCATAGTTTAAGAAAATATGTGTACATTTATAAGTGCTCTTAAGAGATTGTAATAATTGCCAGATATTTACATAAGGTTTATAAATGTTACAATAGCAAATTAGATTGTAAGGGTTGCCAGAGTTTGAGGAAACCTGTCTAAATGCTCAAAAACATAAAATTTATTTTGTAGGATTTTTAAACTATGGATTTGAAGCATATTTTTCTTTATTAAAAAATTTGTTTTTATATATAATGCTATGATGTTGGTCTTAAATATGAATCTTAACAATCTTAAAAAGTCTTACATTTTACCTCATGAAACCCAAGGTTTAATTAAACCAAGGTTTTCTTGGCCAAATATCCGACTTACAGTAAAAATGCACTAAAAATGCTTTAAAATCTAGATTTACTTTATTTCCTGGTGTGTGTTTGTAAAATAGGAAATACAAAAACAGAATATCAGATTTTTAATGGCAAGTTAAGTTGTGTTCCTGTTGATAATAACATTAGTGTAATCCTAAACTGTTTAATTATAATGTCTATCCCACTGACCGAGAAAAAAAAATCCACAGAGTGTTGAAAACTAAATAAACTGTTGTATGAGTGTCTAATAAATATAAAAGATGTCTTTCTATGTGCCTTGGTTCTTGTTTGTTAAGGAGTCTTGTCAGTTTTACGTGAGGGTTGATAACTTGAGCATCTACGGCATCACAGTGAAGCGGCCACAACCTTACAGCTGGCAAGTCACCGATTATTTTAACCCAGTCAACAATCTCTCTGTTGAGTAACCTTAGCTAACCTCTGCTATTCCTTCAGTACCTTTCTTTCATCGGTCAAAGAGCAGATTGAAAAGACATGGAGGTGGGTGGATGCAGATCTTGCGTCTTGTTTTTGAGATTGGGATTCACCAGCAGTGCTAATTGTGTTGCCCTCTATCAGGTCCCTCAGGGAGGACTCACTGAGTTCATCCCCTGGTACGTGCCATATTAATTTTGCTTTCTATTTCTTTAAACAGTATGCAGAAACGCACTCTTAAGTGGTAATTATCTGCTTCATTTATTCTAAAAAGTATGACATTTCAAACATGTGTTTTTACATGATTTTCCAGACAGGCAGCTATCATCCCTATTAGATGCCTGGCACGAAGACGTCGTAGAAAACATCATGAGTCATGCAATTGAGACAGTAACCATCACATATGGTCAGAATGTGGCAACTCCAACTCACTGGCACCGGGAGAGGCTTCGCTTTCAGGTAAACTGGTAAACTGCTTCCTTGGTAACTTACGGGCACCAGATGTTGATGAGAAAAGCGATCGCTGCAAATGGGTGTGTGCATATGTGTTTTTTTTTTCCAGGGCCAGGAGCAGTTCGTTGTCCCCGTGCCTTTTCTTCTCATCCCGGAGGAGCAGAGGGAGATGATGACAGCTGATCCCAGTACCGTCTACTTTTTTAATTAATTGCTTTTTTTCATCACTACCCTTTGGGCATTCAAGCTGATTTCTAGGTGCATTGTGCATTAGTGTATTCATCACGTGTAGCTGTGTGCACAGGTGCAGAGAGAGAGATGCCAATTTGCTCAGCTCCGCCCCTAGAAGAGTCGGACGTAGCTTGTGGAAATCAAGTGATAGCAGTTCAGGAGGAATTTGGAGATTTGAGTCCAGATGATGGACCATCCACTCTGGAACACACTCAACCAGGTGAAGGTCAAAGCAAAGACAGTGCTGCTCCTGGCTGACATGTTGTTAAACGCGTCCCTCCTTCTCTCAGAGGCTTTGTGTAGAGCCCAGGACGCCCCTAGGGAGGGAAACACATGGGATATATTTGCTGCAGAGCCAGCTCTATTACACAGAAGTTCCACAGCAGACTCCAGTGGTAATTTCCTCTTCATGCAAACATTAAGTGTGGAACAACATCATATCTGTTTTTAAGTAATCACTTAGGCTTCATTTGCACCTGTGTTTTAGTTAAAAAGAGAATGCTTCAAAAAAACGATGAAAAATAGGTTTTCAAGGATTTAAACCCTATGTTAGTCCATGGCTCGTCAAGTAGTTCACATCTAAACGCATTTGTTTATTACCTGCTTTCAGTTCGGGTTTGGCATCACATCTTTCTCAGGAAAAAAAACTCACGTCTCGTTAACCACAAGTTATAAAGAAATTATACATTTACAGTATAGTTCAGTGCTTAATTCGTTCATGAGGAGGTCCTGGAAGACCATCAGGGTGCTGTTCTAGCTAGTCAGAAGGAGAGAGGTTTTGTTTGAGGAATAGCTTTAGTACAATATAACCTGGGTCAGTTAAAAGAGCTACTCATCAAAAAATGAGTTAATTAAATGTTTAGGACTCAGTCTGGAACTGGTTCTTAGTCTATACATTTGGAACAGTTCATCTGAACTACATGAAAATTTAAAATATGTTTTTTTATTCTATTATATTCTTTGTCATCATGTATTTGTTTATCATATAGCTTTTCTCAGTGCATCACTGGCATACATGAGTCACATCAGAATTTGTGTTTTAGAAATTTAACACAAAACATCTAAACTGATAGAAAGAAATTCTGGACCCAGTGATCTGACTTTTACAACCCAAACCTGACTTGTTTGTGATAAACCAGGGGCCTGTTCCATGAATGTGGCTGCACAAACTCAATATTACCCGATTGGTTTTGACTTGACAAAACCTAATCATTTCAATCAGGCATAGTTGGTACCATGAAGCAGCTCATCAACTTTCTTTGCCAAGTCAGGGTTTAAACCTGAAGCTAAGATTAGTTCACAGCCGTGTGCACGTAAAGGACTGATGTTGCCACCGAATAACTGATCACGATGAACACGATAGAGTGAGAACATTTGCTTTCTCTGCGGAGGGGCAAGAGGTTATAGTTCGAAAATACGATTACGATTTCAACATATATTTTGCGTCGTATTACTACTGTGGCTGCTGCCAAAGCAAGATTATTGGCACAAAAATTGCTGATGCACATTCCATATTAATGTAAAATTGAGTATCATGCGTGATATGCATAATGCTACCGTTGTTTTATGCATATCACGCATAAAACAACGGTAGCATTATGTTTTATGCGTGATATGCATAAAACAACGGTAGCATTATGTTTGGCTTATTTTTGTGTAAAACTACACTTAAACATTTAATGTGTACCGTGTTAAATAAACGTGTCCAATATAATACAACCAAGTTCAAGCAAACAGCAACATGTCTATCGGAACATTCCAAAATAACTCAACATTAGAGACGATTCAAACAAACGCAAACAAATTAACCTAGCAAAGTAGCACTCCTGCAAGCCCTACTTTACTCTATTCTTTACAGAAGGCTGACATTCACATTTCTAACATGTTTCTAAGATAGAGCCGCGATACATTTCTTTAATGTATTTGTGTAATGTTCTTGCTTGAATCAAAACATGTTTCCATGCTAAAATTCCACTTTATGACTAAATCAGCATTAACTTTAAGATGAACGGATGTATTTTTTTTTCGACTCAGAATCAGAGCAGGAAAGCCCATCACTTTTGAAGCAAGTCCACCAGTTGCCCATAGAAACAAGTACACAATTCTCCAGCCGCGTCTCGGAAGACATTACGCTCAGTCAGAGACCAAAGCCCACCCAGTTTAGTCTCTCCAACTCTGCTGAGAAGTCTGCCATGGAGGTCTGTCTGGAAGAGCGTTTCCAGAGTCCTCCCTCGTGGCTCGTTCACAACACCATACTGACCAGTGGACAGAATCTCCCACCAGCTCCTCGTGAAGCCCTTAACCCCCCGAGGTCTTCAAAAAACCAGGTTTTACTCTGTTCTTTCATATTATTGCATGAATATGAAAATATTTTATTGGGTTTCTCCCCCAGATCTGCTGTAGGTTAGCGTTAGGAATGTAGTTACAGTTTCTCTTGTCTCCTGTTGTAGGTGCACTCAGATGGAACGGATTTTTCCTACCAATATCATCCCAAACCTCAAGATGCCACAGCCCTCGGCCTTTTCCAGTGAGTGTGATGTGTTCATCACTGCCCTCTGTGAATGAGAAAGATATTTTAAAAATAGATTTTTTTTGTATAACAGCGATTTTAAGGGCTTTTTAGATACTGAATCTGTGGTATAAATTGTTAAATGTGTTTACTAAATGCAGGTCAATTTCAGAGTTTCCAATAGACCAATTTTTTTTTAAATTATTATTCTTAGTAAACTTAAAACAACCTAATCAAACCTGCAGAAACTCTATAAAATGGTGATAAAATAATTAAATTCAGCAGTGTAATTTTTTATTTAAAAGGGATAGATCACCGTTTAGTTTTAAACCACAAAGGATATTTATTCTTACCTTGTAATAAAGTATTAAAGAAGACTGATAATAAATGTTTTCGTGTATGAAATCTGAACATTAGTCATAACGGAAGGGAGAAATGAGAGCAGAGGGTTTTGCTGGACAGTGTTTAAAATTAGCTGCAGTGTAGCATCACATTAGTACCAGATCACCTGAGAATATAGCCATTATCTTTCAACATTTCCTAACCACTTTAAAGCTCTCTCGCTCTCTCTCTCTCTCTCTCTCACAGGATCCCAGGGCATCTCTTACAATGGGCGGTTAGGTATCTAGGGATCTCTGATCGCGCTGATGTTAACGCTGAAGCTGGCTCGTGAAGCATTCTCTCTAACCTCAGATGTCACAATCTCTTTTGTTGTTGCAAAAAATGTTGTAAAATGAAGCACTTTGTTAATGGCTGCTACTGCACTGGTTATTTGAATTGAGAGGCTTGTTTTTTTGTAATAAATGCAAATATTTAATCTCTTGAAAAAAAATTTGTGTCATATATTCATAAATTTTTTTTGTGTAATATGTATTTTTCTTTTAAGTCCTAATACCAGCACTTTCACAGTTAGCAGATTTATCCCAAAAGGAGGGCAAGACACAATCCCAAAGCTCCAGGGTCTGGATGGAAAAATGTAATGAGCAAGTATTGGTAACATAAAAAGTATTGGATAATAGTGAACTTGATTAAGTCATAGGAATTTAGAAATCGTAAGACAATTATTTGTTCAGAGTTCATAATGCCAAAATTCCAGTATTAATTACTTAAATGGGAGTGATTCTTCTTCTGAATAATCACACACATTTTTGTGGCTAATAAAGCAAAAAGCAAAAGTCATAGAGGAACACTTTCTGGTAGAACAAGTACTTAAAGCATATACAAAACATTTTAAACAAAAAAAGTTATTTTCAACAAACTAATAAAAAAACATAATAATAACTAAATATAAATTGCAAATAGCTATAATAAAACTATGCATATAAAACAATTATATTGTAATTATATGAACTTTTTGATACATTTGTTTTTTTAAAAGTCAATTTAATAATTTGGTTACTGTAAAAAATATGTCAAATAAATATAAATACTGAAAATTGTATTTGTATATATACATATATATATATATGTATATATATATATATGTATATATATATATATATATATATATATATATATATATATATATATATATATATATATATATATATATATATATATATATATATATATATATATATATATATATATATAATGTGTATATATATATGTATGCGTGTGTGTAATTGATATTGTATAAATAGAATTTAGATATAGTTAACGTTAACACCTTTATGAGTTGGACATTTTTGCTTCTCGGAGAAACCCTGGAGTGTTGAAACGCCTTTTCCACCGGTGACCTGTAGGGGCAGCAACGGCCTAACTCGCCTTCCATTCAGCCCTAAAGAAAAAGCGAGGGGAAAGAAAACAAAAGTGTATTCTCTCATGGTGTTACCATGCCAGTTAAAAAACGACAGAGTGACTCAGAAACGGGCAAAAAGAATAAGAAAGAAAAACTAGGCGAACCCGCCATCATTAATGCTGTTTTTAATGATGACGTTGTCCGGAAAGACATGAGAGACGCATGGCAGAGGAAAGCGAGGTTCTCTAATGGTTCGTATACCTTGTTCTACACACGTTACTGTAGTTGACCTAACACTAAGTAACTTACAATAGTTGAGCCAAACATAATTCAATGTTTCACTATATATTTGAGTAGTTTGAAAAAAAAAGCTCAATTTTGAGGATGAAGTACATCATGTTGTTTGTGTCCAGCTGCAGTTCACCTGGAGTGTGAGCCTTTCCCACATTGCCAAATCACAGACTTCCTTCAGACTGAAAGTTTCGTAGAAGGTCTGAAAGCAGAGCTCCTGCAGCTGAACTTCAACAGCAAATCAAATGACTTATACAAGTTTCAGCAGGTCTGAGCCATTTATTGTGTGAGAACACCAAGCAGAATTCTGACCCTGTCCTGTGTTTCTGCAGTCAAATGATCTGAAGGAGAGAAAAGAGCATCACATCTCTCAAATACGGTTAGAATTAAAATACACTTTTTCATTGGTGTTTGTCATGATCAAGCTGATTTACCTGTTACCGGGCCCAGGTCTATGGAAGCCAATTTCCAGGAGGTAAATAAATAATGGCTTTGAAAGTCGAAATTTCATACTTTTGAGATGAAAAGTCAAAATGGTGACATTTGAAGTCAAAATTATCAGTTTGAAGGTAAAACGAGTGATCATGTAGTTGGCATTAGATTGGGTGTCTGCAGTTTTTGTTTTTATAAGTCAAAGTTTAGATATTTTCTATGTCAAAATTACGACTACAAGTCAAAATTATTATTAGTAATTATTTTTTTACCTGGTGGAATTTAATTCTAAGTATGTGAACACACTTTGTATCTCAAAATTGTAACTTTTTCAACTTTTTAAAGCTGTTGTATTCATTAACCTGGTATAAATGGGCTTCAATACAGATCCGTCATTTTTGGGGAGTTTCGCACGTGGTTGTCAGAAGTGCTGCAAGTGGATTTGGAAGCCACCGTGGACCTATCCTGTGCCAAATATGAGAATACAGGTTAAACAAGAGACCAATAAACAGCTCGCTATGATAGAGACGAAATGTTAGCATAGTTTTCTTTTTGCAGATGTTTTGCTGTGTCACGACGATGAGCTGGAGGGACGAAGAGTTGCTTTCATACTCTATCTGGTTCCACCCTGGGAAATAAATGATGGGGGAACACTTGACCTGTTTTCCACTGACGGTAAGTGAGTGAAGTTTGATTTATTTAACTTTCAAATGTCATTGTCGTAAGCATATTAACATTAACATGTGATCCATTCTCTTGTGTAATAATACATGAATGCTTATGTTGTTAATGTGGATGTTTAAAGGTTCAGTCGACAAAACTGCTAGTGCTATAATTTACTAAAATATTTTGGAGCCTGGATTCATCCCCTAAAGTTTCCAAGGTATAGGCGTTTAAAACTAAAGATTGAAGGAGGACTACTTTCACTGAAAGCGGATAAGACCAAAAAGTAAAATGCAATTCATTATGGGAATATTCTTTCTGGGCTATTTCTCAGTGCTGTTCATGCTTGAAATTAACATGATTTCTTTATGTCTCTTAACATAACAAAGCCAATTGAACTCTACTCTTGTGTTACATTTTTCTCAAACCAACCCTTAACAGAACACTTTCAACCGGTGAGTGTTGTCAAGAGTCTGCTCCCTCGCTGTAACTCGCTGGTGTTTTTCGAAGTGTCTCCTGTCTCCTTTCACCAGGTATTTAAAGCAGTATGTTAATGGCCTCATAAATGTGATTCATTTGAAGTTTTTATTGTGCTTTCATGTGTATTTTAAATATTTAACATTGCCATTTTCGCCACCATCAGCAACCCAAAGTACCAGTCTTCTAAATGGTTTTTCCTTGAAAACATTCCTTTGCAATTGACCATTTTAATGAACATGAACTGCAGTTGTTGTTGTTAGGAATTTATAGTTTTATCAAATTATTTGATGTTAAAAAGCCATTTAAAAGGATGTTAAGTGGTTATTTTGAATGTTTGAATATTTGTTACACTTCTCAACAAACTTAGTCAAAAACAGCTAGTTTGAAGAGCAATGTTTTACTGGCCCTTTAAATGGCACTAAAAACAAACTACTCTTGCTCTTGCTGTGAGGCTTGTTGCAACAGGTGCATCAGGTAGAAGAAAGAAATGTCACATTTTAATGAGCCACATTTCTGCTTGAACACCTGGAAACATATTCATTTATTTAGAGATCTCCTTTAATTGAACAAAATCTGACTGAAATAACAGCTATTAATATAAAGTTCAATGTTGAAAACAAAAACGCAATCAATGTGTCACTCATCCTTAAGATAAAAAAAAATCTTTAAAATATTTATATATTTTTCATCCAAAAGGTGTTTTTGGTTGTCTGGAGGGTAAATATTTGGGCAGGGTTACTAAAGAAAAAATATATTCCTCAGAAATGGTTATATTTTGTTTACTTTGGAACTTTTTCTGAGTGCTTCACAGGCTTGCTTTTTATCTTTCCTCTGCCTCTGCTGCATTTTAATCATTCATGCGTCTTGTTGCTTCTTGTGAACTACGCACCGGAAGTAAATAAAACAAATTCTTATTTATAAAAATATATGTGTTTATATTAAACAAACTTTAAATATGTAAAATTGGTATTTTTATTAAACAAACCTTAAAAATGTAAATCTGCTCCCTATAGTGTTTTTGTGATGACATTAAATGCATTCAATAGCATCTTATGTGATGTGAAACCTTTCTTTAGGTTTGAGGAACAACCTGCTGGAGGTTTAAGCTGAAATAGTTTTGTGTATCAAATGATTGACTTTATTAAGAAAGAGTCGATTCAGAGTCGCTGAAATTAGACGTTTTTAAAAGCAAATCTTTTAGCCGATACACTCTGATGTACATTCAACCAGGATTATGCGAGCCTTTCACAGAGATTATCATGCAGAAGGAGAAAAGTTTGTAGGTTATCTGTGTGTGCTGGAGACCAAATTTATTATTGTGGAGTAAGGAACTGGAACCATATTTTCACTCGGGACCCTGAATGCTGAACACACTCGTGATGAGCCTCAAGCTTCTCTGGCGAGCTCGACTTAAACTCTTTATTCTTTCAAGCACAGTTTTTTTTACTTTAAAAACGTGTTTCTTGGTTTATGTTGTTTTGATTATACTCTTTTTATTGGTTATCATTTCTCTCATAATAAAAAGCGATCAAAACTGGGCCAAATAGTTAATTCAGCAGCTTCTAAGCTGCCCTTGTTGTGTCGGGTAAAGAAGGGGTTTAATTGGAATAAGTCAAAAAACTAATTATTTTGGAAGCATGACCAAATCCAATCATATAAAAGAAAACTAAACATTTTTTTAACATTGCATGTGTGTTGGAAACCTCCAAAATCTAATAAGGAACCTTTCAAAATCACAATAATGGCACTTTAAAGACTGTTAAGATATCTGTTTATAGCAACAAAGATTTTGGAGCTGTTTTACTAAGACTCTGAAAATGGAGAATTAATAGCCATAATTAAATGCTTGGCTTTCATGGACACCTGCACAATTGTGGAAGTTTTTGTGTCTATGAACATTTTTACAATTCAAATGCAACTCGTGTGTTTTTGTTTATACTGATGAGGCCTGTATCATAAATAAGTTCCTGTCTAAGTGAAGTGATTCAGGTCATTGGCGTTCTTCCAGCCATAATGAATGATTTACATCTGTTTAGTGATCTGACCTGTAAGCTTGACTCTCAGGTGGCAGAAGTTGTTTCTGAGGAAAAATGTCGTCTATCTCTGAGCGGTTGGTTCCATGGCCCTTCAATTCCACGACCTGCACGCTACATCGAACCCTTTGCCCCCCGCCACCCTCACGTCCCCAGAGATGTAAGCCCATGGTAGAGAGAGAGCGAGAGAGAAACAGAGAGAGGATTTTGGTGTATGAGAGAAACTGTTGACCAAAATCTGACCTGTGTGTGACAGGAGACTTTGCTTTTTGAGTGGGTGAATGAGATGTACCTGGATCCTCGCTACCAGGCTCGTGTACAGCAGGAATTTGAAGACAGCTCAGAGATTTGTTTGCCAAGCTTCTTACAGGTTAGTCTTTGTTATTACTTTATTACAAAAATACATTTTTAAATGTAGGGTTTTCACGTACGTTCATGTAGGGTCTAATATTGAAAGCCCAAATTTAAATAATCTATTAAATATTTTTTCAAAGATTTTATTTTTCCGAAGTCCAATTAAAGCTCAGTTGATGTGTGTTTTTTGCAGTTGTTTGCAGTTGTCAGAGATTGAAACTCTCAACTTTATCAAAGGCATGGTTAGGTTTGCCAGTTTGAGAAAACCTTAATAAATGCTTAAAATCTGTAAAAAAAAAAAAAACTCCACGGTACAACGTCATACTGTGTTTTTATACACCTTATTCTGTTTATATGTAACTTTGGCAATTTACTTACATAACCTATGTTTACTGTTCAACTTTATTGTGTCATTAAATGTACCAACACTGGAGAGTACCCCTGTACCACAACAAACTGCGTGTGCGTGTGTGTGTGTGTGCGTGTGCGTGTGTGTGTGTGTGTGCGTGCGCACACTTGGCAATAAACATCTTTCTGATTCTGATTTTAAAAACATAAAAAAGTGATGGTTATGATTTTTAAAAAGTCCTGTAAAAGTAATCATTCAATTTTTTAAATACTCTGAAATTCTACACTTCCAAACACATTTTTACACTACTACAAATTTTCTTATTTATGGATTAAGTTTAGTGAGTTATGTGTGTGCATGCTTTGGGCATTTCCAGCACTTTTCATTGCTTAAAAGGCCAAAATTTTCAGTCAAAATGTTAGGTTTCTTTTTAGATTCTCTGGTAGATGCTAAAGTGAGGGTTCCCTGTTTCATTCCCTCATTTCCTACTGATACCTTAATTCTTCCGTTTGGAGAACTATAAGAGGGCTACATGTTTTGCGGTTACATGGAGCAGTCCGTCTCTTTAACCTACTTTGATTTCTTCAAAATTTAAATGAAGATTTTGATGCTATTTGAGGATCTTCTGGTTTCCTGAATGAACTTTTTAACATTTAATACTTTTAACCCAAGCCTGGACCAACCACCCCACCCAACCCCCCAAGTCTGAAGGATTAATGGTTTGAAGAATCCATTATGTACTCAAAAAACACACACGTGAGCTAATATTCATGCTAGTCCATCACTGCAACAAATCATAAAACCTGTACTCTCATGTTATCAGTGAATTCACATTTTAATCAAAGTTCAAGCTGTTTAAAATTATTGTGAAGTCCATCATGCAAATCCTCCTATGATCCAAAACCAAGCCTCCATCTAAAGATGCCAAGAATGAGAGAGTGAAGTTATTTTTATTGTCATGTAGGTATCCTGCAATATCATTGCAACAACATATAAATCATCTGCGTACAGCATCAGACATCATCCAAAGAAATACTAGTAGCTTGAGAGAAAGTGTTAAATAATACTATTTGAAGGCTTTTAACGTATTAAAGATTAAGGTAAAAAATGTTAATTGATTGTCATAAAAAATAATAACCTTTCTCTCAGCAGTATAAAAAGGACAGATCAATAAAATGTGTTTCACAGAAGGTCTATGTTGACTGAACGAGCATTGTATCATCAACTTTTAAATAAGAACTCATGAGTCCGTTTAATGAGTGCACTCTCTCAAGTGCAGCTTTAAAATGCAGGGTTTCATAAGTTCAACTTAAAGACTTTTTAAGACTAAAATTTAAGACCTTTATGATAACATCAAAAAAAACATATAAAACCTTTCCATGGAATAACACAATTACGCCGCACAGTGAATCTAAAAAAAACAACCAAAAAAAACATTTAAGCACTGAATAATTCAAGTGAATGCTCTGGCACAGAGTCACAGGAGATAACTTTATTAAGAATGTTCTTCCATTTTTACAATTTGCTAAATCAAACTATATTGGATGGATGTTGTGGCCATATCTTTGCTTTGTTCAGTAGGTATTGAGACACTTAAAAAGCTATCAGAATCGCATTTCACTTTAGGATCATAACATATTCCCTGATACTGTAGCTTTAACACTCGTTAATAGCTAGATGTCCTAGGACACTATTTGCAGGGCTTACAGTTAAAAGGCTGGAAGATTTGACTCGTAGACAAAACCAGATTTTAAAGTGTACCCCATGCATCTCACATTGGATATAACGGTCTGCCAAAGAAAACATTGTACTGTAGTTGGTCTTACACATATGAAGAACACAGAGGTGGATGTTTAGAGTTATTTGTGCGGTAGCCTACATCTAGATGACTATTTTAGAAAGCTCTCTCTCTGTCTGGGCTGTTGTCGAGCGTGATGCATTATTTATTCAAAAGAGAAATTCCATCAGATGTGAAATTTAGTGACATGTCCCATGCCCACAGTAGAGAGCTGTAGTTAGGGTAAGAGATAAATAATTCATTATCCAAGTTATTTATTTATTCTTTTGCACATGAAATAGTCACATTTGCAGACTTTGCATGAAAGGTTATGATTTCATTGTTTAAATGAGAGATCTCGACTATCCTAAATTGCTATTTTTAAGAACCATGTTTTTTTTTCACATTCTTTTTGTTCAGAATTATAACCTGTTTATTTGATTATTTAATAGAAAAAAATCACAGCAAGAAAAAACTATTAAGCTTCATTTTTCTAAAGTAATTCTGAATTTAATTAAATAAAATTGATGAACATCTTATGCTGTAAATAATTGAAGAAAATCGAATTATTTATTATTTGCATTTGCATCATGAGATTGAAACATACACACCTATTCACATACTAGTCAAGGTTGTAACTAAGACCATGTCCACAAGTACCCGGTTATTTTTTTAAATTAGTTTTTCTTACCCCGTTAACAAAAAAAATATGTCCACATAAGCATGGGTAGAATATGGGTAAAATGCTCATGAAACTTGCTGTAAATAGTGAGTCAATCCAGTAGAGGGCAGCAGACTTCTCAACCCTGAAATTATATCGACCAACCAGAAATTTAATGGCTGGGAAATACAGCTCACACACAGATAAGAACATCTTTTATAAATGAAAATTCTCTCCTCATCCTTTACCAACAACTGTTGTGTGTACCTACACTCTCAAAACTTCCTCATTTATCTAAAACTCAATAAGTTCCTGTTTAAAACTGACGTTTTTTGCATATGTGGCAAGGGGAGCATGTCAGCAATCAGATGATCAGAATCAGATGAGAGCGAGCTGTATTTTCAAGTGTGTTTGTAGGGAACAATTAAGTACTCCAGCGCAGATAAACATAAAATGCATGCAATAAAATTAAACCATCAACACAAACGTTCCACAAAATAAAGAGAAAAGCAATGTTCATTTTGCATATTAATTAAAAACAATATTGAACACATCTTAGAATAAATTCCTTTCATTTGATTACAATCAAGGAAAATTCATAAATGAAATGCATGACAAGCTGCAGTGAATCAAACTAATTTCTTTTAAATAAACATGGGCTGACTGGTGCTCTTTCCATCAGGAGGAGAAGCTGAGGCTAGTTCGCAGTGCTCTTCAGGCTTCTGAAATCCAGTGGGACCGGAGAAAACCCCCCAATAAAAGGTAAAGCCACCTACTTTACCGTACGCTCTTATAATTCTCCTTTTTTGCACTCTGCTCATGTCACAGGTTTATATTGCTTCCGTCTGTGCTCAGGTCTTATGGCTATACAGCTGTAGAGAGCTCACCTTCATGCGTACAGGAGTGCTGGGAACTCCTCTCTTCAGAGCCATTTTTCATCCTCTTGTCAAACCTAACCGGCCTCAGTCTACACTATTTGTGTAGTGAGGAGGAGGAGGAGGATGGAAAGAGTGAGGCTGAGAGTAGAGATGGAGAGGAAAACTCACAAGCAGCAGGCACAAGTTCTGATAAATCCTCATCCAACAAGAAAAAAGATAAAGGTGAGTGTAAAGTCGTTTAAAGTTAAATACAGAGTGAATATCTTTTATTCTAAATAAACATTTCATTTTGATTTCTTTAGGGCCTCCTACTTGTGTAGGAGAACTGCGTCGCTGGGGTCATGGGGACTATACGTTGTTACATGACTCTGAGAAACGAGAGTATGCTTTAGACCTCCAGCTTCACGTGGGCTGTTCAGGTATGTGACTAGACGTTCGAGACCTAGTTCCTAATCTGCTGCATTGGAGTTTTTGAGTGTGTTTAAATGCATAGAAATATTTTTTCAAGTAGACCTCAGATGAAAATCAAAACTTTCCAGCAGTTTGGACGGAAATGTGGCTCATTGATGAACCTTGAAACTATAAAAATCCATCCAGGGGTTTTATTTAAACACAACAACTGCTTTAAGAGCCAGTGTGAAACTCAGGTCCTCACATTAATTAATCATAAACTCCACCCCTCTGCATCCAGTTGTAAACTCAATAGACCTCAATTTCAGACTTCAAAGGCCTGTGATGTCTTGTGATATAAAGTACACAACTAAAGTAACTTTTATTTATGGGGAAAAGCACCGGGTGAACTACCAATACACACCTTTTGTGAAGCCATTTTGCTCCAGGCGGTTTTTAAATGAGGGTCAGTATAAAGCAGGATTTGCAATGAATTTGAGACTGAAACTTGGATATGTACCAACTCTGAGCGTCAATTCCAGAACAAGTGTATTATTTGAAAGTAAATTAATTAATATCTAATGAAAATCTTGAAATAGCAACCCTAATAACTTTAGCGAACTATTCCAAACTGTTGTGCATTCCTCATGAAGAAAAATAAAATAAAATGCATATTTTTACTTTGTATTAGTATTATATTCCTCTCGCTTGTTTCCACTGAGAGTGCGTTATGGAAACAGATAAACACACCACCGTGCAGAGAGAGGTGTGGTGAGCGCCCAAAATAGCAATTTTTCTTTGTCGGAAGTCGTTTTGTTGAGGTGCACAAAACCATGCACAAATATAAACTTAGATTTTTGTTAGGGTTGGGTATTGTTTGGAGTTGTTTAGATACTGGTGTCAAAACGATACTTTTAAAACTATACCGGTGCCTGAACTGATACTTACAGTTATAGAGCTTGTAGTTAATGGGTTTATAAATTAGCTTACTTTTATTTAAAAATGTAAAACAAACAAACGCGTGACTACATAATATAATGGCAGATATTTAAAACTGATAACCAAAATCTATTTTAACATATGAAGGTTAAGACTTTGCTTTTAAATACGGATATTTAATTAATTAATACCAAATTTAAAGGATGATCCACAAAGATAGCGCCACCTGTTTGCAAGCGGTTGAACAGAGAACACGGTGCATCCCACTGCTTTAAAGTTTCCTCCGTGTGCGCTCAAATGTTTCATCACATTTTATGGGATTCCTCCTTTAAGAGCGACTGCTGTGAAGCATTCGCAGGTGTCAATTCTTTCGTGTGTAATGTAGATTTTCAACCATTTTGTTTGAGGCATTTAGTTTAAATCGAGTTGTTTAATTTAGCAAGCTAAGCTAACGGCAGCCCAGCTGGTTCCGGGTGCTGCCAGAGCAAGTGTGTAACATTTGTTCCTGTATTCACGCGCTTCTCTGAGGGTCTTATCGGCTGTTGATTTATTAAAAGGGGAGATGAGGGTGGAGGGAGAGAGGGACTCTCTCATTCATCTCTCATCTCCTTGTCCTTCTAACTGGATTCACAAATCGAATGAAGATGATCGGCACGGCTCCGACAGCTCAGGCACTCAAGTGGCACAGAAACGAGGAACCGGTTTTCACATTGTTTCAGCCCGGTCCAAACGGTTCTAGAGGTCCATATTGAAACCAGGTTTTGGTACCCGAGCCTAATTGTTATAGGCTTTACATATATACCCTAAAGAAACATTTTAACTTGTACTAAATCAGGTCAATTCAAGGAGACCTCAGGTGCCAATTTAACACAAGTCAGTAAACAAGCTTTTCAGAAAACCCATTTACTGGGTTTAGAATCAAAAAAGGTCCTTGGAGTTTTGAGGTTTTCCTAAGTGCAGAATGCAATCCTGAACTTAATCTCTAGAACTAATCTGCAAAACAACATATATAATATAATAAATTGAACTAGACCATATAAGTACACTTCCCCAGCCATGAAATGACCCCAGATTTCTTCTTGGCTATAAACTACTAACAAACAAACTAATTCCTTTTCATCACAAACTAATTTCATAAAAAATATAATTAATAAAATAGAAAAAGATAATATATGTTAATCGAAATTCCTAATCTAAAATCCAGCTATGTATGATTAAAAATACTGTCCAAAATACAATTTAATTTAAGGGTTGTATGGCAACAGGGAGGAAGTAGTCTTAATCTGTGCTGACTTTTCTTCTGTAGCTGTTCAGCACACTGTGGAGATGATGAGCTGAACAGTCCAGTGTAGTGCTGATTTTGGACAGCATCCTCCTCTCAGACACCGCTGTCAGAGAGTCTTGCAGTTCCACTTCCACAAAAGGACCTGCCTTCTTAATAATTTACCGTGTTCTTCACAGGCAGTGATGTCACAGAACAGAGTTAAATCTACCAGAAACGTTGCTGCTGTTGTTCATCATCTTTCTTTACAGTGCTAGTGATTGCAGCAGTTTGAGATGTCTTGAGGAATATGCATCAACTGCGTAAATCTAAGACTTGCTTTTTAAAGGCACAAACTGTCTGTGTGCATGGAATACCTTCATCTCCCTGGCATTGATGTTTCTAACTCTGGATGGGTACATAGGACCTTTGAAAGCGGGGAGCATGCTGAAATAGTTTTGCACTTCAATCGACTGATTTTTCAGCAATTTAACAACGAATTTAAAAACATTTCAAATAACAAAAAATTATAACACAGATAGACATCCAAACAGAATGCTAGAACGTCTGAGTAAGATGTGAACTAATTACGTTTACTTGGTTACATTTAGTACATTTTTAGGATAAGTACTTTGAGTATTTTTAAAAACATATACTTTTCCTTCGTTACAGCTTAGCTGTATTCATCTATTACTAATAACCTAATACTGTTATTAGGTAACTAATAAATGTATTTTATAGCAAGCTATTTTTAACAAGTTAGGATGTTGAAGAGATGTTGAAAAGGCTGATGCGCAAGATTTTACGAGCTAAATCCTAAGAGCCAAAGCCTCCTGTTTAAAGTATATTTACTCTCAAAAATGCAAAACGCAGCTTTGTGATACAGGGCATGCTTTATGCACTTAAAGTGACTGAGATCAAGACTTATGAAGTGACGATGTTAATGTATTTGGAATGAGTGATTTGGTCGTAATGTCAAATTTTAAACCACAATGCTTTCTTATACACTCTGTCACTATCACTGAACATGCCTGTGCTGCTAAATGGCAAAAACTCCAGAAAGTTAATTTGAAATACAAAATTTTAGTTTTTTTAATACTTCAACAGATAAAGAATTTAAAAATTCTTTATTGTATGAGTAATTTCTGGGTTTTTTTCCCCCAAGTCAAGTTGTGTAATGTGTGTGCCCCCTTTTTAATAAACTGATATCAGTTCTACTTTAAAAACTTTTTAAAAATGCAGAAAAATCTAACAAGTGATTTGAAATATTTCCCCCATTTTATTATTTGATAGCAGTGATTGGTGGCCTCATACAGCAGCACAATATTGCATTTTCTCTGTACATTTCATTTATGTGTTTATAAATGTGTCTTGTTAATATTAGGAATATGTTTTGTTTTCAAATACTTTTTCCCCCTTTATTTTACTTTAATTACTGACAGAACCATGAGAAAATATTCCTTTATTCATTTAATATTTAAACAATATACACAGTGTTAGGTTTTGGTTCAATAGGCTATGTGCAGTAATAAACATTATACTAGTCAGGTCCTCGGCTTGTAGCAAATTAGTTTATAGTCTCTTTGTGATATTTGACTGACATCCATGCTCTAAACTAAATGGAGAGCTTTACTTCCCTCGCTTTTTTGCTATCAGAATGGTCATGATCTCGTTATAATATATATTAATCACACTCACATTTTTACTTTTACATTATGTAGTATCCTCATCATGTCATTGCAAGCTAGTTACTGCCATTGGTTAGCCTTAGGGGCCCTCCTCTAGGCCGGGCCCCTAGCAATCGCTATCTTCCTGTTGATAAGCGATGTCTTTGTTTATAAATCATCTGAAACTATGATCTACGAGTCAGAAGTGTTTTAAAATACTGACCTGAAATTGTGTTCCTTCATTAACTGACCAGATCAGAGAACTTAAAGCAGTTTGAACGCACTGTAGTTTAAGACAGAAATGATTTGTTTCCATCAGGGTGGAAGGCAGAGTTTGGAGGATTTACATCATACATCGCGCATGATGAAGATGAAGAGGTATGGGACTCGTCGCACTCGCTGCCAGCTGGTTTTATTCAGTGATTTATGATGTTACATCATAAGCACACAGCAGGATAGAGCACATGCTTTCTCTTGACTCTCTGTGTGATTTCTCTAGCTCCTGACAGTGTATCCTGAAGACAACTCGCTCGCTCTGGTCTACAGAGACAAAGACACGCTCAAGTTCATCAAGCATATCAATAACCGCAGCTCCAGCCACACCACAGCCTTCTACGACTTCTCTTTCACATACTTTGAGGGATGAGATGAAAGCGATTGTTTGATTCTCTTATCTGCCTCTTGGTGAGCGGTGTGAACCATTCAAGCGTGAACATTATGAACCGAACATTTAGAAGATTTTGCTCTCTAGCAGAACACAGATAATGTGTGGTTCAAAATTATATGTAACTGTAGGACTGTAAACATTTCTGCGCTCATGTTAATAAATGTTTAATATGATTAAACATAAGAAATGTTGTGTTGGTTATTTGTTTTATGTTGTTTACAGATGAAGTCACTTGTAAAATGTTAAAACCATAAACTGACATTACTGACTTCACATCATGCAACTCTTCTGACTCACTATTTACTGAATTAAAAAAAACATGATTAACATTCAGATTATTTTTATTTACTGAGTGACTGAGCACTAACATATTGTTTCAAAATAAATGTGTGGAGTTGGTTTTCAACCTTTTCATGTATTGTCCTCAGAATAGGTTAAGTTAGAATAATATTAGCAGATTAATTACTTAACACCTAGTCACAAGACTGCTTTGTGGTTTGTTCTCTTAAAGTTTTTGTATCTGAAAGTCTTAAAGCATTTTAAAACAAAAACTTTATAGTAAATTATTGCAATCAATTATATTTCTTTCAATGAATCACTTTTAAAAATATTAAAAAAAATAATTTTGATCAAGAAGTAAAACAGTACTCAACCAATATAGAATAAAGTCGGTTGTTGGTTCTCAAAGCATAAGTCTTTTCTCCGCTCAAGGTTCATCAATCAACAGATTGCCCCTCGTCTGATTACACTCTGTGTCATCATCTTTTAAAACCCTTATGATGCAGTCTGAACTCAAGAGTTAATTGGCTTCTTCTCCAACTGCTGTTTATATGGCAGGTGCATGTTCAAAGTATGCAAAGCTGATGGGTTGCTCACTGGAGCCCCCTCTGTCCATCAAGCAGTCTCACAGATGTCCACAGGTGAATTGTTCTTTACACATCTGACCTTTCTCCTACATCTCATTTGAATGCAGCTTACATTCAAGAACTCATCTTTTCACAACAGAACCTTGTCATCAATAATTCTTATTAATTACTTATTAAACCCAGAAATCAAAGAAAGAAAAAGTGACAATAAACTTGTTTCATGAGTAAAACTAACAGACATTAATGTTGACATAAATATGAGTCTTTAAAGATTTAACTGATCTCACTGATTGGATTGCATTGGATATCTGTCAGTGAAGATCGTATCGCTTTCACTCTCTTTCTTGGCTTGCGCTTTGTGTTAAAAACTGGATGAAGGAGTAAAACTTAGGGAAAAAAGTAAGTAACCTTTCTTTAATGTCTTTGTTGTGTTTTGGTTAACTAGATTTTAGCATTATAGTTACACCACATTGATCAATGCAAAGATAGTGCTTCTACAGCAGCAGTGGATGTATGTAGTTGTATTTTAATGATGCGCGATGAGGTAAATAAAAAAAACTGTTAGCATTTGTATTGGGTTTTGGTTTGGAAGTAGCATTTTTATTACACTAATATTAATCTTTGCACAGACTGCATGCAATGAACTGCAGAACTATAAAGGCTTTTGTTGACAAGTAAGTGCAGTCCATTATGCCGTTTGTGGCCTTGGGCAAGCCGGTGTGAATGTGTGTGACTAGTGAGTTGTGTTTGGGGGCTGTAAGTGCAAAAAGGTATCCACCACTGTGAGAATGTGGAGAGAATGAATAATGCTAAGAAAATTGTAAAGCATCTTTGAGCACCTTGTAATTGAAGGCATTACTATTATTTTTTATCAATACATAGCCTGCTTCATCCATGAAGATTCAATATTTGCACATCTTCCCATTAAATTGGTAAATAAAAACAAAAGCAAATTCTGTTCTTGTAGTGAACATGCAGTAAAGCAGTGGTTCCCAAGCCCCTGTCGTACCGTTAAAAATGGTTAATTACCTCCGTTTTATTTTTAAACTTTTATTTTGAAAAAATTACCGGATTATTGGCTACTGTATTTTCATATATGTTATATATTGATATTTTGATATGTTTTAGATATGCAATATATTCACTGGTCTACGGTAATAAAAGGTTTGGGGACCACTGCAGTAAGGCTTCTCGGCAAATTCACTGTATATACATTTCTAACCAACGTCCAATCCACTTAAAGCATCACTTGAGTTTCGTACAGGTCCATGGGTGAGGCTCTTTGTGTTCTTTGAGAGTGTATCTCCAGAGGTTTGGACAGTTCGTGATGAACGCTGTGATCACTTCTTGAGAAACAACGCAGTAACAGTGCACCTCACACAATCTGACGCACTGTTTAGCTAAGGCCACCAGCTCAGAGTTCAGTTCATGAGACGGGATTGTCTGTATCACCAGGACTTCTAATGTGTCTCCGTAACTTTGCCCAACAACTCGTACTTCATCCAGCAGTAGTGTCCAGGTGAGCAACCGCAGACTTTGCACAGGGATGCTGGGCTGGAGAACTCCTGGTACGAGCAGTTCTGGCAGTGTGTGGTCCAGCTCTAGCTCCACACAGAGACGTGGATGTCTCCGCTTCAACTCTGTCCAGATCTGATCACAAAGGGGCTGGGTGTACTTAAGTGAGCGCTCGCAACGCAGCTCTAATTTCTTCAGAGCAGGTCGGCCAGGGAGAATGAGATCCTTAAAGACATCCTGTGAGAGGCTGGCCTGAAAAACACCCAGAGTGTTGAGTGCAAGACAGGTCTTCAGCACTTGTCTCAGGGTCTCAGGCTTGACGCCACACACTAGAGATTGATTGTTGATGTAAAGACTTTGCAGCATGGGGCAGAGTCTCACTGCACTGCTGACGAATGAGTCACTGAGAGTAAAAGGTAAACCCTTTAGGTCCAGAACCTTTAGAGATGTTCCACTGCTCAGTATGTCCACTACACCCTGCTGCAAGTCTTGACCAGCATAAAACAGAGGTGTGTCAGCCATACTGCAGATGGAAAGACCTTCCAGCCGGCCCTCGCCTTTGGACAGTGCTTGCCGCAGAACCTGCAGAGCATTTATACGATTGACTGGATCAGTCAGACTTATTCTCAGTTTCAGGTTTCTGACCAGTGGAAGTAGGTCAGAGAATTTTTCAGGGATCCTTGTTGCTGACTCACATCTAAAACAGATCAAATGAGGAAGTCAGAGCAAGTTTTGTAATAGAAAATAGATTGGATGTTACAAAGCTCGTTTTCTCTCTAGCTGTTAATCAATTATTACACAACCTCTCCTAATAACATCTCCGCCTCACCCTTAAGTTGCCTTTGAAGCAGCTCAGAGTTATCACTGCTGTCTCAGACTGTTTAAATGGTTTATGAGGCTCATTAGACTTTAAAATTATACTGATCATCATCATTCATTTGTTACAACAAATAACACTATTTGCTAGCATGAAAGAACTGGTGCAATGAAATTTGTTGAACTCCAACAAGCAGAAAAGAGTGAAAGGCAGGTGGTTTACAGTTAATTCAATGAGATGTAACAGTGTTGGAAAAGTGGCACAGATAATGCTCTCCTGCAGGGAAGCATACTTTCTGGTGGTGCTGGAGAAAGCAGATGGTGCATTTTTGATGCAGCTTCACAAGCAGAGAATTCTTGATAACAAGGTGAGAAATCTTTTTGTACAAAAAACATTTTGTATTCTGCTTCCACATAGTCAATCAGCTTGCTCTAGACGAGTGATGTGTTTTGTCCAGAGGGAAATCTCAACAAGACAAACTACAGAGTAACAGTGTGCGGACATCTGGTGCTTTATGACAGCACACAAGCCTTTTACAGAAACAAGACTCAACCGGATCTTGCTTGGAGGAGAGTCGGTAAAGAGGTTTGGAGAATCGGAAGATTTCCAAGTTTTCTGCGAACATTGAGCTATATGTTATGAGACTGTTAGCATAAGCTGATAAGCTAGCATTTGGCCACTGATGAGTGCATTTGTAGTCGACGTGTGCTGAAACAAGTGGAAGATGTTGAGGGAAACTTATTTGAATGAATGGAGACTGAAGCTCCTCCTCCACGCATCAGGGTTTATTTGGTGCACAAAGCAGTTTATCTGCTTTTTGGTGTGAACACTCCAACTCCAACTCTTACATGGGTTATTTGCGAAAGAGCCAGAACACATCCTGCTTGAGAACAGATCATAGAAAGAAGTCCATAAAATATAATAGTACATTTCATTTTGGCTGGCTCTGAATCAGTGGTCTTTTAAGCCTGTGTGCACTTGGTCTGTACAATCCACAATCTTTATTATTATCATCATCATCCTTATTTCTTATTTTAAAACAATTTTTTTAAATGCTCAGGTAAACGTATAGCTTATAAAAAATATATATATATATCAGAAAAAATTAATTTTTTTTCATAGAATTTATTTCTTACATTAGAGCCTCCCGAATGTATATATAACTATATGACTAGTAGTGCATAAAAATGGTTAATTATAACCTATGGCATATTCAGAACACCAAAGAAGTATCTTAAGTTTTGAGCCTAGTTTTAAAACTAGATATTAAAAAACAGTTGTGGTAACACTGCTGGTTAGAGACGGATCTTTCTAACATTGCAAACATTTTTCTGACAAATATTGTTTCTTTCCTCATAAATAATTTAAGGTAGTTCAAAGCATACAAATTATTTGAAATGTCCAGTTATATTAAGTCACTGTAATGGTGAATTGAATAGTATGCTGTGTCCCAATCCAAACCCACTCTGGGACACACTATAACATCAATAATATAACTAAATATATAACACTCTCTAAATTGATATAATTTATTTATGTGCTTCTTCTTTAAAATTGAGTTGTATTACAGGGAGAGCTCGTTTGTTTGGGTCAAAGCAAAAACTCCTCTTTGACTCAAACAAATGTGTCCCTCCCAATCGCAGTGGACTGTGGTTAATATCAACCGGTTAAGTGTTCATCAATCTACACTTCAGAATCGAACAGGAAAACACACATCCGGGCACCGCTCGGATTATTTATTACACTGCTCAGTTACGCTAGAAAGCATACTACTACAGCTTCAGACAATGATGCTGCTTCCTAATCCGAACACTACACTCTGCACCCTTAAAATTGATACTTAAATTCCTTGCTTAAAAAATAGGCTAATAACAAATATAACACTCTATATTTTGATATTTATTTATGTGCCTCATCTTAAAAAAAAATAAAATAAAAAGAGTCGTATTACAGAGAGTGTTCAGGTTATTTGGGCTGCCAGAGAAAACTCCTTCTTCCTGAACACAGTGGATTGTGGGTAATACTAGACCTTTGAGCATTCATGGATCTGCACTTCAGAATCTAACTGAAAAAAAGTACATATCTGGTGGACTGCTCAGATACTTTTTTTATGTACACTACGAGTTAGGACACACTTAATTCTCATTTCGCACCCATAATAGTGTGAATAGTGCGCGGATGGGGACGAAGCATCTGATAGGACTTTAATTAGTGCAACAGGTGTGTTTCATTAGGGTTGAACCAAAAATGTGTAGAGTTCCAGCCCACCAGAACCGGATTTGGAGACCCCTGTTATACACAATGTAGAAAAGTACTAAACGGCAAGTTTGTCTCTTGAGATTGGCAACAAGTACACTAAAATAATGCTGACTATTAAACAAATGTCCTCATCGTAAGATTCAGATTTAGTATATGTCAAGTCAATGTCACTAGATGCTCTTTGGCTTGCACCATTAAGAACAGAAGCCATACTTTTAAAAGAAGGGGTGTCATCCATGATTTATGCTGTGGTACAACAGATAACATAATATATATCGTATATTTTTTAGTGTAATCAGAAACTACATAACAATCAGCCACAAAAAGAGAGTATAAAGTCCTTGCTTGAATTTTCTACAAAATATCTGCAATGATAATCAATACAACAAAATGTTTTTTTATTAGATACAACGGTTCCTACCTGACTTCGGTGTCTTTCCATGAGCTTGGATGAGTCATGGAATTAGACCAAGCTTTACAAACACTAAAAGCATTACATTTGTCCAGTAAAGGAAGGAAAGAGAAAATATGTGCAAGGATCTCCTCTGGCAGCTCCATTCCATCCCAAACTAAGCTTTTACCTTCTGTGAACGGCAGCTCGTTAAACACACGCTTGAAACGAGATATCTGATACTGTAACCAAAGACCTCAGGAGCTCTGGAGATTACTGTTGACTGTCAAAAAGATACAAAGCGTATGAAACTTTTGCATTTCCTCTTTCGTCACGATATCCGTTGTTAAAAGCATCGATGAGAGAAAAATTGAAAACACTAGCCAATCACTGAACAACACTCGGGAGTCTAAACCAATCCGATTCCTCCTAAATGTTATGGGCGTGTCTTAGTGGCGGCCAGAGCAGTGCTACGAGACATCGAAAGTTTCTTTCGGGAAAGTTTTGTAGGCCTGTTTACGCTTCCTTATCAGACAGAGTCCACCAAATTGCTGAGTAAGTAACACGTACTCAATATTTCTAGAGCGTGTTTTTATATCGGTTGTTATGTGCTGAAACCATATCATGTTTTGTTCACGTGAGGAGAATAGTGTATACAAATAAAAAGCCAGAGAGACTCGAACTAGCGACGTTTAAACGTTGTTTCCAAGCGAAATACAATGTTTTAATGGCGCGTCAGCTTAAAATCAACAAAAGGGTTCATGGTGTTTCATAAACAATCCTTTCCTCTTCGGGCCCAGTTATTAACAGTGTCCATCCTAAATCTCTCCCAGCTTCAAAGGGACGTGGCTGCATGCTTAAACCAAACAAACAAAAGAGGATTTGTTGTTGTTGTTGTTAAAAAATATATTTTTAAATGAGGAATCCTTGTGACGTGTTTATCTTAATTTTCATATTGTAATATATATTTTTCCCCAGGATCTGTGTCAAGAAGATGGACACAATAGACCCAAAGGTACAGTGTGTTCACGTTTGTGCTTGGTCAGGTGTTCAATGCTTGTTAACAATGTTTTCACGGTATTCCTCATTTATAGGGGCTGATTGACAGCAATGCCAATGACAGTGCTCTGTCAGGGTGTGCGGTTCTCTTTTTGGCATGTAACAGCCCAGAACACAATCTTCTAAGGCTTTACAGAGATGATCAAGGGAAATTCCGAGTGTTTAAGGTTATAAAGCTCACCCTTTCAGGTAAGACATGTAGATATGAGTGGCAAGGTAAAGAGGTCATAAAGTAAATTTTCACATATTTCAGTTCATATTAGGGATGCACCAGATTCGGGTATCGGCTCGGGTGCTCAAGAGCTGTAGTCGTACTCAACAAAATGGCCCGATACCATTTTATAATGGTGGGATGTGAGTGGAGCATAAGTGTCTATGGACTACCTCATACATTTCATAGACTCATTGAAATGTTTCACATTCTTTGTGGGTTAATCGGTTGTGTTTTCTTTAAGTAAAGTTTGGCAAGTTTTTTTTCTTTTAATGATACGTAAATAATATCCTTTTGAGTAAGAAAGGTGTGATGTAAATACAATGTTGTTATAGAAATTAAAGTGTAATAACAGCGAAAGTGTACTGGTATTAGTAAGTACTCGGTTTGTTACTCAGATCAAAGTACTCCTACTCACATTTAAAAAATGTGGTATGTGGTCAAATGCTTTAAATCAGTTGTAATTCAAGTGACACATAATTTGTAGATTACCAATAATGTGAAATAATACATTTGTGTCAAGATATCTTTAAAAAAAATCTTTTTAAAGTGGAAACTGCTGTGCAGAAATGAAAATTAAAGGTAAGCGTCCACTTTGTAAATATATTTTATTTAGGACCCCTTGACTATAACCTTTATTATGACACGTTATTGGTAATGTACACACAATTTACCACTTGAATTAATTGAGTTTTTGATGATCAAATTGATCAGATGTTGATGATTAAAGTTTTAGCCCCTTCTGCCATTGAATGTCAATGGGCAAGTATAGCTGCAAGCCCTGGAAGAGACGTGTGATATCAGGACTGAACAAGCGAATATCTCTTTCTACAGATTTACCATAACTCCCAATAAATGCACTATCCACACTTTTAAGGGTGCAAAATTAGAAAGTCCCACACCATAGTACAAATAAAACTGAATATGGTTTTATACATCCGTATATGGTATACAGATGTTTTTTTTTTCCTGGTTAGATTCTGAAGTAATTAAATTAGCATACATTTGTGTTTTCAGTATCGCATTTGCAATTATATCACAATATAAATAAACACAATTTTTAAATTGCTGAAACTGCTATTACAAGGACATAAGATTAGACATAGTCAGGTAACAATATTACTTTAAATAATGACTTTTAGTTTTAATTAATTCTTTTAATAAAAAGGCTGCCTGATAACATTAATCAGTTCTTAAAAAGTGTAATCTACTTTTACAGTTACTACGAATGACTGAAATATAGTAATGCTACATAGAGAGGTGATGACTAGTCATTTTTGTTAAGTAATTTTTTTTTGATCTACGTTAATTATATCAGGGAACTAAATACTTATTGTGGTGATTCTGCTTATTATATTATGCAATATAATTTGCTCGCCTATGGCCATATAACGTTACCATATACGGTCACACCCGTTACCCACAATGCAGCGCAGGTTGCTACAATATTATTATTTCTGATAACAAGCTGTTAAAATTATTATTACTCATCAAAACATTGTAATGATTTCTTACTTATTATTGTTAAAAAAAATGTAGAACAGAAAAGGCTTTGGAAAAAAGTAATGGCATTTTAAATCATTATCGCATATTATTATTAGCTAAAATAATCGTAATTCCATTATTTTCCAAAATCGTTCAAGCTCATCCAAAAATTGTTCAATCGTTCAAGTGCCAAAATCGGTAAAGTTGTAGTTTTGAGGACCATTCATTTGCGGTTATTTTCTCTTAACAATGGTAAAGTACAATGGTTTAAAGTGCTGAACTTTTACAGCATTCAAGAAAGGATCATTTATCTGTTTGGAACAAAACACTTTAACAACATTATGACACTACAGGGCAATTGCCAAATTACAATTTCAGATCATCTCACCAAATTGAGAATCAATAGTTATGCAATGTGACACTTAAAACTAGACATCCCCAAAATCACCTGAAAATAACTACATGGTTATTTATTACCCAAGGAGTGATTTCAAGATCAATGGTTAAACTGGATCAATAACCTTTCACTCTGTTAACCTTTTTTGATCCAGATTCTGTCCGAGGACTGGAGGGCTATGAAATCCTGAAGCTCCATGATGCAGATCCCTTTCTTGGAGTGGAACTTAAATTCATGGCCATGCTTCCCTGTCAGAGATTCCTGGAGAGCTACGCGTGCGGGTCTCTTGCACAGTTTCTGTCCCAGCATGCTTCACGTCTTCTTTCCCTTCCCGATGGGGTTGTCATGGAAACACAGCTCAAAGCAGGAGTACATACCCTTGACCAAAACCTTTCAGATCTAGAGACATGCTTGGATCATATTCGCCAATCTCAGGTGCGTGACTGCTATGAACTGTCCTTCAGCCTTCGAGAGCACTTTTGATCATTTGATACTTTGTATTATTTAAGGATAATGCTCCTATGTTTAAAAGCAGGGTTTCCACTAAGTCTTAAAAAGTCTAAAATTCACTGTTTCAAGTCTGTTTCAAATGTTTCTTAAATACATTTTGACAGGTCTTCTTATTCTGATGTTCATGTAAAACTCATTGTTTAGCTGCGCCATAGTTTGAGAAAAGGCTTATATACACAAAATCTTAAAAGTGATTGTTAGGGTTGCCAGAGATTGAGAAAATATGCGTAATTGCTCAAAAGCATAAAAGTACATTTTGGGGTTGTCAGAGAAAATGCTCCTTAATGGTAAAAATGATGTCAAAATTGCCAGAGTTTGACAAAAACCTTCATAACTGCTAAAAAACATAAAAGTGATGGTTAGGGATTTAAACAATGTATTTGAAGCATACAGTTTATAATGTAAAATGTTTTGTTGTGTTTCTTATGCTATGATAAAGATCTTAAATTTGATTAATTTTAGTCTTTTTAGGTTTTTAATTTGACCTTATGAAACCTGCAGAAGCCCTGTTTCTCTTGTATAACCATTTTTACCAAACATAATATTATTGTTTTTTTTTACTGTAGAATATAAAATGTTCAAGGTACATACCCAATTTAATTTTCGTTTTTTGGAAAAGCAGCATTGCCTTAGATTAAATATATTAATTATTAATTAATTTAAGCAATATATGAACATAATGTTTACTGTTCTGAAAAAAAAAATTGGGAACAAGTTACATATTTTCTAAAACAGGGATCAACAAATCCAGTCCTGGAGGTCCAGAGCTCTGCAGCTTTTTGGTTCAACCATAATAAAAAGTATGCATACTTATCTAGCTTGTCTGAATCTAGATTAGATTGCATATTTTAGCAGGGTTGCAACTAAAATGTGCTGGGCCCTGCATCTCCAGAACCATTTTTCACATGTTTGATTTAAAATAATGTAACATTAAAACATTTAAATGTTTTTTTTATGGCAAATCTGTGATTTTCTAGAGTCTAGTGCATAATATAGTCTACAGTGAATGTAGAATAAGGTACATGTATTTAATTTAAAAAGATGTGCTTGCTTGGGTGAGTGCTAATTAAACAGATTAGGGCCTCTGTGTTTGTGTTGTATTAGCATTATTACATTTTTAATATTATTGTACTATTACTCATTCTAGTGAGCCATAGTCTCATTCAGAAGTCGACTTTGCTTTAAAGGAAGCCAGCTTAGATCTCAAAGTTTGTTAGGGCACCTATGACGGTGAACTGATGAGTGGCTGTTTTGTAGCCTATGCGATTGAGAGATGATGAGGTGACCCAGTTGGAGCAGCAGCTGCAGAACAGCTATGGGCCCCCCAGTCAACCAGCACAAGAGCTGCCCAGGAACTGCTTTCTCTTTCAGAAAAGAGTTTATGGTGAGTATTGAGTTCTTTGATGGTGTGTTTGAGGCCGCTGTGAAACATGGTGCCCAGATGCTCCGGTCGGCCAGCGTTTTAATGCAATTGCATTGGGAACACCTACTATATTTATTAAAAAAAAAACTTTTTTTCCTCCTCTGACTTTATTTTCTTCCTGCTATGGTTTACTGATCAGTTGATGCAACTTCTATTATGAGCAAGCTGAGATAGACTTTGACTGTGTAACAAATATTGCATATTGTCTCTCTCCTTCTGTAAGTCGCTTTGGACAAAAGCACCTGCCAAATGCATTGGAAATGTACTTTTCCCCTCATAAATTGCGATAGAGACACACTGCTTATTTGCTGATCTGGGCTAACGAGCTGTTTGTGTGAGCACTTCACTTGCACTCAAATGGAGGTTTGCTCTCTCCTGCGTTCACAAAAGGTCTACATGTTTGATAACAGAACACGAAAGCATTTTAGCTCAGATTCTGGGTTCTTAGATGAAGACAAAAATGAAATGCAAACTCAGTTCAGTAAAGCCAGAGAAAGTCAGTAAATTTTGACCGTACATTACATAAATATCCTTAGTGCGGTACTTTTTTAATATTAACGCCTGTAATGAATTAACAACTGTTTGTATTAAATATATATTTGGTGGATAAGGAGATTGACTTGTGATCAGAAGGCCATCGCTCTCCCATCTTCAGCAACCACAGCAGTGGCAACCAAGGCACTGGTTTCCTGACTGCTCACCCGGTGGCGCATTCATGGCTGCCCACTGCTCCGGGTGTGTGTTAACAGTGTGTTTGCTCACTGCTGTGTGTATACACTGAGATGGGTTAAATGCAGAGCACAAATTGCGGGTATGGATCACTCCATATCTGGCCAACTGGTCGCTTTCACTTCCCTGTTAACACCTGTAATACCTGCAGATAGGCTGGAAGTTCAACAAATCAATCAAATTTGTTTATTTATATTGATTGTTGGATCTCAAGATTTCAATGTATATATGTTTAGTTCATTATTATATTTTACTTAAATATTTTAAATAGTTCTAATTTTAATACTGTAATGATTTTTTACATCATCCATCCATCCATTTTTTTCGGCTTGGTCCTTTTATTAATCTGGGGTCGCAAACATACACACACACTTACACACAACAGACAATTTAGCTTACACATTCCCCTGTACCACATGTCTTTGCTCGAACCAAAGACATTCATGCTGTGAGGTGATCATGCTACCTACTGCGCCACCGTGACTTCCCCTCTTATTCGCCATTTTTGCAGAAATTCAGATCATAAAATGCTTTAAAATAATAAAAGCATTATAAATCGCCATCACAATAATGGTTAAAAATAATCTAATTTCAAATAATTTACCAAATTGTTCAGCCTTAAAGCAGAGTTTATGCTACTTTTAGCTGATTTTAAACTGACTGCAGGGGTTGTTCACCCAGATCTCCAAATGGGCTAGGACCACCCCTTTAGGTTAGGATTGTAAACAATGTTTAACAATCCACTCAAAGTATTCATGGTTTGTCTACTCCTCAGACGACAGGCCCTTGTCCTCAGCCGATCAGCAGCGCTTTGCTGCTCATGTGGGAAGGGATTGGAAACGAGTCGGGCGAGCTTTACAAAAGAACTGCCGTGCCCTTAAAGGCCCAGCTATCGACAATCTCGCCTATGAATATGAGAGAGAAGGCCTTTATGAACAGGCCTATCAACTGCTTGGACGTTTCATCCAATCAGAGGGCAGGAGTGCCAAACTGAGCCGTCTAATCAGTGCACTAGAAGAGATGAAACTAACCAGCATGGCAGAGCTCATGTTGGGCATCCAGTCTCGGGATTAAGAGTTTGAATGAATGGTGTGAGTATGAATCGTTTTTTTACATGTATGACTGTTTCTTTCATCGTGTTTAGCACACTAGCATCAGATCAGCTTTTGAGGAGCGTGCTCTCTGGTATTTGCTCCCCTCCACTCCCTCATCATGACCTTACATGCAGTCAGTCAACTGTGTTACTGTCCAAAATGGAATTGTTTTAAATAAACTGTTTTCATGCAGGTTAATTCTCTACAATGTTTTGTTTAACAAACTTCAAATGATAAAAACTGCAGTGTCTTTAAAAAACTGCTTGTAGACAGGTTTCTTGAGGGTTTTTTTTCACGTGTTTCATTTTGTCATGCAATTTAAAGGCAAGTCAATCATGCTTATTTAGCTCAATAAATTAGTGCAAATTGTTGATTTAAAGTTTGTGATTAAAGATATTGTCGTAACAAACCTGAACGGGCAAGGTATACTTTGGCATTGGAAAGATTATTTTGTGTTAAAATTGTGTTTTTTTTTTTTTTACTATTTTAGTGCTTGTTTTAAAAGAAAAGATGGTTTTATTGCCTTTCATTTCTAGCTATTTTTGATGGATGTGGTGCATAAATATAACTGGAAGCAGTAATGCAGGACCGCTCTGACTAAAAGAGAGCGCATTGTGGGTGATGCAACCATCTGCCTTTAGAGGAAATATACTTGATTTGAATCTGCCCATTTTTGAACTGATAGCTTAGGTGAAAGTAGCCAAAGTGGCCGTTAGCCATATACGTTAAACACCAGACGACATTACGCAAACTTGGCTGGTGACTTCAAATCATGGTTGTCATAAAGCAAGACAATTTTGATTTGAATTCATTACAGCTGTTTTAGGCAAAAAGCTACATCGTTATTTGTCAAAAAATACACATTTCATATCTGTAGGTCAATATGGGGCAGTGTGTCAACTCCCTAGGCAACTTCATATCATGGTTAGAATCTAGTATACAACGTTTGGACCCAACATCTTAAAGTGTTGCTGAGATGTGTATCTTAACGATCATTTTGGGTTCACATTAAAAGGTTTGCTTGTCATTAAAAAATGGTTTGACTTGTATTCCATACCCTTTAGCAGGCAAACTGCGATTCAAATTTCTGGAAGAACTACATTGTTGGAGTTTGAAAAGGTGTGTTTTAGACTTTTTAAGCAAATATATTCTTAGCCTAAGGCCTCATGCCCACAGAACTGATTGGTTGAAATTTGTCTGGATTTCCGGGAGAAGCGAGTGTCTCATTTGTTTTCGTTTCCATTCTGAAACTAAGTCGCTGTGTGCCCCCTCGATTCAATCGCTCTTACTTTTTTCCCATTGCTAACTCGTTGATGTGGTGAATTTTTTTTATGCTCAGGTTGTTTGTCATGCCAGACAAATGGCCTCATGGGTTGGTTTTGACTACAAAAAACTGCCAAAAAACCCAAAGTCTGGCTAAGCAAGACTACACCAAATATGGACAAATTGGTTTCTATATTGTTTTTCCATATTTATCCACAAACGAAGATAAGACCAACCATGTGAGTGTCCATTACGGGTTGCACAATTTATTAGCATTTTCCAAAATACTGTTGTCTATTGACCGTAATATGGTGCTGTGACAAATTGTTTTGAGCAGCGCCATACCTTGTTAATAAACATGCATGCAGAGTTTTGCTTGAAATTTTGACTGTATGTAACGTGGATGTACAAACTGTGACATCACTCATAGGTTAAACAGAAGCACATGAGGCTCAGAGTTAAGGTAAATGAGCCAATGAGCCTCCTCGACAATAATTAGTCTCTCGACAATAAGAGCAGAAGGGGAGATCAGAAAAGGTTAGAAGGAAGCCTGGTGAGTATACCAACTTTTAATTATGCTAAACTTCATATCACTCCCTCAAAGTTAACATGTATGTAAATCCAATTAACATGCATCCAAAAACTAATTGGAGCAATAAATGTGGATAGTTTCAACATTGCTGTCTATGAGAACTTGTACACTTCTAAAGTCAGAAGACACTAGTTCTCTTCCTGTTGTGCATCAAGAGGGAAAGCAGGAGGTTATTCCTAGACTCCGCACATCACACTCGCTCCTCTCCCTTCTCAAAGCCCATGTGCATTTTTAAAGAACTAAAACGAGGGTTTCATGGCCCAGTTTTTAAACTACTCTATCGTGATAATCTCAGATGTAATCACTTTATTATAGATCACGTCTTTAGTATAAACCAACCAATAAATCAAGATACTAGGAAAAATATTTTATATAAAACTGTTATATAACATGTTTTAACCTCCATGGTTGACTTTTGAGTGCTTTTTTTTTTTCAAATTGAGAAAACCAGAGGAATTTAAGCATTGTGGGAACATCTGAACACCACTCTGAAAATTTCCTAAATTTCTTGGAACCTTATTGAGGGATTAAAGTCCTAACCTAGAAACCACCGCTCTGACTCTTTCCAGCAAAAAAACCACCCCCTGATTACCAAGCATTTTCACCCAGTTTTCAATAATCCACCATCTTCCCAACATCGTCACATTTCATACAATTAATTCTGTTTTATAACTGGATGTTTTGTTTTCTGCATGGTGTGCATTTGAGGGACCTACACTGCTAATGCAGAGCTAATATGGATTGACTCAATCATTGTGCTGATGAATCAAATCACTCAGGTTTAGAGACAACGGGAAACAAAGAGCTTGACACCACTTTAAAAATTAAATTGTCAGAAGCAAATTCCTCTCATACATATTAAGGATATTACTCAACTATAGATTACTTTCGTAATAATGTTTTTAAATAAAGCGCTTTCTAGTCCAAACGCATGCTTAATCTGATTACAGATGTGGTCCAGTGAGTATAGGTCACCTATATTGATCTGATTTTTAAAAATGGCTGAAGGATAAAAACGAGAATTAAAGAGCTCTTGTTGGATGGCTGTCCTTTTTAGTAATTCAATCCTCAAATCAATACAGGTTCTATGAATAAACTCCTTCTGTGTGCAGCGGTGTTTGGATGAGCTGAAACGTTTAAAGACTGAGTACTTCCTGTTTTGTAATGTTTTCATATCTGGTATTAAAGGTTTAATGAAGAAAATGAGTCAAGTGAAAGCTAGCAGAAAATGAAAGTCAACATCTGGGTCTGATTGTGTTGTAATACGCTATGAGACGCTATTATTCTTAGAAATTAATTTTAGCTTAATGGTATCTATTGAGGACGGTCAGATTAATGAAATGGATGAGGCCTTTCTCCATTAAAGCATTACGCAGACCTACCATTAAAGTATTACATGTTAGGAGATCACATTCATTTTAGTTATGGGGATTTAGAAGCTGCTAGAGTAAAATATAACATTTTCATTTATGAAAAACCCTGCGATTAACTGGCCGAGGTTATTCAACAGCTCTACATAGTGACGCCCTTTCAATTTGAAATTTTCTTAGTCTATAATTTCTTCAAACTCCAATCTGAAGCAAATTGTGTTATGATACTTCTTACTTGTAAGGTTCCATCTTGTAGAGGAGGGTCTGCGATTTTGTCTCCACCCTGGTAATAAAGATAAAAGCATGTTAAGCAGGCTCGATATTGCTCTTATCTTCCCAAAGTAATCCATCAGAATGACCTGTGCATGTGTCTGTTCAGGAAGTGAAAGGTCCTATGTGTAGAGGGTAGGGCTTAGCATGAAATCAAAGCTAAAGTTATGTGCTACGTTGTGTTCTCCCTCCCCGTTTGCACATTTCACAGAATCGGTCCCAGAGATCTTAACATTTTCTGTGTAATGTACTTCTGTTATTCCCACCATATAAATGGGTGCTTGTGCAAGCATTTCCTGTGTGTCTGGTAATCCCTTAGAACAACGGTGTTGAAGTGTGAAATGTGGTTGCTGTTCAAGGCCGGAGTCAGGATGCTTTAAGTTCTCCAGAGATTTGGACTTTTAAAACTCTCAGAGTGATCTCATCACTTTAAGTGTCTCAGCCAATGGGGGCTGAAGCACAAACACTGAAAGCATTATTATGGCGAGCTTGCTCTGTGAAATCCAGCAGTAGAACATCTGGCTCAGATGCCAGGGGTTAGGCATTAGAGAAATCCACAGGAATCTTTTAGCGCTGCAGCCGTGTGAGGTGGGTTGGGGGTGCCCATGAGTTTATAAAGCCCCTGCTAATGCTAAAGATGTTGATATTACTTGAGTGGTGGAGCAGACAACTGTAAACGCCAAGGTCATGGTTTGATTTCCAGGAATGCAAATACTGTTGCTTTAAAGCTTTTATTGATGTGAGGGTAATATTGAATATCACCTTAGAATATAAAATATATTTAAAATAAAAAGTAATATTTTATTTTCAGTTAATATCTGTTCATCGACAGAAAACTGTACATTTGTTTGCACTTTTTCAAAACCATTGATTAGCAAAGGCTATTTACTTATGAAGTGCAGATTAATCGACAGGCTTGTTTTTCTTTTCATGTTTTTTTATTTTGCATTTTTTGATGTTGCTTCAAAGCAGCTTCACAAAGGCATAGTGTGGATTAAGAGTTCCATAGAATTCTTATTGGATAAGTCTATGGGGTAGAAATATAACTACCATATAATGCTACTTCAAGGATTGTAAAGTTTATTAGTATGAGGAAATAGTTGATTAAGCTTATCAGTAAATTCTGACTTTCTATAAAAGCTTGGTTTAAAATTATTTTTAAATAAAGCGACCAAGCCACCCCACACACACATGCATAGAAAAGATCTCCCCAGTGAAGAACCCTCTGTGAGCTCACAAAAATCCTCTCTGATTGGTGCAGGTGCTAATCACCTCCCCAGCCTAAAGTCTATTTGAAATTAAAATCCATAGAGCACAACTATGCATGGTTGGAGCACAACTATACAGGTGTGTGTGTGTATATATATATATATATACATACAAGTCTTTATAATAAATATATAATAAAAATATAATTATTATTATTTTTTTTTATTATGTGCATGTTTTTAACACCCAGACACCATATACGTTTGGTACATGCCAGGAGCCACCATCAAGGAAATTGTTCCAGATCTTTGGAGGTCTTTATGAGAACACTCTTCCCCATCTGATGGATTTATTAATCTTTGGAACGGTCAGTAGTCATGCTTCTTGTGATCGAAGTGAGTGACCCAGCATATATCGCGACTGCTCAGGTAGGCCAGAGCCAAACCACTCACGGCTTTAAAGTAGTGTACAGTCTGCTTGTCTTAAAGTGAATGAGGTTTAGTTGACCAATGCACTGAAGAAGAAGAGCTGTGATCAAAGCAAACATACAGCAGCGATGAGAGAGTAAAAAATTTGAATCATAAAACAAGGTTTAATATAAACTGTACAGTAAAAACTGTCCAAAAAGTAAATACTGTAGGTTCTAACTTACTGTTGGTCAATTTTCTTTTCATTTGAATCCAAAAACAGACAGTGATGGCTATTTTCCTAAGACAGTGTCATCCAGAGTCTGAGAGCATCTACAGAGATTGCATGCTTGTGTCTGCTTTTCAACGAGACTTTGGAACAGCCAACAACCTCTGTTAAAAGACTTTAGTGTTCTGGAAGCGATCTGTCAGATATGGTGAAGCTAAGCTATTAAAAGTTTTGTAGACCAGCATTAAAATTTTAAATCCACTCAGCAGTGCACTTTGAACCCAGTGAGGGGAGCGTAAAAGCTATATACACATTTATAGTTTTAAACTGTACAGTAAATATAAACAGTGATATTTTTGGGATCTGCCACAAAATAAAAAAGATGGTGAACAAAAAAATACAATAAAATATTATGTAATGTACATTGAAAATGATATTTAAAAATATTTTTATAATGATCTCACCAGCTTGTGGTTGATTTGATTTTTTTAGCTTTTTTAATTTGCCTGATATGACCTCAAAACCAGCAAGCATAAGGTTAATATATTGATAATGCTCAGCTAGCCGAACCTTAAGGGAAGTTCTGGGGGTTTTGGCAGCTTTTATTGTACAAGATCCACCCATGAGGCCATTTAACGGACATGACAAACAATCAATCCCATGTAATTTCACATAATGTCATGTTTTGGGGAAATTTAAACAACTGACCGACATTTAAAAAAAGTCGATGATGAGAGATACTAGAGAATCCATTGTTTAGTTGTTCTTTAAAGTCACACATTTTCTATACACATAATGGATATTTAATGTTCCCCACCTCCACGTTTCTGGTTGGAATAAACTACCAACAATATGGATTATTTTAACCAATCAAACCACAAATTCAGGATTGTTATAGTGTTTCCAACTTTCCGTATCAAACTTGTCAGATGTTTAGCTAGCATTGACGTCTTGAGGCTGAGACTAAAGATTAACAGATAACTGGTTTGCTTGTGGCGAGTCTTTAAATAAATATAAAGAAGCAGCATTGTTATTTAACCATACATGTAGAACCTCTGCTGCTCATCTGTGGGTAGAAGGTGAATGTACATCCTGAAACAGAACAGCGGAGTTTGTTATTTGGGGACATTGCTTCTACTTCTCCTTTAACTCCTGTAAACTGAAACTGAAGAATGGTAAGCTAATATGCGACTGTCAATCAATACTCAGGGTATTCACATTGTGAGGTAATAATGCGATCAGTTGAAAACAGTTCTTGATATTTACCCCATTTAGCTTTTTCAGAACTTAATTGTTTTCTAGATCTCAAAAAATAGAAACGTAAATTGTTCGTCAAGGCTTATTATAATTAAAATGTCAAAATCATTAGTTGTCATTTTTATCCATGCCAGTTGATATCAGATATACATTTATGAATTTCCAGAAAATGTACAAAGATACAAAATTATTATAAAACTTGTGCCATTTAACTTTTTGTGCCATTTAACTTTATTTAAGGTTTTTCGATTTCTTCTTCAGATAACAACAAGCCAAGTTTAATTTTTGTTGTACTTGTACTTCATAAAAAGCATTCATTGTCAATAAAAATGTATTTAATTTTAGGGTGAGTAGAACACTGTGTTAATAATGGGTCTTTAAAGAATGGTGAAAGCAAATGGTTACTCCCAGTTCATCATACATCAAATTTTCCATACAGATGTGTTTGTTTATATTTAAAAAGAAACCATTCTTTAGACAAAATAAATAGCTTTTCAAAGTTTAGGGGCTGGCACTAGTCAGATTTGCTCATATGATCTTTCAAACTACAACAAATATTGGAATAAACCAAGGAGTGACCTCCAGCTCTCCCTTCTCATGTGCATGAGGAAGTGATTGAACTGTAATACCTCGACCGGCCGAATGGGGGTGTGGTCAGAAGTCAGCAGGTTCTCATTCACTTCCATTTTAAAACTGCCCAACTTTGGAGCAAACAGAAACATGTTTACAGCCCTGGTGCTGCAATGGTTTTTGATTCAGATTACTTGTTTTGATGTTCATGAAAACTACGAGGGCATTAATTAAATCGTTTTTAAATAGTTTTGTTTAAGATACATTAAAGTGAAACCTTCTGTTAACCAGACATCTTTGCTACACCTTTAGTCCCGCCTCTGTGGACCCTTTTTTGGTTACAAGAAAGTGATGCACTTTCATGTTGGCGATGACTGCTCTTCCGTTGAAACTAAACGTGACGCATGTTACGACCATGTTATAAACAGTCAATGGAATAACCCCCAAGGTATTGAATCTTGATTTCAATCACACACAAGTCTACCTTGAAAATCTGTGTGACCGTGTTTTTGATTATAATGCGAGGGACTGGCAACCGGGGACACTGCTTCGAGCTCTAAATCACTGCTTGCAGCATTATTATTATTTATTATGAGATTTAGTCATATTTTATTGTACAGATGCACTTTAAATCAAGATGTTTCACATCAAGCAGTTTTAGAAATATTACATCCTCCATTGGTTTTTATTTGGGCCTCCACAAGGCACAGATGTGGCCGAGCCCTGCTCAAGCAGTGACGTCACTGGTTGGAAGGGGTGGGGGGGTTGCCCCTCGCGCGCAAGGAGGGAACTACAGGATGAGACGAGCTCGTGCTGGCTGTCACCGCCGCGCCGCCGCCCAATAGACACCCGCGATCCGGAGCCGAGTCTCTGCCGTCCCTGACCCCGATTCGCCGCGGATGCTCTAGCTACGCTGTTCGGCGAGCGAGAGAGGAGAGAGAGAGGGTCAGAGACGGATCTTTTGGATACAGCTCTCGCGCGTTGCGATGGGATGCACGTTGAGTGCGGAGGAGCGCGCGGCTCTGGAGCGGAGCAAAGCCATCGAGAAAAACCTGAAGGAGGACGGGATCACCGCGGCCAAAGATGTCAAACTGCTGCTGCTGGGTGAGTGCGAGCTCCGAGTGAGTGTGAAAACGAGTGTGAGGGTGCACTGACGCGGGCTGTGTCTCCGCAGGAGGAGGGGAGTCGGGGAAGAGCACCATCGTCAAACAGATGAAGTAAGTGTGCGGATTTTCTCTTCTCTGCGCTCCTCGCTGGGTTCATAGAGAGGGACGAGATTGGAAAGTGTGTGCTGTTCAGTGTGTGCTGGTGCTGAAACAACCTCACCCCAAGAGACAGGGCTGTGGAGGCTCGAGAGCGCGCATGGAGCTTGCAGCCCCTTCCTCCGGCTGGGCTCCAAAGCACCTTAATGTTCCACGCTTGTGTCATGCGCATTTAATCTGGCTGCGGTTTCTGTGTGCAGGGCTGCTTCATGTTGTGCATTAGGGCCTTGTGTTCCTTTTTGTCCTCTGTGCGTGTGTGTGCGTGTGTGTGTGTGAGAGAGAGAGAGAGAGAGAGAGAGAGAGAGAGTGGGGGAGCATTAGAATCTTTCTCTGTATTAATCTTAATGGGTGGCTTTTAGTGCCTGATCCCTGCAGTCTCGTTCAGCGTTATCCGCCCATTAAACAGATTTAGCAGGACTATGCCACCTAACCTTAGATTTTCAGAACTGTGGATGCACCACATACACTCTTTACACTTCTAAAGATAACATTTGCATGTCAATAAACAGTGTTTAACCTTTACTGAAACCGTCATTGATACTAAAGCTGTATATAAATACTACTTTTCAAGTCATTTTCTGTTAGTTTCAAGTCGAGAAGCATCACTGACGTTTAATAAAAACCTGGTTTAAACCAGTTTTGTGGTGAAAGAAAACAACCATTTATTTTTTTATTGTTGTGGGGGGAAAACTGCCTTCTCACATTTAGAGTTTCTCTCAAATTGCGTTTTTGGATTGAGCATTGTGGAAGCATTCTATTAGATGTGTACATGTTTAATGAAAGATTATTTTCGACTTTAGTCTACATTCAGAAACAACTATGTTGGCTAAGTCAACACGAATACAGTAACCCTTAAAATATGAGGTAACTAAATGGAAAAAATTGATTCAGTCAGGGATATGAAGAAAATGCAAGAAAATTAGACTGTAAATATTTACTTCTTGTAGTTGTTTGAGATTTTATTTATCCACTCACATGAATGTCCGTTCAAAAAATGGTTAAGCACATTTTGGAAGAAAATACTCAGACTAGGTTTGAAACCACTTACATAATCTGTGCCTTAAATTCAGCACACGCCAAGTGTCTTCAAATATAAACCAGTAAGCGCAAACTTCCCGGTTGGTTTCTCTTCCAATGAGAAATTGAATTGTTTATACAACAGTCCACAATTCTCAATCTTAAAATGCAACTTGACAGATATTCTACATAGAAGGGAATTTTTTTTTTTTTACTTCGAGTTACTGTCGAAACCATTACTTCTCAAACTTATAAACTTTAAAATCCCTAAGGTAGCAGTATACGATGGTAGTTCTATTTCTACCCCATAAAATTATCCGATAAGAATTCCTATCTAACTCTTAATCCACATTAAGTCTTTGTGAAGCTGCTTTGAAGTATCTGCTAAAATGCTCTATAAAACAACATTTTGATTGATTGAAGATCACATGAAGCACAGAATCTGGCCTAAACAGTGCGTTCGAACATGAACCATGCCTGAATTTATACTGTATAGTATATACTTTTTTAGTGGGTGTAGAGTATGTTTAGAATAAAAACAGCCATCTAGAATGCCATTCCAAATGCGAGCTCTGATTTTTACCTGCTATATCTAATCTGCACACCAGGGGTCACACCTCGTTTTTTGTCAAAATAACACTATGCTGCACTCAAAGTGTTTGTCATAAATGAAAAATATGTTCGGATTTATTCACAGAGCTTAACGAGAAACATTTGTTAAGTGTGGAGGTTTTAGCTCAAAGAAATTAGACAGCAAATTAGTCAAGCTGTTCAGTTTCATAGTCTAGTGATAGTGTTTTGTGATTATATCCACAGCAAAAAATTGTTAGCTACATTTGAAAACGACTATCTCCAGACCATGTTTAAATGGCTCTGGTTCCTCATGAGAAGACTCAGCTTGTCCAAAAATGATTTGTAAAAAGATAGTTTTTCAGAATATTCTTGTAGTACTGCATACTTTAAAAATGTGGAACTAGGTCATTAGCTCATATCTTGTTGTGATTTATCTGGTCTATCCTACACTAGATAACATTGTCCTCTTTCAGTGCTAAAGGTTGTTTTAAGAAAGGCTTTGAAGGAAAACACTATTGTTTCAGAAATGTACGATTTTGACGGCTCCACTGTGACTTGGTTTATCATTCTTTAAGAAAAAGCTCCTTAAATAATTTTGCCCATTCAGATCATGTCACATCAGATCAATCAAAATGTAATAATGTAGTTTCTTCAAAGCAGCTTTACAAAAGTCCTTGTGTGAACTAGCAGTTAAAACAATCCAGCACTTTTTTATATTCTGTTTTATGTTTTACTTCACTTATTCTGACAGTGAATGTGTTTTCAGTAAATTCAAGATTTTTTTTAAATGGCTGCACACTGAAATGAAAAAAGAGACTGCACTATTCTACAAACACAAAATGAGACTTTTTTTAGTTTTCAGTTTAATTTAATATTCATTATTCAACAGCAAAAAAATAATACATTTATATAAATTGCCAAATGTTTTTTAGACAACCTGGTAATGAAAAAAAAATTGTTTCTGATAGTTATTCAATTATAACCAAGAATTGATTTTCTTAAAAGTCTTAAAATTTTACTAATCCCAATCATTCAGGTATGAAAGGGTTAACAAGATCAAAGCTGAAGATAAATACATTTAGCATTTGTATTAGATAATCATCCCATATTTTCTGCACATCTCCTGTATATTTGCTCGAACAGAACTTCCTCGCTGCCCCACATCTCGTACGAGACCGCAAATAAGCTGCAATCTTCTTCCTATTCTTGCCTGAAATCCTGTGTAAAGAGGGTTTTACTCTCAGCATGAGCGCTCCTGGGTAAAAAATATGTTAATTAATTTATAAAAATCTTTTAAATGTGTTGTGCTTCATTTTAATTTGAAACAGTCTTTCTTTGAGAGAAAAAAAACCTAAAAAGTATGATGCTATTAAAGAAATATTACACACAAACTGTTTTGATCTCTTTTCTGGAAAGTTTGTGGAATTCAAATCAAAGACGACTATATCTCAGAGCTTAGGTAAACTTGAGATTCTAACTGCACCCTTATGGGTTACATTTTAACTTTTTATTACTGTTACATGGTTATCAAATAGTTACACTTTAACTAGTGCTTCAAAATTCTAAAACCACCAGCAACTACTGTTTGTGCAGAACAGTGTGGTGGATTATTGCATAATCTCTAACCACTCTCCATTTCTTCGGCCATTTCTCAGCCATATGGATATATACCCACATTAACATGTCAGCTGCTGATCTTTAGTGTGTGTGTGTGTGTGTGTGTGTGTGTGTGCGTGTGTGTGTGTGTGTGTAATGGCCTTTTTCTGTTGTGTGTCTGCATCAGGATTATCCATGAAGATGGCTTCTCTGGTGATGATGTAAAGCAGTTTAAACCTGTGGTCTATAGCAACACCCTTCAGAGCCTTGCTGCCATCTTGCGGGCCATGGAAACTCTTGGAATAGAGTACGCAGAGAAGGACAGATTGGTGAGCACACTCAAACACATCTGAGAACCGAACCCGTGCGCATGTGAAAGTAAGCAGCTGGTTAGCAGGAAATCAAATCAGGCATTCACGATGCTCAGTAAATATTTTATAACTGCTGAATGGTGAATGTTGAGTGCTTAATTACTAACAAGGCTATATTTGAACAGGTTACAGTGTATTGTTGACGCAGAATGTAATAATTCGAAGGTGCAGTTAGTCTGTTTACTGCTGCTTTGATTTTCCATGATCTGTAATGTTTGCGGAAGAATTAACTGCTGCTTGAGCTCTCCTTGTAGAATACAATCCTTCCTTCTTCCAAAATGCTCTGAGCTTGAGTGACATCTAGTGTATGAAAATATGCTTGCCGTTTACATTTTTGCACTTTTTATTTGGAATCACTGTTAGTTAGGAAAAGTAAGAAACATCCTCATTTACTCTCCATAAAACAGCTTCAAGTTATAAATCAGTATCCGACATCCACGTGGATCAGTTAATAGATCCCAATCAGTACCTGCATTTTTATATCTTAATCAATACCTGAATTATTATGTTCCAATCAGTACCTGAATTATTATATTCCGGTCAGTACCTGAATTATTATATTCCAATCAGTACCTGAATTATTATATCCTAATCAATACCTCAATTATTATTTTTAAAGATTTCAGATTTGTGAAATTAAGAATTTGTGAAGTTTTCAGACAAGAACAAAGAAATAAGGAAACATAGAAATAAGGAAGAATCCTAAGATCCTCAAAGTATTTCTAGCAGCAGTGATTGGTTGATGACGCATGGAGATGTGTGTTCAGCCCCTCTGATCACATGAATCATGAATAAACTCAATTTACTTTACATTATTGAACAGCTCAACCACAAAAAGTCTCTTTTAAATAATGGTGTAAATTCGAATAGCAATGTTTGGCAGAAGAAAAGAACAGCGGGAACAATGCAGTTTATTTTGGAAATAGTGGAGGGTGCGAGTTTTGATAGTTAGGAAAAGAGATTTCATCTATATGCATATATGGATAATATGTGTGGAGTTAAATATTTTCTAAATAACTTGTCACTGAGCAGATTGAAAGCACAAAAATAAAGATTTTTCCAACTGCCACTCTTGCTGCTTAAGTATGGGGTTATTTTTTTTATTTCTGAATTCCTGTAACTTAAATGTTGTCAAGATCTGAGTGTTTGTAGGTTTGCAAATATGAATAGATCTTTAAATCTATGTCATGCACCAATTGAAAGGTGTGCACACAGATCTGTAAAATCATTATTATATATTATTATTATAAAATGATTAAATTATTAAACTATTGTATGTATAAATATGTCCTTTGCTTTTGACCTGACACTTTATCTGCCTTAAGCGGTTCAATAATAAACTTGAACTGCAAAGTGATGAGAATACGTTCTGTTAACAAAATAATTTATAGAAGGATTTTAATTTGTTTTTTAAGTCCAATCTAAATTTCATTTAACATCGTCCATTAGCTGTCCATTGATCAGTCTCCTGCATTCTGGTTTTCATTCAAAATATATAAAAATATGTTGGAGGAACCAAGCATTTATGAGTGCAGAACGATTTGAGGGATAAGAAATTTACAACTAAATATCATTTTTGGGGTGTCCCTTTAACATTTTCTTAAAAACCACACTGCACCTTTATGTTGACATGAGAATATTCTCCCGGCCCCAAACTAACTGTGGAGCAGCTTGCAGGATGCATTTATTGATTGAGTTTAGGGATGCACCGATAGCAGTATCATTGTTGGGCCAATTCAGTGCTCTGGAGCAGTACTCATCAAAAGTGCCCCGACATCAGCGCCCGATACCTGTTTATGACGCTTAACAGGTGCAAAAATGTCCAGCATTTTAAAGGAAACATTTTTTAAAGTTTTAAAAAGTTTTTGTTTTAAAAATCCAATATAAAAAGTTTTATATTGTATTTCACTTATCATTTAGTCACTACTTCCTTTTCCTGACAGTGAATGTGTTTTATTCAGTAAATTCAGTATATTTTTAATGGCTACGCACTGAAATGAAAAAAGAGGCTGCACTATTCTACGAACACAAAATGAGATCAGCACAACACAGAGTACAAAGAGTTTGTTATAGCAGAATAAGGAAACAGCCAACTTTGTAAGTACAAGATCACACGCCGCGTCCACATTTTTTCATGACTGCATATGGACAAGCAACATGAGTTTAGAATTATTTCTCTGTCTCGCACACCAGCCAAGGCATAAGTCTGAGAACATTCTTAAAATGTGAAGAATCCCTAAATATTCCGTTCATGTTGTCCTATATGTCAATGAGAAAAACATTCCGAAAGCCCTGAAAAATGCTGATCTCGGCTGCGTGTCCCGTTTCGAAGACTCTCCAACTCCCTGTTAATGAAGTGCTTTACAGAGGTGCGCAGTGAACACTGAAGCCAGTTAAAAACCTCCGAAACAGACTAACAGCTGCCAAGGCAGAAATTATGTTTTTTTTTCATAAACAAAAGAGCTGCCTCTTACATTTAATAAATATGTATAAATAAATGTTTCACATTTTTTGAAGGAGAAACGATTGTGTTTTCAGCATCGTTTTTTTCTGATAATAAAAAAAAACATCCTGTGTGGAGTAAAAATAGAGCGATGGAAATAAAATGTTGTTGTATAAAAAAATTGTAACAAAATCAAAAATGTACTTGAATTAGTAAGATCTCGTTTTGGTTCTTGGTATCAGCAAGTGCTCAAATCAAAGTACACGTACTTGTACTCACATTTCACTACTTTGCATCTCTACTTGAGAACCAAATATACAAATTCCAAACCAAGTGGTGCTTAGCTCTCCAGATTGAGTTATAAGGACACCAGTAGTAATGCTACAATAATAACCCCACACTTAATCAAGTTTGAGAATTGCACAGTGATCCGTTTTGCTGTCTAAAGCAAAAGCGTTCAGCTCCAGCAAATGTCTTGCTATTATTTTAGCGTGAACCATGAGCTCGGAATTCAACCACTTCATGTCTACTTGACATGCTTTTAGGAGATGTTATTAAGCTGTTCATGCATCTATAGGCTGATGCTAAGATGGTGTACGATGTGGTGGGGAGGATGGAGGACACGGAGCCATTCTCCACGGAGCTGCTGGCGGCCATGATACGCCTGTGGACAGATGGGGGAACTCAAGCTTGCTTCAATCGCTCTCGAGAGTACCAGCTCAACGACTCTGCTCAATAGTGAGTCCCACTCGCTGAGATCTTGTGCTGATCGATGAGAATGCTCAGTTTCTCATCTTAGGGATCATTTCTGTGTCATTAATAACTTCCTGTGCTGTAGTTACCTGGACAGTTTGCAGCGCATTGGGTCTCCAGATTACATGCCTACAGAACAAGATATTCTCCGAACCCGAGTTAAAACTACCGGCATCGTCGAGACGCACTTTTCATTCAAGAATCTCAACTTTAGGTAAACTCAGATAGGATTCTGCATAAAGTTGTGTTTAAAATCCTCTTCACAAAACCCATTTAATAATACACTATTACACATTAATGTTATCAAACGTAAATTAAGAGTTAAATATTGAACTGCAAATAAAATGACTTGTTAAACTTATGTTAAAATACAATCTATACAGAAAAATAAGTAATAGTTTAATATAAAATGAACATGGCGGAGTTTGACAATGAATGTATTAGTCTATTCTAAAGTTTAAAGTGTCCTCTGTTTTGTAGCATTTTATGTTCAATATTTCATCTGCCCGCCATGTGAAAAAAACTAAAATAAAATTCACTCGTGTAGAAGTTTCCTTCAGCAGCATCATATTGTGACCTGAACAGGAAGTGCTCCACAGTTTTTTTTTTTCATATTTACTTCAAAGCAGAGCTTAGAAAAACATTTTGCTACTTAAAGATTTCATTAGAAATCTTCAAAATATTCTAAATATTTTTTTTATCAGTTATTTGATAAAAGAAATGCCATCTACTTACAATTGAATGACCATAAAATAGCTGAAATCTAATCATTCAAATGATTTATAAAACTGTTTTGTTTCATAAATAAGTACTACACAATTATTTATTTGTTCATTTCTTAGACCTACAAATCTCGTTTTGACCTATTTTTGCTCTTTGCCATGCTTTTGGACTTAGAAGTGTTGTGTATATGCAGACATGCGTGTACACGGCTTCACATGTGTCCTGAAAGAGTGTGTTGTTTGGTCCTCAGGCTGTTTGATGTGGGGGGACAGAGATCAGAGAGGAAAAAATGGATTCACTGCTTTGAGGATGTGACTGCCATTATCTTCTGTGTGGCTCTGAGTGGATACGACCAAATGCTCCATGAAGACGAGACCACGGTAAAATAACACACTCCTGATCGAACAGATTCACAAGTAAACCTCCATAAAATACCAACCATCAAAAATATTACTGATATTTTATGTTTTACGGTCAATAAATATTGTAAGTTACCACAGTTTTTGTTCATAATCTACATACAATTGTTGGATGATATGGGTGTAATTTATAATGATCTAAAAATATCACAATGTGTATCATGGAGCTACTGGGAAATATGATTAGGTAGCTACAGTACCTTCCGATATCAATATGAAGGAGCAGGACAGATTCCAAAGCTAGTTTTAACATGAAGCAAAAGGATATTTTACTCGTTCTGAGTCAAAGTAGAGCGTGCATTTCTGAGTCCTTACTGTGAGGACCCTTCTAGTCAGATCTGAAAACTCAAAAAAACAAAACTCTAATTAAACATCTACCATTCCTGCTTTACAAAGTGCTACAGAGAGCTCTTTTTAAATTCAGTGTATATTAAAGAAGCTTCAGTTGAAACATCGAGGTAATATATATATATATAAATGGGAGATATATTTTTTTTAATTCTCCAAAAGAAAAATGTTATTTATAAGCAGTAAGTGGGAAGTTTATTAAGAAAGTGAGCCCTTGCTTTATAAATGATCTGCAATTTAATTACTTTGTCAAGATCACCCTTCGTAGAGAAAAAGTTCCTAAAAGGTAAAAGCATTGGTTTTCGGAATATTTAGGTTGTTACGAGTTTGTATTTGAGCTTGTGTTTCGCTTCTATGATCTCTATCCAGTAACCACAGTTCCTAAATTATTGGCTGATTGTATTAATAAGCAATTGATCTGGTGTACCTAATAAAGTTGCCAATGAGCATATATGCTTTCTATAAATGTGTTAAACTAAAGTACAGTTCATCAACCTGGATCAATCAAAATTATCAAAAACTATTTTTTTTAAAGAAATCTAGCCAAACTCAAAGCAATGGTGACATTTTGATAAAGAATTTCATAGAAACATCATGAATGGTATTTTAAATCACTAAAAGGGATTTTGTCCTAGTCCAGTCATGGTCTAAAATATCAAAAAACTAAGTTGAATTATGTTTCATGTTGCTAATAAACAGATATTAAAAATAAAATGTATTGCAAAATACATTGAAGTAAAGAAGACTGAGCAAAAAAATTAATAAACTACCAGTACACATTGAATAAAAATAAGTTTCTAAGTTCTAAGTTTAGTTATCTAATGAAAAGATGCGCTCGAATGCACATGACACATTCAAGGGGGGGGGGGGGGGGGGGGTGGGGATTGGGGGGGTCCAGCTGTGACTCTTTCGCCTCGCTATTTATCTTGGATCACTTTAACTGAAACAATTGGGTTTCATTGCTCTTTAAAGTACCTTATATTTGGCCAGTAGCGGTCGCATTTCCAATGCAATACTGTTTACATGATCAAAGGTGCATTTCTCAAGCTTTGACTTTGGTCACACTTAAAAGCTCATAGTGTTATGTTTTGCTTGGCAAATGTATGACGTAGATCTTTCCAAAAACCATAGTTTCTTTGTCAGAATTCCACAATTTGATCCAAGCTATGTTGGATTAGTTCACTAATCTACAAATTTGAGGCAACTGTTCAGACCTCACAGAAAACTTTGGAACGTCATTGGATTTATATTTTGGCCATGGTTGATGGTCTACACAGAATGAGTTTCAGGCGTATGACCTCCTGTTGAACTCTAGGGATGATGTTATTTTTGATGTTAGGTGGCTCACACAATCAAAAGGCTGGGATTTTCATTAGGGGTCTGATTAAAATCCAACCCCTTTGATTGGGTGAGTTTCCACCAGCCCATGTCATTGCTGACCAACGGGGAGACTAGGAAGGGCAAAGGGATTGATTGGCTGGTGTTTCAGTCCATCCATCTACTGGGATTTCTAGCAACCAAGTTTTCCTTCATATATATATTTTAAGTCCTAAATCTTTCTTTGTTGTTTTATTGTGGCATTAGCTCTTATTTGTTAAAATATCAGACAGTTTTCCGAATCAGAAAGATGTTTATTATTTAAGTGTAGATGTGCACAATCAAAGGTATTTGTAGTGGTACAGAGGTACGCTCTAGTGTTGGTACACTAAATGACACAATAAATTTGAACAGTAAACATAGGTTATATACAGATTATATATTGTTGATGTAAATTAGATATATTGTTGAGTAATGAAATATATTGTGGTGTGCAGTTATCACTGTTTTACTGTAGAGCTACAAATGTCTCTCAGATGCTCAGAGAACATCTTCAGTTCAAAAAGGCTTTATGCTGGGGAGGTGATTAGCACCATCCCAAGTTAGAAAGGGTCCCTGTGATCTCACAGAGGGGTCCTTCACTGGGGAGGTATTTTCTTGTCAGGTGTTTGGGTTTTCACTCCGGCTTTCTCCGGGTTTTCCCACATAAATAACTGTACATTTACATTTATGCATTTGGCAGACACTTTTGTCCAAAACATCTTACAGCAGGGTTAGTAGTAGCCTAGTAAATTAGTAACAGTAGTAAAAAAATAGTGATTTGGTTGTTGTTGTTGTTGTTTTTTTTACCCAAAAATTTGGTTTAAACCCGACTTGTATAATAAGTAAGAGATTAATGGTTAGTTTAAATCAATAATTTGCTCATACTAATAAACTTTACAACCCCTAAACTTACAGGTTCTATTTGTACACCATAAAATTATCCAATAAGAATTCCTATCTACATCTAAATCCACATTTGTGAAGCTACTTTGAAGCATCAGCCAAAAAAAGCAATTTTACAATTGTACATTTATTGATTGATCTGTGTCTTATCTTTCTTCTCTCCAGAACCGTATGCATGAGTCTCTAATGCTCTTTGATTCTATATGCAACAACAAGTTCTTTGTTGACACTTCCATCATCCTTTTCCTCAATAAGAAAGATCTTTTCGCTGAAAAGATTCCAAAATCTCCACTGAATATCTGCTTCCCTGAATACACAGGTACAGCAGCCATCCTCAAATATTACTATTAAAAATATATTGATGAAAAACAGCTCCGCTAATGTTTCTGAATCTTTCCTTCAGGTCCAAACTCGTTTGAAGCTGCGGCTACGTACATCCAGGGTCAGTTTGAGACCAAGAATCGCTCTCCCAACAAAGAGATCTACTGTCACCTGACCTGCGCTACAGACACAGGAAACATCCAGGTGGTGTTTGATGCCGTCACTGACATCATCATCGCCAATAACCTGCGCGGATGTGGCCTCTACTGAGTCTCCGTTGCCCTTCCAAATGCTATGTGACTGAACTGACACCCCTGTGACTTTGGCCAAGGCACTCCCCTTTGTTTCATTTCACTCTTTCAGTTTTATGTCCTCGTTCAGATGATTTGTCCCCTGTTTTCTTTTGTAGTGTGTCAGTCCATCGCTGGAGAGATAAGGTGCGGGTGCATGCCTAGTGTAAAGTGAGCGTTTGGCCGGGATTAGATGCTTTTAGCATGAGTGCATGTGTGTTTGTGTGTGTGAGAGAGAGATTCAGTCATGAGTGAGTGTTCTCAAACTTTATCTTAAATCAAGTGATCTCAGAAAGGATCTGGAGGCTTTTCTAGAAACCCTAACAGCAAGAGACTGGTAGCTGAATGTTATTTTGAGAAACTGAATGTCTTGAGCCAAGTTCCTTTGAGACCCGGTGCCACCCATGTGTGGGTCTCTGCTCAAGGGCGTCAGAATACAACATAAACGCCTTTCAGCCACTTGGAATGTGTGCCGCTGACAACATTCTCTCACAACCTGAGCACAAACAACTGTTCATTTCTGTGTAAATTATGCCGTAGGTTATTTATTTATTTAAGCGCATGTATTTACATCTTTTGTATCACCTACACTTTGCTCACTCTTTCAATACAAACAAGTAGCTTGATGACTTTAGAGCATTAATAATAAGGCTGTATTTCAGATTCAAATAATAGTGAACTGCTGAGTGAATTGCTTCTTTTATCTAAATCTCTCTAAACAATAACGTGGGGATGCTTGAGAGTGTGTACAGATGTGTGCGTGACTTTGTGTGTGATGCATGCACACTCTTGATTCAACCATGACCTGTTACTTAACCCAGATTTCATTCCCGTTTTCCTCCTCTTTTCTCTGCCGTGGATGGATTTTTTGTTTGGTGCACTGAATGTTCTTTCCTCCCTTGGGGTAAAACTGCACTGTACTGCTGGGTTTAGTCTTCTGACCGACCAATGAAATGTTTACATTAAAAATGAAAACACTTTAGCACCAACTACTGGCTGTGCACTGGCTTTTCTCCTCCTTTAACATTTTATTGTTAGCATTGGCATACCATCAAAAATATTTACAGTAGCAACAAGGTAATTGTTTTCTCTCTAATTCCTCTAAATTCTATGACTGCTTTAATCATTGGATTTTCATTTACATCACTACTTTTCATGGATTTTATGTCAGTTTGTAAACCGTGATGTTTTAATGTATGCGTACAAACATTTGCAACAGAAGTATGGTTTAAACTAACAGTTTGTCAAGCTATATGAGTGGATTGTCTGTCAGTCAACATATTTTTATATCTAAATTATACCCTTATTTGGTGTTTGGGTCTGTAGGACCCGTTTCCATTTTCATCAAAAGAAAAATTGTACAAGCAATTATTATTTGAAACTGAGCTCATTTTCTATGTAAAACATATCAGAACACATTTTTAATGACCCACACTATATACCCTCTACACATTTATATTACACACGAGGTGTTCAGGTCTACTGACCCAAGGCATGTAAAAGTGGGAAAATTGTAGATTCTTTTTTTTTATTCTGTTATTTTCCACACAAACTTAAAATTTTAGTATAAAACTGTATGATTGTTTGAATTAAAGGCCCTAAAACACAATGACACCAACCCTGTCAAAGTAACAATATTACACATGGTTTAAATTCTAAAGGGTAAAGAAAATAATAAAAATTGTTTATACAATATATATTAGTGCAACTGTTAACCCTACAGCCAGACATTTAGGATTTCTGGCATACTGGAAAACCTTCCTACCCCATTCAAATGAATGGGGAACACCTCTACTTCAGTTTCCAAAATGTTCACGCATTTATTTGATCAACATGACCTGTAAAACGGTCTATAGCACAAGAAAGTAGCTGAAGTAGCTTTTAGATAAAATATTTTCTTCACTTTCTCCAATCTTTGCTTTTCTACACAGGTTTTGGTAGCTCGGTTTAAGGTTATGGGGCACTAAGATGCCTGTCTCACATAGAGCATACGATATTGGTATGACGTCATCCTTCACTCTTACACCTTCACTCACCCAACATTGACGCTTCCATTTCCTCATATGGAAAATCTAGACTCAGCAATTCACATTACATGCTTAATATGTTTTTGGGTTTTGAGGAGAAACCAGAGTGCAGGGAGGAACCACATTAGCCTCTTAAGCTAACTCCACTTACTGGAAGCCTTTTACAGCCAAGGAATAATGTGGATGTTTACACTTTGTGTTTAGGCCCTCTCACATTTCAGTCAAACGAGTTCTTTTTTAGTGTGTACTCATAGTTCAGAAAGCCTTTACCTGGAATCGTTTCGTCTGGAAGGAAAGGGGCTGAATCCATGCCCCAAAGCGTCTGAGTACTGTAGGTTAACCTCTGTTTAACGTCATATCTGAGAAGGGTAATGTGCTTGGAACCATGCAGACCTCATGTTGAAGACTCACTGTGCACATCACCCCTTCCCAAAACAATAGGTTTAATCCTATTTAACTTTGGTGGCCTGGGATTGACTATTTTTTTTTTACTTTTTCCTGCAGCCCCGTTACCCATTATTTGGGGGTGAAGGGAGCCTTTTAAGAGGCACAAGAAGGATGCTAATAAATAACTCCCTATCCATGTTATTTAAATATTCAAAACCGCATTGGTTTTGTGTGTTGTATTTTATTTAAAGGCATACTAACATAATTCAATACATCAGTGTATTGCTTTTATATTTAGTAATAGTAATTGTATAGTCACCCCTGTATTGCACAAAAATAGCACAGTTACACAAAAAAGAAAATAGTTGATGCTTTTGATTACCCAAGGTAGCAGACGACAAAATAATCCAAACGCTTCATCATTTATACACAACTCAACAACAGTTGAGTTCAAAAAATACTTTATAATTATATTTTACACCAATACATTTGAGTCACCTCGCAGGAAGGTGAGAGTCCAGAGGTGAGTATGTTGTAGTTATCTGAGAGCGGCCTGTTTCTTTAAAGGTGATATAAGATGATTAATCAGGAGACTGAAGCAGTCAAGCATCATATGACTTTAACACGTGACTGTGACGCAGCGCTGAGCGATTCTTTCATTAACGTCGCCGACTTTTCCACGAAAGCATCCTTCGCTGCTCGACTTCAAGCTGTGAACATGGACCAGTGCGACTCCTCGAAATGTAAGTCTTTTTATAAGACTCTTTGTAAGACAATGATTCCGTGCGCGTTCATTTTCCTAGATTAGACAATCTGTTTGTGTTGCAGCCGGATCTTGTAATTGCGGACAAGATTGCAAATGTACCGACTGCTCATGCGCGAAGGACAAGAAATGTGAGTCGAATTTGTTTATGATTTTGTGGGGGTAAATGTGTTCTGCATAATTAACCTCCGGGTTCTTCCATGCGGTACCGCAGGTTGCGGCAGCTGTCCCTCTGACTGCAGTAAGGACGCCAAAGGCTGCGAGAGCGCGTGCCCGGACAAAGAGAAATCCTCATGCCACGCTCACGATCACCACCATCATCATCATCATCATCACTCCTCTAAATGAACACCTCGAGATTCTCATCTGGAAATCTCCTTTAAAAATCTAATAAATGCATTCTCTCGAGCCATATTGAGTCATTGTATTCTAGGTGTGTTGAGACTGTTCTCTCTTGAATAGATCATTACAAGATCTTATTTGAACAACTTACAAAAGGATCATATTTGTGTACATAGAAATAATTGCACTGTAAATATGTATACAGGAACTTATCATTAATCACTCAAAAACCAGGATGTAAAGGAGTGTTTCACTGTTGTTTTTTTATACCAATTAAAAATTTAAGTTAAAAAATATATATATTATTTTTTTAAACAAGGAAATACTAGCTTATAATTTTAAGAGCTATTTCTGGTTCATTCACTGGTGACTAACAAGATAGACATAAATGTACATTCATCTCTTTTCAAAATATATTTATAGGTAGCCTCAAAGTGGTTATAATCTTTTAAGAACAATCCATTTGGAAAGAAATTGTCAGAACCATTTAAAGTCTGATGTGTTGGGTTTTAATGCAGATGGCATTAAAAAAGATTATTAGCTTTCATTTCAAATCCTGAATTCTAAACTCTGAATGGATTCTGTTAAATTAAAGGTACTTAAATGCACAGTATAATTAAATGATTGATAAATGGGGCCTTTGAAACTGATTTTAGAGTTTTGTGTATCTGGACGTTTGTGTTGATTTGGGCAATACTTAGTTTTCCTTTGATGACCTATTATGCTCCGGGGAATGAAGTTCCTCCACACAAAGAGATCTTTTCTATGTTTGAAAGTTCAAAAGAGTCAAACACCCTGTAGCTTAACATGTATATAATGTTCAATTCTTATCAAGATTTTTTATTATTTTAGTTTTATTATTAAAAAGTATATATTGTAGAGAGTTATATATTGAAATAGATGGTACATTTTGTGGGTCTTCTAAAAGTTCTTCTCTAATTAAGTTGAAAAATATTTCACAATCCAAGAACTGGTTAGGACAACCATTTTTTTAAATTAACAGAAGTATTCTGTTAAAAAAGGGTAGAATTAGTGTATGGTGGTACTCTTTAACAGTCCAATATTTAATGGTGTAAAAATCATAAATAGATCTTATAAAAATACGTCTCTAAGAGCAAGTTTAGAGAAATTGTGCATGCCATCAAAGCAACTAGTGCAAATATTTTTATGTTTTCTAATAGATCATAAATACAAAACAAAAGTAAACCAACACAGAAAACAAGTGCTAAAAGTAACATGTTAACTCTGCTGTTATTATAACAAGAAAAGTGGGGGAGGAAGCATCTAATTCCACTCTCGAAAGAGTACTCATTAAAAAAAATATCAAGAATATTTTTATTTATCCTCTTTTCATAAACATAATGTGCATTTTAATCATTGAGTGACTAAAGGAGGACCAGATCATTTATGGTGGGGAAAAAAAAACACACACAATAGCATTAACTGGTGAGTAAATAAAACGAGGTACAAAAGAACAGACAGCTATTCCAAAGTCCAAATAGATAAATAGACACTTCAATGACTACTATTACACTTAATACTCTATGTAATGGCAGCCAACTGTATTGTTAAGATAAATATCTTGATTGAAGTATTTTAATGACATCTGAATGCTAGCTGTGTAATGCAAAAAAATGTTTCAAGTTATATGGGTTACATTTTCCCAAATAGACAGACAAATATAAATAGACAGACAAACAGATAGCTAGACAGGCAGATAGATAAACAGACAGATAGATGGATAGAGTTGAGAAAATGTCAGTGTTAGCAGGTCTGGGTTTTAATAGACAAGGTATGCCACTACCAATCAGATGCCTTGGCTACAATCATGTCCCGCCTTGTGAACAAAAGTCAGTTTCATGCTAAAAGAGCTTGTTATGGCATTTAAACGGTTATTACGAGGGTGATCGATCTGCACTTCAGAATCTGTTCGGATATTGTTTTGTCTACTACGGTTTGGAACGTACAAGTTCTCATTTCGCGCCCGTAAAAGTGTGGATAGTGCGCCGATTGGGACGCAGGCATATTGTGATTTGTATATCATGAGCGTCACTCTTAGCCACGCCCCTGGTTTGTAACTAACCAATAATATTGTCGCTTACACTTGTCACCGAGAGGAGCGAGGAAACGGCTGTCAAATTACTGACGTGCCTGAATGGACTTGTTTACGGATGATGTGGATTTTGATGCTAGATCATGAAGCAATGTCTTTGTGACCTTTGTAGTTGTTAACGGGGAATGATTTAGTGCCGTACTTTAGCCTTCGTCTTTGTCTACGGAAGTAGTTTCTGTTAGCTTCTAACGCTAGCATGTCTAACGTAGAAAATAACGACTTGATTTAGAAAACTATGAAGAACGTGGATTGTTTTTAAGTTGCATAAAAGTATCCGGTTTTCGCATGTGCCGAATGTGGCCTATGTGCTGGTGAGCACACCGGGGTCTATGACCCGAGCCCATGCGGGTCAGTATGTTTGGTTTCGGGCGTCTTTCCGCCGAGGGGAAGGTGGGAATCGCGTCGGGGGTTGTGTTCTTCTCCATGCTGATCTCCAGAACTCTAATATCGGAGCGGGTTGACAAAGGCACTCGTGCCCTGCTGTTCCGTGTCCAGTTTGTGCTCTTCATTAACTCTCTGCTGCTGCTGGGCTCGCTGTACATCTGGAAGCGCGTGGTGCGGAGGCTGTTCGTGCGCTCCTCGGGGCTCTCCGTCACGCACAGATGCTGGCGGCTCCTCGTCCTGCTCTTCCTCGCTCTCGTGCACGGAAGCTACCTCTGTATGTTCTTCCTCGTGGACACGGAGCCGCACTGGCTGTCGATGTTGAGCTTCTCCTGCTTGGGGGTCTATGTGATTCTGTTGTTCTTCTTGTTTGTGTTCGGCTCCCTTAAACGCCTCGGCAAGCTCCTCTCCCGCAGCAGAAGTGGCGAGGAGGGGGCCGTGGGCGGTTCAGCCAGACAGACCGTGTTGGCACTGCTGGTGACTGCGATACTGGCAGTGTATGGGCTGGTGAATGCAGCTCAGCCTCCTCGGGTGGTCGAGGTAGAAATACCTGTGGAGAAGCTTCCTGAGACCCTGAACGATCTCAAACTGGTTCTTCTGTCTGATATTCACCTGGGACCCACTGTAGGCCGCTCCAAACTGCAGCTCATTGTGACTATGGTCAATGCTCTGGAGCCAGGTAGATATCTCCAATAGCTGGAATCAACTTGGTTAATGGGCATTTGTCTTTAATCATGCATGGGCTATATTCATTATAGAATTAAAAATGGAGTGTACTATCTGTAAAAGATTATAAATATAGTTCTAATTGTAATAAGGGACGATTCAAAAGGACACTTCTGTTTTTAAAACGATTAAGAACAATACATTTGGAAAAAAACAACAACGATTAACTCTTATTTAGTTGATTTCTGGCTTATCACCATTTAGACCATACAATGGTACATTAGTAGTCAAAAAGAAAATTTTTACATATTAAAAACAGTCAGTCCAAGTCCTCCACGTACAATAAAAAAACTTGCAGCCAACAAGCTGTTATTAGTACAGGGGAATGGTTGTTTTGGTAATTTAAGCGAGAAAACTGTTGGTATAAAAAAAAAAGTTTCTTTCCTAGTTACTGGAAAATAAATTGTTACATTGTGAAATGCTAACGCATTAAGTTTATTTTTTTTTTTTGCTGTTGAATAAATATTTTTTATTTTGAAAATAAAAATAATTCTCTGCTCGATTCCTGGTCAGATATTATTTCTACAAATATATGTTTGTTTGTCTTAAAAGATATGTAAAATTACATAAGTATTGTATTCTGTATTTGCAACAGATGTGGTGGTGATAGTGGGAGATCTGACGGACTCTCAGGTGTCTCGGTTGAGGAGCGCTGCTGAACCTTTGGGACAGATAAGGGCACGACTGGGCTCCTATTTTGCGACAGGTCAGTCGAGGACTACTTTGCAGTTTTATATATATATATATATATATATATATACTTACTTGTACATTCATATGTAGATTTATAGCAGCATTATCAAATGTACACTTGCCACTAACAGTTGCCAATTTCACCCCTATTTGAGTACAATACCCTATTTTTGAAACAGAGTATTTTACTGCTACAACCTTCAGTCTCTGCAGCTGAACCCCTCTGAGCTGATGTAAGTGAAGGGTATGGAGTAAGAGACAAGTAAGGCAATTAATCCATCTTTTGGCAGATCCTCGAAGATTTCATCAGAACATTTAGAGAAATATCTGTAAGAACGTCAACATTTGGGTGGAGTCTAAACAATGTCTACTGCAATGGTTATGGGTTCGATTGCCAGTGAAGAAGCCAAGCTTTTGTGAATTGAGGAGAGGCGACCTCTCTAGGTACTGCTGACCCTTGTGACTCTAATCAAAATATCAACTTTAATTTCAATTTGACTGAGTAGAAACCATTGTTTTATGGTGTTCAATTATTTTATTAGACTGTTCTGGAGAAGTATGTAAGAAAGAAATGGTCTTGAACATGTTTTTATTTCACATATTTTCTTGTTTTAGGAAATCATGACTACTACACCGCTGATATAGAAAACTGGTTTGAGTTCCTGGACACTATGGGGATAAAGTCTCTTCACAACAGCCATGTAAAGTTGTTCCGCCCTGAACGAACTGAAGACTGGATTTGCCTTGCTGGCATCGATGACCTCGAGGCCCGCATGCTACGGTGAGTCCTTGGCAGTCTTATTAACAAGCCTTATTTGAATAAACACAAATGTGGTACAAACTCCATGTTTTGCATGACCTCATGCTCATGCTGTTTCTTTATTATAGATACCCGGGCCATGGAATGGATGTTGAGAAAGCTCTCAGCGGCTGCAGTGCAGAGAGTCCTATTATTCTTCTTGCTCATCAGCCTCAAGCTGCCAAACAGGCTCTCCAGCTACGGCCAGACATCAGTCTCGTACTCTCAGGTCTGCATCAGTCAGTTACTTTCAAGGTCTTATTGATGAATAAAATAAAAACCAATGCAGTTTATAACCAGAACTTAACATTACTTATTAAGCCAACCATATTGAAAAAGAACAATTGCAGAAAAACGGAGCGAGTGATGAGATTGATGCTTCATGACATCAGCTTTGCTCATCACTAGCGAACAAGAGTTGCCCTGCAAAATTTGTTTATGCACAGTTTTATATATTAATATAACTTGAACAAATGAGTAATTATATACAAAATAAACCCTCCAGAGTGCAATATGAATTCAAACAGCGTATGGCGCTAGGGTCACAAACATTTTTTTTAGTTGAGTGGTCTTAATGCTCACTTCTTGAGTCAACCTCAAGAGGTCAGTTGAAGAATTTCAACTTCCAATAACGCATAAGCAGTAAAAACTCTTTTTAAATTAAAGCAATTTGGAAAAGATAATACGTGTTTTTATTAGTTCATGGCTTGATTATGCCTACAGTTTACATTGCCTGCAATTGGTCCACAATTCAGCTATTTGCTAAAACCAATCTTTTCAGGGATGGATTTTGCTCATAAATGTGAGCTGACAAAGTATTTATATGCTGATTTATTTTTTGTAACCGGTTTGCGTTTCAAATTTGGCTTTGTGTATAAATCGAAAACCCTTTTGGCTAACGGTCAGGCTATATATAAGGGCTATACAAATAAAGTTTAGTAGATTGATTAGTTGATCAACATGTATGAGGGTGCAACTTTGTTGAATTTTGAATTACTTCAGAAAAGATGCCTTACCTTAAGAGCACTCATTTGGTTTGTTCCCGAATCGTGACCAATCACATGTGGTTTTGGTAGCCGTGCCAAATGTTAGTTGAACCTTTCAAATCCTTATAAAAAATTATCTTTGTTTTGAAACGTCAGTAACTTGACTCCTGCCAAACAAACTTCCTAGTGGTCCTTCCAAACATTAGGGTTCAAGATCTCAGCAGTGATGAATTGTTAGTTTTGTATCTGCAAAAGAAAAAAAATGCAGCTAGTCAAATATGTCCATATCAATAACAAAAAAACATTTTCAACAAGTTTCCCAGCTTTTGTTATAGTAAGGTTAAATATAGTCTGCTAATTTAAAAGGCCAACATGAACCATTCTGTTCAAGGCATCTCCTCTTTGATTGCTTGCTTTGCATAGTTCCAGCTTAGTTAGCCAAAAACAACTGTGCCTTCTCTTCATGTAGTTTGAAGAATAAACTGTAATTTTGTCTTTGTGTAGGTCACACACATGCTGGTCAGCTGTTCCCTCTCACTATCCTGGCATTCCTAATGAATCCATTTTTCTGCGGACTCTATCGTGTTTCTGAACACACAATGGTCTATGTGACACCTGGAACAGTTTACTATGGCATTCCAATGAGGATTTTTAGCCATTCTGAAATTACCAACATCAGACTGAAACAAGCATGATATTCCTCATGAGTGCAACACACCGCATGCTGCCAGCACAATGTTTTATATAGAGTATGTAATTTGGCCTTAACTCCATTCATACAAGTTTAGCTATTTACTAGTCAGTTTTACACAAGACCAGAGGTTTTAACATTTATTATGTTAAAGACCAATGTGGGTTGCAATAACATTTGCAGCTGTCTCTTCATTTTTTCAAGTCCATCTTCTTTTGTTAGGAAATGTCATTGCATTGCGAGCTGGACTTCTTTTATTGCCAAGTAATGACAAAGTGCCAGTTTTAATATTCACGTTGATGTAAAAAAAAACTTTTCGTCTGTTTAAATTTCAGAGCAAACCGATCTACCTTGAATTCAAAGCATTGTTTCCATGATCACTTCTGCGTGAGGCAATCAGGGATGTTGTATGTCTGTTATTTATACAGGGAAAATAAAAAAAATTGTGAGTTTATCAAAAACAACTGTGATAATTGTATTTTCTTTTTTCATCCTCACGTTCTCACATGGGTAGATGTACATGCTATTCTTTTTAACTTTAAAATGCTGGCTTTTTTCAAACTAGCCTTGTTTCTTACTGATTTAAATCTATTGATAAGAACTCTTTTGGGTTTATGTATTTTGGTGCTGAGTTGTTTTGTACGTTATAGAAGCGCAGCAGCTCTTTATAATTTATTATGTCACTGGCACCAGTGTAGAGAACAGTTATATACAGTCGATGGTAGAGACTTGAAGGCCGGTGTTGTGCTCCATTTTTTCCCAATTTTCTGGTCAGGATTGATGCAGCTAAACAAATTTTTAGTGTCTGTCTCAATGATAACATTAACAGATACGTTAAATAACTGACCAAAAAAAACTAAATACAAAAAAATACAAAAACGCAAGTTTTTTTTTATTTGCAACAACAGTATGACTGAATTCCATTGGTTTGACTAAACATTGCTTTATTAATTTTAAAGCATGAAACAGAAACGGCATCTATTTCTCAGGTGGGGGCGCCTTCTTCTTCACAGCGCGCGTCAGGGTCTGCTGCACCACCGGGTAGAGTTTATGGCAGCCCTCCATACAGACCCTCACAGCTTCGGATAGGGTCTCTTCTCGCATCTCCCCGTCCGCGTTGAGGCCCGACACCTGATTGAGATTAGGAAGCAAGGCCAGTGTCACACATCCCTGGTTATCCCCGTAACCCTCCTGCCAGTCCCCGCACTCCTCTGAATAAGAAGGGTCAACAAAGCACGTGTTTCCACTCTGCCGCAGCGAGCAACCCAAAACCACATCATACATCTCGATCCCAGCGTCCGCAAGCGCCATGGACGCGCAGGTCACCGCATGCGCCAGCACGGAGCCGTCGTTCTCCAGAACCATCAGGTTCACCTCGATTTGGGAGCGGGGGTACCTGTGCAGGCAAACTCCTGGCTGTAAGCTCTCCAGCAGGGTTGCGGACAGGTCCTTTTCCTCGCTTCCCTGAATCCAGGCGCCGCGTTTCAAACAGGAGAACGGCGCGAGTCTGAAGTCACAAACAAGGCGTCCGGTTTTCATGTCAGTTTCATCCCTCCGTTCGGTTTCCTTCGGTCCGTACACAGAGCAGATGATTTTTGTGTTTCCAGCCTCGACGTATGCAGAGCCTTTAGCCTGGCTGACGAGCCCGCAACGCGCGAACACCGGCCGAATGTCTCCGTTTCCCCTCTCGCTCCCCCTCCTGCCACTTTCGGGAACTTTTTCCGGGGACAGAAAGAGTAATGGTGACTGGGACTCCTCCGGTCCACGGACACGCTTCGTATCAACCGGCATTTTTAAGATTACACGTGTTCTTTACCATAGCATTATTTCTTAGAAGGGAAACCTTTTGTTCTACGACTGCGCAACCGGTCTGTTTGTGCATTAGCGCCCTCTTTTGCTCTGGAGTGCGGAGCTAAGGCTACAGCAACTGGATTGAGTGTGTCTGGTTTTTATAGCTGCTATTTACCCCAAACTACGTGCAGAAATAAGTTTAACTTTATATAGTCCAGACAAGTAAATTTTTAATTAATCCCTTAATATTTATCTAATTATTATTTTAGTTTTATTTGATTTTTTAAAGGCAACTCCCATGATATTGGGGACGTTCCGAAAGCAAGTGAGGAGTTGCTTTCTAACCCATCTACCAAACTAGGGTGAGGAGCAGTTTTCTTTATCCTGACAACACTTACTGATGAAATACTAGTATTAGCACAAATAATATAGTTATTATCTTAGATTTTATGATATCTATAGGCTATATAATCTGAGAAAGAAATTATAATTTTTGTAAAATTCTGAAAAAATCAAGACTGTAGAAAGACTAGTTTAGCAACTTTGCCTTTATCGTGGATAACAGGTTTCAAACAGGCTCGGTTTAGTTTAATTTTGTAATATATAAAATATAAATATCAGAATAAAGTTAGGAACATAATCATGAATAATTGTTTATTTCATTACACTTTTTCTGTACTACAAGATCTCTGGTTCTAAACATGTAAAAACCATATGGTGTGGTATAGGTCAGCAGTTGTTAAAGTAAATTATCTTTAAGTTTCTAATGATTGGTGAACCCATTGAAATCATTAGGTAAAACATGTACGGCATACCATGCCTGGGATAGTTGTCACTATCTCGGTCATGTGACTCGTGACCTACTTTTTGGGCAAGTGATTGGATCACTATAATCTAAACTTGATGTGATTCACTTCCCACTCTGAGCTTATGCTTGGAATATCACAAAAGGGAGAGAATTATATCTTGCATACCCAATGTTACTTGCTTTCACAGTTTGCTGTTAGCACAGGAGATGGAGGGAATGTGGCCTTAAATTACATACAATTCCACAAAGTTTTGTTTGTATTGTTTTGAGTTCAAATGTAAATTCTAATCCACACCAAATAGCTTTTCTTTTCAACATAAATAAGTCGAGTTGAAAATCGAAATGTGTGTTTATGCTGCTATTTACTATGAACCTCAAAAAATGGTTGTTAACAAAATATGGATTATCGAAATACAAACACAGTTTTCATTCAAACGGAGTACATTTCTATTTTAATCGGCAGTTAAATAGTACTCCTTCCAAATTACAGCCAGCAAACAATTAAAAAAAATAAAATACATATGTTGGTTTGTAAGAATTGCATTTACATTTTCCAAATTTTTGGGGAAGTGGTGAAGCTTTTTGTAGAAGATGTCACAAAAACCATGGCTATTAAACACAAGACAGTATTCAAACAAAAAAAAATCACACATTTCATATAAACATCATTAATAATTTAAGTAGATTGTTTGAAAAACAAACTTTTCAATATTACATTATGGACATACATTCTATTATGATTAAAATAGCATAATTGACAACCAGGCTATGACAATTTTGTGATTTAAACAAGCCCTTTAATTCAATATTTAAACATGTTTTGTCGGGTTTCCCACCTCAGTAAAGCTGAATTGATTTATAGATTAACAGAAAATGTGAAGAAGTTGGTAAAAAGAAGCTGAATTTCCTTGCTGTAGCTGTTGTTATCAGCGGTCAGTGTTGGCTCATTAGCGGGACACGTGGCTGAAGTAATCAAAACTGTTTGCTCAAAGAGTTCGAAGAGGGTAACAAATCGACTACTAATTAAGTTTGGCCCCAGTGAATCACGTGTTGACAAAATAGCATCTTCCTGACGAGAATTCCTACCGTTCAGGAGCAGCCGGAGTCGAGGGTGAAGCAGGAGAAGCTGGCAGGCCTGCACCCGCAGAGAAGCGCGCGGTTTCACTCAGCGTTACACACGCTGGCAAGTCTTCACTAAATATCTCACCTGGGGCCGAGATTTTTTAAGGACTCTCACTGGAGACAGCCTGCCCACAGGAGTCACAACCGCGAATTAGCTCTCTTTTAACTCACAAAGAGCCTTTACTGTTGTAGGAAAGATAATTTCCCATCCAAGCAACTTGTGTTCTGTTAAAAGATTCAGCGGGATTTCGACGTTTTAGCAGTCCACCTTCACAGTTCTGACAGTAGAGCCTCAAACGTTCTGATTAGGTGCAGGTGTGTGCCAAGCATGGAGGAGCTGGCCCGGGAAAGCATTCGCAGCATGAGTCTGCTGTCCAAACCTGCTCGAGGCTCCACGGTTCCGCGGCTCGGTTCATTCGGGGCCGTTTTCATCATGCTCAAATCAGCTCTTGGAGCAGGGCTTCTCAACTTCCCCTGGGCTTTTGAGAAGGCTGGAGGAATCAACACTGCCATCAGTGTGGAGTTGGTGAGTGCACATCTTTGCGAATTGCTGAAAACAAATCAAATTCATTGCATGGGGGCCAAGTGTCTTTACTGATTCTTGAATCTAAAATGTGCTGCTAGTGCCCTCCAAGAAAAGAGGGTGTTGGTAAAGTAGATCAAGTGTCATAAATTGAAGTGAGAGAACAATATGATGTTTTATGTAATCAAATAAAAACACATTCTCATAAATGGAACATTGCAACATGGCCCTAATTAAATTAAAAGTGGGAGGTATTTAGAGGAAGCTGAAGTGTTCTTTAAACCCCTGTGATTATCTGAAATAGATGTTCATACCTGGAATGTGTGCCCCACATCTTAGCCATCCCAATAAATAGACCCAGCAGTGAACAAAAACACTGTGAACATGTATCCAGAGCTGCAAAGTGCTCTGGAAAGCCTGTGGCTTTCTCAAGGGTGGGTTTATTTTATGATACTTTCATCTCCTGTTGGACATGGCCATTTCCATCTCCACCAGCCACAAGTGTTTTTTTTTTTTTTTTGAAAGAAACACAAATTATTGACAGTTGGATTTATGATTTCTTGCATTTGTGTCACAAGATGGTTCGATTTCGTCTGAAACCACAGAACTGTGGTATTTAAATCTATTCATTAGATGCATTGCTTATTAGTTTTACATATAATTAAAACATTGACAATTAGGGTATGTTTGACACAGTACCAGTATGGTGCTAATAATTCATTGCTGCACTGCAAACGTACATAGTGGATGAACAGAAAAAGCAACTTTCTGCAATGTTTTCATTTCCAGGTGTCCCTGGTGTTCCTCATAAGTGGCTTGGTGATTCTGGGATATGCGTCTTCGATCAGCCGGCAGAACACGTATCACGATGTGGTACGAGAAGTGTGTGGGCAGCGGATCGGCCATCTTTGTGAGATCTGCTTTGTTTTCAACCTCTTCATGATCTCAGTGGCCTTTCTGGTGGTAGTGCAGGACCAACTGGAAAAATGTAAGACTGTGTGCGTTGAGTTACAATATATGAGTTTGTTTGTTTAGCCATGAACTCATGTAACAGATATGTGCATGATGGATGTATTTATTGATTTAGTCTGCTTTTGTTTCAGTGTGTCTGTCATTTTATGAGACCATGACCGGACATGCAGATGGACAGATGCCTTATCACTGGTACACAGATCATCGTTTTGCTCTCTTTCTCATGTGTTTCATCGTCATTCTTCCACTCTCGATACCCAAAGAGATCGGCATTCAGAAGTACACCAGGTGTGTTGATGTCTACATTTTTTTAAATCTACATAATGTAATTCATCTGACTTCTTACAAGGGGTCTGTTGTCATAGTTTTGATCTCAGTTCTTTGTTTGCTGCCAGTGTTTTGGGAACCTTGGCTGCAACTTACCTGAGTATAGCTGTTATCGCTAAATATTATCTGAAAGATGAGCACACTGCAGACCTCAGGCCAGAACACAGTCAAGGGTGAGATAGATTAACTGTAAATTTGAAAAAAAAAAAAAGCTGTGCTATTTGCTCTGATTTACTCTGGGGTTAATGTTTAAGACTGGACTCTTGGGCCTCGATGTTCAGTGTGGTTCCCACCATCTGCTTTGGTTTCCAGGTTAGACTTCATATACGATTTGGCATTTCTTTTAAACCTTCATTAAATCGCTCTCTGTTGAAAGTTAAAGAGTAAACTCACGTGCTTTCATTTTACAGTGCCATGAAGCTTCCATTGCTATATACAGCAGCATGGAGAACAAAAAGATTTCGCACTGGGTTTTCATTGCAGTCACTTCGATGGTCTTCTGTCTGCTCATTTATACTCTCACGGGTGAGTCTGATCATGGGTTCTACCGGATGTTCACGCTGCTTCTAACAGATGTTTTGTCCTGGTCATGGAGGTTTTAAATATTTGGATAGAATGTTTATCAATGTTTTTAACTACTTGGTGCTTTGTCATTGGTTTAAATCGTCTTTATAAGTGAGGGCCATTTTTATAATTAAAGAACATTGATTGATATTTTTCTTTTACATTTGCCAGCCTAAAGTTAGTAATTGTAATTGTGAAGGGATGCTCATTAAGTTGCTATAGTTTTAGATAATGTTTTGCTAACTAGTTCTTGTGAACTAGAGTTGATAGTATTATTTACACAACAGTGCCAGCAAGTACATTATTATCTGAACATAAAATGGACATGAGCTGTCCCTTCCACGCCTGAATAAAATCTATCATTTAAAAACTGCTCTTATAAATATTGATTATATGTGAAGGGGATTACCTGATTGACTATTTAAACAATATGAGAGTTTTGAAATTTTGTGTTTACATGCAACCAATGTACCCGTCAAACTCCCATTTTACTTAAAAACAACTAAAATTTTAAACCACTCTATAATATGTGTGACACATATGAATATTCATGTACGTATAGCTTTCAAGATAGGCGTCCATTAACCTCTCTTCAGAGACCAATAGGTTTCTGTAAGGATAGGAAGTTGTCACGCATGCACTGCTTTGATTTGTCAGCGTTGGCATATGTTGACTCCGACTTGACCAATTAAAACACATTTATTCCTTTAGAAAAATGCTTCCAGAATGCAGCATCAAAATGTGCCTTGTTTGTGAAATGATAATAAATTGTAATAATGTAATGAAGGCTAATGGGTCTGACTGAAACAACCACATGATTGAAATTTATTTAATCTTTCTTCAAATCACCACTTGAATGCTGGAAGTTTGTAATTTATAATATTGATGGTAGCATGAACTGATTAGTCCTCTAAAGGCTGGATTCAGAGCGGTAAATGTGTGCGTGTGAGCGACTCTGGTACTATTAATAGTAATCAATGTTAATTGAGTCTAAGGTTTTTATTCTAATTGATTAAAATAAAATAAAAAACTACAAATGTAAAACTATGACTGTATTTTCAGTTTCGTTCTATTTGTTCAGGCAAAAAAAAATAGTTTTGACCCAAGAATAAGATGCATAGACAGGTACACTGGTAACCTGAGTTACAGTCAGGCTCTTTTTCGTTTGCAGATCCTGTTCCCTCCTTACTCACAATTCCTCCACTTTTAAACTATCTTCTCAATAAAATATGTTTCCGGAAAGAAAACTTAACCCCATTTTTATCTTGTCAATCATTAATGTTATAGATGGAGAATAAGAAAAATGCAATCCTGCTTAGATGTGTCTGGGTAATTTATTTCAAGCTTTTCTGAAACACTGAGGTTTTATTGAAAACTTGCAGGTGTGTTTGGTTTCCTGACATTTGGACGAGACGTGGCCTCTGATATCCTGATGTCATATCCTGGTAATGACGTTGCGATGATTATTGCCAGGCTGTTGTTTGGTATTTCGATCATCACCATCTACCCTATCATTTTGTTACTGGGAAGGTAGTAAAACTAACAACTTCAGACTGATGTGCACGCCAACACTGTTTACACACACTCATCTGCCAATGATTGTGTGTGTGTTGTTTCCAGGTCAGTGATTTTAACACAAATGTTGCGCTTTTGGGAACGAAGAGCCATTGTTACGTCTGTGTTTGAGAGCCGGTGCCGTCTGATTCTGACCATTCTCTGGATCACGGTGACTCTGCTCATCGCCATCTTCGTCCCGGACATGAGTGAGGTCATCAGTGTGATTGGGGGCATTAGTGCCTTCTTTATCTTCATCTTTCCTGGTGAGACTCGATGCTGGAAAGTGATGTGTTTCAGAATAAAATGGTGGAGACCTCTATTAAAAGAGGAGAAATTATTTTAAATGTAAGTTTTTACTTTTCCTCCAACATGTTTGTCTTGTAATTGTTTTTAAAATACTGTTTACTCTGATAAATAAGGTATTGAAAGTTTTTCTTAAATATATGTATTTAGCTAAAGAGGACCATCTATTGCTTGTACACCCAATCAAATCAATAGAACCGCTGTCAACCTAACTAAAGTTTTTTTTTTTCTTCCTCACAGGTTTGTGTCTCATTTTTGCCATGCAAACAGAACCAATCAATCGCAGAAAGAGGTCAGTACCACAATAAGTGGAGAGATTTTTTTCTCCCATTATGGATTCAACTAATTCTTCATGATGTATTAGCAATGCGTCTGGAATTAGAATGGGTGTTACTTTCTTTTTCAGGTTTTTCTTGACTGGATGGGGTGTTGTGACTGTGGTCACTGGAGCTTTTATTTTTGGCCAAAGCACAACTATAGCTGTTATAGAGTTTGCACACAAGTTTTAAAAATGGTAGACATGACTGATTATTTCTGCAAGTATGACTTCTGATTGGTGAACAGTATTATACTTGAAAAGAGAGAGTTGCGTTTTAAGGGAAATTAGTGTTTTATTGTAACCGCCCTGTAATTCTTGAGGAATTTTTGGTGGTTCATTTATTTTAATTTGTAGCTTATAGTTTAACTTTAATGTGTTTAAATTACTTTTTAATGTGTATTTATAGACATGTATAATGGAGATTTTAAATTAAAGAATTTTTTTAAACTAAACAGTTTGTAAACTGGTTTCTTCTCTAAGGTTTGTTTGCTAATGTTGTTATACAGATTTTGTTCTGCTTTTAATGATTTCATTTCAAATGCACAAAACGTTTAGACTGTGTGGGCTGGTCTGAAGTTATTCCTAGGGTATATACGATGCAATAACATAAAATGACAATTGACACATATAATAAATGAATTACACATATAATAACATGTATTTGTTTTATCCTTCTTCTGTCAATAACAGTAAATGACTTGTTAAACTACACATTTGTTGGTAAATTCTGCATTTTGTTAATTATCAGTACATTTAATGACTCGATTGATTTATTTCACAACTTATATTAATTACTGACAAATTTAAAGTGAAATCAAATTGACAATTTAATGTGTGGCATATATATTTAATTGTGGCACTTTTCGTCCTCCATAATTAAAAGGTATATGTCATTCTTGTTGGGTTTCTCTGAGCCCAATTTAATATGGACTAATATGCAATTAGCAAGCAGACTTAACATTTTGAATGTGAAAAAGTATCTTATTATATCAGAGTAAACGCTCTAAATAACTCTACACAACCAAAACCTCATTTGTTCAGTTACAGACGTTTATCAAGAGCAAATGCATTTTGTCTTATTGTCAAATAAAAAAGGGAGGACGTGTGTTGGGTCATATTCTGAGTTCTATTTCCTCAAAAATTGGAGATGGAAATCTGGGTGCTCTGCGAGGGAAAATAAAATAACTCCTTAGGTCACATGACCGGAAGTAATATGAGACTTTGCAGCAGTAGAGACTGCTAGAAACTCACGCGCAAGGTTGATGCGACTCGATACATTTAGAAGAAAACCGAGCTATTAAATGTCTTATTAAGACTGTTGTCTGGTTTATACAAACTAATGGTTGAGACGTAAGATTCCCTCGTGGACGGAGTATGCTAAAAGCCTCGAGGGGCTCTTATCCGTGAGAAGGAGTGGCGTTAGCTTGTTAGCCGAGCGTCTTCATCAACATGACTGTGGCGGTGTTCTTCGGCTGCACCTTCATCGCTTTCGGCCCCGCCATCTCTCTTTTTTTGTTCACGATTGCGAGAGACCCTCTGCGAGTCATCTTCCTCATCGCAGGGTGGGTATCTAACCTGTAGTTCAGCGTCACTCACTCTTTCTTTCTCTCTTCCTTTCTGTCTGTGGGCGGCAGTCCCGTGACTATCCCCTTTTCTGCTGTTCTTTTGTGGATCAGATTTTTTTTCTGCTGTGCTCGTTAAGATATAATTGTTAAAAAGCAACTAACTTCTGTTTTAGCTGGACACATCGCTTTATAAGCAGTTGTACGTTTCAGCTTTGGCATCACATGATCACCAAGGATTTAATGGCCTAATTTCTGTTTTGTCGTTTTTAGCTTTTTTTCGAGAACATTTCACGACAGCTGATAATATAAGCAATTAGATAACAAGTTCAGGTAAAAAATCCTCTCACAGGTGTAAAACTCATTTGAGTTTAGACAAAGTTCAAATGAATGATTGGGAACTATGATTGGCTGAGATTTAACCAGATATCACATTTCCTGTGTCCATGTTCAAATAAGTTCAACAAAGTATACATATTGTATATAGTTTGTAATGTTTTATTTTCGAAGACATTTATAAAAAAACCGTTCAGTATTTTTAGAGGCAAACGAAGTATATTCAATGGTAACTACAGATAAAACTGGATTACAATGCTGGTCAAAGTGAATTGATAAAGTGCTGTATTTGGTTACAGATGCTGGAAGCCTCTCTTTTGTTCTCACTGCGGTGCTGAATGACTTATTTTCCCTTTTGAGCTCTTCAACTTTGAGAGCAGGTTTCTAAATAACTCATAACTACACGAACTGTTGCAAACAAGAATAACAACAAATAGGAAACTAGCAGGTTAAAATTCAAACCATTGTACTGTGTAATTTTTTTTCAAAGTAAATAAAAATCTAGAGTAGGTTTGAAACCTTTAAATCCAAATTAGTTTGTTGAAAGGACATAAAGAACCCTAATTAAAGTGTAGGCATTCATTATTGTCTCCAGCAGCAGGTTACCACACATGCTAGATCAAAAAAGGCTTTATCACTCTAACCATATAAATATAGTTGTCACCTGTTTTCTCAACGACTCCAAAATGATTCATGCAACGAGTTTCTGTGATTCTCCTCTTCCAGTTATTAATGCCCCGGTCAGACTAACTCCAAAGACCACGCCCAGCAGGTAACGTTTTTTTTTTTTAAATATCAAGCTCTAAATGTAAATGATGCAAACGGGACTAAAAAAACAAAACAAAATTTCAGTCATGCTCTCTCCTCCGCAGTACGGTACTTTGTTTTCGTGTCACGTGATGTGGTAGAGCTGGTCAAAGTTAAATTCATTGCCACTTTCGTAGGCGCGGAATCCAAAATTCACTGCGTAGGCTGAATCTTCTGCTTTCGCCCTGTCGAATGCATTCCCGTTCAAGTGAATTCAAGTGTTCTTATAGTGTGACCATGGCATGAGAGTTGGCCCTATTTTGATGGATGGAAGGCTCTGATCAAACCCAGTCCCAACAATAACCTTGAGGTTTTGGAACTGGTCTCACTTTAACTGCAGCTTCCAGTTGTCTTCTAACAGATAAGAGCTGAGTTAAATGAGCGACTCACTTAAGTGACCACAGATGAGAATTCCCAGGTCAATTTAACCACTCTGCAACTCTCCTCTCAATGAGCGGATTCTACTGCGGGATGGGAGTTTCTGGGTATGCTTGTGCAACTACTTGAAAAAATTTTTTTTGAAGGCTATTCTTAGACACAAGAAGCACTTTCAGATTTAAAACTCATCCTAAAAGTTCCTTAAACTCAAATCCTTGTTTCACACTACATGAAAACTCTTAAAAAAGAATACATGTCTCTTTAAATAAAGTAAAAACATTTCACACAATACACATAGGTTATTTTTTTAAAGTGTTCTTTAAATCCCACTCTCTGTTTTAGTGGTAGGTGAGCAGGACATGTGAAATGCAGCTGCGGTTTGGTTGAACCGAGGTTCGAAGCTTGATTTCGATGTATTTTCTCAGCCCTGCTCCCTCTCTCCCACTTCCTGTCACACTCAACTAGCAAAAATGACTCAAAAAGAACTGTTATGAATGACAGAAAAGAGAAGCTAGTTTGATTGACGTAGAAGGGTTTTTTGATGAATGTGTTTGTGTTGCAGTGCATTCTTCTGGCTGGTATCTCTACTGCTCTCCTCGCTGGTGTGGTTCATCACCGTTCAGATCAGCAATAAGAACAGCGCAGCTCAGCAGAGAGGCCTGCTCATCTTTGGAGTCGTGCTCTCTGTGGTGCTCCAGGAAGTCTTCAGATATGGTTACTACCGACTGCTGAAGTAAGACTTAACTCTTTACTTTCTTGGTTTAAAATGAGAAACATTGCAACAATCAGAATTTAAAAGTCATGCTATTTAATATTTCTTAATTCATTGAAAAATGTACATATTCTGGGTAGAACGTATTTCCATCCATCTTCTTGTCAGCTTTGTTTTTTCGGGGTTCCCACAGCATAATAAACCGCCAACTCATCTGACATGTGTTTTACGCAGCGGATGCTCTTCCAGCCGCAACCTATTGCTGGGAAACACACACGCATGCACACTCATTCACATTCATACACTATTGACAATTCACCTGTACTGCATGTCTTTGGACTTGTAGGGGCAATCGGAGCACCCGGATAAACCCACGTGATCACGGGGAGAACATGCAAACTCCACACAGAAATGCCAATTGACCTAGCCGAGGCTCGAACCAGCAACCTTGTTGCTGTGAGACGACCATGCTTCCCACTGGGCCACCATGACGCCCATAGAATGTATATTTTGTTGGAAATAAAAAATAACCAGGGAAGGAAAGTCTTATCCTGGAGTGCCACCGCCCAATACAGATAGTTCCTACATGCTCAGGCTAGTTGAGCCTTCTTGACTCGTGTGCTGGTTTGAAAATAAAACATGCTGGACAACGCCTTTTACTTTGAAATGTTTTTTTTTTTTTTTGACTGTTACTCAGATACGCAGTAGAAGATACTCAGTTTCTGTAATCTACTTACCTTGTGATAGACCTCAAACAGTTTTGTACCAACATTATTTGCAGACTTTCAGATGATTCGTGAGGCAAAATTTTTTTTCATCACATTCCTGGCTTTACTTTGCTGGTGTGCTTGTTTTGGAAACACAATCTTCAGGGGTGTAAAGTGACAGTGTAGTTTTTGTTGTTGTTTTTCATTTCAACATAGTGTTGCATATCACCAGATATGGTGTTCACAGTAGTTCACAGTTTTGCAGATATTCACAATTAGTTTGTGAGGTATTAGAGAGGGTAAGGTAAACATATAAACCAGTTCTCGTGCCAAAACCAACAAAAAATGTAGGATGGTGTCAGTATTTGATCTCGTGGTTCATGAAGGGTTTGATTAGTTCCAAACAAGCCCTCGGAGCCATTGCTCTTCATACATTTTCAATGGAACAGATAAACAGCGATTGTGGTGAATATTACAATAATCACAGAAATAAGTTTGCATTAAGAGAGGTGAATATACTCTATTTCAAGATTTGGGAGTGAAATAACAAGAGGTGAATGCAGTTTGTTGAAAGAAAAAATGTGAATAATTTACGTCATTTTTAGAATAATCTAAATCAACTTTATATTTAATGGCCATTTTTCTGCGTTTTATGTATTTAATTGCTTAACAATATAATAGATCTTCCAGATTTATTGTGCTAATATCTGTGGTAGATTGAGAAAATGCTCCTAAAGGCAAAACAATAAAAAAAAAAAATGATTAAGGTTGCCAGAATTTTAGAATTTTTTCATAATTCTCAAAAACACAAAAGTGAAGTTTAACTCTATCATAGTTTGAGAAAATGCTCATATACACTCAAAAAGTGATTGTTAGGGTTGTCAGATATTGACTTAATACTTAAAAAATGTTAATTTGATTGTAAGGGTTACCAGAGATTGAGAAACTGCTCCTAAATGATAAAAAATTTTAAAAAAATCACTGAAAACCTTCTTAAATCCTCAAAATCATAAGTCATGGTTAGGGTTTCTAACAATGTGTTTGAAGCATACCGTTTATTTAGCAAAAACGTTTTATGTCTTAAGTTTGACCTCGTGAAACCTGCAGAAACCTTGTGCTCTCAGGGCTTGAGCTGCTGCTCCTCAGACAGCTGCAGCCTGGTACACAATACTACGCTCACAAAATGCTCTTGCTTTGTAATTTTAGGCTCATTCTATGTAAGTCAGAACTGACAATTGTGAAGGAACAAAATGAAACTTTCCCTCTTTTTAAAGTTTGGCACGGTCTCCCTTGCAGGAAAGCAAATGAAGGTCTTCTGGCGCTCAGTCAGGAGGACACCATGCCCATCTCCATGCGCCAGCTAGCCTACGGTAAAGCACGGAAATCTGTCTGAACAGCTAGAGATTGTGTGCCTGTTCATCATCATATCTATGTCACTGCTTTACAGTATCAGGGCTGGGATTCGGCTTCATGAGCGGCGCCTTCTCTGTGGTCAACATCCTCTCTGACTCGCTTGGCCCGGGAACCATCGGTATCCACGGCGATTCCCAGTTTTACTTCATTTCCTCAGGTGAGGAGATGATTGTGTGCTGCCTGTGGGTGAAACCCTAAGTTTGAGTGTGATCTTAAGTTTGTGCTTCGTCCTCTCAGCCTTCATGACCCTGGCTATCATTCTGCTGCACATGTTTTGGGGTGTGGTGTTCTTCGAAGCATGCGAGAGCCAGCGGTGGTGGGCCCTTGGAGGAGTCGTGCTCAGTCATCTGCTAGTTTCCTGCCTGGTAGGTCCTCACGGATCAGCACCTAAACTTACACTTTATCAGATGAAACTGTTCCAAAGGTATGGTTGTATATGTCAGTCAAATGATTTAATACACAATTTTATGATCTACAAATAAATGTTGAGTTGCACAAAAATAAATCCTATTCACCAACAAATAAATATGTATGTAATTTAAGCAATCCACGAATATTTGTTCACAAGTCACAATTATCAGTTCCTTATTCTACATTTATGGATCTCATTAGTTCTCTTCCTGAGCATTTGTGGAGTGCTGCGCACATTTGTGACTTTTGACTTGGATTTGTTGTCAAGAGATCCACAAATAGGTTTGCTCAACCCACTGGTTGGTCAGCCAATCAGATTTCAACAGACTGGCATTCTTTCCAACCAATCACAGCATGCTTAGGGGTGGAAAGATGGTGCCCCTAATAATAATTAACTAATGTGTACATGATAGCCCATGATAAATAGTTATGTAACTTTTTAGAGGAAGATGGCCGTGCACCCATGGAACTTAGCTCTGTGTAACATTAGCTAACGTTAGCCACTCAGGGTAAGAGGAAATGATGATGAATTCATTGGCTATAAAGACCTTGAAATATACAGTAAATCATACATAGTTTATATTCATTACAACGTATTTAAATCTTATAAAATATGAAAAAAATGTACGAGTGTGAAATGTCTAATGATGGTTAATGAATAGAAATAAAGGAGGAAATCGATGTACTGAAGAGTTTAAAAAGATTTTGGATCTTTACAATGCTGTTTAAATATTATGAATTTACTTTTATTTAATAATAATTTAAAAATGTAGTCCCCATTGATATTAGAACACTAGGAGATCTTTTACATTGAGAAGTAGTCATCATTTTGTAATTAAATGAAACAAATATAAAGCACACAAAAATGGCCCATACATCTAAAAGATTATTAGTATTTCTAATGATAGTGCTGGAGTAGAACATAAAGGATGATGGTTGGGGAATTACACCTGCTTATTTAGCAAAAAAAAGTGAGATTCACGAATAAACAGGACGAAATCAACAAATGCTGAAGAGATCCACAAACGAATGGAAATAAACTTGTATTTGTGACTCTTGAAAACATATTTGTGGATTTTTTTTCATAAATATACATTTATTTGTTTGTGAATCCGATGTATTTTTGTATATCTCTTCACATTTTTTTGTAGATCATGAACTTGTAGAGTAATTATTTTGACTCAATGATACCCCCGTACTCGAGTCTTATCCTCCATTTTCATACCCATTTTCATTTTCAAGCCAGGTTATTCTTCTTTAGCAATTAAGAAGGTTAATAATAGGCATTGTTTTATTTCGTGTTTATTTCTACCTATAGCTGAGCAGTAAAACAGTGATTATTGCAATGGTTTTTATTTACCCACCAGACATTCCTGAACCCAAACTACGAAGGTAGTTTGATCCCGACGTACGTTATCCTCTCAATCATGGCCGTCTGGGCCTACTCGTGTGCCGGGGGATCCTTGAGGAACCTCAGACTCTGCCTGACCTGTAAACACAAAGACTTCCTGCTGGCCAATCACAGGCCAAGATAACCCCCCAAAGAGGGGTTCACTTGGTCAGCGGGGTCCGTTCCTCTCCAGCAGCCCGGGATGCTGCTGGTCTCAGAGAGTGACTGCTGGGGAACGAGACGATCTCGCCCTTTCTAGAACTACTTCTTCTGCTCTGTACCTCATGTGTGAGAGAGTTTCACAGTCGATGATTCCCTTCTCTGGCAGGTTTTGAATAAGGCTAGTACAGATTCTACTCTTATTGTTAGATTTCAGTTTTTTTTCCTTTTTTAATTTTTTGAGCTGCCAAATTAGCCTTGATTTCTCATGTCATCTAATCCAAAATCACCTCGTGATTGACTTTAGTTTTGTTGTCTGTCTATTTTTTTTTTAGTTCAAGTCTCTCTTTTTTAATGTTTTTCTCTTTTTGAACCATTCCGTGTGTGTAAGTAATGCTGTATGGGTTGAAGTGCTCTGATTGGCCTGAGGTCTACACAATGCTGAATAAACAGCTGAACCTTCTGAATCCTACCGACGGTGTGGAAGTGGGTTTGCTGTCGCTTTTAAAGCAGCTGTGTTTTTAGCTTCTTTTAGCTGTAAGGGTTTATAATAATTACATTATTAAGAGATGCAACTGACATGACATTATTTTGTTTCCGGAATCTGTTTATCTATTATTAAAAATTAGTTTATTTTTTTTAAATGCCAAGTTGTTTTCTTCAATTAATTCAGATTAACTCCAAAGTTATTTTCTTCATTTTTTTTTCACTGCGATTTTTCTTTTTCTTTTTTGAATGCAGATGTTTTTTCATTACATATATATGCATTTTCATTGATGGTAAACTTTTTTTTCTTCAATGAGTTTTATTTTTGACGTCAAACTTTTTTCCATTAATGAATGTTTATTTGTAATGCCTATGATGGATAAAATTTAATCATTAAGTTAATACTATAATATGAATATTAACATCAATTTCATAAGTTATTAATTGTCGGGTAACCGTGATGGAGAGAGAGATGCCACACCCACTGAACTGATGTAATAGCCCCGCCTTATTAGGTGGATGTTAAAACTAGAGGAAGTGTCCTCGCTTCCCCACCCATCGGACACCCGGTCTCTCTCTCTCTCGCTCTCGCTCTCTCTCTCTAGTGGTTATCCCCGGCACCTGAACTACATTTTGCATAAACCTTTATTGACTCTAAGGTATGAATTATCATTTGGTTTTGATTTAATAAATGCTGCTTCTGTGTTCGTAATTCATGTCTCGAGTAATTATTTCCATAACACACCAAACATTTTTTTTCTTCAATTACTTTTGACTCCAAACATTTTTTCCTAATTTCATCTTTGACGCCAAACTTGGTTTTCTACTATTTATTTTTGACTGTAAACTTTTTTCTTCAGGCAATTTTTACTAAAAGTAATTTTTGTTACTTTTTCAAACCAATCTTTTCTTCAGACAATGTTTTACACCAATCCTTTTTGTTGCAATAAATCTTTGTAAGGCAACTATTTTCTTTTGTCACTTATTTTTTACACTATTCTTTTCTCCTCATTACACTTATAAGGCAGTTTTATTTCTTCTATTCATTTTTATTTTTGATACCAATTTCTTTTGTAATAAACTTTTTTCTTCAATTCATTTTTGTCACCCTTGCGTTGTTTTTGAGTTATTTATTTCAATGCTTTTATTTTAATGTTTTTTTAAGTTTTTCTTTTGGTGGCAAACTTTTTCTTCAATTATTTTTATTTTTAACATCAAACTTTTTTGTGTTCTTTCGCCCAACACCAACATTGTTTTTTCTTTTCAACTAAAGTTTTTGCTCTTAAATTATATTATTACTGATTTTGTTTTCCACCACCAAACCTTTTCTTTTAACCTTTTCCCATCAGAAAAATTATTTTCCACATAGCAGATCTTTGATTTTCAATCAATGTAGTTTTTTTACCCAATTACAAAACGTTCTTTTTTTTTTTTTTATTCAAAATTGCTTCAGACTACCTCAGCTGTTTCATGTGCGAAGTTTACTTGGATAAGATTTTTAACATACCATTTAAGTATTTCAAACAGTGACAATTACAAACTGAAAACTTATTTTCAAATGTTTATTGCAGACTTAAGAAACCTGTGCAGGCAATTCAAAAAAATCAAATAAATACAGAGCTACAGTATGTAAAACAGTTTCCTATTGAAGCATTATACACATTGTACAATATTTTTTCTTTTTGTTGTTATTCTATACATTTTTAAAACAAAACACTTTCATGCAGAACATCCTGGAAAAGAAGGCAGAAACCCAAAAATGATTTCAGAGACTGTGCTTTAAAGTAAAGAGCCCATCCACACACCTGTGTGCATGTGAATAGAGATTGTGCGGCAGGTTCTGCTTCTCTGCTAAGAAATGAAAAATCCTCATATTTAAAATAACATTTTATTAAGATGTGCATCAATACTAAAATCTTTAATAAAAGTGAGTGCTCAAGAGAAGATTTTTCTGAGGCTCAGTAATCGGTATCCGAGCCCTCTGCGTTGTCCACATTGCGTGAGAGCATGTAGTTGTCCATGTCGATAGAACGACAGTTATTAATAGCATACCGCAGCCGCTCTGCCATCACCGATTGGCTGGAGTATGGTGGGAGTCGGAGCTGGAAGAAGCAGGTCTGAGAGGTGGGAAGACTGTCGTAGGGCTAAAAAAACACAGATTAAGAGCTTCATAATATACAATAACTGTAAAGATCTTTAAAAAAATATTTAAAAAGCTATCTTAATAAGGTCTCTGTAAGCTTTAAAACTTCACAAAAAACAATCATTGTTATTGGTATAGCTCATATGTGGAAAGCCTGCATCTCCGGTCCTGGACCAGATTTCTTCATCAGATCTGGATCTCAAGTCTATCAACCCTGCACACCTGAGTCCACCGGAGCATCTCTCCCTTGAGATCACAATCCTCAGAATATTCAACTTCTGCTGTATTTTACACTCAGCTCCTCAGTTCGTCTCCCTCACAGAGTTCTAGGCTTATTGTGCTGCAAGTAATTTGTACCATTACCTGTTTAATGATTTATTTTGAAATTCATCTGCTGAAGAGACTTTTGTTCACATCTTTAGATTTTTGTCAGGTTTTTTTCAGTAAATATACTTACTAAGAGACTCACTGGGGTCCTTTTCTTCACATTGCAAGTCACAAAAACTGTTTTGATCATTTGAATAATGTCGTAATAAGTACATTTTTAGTTTCTCTACATTTCTTGAAATGTAGGATTACAAACGTTCTTGAATAAATATGAGGCAATCAATACAACCAAGTAGCATTCTCTTCCAAGAAAAAGATACCGGGACATCCACATTAATTTGCAAACAAAATCCAAAGACAAAATGGCATACAAAGAATTCAATCATACAAATCATCAAAAATCATACAAAGGCAAGAGTTCTTACCAGATTCTTTCACTTGATCTAGGACGAATTCAACCACGTTTACGTATTTCTTTTGTTAAAGGATATATTTTTCCAGTACTTATGTTGTCTTAAATCTGATCATACTATACCTGAAATAAGTTTTTATCTTGATAAAATTTCGTATTTAAAATTCGTAAAATAATTTAGAATTAGTCTAAAAATAAATGAGACATTTAAAGAAAAATTTTATTTTTCTAAGTAAGCATTTTACTCTAAACTTGAGTCATATTCCCTCAATATAATCTATAACCTCATCATTTAAACAAGATAATTCTTCCCAAAAAAAGAAAATCAACATTAGTGTCTAAATTGAAGATTTTACGCAGATTTTTTCTCTCCAAAATTCTAAACATCAACATCAGCTCAGATTACGTTGTTAACAGCATTATAAATAGACAATACACAGGCAGTAGTGGATTTGGGGAGGGGTGGGTGATTGCTGTTCATGTGTTCATGTCAGGTTGCATATCAAAACTCTTACCCGGTCCACCTTCATGATCTGGAACCTCTGCGAGATGTCAGCGGTGTTAGCAGGCAGCCGTGAGCGCCCCGAAACAAAGCGCATGAAGAGGACGCGCTCCTCATTGGAGAAGTCACTGAGGGTCTGCCAGAACCACTGCACTAGCGGCTGCTGCTCGTCTAGCTCCCGGTAACGTACCACCTTCTTCAGGACCTCCACGCTGATCTCCGGCAGGCCACACACACTCTGCTCCAGCTGCCGCGCTGTTAGCAGAGAGAGCAGCGGGACGGGAACGATCCAGGACATGCCCTCCCGCACGGCCGCCACCTGAGGAAGAGTGCGCAGACACATGGAATTACAGGCATGCGATCTGTCTGTAGATGTGCAGCATCGTTTATGCACTGACATTTCATTCTAAGAAAACCTAAATGGATTGAATTTGATCAAAATGTAAATCAGCTTTTGTAAATTGAGAAATAAAGATGTTTGTATCAGAGTATGCTATGAAGATTGTGAAGGCTATTGTTAAGGCTTTATTATGGAAATAAGACATTGCTCATAAATGTATTAGCTACATATCAAAATTTGTTAGTTGTTATGAATTAATGTCTTCGCTTTAGGGCTGAACAATTAATCACATTTGTAATTAAATCTCAATATGACTAAACACAATTTTAACCGTACTTACAATGCCATGTGATTAACAGGTGATTAATCCACAGGCTAACATGTTTGTTATAGAGACTTTGAATGACTAAAGAAATGTAGATAAAAATAACAGGTGGCTTTCCCATATTTTAATCTTTAATTTTTTTTGTTTATTTTGTTACTGACCTTTATATTAATGTTTGCACCAGGTTTAATATGCGTTAAGGGCTAGTTCAACAAATCACTCATTATTAGACCACTGTGATCAACATCCAGGAGGCGGACCACCTCAGCTCGTCTGCGAATCAGCGATGGCTGCTGGAGCTGAAAAGGGACGCGCCGACATCTGTCCAGCAGCGAGGGCTCTTCTGCAGAGTCCTTGGCTCATGCGGCGTGGAGAGAGTGGCTCCACTCGGTTGCCGCTCGTTTTGTTCGTTCATGATCCCTGTTTTCTGTTTCCTACCCGGTGTGTCACGTATGATGTCTTCTGACTTCCAGGGTCTCAGAAGTAGCTTAGCAAGTCAAGTGAACTACATTCTGCACGTAGATTTGTTTCTGTTATACACACTAGTTTAGTGGTGTGCGCCAGGTTTGTTTATTGTAATAACTTTCTAGTTAGTGTAGATTAGTAGCTTTATGTGTATTTAGTCAGCTTAGAATTGTCTGCCCTTTCTAGTTAGTTTGTTTTGTTTTACCTGGCGTCCCTTTGTCTCTGTCTATGGAGTGTGTGTATTTGTATTTAATTAGTTTTACACATTGTAGCACCAGTTTTGTTAATTAAAACACATTTGGTTTGTAAAAAGTTATTCTTTGTGTCCTGTTTCCAGTTTTCATTTCAGTTTCTCCACCTTTTTGTTACACCTCAACCCTAGACGCCATCTCCTTTTTTGGGGTCGTAACAAAGATTTATTTATACATGTTAAATCATTATTTTATATATTTATAATATAATATGTACATATAAATGTTTTAATTTGTGTTCAAAAATAATTCATTTTAAAAATTCTTATTTTAAGGATTTAAGGATTCATTAACTGTTATTGTTGTAAGATATAGTACAGAAATAGTTTTGGAAAAAATAATTGCATTGCAAATTGCTATCGCAAAACTAGTTAAAATAATCCCAATTCAATTATTTTCCAAATTTGGTCAGCTCTACTTCTGACGACAATGACAAACGGATCTCACCACAACAATACTTAATATAGTCTAACAGCAGCGCAAAAACTTTCAGTAAAAAGTGGTTAAATTATCCTTAGATATCGCAGTCAGTAAATTATAGCCCTGTTCTACACTCCCTCGTGAGTGTGAGAGACTCGCCTGGCGATCCATCTCATGCAGGCGGTACTCGATGGCACGCTCCACATACTCCTTCCTGTTGGAGAAGGTCAGCGGGATGCTGTTTCCTCCAGGAATGATGGGAACCATTTTCCCATCAGCACTTTGACCAATAAAGGAATCCAGTGGAATCATCTAGTTATAACAGGAAAAACAACATTTAAAAGATTATTTTACTCAATTAAGTATTTTGCTTGATTCACTCATATGATTAATAATACAAACTAATGCTGACAAAAAAATAAGTAGCAATTTATGTAAAATGTTATACATAGGTTTGACGATACGTTTAGATGCAAAATGTAAATGAAAAGGAAGAAGGAAAAAACATAAAATGAATTGATCTACGAATGTTTTATCTTAAAACTAAGGTACTGAATTTAAGGTATTCTTAAGTTTAGTTGCTATATTGTTAGTTGCTGAACTGAACAGACTACATGGAAGCTGAAGCTTATCAAAGTAGAAAAACAATACTAATTATCAAGGGTTCTGCAGGTTTCATAAAGACCTTTTTAATACTGTTAAAAATCAAATAGAAGATCACATCAAAAACACATGCAAAACGTTTCTGCATTATAAACAGTATGCTTCAAATAGATTGTTGGAAAACATTTACGAACGTTTTCTCCAACTCAGGTAACCCCAACCATGTGTTTACAAAGTTTGTATAATTTATTTGATTTTTTAACATTTAGGAGCATCTTCTCAATTTCTAGCAGCCCTGACAATTACATTAACATATTTTACCATTTATGAGTCTTAACATTTTTAGTACATATGCACCTTCTCTTAAAGTATGGCACCACTGTACATCACTTTTTGGTGTTTGAGGACTTACAAACATTTTCTCAAACTCTGGAAATCCTAACCATTATTTTTACTTTTTGTTGTAGCATTTAGAAACATTTTCTTAATCTCTGGTCACCTCAAAGCAACAAAATGGTTATGAAATAATAATAATTGGTATCAGATACAATGCTTAATTTAACCCCTTCTTTGTTTAATTTTCAAATTTTATAAAATTTTTATATGATCCATACTAAAGCTTGTTTTATCTGTATTTCTTTAGTTTTTTTTTGCAAGTATCAAGCTGAGACATTTACACAAGTCACAAAGTAAGGAACGAAGGGCTCATTAAGAACACGCAAGGAGAGAAAAACCAAAACTACCATGCAGCTTGAGCACTTCACTCATTAAAATTGGTTATTTCTGTGCCAATGACGATTCTGCTGTTTACGTATTAATGATGACTGGTGATGAAACACAAGTGAAATGTTCATCTCTTAGACTTGAAAGAATTGTGATCTTCTCCTCACCTCATGAAAGTTGTGCTCAGTGATGCCACTGTCCTCCAGATGCAGGATGCTGTTCAGGGTTTGCACATACAGCAGGTCCACTTCCTCCAGGTCCTCCAGGCTGACTGGAACACAGCAGAGCTGCTTCCACACCATGGGAGCCAGATGCAGGTCCAGAGGCTTCTTGGTGCGGATGGCCACTCCCATCAGGATACCCAGGAACTTGAACTGTAACAGGTCCTCCTCCAAACAGGCTGAGGGGTTCAGCAGAAATCTGACCACACACACGCACACAGGTGCTCAGGTCAGGTGTTCCGTATGCAAAAACAAGGCTGCCAAAGCAGTCTCACCTGTCCCTGTTGTAGCCGACCTCAGATGCAGCATTGGGGGAGGGAATGAGAAGATCCACCACTCCTGTCTCCAGCTCCTACACACATGACTGATCATGAGCATTGATCACACAAAAGATTTCCATAGCAAACAAAAACTTCAACTGAAAACTTTTTATTTTGCGTAGTCATCTATATTCCTTCTAAAACAACACCTAATAACATTTTAATGATTAGGAACAATGCCAATTAATTGTACTGTGTCTAATCACATGACAGCATAAATGCAGTTTTAGCGATTTGAAAATTGTGCTTATTCATATTGAGATATAATTGATAAAGTGATAATACACTGATGCATATACTTGATACATATGACAAAAACTGGCTTGATATTTATCAGTGAGGAGCAAATCACTACAAGAGAGTGTAATAATGTCTATTTTTGGTGTAGACGTTTCAATTTACCATGGATTGCTTTACAAGGCACAAATCAGTCCTGGGTTTTGTCAGAGGGTAACAAGTATTTATTTTTTTATTATATTTACCATCTCTTTTTCCAGTTAAGTCATTTGTTGGCAAAGTATTTGACTCGTGTATGACTATTTGCATACACAACATGTTAAATAAATTAATAAAGTTAACATGCATAAATATTATCAACAACCAAGCTGTCACTGTTTTTCATTGCTATGCCAACCTCTGCTCCGAAGCATCTGATAAACTCTGACAAACTAAGCTCTCTCTCAGTAAAGTGAGCAGTCAGTGGATTGCTTAAACTGCCAATCCTTATTTCTTTTAAAAACGATGTGTTGTTGTGATAATTGTGAATAACAGCAAGAGTACAAAGCAAAACTTAGCAAATACTTTTTCCCCCACTATAATGGATCAACGGATGAGGGAAAAATGAAATTACGTGCTCAACACAAATCAAGCAAGGTGAAGTTGCTAAGCCAGCACCTCTGTGTCCCTGATCTGGTGCCCTCATCTCCCTGAACGTGAGGATCAGCCTACAGTACCTGGCACATCTCAGTGATTGTGTCATCGAACACTCCTCCTGCATCATCAGCTCCTTCGCCCACCAACTTGACCTTCCAAGCCCGCGATGGCAGCCTCAGATCAGATGCGTTCAGCTTGACCACTTGCCTGGCGATCTGAACGAAGATCGGCTTACACTTCCTCCCTCTGAGAAACAATTTAAACCACAATTAAACAGAGGGTAGATTTAAGAAGTAAAGTATTCTGAACACAACTCTAACCTCGTAGAAATTCTTTTGACTGTGATTTGAGGTCCATAGTTCTTGCCTTGCACCATGGTTTTGCCGATGGAGCGCACCATGGGCAGTGTGTAGACCCTGGGGGCAAGCAGAGGCCTAAGCTGACCCTGTACGATCCCCCACGTGCCAGCGTTGTAGCGAGATGTGCCGCTCTGCAGCAGAAAAGACATGTTTGCTTTAGTGCAGACAGAGTGTTGATAATGATTAATGGATCTGATTGCAAGATGTTTACCTGGTTGTTAGGGCTGAGGTTCAGCAGTCTCCACGAGGAGTACATGAGGTCAGAAAAATGATAGAGCAGGCGCAGTCGGGCTCTAAGGGCCTCCATGCTGACCTCCCTGAGGGCACTGTACTGAGGAGGCACGCAAACAGGCAAGCCCAGCTGCAAAGGCACTGAAGAACCTGCATGCATACACAAAAATACATAAGCACTTGCTCACTGTTTAAAAACAAACTTATATTTATTTTAAAAATTATAATAATTTCTACTCCGATGCTGTCAGGAAAAAAAAATGAAATATTACACGAGAACCAAAAGGAAAAATCTGAACAGTGAATTGACTATTTGACAATATCGTCCGTTTCTTTGTTCACATATAGGTAATAAAAAAATGAATACAATCAAAATACACAGTTAATTTCTACAATATATATATATATATATATATATATATATATATATATATATATATATTTTTTTTTTTTTTTTTTTTTTTTTTTTTTTTATTTAGATATTATTGATGAGTTTATCTGGTGTGTCCAATCCTGCATCTTATAATAATATTAATCTGCCCCAAAAATAGTTGCCCTGATGAAAAAAAGAATTTAATGTTAAAAGGGATCAACATTTTACTTTCAAACACATCCAAGAATTAAACTTATATTACACACTATGTTCAGACTGTCGGTCTTAATGCCCAAATCAGATTATTTTGGTGTGTTTGTTCACATAATAGTATGCATCTGTTACCAATGTTTTGTTTGAACGAAAAGCAGATCCAATGTGGCACAAATGAGCAGAAAAAGTAATGAGGAAACTACATCACCTAGAATGCACTGCACTGTTAATGGATGAAAACACTAAATCAATTCTCTGGATCTAAATATTTGATAATAGTCAACCTTCTTATGATAAATTGTACTAAGAAAGCAATTGAGATGTAATAAATGCTTTTTTGGGGTTTATATTTTGGGTTATAAGTGCTGTGATAACCATTAAAGCTAGGAAAACATTTATTAAAGCTTTAAATACATCACTGGCCTCTTCTTGAAAATATTTCAGCAACTCGTATCTGGGATAAACCATGTTTGATGATACAAAACCTAGAAAAAGTGACATGAGCTTTCAAATCGAACACGAGTTGCAAAAATGGAAGTGAGCTGTCACATCAACATAAAATTATGCAATACAGGTCACTTATGAGCAAAAAAAAAAACTCAAATGTGGATCACTTGGGTTGTAGTCTGAATCTATTATTTCATATATTACAAAAATTTTAGAACAAGAAACATAAAAAAACAAAACGAGACAGTTTTTTCTTTTCTTTATGATAGCCTAGAAAAATACATAAAAATTTATCATTACTCAGACAAAATAAAAACAAAATTTCTACTCAGTAGAAATAAAAAAAACATAACCAAACATAAATCTAAAAATTATAACATTAAATGTAACTGAAGCACATACTGGATATTACGACATGAATTAACTACAAATGCTTTATTGTTTTTACTAATACCACAAAAATAAACCAATTATAATCTCTTCATTATTCTAGCATTCAGTCATCATGAATGTTACCATACCTGGAGCTCTTGGAGGTACTGGAGGTGCGCTCCAGGCTGCACTGTGGCAGCGCCCTGCAGAGATCTGCTGGATAGTTTTTCCTTGTAAAGCACTAATGAGAGTGGGCTCTCTGACATGATTGGTGTGGCCCAATCCCAGCTTTAAAAAAACAAATGAATTAAATCTATTGAAAAAACAAGTTTATCTATAAAGCAAAGACACACCTGTCCCTCGGAGTTGCTACCCCAGGCGTAGACGTCTCCAATGGAAGACAGTGCAAGTGTGTGCTCCGCCCCAACAGCCACATCCTCTATGAACACTCCGGTTAGAGCAGGGACCTGCTGCGGGCGGTTATGATTTCGAGCTCGCCCCTCTGGAAGCCCAATCAAACGATCTGACACAAAAAAACTATGAGTGAAATGGAAATTTAACCATAAATCATTGCAAGTTATGCATGTGTTACCTTGACCAAAGGTGTACACGTTTCCATCATTCGTAAGTGCTACAGAGAACTGTGTGCCACATGCCACCTTCTTTATTCCAATACCACACAACACATCCACTTTCTGAAAAACAACAATTCTGGTTCAGGCTCAAAGTTGTGTAGGATATCTAAGGCAGATGTTCTGGAAAAGTCTGTGGTTGTACCTGAGGGGAGGATTTGGCTGTGGAGTTTCCCAATCCTAGTTTTCCATAGTCTCCGTCTCCAAATGCCCAGATGGTCATTCCATCAGCTGATACAGCAAGAGTGTGATTTAGGCCACATGCCACCTACACACAGCCACAACAAACTTTTATTGGCTCCAAAGGATTGAATCTAAAATATGAATTATAATTAAACATTCTTGATTGTCAAGAACTATTGGAAGGGTAATCCATAACTTAAAAAATAATTGTGACCGCGTTATTGAAGACGACTTTTGTTTTACACTTCATATGACTATGAATCGAAATTTATATCTTTGTAAACATTTACAATGTATTGACAATGAAAGACTGGCATACTCTGCTGTATTTTTTTCCTATTTCAAAATATAGACAGAAACAAAGTAAAAAGGAAACTAGTAAAAAAACATCTGTCTTGGAATCAGACTGCAAATCCACAAGTTCAATCCAATTACACTTAGCCAAAGCTGACCTAAAATCAGACTGTCGAATGTGGCTTATAAACTACTTTCAAAAGGCATCAGAATCAGAATGTAAAAATAACTTTGGTAAACAATATGATCGTGCACATGCAGCTTCCTGATGACGCTAAATGTAGGCTATACACAGATTTCAAATCAGTTTGTGAAATAAAAATAGCAAGTAGGCTGCCCTTGAAAGAGTACAAGGACTTTGGTAATAATTGAAAAAGAATAGTTTTTTTAGTTGGGCATGACTGAATTGTGTCTTTGGTGATTTCTGTGTGTTACCTGGCCAACCTGATGGCCCTCCAGCGCATTGACTCTCTCAGGTAACTTTTTATTAGAAGTATTGCCAAGTCCCAGCCTGCCATAGTCCCCATTCCCGAAAGAGAAAAGCTTTCCATCTGCAGTCACCACTGATGAGTGCTTAAATCCACACGACATCTGAATACAAACACACATCATTACATAAACTTCTTCAGTCAAAGTTGAAAAATGTTGAGGGAAGGCACCCCAAAAAAATTAATTATGTGAAATGATCTATAGCAGAAAATAATTGTTTAAAAGTTATGATGACAATTACTTTAAAACTGTGGGACACACTTGCATATGAAAAAAATTATCTCTCAGCAGACATCCTGGTTACATACAAGTTTTTTCTACCCATAAAAACAGGAAGCTAAAGCTCCTTTCGAGCATGACATGGGCTTTGTAGAGAAAAGGACTGTGGGTGTACTTTAACCTGCACTACTTCCTCTCCCTGCAGCGCCTCTATCTGTCTTGGCCTACGCTGACGGTCACTATTTCCATGGCCCAGTTTTCCATAATCTCCATCTCCCCAGCTGAACACTTCCCCACTCTCTGTCAGAGCCATTGAGTGGCCATCGGAGCCGCAGGAAGTTACTAGCTGGGTCACAACAAACCCTGTACAAACACATCACAAACTTCAGTCAGCATAGAAGCAACATAAACAATTAGAAGACTTGTAAGAATTGTAACACACCTTGAAGAGCTGAAATGACCGTGAGTACATGTAGATCGTCTGAATTTCCCTGTCCAAGACGACCATAACTACCCTCCCCACAAGCTGATACCGTTCCATTAGCCTGGATGACAAAGGTGCAATTTTGCCCGCAAATGACCTGACAACATAGGAACCAATCAACAGTTTTCATGAAAGACATGAGAAGAAATGGGGAAAAAGTGATATATGCTCACGTACCTGTTGGGCTGGAGAGAAAGTGGAAGCAAGTGTTGGTACGAGAATATTTCGTCCAGCATCAGCGAGCTGCCCGTGTCTTCCAGCACCCCATAAAAACACATCACACTTTCCTCCAAGGTGCCAGTCCTCAACAAGACAAAAACCATGTTCGGGGTCATTATGACATATATTGAGTAGTTAATTTGAAAGAAAGGTAAAATCATTTGAAATCAAATTTGTTATAAATAATACTATTCTTAAAGTTTCAGTGACTTAGGAACATACAGACTATTTGAAGTTCTACTGTATTTATCCAGTATGTCATTAACTGGACATGTTATATGTGTAATAATTGGTATGGAGAATTTTAACTACACTTTGCTATATATAGAAAGTCTACTTTTAGTCTTCTTATAAGGATGAGGAAGCTCTTAAAATACAGCTTATGAGCAAAATGACAAATCAACAACATTATGATTTTAAAAACAATGAGGGGCTAACATATGAACTGTGGGACTTGTATGATTTGTATTTTTCAGTATCAACACCATCAGAAATAAAGTCATTTGAGGAACTACTTAACGACTCTTCTTAACCTAATCTAAACGATGAATAGTAGATGTCCAATTATAGCCTAGCCTGAGCTCATTAAATATTTTTATTAAAATAAAATTAAATTGAAAAAGATCCACAATAAACATATCTTATTCAACCCAGATAGTTTTTAATAATTTCAATTTATATATATATTTTCTTCTTTACAAACAAACAAACAAAAATTATCCTTGGCCTTTCTATATGGCAGAGAAAGCTTTTTAAAAAAAGTTGAAAGTCTATGGAGACAAGGGATGAACTACTTCTCTACTCTTATACCTGAATGTAAACAGAATTTGAATTCATAAGCATTATGCTCTATTTGTACTGGATTACATTGCAACAGTTTTTGATACTAAAGGGTTGTAGACTCTAGTACCTCCAAGGAAAATAAATGTCAATGTAAAAAGAGATTAGACAGGAATTGTAATAATACAATAGTAAGTGACTGACTGAACTGTATTATCACGACTGGCAGCTGAGCACGTTCTTATTCACTGACATATTAAAGCCGGATTTGTCTCATATAAACTGCTGCTTGACTCCAATTGAATACTACTGCTCGAATACCCGTTAGCTTACAGTTGTGAATTTTGTCAAGTTTTATTGCATACCTGTTTAAAGAGGACCCTTTTCATGGGACACTGAATACGTGTTTGTTCACTGGAACAAAGAAAGACTCCTCTGAAATTTCTTTGAAAGAAATTTCTCCTTTGCAACACAAGCCTACCACACTACATCTAATGCTCCATACAATAATTAATTGACACTGGGAGGAAATACATCTCAACTAAAACACAGAAATGGATTCTGTGTGGTCTCAATATTTTATGTGCACTTGAAGTGCACTTGAGTGTTACAATATTAGAATATTATGCGCATCAATATTCTCTTTTTTCATAATTTCATAACCAATTTACATTTGTTTAATACTTTTTTAATACATTTAGTTCTACAAACACCTCTGTTCTGGGTCTGTTTTTTAGTTCTCACCTCTGGTCTGGAAGTGGCCCAAGACATAATCTGCTCATCCATCCCACAAACCCACTTGCTGTTGTCCTGTTTGTGAAGAAAATGTGAAATCAAGGCCGCAGACCACAGACAGACATAGACAACAGCTCTTGTCAATGTTTCTCTCACCATGAGTAGAGCAAGCTTGTCTTTAGCAACAGGCTCCAGGTCTGGGACAATAAAAGATTCAGGAAAGGTGTGTCCACGAGCGAGGGCCTCAGCTGTTTTAACTGTGGTGGAGAAGCACTGAAGCCAGGCCCAATCACTGCTTCCCCAAGAGCCATTGGAAGGGCTGGAAGAAGAGGAGGGGCCAGGCTCAAGAGGGCAGTGGGCAAGGTGAGGGGGGATAGGTGGGTGACAAAGAAGAGCGTCCAACTGCAGACCCACCGCCAGCGATGCCAGGCACTGCATATATGGACTGTGGACTAGCTGCTCTCCACACACTACATGAGGCTGGGAAAGAGGTAAACCACAAAAAAATCTTATTACAAATACTTCAGACAGATAAAATAAACGTATAGCTTTAGCTAAAAAGTTACTCATCTCAATCAATATATAACAATATTTAATCTTCATATCCAACAAGCTGCTTTCTCTCTAGGTTTCCTACTCATTAAGCCCCACAGTTTCACAACACAGAGAATTTATAGTATACAGTATACAGCGTTACAGTATTACAGTATAACATAAGAAAATGTACTATTTGCATGATTTTGAAGCCTGCATGTAGGCAAAACTCCTAATATTGGCTAATTTCTATTCAATTTAAATGACAACTAGAGATTTGCTTCACTCGCTACCCTAGAAGAAAATTTCAGACTGCACCCTAAACTCTTCAAGCATTGTACACCACTGAAAGGCAGTTGTTTGTACCTTCTCATATGCATACTGCTCCTGAAGCATCACAGGAAGTCGTTCCAAGAAGGCTCTCATGCATGGGGCCATGTTTAATCCCACAACACCCTGCTTCTTCAGTGCTGTCCGGCAGGTTGCCAACACATGATTGGCTGAGACGAACTCAGGCCAGATATTAACAACAAGCACATCCTGCAACCAGTCAAAGTCAGTCAAAATTGTCACAAAAAAACTATTAAAGAAAGTGATTACCTTTGAGCGATTGGAGCAGACAGCGATGCCCACATCAGGGATCCAAACAGTGTTGTATATGGCTCCGGATCCAGCAACAACTGTTTGCAGCACTGATCCGTCCTAAAAAGATAAAAATAAAAACAACGTATATGTGAAGATAAATCACAGTACCTATTCACATCTATTTGACAAACTTCCATGTTAGAATCGATGACAGATACAGACCTGTAAGGACCAGATGTTCAAAAGCCCACCAACCCCTCCAGACACCAGAGCCAGCCCATCGGAACTGAATGCCACTGTTCTTACAGGAGTCATGTGACCTCGCAACTTAAACACACAGACTGCTCCTTCACACCGCTGTGGCTCTGGCTGGACGGAGAAGACATGGGACACATGACTACACTGGGTAAACCTGAGGGGAGTTCAGAGCTTTGAAATCACTTAAATGCTTAAAGTACCGTCGATCTGGACTTGTATTCAGGTTCCCACCACTGATCAAGGCAAGCAGTGCTACGCTGAGAGTATGATGAGGGCTCCTGTGGCACCGTCCACACTGATACCAGGCCATTCTGACAACATCTGCAAGAGATTTCCAATTTTACAGCATTTCACACGAATCTAAATTAAGGAAACTGAACAACAAACTCACTAAATAAATAAAAAATCTCAAATATGGCAGCATAGTTATAGCAGTTATTACACTGAACTGTTTATTAAGTGAAGCACAATCTAGATCAATTTTATGCTACTGTCAGGAGCAAGAAGCGGTGAAACAGACACAATTAACCACCAACTGATTAATTTTGGTTACGCACTGAAGATGTTAGGCAACGACAATGGCATAACCAGCATAATTCACATCAAACATTAAGGCATCACAGCATCAAACATCAGCACTACTTTTTCTGCATGGTCAAAGCAAGATGTAGACTGACGGGAAAAACCACAGTAATACTGTTGCACTCAGATATTAATACTTACTTAAATATGTGAGTGTTGACAAAGACACGTTTATCCCTTACTTGTAACACACACACACATATATATATATATATATATATATATATATATATATATATATATATATATATATATATATATATATATATATATATATATATACTACAATATTTTTAAACTTTAACTTTCAAATAAAAAAAAATAAAAAACTCCAGTTTGAACTTTAAATGGAAAATTGAGAAAACAGGTAAAAAAAACAGATGTATACTTTAAAAGAAAATAATTTCTGATTAGCATGTATATTGACCTGTTGCTGGAGACTCCCAAAACTCTCTCAAAATCAAAAAGACACTTACGTAGCAAACATGTTGAGAGGATTAGGTCCGTGACCAGGCAAACAGCACCAGGTGACTGCGTTGACCACAGCAGGGTGTGTGATACTCTGCAGACATGTCCAGCTCTGACCCAAAACTGTGTCTGACCGTGCCCAGAGACGCACTATCTCTTCTTTCGCACAACTTAACAACACTTGCCCCCCTGGAGCCCAACTCAACGAACTTATGCTTTCCTACAGTCAAAACAAAAAAATACATATTTGGCTATTTGCAAAAATAAATGTCTTCAAACTAAATATCAAAGATAACTACTTGTAAAAGTTCCATAGGATTATGTTTTGATTTACCTTGTGGGCATCAATAATTACAATGGGCCCATTCTCAACACGCTCTTTTGAGCCAATCAGAAGCTTTCCATCAGCATATCCAACAGCAAATGGACGATCTTCACTGTACCAGGCAATCTGCATAACAGCCACTGTGCAAAACATCAACACATGTGAAAATAGAGCTTACCGCAACATTTATAACAGATCTATTATCATCATTACCATCCTTCCTGAAGCAGTGCTGAAGTTCAGTTCTCTGCACATCAGAATCATCTAGAACCTCCATGAGACCCAGCGTCCCATCCATGCGACCCACCAATAGTAGCTCTTGAGGCTCTCCACCCCAAAGAGAGCCCGCTTCCTCTTCTGGCCAAGCTAATGAGGACACCCAATGAGGCTGCAAGTCCAAAGAAGCCTTCCCACCTTGTCAGAAAAACATTTTGTTTTACATACTGCTATGGTGGAAAAATATAATTTTCATAATTTGTTTATTTCTTCATCTCCTGTACTAGTGCCCTTCTAGTATTCCAGATGACTATCCGTTGTTCCACACATGTAAATTATCTAATCATGTTTTAATTGTTTTGGATGGTTTCAATGTCCAGCCTGTAAAACAGTTAATCTGTTAATGAGTCAATAAACTGTTTTGATGCATGAGGAGGCTCAGTTAAGGCTATAAATGCATGAACTGGTTAGGGTTAGGCATGTTGTGTTCATACTGTTCATATTGAGAATGCTGTACCATTGTTGTCGGTTTCTCAATATTGTAAGATCAATAAACAGAACAAGTTTCTTTTGGGCGTCACGGTGGCGCAGTGGGTAGCACGGTCGTCTCACAGCAAGAAGGTCGCTGGTTCTAGCCTCGGCTGGGGCAGGTGGCATTTCTGTGTGGAGTTTGCATGTTCTCCCCGTGATCGCGTGGGTTTTCTCCGGGTGCTCCGGTTTCCCCACAAGTCCAAAGACATGTGGAATAAGTGAATTGAATAAGAACAATTGCCCATAGTGTTAAAGTGTGAATGTGTGTGTGAATGTTTCCCAGCGATGGGTTGCGGCAGGGAAGGGCATCCGCTGCATAAAACATATGCCAGAGAGTTGGCGGTTCATTCCGCTGTGGCGACCCCGAAAGGGAATAAAGCCGACATGAAGATGAATGAATGAATGAGTTTCTTTTGATAAATCTGTTTACTGTGTGGGTTTTCCTTAACTGTAAAATGTCTCTCTCTTTCATGTAAGGCGGACGCTCAGATTTTTTTCCATTACAGTGCCAAAAATGTATCAAAACGCATTTTAGATTTTTACTTTACATTACCTACCATTTATTTGCCAAATGTTGACAATTTTTTCCATGGCTGCAGCTAGGTACTTCCCGCTGACACTCCATGCAACTGGAGCCAGATTTGGATCTCCTGGTGAGCCAAGATTACAAACACCCTCCTCCGAGGAGTCATCTCTGGAACACAGGTGACCTCAGTTTAGCTAATCATTATAGGATACAGGACAACTAAGTAGAGAGAAGAACTCACATTTTGTTGAAGACGCAAGTCTGTTGAAGTGTATACTGGTTTTTTGTCACGTTCCAAACTCTGACAGTTCCATCACTCCCGCTGGTTGCCAGAAGGCCTTTTTTATTGCACCATCCACAAGTGATCACCTGAAAGAGACCAAAAGATCAGGAACCATAGCCTACATCAGCATTGTATCACTGGCGATGCAACTCCCAAACAGCTCTCTTTGAAAAAAAAAACCCATTGTAAGCACTTTAAATCTGCGATTCAGAAGAGGTGTTACAGTGAGCATGAAGTAGGGTTTTCTTTAAAGCATTCATAGCAACATGGCAATTTCATGGCTACAAAAATTTCATTGGAACTCAATCACAACAAAGTTTACTTTGTTAACACAAATTCAGTTAGTTTAGTTCAATTTTCATGAAGTCTTTCTGGGTTATTGTGTATTTCTTCCTGTAAAGTATCTACTCTTAATGCAGGAATCCAGAATTCATGATCTGATTTGTTGAGTTTGTTTGGATTTCCAGGAGAAGCGAGTGTCACATTTGTTTTCATTCCACGATGCTGTACAATCGAAAAAAGATGATTTTACTCGCTGTGTGCCCAACAGCTGACCAAAAAAGCTTCCAAAACTCCCAGACCATCCTTAAAGGTCTGGCAACGTAAGGCAAGGTCATCAATGCACAAAGGTAGACTTCAACTCTCAGACTTTGTATTGTTCATTTGAGTCCAATTATAAAGATATATTGATCAAAAACACAAAAAAACAGAGGTTAAATCCTCTGTGGTTTGACCTGCTGAATTTATTGGAGTATCCAGTCTCTGAAAAGTCTGTTATTGAATAATTTTTATTTTAGGTAGTCTATTGATTAATGATGGTGTTTATATTTGTGTTTAAGAGTCGAGTCTGTGTACATCTCGAGTCAGTAGTTCTCTTTCAAATCACTGCAGGCTAAGTAGCCAAAAGAAAAACAGTGTTTGAAGCTGCTGTTAGTCACTACAAGGGAGGAGGAATGTCTGCATGTGATGATGATCTGTAACTTGTTTATGATCACCTCTTTATTTAATAAAAGCAGTAAAATTGCAGTTTGAAGTCTAAGGCATTTGATGTAGCTATTTTTGCTCTATAAACTCTTACATGTCAAAGATCAAGAACCTTTTTTTAAGATCTCCTTAATATGGTGGTTAGACAGAGAGCCACATACCCGGCTCTGGTGTGCTTCCAGTCTGAAAGTGGACCATTTTCGCAGATCTCCTCCAACATCTGCAAAAGTCTGCGGGTGGTTCTGGTTGTCACGGTCATGAGCCGCCAGGGTGCGCACAAGCTGCTGTGCGGCCCATTGGCGGTGCTGTGACGAAAGCCGGGACGAGAGGCAGCACGCCGCTAGTGCGTTTGCCAGCTCTAATGGGCCTACAGCAAGGGCACAGGAGAGGTGGGCATAGAAAGGCGATATTAACCCTGCGATGACCAACAGGAGTACAGCCGGGCCATAAGCGAGATGGACGTACATACATGCAAAAACACAAATGGGGAAAAATGGGAGAAATGAAAAAGGCAGTGATTGGTGGAGGTGGTTTTTCTGACAATGACAACAAAAATGAAGCAAAATGAAATATCCAAGGCATTCTAATGGAAGTTAACAAACCTCTCTTTTCCAGCTCAGCTTTCTCATATCCGTGTCGAAGCTTGGCTCCTTTATCTGCAAGAAGGGCGACCAGAGCTTGGGTCACCACAAAATTGGGCGATGTCACCAGCTTGTTTTCTTCTGCAACTCCCCTAAGAAAACTAGGCAAGAACTTCCTCTGAATTGGATCATCTACTGTGGTCAGGTTCATTCCGGTTGCAGCTGATATCAGATTCTGGAAGATAAGTGAGTTACAATATAAATCATGGTAATCTTAGTTAACTGGTTGTTTTCAGAATTTCTAGATACCTGGGTGCACAACTGGACCAAGAGTTTGGCAGCACTGGGGCTGTTAGAAGCCAGGCAGCCCACAGCAGTGCTGAGGTATGCCAAACATGAGATCGGTTTAGTGGTCTTACTGGCACCTCGTGACCGCTCAGAGGACCCTGGGCCTAATGGTAGACCAGTAGACAATCCAGCTCTGCCTGCTGCAGCTAAACACATTAGACGGACCAGGGTTCTGATGTCCGTCAAGCCCAAAGACTCCAAGCCTGCTGCCAGACTGCAACTTGATCCACTACAGAAAAGAAGGTCGAGTTAAATATCAATCAACACTGCTTTTCAACAATAAAAAATTTATTGTCATGGACTTTTGCGATACATAGATATCCCAAAACAACATTTTTAAAGGGGTCATAAATTCAGAAACACAAAAATGCAAGACCTCTATATGTCTTTGTTTTAAAACACAGATTTTATATTAGCCAGCTACAAAAAACCTGAGCTCACCAATGTCAGACCTGTTATTTAATTCAACCCCCTCCATTTGCATTTAATAAGTGGCTACAATATTTTTATAATAGTGGACACATCTAAAAATGGAAAAAATTAAAATGTAAGGTAAATGGAATAAAGTCATTCAATTCAGGAACAACATGATAGCTTGCCTTCATTTCACCACAAATTCCTTTAACAATGATGCAAAACTTGATAGAGGTTTTTTGATACAGGTTTTACTCAAATCTTTTTCACCAATAAAGATTTGGTTGCTAGACTGTCAGTTACATTCAAGTTTAAACAACAGTAACCTCAAACAAACAGTACTTAATAGTTTAGTATATCAATCCTACAAACATGTAGCTTTGTTTCTTATAGGCCTAAAAATGTTGTTCCTGTATACCTCACTGAACATGTTGTTCCATTTTCAGTTTGAGTGAAAAAATAATAGTTCCAAACAGTATTTCATATAAAACATAAATCAACACATCTACTCTCAAAATCACATCTTAAATGACAATTCCGCTTGAATGTGTAAGCTTTGTTGTTTTAAGTTTAAAACAAAAGTATTGGTTAAAAATTAAGTTTGGGTAAATGGCAGCACCTGTATGCACATCGTCAATGCATTAAAGCAAAAACCAATAAAAATCTCTTGTGCATTTACTAATGTGATGAAATGTAATTTAAAATTACGGTTAAAACATTTATGAAAAAATATCACCATTTGAGAACGATACCTAGTATCTCAGATAATTTACAAATACAAAAAGTGTCCATACGACCTTTGAAATCACTCATGACCTCGAGTTAAAAATCTAGTTAATGAAAGTCTAAATGTCATTGTTATATAGTTCATTAATATATTTAACATTCATAAAAACTTGATGGTTGCTGACACCAAGTTTATCAGGTCTTGACAGACTGCTATTGCTTGAGCTGGCAGCAGGCAAGGAAAATATTTCAGATGGGACGACACGTCCGCATCAAGCTTTAGTTAATGCTTCACTTCTTTTAAGAAGCAGATAATGAAATAACATTATTAACCAATTAATGATCACTCAGCTTATCTCTGGAACAGTTTAAAATGTTTTTTTTCTAGTTCATATTTAATTCCTTTTTATTCCAGTTTAAATGTCATTTCTTTTTTTATTCCGGAGTAATTTTCATACATTTCTGTTTTTTTGTTCCCTAAATCATTCAAAGCTTGCTCTCAAAACCTCTGATCTGAAACACTACATGAGGGTAGAACTTCTGCTAAAACAGTCTTCTTCTATGTGCAGAGGAGAGTTAATGTGGTGATGTCACCTGCCACAATCCCCTATAGATGACTCTTAATATAGTTAAGTGTAATCTACTCATATCTTTCCATCAGCAACAGAAACCTCTAACAAAGTAGTTAATAGTTAAGTATGTCGAAACTAGAATCAACATGTAGTTTTGTTTCTTACTTGAAAATGAAAATAAAATGTTTGAGTGGAAAAAATACAAACAAAAGAAACAAAACAATGAAAACATAGTGTTTAAAATCTAATCTTTATGAACAATAGAAAGCAAAAAACATCTATATCATAACCCATTTAAACTTTTTATCTTTTAGAACATATTATAGACCTAAACCTTTCAAAAGGTTGTTCATGTGCGTGTAAGTTAATAAACAAACTAGCCTGACTGAAAGAAGGGACAGAGCTCTCATGACCATGGTTCTAGCCAGGAGAACCTGTGCAGCTGCTGTGACTCTCTTCAGAGCCACCAGACGATCAGCTGAGGTCTGCAGACCTGCTGCCTGTTCCCCAAGAGTCAAACGCCCAGATGAGCTCTTGTCTACCGAGGTCTGGCAACCTGAGAAATCCACACCATACATTTTATATCAAACAGACATACACACTCATAAAAAGTAAACATTATAAAGACAATAAAACTCCAGTACAGCGACGACGTTCTAAAGAGATTGTACCTATCTGCAGCAGAGTTTCCTCCATGCTGTTTGTGGCAGTCACCATGGCAACAGATGCTCCAAGAGGGTCGGTGTCTAAAAAATGGACTGGCTCGGGAACAGGTCTCCGTTCACTAAGACCCAGAGGTGAAGAAAGCATCTCAAACTCCTCCTCACCAGTCAGACGCTCTGCATCATCTACATCCAACATGTCCCAGTCCTCTGTAGAATACACAAGGTTCTGTTAAAAACCATGATTTGTAGGATTGTACTTTTTATCACATAACATGGGCCACAATAACTCAGTGACGATCGTCCACAGTCAAACAATAGAATATTTTTTTAGTTGAAAACTAGTCAGGGAGTTCAAACAGAAAAAAGCAAGGACCTTTGAATTATTTCTTACTTCTAGAATTCAAATAAGGTTTTAAAGTTCACATTAAGTTCACAAGGTACTGCCCATTGATTGCCTTTAATATACGGATACAATTAGGCGCTATTGCTGAAAAAAAGTGCACATTTGTATGCAAAATGGTGCATTCACTGGGAGTGTAAAGAGGTGTGCATGACGAGAAGATTTAATGTGGACAATGACATTGCTGACTTAAGACAGACTGATTGAAATGTTTTATTATTAAATCTAGCAGAAAAGTAGAGTGAGGCAGACTGTGAATTCTAATTACACTAAAATGTATCTTTATTTCTAGAGTGTCAGCAGACACAATCCTTGTTGCCGTTTCTTACATATATAGGTCAGAAATAGTCATATATTTTACAAAAAAGTTAGTTTCACAAGAATAACGTGCTCTGTTAGCCATATAACAGTTGTGTTACACAATAGATTAGCTAATGAGACGTACGATTTTGTTAAACACGACAATATTGTATTATTATTATAAGAGGTAAACTTATTTATAAAAAAAAACTGTGGTTAATCTTAGATTTCATGTCATAAGTGCTAATGCAGGTCAGAATAAGTAGACTTCAAAATATATATTAAACAATAAAGAATGTACATTCATAAATAACAGCTGGTTTAAACAAATAATATGTCATTTTAGACCATCAACTTAAAGTTACGCAATAGACTCTTTTATGACATGTTTATGTGTAGTTTTTTTTAACCGCTTCATTGTGGTATCACAATTATTACAATTTTCAGCAACAGTAACATTTCACCCTTGTTTTGCTACTAAATCTCTAGGAAAATATTAAATATAGATTATCAGCTATTCATCAGATCTTAACACATTTGTAAACGTAGTTTGACTGCAGTTAATCCACTTTGGTTTTCATCTACATTTCATCACACACCGAAAGCACTGTTTTATTATGTATAGGTCTAAATGTTTGGCCTCAAGACTCAAAAGCTCAGTGATTCTGTACCTTCATAAACACTGTCTTGCTTTCCCAGCAAGTCTGGAGCTTGACCTTTATACCTGAAAAAAAGAGCTCAATGAAAACCAACAAGAAAACCAACAGCTCAAGAATGTAGCACAAACGCTCGTCTTACCTCTCTGGCAGTGGCCCTTTGAGTTTGCTCTTCATGTTGAGGTATTTTTCTCTACAGCTGCTACACAGCAGGTAATAGGGATTCCCGCTTCCACACTCTCCCCCAAACCAGCCATCAACATAGGAGCCATTACTACGGTAGCCCTGTCGATTGGCACTGCGTCCGCAGCCTGGGTGGCTCTTCTTCATGTGCTGGTTAAAGCTGGACACGCTGACCCCACACAGCTCGCACACGACCACCTCATCACGACTCTCTGACTCGCACACATGCTGACACAAAAACAAGCAAAAGAGCACAGAATCAGTTAACAGAGACCAATGTCTGAAACGAAGACAGCAAGAAGAATATGGATTAGGATTGAAGCTTCTTAGTATGCATCTGCTGCTTTTGTAGAGAGCTATTAAACATCCTATGGGGTTATTTGAGCATAACAATTCTGATTGTAAAAAGTCCTACTCCGGGAGTGCAAAAACACAATTTGGAGCTCACAATCTGAGGAAGAATTGAGTTAGTGTCTGGTTGAGAAGGGCCTGGCTGCAGACATGGATTATTACAGTAGCAGTACATGCGCAGTAAAACATGTGATCTCAGCCATGCAATCTCAGTTTTTGGTGAATTGAATAATTTTATTGTTTTACCTATTCTGTTCTATTTGACATACTTTGAGGCCTGGAGCAATGTATAAAATGTAGATTTATTAATGTTTAACATTGAGTGGTGGGTGCTATACAGGATAGGTTCTCTTCTAGTAAATGCAGTAGAGAAGAGTCCATAAATGATCTCAACTGGCATGTCATTATTGTTTGGTTAAAGATTATTTTTTACAAGGAAGTATTTTTTTGTTGGAAGAGATGTGACTTTGAATGATAAAGCAACTGAAACTAATTGACGGACAGGTGTCCAAAAGAAGCCCCGTCCCATATGCAAGAATAAACGAAGTGCATGAATAGACTGAGGAGAGGGAGAGATTGTAGATTCTATTTTAATACCTTTATTTCTAGAATTTTACTATATTCCTCAATCTGGCACCACTGAACCAAACAACAAAATACGATTGTTACTTAATTTAAACACATCTACTTTTTTAAAACATAAAACATGTGTTTCTCCACTGAGATCAAATGTTTTATAGCATGTCTGCAGCCAGGTTCTTTTGGTCTAGTTCAGCCGTGCAGGGGTTAAAATTGAGTAAAAAGCAGCGGCAGCCCCAGACTGCTGTCACACACACCCATGTTGGCCAGTCCAGTACCTCCGGGAACCACATTGCCAGAATGTCAGAGTCAGACGCCAGCTCCTGGGTGAACATGGCCTCCATTGCCTCCATGGCTTCTTGATCCAAATCCATCTCCAGCTCCTCATCCAAATTGAAGTCATAGAGAGCTCCAAGAGGACCAGCATCCTGCTGCACAGCAGAGCCTTCACGACGCGCTTGAGATCGATGAGCCTGCACAGAGCGGTAGAGTCCAGCTGCGGAGTAAACCCAACAATTATTTTAATTATTAGTTCATTCAGAAGCTTTAAGTTACAATGTCTTTATTGTCTAATGCCTACCTGCTCGAGCTAATAAAGTACGTGCAGCAAGGTCAAATCGGTGTTTTCTAGTAACAGCAGAGCGACCTCTGGAAGTAGGGCCAGCTGAGCCGGAAGCAGAATCTTGATTGAGACCATCAGGGCTGCAGTCAAAGAGAACGCACAAACAAGCAGCCAAACAAAATCAGACTCTTATGATGCTAAGATTCATTTGAAGAAAGCCAGCTAATGTCAAATTTAATTAGATGCCTTACATCTCACAGAATGCCTCCTCAAACTCTGAGGCATCAGCATTTGGTATCTCTCCAGGTGAGTTTAGAAAACTCCTCTCAGACTTGCCACCACCTGCTGCGCCAGAGCAGCGGTCTGAAGCCTCCTCAGAATCTGCTGTGCCTGGGTGGTCTATCATCCACATTGCCAAGACTGAGATGTTCTGAGCATCCGCTTCCCCCCGTGCACCTACGCACAGACACAAAGCAGGTGAGAAGAATGTTCTAATGGTGGATCCCATTAAAAAAAGAACCCTCTACCTGTTGCTTCCAAAGCTTTCAAGATCTGCCTCAGAGAAAATCCCATTTCCAGCAGTGGAACTGCAATCGCTGGAGGAGGTGGAGACGTGGAGAGTCGACTGCTGGGGTCTGATAGGGCTAGAAGGGAATAAAAATTACTAACAATTGTGCACATAGTTTTAAGAGAATGTAATTAAACCTACATTTGTTCCTCATATGTACAGACAAATTATCACTATACACCAATAATTATTGTTTAGTCTACATTCAAACGCTTCCTATATACAGGGTCAAATTTAAGATGCTTTAAGAGTTATAAATCACATAAAAAAACACATACAAAAACACATTTTTAGGTTTGATTTATTTAAACACCCAACATCTTAAAAAATCTGATTTAGCAGTTCAATGGTATTTTCAATGTATTATATATTCAATTCATTTTTATGTATCTCTAGGTTTTAACAGGTCAACTTACATCTATATACAGTTGATTGGCTGGCTTTTAGGGAATACAATTTTAAAAAAATGGTAAAGCCTAATTCTCAAATGAAAAAAAGCAATAACAACTTAATGTTGAAATAAAATTTCATAAACTTTAAGTGAAGTTCATTCCTATATGTACACATTTCTTTTAACTAATCAAAATAATGAGCAATCCATACATATTTATGTGCATAATTTTTAACTAGTTTCTGTGAATGAAGGTAGAATTTTTAGCAGATGCTCATGCAAATTCTCAAACCTCAACATATTGTGGTCTAAGTTTAGTGTATATAATAAAAAAAAATTCTGGATATTTTTAAAGTGCTTATCTAGAGACTTAAATCACTTTACATCTTGAAGTGTCAGTCATCCATCTCCTAGAGGACCAAATGGTTGCCATTCTGTGCCAGAACACTCACCACCCACTGGCTGGACAGGTGGACAGGAGACTTATGAATAAGACCTATGCTTTTGTACATAAATGTGAAATTCTCTAGATTAAGCAATAATTGGGAACTACAATGTTATACTGTTTTGTAAACAAATCAAATTGCAAAAATATTTTCTTATAAACGTATTTGCGAAAACTTATGAATGGCGCAAACATTATAATAAACCCTTGCTGAAGGAAAAAATAATTAAAACAAAAAACAAAAACATGATCTCCAACAAAACATTACCAGAATTTTTAAATCTATTGTAGCATGTGTATTAGTACCAGTCCTGCCGGTGGTCCTGCCAGGCTGAGACTCGGGTGATGTGAGGCTTTGTCTTCTGGCATGCTCTTCTGAAGGTGAGGTTGGTAGTGATGACACTGGAGGCGTCTGAGCTCGGCGAGCGGGGAGCAGGGTGGTTGTTGGGTAGCTGGAGAACATCTGCCTGCTCGATAAAAACAGAGATACATAAACAAACAAACAGAGACGGAATGGTTCGATATCTGTGCAAGTGTGAGTACCTGAGCAAGCTTAGTGGCATCACTCCAGGCGATTCAGAGGCTGGTGCTGTTTCTGCATCCGTCACGGGTGTGGTGGCAGTGGTGGTGTCCTCCAGAGACGAGCTCATGAAGGAGGTGCTGCTGGAGGCTGACGGTGAGGTTGTAACTGGGGTTTGAAACTGCTGCTCTCCCTCACACTCTTCACACTCTGTGTCCACTGATAATGATTAATGAAAAGATAATGAAGAATTATTATTAGTTATTCAAGATCTCAGATAAAGTTTAAATTCAATGGAATAGTATACATTAACAAAAGGCTTGTTGGCCACCTCCACAGAGTTCTTATGTTATGTTTCAGATTTTGGGAACTATCCAGTCATTCTACCAGTTTTAACACTTTAGCATAACTTAGCATAATTATTTGAATCTAATGAATCCAGATGCTACTATTCAAAATAGTGTTATATTTTAGATAATAGTATAACAACACAACCATTAACTTGGGAGAGAGTCAATTAAAAAAAACAAACATGTTAGTTTAGCCCTGATTATTTAATATAAGAAGAAATGCTGACTGACTTGAAAAGTATTTGCAGATTAAAGGAGTCGTATTGTCTGGGTCAATACCAGTCGTAAACAACTGAGGCATAATTTTAATCTATGTAACATAGGCAACAAGCGACAAAGCTGTTTATATTGCGATATTCCTTCTTACGCGTTCTGGGTGTGACCTCACTATTAAAGTCTTGGATCAGCCCCCAGTGTTCTCAGTCACAAGAAACTCCCCTGTCTTGAACTATAATTTATTTTAACAGGTTTTCAGGACAGATTCACAAACATAAAAGAATATGTTGTTGTAGTGATCTATTGAAAAATGCAGCATTATTCGTTACTATTGTTATTACTCAAGAAAATGTTCTGGTTCGATCCAATCACCAAGTGGCTTCATAAGCTGTTTCAACATGCATGAAGAAGTTTATTGATAGAGATCTTGCTTTTATATGGCATATGGTGGAAACATGGCTGTGTCCAAAATGAGATGAAAAGAAAGAACTTTGGTTTGGTTTCTGCAAGACATGATGCTGCAATGACGAATTCATCTCAATACAAAGAAAATATTAAACTCGACATTAAAGTCCAACCAACCTGAAAGATAAGCAATCATCCCACCCCCTTATCCGAACTCATTAATTTCTGTCTAATTTTTGGATTCTCTAAGAAAGAATGAAAATTAAGGTCTTACAACATATAATGGCTTTAAACAATAGCTGTAAAACCTACAGGCAGTAACTACTGACTGTAGATTGCACCATTGGTACAGGAAGAGATCTATGGCAATCCATATGTACTTGTGGTCAAAAAACAATGAAGTGGAGAAAATATATATGACAGTGTATGAGCACATGTTGGTTGATCGCAAGACAAACATTAACATTGTTCATTAAATTGATGTTTTTAATACAGAGTTCATTCTCTTGCCAATTAATCCACATCTGGTTCATTAACCCGTTAGTGGGGTTTAGTAACCCTTTCAGAATATCTGCTGAATATTTTATCAGCAACACCAAAAATGTATTCCATGCTTATAAGCCAAATTATAAGTAAGATAAAAGTACAATATTAGATTTTCCAACAGATGGTACAATTGGAGTGGAGTTGAACCTCTCAAAATCTATTTAACTTATTCAACTTGATGTGTTTGTTTTTGAAGTACCTGGTTTGGAACTCTGTCCTTGCTGTTCTTCAAGAAGACCACTGACCACTAGTTTGTAGATCATGGCCTCTGCCCTCTCAAGGTCAGCCAGCCCGAGAGCCCTTTTAATGGGTGACCTCATCACAGCTCGTTTCACCATGTGCCTCATGAGAAACTGCAGAGCTGACCTCAGCTCGGCTTCCTCCTGACAAACACTTGTCCCTGGACTGCCACAGTCTGCATTGTGCCCACTATCCGGTGTCACTTTGGGGATCAGCAGCAACTCTGCATACTTGCTACAACTCAGGAGAGCACTCAAGGTCTTCATCGCCCCCAGATATAGATACGAGAGCTGCACTGCATGCACCTCCATCTGTGCAGCCGCTTCCTGTGAGCTGCCCCGTATGGTGTGCGTTTCCTGCAACCTGCATCGTCCTTCCATGGGAATCAGTTGATTGGCATCTTGTGAGTAAGCAGCAAGTTCGCTCTCAGAGTGAGAGTTGGCTGGCATGTGAGCCCGAACTTCATCCAAACTGTGAGATATACGCAGGTCGCCCACACTTTCTTTTGGCTTTGGCTCATTTTCATGCTCTTCTGGCACTTCATGGCGGGTTCTTCGCTCATGCCGTCGACTAGAGGCAGATTTGGGGGGATCGTCCTGTAGGTTGGCAAGGGCAGTCAGGTCCAGGAGTAAGGCAGCAGTCAGACCACGGAAACGGGATACATCAAAGGGAAGAGGCTCGATCGGCTCCAAATTGTAGAGTGGGGTATCACTGGGCGACCAAAAAGTGGGGAAGCTTCAGTCAAACAGAATGACAGACCATACACAGAGAGAGAAAGAGACAGAAAGTGAGGGAGCGGGGAGGAGGGCTGGGGACCATGCAATGTTATCAAACTAATAGTCAATGATAAGGGAAAGGGAAGGACAACAGATATTAGACTGGGGATATGTGAAATAAGTCAACACAAAATACAAAGAAAATCTAAGAAAATACTAGTATATATAAATACGGAAGGGTCAGATAAAATAAATTATTTGCTGTTAAATTTAAAAAATATAAGGACTTAAGCATTTGTTAAAAGGCCTCGTAAAAAAATTGACAATTGTAACTTTCCAACCTAGAGTGTATATTAGTTAAAAAAAGTATTTAATGCTAGGCTTACTCCAACAGTGACTGGTTGAATTCAACAATAGTTGTTAAAAATGCCTTTTTAAAAAGTTAAACAACTTTTACACCTAATTCATAAGTGAAATGTCTGGCTCTTTAGACCACACACCAAAATAATGGACCCTTTGATTCCAGCTGCCTAGAAACATTTTCAAGATAATTTTGTGTAGTTCGGAAGTGTTTTCTAGCCATTCTCATGAACATTGAAACCATTGGTGTCGCTTGACCCAATTTATTGGGGCACGTGCCCCAGCAAATCTTTTGAGTGCCCCAGTAAGTTCCTGCATTTCGATTTTGGTTCAATTATTACAAGTCAAAATTAATTCCTTGTAAGCATCTACAACACCCGTAAAGAAATAACTGATATCCCCTTCTCTGTGCATGCTCAGAGTGATTACGGTTGACAACAGCAGCACGCAGTATTAGTATTAGATTCAATAAATTAAAATTAAATTAAATTGGAAAAAATAAATCCAACACTGCCTTTTGTCAAAATTTGAATCAATAAATTATTGTAGTCCTTTCTGAGATGCAGGATTAGTTTTGAACATAAAAGTCTGAAATTAAAACCAAAAGGCCACAATAATCCTTCTTTTTTAATTTTACAATAGATCACGCAAATTCATAAAACTCTGTGACAAAACAAAACCTCTCTGTACTGCATCAGTTTTAAAACATTAACATATTACATTTTAATGCACATCCCTAAAATAAAAATATGAAAGAAAAAGTTCAGTAGAAGGAAAGATGAATGAAAACATAAAAGTGCTCTGTAGACAAGGAAAGAGATAAAAGCCTCAACAGAGTCATAAAGTACACAGACGGACACCTGCGGCTCACCTGATGGTGATCTCGGCCTCATCCCACTGCACCTTAGCTGATGTGCTCCCCTCTTTCACCACCCCCAGCAGAGTGGCATGCCTCCCCGTCTGCTTGTGCACACACCGTCCCCCCATCCTCAAACCACCATCTATGCCTCCAATCACAGCCAACACCGGCCACACCTGCTGGCAGAGCAGCCGGAGGTTTGACTCAGACAGCTCAGCAGCAGCGTGGCAGCCACTTCTTGCCCTCTCCTCCCCTCGCTCCTCCTTCTCATCTTGCTCTTCCCGGCTCTGGACTGAACGACTCTTGCGGAGCCTAGTTGCTCCAGGGGATAATGCTCCTTCTCGTAGACAACCCCTGATCTGCTGCAGCCGCTGGAGGATGCTGGAGTTGATGGTCTGAGTCCAGCACTCTGAGCGATGCAAGATTCGAACAAGCTGAGAGGTGGCTTCAGCCAGGACAGTGGCCACAGGGCTGCAGATCGGGTCACCAGGCAAAAGGTCACGTGGTGTGCCCCTCATCTGCATATCACAAATTTTTACCTGGAAGAGAGAGTTGTTCAAAAGCAAAAAATTACCTCATGAGCATGGTTTTTGTTTAATTTGAAAATGACACAATGCACCTCAGAGTGATATGAAGACATGTCAGTCAATCAGATTTAACTAACCTTTCATTAATCAGTTTCAGGTCAGCTAAAAACTCTGCACTTGCTTTATTTAAAAAAAAATTACTAAACCGTGTAGAAATAGTTACATTTTCAAAATTGACTTGAGTGTGTGGACAGGATGACTGTCATTAGCATGCTTTTTCACTTATGCTGCAAAGCCCAGTTATTGTGTTAATAAAACAAGAGATACAACCTTGCTATAAAATGTAAAAAAAACTTGTTTAAAGCTTTTTTATAATATAATAATATTACTACCAAACAATTTCTAAAAGTGGATTTTGCATCATAAGAGCCCTTTAAAATCACTACATTTCACAGAAAGACATAATGCTGGATCTAAAGAACATTTTGTACAATACTTGGGTAACAGTGCAAGCCAAGCCAAATTACATTAACCCATTATTCAACTAAATTCTCAATTATTCTAATGACAGCAGGCTCTCATTTAATTTAATAACATCAAATAACCATTAAAAGACTGAATTTACAAGGGGGTTAGGATTGTGTGTGACATGGTTTCATAAGGGTAACCCAAGAAGGGTCCTTGAATTCTCCAATCCTTGATCCTTGAATTGCTCCAAATGAACATCAATGGCTTTATACCTTTATGAGACGACACAACATTTTAAAAGAAAACAAATGGCACATTTCTCAGCTACAAGCGCTAAAGGAAGCTTTATTCTAAAATGAGATCCTGTTTGTTTGAAAATTGTAGGCCTCCTCATGAATCTGTGGTGTTTATTCTTGCATTCACCTAATGAAACAGTAGGGTGTCTTCTCTTATGCTAAATTTTCAACTTCAAAAGTTCCGGTCAAGCCTGAACCCCCATCACAGAGAATCTTACTGTTACAATCATCTCTAATATTTCTAAAGGGTTGATCATGCCTGGTATCATTTCAAATGCTATTGAGTGGGTAGTGCAATTATATTTCACATAACTAGAATCAATAGTACTCTACTTGATTCCAACTTCTCTGATGCTCTTTAATTCACATTCCTAATAAAAGACACACCTCTATGGGAGGAGATTGGTCTGAAAAGGCATTCAGAGAGAGCTCTGGCCTTTTTGCCACTGAATTGGCCTATGATAGGGAGAGTTGGAGATCTTCCTACCATGCAGAATATTAGGGTTATGCTTTAATATTATTCTTTAAAGTAATAAATTTCTACTTAGATTTAGGAAGTAATGTTTTTTTTATTGCTAATTTATAAGTTGTATGTTGATTGAATTTGATGTACTGCTTGTTTACTACACAAAATGGCAATACATGTTCGAACTCTCTTCAGTCAAGAGGAACTTTTAAGGGTTAATACGAATATTAGCATCAAGTGCAAGTAAAATGAAAGGTCAATGGGTGGATTAAATGTAAAATGATCATTAACAATTAACATTCGAATTTGTTTGGTTGAGACCAAGAATAATGGTACAGGTAAAAAAAACCTTTTACAAATTATTTATAGAGTCAAATATACACCTTCTCACCTTCTCTCCGGGGTTGCTACTGTAGAACATGACACATGGGTAAAGCTCAGTAGCATCAACATCCTCAAAGGCCAGTTTTGGTTCCTGACAAACAAAGACATGTGTAAAGGAAATAAAGGTCATAAAATGAGAATATCATTAAAAACATTGAAGTAACCCGAGGGATCTTAAATCTACGCTAAAGAACACAGGTAGCCAACATTGTTCCGGGAGCTCCAAAGTGATACAGAGCTAAAGTTAAACCAGCCATATAACCTACCCCTGCAATGGACACAAGTGTAATATGAGCCATACCTCTCCATTCTTTCCAAAGGAAACAGTGCGGGCCTCCATGTCCAGCACACAGGTGATATAATCTCCCTGCGAGTAGCTAGACAGAGTGAGGCTCTGCTCTCCATTATGGTACAGGTTGCCACTGTACGCACGGTAAAGCCACATGTCTGCTGTGGTGCGGTGGTTAAAGTCATGGACAGGCCACCGTGAAACACCCACACATGTTCCTTCATTTCCACGGTTCTCTTTTACAATGTAGAACTGAAGACAGTAAAAATCACACAATGAAGGACAACGACTTCAAATTAAAAAATCAAATGCATCCAAGAAAATGTAGAACCTTCCACTGATAACATCCAGAGGAAATGCCGGTGGATGCCAGGCCATAGCCTTTCCCCCCACTGCCATGTGTCAGACCCTGTCCGCTTTCCACCACACAACACTGCGCCTTCTCAGGGTCAAAGGTTACTTCCTGTATAGGCAGATTTTCTTCCTCCTCTTCGGTCTCACCCTGAAAGAACCAGAAAGTTGACTTAATAACAATTGCACACAAAATAATTTCAGGAGCCATCACTGAAAGTTCAGACCAAGATAGGAAGTTAGTGTGCTTTGCGAGTGATTAATATGCCAATAGATAGGCGGGTACTGAGGTGTGGTTAGGGATGCAACAATTGAACGATTATAATCTCTGGAATAATGACGATTTGGCGGTTATCACAAATATTATGCTTTCATTAATTTCAAAACATTCATAGTGTAGAAAATCACAGACAAATCCTTATATTTTAAAATGTTAGTTGTTGTTACTCAGTAACCAAATACTACTGCATAAATTCATAATAAAAATGTACAATCTATGTCTTAACACATGAAATGCTGTTTGGTAAATTATGTGCTGGAATAACTTGATATTTAAGTGAATATAGTTTTTCTAAAGTGGGAATAAGACACACAAGTGCACAAGTGGGAAAACAAAATAAGATGTTAATCACCACTTTTTATAAATAAATATCTATATCACATTGTTTTTTTATTTTTAGCTTTTTAATAGTTTTTTGTTACCCTCAACTATGAACAAATCTTCAAAAAAATAAAGTATAACAAATGGGAAAAAAGTCTAGTTTAGTCGTTTTAACATTTCAATCATGGGAATGGTGTTGGACACTTTGTTGAGAAGCCTTTACAATTATTTAACCATGACAATTTTAAGCATGGCTAATAGTGAAATCGGTTGGTTGTTGCATCCCTAAGTGTGATGTAGCAGAATTGAGAGTGCAGAAATCAACAAATATTAATTTGAGGAAACTTTAACACCAGCAATGGGAGAGGACTAAAAGACAGTGTTTTGCTTCCAATTAGGAAGTTTCCACATGTTTTAAAATTCTTGATCTGAAAAAAGCTGGTCATCTCTCTCACCTGCAGTTTGAGTTCTTGTTCTCTCTCCTTCAGCTGAATTGTGTGTTTGGCTTGAGCAATGGGTGCTTCCCACATGCAGTCTGAGAGCAGTGAGAATAACCTCTCAACCACCTACCGAGCAACACAGAAATAAATATAAAGTAGTTCTGATTTCAAGGTCTTAACTGTGATTTTTACATTCTGAAAATTTTTCTCAATCTCTGGCAACCGCAACAATACCTTTTATGCATTTATATTTTTTTTACATGTATGAGTCTTATGTCGTTTTTGAGAAAACCTTTTACAATTTGGAGTGTATATGAGCCCTATCTATGGCACTGATGAATGTCACTTTTATGTTTTTCTAGAAATTATGTAAGTTTCCTCAAACTAGTGCAACACTAACCATGACTTTTTGTTTTTGCACATTTATGCGCATTTTTGCAGTCTATGGCAACGACATTACCTAACCATTATTAATGCTAAAACAAATTTTCTCAATCTCTGGCAACCCCAAGTATCAACAATATGAGCTTTACATGAACATCAGATAAATAAGACCTGTGAGTTATTATTTAAGACTTTTTCAGAGTCTAAGAAATTTAGGCTTTTAAATTGTAGACTTTTTAAGACTCCGTGACAACCCTGGAAATGTCTAGTAATTTTGGGAATTTCAACTGTCAATATCACCAGACTTCTTCCTCAGTTTCTCAAACGTAAAACACTGAAAGGTTTTGGAAGGATGGGATTACCTCGTCACAAACCACAATGTGATGGTTTTTTACATTAACGACATGAATGCTCAACACATCTCCAGACACCGCTACATCAAGTGTTGCATATGCATGAAACCGGAGCTTGAAACCTGATCAACTCATTGAAGACCAGAGATGATAATGTTCGTTTAAGCCTTCATTGGGTTATCAGACAACTTTGACAGAAGCATCAGGAGAAACAATAACAATAAAAACTATTTTATAAAACACAATAATAATAGTTATAAAAATAATACAAATTGTAAAAAACAGTTAACCATGGCCATCCTACCTTAACGGATTCAAATAATAATAGAAATGCTGTTCAAAGGTAAACTTCTAAACAAAACTGTTTAAAAGTGTTGAGACTGAACATACCGCTCTACTTGATACTTTTCCTATGTTAAAGTAACAGAGGAGCCATATTTAAATAACATATTTCAGTTTTTAACAAGTAATGGCTCAAAAAGTTCACATTTATATCCAATCAAAAATGTCCCAATGTGAGTCACACCTGGCTCATCTGATGGTCCTCCACGCTGCTCTCACAGGCTGGAAGTACCGCTTCCAGAACGTGCAAGGCTAACAGGCGTGTTCTCAGGTTTCCAACCAATGGAATGCCTGAAAGAAGACACACATTTAACTACCCCATCATCTCACAATTAAAAGACGATAAAGTGTGAAATGCACACTTACCGGAACAGCCTTTCTGAGCAGCAATGTTGAGAAGCACTTCCGTCCACTTTGGAGACGCCATCTTGGACTGAATTGCTTTGGAAGACACGACTCGCCGTAAAAACACCAGAAAGTCTCCAAGTTGCAGCTCTGCTGTGTGTCTCTTACGTAACATTGCTGCAACAAAAAGGGCCATACTACATTCACAAGAGTCCACACTGACCTAGGCACGGTTTTTCAGTTCAGCTCTTCATCTCCTACCTCGAAGGTCTTTTTTCTGAGCATCAGCGCAGTCGTCCATCTTCTGCTGCAAATCTGTACTCTCACTGATGAAGTTTCCTGCAGCCTGCGCCAACAGAGTCTTCAGCTGACTACACAGAAGATCCAGCAAAGCCTGCACCACTTTAGGACTCAATCGGTCTGCATACGTCCTGTGGAAATGATTAATTAAAGTAGCAATCAGTGACTGGCACTCTGATTATGAATTTCAACTTTAAAATGGTTAACAAAACAACAAGATTTATAACAATTCATTCATTTTCTAGCTTTGTTCTTATTTAGGTTGAAATAGGTCAATTATAGGGTCTATTAGACTGGACAAAAGTTAGAGTTTAAAGCATGGACTTCTAAATGACTAGTGTCTAGCTCCAGATATGCAGTGGCTGTTGTGTTCCTGACTAGAGTGAAGCTATGAAGAGAGTTTCACGTTAAGTTTAATTTATTTTGCAGCAACATGGAGACCCATAAATGCATGGGAAGTAGCATTACCTTTACCTTATGGCCACCACGAGCCTAAAATGAAATTTGCTTACTCGCTTTTTCACCAGATTTTCTTCAGCTTTTCTGGTGTATAAAGTTGGTGTAATGATGCTGCTTGACTTTGGAGTAGGGGTGAGCGATACGGCCCTTAAATGATATCATGATTTTTAATATATAAGTATGGCAATGATGGAACAAAACGAAATATTCGATAAAAATTTTATAACAATGTTAAGATCTTGCAGCTATACAGTATAAGTGTCAAAACTTTACTGGTATGAAACACACACACGTTGCTCCTTAAAATACAGAAAAGAATATAATAGAATAAAAAAAAATCTTCTAATATTTAAATTGCTTTTATAAGAAATTGTATGTATTTTTATCAGTGTGACTAAGATTTAAGGGAAAATAACTAACAATAATACTATAGTAATATTATGTGTCCGTTTTGTATAGTAGAGAGTGCTAGGTCTTTAACTGGTGTTTCAGAATTTATTCGGGGAGGGTTCAATTACATATACATTCATCTCAGGATTTCATAAACAATGTTTAGTTTGTCCAATATCTATCTGGAATACTAAGACTTGAAAACAGATTCATGCCCTTTGTAATACACAACATAAGAGAACTTGTAGATTGAAGCTATGAAAACAACACTTTTTCATGGTGAGCAAGAGAGTCGTGTTGTACCCAGTACTGATGGCCAGGATCTGTAGCAGTCTGGTACTTGCTACTTTAAGTGCCGTGCTGAGCTGAGAGCCTCCAGGCTTGTGCAGAATCTGCAGAGTCTGTCCAAGGAGAGTTTCTGTTCCACAAAGCTGCGAGAGAACATCCAATAGGCCGCTGGAAATGGCTAATGAAACATCAACAGGCTGATACCGCACACTCAGAGCGAAAACCGTCACCAGTAAGAGTCTCTGTTGGGCCTCTGCAAACACATACAGTGTTAATGTGATTCAATGACACAACAAGAAAAAACCGACAAGTTCAACCTTAAAATACTGTAATCTAATTGTGGTCAAATGCATTACCAATATGGTGTTTGTTGGCTTGTAGGGCTCTCTCTAATGTGACTGAGAGCTGCTGATAGATTTTATGCACCGCTGTCTGAATTTCCATCTGTAACATTTTTTTGGCTGCTCTGACTCCGTCCTGCAGAGAAATACAACGTACATTATGATACAGCAAAAAAATGAACTTTTAAAATCTTTAAATGGGGTTAAATAATTTACTGACTATTATAAAATTTTGTTAGATATTAATACCCTAATTTTATGAAATTTTGGTGACACATAATTGGTTATTCAGTCCCAGTTGTTTGGGGCTAAATTTTTCACTTCTGTACACTCGTCAATTACGCTTGCGTTACTGGGCTAAATGTAAGGAAAAGTAAGCGAACTCCAGAAATAATTTATGAATGAGCGTTATCTCTTATATAAGAGAGCTATCGTACAAAATGGTGTTCACAAAAATAGTGACAAATTTTTTTTTACCAAAAATCTAAATCCTTTAAAAGCTATGCAAGGATGTTTAAATAAGCTACTCTCCTGAGCCGCTCTCACACAAGTTGCGGCTGACTTGATCACAAAAAGCACACAAAAAAGAAACACAAACTGATTAAAAGCATCATAGTATGGCATTTTGTACACAATAGACTATAGGACATGATCATATTGATGAATGGTGACCAGTATTATTTTTAATTAGTCTATTAAGCATTTACTAACATTGACTGGGACAGTAGCGATAACTAAGCTTTTTCTGAAAAAAAAAAAAAAAAAAAAAAACCCACACCGGCACTGCTGTAAAAAGCTACACAAACTCAGAGTACATATAGAAGCAACAGAACATTTACGTCCAAATTTTGAGTACTATATCCTTCACTGATTAAAGGTACCTTTACTTGTTCAACAGCAATGCTATTTAACCCTTTATAGAAGAATTTATCATTTTTTTTATTCATTTACATTCACATAGATTTTTTTTAGATTGTTTTACATTGATTTAAGGTAGTTAGACTCCAGGGATTTTCTCATGCGTATTTCAATGAGTGCCCTATCAAAAAAAAAACAAAAAACCTTTTGCTAAATTTTAACAGGGAAAGAGGAGTCATTTACCTATACCGAATGGTGTACATCAGCTAAGTTTAAATGGTAATATTTTACAAGTGATACCCATGATAGAACACTATACAAACATTTTACAATCAAACATGTTATAAAAAAAAAGGCATTGTAGTTACAAACCTGGTAATGGTGTAGTTGCACACTCTCGCCCTTTAGCCCTCCAATACTGACAGCCCCCAGACCAAAGCACCCGGACAGAAACTGCAGTCTGACTGATGTTAACAGGGTGGATGAATGAAAATTGATGCCTGTGCGGCCAATTCCACAGCCTGCCTGGCTGCTTTTCTCCTCCATGCCAGAAATCAACACAACGATCTGATGAAGGGCCTCCAAACGCAACTACAGAAACACATTAAAAAACTGTTATGTCAAGTTCACTGTAGATAACGAGTTAACCATGTACCTCTGCTCGGCTCTGCTGTTGTTCCATGGCTATTATAATGGCCTGTGGGCTGGTGGACACACTATCTTCAGGCTCTTTAAATGCTGGTATATTTCCAACATCTCCACTGAGGAAGTTCACAATGTTCTCAATAATTCCATGAAGTCTGAGTGAATGGCTCAGATCCAGATCGGACTCCTCGTAGCTGTAGGACTGTTCTGAAGAGTCTGGAAAATTATACAAAAAGCCTTCAAAAGCACAACAGGAAAAAAAGAAGTCCTTCAATAATGTGGGACCAAAATAGAAAATAGCATTCAAGGTCTGCTATGTGATTTGTCAGAGACATGGAAGATTTGAAACCATATAAACAAAAACACCCTCAGACAAACAGAGCCTCATGCCAATCGTGGAACTCCAGCTGATTGGTTACAAGTTTGTTTTGGTACTGACAGGACCACATATTGCATAGTCTCAGAGTTTTGCACCATTACTTTACAGTTGGCTACTTAATAGTTATTTCCATAAGATTACAAAGAAGTAGACTGAGTTTTCTTCATCGCTAAAGATTTATTTTATGTTAAATTGATTCATGTTGAAAGCAATCAATATTTCTAGAAGTTGTGCATGAAACAACAATAGTAAGGGGCAACCTTTCACTATCTCTCCAGCGAACTGGGCAAACAATTAGCACTCCCTAAGTTCAAGGCTCCAAAAGTTCAATTGCTCAACAAGTTAAACAAAGCATCAAATCATGCAGATTTAATAAGGTCGAATGTAAAACTTTTGAAGATTGTTAAGAATCCAATTTAAGACCCATTTCATAACATCAAACACATTCTAAACCTTTTTTTGCATAACAAACAGTTTTACATATTTTCACCTTTAGGAGCATTTTCTCAATGTCTGACAACCCCAACAATTACTTTAATGCTTTTGAGCAGGGGTCTCCAAATCCAGTCCTTGAGGGCCAGAGGCCTTAACATTTTTGGTTCAACCATCATGAAACACACCTGTTGCACTAATTAATTAGTAATTCTTCTTTAATTGTTTGAAGCTAGACCATGCATATAAGAGCAGAGCATACCATACTATACCAAAATGTGCAGGACTGCGGCCCTCCAGAAGCGGATTTGGGGAACCCTGCTTTCGAGCATTTATGCACATTTCCTTAATTTCTTAACGTAATCACAAACGTAATTTTTATGATTTTTAGCATTTATGCAGATTTTCTCAGACTTTGGACACCCGTAACCATAATTTTTACAGTTTTTCTACTGTTAGCATTTAGAATTTATTTTTAAATCTCTGGCAAACCAAAGTAACAACAAACACATATCAAATAAGCTTAGCTTGGGTATCAGAAGAAATCATTTTAAATAACATAAGACGATCTTGCAAATGTTCTTCCCTTTGTCATCTTTGCTGACTCTGTTAATTACATTAAAGTTATATATTTTTTTAAAAAGTAATTCTATTAATATAGTGCATATTCAAATCATTATTATTTGATTTGATCAAAAAAAATTTAACTTAAATTATTTACTACTATTCAATCCATTTCCTTTAATATTTTTTTCGAATGCTACAATATGGCTTTTCTGCTGAATTATGAATTCTGTTCAAATCTTTTAAAGCAAACAAAAAAGTGAAATCCATTAGAGAATTTAGTTAGTGGAAAATTTCTGCCTGGTCATGTATACTGGGAAAGGGGCAGTTACCTCTTTTTTTAGGAGTGAAAGCTAAATCCAGATCCACGTTCCTCCTGGCATTCTGAAACAGATCACACTTGAAGGTTATAAAACAACATTTTATAGCCGCACATTAAGTAACGTGATGAGAAGATAGGAGTGGACACATTTCAAATCTCACCAGCGAATATCCCTCCTCATCAGACTCGGGTTGGGACAGATCAGACTCGCTTCTGGACTTTGTGAGTCTGCAGCTGGGACTACTCTGGATTGACCGGCTCTCTGCTGACAAGCTTTCGCTCCTACACAAAGTACATTTACATTCCACTAAACTTATTTTGCGACTGATGATTTGATGCCAACTTAAACTAGGTCAGCTCATGAAGTTGTTTCAAAATCAGGGCAGAAGATAAGGTCTGTTGTAACCGAGTAAAGTGAAATCTGAAAAGTGGGTCAGGAATGCCTGCATGGGACAAGAACCCACTGGAGCAGACTGCAGAGGTGATCGAGTTCAGCTTGAGGTGCTTTGGAGATAAGACTTTGATAAACCATGAACCTCATCGCTCACCTGGTCATAAAACCACCACTGTCCTGGCTGACCCCACTAGTCAGAGTTTGCTGATTGATTTGTGGTGAGAGTGGCCTGCTAAGAGCCAGCAGGAGCATGGCACAGCGGTGGATAAGAGCGTTGCAGGAGGTGGTGTACAGATCCTGTCCTGTCACACTGCTTCGTCGTTCTTGACTCGACTGAACAGGTTCATCTTGGATGCTCATGCTTCCCACTCGCTCCCGTTCTCTTCCACGTGCTGCGTCCCGTGCTGATAGGAAACATTGAAAGATTTCTGTGTTCGCCGAGATAAAAGACATAGAGCAGACATGGTTAGAGAAGCAGCCAGCAAGCACTCTACGGTTATTTACTATTTATCCTTGACAGCTCCCTCAATGAAAAATAAAATTAAATATAGTCATCAGATCATGCATTTTTAAGTTGTGCCTGCTGTCAAAGATCAAACTGTTTCTTACCTGCCAAAATATTGGAGAAGTAAACCCATGTGCTCTTTTTTATGTTTAAACTTAAGTAATTTTGTGTGTGTGTGTGGGGGGGGGTATTTCAACTGTATTTCAACTGTTATGATAGTCAACTGTTAAGTTTTTTTTAAGCATTTAAAGAGATGTGCAATAGTTTGATGGCTTACAAAAGCATCAGAGCAAGAGTTTAAAGCAAAATCCCCAGAAAAAACAGTAGAAGTTGTTATAAGAGTGAAATAATTCAAGCTTAAGGAACATGGAGAGAGTGATTAGCACATAACATCACACTGTTAGATGCTGTTCGTATCCAGAACAGCATTTAGGCACTTCAGGACAAGTTGCGGATGAACCCATTATGTTTAAAATTCAGATGGAATCACATGAGCTTTGTTCATTCTGTACTTTTAGCTAAAAAAAGCATGCGAGCACTTTCAGTGTAAGTCAATATTTCCTCTCGGTGTATTGGATGTAAAAGTGAAACTGGAAGCTTTTACTTTGTAGTTTTTATTTTTTGATTTTTAGTGTTACACGAAACTTACATTAAGTTTAATGTTGGCGTCATTTTCGAACATGCCTATTTTAAATTAATAATACAGAGAAATTAAAATATATAATTAAATTGTGCGCACACAAAATGCATGTTCTTTATTCATTTTATTCTGACACCGCCATATTCTTCAACCTTCACATATTGATTTTTTTTATTTATTTGTCATAATAGATAGTAGATTAAAAGTCCTCCTGAATTTTTTTAGCTGTAGATTGTTGGAGATGGATTTTTGGTGAAATATGTGCTTTGAGTATAATAGAGCTGTTTATATCATTTTTCTATGTCATGTCATGTGTTTTTTATTTGCTATTCATATGTCAGAATAAGGTGTAGCAGCTGCTATTTGATCTAATAAAAATAATGATTACAACACAATTACCTGTTTTGCAATAAATACGTGTATCTGTTATTCAATTTTACCCTTTTAAGTGCTTTTTTTTTTTGCAGTTAGATGATCAAAAAATGAAAATACCTTATACATTAATTGATCGATTAAAGTGCCAGATTAATCGATTATCAAAATAATCGATAGCTGTAGCTCTAGACTTGAGCACTAAAATGGTAATTAAAGAAAATGTAATGGTCAGACGAGAGTTAATATTAGAGCCATTATCAATTCACCAATGATGCATTTCAAACCGTTTCATTCCAGTTTAACCCTTTAAACCAAATAGCTGTGAATAACTTATGTCTTAATGGTTTTGGATTTAAGAAATGAAAGTATGGAAGCAAAACTTGCCGTAATTCCACTCAAAGCATTCGCCAACTTGAGCTCACCCAAACATACACCTGACAGACTTTAAGGAACTCACTTCCTGCTGTCATGACCTCATGTTCCCTTTCATCCTCCTCATCTTCCTGCTCCTGCTGCCCCTCCTCTCGTTCTCGCTCCCGGTCTCTCTCCTCCAGCTCAGCCTCCTCATCTATGGTTCGAGTGAAGGAGTGTTCCTGAGCATCCATCTCCAAAGAATCCACATTTTCAGAGATCTGTTAACAGAATGAGAAACAGCACTATTGAGAAGGTGGATTGGAATGAAAACTACCATGACACAGAAGTCGAGACTTTCTTCGCAGTACATCATATTCATTCACTAGAATGAGTAAATGTAAATTAGGATCTATCTGGGAAATTTTTCACAAAGGGACTTGTTTTCCACATATCATTAAGTGTGGCAGTAGTTGATACACTGCAATACAAGTGAGGTACCCCACCTTCTAAGAATTTAAAAACTTTGAAAATCATGAACTCTGCACTGAATAAAAGGAGAGCTGAGCTCTTTCTGCTTTGACGTTTAAATACTCATCACAATGATTATTACCATAGGTTCCATCATGTTTCTTTGGTTAAATACAGGTTCAAGTTGTGATATAATTTTTGAATCACTCACCAGAGGAAATAATCCTATTTAATATTATATATTTATAATAGCCATTTCAGTTCCCAGAAAAAGAAAATAGGATTAAACAAACATGCAACAATCTGAAAATGATTTTAGGCATGTTTTGTCTGAAAAGTCAAGCTTACATAATATGGCACCTTTATGTTTACTATTTTTCAATTAAAAAATAGAATAGAAATAGCTTGTTTATCAAAATGTTGCATATAGCAATGTAATATATTGTAAAGTGATAATATGCTATTCATACCTCAGTATTCATTTTCTTGTTACGTTTTTTAGCAAATGGTTTTCTTTTATGAACTGACGTTTAAGAATCAGATCTCTAATGTTACTAAGACTGCCTTCTTTCACCTCAGGAACATTGCTAAAGTGCGAAAAATGCTGTCTAGGGTAGATGCAGAAAAATTAGTGCATGCTTCCATGACCTCCAGAATGGATTATTGTAACGCTTCACCAGAGCATTGTTGTCTATGTTACAGTTTTCTAACCATTGTTTCTTCATTTGTTAGCCTCTGTTTTCTCTTTGTTTGTTTTGTTTCTCAGGTGCCGTCCGGCGAACCGTTCGTCGATGGATATTAAGTTTAACAGCTGCACCAAAATCCACTTAAGATATCAGATTTGGTGCTTTGATTTTGATATTTTGATTAAAAGCCGACGTGATACGGGTGACCTAGCCCTTTAAAACAGCTCTTAATGAAACCGCTTCTTTATTAACCATACTACCATTCCGCTGATATCATCTGTAATGAAATGTCATACTCTGCGTTCACGTGATGATGAGCGGGTCTGGACGAGCTCCATGTTCTTACAGGCCAAGAGACGATTCCGCACTTTATACACACTGCGATACACCTCTGCCAGGAGTTTACAGGGCTGATATCTGCAGGAAAAGTGATCACATGAAGTAGATTAATTTACAGACAGCGTAGGACTCTTCAAGTAAACTAGGACATACCTCCCCTCTCCACATGCCTGTCCCAGCAGCCCAGTGTGTTTCAGCAAGACCGCAAGAACAAAACGGGACGCTGTGTCCAACAAAGCCTCATTTGGCAGAGACGCACTGTCCCAATCTGCTCAGACAAACACACAAACACAAATTTTAATCGATAATGCTGTGGAAACACAAATTGGTCCAGTTAACAACCTTACATAATGCCTGATAACAGTCATTAGGAGAGTTTCACCATAAAGTTGAGTTTATGACCAGCTGGAATACGACAATGGGTTTTATTGTGCCATATCCCCATGGAAAATTGTGTAAGTGTTATCTAAGCTCAGATATTTTTATGCGTAGATCTACATTCAGATTCTGGATGCTTAGAAAAAGGCCGAAAAAAGCTTACAGCAGTTCTGTTAAATATGATGAAAAGTAAAAAGCTGTCCGAATATTAGACATGCTTTATGTTTAACTGCAAAACAAAAATGTGCGAAAACATCTTTTTTTTTCATCGCAGCTTTCTTTGTTTTAATATTTTCACTGCTTTACTGTTGTTGTCATGAGTTTGAGGTTTATGAAACACAGAACATAGAGAAAAAAACTGTTGGTTGCTTGGACAGCAGTGATGTAGGCTCTTACCAGAAGCTTTTGCTTTAGTCTAAACTAAATATATGTGAAATATATGATGAGTTTGTCTGATATACAAATTGTTGCATTGTTAGATGCAAGAGCCTTGTTTTACGCAGTTTATTTCTAAACAAGATAACTTTAGAATGAAGCAAATATATATATAAACATTTTAAAATGATCACATATCTCACATATGTTCCTGTTAAAAAAAAACTTAATTGGGGCAATGTTTATTTAAAAGATCCCTATAGTCATTTTGAAAGGTTCCCTATTTTATTTTAAAGGTCTCCAACAACAGGTTGACGTTTGTTTTTTAACAATATGAATCTACTTTTACCGGATTTGGTCGCAATTACCAAATGATTTGTTTAGTGACTCATTCACAATAAACCCCTACACAACAGTAACAGCTAAATGAAATCTATCTGGTCTAGTTTTGACTGCGTTTAGAGAAGTTGCTATAACAGAAATGACAACAAATAAAGTTAGTACAAATCAACACAACCTCAAACTCCCCCTGGTTAAATAAAGATTTGAAGTTTGTGTCGAGGTCACCAGAGAAGCTCGAGGCTCATCATGAGTGCACTAAGGGGCCCAGGTGTAAACATGGTTCCAGTTCCTTACTCCACAAACAATAAATTAATTCTCCAGCAATCAGACCCACAAACTAGGGAGACCTTTCAGTTTTGAAACTCCAGCAGGGTGTTCTTTGTAGGGTAAATCTTTGTAGCACACCTCAGGAGTAACCCATAGCAGTTTCTTTTTAATATTAGATGTCACATCAATAAATATGTGTAATTGCATTAAAATTTGACTAACTGTCATAATTCAATGCAGCAGACTTATTTTATACCATTATTTAAGAGTACCCAACATCTTACTTCATACACTTTCTTTCTACTGTTGATTTGGAACAAAATATGACCCTGCAAAGACTCTTTAATAACTCGTTAAATGACTGGAGTCATTAAAGAGTGCAGTGCGAGTGAAAATCATATGTAACATTCTTCATAAACCTCATATTGTGTGTTGTGTCCTACCTTTGCTGATAGCAAAATCTTGCAAGTTTGTCCACATGCTGTTTGTGGGCTCTTTCGTTGATCCAAGAGCCAAATCCACGAGGACACTCATGTCAGCCCGCAACTGACAATCAAACGGCCTTTGTTCCTCAGTTCCACACAGAGCCACCTCAAGCAGAGAACTAATGCACGCATCTGAAGCAAAAGGAATTTAGCAGAGAAATAATTAAGACCAGAATCTAATAAACCGACTTTCAAGAATTAAAAAAAAAACATTTTGACTGATGATCCAGAATGTTTTTGCATACCAAGCTGGGGTATTTCAGTCTCTAAGCCGTTATTGAAGAGTGGTGTTTTGAGCCAGTGGGACGTGTGCTGCTCCTCTGGTGAGGGGGGTGCTCCCTGTAGCATTCCACCGAGACAGCGTCCTACCAGCAATGCTACAGTTCGCTCCAGATCAACCAACCACACCCACCTTTGTGCCGGGCCTGACACGCATAGGAGCTCAGACAGATCCGGAGAGCCTAGATGGTGTAAAAGTGGAGAAACATTCTGCATTATGGAAATGTAAGTAACAATTAAATCGGGGGAGGATGTAATATTAAGCCACAATTATCCTAAAATATTGCAACTTCCAGTTTCCACATTTCAGTTGGAAAATCCTAATGTGTCTTCAATACACATATTAATATTAATAGAAAAAGTATTTTATATAAACACAAATGTTAATTTTTCATTTTTTACTGATGCAGACTTAAAAGGATACAGAGATAAGAAAGAGAGATAATTTAGGCTAACAAAGTTATTGCATCACATTCATTCAAATTATATATTTGATTTGCCTCTAATAGTTTCACGTGTATTGTTATTAGTGCTCTCAATTGATCCATTTTAATCACATGGTCTCACCATCAGTTGTTCACACTGAACACATTTCATCACAGATACATAATGTACAGGACATTACAATGAACAGTTTTGTATTATTGAATTCACTTCTATGAGTGTTCTGAAAAGTGCTCCATAAATATAACACATTTCTGTTATTACATTACCACTGACTGAAACTAAACTTTTAAATTACAATTGAACAGAAAGAAAATAAGTAGATTTATTTAACTTTTGCTGTAGCAAATAGCACAACATCTTACAACTTGTCAAAATAAAATAAACTAAAAATAAGACTGAGATGTAAATCTTACCATGAAGTGGCCACTGCAGCTCCTGCTCCTCTAGAGGACCGGCGGCAGGAAGTAGTCTGTTGAGACGATCAAGAGGTGGAAGAAGATCTAGCAGGAAGCTAAGGAGTGGCCTTGCCACCCAAACAGGCAACAGCAGCAAGGACGTCAAAATCTGACACAGCATACTGCCTGCCGCAGACATGTAGATCACATCTAACAAACCCAATAACAACAGTATACATTAGTATCCTACTCACCACGTACATTCAAATGTGGTGATCATAACAACATACCTCGAAGCTTCTCACACACACTACCATTTCCAGAGCTTTCTCTCAGTAGAGTCGTGGAGCGGGTGTAAATATCTGTGGCATGAGGCAGCACCAACTGCAGGTGTTTGTGGAGGAGCGCGACACTGCTGGAGTCCTGAATTGCAAAAAATCAGTGATGTAAATCTACTGCCTTCTAAAACAATGCAGACTAAGCTATAGATTACTTTATACCTCTGTTACACAGTTGATATGGCAATAAGCTAGCAGTTGTTTCTGCAAAGAGCAGAGTAGCTCATGAAGATGAGCTGGCTGGCTGCTGTCAGATGAAGATGTTCCCAGCAAGACCTTGTCACTGTTCTTCTCCAGCTCTCCGAATGCCTGGTCCTGTGAGGACCACAAATTCAAATGTTGTTACTGATCACATGAAACAGCAGATGGCTTGCTTTGAGTTGATGGATTGATTGATGGTTGGAAGGAAGTCTTGGCTCTAAATGAAAAATAAATCATTTAGTTAAGTAAAATACATTTAAGTTTAGTAAAATAAGATTTTGGAAATCAAATATAGACAGCGTAAAAAAAAATGTAAAATTAGTGAAAATACTGAAAAAAAAATATCTTCAAATAAACTTGTAAACCAGAGCTCATCTTGTCCATGTAGAACTGACCGTATAAAAGCCCAGATTTCTTAGTAGAGTTTTCATAAGGATTTCTGCCAGGTGTGTGTCAGGATGTGAATCTGTGTGAGAGCCAGTGACGTTGTTGGAATCTGTGGGCTGAGTGGGGGGCTCCAAGGCATCTGGAGGACAGCTGTACCCCAGCAGAGAAGCCACATGGGTGTGATCCTGCAGACTAGTAAGGATTATATCCAGCTGCATCCTCTGTGACAAAAAAATTAAACAAACATTGTCATCCAAGGAAGACCAACACATGCCTTTTTTTCTTTTTACAAAAAAAAGCACTCATATACTTGTCCTTTAGACAGGCTCTCCCAGCGGTCTGGACCTTGAGGAAGAAGTGAATGCAGCAGCTCCATCCTCTCTCTCAGAGGAGGCAGCAGCATAGTTGCTCCCACAGACAAGGTCTCAATCACAGCCTGAGCAATGCAAGGCAAGTTTATTGGTATAGCATATACATAATTTAAAGTGCTTTACAGAGGAATAAGCCAGGAAAAAAATACTCAGAAGCAAACATAAAAAATACAAGCTTTGTGAGAGAAAAAAAAATTCAACCAGGAACCAGAATAACTCTAAAGTGGAAAAACACACAAACCTCCTGGATTTCATCTGGCACTGAAGCATCCATCAGTCGAAAAAGCAGATTACGGAGAGGCCTCGCCTGTCGCCCCAAGATACTGGTGGCTACTCCACCAGCCAATGCGAGAGCCAGGTGATTGGACAGAAGTCGAAGGCATAATTTCAGGAAGTTGTGATGCTCTCTGAAGGAGACAAAATATACTTTGTTAAAATACTGAATAACTTAAATTACTGACATGCTACTCTCCGAGTAGTTATATGTCACCAGCAAAATTAAATGTTTTTTATCTTTGAAATTGGTGTTGGAATACACACTTGGAAGATGGGAAAGGCAGTGGTGGGATGTCATTGTTGATTCCATCGCAGTATCGTTCCAGAAATGAGCGCAGATGAGAGAAAGTGCTTTCTTCCAGGTCCACACAATACGGTCGGTGCCAGGCCACCACCTGTCTGTAAACATACAAGAAAGATTTATTAAATAAATAAATAGCATCGGGCATCACGGTGGGGGAGTGGTAGCATGGTCGTCTCATAGCAACAAGGTCGCTGGTTCGAGCCCATAAACTGGCCGTTGCGGCACCAATAAAGAAACTAAATTTCCTAGTGCTGAAAAACCTGAATAGGACGTTATACTCCTTTCTTATTCATTTAAGCGGTTAGCCTAAAATATAACCTGGCATTTTATGACAATAGACAATTTTTATATTTAACCAATCTATTCCGTTACTGTTTATTATTGTACGATTTTTTTTTACTTATTTCCATTGTGATCCAAAAGGTAAAACTGATGTATTTTTTACCCTCATGCATTGTTTTCAAGTGACAAAAAACATTAGCCTTATTCAGTAGGCTTTTTAGTAATAAAAGAAAAAAATAGGTAACAGGAAAAACAGCCATCATAAAGGGAAAATGTTCAGTAGGTTTGCTAACCTGTCTCTTGGGAGGGCAGTCCATGCCAGGCTATGGGAGGTGCCAGCGGAGATCTGCTGAATGGCCACTCCATCTAAGCCAATCACCTTTTTAGGTTTAGTGATGGGGCCAGTGGAATTCCCTTGACCGCATTGACCCATGGAGTTATTTCCCCAGGCATACACTTCATTATCTGCAACAAAAACACCCCAGTGAAAAGGAAAACATGAGTGAACAGCTAAAACGCTCAGCAAAGTTTTTTGAGACTAGTAACATGTAAGGCTAGCATTTCTGTAAATACTTCTTCCAGGGTTTCTTCAGGTTTCATAAGGTCAAATTTAAGACTTTTTAAAACCAATATCAAATTTAAGACCTATATCATAACATCAAGAACACGAACAATTTTTTTGCGCAACAAACAGTATGTTTCAAATACATTTATTGAAAAACATTGTTGAAATGTTTTTGAGCATTTAAAAAGTTTCTCAAACTTCGGCATCCATAACCATGCCTTTTATGAAGATGAGTGTTTATGAGCATTTTTCTGTGTGACTCTGGCAACCCTAACCATCATTTTTACATTTTTGAGCATTTATACACATTTTGGCAATCTGGCAACCCTTACAATCACATTGACTATTTTTTACATTTATGAATTTTATGTCAATATCTGGCAACCCTAAACATCACTTTTAAGATTTTGAGCATTTACGAGTGTTCACAAAAGTTTTTTCAAACTCTGTCAACACTTTTCCTCAGACTCTTGCAACCTTAATTTTGAGTAATAACAGTATGCGCAATAAACAGTATGCTTCCAATACATTGTTTGAAAAACATTGTTGAAATGTTTTTGAGTATTTAGAAGCATTTTCACAATCTCTGGCAACCCCATGGAACTAAAAAACACAAATAAAATTAGACATGAGAATTATTTTCAGACCTAGAAAAGTGAATGTTCGGCTTTTAAATTTTCGACATATATTCGACCTCACAGAAACCCTGTTCTTCTGTACATACGATATGAGTAACCTATCAACTCAGGTAAACCTAGTCAATTAAACAGCGTCAAATTGTCTGACATCATGTGTGAGGGGCCCCCTATGTTCACCTTATCTGAGCCAGAGTCAGCCTATGCCCTTCTGTTGCTAATCTAACCAGCCAACCCTGTTCCCTATCTCACACAGCTCTTACAGCATAGCCCTGGGAGAAAACTCAAAGCCTACAGTGCCTTATCTCAACAGCCTTTGGTATTGATTTTACAGTAAAACTCTAATGCTCAATCCAATACCCTGAAAGGAGATTTCTAAGAATATCTGATCACAACTACAACCTGTGCAAAAAATTTAAGTCCCGACTATTTGAAATTTTTTCACAGTTCAGATGGATTTCAGCAATTTACATCTTAAACTAGCTTCTGGTTGGCTGCCGCAAATCCCAATATTAATATCTGTCGTGAAAAATGTACAAGTTCTTCCTTAACATGTACAGTGGTGCCGCATTCTCCGTTGACGCTTGCCATAGCCTTAACACATGAATTACTTCTTGACCACATAAATTCCGTTCTTCATGTGAACAACTGGTAATGGCTCAAAATTCACACTTACGATTTGCAATTTATTTTTGCATATCATGCAAAACACTTCAAAAAGTTTTCCGGCATTGGATATAACCAACTCTGACAACACGGTTTTTCCATCCACATCTTGTTAGTTTGACATATCCTCATGGTCACAACTACTTTCTTTGTGCTATGTCATAAGGCTCAAGGTGCCTGCTTCCTATTTTTTCGCCATCTTTTTCATCTTCTTTTGCTTCTTTTTTTCTTCATAGTTTTTTCCTTATTTTTTATCAATGGTTGGCATCCAGCATAATGGTGCATATTGTCCTTTACTTACACTATTTGATCACAATAATCATATTTAAAAAATAAGACTTTGACCAGAAATGTGATACTAAAACAAATTTAAATAACACAATTTTTAAGACCGAGATATCAAAATGAAAATGTTTATTATTACAATTTTATTTACATTTCAAGGATTTTTTTAGACCCTGGATAAATCATGTGAATTCTCAAACTTTCAAAACTAAACTAAATCTAGGAACTATTTCAGGCTTAATTCATTTCCCACTCTATCTGGGTGCAACAGAGCACAAAATAAAGGACAAATCAAGACGTGACATTAAAGCAGCTTTCATTAGCACAAGTTTTAACTTGCATTGGCATTCCAGATTGTATTCAATGCAAATACATGTTTTTGCACAAATCTCTTACCGTGTGATAGAGCAAGACAGTGGCTGTCTCCGATGGAAATATCAACTACTCGTGTTGTGGCAAGTTCCTCAATCAGTTTTGGTCTCAGAGACGTGGCTTCAGATGAACCACAGCCGAGACATGCACCACACCCCCACGCATACACCTGAACATCAAAATCATAATGAAATCACAAAGCCCTCAATACAAACCATCATAGAGTGGTCCATAAAGTAGAAGATGTGACTTCAGTTGAAGCAAGAGTAATACCTGACCAGTCGAGGTGAGAGCCAGAGACGACTGGCTGCCAGCACACACTTTACGTATGAACATCCCCTGCAGTGACTCAACCACCTTGGGTTTATACACACGATTGGTGTCACCATGACCCAGTTTTCCTGTTAAAAACAATGAAATATGTAACTTGGTTTTTGTTTTTACAAACGTTGCATTCTGAGTTTTAAGAAACTTGTTACACACCATTGTCTCCACCTCCAAAAGACCAAACGGTGCGTCCATCTTTAGAGAGAGCAATAGTGTGGGAGCTTCCACAGGACACCTCACCTACATTACTGATGTCTTTAACAAGAGTGGGAATGTTTCTACTATTACTGTCACCATGACCTAAAAACAAAGAAGAATGAATCAGAAAAATCTATAACCTACTATTAGTGAAAAACGTGTGTATAGGTTGCTTCCAATGTACTAATTATGTAGGATTCCAAACTTTTGTGAAATTACTTTTACAACGTTTAGTATAAATACAACGTTTAGCCTGCTTACCCATAACCTGGGTGTTGTGTCACCAATAAAGAAATTAACTAAATTTCTTAGTGCTGAAAAACCTGAATAGGACGTTATACTCCTTTCTTATTCATTTAGGCAGTTAGCCTAAAATAGAACCTGGCATTTTATGACACTAGACAATTTCTATATTTAACCAATCTATTCAGTTACTATGTTTACTAGTGTACAATTTTTTTTCACCTATTTCCATTGTGATCCAAAAGTTAAAACTGATGTGTTCTGTACCATCATGCATTGTTTTCAAGTGACAAAAAACATTAGCCTTATTCAGTAGGCTACAAGTTTTCAGTAATAAAAGAAAAAAAATAGTGTTTTTCAAAAACTTTGTGATTCTAAGCTTTTGTGACATAATTTATACAAGATTAATTTCTGTATCTATATTTGGTAATTATTTAATTGTTTCTTTATTAATTAAATTATTTGTTAATTTTGTGGTAAGTTCTTTTCATTGCCATTATTACTTTTGTTGAATTTCTGCATAGAAATTACTTCTGTCTTCATAGACAAACAAATATAACCGACTAAGTATTACAGAGAACTCATTTCAAGAGTTATAGTAAACTTGTGGTCTAGAGTAGGCATCTTGGATAAAATTGTTTTAGTACGCTGATTTGTGTGGTCAATGTCTGCTTGTCACAAAAACATAAAAGTTACACAAGCAAAGAAGGTAAATTTGATAAAAAAAAGTTTGTGTGAGGTATGCTGACACATTTTAAATTAGTTGAAGAACAAACATGCAACAGTTTTTTACATTTCTATAATTCAAAATCCAATTTTTGTCACCTCTGCTTCCTCTTTTAACTTAATGTTCAATGTGTCAGGAGCCAGTCAAATATACAGCAACTAACTACACGTAATTGTAGATAGTGAGCAATCCCCTCATTAATGGATGTTAACATCAACCAACATTAACTCACTTGGTGAGAAAAAGTTCTTATTTGAGTAGAAACAAATCGAGAGCCACTTAAAGAGATCTTCCAATAATACGAATGAGCTTCAGGAGGTTGCACTTCTGTTTCAAGAACACACAGTCAGTTGTTTACTGACAGCCTATACAGACTAAAACTTAGCCTTTTTTGCGAATTGTGTAACATTAAAGCTTACATTTTGACATTGTGTATTGTATTGTGACAGGTTTACATTGAACAAAATGGTTTTGAATAAAAAAAATCTCTTATTTTAATGTCAGAATTATTATGCATTTGTTTTGTATTTTATTATTATTTTACATCTTTGGTCTGACTTTTGAGGGCCTGAACATAAACAAAAAGTCACAGATTTCTTCAGATTTTTTCAATGTTAAAATGCAAAGATTTATTATCTGAAAAATGGAGTAACCGTCAAGGCCTGGGACTGAGCAAAGTTGGATTTGAACCAGGAAGTTGCTTTTGCTCAGCCATACAATGTCTGATCATTCCAAAATTTTCAGATTTTCAGGAGAGTCCAAGTTTAAACGTATTCACATGTTCTAGGATCAAAGATTGTCTAAAACAATGAGCGGTCATGACGCATAGCACTACGGAGTGTCCAAGAGGGTAAGATCGCTGAAGGTGTGAGAGCCCTTTGATCGCTACTTGCAGCTTTAATGACACTTTGTTTCTTATTATTATAATATTAAGCTTACTTTGCTATTAGAAAATAGGTGTACTAATTACAATTTAAATCCAACCTAGTATATTTTCAACTAAATATAGAGCAGACTTAGTCCACCAAAACGTTTAGTCAACCAAATCTAGACTAAAAATAAAACAAAACAAAAATAACATATGATTGTTTAAAATAAGGCGGTGGCGCAGTGGGTAGCACGGTTGTCTCACAGCAAGAAGGTCGCTGGTTCTAGGCTCGGCTGGGGCAGGTGGCATTTCTGTGTGGAGTTTGCATGTTCTCCCTGTGATCGCGTGGGTTTTCTCCGGGTGCTCCGGTTTCCCCACAAGTCCAAAGACATGCGGTAACATGGAGTAAACAGCTTACATGGAGTAAGAACAATTGCCCATAGTGTTAAAGTCTGAATGAGTGTGTGTGTGTGTGTGTGTGTGTGTGTGTGTGTGTGTGTGTGTGTGTGAATGTTTCCCAGCAATGGGTTGCGACTGGAAGGGCATCCGCCGCGTAAAACACATGCCAGAGAGTTTGTGGTTTTTCCACTGTGGCGACCCCGAAAGGGAAGAAAGAATGAATGAATGAATGTTTAAAATAAGTTAATTTATTTACCTAATCTTCCAAAGTCACCCTCTCCCCAGGTGTACAGTTCTCCATCCTCACTTACAGCAGCACTGTGTCTATAGCCAGCAGACACACAGACCACCACCTACAAACACAGACAGGCAGTGAATCACTTAAATAAACTCTCACATAGTGATCAGTTCTGAAAGGCTGAAGCATAACCGCATCACAGAATACCTTCCCCTGTAGAGGGCCCTGTATAAGTTTAGGGTACTTCTGGGTAGAGCTGTTGCCGTGACCAAGTTTTCCATAGTCTCCATCACCCCAGCTGAACACCTCGCCCTCACTGGTGAACGCCAGTGTGTGGCCATCGGAACCTTTGGATGATGACACCTTCTTAATGGCACGATGAGGTTCAAAGGTCAGCTTCTTCAGAGTGGACTGGTTGTTGGAGTCGCCCAGTCCTAAACGACCATAGCTGCCCTTTCCACATGCTCGCACTGACCCATCAGAAGAGATAACGAATGTGCAGTACTGGCCAGCTTCAATCTGAAACACAAAACATGTGCTGATCAAATTCTAGATGTATGAGAGGTGCGAGCATTAACTCTGTTCAAACAAGGGTTTAGTAGTAAGGAGTTTTATACCGTTTGTGCATCACTGAAGCTTGGAGCATGTTTGGGCTGCAGAATTTTCTCTTGAGTCCCCTCTACCAGCTGATGGCTGCTGTTGCTGCCCCACACGTACACTTCACAGGTCTCTGAAACCATGGCTGCTTCACCTGCCTGGATGCTGTCGGGACTTGCACAGGTTCTCGAATAGTCTGAAGCCATGCGGCATACCTGAAATATCAGGAAATTCTGATTTGCTAATCTAGTTTTTACTGGATATATGTGTATCTGAACTAAAACCTTTTTTTGTTTATTTTTGATTATTAAACAAGTATTGCTGAAATAATAATAATGCTATCAATTTACAGAGTTTTTTTTTATAGAGGTTACAAGTAACAGAGCATTATTCATTCACACCTGGTGGTGAGAAGCTACCTTAGTAGCCCTCAGCTGTCCTGGTGCAGTCTGACAGAACATGGCTGCCATTCTGCGCCTACGATCTCCCACCCACCAACAAACACAACCCACCCCATATTTTGTCTTGTATATTTTTTAGCTTGAAAGCTGATGCACACAGCTCTAAAAGTAAAACAAGTACTTCTGATTTAGCTAATTTTTTGCTTATCATTCTGTTAAGTGATGATTTTATTTCATGTCTTAAATGTTTAGTCAGTATTTATAAACATAACATCTATAATTTGTTTAATAACAGGATTCATATTTATAGTGTTACCGAACTTAGACCCTCAAGCCTTTGGTAACAAGTAACTAAACAGGTAGGACTGTTTTAAAACCTCCAAATTTGCAAGATGTAAAAACTTTTTTTTGAAAAATGTGTTCTTTTTTTCCAATCTAGCTTAGCAAGTAATCTTATAAGAAAAAGATGCTGCTTTTTGCATGGAAATTTGTGTTGGGCCTTGTGTTGAAATCCCAAGCAGATACCAATAAATATAACAAAGACATATAAAAAAAAAATTATGCTTTTAGATGATGACATTCAAACCATGGCCCTTTAACATTTTGCCTTTATAACAAATGGATTATTGCTTATTCTCACTTAATGCATTCCTGTATATTTAGGAAAATATTGTCAACAAGTTCACAAAATACCATTTATATGATCAATAAATCATGACAAGAAAAAAATAAGAAATTGATTTTCTTTGGAACTACTGTATATACGATATATATGATTTGCGTTATATATGATAAATATAATTAAAATCAAGGTAATAAATGACAAGAAGCAGAAGACTTTGATAAATGCATTGGACTAATCTCAAAATAAAATACATAACACTGTAGCTCAGTGTGGCTTAAATAACATTAGGTTAACAACAAAGGCTCTTTTATGCTGATCAATTACATCACCCAACATTTCACACTATTGTAGGTCAACTTCTGAGTAGGATTCTTGGGATCTCGCGTCCTTATGAAAGATGTACGTTTTCAGGAGAACTAGGATTATTACAATACGATTTCTAAATCCCAAAGACCAAGTGGTTTAGAGATTTGCCACTATTTTTCCCAAAATTGTCACCACAACACTCTGTTGTGAGTTAAAATTAGGGGAACATTTTATTTATTGAATTGAAACCATGAGAAAATGTAAAATTTTTTTCCTAGACATTCAATATTACATATATATTTTTAAAATACAGCATTTGCAACAACTGTACATATGTGCCAGATTTCAACAAAGAGTTACATATTTTCTTATTTACATAGGCCGAAATGACGCAATGAAAATCACCAATAGATTCTAATATTTTGAATCAATTTGTAATATATTACCTCCTCAAACAGACAAAGTGCAGCCTCATACAGTGAACAGAGCCCATCTGAAGTTCGGGTCGGTTCTCTCCACTGGCTCCGATCGGCAGATGAACCCTAAAACACCAGACACAAAACAGTGGCTAAACAGGCAGAAGTAACATTACATTATAAACTTCTTAGCTCAGCACTTACCAGCGAACGCCTCATCTGCATCAAAATGTTCATGAAGCAGTCATACCCTATCAGCCCCTCTTGAGTTTCTTTCAGACTGCTGACAGTGGCTGATGCAGCAAGGGCCATCTCCACCCACTCTAAAAGATAGCGCAAAGACCCTCGCTGTGCTGCCAGACCAAGCAACAGCTCACATGCTAGTCTCCTTCCCACTACATCAGCCCCGGAGTTCCTCATGCTTACTCCTTTTAAAAAAGTGGTGACTTGAGCCAAGCAGTCCAAACCCATCGAGGGAATCTTACTTTCGTTGGCTAGAGAAAGTGGCGGAAGAGAACCCACCACCTCAATGGCGGTGGTGATTACATCATTGCACAGATTAATCCCGGGACCAGCTGGAGGAAGGGTCCAGCTTTGTCTGAGTAGAGCAAAGAGCAAGCTGAGACCTGTTCGGACACCCATCTCGATGAGGGCGTCTGTGCTTGAACGTGGCCGCTCACTAACAGCTTGCAAGTCTGCTGAACCCAGAATATTTTCAGTTGAGTGCTGCTGTTGTTTAACCTTACCCTTGTCATGGTACTTATTAGAAAGTGCATAAAAAACACGCTGCAAAACCAAAAGTCGTTTGCGAAGTGCAGTGGCGAAGGGCGAGTCCGAGCACACGGTTTTGGCCAGAGCAAGCTGACTGGCCAGTAGTGCATCCAGATAATGCTCCTGTTCATCGCTCGACAGGCTCTCACGCTCAAAGTCAGGCAGCTGAGGGCCCTTCAGACACAGCACCTGTTGAGGGAGGAGGACCACTTCCTTATTGGCTAGTAGCTTCCCATACAATAGAGCCACGCCCTCTCTCGTGGCAATGGACTCGCTGTCCTCTGTGATCCAGGAGCTGTTGAGGTGCTCCAGCCATTTAAGTTTAACTGGAGGAATCATTGCAGCCATGTTGCCACTTTACACCATCACATCTGAAAGATAAAGCATGTTTTGATTCGTTTTGATTTTGATTTGTGTCAAAGACCAGGGATAACCAAATGAGATCCAGCCTGCCAACAGTTAACACCTGGCCCCTCCCACAAGTTAGTGATGTACGCATCATTGTTTTATTGCTTTATTTATCTTTATTCATTTTCCCCAAAAATCTGTCATGCATATGAAAGAAAACTGTGAGTTTTGTGTGTGCACTGTGTGACCAAATATGGAAATAAATACCATATATGGTAAGCATTAGGTGTAGTATTTTTAGATAAGCTTCTTCAATGTCACAAGATTTATCATTGATGACTTTCTGAAATCTCCTTTAATGTTTCTCTAATTGATGCAGGTCAATGATTTAATACCGCTCATACAGACTAACCCCTTTTCTACAGCCACACAGTGCGGTTTATGAAATGAGAAGGAACTCATTGAATCGTTGTGGTTAAATAACTTGTCGTCAACTGAAGATAAGCACCCATGAAGTAATTATCCAACTCTTTTTTTGTGGCCAGACAACATTAGTTTAAATAGTTAAACTCGCTAAAAGTTTTTATGAAGGTCAAAATTGGCTAAATTAATAAAAAAAAGAACTCAACACCAGGCTTTAAGCCTGTTTTTAGACTATAAAATTTAAGACTTTAACATGAGTGTCAGTAAAACATACTTTCGACATAGCGCTAATCGCAAGATCTGTTGTGATCATTTCATTGACAACATGCAACATTACTTTACATTATAATATTAAATAATGATAAAACTACTTCAGAAGGCTTCATGTTCTTGCAAAACATGGCATTACCAATCCTACAGGTTCCAAACTGACTGATACACAGCAAAAGGTTGCCTTTTTTGTGTAATGTATGGAATTCTTTTACAAAAAAAAAAAACACATTAAAATAAAAAAAGCACAATTTCACATATTACCAGTAAATAACAACCGACAATATACTGTACATCATTAAGAAAAGCAGAACAAGTAGCTAACAACTGTCATTCTTGGCATATACATTATTTATTGACACTAATATTCGAAATTCTATTTGTATTTTTTCCCAACAAACTTATTGGAGAGTCCATCTAAATTAATATTAAACATTTTAAACTTTAAATTTAGCTTTAGTAAGCTATGAAAAAAACCTTACCAACCATACTAGTATATTCTAAGGTAGATAATAAGATATGGTTGTCAATATTAAAGACATTTTAACCCAATTTGTAATGTTTACCGATAACCAATGTGATACTCACTAACAAAACCAGACAAACAAGTTTCCCCTAACTGACACAAACCACTGCTTTCCATTCTATAAACTGTCTGAACACGCAAGACAAGGCAACAAATATTAAATTCTCATTCCAAAAAAAATCTAAAGATTTAAATAGATTCTGATAAGAGCCCTTTAAAAATTACCAATCTAAAAAGTACGGCAAGTGCAAATCAGGCTATGATGACACATACTTGACTGCATGCCAATGTACTTACTGCTGCTTGAAACCCCTACAGGAAAATGACAGCCTTTGGGTAGGCACCCAGTCTGAACACACATGTAGAAATGTAGGTCTCAGGTCAATCCATTGATCATTAACTTATTCATCAAGTCAGCAAAATATCATAAATAGGCCAATGATATATACTCTCTGTGGCTCTAAATTTGATCTAATATCTGTGGTCTGTCTTAGTAGCTTAATTTCACCATAAATTGGTTTAAATTAGGCTTTATAAGAAATCAGAGATTTCTGGTCAGTTTAATTCAACAATTTCCTCATACTAATAAACATTACTTCACCATCCCTAAGGTAGATTCTGGTTCTTCTATTTCTACTACAGATAATTATGCAATAGGAATTCCCATTTAACTCTTAATCCACAATAGGCCTTTATGGAGCACCTTTGAAACATCTGCTAAAAAACACTTTATAAACATTATGAAAACATTACTTAAATGTGTCGAACTTGAAATCAAAGTAAGGTTGAGGTTAAACTGTGTATGGTGGTGACCCTCCATGAATTGAGTTTGACACATGTCGCCTAAACCACAAATAGCATAAATTAGAGGGTGGACTGATTTTCTTAATCTGTTCTTCGACTTCTTTTCCATTTGCTGCTGGTAAAATACCATTACCAAACTTGGCATTAATGTACAGCATAGTGGCAGCGGTGTTTAAACGTAAATATAGCAGTAACAGCACACAATGATTAAAGTTACAAGCTGTCAACTGGTCCACACTATGACAGAATAATGGTAACTTTGAATCACTCCTCTGCTCTAGGGGCAATTTCTTTCCACTAACGCAAAGTTAATCATAACTCAGTCAGCTGTTTGTGTTAGAAAACCTCACGATAATGGAGCAGAATTTGGTATTCTTGCGGTTTGCTTATTCATTCAGCTGTCTAGCTGGCACCACAAAGCTTGCGCTGGCAACCTTGCGTAAAAAGAACTGCTCGTGAACGTATACCTGCTACAACCATCACATGACACCTCCTTGATGTTTATCATATTCATATAAACACTGTGTTTTGCCTTCATCGCGTCTAAAAGTAAAACGCAACTTGTGTGCGTTAGCTTGTTAGCATGCTAACAAAACAGGAAGCTAAGCTAATCTACACAAAACCAGACAACTTGTTTCGCTAAAATAGCATTGAATTCCATATGATTGAGCAAAATAAGCAAGTTATGACAGGATGAAATTAACCAGCCAACTGTCTTGACAGCAGGTTACTATTTCACACAGTTAGCTTGTCGCATTAGCCTGGCTCAGGTTGCCAGACTGTGAGCAACTCCCTTCCGCCGCTCACTTCACATGAGTCAGCTCCACATTTTGAGCATGCACACAAATAAACTCCTTTACACAAGACAACCCGCTTGCTTGAATTGCAGTACCTCTATAAAATGCACAACCAGAGGAATGCGCATCATGCCATATTGAAAACATCTCGAAGTTAGTCATAAATAAGCTAAATAAAAGGTGTGAATGGAGCTTACCATAACCTGTCAAAGGCCCATTCAATGCATTGACGAAAGTAGCTTTCATGGTTATAAACGATCCCCTGGCTCCTGCTTGTGACAGTGCATGATGGAAAAGTCTGGCAGTAGCTGGGGATCTGACGAGGTTGAATGGTGAGCAGTGAGTGCTGCAGAACTGTCTGTGAAACCATGCAGCAGCAGCAGCAGCAGCAGCAGCAGCAGCAGCAGCAGCAGGCGCGAGGCGTCCACTTCTGTCCCTCCCAAGCCTATCATTCACCACACCACTGCACAAACAGCTCAAAGAACCTGTGACGTTCAGGGCAAACACAAATTCTTCTAAACATATTTTACATAGACATAACGCTATTTGGATTTTTTTACATGTTTTTGTTCCCACTGGGGTTTCTTACAAGCGCAGTTCTAACATCATTGATCTCGATTTTGAGAATTTTTGCGAGCTTGTCAGGTGTGGCGTCTACGAAAGTAATGAAAACATAAGTAATACATAAAAAAATATTTTGTATTATTTTTATATTCGAAAACGAGCAACAAGTATACAAATACAAATAAACTAAAGTTTATGAAATAATAATAATAATAAATTATTATTATTATTATTACTACTACTATTATTATTTATTATTAAGGTGTGTATTAAGGTTCAGATGGCTCATGTACAGATTCTATGAGTTCATGATTATTACACATGTTAACTAATCATTAATAAATCATTAACTCATCAAACACGTATGTTTCATTTAACAATAAAATAATATATCCCCTTACTGTAAAGGGTGACCCATAGGTAAAACAAATACTTATAACTATTTGCAGTTCCTATACTGTCACTACATTTGGGAAGATGCAAATCACTACATAGGGCTATCTAACACTCTGAGCATCATAATTAATTATTTTACGCTGGTCCATCAACATTTTAGGCTTATAATATATTATATAATGATGTATAACATGTTTTACTTCCACTTGAATCTTTTTGAGCGTTACTTACATTTACCAAATTGACACAAAAATGTAAATGTACTTATTACAATTGAAAACTTTCAGCTTGGTTTGTAATTTATTTTATGTTGTTTTTTTTTTGTATTGGATAATATTGTTATTTTGTTGTTATTTATTTTTCCTCCAAGTTTTTATAAATAATGGACCACTATTTATAAATAGTGAGTCCCATCGCAAAACAAAGATAACTGATGCCCCCTTCTGGACATAAATGATAATACAAAAACAACTTACAGGCTGCTTTTTGTGGAATTAAAGTAAAGGATTAACTTTTTACTGAAAAACATAGTATTACTATCGTTTTGGCGATAGTGAAACGTCTAAAGAATAGGGTCTAATGGTTTGGGGTTTAAATCAATTTTTAATAAAGAATTGTATGTCTCATGTAAAATAAGCAGGAAATAAGCAACAATTAAATTTGGGGAGAACCTCATTGGTTTAGTAAACCAGCTCATTCAGCTTCAGACCTCTTGCTCCCGGGGTAAATAGCTAACTGAGAATTAACCTAACTTTTTTAGTATTTAGTGCGCAAGCTCTGATTGGTTTAAGCAGGTAAAACATTTATTTAACTAAAGTTTCTCAAAATTTTGTAAAGAACAACGTTATTATTATTATTTTTTTTGCTTAATTTTTAGCGTTCTTCAATCATAACAGCAAATAAAAGTAAATAATCAATGGTGAAGGACATGTTCTGTGTAAATTCATTGACAGAATTGAAATGTACCACACGGTTTAAAATCATGCTAATGGAAAAAGTAGAACAATCTGAAAGTTCGGTTCATCCTGCCACTGTCTCTGGTGCAATGATCTATTCCTGGAATCAGCACATACGGCCCTGGAGGTCTAGTGCTATTTTTAATTTTTATTTTCCCTTATGTTCTAAAGTATTAAATAATGAAAGGACCAATGACATAAATAGCACAGCTTAGTCATAACTTTTAAATAACACCAATAATTTTAATGAGAAGATACAGCGATGGGGTCATCTCTGCTGGTCCAAAGTGCCTCCAGTCAGGAGATCTCCTCCACAGGATCGATTGAGTAACTCTTTCAGTGCTTCATTGACATCAGCATTAAACACACTGCTAAAGCTACAGTTTGGAAAGCTAACATCGAACGAAGCTACCACCTCCTGTACCCACTGAAGCTCATCACACAGTTCCTTCTGGAGTGCCTCAAAACGAGTTTGTCTCTCCTTATAGCGCTCCCCTACTCGACTAACACTGGCATCCACACTCTTCAGGTCTTCATGAACGCCGCGGCGCTGGGCTTCCACTTTGCGAAACTCATAACGAAGTTGCGACAAATCATGTCTGATGCTCTCACTCTCTTCTTTGTACCACAGCTCCTTCTCATTGTAGATGGAAACAAGTGCATCAATGTCTTCCTGGAGGGAGTCATGGGCCGACGCCAGCTGGGAAAATGTGCCCTCCATGGCTGACACATCTTCCTCCACTTGTGCAAAACGCTCAAAGTTGATGTAGGTGTTATTAGGAGGCATGCTGGAGTGAGACTTGATGGTGTACTCTTTGAGTCGCTTCGTCTTAAGTTGTCTTCGCTCTCTCTTCCTCTCTGGGGCTTTACTGCGCTCCTCTTTATGCTCATTCGACTGCAAAGAGCCAATGGGGTTGACATTGAGTGAGAAGTTGTGGGAAATTTATTGAATTTCAAGAGATACAGTTCAATCAAATGATAAAACAAACCTTGATCCAGGGATGGTTTAAGGCATCTTCAATTGAGAGTCGTTTTCTGAAATTATAATTTGTATGGGATTAGCAAATGTCCAACAAGCATTAACTTTCAGGATTCTGCTACACTCTGTCTTGGCCTTTTGGTATTTTGATGGCAGACCCTTGATGCAACACACACATTCTTGAGTCGTCTTGTTCAATGTTTTGTTTGATTTAGATAACCCAGCCATGTATCTTGATTTCAGCATGACTTTTTTACTTTCTTGTTTTGTAATACTAAGCTTATCCCTAACTCTAACTCTTTTTGGTCTAGTGTCATTGTCATATTGACACACACAGTTTTTCATGTTTTCTTTTTACCATGTGTGCCTCTGTCTTGTACCCCTCCCTTCTCGTAACATCCTGTATTAATCATTGCAAGCTGCCAGTAGTTAGTTCAACTTAATTTCTTCCCTTGAAGGTCTAAGTTTCCTCTGTCTGTTATGGATTTATTGTAGAGATTTTGTTAATTGTTTTAAGAGTGTTTTTTATATTAAATGTATTATATGTTATATTATACCACTGTCTCTGTATAGCTGGATTCCATCCACAGCTCCAAACCTGACCATAACCAGAGGTGACCTTAATCAATTGATAGCCTAGTCTCTTTTCGGTTAGCTCCTCCCTCTTTACACAAATATGCAACTCAGAGAGCAATTGTAGGGATGAACATAAGGAATGACTAAAAGGCACTGTATCTTGTAAAGTAAACTTTTCTTTATTTTTTTTGTATTATTTTCATCAAAAACATGCTTTCAAGTTCAAGAAGAGTTTGTCTTAAAATTGTGCTTTCCCATCTTCCACCCCACTCAGAGGGATTTCCTTCTTCCTGGTCTGGCACCAACTCAAACAGCTCGTCTAGTATAGCATCAGCATAAATCTGAGCCATTTAGTGACCAAGCTCTTATTGACATGATGATGCACTTCCCTTTTACTGAGGGAAGTACATTCCCTTGTAAGGAAATAAGTACTTAGTAATTTTCACTGAGGTAATGATAATTTTCTACTTTTTCCACCTCTGATAAAATCTTCTTCATCTTCTTTCGGCTGTTCCCAGTTTAGGGGTTGCCACAGCAAATCATCTGTTTCCACCTAACTCTGGCCTCAGTATCCTCTACTCTTGCACCAATTACCTTCATGTCCTCCTTCAGCACACCCATATAACTTGTCTTTGGCCTTCCTCTTGCCCTCTTGCCTGGCAGCTCCATCTCCAACATCCTTCTACCAATATAACTACTATCCCTTCTCTGCACATGTCCAAACCATCTCAATCTGGCTCCTCTGACTTTGTCTCCAAAACAACCATTTTCCTAATCATTCCTAATCTTGTCCATCCTTGTCACTCCTAAACTGAACCTCAACATCCTCATCTCTGCTACTTCCATCTCTGCCTCGTGTCTCTTCCTGACTGCTACAGTCTCTAACCCATACATCATAGCTGGTCTCACTACTGTTCTGTACACCTTTCCTTTGATTCTTGCTGACACTCTTCTGTCACACAACACCCCTGACACTTTTCTCCACCCACTCCAACCTGCCTGCACTCCCCTCTTCACCTCTTTTCCACACTCCCCGTCGCACTGGACTGTTGACCCCAAATACCTAAACTCCTCCACCTTCTTGACCTCAGCCCCTTGTAACCTCACTGTTCTACTTCCCTCCCTCTCGTTCAAACACATGTATTCTGTCTTACTACAACTGACTTTCATTCCTCTTCTTTCTAGAGCAGACCTCCAACTTTCCAGGTGTCCCTCCACCTGCTCTCTACTCTCACTACAGATTACAATGTCATCTGCAAACATCATTGTCCATGGAGATTCCAGTCTGACCTCATCTGTCAATCTGTCCATCACTATAGCAAACAAGAAGGGACTCAAAGCCGATCCTTGATGTAGCCCCACCTCCACCTTGAACTCCTCCGTCTGACCTGCAGCACATCTCACTGTTGTCATACTCCTCTCATACATATCCTGAACTACTCTGACGTACTTCTCTGCCACTCCTGACATCCTCATACAGGACCATAGCTCTTCTCTGGGCACCCTGTCATACGCTTTCTCTAAATCCACAAAGACGCAGTGCAGCTCCTTCTGACCATCTCTGTACTTCTCCATTAGCATTCTCAGAGCAAAAATTGAATCAGTAGTGCTCTTCCCGGACATGAAGCCATACTGCTGCTCGCAAATATCCACTTCCCTTCTTAGCCTAGCTTCCACTACTCTTTCCCAGAGTTTCATTGTGTGGCTCATCAACTTTATACCTCTGTAGTTGTTACAAATCTGCACATCACCCTTGTTCTTAAAGATTGGCACTAGGACACTTCTCCTCCATTCCTCAGGCATCTTCTCACTCTCTAGAATCCTGTTGAATAACCTAGATAGGAACTCCACTGCTGTCTCTCCTAGACACTTCCACACCTCCACAGGGATGTCATCTGGACCAACAGCCTTTCCACTCTTCATTCTCCTCAGAGCCTTCCTCACCTCATCCTTTCTAATCTTTTCAACTTCCTGCTCTACAATGTTCACCTCTTCCCCCCTTCTTTCCCTCTCATTCTCCTCATTCATCAACTCCTCAAAATACTCCTTCCATCTTCTCTGCACTCTCTCCTCACTTGTAAGAACCCTTCCATCTCTATCTTTAATCACCCTTATCTGTTGTACATCCTTCCCATCTCTGTCTCTCTAATCTGTACAATTCCTTCTCACCTTCCCTCGTGTCTAACCTGGCATACAACTCATCATATGCCTTCTGTTTGGCCTTTGCCACCTCCTTCTTCACCCTGCGCTGTGATTCCTTGTAGTCCTGTCTACTTTCTTCAGTCCTCTCGATGTCCCACTTCTTTTTAGCTAGCCTCTTCCTCTGGATGATGTCCTGTACTTCCTCATTCCACCACCATGTTTCCTTATCTTCTTTCCTTCTTCCTGCTGACACACCTAGCACCTTCCTACCGGTCTCCCTGATCACTTCTGCTGTAGTTTCCCAGTCCTCCTGAAGCTCTTCCTGACCACACAAAGCCTGTCTCAGCTTCTGTCTGAATTCCTCACAACCGTCTTCCTTTTTCAACTTCCACCACTTGGTCTTCTTCTCCATCTTTCCTCCCCTCTTCTTCCTGACCACCAGAAACATCCTACACATCACCATCCGATGCTGTCTGGCTACACTCTCTCCTACCACTACTTTGCAGTCAGTGATCTCTCTCAGATTGACTCGTCTACTTAGGATGTAGTCCACCTGCGTACTCCTACCACCACTCTTGTAGGTAACTCTATGTTCCTCCCTCTTCTGGAAATAAGTGTTAACTACAGCCATTTCCATCCTCTTGGCAAATTCCACCACCATCTGTCCTTCTGGGTTCCTTTCCTTAACACCAAACCTGCCCATCACTTCCTCATCACCTCTGTTGCCCTCGCCCACATGACCGTTGAAGTCTGCTCCCACCACTACTCTCTCCCCTCTGGGAATACTCTCCATCACCTCATCTAACTCACTCCAGAATCTCTCCTTTTCTTCCAGCTTACAGCCTACTTGTGGAGCATAACCACTCACTACATTCAACATCACCCCTTCAATCTCTAACTTCAAACTGATCACCCTGTCAGACACTCTTTTCACCTCTAAAACATTCCTCACAAACTCCTCCTTCAGGATCACTCCTACCCCATTTCTCTTCCTATCCTCACCATAGTAAAACAGTTTGTATCCCCCTCCAATACTACGCGCTTTACTACCCTTCCACCTGGTCTCCTGCACACACAGAATATCTACCTTACTTCTCTCCATCATGTCCACCAGCTCTCTACCTTTCCCGGTCATTGTACCAACGTTGAAAGTCCCTATTCTCAGACCTATACTCTTGCCTTTCCTCTTCTCTCTCTGCCTACGAATCCTTCTTCCTCCTCTCCTTCTTTGACCAACAGTAGTCCAATTTCCACCGGCACCCTGTAGGTCAACAGCACCGGTGGCGGTCGTTGTTAACCCGGGCCTTGACCGATTCGGTATGGAAATTGAATTGATGACTTGCATATTTGGTTTTGGCATGTTTTACGCCGGATGCCCTTCCTGACGCAACCCCCTCTATTTATCCGGGCTTGGGACCGGCACAGAAGTCACTGGCTAGAAACCCCTGTGGCTAGATTACCACCTCTGATCAAGACAAAAAACCCTTTTGATTATCTGGATCTTAAGTACACATTGTGTTCAATCAAAAAACAGCCAAATAAGGGCTGAAATAAGGGCAAAGAATGTTGTCTCACAAATGTCATTTATGAGCTGAGCTTAGCAATAATTGAATTGCCCTCATTACTCTTCACATCACATGTCACATACTTGGTGTCTTTTTCCAGCAGTTGTCGAATAAAATTCTTGGCGAGCTCACTAGTGTGGCCAAAGAACTCATCATCAAACTCGTAGTTCATGGACGATATGTTTCCCAATGTGTCTTGCTTCGTCTCTCCCAAGAAAGGCGATGCTCCACTCAACCTGCAAATGAAAATACAAAAGCATATCTTTGATAAAAAAAATATTAACAAGGAGATCAAATGCTTATTTGTAAACTTACAGAATATATGTAATAACGCCAACACTCCTAAAAAGTAAATGTGATTAATAATTCAGAAAAGGACATGGACTTTGGTATTGTCTACAAAATTAAAGATTTTCACCACATATCTGCTTCCAGTCCCAGTGGTTCATAATTCACAATTTCTGGAGCTGAAATAAAAAAAAACATTGTGTTTTTCACTGTACAGTTTGTTGCTCTGCAGTTAAAACATAGATTACATAGATGAATAGACTAACTTATATAATATATATATATATATATATATATATATATATATATATATATATATATATATATATGTTAAATATGCATGGTTTCATATTTTGCAACTACATTGTGCATAGTCAAAACAAGCTGAAACCACTGTTAACATTATTCATTGAGAAGCATTAGCGCTTAATCTGATTGGTTAGTTGACAGTGCTATGGTCAGTGGTATTGGATTACACAAACATGCATGAAAAAATTCTGAAAATGACTTGAGGCAAGTTTTTTGATGAGACAACAATACTGAACCATGCAAGAAATGTCTAATACATGAGTTTTCATGAAACATCAACTTTAAATATTTTTCTCTACAACTGACAACTATTAAGCATTTGAACTGTCAGCAAATAAGGGCCTTGGAGTGATCAGAGCAAAAAAATCGATTCTCTCATTTCACATTCCAAAAATTTAATGTTATTTTTTAAATGTTGACTTTTCATACCAACAAACTCTGGGGTTCCAAAGATGTGTTTAAACTCAACCCCTTCAGCTATCTTGTGCGCCAAGCCAAAATCAATGATCTTGATTCGAGGTAACGGGGCATTCTTGTCAAGCAGCATGATGTTTTCAGGCTGAAAAGCAGAAAACAACGATTTCACACACACTTGAGAGCAAAGCGCATTAAAAAACAGACTTTTTCAATACAAACATCATGAGCTGTTCTCATATGGACAGTTTTGCAAGCCAAATTTACTGTACCTTCAAGTCAAAATGAGCAATATTCCTTATGTGTAAATATTGAAGACCCTCTAGAATCTGTTTAATAAACTGTGTGGCTTCCTCCTCACTTAACGACTCTTTCTGTGCCAAAAAGTCAAAAAGTTCTCCTCCAGAAACCCTACAAAATAATTAACAGGCATGTAGATCCATTAAGGACACGAATGCACAAACACAAACTTCATGCTATCATCAGTTTCAGGATAAACACAAGCTCCACTCACAGCTCCAGAATGAGAACCACGTCTGTTTTGTTCTCAAACACATCATGGAGCATGACGATGTTGGGATGGTGAAGCTGCTGTAGGATGTTGACCTCTCGCTCAATCTCTTCTCGCAGCACTCCTCGGCGACTAGCGTTGCTCTGACGCTTCTTTATGAACTTGGCTGCAAATTCTCTGCCTGAGCTCTTTTCACAACACTGCTTAACAATTGCAAACTGCCCGCTAAAGCAACAAAAAGGAAAAAAATGATAAAACACAGGTTGACTTTGATCTGTCTCCAAAACTTACATTGGGAGTTTTTAGGTAATTATATTTGGAAAATAGTTTTACTTTTATATATAAAGCATGAACCACAAAAAAATACAATTAAGTTACTGTACTTAAGGTACCATAGGTACCATATGTTAGAATTGTTAGAAAAGTAATTAGATAATGTACATTATGTGTCAAGAGATATTAGGCCATTATGTTCAATCCAAATACTAATATAACAAAGTATTGGGGTTTAGGGTATGACACTTCCTTTATGTTTATAACAATAAACTGGGATTTGCTAGCAGTAGGAGTGCACAGAGCTGATTGAGGTCTGCATAATTGTTCTAACAAGGTACTTGCAGTCATGTTGAGAGGATGGGCTAATGAAATAAATGTTATAATAAGGGCACTTTACACCAGCCTGAAGATATCTCTGAAATGATTTTGACAGGTTGTCTTCTATAAATGGTGTGTGTAAGTTAAACATGTTTCACTAATTGCAACCGTCTGTAAGTGTTTCACTATTCTTAAGTAAATTTTACCTTCCAAGCTCTTCTCCAATTTCATAGAAGTCTTCCACCTGAAGCTGCTTGAACAAGGCCATTGTGATCTGTTAAAGATTAAACAAAAACCGCCTTAGTAGCCTAAGGGACCGTTAAATAGCCAATTTACTTTCATAACAGAAATATGCCCAGAGCTTGAGAGACATTAGGTCACATAAGAAGACATTGTTTGATCAAGACGAAGAAATGGAAAGACAAAATTAGATCTTGTGCAAGTATGGAAGATAATGTAGCGGCACATGTATTAATGGAAAGGAATGTCTTTGAAGAATAATAAAATCAAATTTTTTACATTTTGTTCGGACATCATGTGCTTACTGTTGATAATTGTTTTTGTAAATCTAGAAAAAATTTAACGAGGCTGTAAAAACAAACATAAATGTTTGTTCATTTTAACCTGTATGTAGGTTAACAACAACAACTGAGCTGCCAGCCCAGCAGTCAACCCTTATGTATCTTTCCATACAGCCCAGCAGTCAACTATAATGTATCTTAATACTCAGCACAGCAGTCAAACTTTATGTATCTGAAAATGAATGCTTGCATGAGCCAATTCAAACGTATAGCATAATAGTATTATTACCTTATTCACTTTGGAAAATCGTCATGTAAGACTTTTCTCATGAAGGCAGCGTACCCTAGCAGCAGTAGCAGTAGCGGGCGTTTCTAAAAGGGGACTTGCCATCTGTCCACTGAGCATGTCCTATGAGCTAAATATAAAACCAAAAATGGACAGCCCTGAAAAGTTTTTTTTCATAGAGGTTTACTTCTATGGAGAACAAAAAGTAAAAATGAAATAATTTAGATCCCCACAAAATAGTTGTTAAAATGTGTTTTTTGTTTTTTTTTTGTTGGAATGAAATAAATGAATTGGAAAATTATTGTGCATTGATTGACCAGTTTGTGCATTGGTCAATTAAATTACATAAAATATCAACTCATATTGTTGTTTTACAATAATCAATTGATTTTATTCAAGTATCTGTCAATGTAACTGTAAAAAATCATTCAAAGTCACTCGCTGCTCTTTCACCATGGTGTTAGGGGAAGGGCTACTGAGTAAGGTGTTAAAGCCTGATTTATACTTCAACATCAACTTGATGAATTGCCCTATACGAAGCTCGACGTGCACCTCTGAAATTTCTAACTTTGGGTCAAGGCTTCGCAAAGCACGAGCTCCGTGATTAGGTGAAGTCTAGCAGAGCAAGCTCTTCCACTCTCTTCCTTGGCTTGCTCTCTGTGTTAAATACTGGATAATGAAGTAAAACTTTGGCGATAAGTAAACAAACTTCCTTTGTTACCTGTGCTGAGTTTTAGCCAGCTAGAAGTTATCATTGTCATCACGCCACGCTGTGATATTGATCAGTTTAGAGACAGTGCTTCTACAGCAGCAGTGGATGTATGTAAGAAGTTATATTTATACAATTTATAATAAGGTAAATAAAACCTGTCTTTTGATAGCATCTGTGTTGTGTTTTGGTTTGCAGGCAGTTAGCGTTGTTATCGCAGTAATATTGATCAGACCATAGGCAGCGCAGACGGAGAACACAACTTTAAATGCTTTGTTGACAAAAAGTTGCGCGCTCAGCCTTTGCAATGAGCAATTTGTAGAGTTGACACAGAAGTATAAATAAAGCTTAACTGCTATTGAGTCTGGTGTTAGAGTACAGGCTATTGAGTCATATATTAGAGGAAGGGTTATTGAGTCTGTGTTTTGGGAAAAGGGCTATTGAGTCGGGTGTTGGGTAGGGTGGGCAGAAAGATGGCACAGTGGTGGAGTTGGTCGTCTTGTAACCGGAGGGTTGGCGATTCCATCCTCGCTAGGTCCATTCTGCCGTTGTGGCCCGGGGCAAGTCACTTCACCCACATTACCTTGTATGGATTGGTGGAGTGTGTCTTGGGCTACCAAGGTAGCTTATCTGCACCAGTGTGTGAATGTGGAATGAATGAATGATGCTCTTAACATTGTAAAGTGTCTTTTTGAGTCGGGGGTCAAGGGAAGGAAAATTGAGCCGTGTTTTAGGGGAGTACTATTAAGAGGTTGGGGAAGGACTATTTAGTTGGGTATTAGGGGGAGTGGTTATTGAGTTGGGTGTTAGGGGAAAGGCTTTTGGGTTAAGTGTTAAGGTAAGGGAGTTTTTGGTCATGTTTTGGGGGTTTTCGAGTCAGGTGTTAGGGGAGAGTTTATTGAGTTGAGTAATTGGGCAGTATCTATTAAGTTGGATGTTAGGAAAGGGGTTATTGAATAGGGCGTTAGGGGAGGTGTTATTGAGTTGGGTGTTACAGGAGTGCTTTAGAGTCAGGTGTTATTAGAGTGGCAATTTAGGTGGAATTTGGGGTGAGGGGGGTATTGAGACAGGTGTTTGGAGAGGACTTGTGTCAGAGCCATGCCAGTCCATGGTAATTGCCAGATTTTCCAAATTAACTGTTGCATACTTAAAATGTACTGTAATTTTCTAAAGAGTAAAAAACTTTGTAAAATGTAAAAATGCAGAATGTTCATTTGTATACAGACAGGTGTACAGTACTGTCTATAGTTTTTTTATTTGCACACAATGGCAAATCCGGCAGCAGATACAAAGACAACAGTAACAATCATCAGTAAATAAGCAAGCATTGAACAATAGAACCTTTTACATCTGCACATTACACATTTACCTACTGCAAGAGGAAACTAGGCAAATGAAGTGTGCCAGTCTTCCTGACAGTGAAAGACACATCTCTTTCACTGATCTTTTGAACATCTTAAAACCTGGTTTATTGAACGTGTGCTGTACATTTGAACGGTTGACGGTCACAATGGAGCAAATTGAGGCAGCCATGAACCAGAAGACAAATGATACAGATGAGAAAAAAATGGAGGCATTTACCGTGAACAGAGGACCAAGAGACCACATTGCTCAGTGGTTTGTTGAGACTCAGACTATCATCCAGTCTGATGGAAAGTTTCCTTCTTGGTTTCGAGGGTTCATCTCCAGGCAGTAAGAACACATAGCTGCTTTGGTAACAGTAATGTTCATAGTGCTGTGTATTTGATGTGGTAGATGCAAATGTAACTATTTCTATTGGCAGAGAAGCTGAAGATCAACTCAAACACAGAGCTGTTGGATGTTTTCTCATCAGGCTCAGTGAAAAAGCCATTGGATATATCCTTTCATATAAGTAAGAATAACACTAAATAGAAAATAATTTAATATTCAACATTATATTCTTTCCTATTTCTTTATGATGATTGACTGAAAAAAGTCTTTGTTACTCCTACATTTTTTATTTGTTTTAGTATAAGCTTTACATTGCCTGTATTATTGTTCTATACTCAGTTTTAACTGATGCAACACTGAGAACTCATTGGGATATAGCAAACTTTGTATCCTACACATGATTTTAAAGAATTGAAATAGTTGGTTTGTTCTTCTGTGTTATTGACAGAGGAGAGGACCGCTGTCGACATTTTGTCATAAATCAAACCCATACAGGTCTGTTTGTCATTTCTGGTGATTTCACTACTCATAATAGTCTAACAGAGTTGATCGATCACTTCAAAACCACACCAATTCAGCCGTTTGGAGAGTACCTGACTTCATACAACCCAGAGATGGACCGCACGGCAGAGGTATGTTCTTGGGTACATGAAAATGTGTATTTTACTGGTGTAAAACAATATGCTCAATACATTAGAAACACTTACAGCAAATGAATAGGAAATGACTTACTGTTGCACACTGTATTTTCACATACAGTGTCTCTGTAAGAATGCATCCTCATTCAGACATCACCCATTACACATTGTCATTCAGAATTTGCATGGGAGGGAATGATTTAATTTGTTCTTGATGCTTTAATGTGCCATAAGCCAAATTGTTATATTCGGTTATATTTTAATCCATAATGTACTTTAAAAGTACATTAGAATATTGCATTGTTGATTTTATGTTATTTAGATTTTGATCCTGGAACAAAAAGAAAACGTAATGTTTTTTTAACTGTAATTTCAGTCAGTGTTTATAGCTTTAGTTCTATTTTTTGCATTACTTTTAGTATTTCAATTTAGTCTTTGTTAGACCTCCATATTGTCAGTTTCAGTCTTTCATATTGGTGTGATTTTTTTCATGTTTTAGTTTTAGCTGAACATGTGTCCTTTGATTGTTTCACTGTTTTCATGCCCCTTAGTTACTCCTCACCTGTTACTTCTTATCTTGTTTTCCTGTTAGCTAATCCCTGTGTTTCACATTTAGTTTTAAGTTTATTTTTGCTTTCACTTTGTAATTTTTTATGCCATTCCGAGTAATCCAAGTTTATGACTTTTATTTAGGAAGGAGCATCATATAATTATCAATTGGTCTTAGCTGTTGCCGGTTATCGACCATCTTAGTAGTATATAAATGTTTGTTAAAATCTCACTGGCTCCTACATGACACATAAAACGTTAATTAAGGGAAATATGCAGTGAAAAATAGATAATATGAAACAGAAACTATTCCTTTAAGCAGCCATATCATAATTAGGAAGGATTTTTTTCTGGGGTTGTCTGGACCATCTATGGGTCATAAAATGAAAACACAAGACACACAGATTACTGAAACATGCTTGTACTGTAAATTAAGAAATATTTCACATAGCATCTTTTCTTTTGTAAATCTTTTAGGAACCTGCAGATGACCTTTATGATGTGATTCAGAATATGCCGATGGGTAATTCGGTGAGTGTTAAGGCTTTGAAGAGTTTATGGGAACAAGCTGGTGTTTCCAGCCAACACATTCCTGCAGTTCTGTCGAAAAACATGTGTAAAATCACAACTTCTATTTCTATGGACAGAAGCAGCCAGGTAACCACAGCTACTTTCTGGGTTACTAACACATATAAGAAATTCAACATTCAACTAAATTCCTGTAAATTTTTTAGGAAACGAGAATTCCACATCTGCCGAAGAAAAATGCACAACTTCGGAATTCCTTAAGCTCTGGTTTTCTATGCATGCTTCCACTTGATGAGCAAAAAGGCCCATCAGAATCAAAGCCATCTGTAAGTTCAGGAGATGGTGAGATAGATGGGTTGGACAAGGAGGGCACAAAAGAGTTAAAACTGGTTGCACAGCTTGAAAACCATCAGTCTCTATGCTCCCATAATCTCATGTCCTCTACCCCCCAAGAGACCCTTTCAGCTTCAACTTACAAAGTTCTTGAACTTAAAAACCTCCAGACTCCTAAAGAAACCATCATGCAGCCCAATCCACTCTACCAGAGCTCATCTGCACCATGCCATGGGAAGCAGATCCAACCAGAGTATGACAACTCTACAAATCTCAGCAGGAATGTCCTTTTATCAGAAAGTCTTTATCAGAACATAGCTGAGCAGCGAGACAGCAATACCTACGAACCCTTGTCTGAGAGTAACACATATGAGTCCATCCCTACCACCGAGAGCCACATGTATGCAAGTTTAAATAAGACGCAGACTCCTTCAACCGATCTCTCTGGGAGGAAGGTGAGATCATTTCTACTATCTCATATCAATTGTGTGCATTCTTTATGAAGTATTTTCTTCCCTTGTTTTACAGAATCCTAAGTGGTGGAAATTTCGCCTGGAGAACAAAAAGTGATCATGATGTTAGGGGAAAAACTTTAGCTGAATGTATTCTTTAATTTTTGATCATTGAAAAACACATTTATTTGCAGATATTTAATGTGCATGGGGATCTCAGTGAGCAAATAGACAGTAACTATTTTCTTCGTTTACAAAGTCTGCTTTTATTGTTACTACTGTAACAAATAAAACATATTAAACACAACAAAGTTTAATTTTATAACTTAACTGAAAATAAAGCTCAATCGGTAAAGCCAAAGCAATATTTCAGTGTTTCATAACTCTAGAGTCTGGTGAGTGGTTTGTGTGCTGCATGTGTAAAGTTAGGTAAAACCAACATGATACACAGGCAAATTTAAAGTGTTAAATCAACACTCCTGGTGTCAAATGTTCGTCCAATATAAACACTGTCAAACAGTTAAATGTAACACTATAAGACTTTTTCATTAACACCACAGCCATGCTATGTTTTGGCTGGGGTCTAAAATCTTATGACGTAATGTTAATCCAACTCTGGTAGTGTTAATTCAACTTTCATAGTATTAAATAAACTTGCATTGTGTTGCATGTAATACTTTCGGCAGTGTTAACATAGATCCAACATTTGACACCAGGAGTGTAAATAGTAGTGTTTTGTGTATTTTCTCCGAACTCCTTTTTTTTTACTTCTTGGCAACAAGCTCATCTTTCACAGAACACCCCTTGTGGAATTTCCAGCATGAATTCAAAACAGCTTGAGCCGGTCATGATGGAATTTCCACCAGGGGGAGGAAATCACATGTACAGACAGTGAAATAATCATTTCTTATTTAAGAAACAAATATTGTTTGGAAAAAAAACATTTGTAAAACAATATTATCATTACTCTTGGCAAATTGATGCTGGATAAACAAATGTACACTAGGTACCAGTTAAAAAAATAGCAAATAAAGCAATAACTTACATCACAAAAAAGATATAATCTTTTAAGTATGAAGATGTTGGGCCCTTTGAAAAGTTTATGGTTTTCTTTAGTTTTTCAGTGAGCTATTCTTTTCATACACTCAGGGTTTAATCTGCTACAGTAACTTATTTGCATGAACGTTTAGATTAAATGCAAAAACGTTAAAAACACAAAAGTTATTTATTAATCTGCTTATCAGTCACAGTTTGGTGAATTTTCAGTGGTTCATGACTGACCTGCAATTATACTTCAAATCTATCTCCCTGTAATAAATATAATTATAATAAACACAACTGAAAAGTTGCATAGACATGTAAGAAATAAAAAAAAATACTAATAAATGTTTAACGTCAACTAATGTTTTTCTTTTTCTTTCCTCTTGCGTAATTCTTCACCTATGTATTCCTTTAATTTTCTTTCATTCATTTTTTTCTGTTACGTTTATATACTGTGAGTGTGTCATAATTCGTGCAATTAAAAAGAAATAGTGCCAGCGGAAATGGACTCTGCTTGGCAACTCCCACAATGTTCGTCACTCTCGACGTTTATGCCTCCGTGATGACGTCACTGCCAACACGCCCTGACTTTTCTTCGCTGCTGCGTCTGTGCGGTAAAGTCGGAAACAGAAGTTTAGCCGCATCTTTCATGTACCGTTAATTGAGAACCCGTCAGTTTGCTACCGAGCGGAAGAAAGGTAGCCAGACCGGAGAAAGGAGAAGGAGAAAATGGCAAAAACGTATGACTATCTTTTCAAACTGCTTCTTATCGGGGACAGCGGGGTGGGCAAGACGTGCCTGCTGTTTCGATTCAGCGAGGACGCGTTTAACACCACCTTCATCTCCACTATAGGCAAGTTTAGTCCTCAAATAAGTCCTTCAAATTTAGTCCTTCACATGAGTTCTTACTGTGTGGTGTAAACGAGTTATGTGGATGTTTACATACAGGAAAAGGCCCTGGCAACTCCTTAAATTCGCTGTTTAAATAAATGTGTTTTAAATAACCAAGAATTCACAGCAGGTGCTACATCGTGGAGACCCGTTTCCATATTCTGGTTCTGCCAAGTATTAGAAAGCGACATGAGGGCATGCTGTATTTGCTAAAGCTAGCATAATGACAGGCGAGTTAGCGGCTAGCGGTTACAGCTGCACTACACTTGCGTTTCCGTGTTTAAAGGAACGTTTAGCTCCTGGGATTCCACTAAACGCATGTTTTGGGTCTTAAATGTTGTATTATTTGAGTTAGCTAAAATGTGAAGATTTAAATCTTGAAGGGACGACATTCTTTCCAGTTTAGTTGCAACTTTAACGTGTCCCTTAATTACACTAATTAAAGGTGTTTCGAAAGCTACACGTATAAAGGTTGAAAGATGGTAAACACTTTTAAGAAAATGTCGACCCTTTAAATTGATTCAACACATTATCAGTTAAACAATGTGTTTAACTTCCTAACCTTAAGGTTGATGGGAGTTTGAATGCATAATACTATATTTTGGAATATATGTTATCGTGTTTGCATGTCAATGTTTGAAAACCACTCATATTACCAATTCTAAGAATGTCATGTGCAGGATGTGAATCTTGCCGAGTGGAGTTTGTGAATTTACATTCAGACAAAACTATATATATATATATATATATATATATATATATATATATATATATATATATATATATATATATATGTATGTATATATGTATGTATATATGTATATTTATAAATAAACATGCATTAGCCAACAAATAGTAAAATAACAAACTGTATCGCTATAGTGATATTAAATGTCAATGTTTAACAGCTTTATTTTTGTAGTTTAACAGGCATGTTCTCTGATAATGTTGCAGTATAAAAACAGGGCATGGCAGTTCATGTTGTTGGGGCTTTGAGTAAATCCAAGATTTAGCTAATCATAAATATTCAAACATGTTATCATGAACTAATAGATAACTGTAAATCCCTGAAGGCAGCATGAAGATGGCAGGAGCATGATGATCTTCTCCAGGTTTCAGTTAAACACCTTTGATTATGTTCGCCCTGCTACCTGAAGTCAAGTACACTTGTTTCTTTTTGTTGAATTTGCGTTATTTTCCAGTAAGTGGTCTGCTCTATCTGTTCTTTTGCACACACACCACTTCCACACTAAGGCAATTGCTGCAGTTTTGGGATTTAACTTTTCCTCTGAACTTTCTAATCCCTTGCTTGCTTTTCAGAGCTGTTTAGCCATCTCGTCTGAGTTGTGGGCGGTGCACGTGCAAGCTATTTAGGTTTACTTAAAACGCATGACATCAACATGTTCAAGTTTTAAACCATATTATTAATTATACCTGTATTATTGTAGACGATACAATATGATCCACACTTATTACCTGTACTTTCTGCCAGACTGTGATCTCTCACCTGTTTGAATCGCTGTGTGTTATGAGACATGGCTTTTAGTTGACATGTGAAGCGAGTAGGCACACACTGTTGATCTTCCACTCCTTGGCATCTCAATATCTTGCATCTAAATTGCAGGCACCATACTGAATTCAGGGGTGATGTGACACTTTAATGAACTAGCAACCTGTCCTGAACGATTTTGGAAAAGGATTAAATTGCTATTATTTTTAAACAATATTGTGGTGGCAATTTATATTTCGAGTTCTTTTTTTCTAAGCATTCTCTGTTTTAGATTTTTCTGAACAACGTTGAGTAAAACTCATTATAGTATATAGAGGAGTAATAACAATGCAACAGCAGCAACAACTGATGTTTTACAAAGTAAAAGTACAGATATTTCATAAAAAAATACTTGTGTAAAATTGCGCATTTTTAAAAGTACTCAAAATTACTAGTCATCACCTCTCTGTGGCTTATATTTTAGTAATGACCATATTTTAATTATTCAAAGTTGCTTTGAAAACATGTGAACCTGTGGATTGCAGTTTTAAATAACTGATTAATGTCATCAAACAGACTTAGAAGTAAAACATGTTAAGTAAAACTTTCACCTGGCTGTGTTTAATCTTGTGACATTGCAGTTTCAGTTCCTGCTATTTAATTTCAATAGCAAATGTGTTTAGTTGTTCAGCCCTAGTCCTAAGTAATCAGATGATGATATATGTGGTACTACATGGCTTTACTTAGAAAAGGTATGACTTGGTAGAAATAAAAAGTAGTGTTTGATGCAATTTTTTGTCATGCTTTGTACACATTTTGCTACCCCTTCTTGTTTCAGCTTCATTTAGATACATTTTTGTCTGGATTCTGTTTTTTCCACATATGCAGTTCATTCTAAAAAGAAGAGTTGATATAGCAAAAATATTTATTTTGAGGTTAGCTAAGGGGGAGGGAGATTTCCCATTGAGTCATCGGGGAAAGGCTGAGATGGAGCAAACATGATTGAATGACTATAGTAAAATAATTTAGACTTTTACTCTAGTGTGAAGTCACTACTAAAAGCCATCACTTACACCTCACATTCGGTTTTGAGTCAAAATACAGTCAACGAGCTTGTTTTAAAATTAGTGCAAAGAATTTGCAACCCAACTGAGACCTTTACATGAGAACTCATCACCATTTTAGAAAACGAAAACTACACATCCACATTTTACACTCTTTCTCTAGTTCTGTAGAAAAGTCATGTTATTTTGACAGCGTTTGGTAGTTCTGTCTTTGCTGTCGCCTAATATGTCACTTCCTGTGGTAAACCTGTGTGAGAGTTCTTTGACCTTTTGTCATTGTTATGCCACAGACTTCTCTTATTGCCATGGATAATGCTGCTGTGTCACTTCCTGTCCCATTTCCTGCCTGAGCTTTCACTGGTGGCACAATTGTACGCCTCTACGCACTCTGCCAAGTTTTCTCTTAAGTGCCATAATCTGTCTGCATTGTTTTGTTGGTAAATGGTCCATTTCACGTAGCCCCAGTCATTTATTTGGTCAAGCATATGTTACTTCGTTCTGACCTTTCCACACATTCCTTCACTATAGTTACACCATGAAAGCTCTGTTCAGATCTGTACAAATGTACACATCTCCTATTTAGCAGATTTTTTTCAGAGATGAATTTCATTAACTTCATCATTTTATGAAATGTTTTGTTTAACATATCTTTAAATATTTTCCTTGCAGGAATTGACTTTAAAATCCGAACAATTGAGCTGGATGGCAAGAAGATCAAGCTCCAGATCTGGTAAGAGTTTTCATTATAGAATTTAAATGAAAAGCCCACACTTGTGCAACTATAAAAACTTGGGCCCGCCACATTAGCAAATATGGGCAAGCTACGTGGAATTGCGCATTACTTTTTCACTTTCATTCTTTTAAAGGTGCCATATCATGCCCTTAAATCATTTATAATAAATATTTGACCCTCTAGAGTCTAGACTATCTCTGCACCCTTAGTAACATTCAAAAGGAAATATTTGTCATAAACAACGTCTTTGAATTGGGGTTGTCCTGGTTTGATTACGTGATTGCAAATCGGGGTCGATCAAATGATTTCAGACTCGATCGGAAGTTCCGATCAGGGCTCGATTTAAATTTTTTTTTATTTTGTAATCTTGTATATAAATATATGTATATTTTCGTTATTTATACAAAAACATGTCCAGTACGTCTTCAATTTCTTGCAAAGACGCTATTGGTTGACGCAAAGCTCACACTGCAAGAGAGTTTGAATAAGAAGAGAAAAAAGAATAGAAGAAATGCTCAGTGACAGCTATTATAACCAGGATAGCACAAATGAGGACAATGAGTGACCTGCCATTCGTCTTTGTAGAAAACCTTGGGTTTCTTGTGCTTATGAACATGTTGAACCCTGATTTGAAATTCTGTCTCAACACTACTTTACAGAGAAAGTCCTACCAGCCATTTAGAAGCTTTACTTGTCCTGTTATTAGATGTTTTCCATGATTCATTCACCAAAGACTCTACAAATTACGTATTATTATTATTTTCCCATAAATTAAATAATTACATAAATACAGTATTATGATTAATCCACGGATGTCTGCAGAGAGATCTACTGCAATAATACATATCCACAAAAAATGAATTTAACCAGATAATACGTAGGATTGTTTGCCTACATTATTACAGTTCACATGTTTTCTTCGTTGTTCTATAGATGCATTTGTTTCAAACACAACACATTTCACCTGTAGTTTTCTCATTAAGCTACAAAACTGTCATGAAATGAGATAGTTTCTATAGTGTTCTTTATTCTTTTTTATGTATTAGAAAAGTATTGGATCAGGACTCTGTAACAGCAGATGCTTAAAATAAAATCACCCAGACTCAAGGGCAAAAAAACCTGAACAGGACCTCTTGAAACTGCAAGTGGTTGTTACAGCCCTCAAACCAAAACACACTGTTGGCCCTGGACATCCAAAAATACACTTTCTTTTCATTGTTTATTGGTTACACTGCAGGGTCAGTCAGCGCATCTTTATTATCATTTCATCTGATTGGTCAGTGGGCGGTGCTACGGCCATCGAGGCACGTTTTCGATGAGGGAAAGAAATGTTTGAAAAGTTGAGTTTACATGATATGGAACCTTTAGAGTTTGATAAAATACAAGTGTTGTTTTCTTGTCTTTCATTCAGTATAGTTCATTTGTAGTGATTCTACTGTACAAAAATGAATTAAAATAAATGTAACATAATTTAAGTATATTTCATTTTTGGTGTATTTCTACTCTAAAATGTTTTTTTATACTGTACTTTTCACAAGGTATAAAGCATAGTTCTTTAAAAAAAACTTGATTGCATTTTTCCAAATGTATATTACAGGGACACAGCCGGACAAGAGAGGTTCCGAACCATCACCACAGCATATTATAGAGGAGCCATGGTGAGATATGATGCTTAACTCTATGTAATGCTAGAATGGTTCTGGTTCTGTGTTTGCTAACACAAAAGACGTGTCTATCAATTTCAAAGGGAATTATGCTCGTTTATGACATCACAAATGAGAAATCGTTTGACAACATTAAGAACTGGATTCGTAATATTGAGGAGGTAAGTGATGGCAGATCTACACTGCTGAATTTTTTTCATTTCACACAGCGAGTTTGATGAATTCGCTCTCTTTGTTATTAGCATGCATCATCAGACGTGGAGAGGATGATTCTGGGTAATAAATGTGACATGAATGATAAGAGACAAGTCTCAAAAGAGAGAGGAGAAAAGGTATGCATAATGTTGAAAGAACTGTCTTCTATTGAATTGCTTGTGAAAATATTTTTCAAATGTATTCACATTATTCCCCTTTCCTTTATTTTTCTACAGCTAGCTATCGACTATGGAATCAAGTTCTTGGAAACCAGTGCAAAATCTAGCACAAATGTTGAAGAGGTGGGCTAATCCTGTTTAACACCTCCATCTCCTTCGGTATCACATAGTAATGTTATTACAGACTTAAATCATAATCTTTGTTCTGAGAAAAAGTATTAAATTTACTCACAGAGTTCACTACTTTTACAAGACTTTAAGGATCTTTAATAGAATAAACGTTATTATGTGTAACGTTACTGTTTAATGGCTATAGCATTGGTGCGCTACAACCTGTGACACTAACAATTTTTATATAATATATTGCTATTTCTGACCTATATATACACTTTGACATGAAAATGAACATAAAACTATAATTTTTAAAATTGTAAAACTGTAATAAATGACCAGCAATTACTTAAATTTATGGCTCTTTTCTCCCATCGTCAGCCATCTTTTAAAAACAATCCTGTTTCTTTTTTCACACGTTGCATCCTAGAAAATCCTTCTCAAGCCCTCAGTGTGAAAGTGCACATCTGACCACACTTCGACTGAAGTGGTCTACATCCCTTCACTAAAGTCCTAAACCTTGCTTCAAAAGAGGTTTGGGACACCACTACCCCTCCCATGAACAAGCAAAATGCAGGGTTAGGGGTAATGGGTAGGGCCAAGAGAGAGAAATGGAAATAAGCCTGAATCTGTTTTTTTTAACAGTAAAGATTTGTAGTAATATTTAACAAAACCTACTCAAAAAACAAGCAAATGTTTCCTGAGCTTTAAAAATTATCCCTTTTGCTTTTTAGGTTAAATAATCATAACAACATGACAGTTGTCCCGAAGTCAATCATTAACACCTTGAACTAGGAGGGTATGCTACAAACTAGCTCTTCCAAATGCTGCATTTCAGCATTTTAAGAGTAACTTGAGTTGAGGTAAAAAAAATTAAAAAAACGCAACCCCCCCAAAATAATCACTTTTTGTATTTCAAAATACTTTTTTGTCAATGAAAATTAATTTAACAATTAGCTTGAACTTCAGTCAATCTAGAGGACTGAAGTATTCTGTATTCTATGAAATTTTCCCAAACATAACGTGTCTTTAAATTCTGATATATGTCTTTTCTAGGCCTTTGTCACTCTTGCTAGAGACATCATGACAAGACTAAACAGAAAAATGGTGAGTAACTTCAGGTCTCCAATATAATTTTTTTCCAATTAAACGCTTTGTAACATAGTAAAGGAAAATGCTGGAATATGGCTAAGGCATCTAAAAAATCAACACACTACAACCATGTCCTGCATTTTAAATCCCCACAGAACACAAAATTCTTATTACAAATAAAATACGACAGCAGCTTCTTAATAGTGCTTTCCAAAGCTGAACAGAGTCTCGTTTGTGTGCATCTTTGTGTTTAGAATGAGAACAACCCTTCAGGAGGAGGAGGAGCGGTGAAAATCACAGAGAGCCGGTCCAAGAAGCCCAGTTTCTTCCGCTGCACTCTGCTCTAACCCAGTAGCCCCGGTGAGCGAGTGCATGTGTGTGAGTTTACAGAACCACTGGACATTCAACTGCGAGCTGCTGCTGAGAGCTCTGGACTCTAGCCTGCCTCATCTAATCATACTGAAGGCTTCAAGCTCATCGGCCTGAAAATGGACACTTGAGCCGATCCCAAAACAGTAATCAGCCCAAATCCCCTCCCTCTGGTCAAACACAATACAAACAGTCATTTCTCTTGCGTATAAATGAAGGAAAATATGTGAAGAAATTTAAGATTATAAACCTGCATTAATGCAGGTTTTGGCAATAAAGACTGGACCTAAAGTAGCAGCAGAAGAACCTGATGGTTTGACTGTCTAGTGTTAGTTCAATCGAAGGCATTGCAATATATCCTTTTGTCATATGTAATATTAACTGTTTTATATTGCTTTAATTAGATTCAAAGTGACAATACAATATGTAAACACATGTTCCCCCTACCTGGAATAGAGACCAAAGCACAAAAAATCAAAAGCTACTATTGGCAGTAAAAAAAAAACATTAATTATTTAATATCTGAAAAAGAAGTAGGCTTGGGTTCTTTTCCGAATGCTTTTTGAAGCAGCAGCCAGCAGGGCCCTGTACATTAGTATATATTACAGTATTACATTTACTAACGGTATTATATTTTTATACTCTTGCTAAGTAAACATATTGTACTTACTACTGCATATAAAGCACCTAAAAGATGATAACCTGTACTTATGTCAGAATGTACTTTTTATTATTACCTATTTTTTAAGCTCACAGTATACTGTACATTTGTCTTTTGATAATTCCCACTTTTTAAAGATTCTTATGAGTGTGTAAGTCAAGAAGTGTTAATGGCACCACTGCAGCATCTTTTTCTATGTTGTGTACTGACGTTTATGAGTCTCTAAAGAATTGGAAGCTCCTTCATTAGTCTTGCTTGTTGAATAAAAGTGTAAAAGGACCTCCGACTCTGCACCTTGGGCTCTGCACTCCAATTACTCCAATATTTAACTCAAATGGGTTCAACGCTTAATTTTTTTAACCAAAGATGTGTGCACTAAACTCTTCATACCTTTGTTGATCAGTCTTTGCAGTTTTGTGCATATCCGTGATTTTTTTTCTGGAAATGTCTGGGTCTGCAATAGAATCCTTGTTTTTTTTTGTTTGTTTTTTTTTGTTTTCTCGCAGCAAGCCTTCAAAGTGAAACGTTTCTTGAGTTAGCATTCTGAAAAAATGGTTAAAGGGATATTTTCTCTTTAAAATGTAATTCTGTTCTACTCATCTTCACTGTGAACTCACCTTTTTCAGAAAAAGATTGTGATTTTAGTTTGTAGTAGCCATTACTACTGGTTACAAGTACTTTTTTTTTGAGGTTATAAATAAGAAAAGTTCTCAAATTAACATTTTGCCTGTTTTTTTTTTTCTTCATTTTTGGGAGTAGTACCTCTTAAGTAACTTGTTGACTATGCATCCAGGCAAAATGAAGCAATGCCCTCTCGTCCAAATATAGTCTTACTGACCTTTTAGAGAAATTTTGTTTGTGTTGTTTTATAATGTCTTTTTTGATGTCCATGTCTGTTCTGTAACCTCAGAGTTAGCTGATTATGTGAAAAAAAGATTAAAACATCTTTAAGTTATTCACATGCTTCCAGGTTTTTTTTAAATAAATCACTAAACATGTATGCATTATATTTAATTATAGGTACAGTGGTATGAATGCTTCATGTTACACGTTATGGAAAAGTCAGGCTACGAAAGGCCACACGAAGAATATTTTGCTTAATGATACAGAAAAAATTAAAGATGTGAAAAATATGCGCGAGAAATACATATTCGACAATATGTAAAATTTGGCCAGAAGACAACACTGGACATCACGTTACCACATTCAACGCGCCACCTAATGTTCTGCTCAATTTTACCTGCTATTGGTTAGTTCCAGCCCCGATGCTGTGTGTTTGTGTGTAGTATCCTGCTCTCCTCTCCTATTGGTCAGTTCCACCCCTGATGCTCTGTGTGTGTACTATCCTGCTCTCCTATTGATCAGTTCCATCCTTGATGCTGCGTGTTTGTGTGTAGTATCCTGCTCTCCTATTGGTCAGTTCCAGCCCTGATGCTTTGTGTTTGTGCATAGTACCCTGCTCTCCTATTTACTTTCTTTTGGATTAAAGCCATTGTTTGTGCATGCACATCTCACAGGGAGCTGGATTGCGTTCATACACAGGATAAAAAAAGTTGCATCTTGTGTGTCATGTGAATTAGCAAAAAAATTTATTTAATAAAATTTTTAAAAATCTCAATCGAGCATTAAAACCTGCAATCTGAGTGTAGCTTCAGATGCATAACATCCTCTATCTGGGTTTATAGCAATTTAACAACAGATTGGAAGAGCTTTTCTATTGTAATAATAACACTATTGGCCAAACAGGAGCTGCTGGAATGCAAAAAGCATATATTTCGATTGTACAAACCTGTCATGTGAGCCAGTGCTTCGAACGCAGCAAAACTTGCCTAAAAAACATAAAATAAATCCCTCTTCACTAGCATTTCAAGTTCTAACGCATTAAATTATTGCAACGTTGACTAGAATTACATTTTGAGAGATTTTGGTCCAAGGGTTAGCAAAGTCATGACTGTGTTCCCGCTCTTCCCCTGGAGGGTTTGCAATCATTGCTGGTAACTTCAAAGGCCCCGGCCAGGTCTCTCACACTACTGGCTGCTCGAGGTCTCTCCTGGATGTCACCTACAGCCTTCACCTTGCGTGGGTTGGTGTTCAGACTCTTAGATCTGAGTGAGGGAAACATCCTCTCCTCTGCTACATACAAGTGACCCGAGTCTGTCTGTTCCTCTCTCGTATCTCCTTCCTCTGTTTTGGAATTTTTGCTATTCACCTGCAATTCCTCTCCCATTGCCTCCTGTTGAAGCATCGTCCTCTGAGAAGCATCTTCTCCATCATTGTCCTGATTTGGTGATCTCTTGGGTGAAAGAAAAGGGGATGGATGAACTTTGTGATCACTGCGTGGAGGCCAGAGACCCAACGTTGGAGATCTGTTCACTTGATCCTGTAGACCGTAGGGCTCAGAAGCCCAAGAGTTCCCTGTGCTGCCAAAATTTGGCTGTATCATGGATGTGTACAGAGTTCCACTCTGTGATCTGCTCTCAGATGAGAGCAAGCTGTTGGGAACTTCTGTGGGATACTGACGCAGTGACTGAGCACGCTCTAGTGGATGAGAAACTGTTGCATTTATTCTGAACTCTGGCAGAGCGTGTGCGTCTTTTGAAGGCAGATTAAAAATGTGTGTTGGGGAATGAGAATCCATCTTCTCCCCTCCTTCTTGTGTTAATGATGTTTCACAGGGAGATATGAGAATGTCCACACTGGAGCTGGAAGGTGTCCTCTGTCGGCCAGGCACAACATCTAACGTGGGACCATAGGAAGAAACTTGCTGAGGTGGAAGAAGTTCACTGGTTCCTACGCTGCTCCGTCTGTCTACCACCTGAGGCTTGTTTTCATCTCCACGGTCGTCTGCATCCAGGTGCCAGCGGTACAAACTGTAGCCATCAGCACTGCTGATGCTACCTCGCCGGAAAAGACCGGCTGGATCGACGGCTACTGAACTTCCGGATCGACTACGAACAAGATCACTGCGGTCGACTCCAGCCAACCGCTCCACTGCATTCATCATTCGCCCAGAGAACTCCTCCAGCTGAGCCAAGCGCAGATCCACTGTCTGCAGAGAGGCCTTCATGGTGTGTTCTCGCTCGTTTACTTCTTCCAGACGCATGGACATGTTCTCCACCCTGGCAGGGAAAACATTTTGGTCATTATCTTCACACAACAAAATAGAATACTTGATTCTTAGCTAATTTGCTGTATCTATGTGCTACTTTATAACTGTCAATTAGCTGGGGTCTTATTTACAAACGTGTAGAATCCTGAATAAAAGCAAACATAAATCAGAAAGACCAAATTTGTGTGTGCAACAAATAAATCAGAAAAAAACGTTTGCATACATTTGCATACAATCTACCTTTTAAAAATCATCTTCATACCTCATTTACACCATATATTATCAGTTAATAAATATTAATTTGTCCTAGAAGATTTTTATGAGCATGTATTGTCTTGGATTAATAATTTTGCAAACAGCTACAATACATCATAGAAAAATAAATACTTCATAAAATTGTTTGTCATGGAGACCATACTTCCAAAACAACAAAACAATTTTATGTTCATTGATTGTTTAAGATCAGGCAAAGCCTGGTGGAATAGATGCTACATAATATCTTTCAAAGGACCGTATACTCATATGCTGTACTCCGGATTATAAAACGCTACTTTTTTCTTACACTTTGAACCATACAGCTTTTCTTCCGGTGCAGAAAAGCTACCTTTCAAGAAAAGTGCTCTCTCAAGAAAAGTGAGATGATGTAATGCTCTGATGAAGATATGAGTTTGAGTACTAAAATTTAAGCACAACATGCAATCACAATCATAGAAAGCACATTTTTAAACTCATATAAAGTTTTTAAGTTTACATTTGAAGATCGGTTGTCTTCATCAAGTGGAAATCAAGTGACAATTAAAGAGAGAGGAAGCGAGTTAACTTTCAGCTTGAATGACTTACCAGCTACAATTCAACATAGGTTTCTATTTCTACTGTAGGGACAATTTTCACATTTACTTGCCATTCATCTTAAAACCCAGTTGCTACAACTCTCAGCCATTTTAGCTGCTCTCTTTATTTCTGTATAAACTTTATAAAAGTTATGGATTTAAAAATAAGAAAAATTTGACTGCCCACTGCCAAATCCTGGAAATTTTCCACTAGTCAGAAAGGGTACTTTTAAATATAAAACACATATAATTATTATTTGAATTATGCTTACCAACATTAAACACTACTCAATGAAAGATCCATGTGCTTTAAAATTTTTATTATGCCCCAATCTTTAAATAACAAAAAGGACTACACAAAAACATCTCTATACTGTGCAACTTTTTCATACATATTTATTAAATATTAACTTTTTATACTACTTAATCGTCAAAAAATGAAATGTATTGGCAAATCTTTTCTGTAGTCTAATCAAACTTTTTACAAATTATGTGAATTATGTCAAACTTGTTCAGATGACATCATTCTTTCATTCCCATTATCTGCCAATAGCTCTCTACACTGCAGAAACAGAAATTAATGTGGTTGTTGTTACTGTGTTTTAGTGTTTCTCCGGGTTCTCCTTTGCTGTCAAAAATAGCTGTGCATCATACTTTTTTACAAAGTGGCATGTGAAGACACCAAAACACTTCAGAACCTTATTTTATACAAAAAAAGGTATTTGAAAACATTACATCTCAGAAAAATTTGTATCTCGGAATACAGCAAAAGACCAATACGGGAAAATGGCAAAGAAGAATAAGGTGGTCAAACAGGTTGCTGCATACAGGCACCACAAAATTTATGTAGCAGAGATGCAGTTATGATCAAGAAAGTGGAATTCTAGCTGCTAGATGACCTTGTAGACATTTGAGGACATCAGAATCTGCATGACACTGTTACGACCCCTTGTAGTGTTCTTTCTGTTGTAGTGTGTGTTTCCCCCATCAGAGGACCTCACTTCCTGTTCCTGTGCTTTCCTCACTTCCTGTTACTGTGATGCAATCACTTCCTGTTCCTGCCACATCATCCTTACATCAGAAGATTTGTCAACTCTTGCCATTGGTCCTCGTGTTGTTTCTGCCTCCTCGTCAACCCTCAGTCTTCTCCATAAGAACTCTGCTACACTGCCATACCGGCAGCTTCTGCTCACTTGCCCTTGTGTTCTTGTGTGTTTGAAACGTTGTACTCTTGCTTACTTGGTTAACGATTTGCTGCCTGTTTTTGACACTGAGTTCTGGATTGCCCTTGTTTGTTGTGATATATTTGTACATAAATTGGTAAGTAGGGAGCTGGTTGTGGGGTTTTATTTTGGTTATTGAAATTGTATAGGTTTTGTTAAGGAGATAGGATTAGGAATTGTACACTTTGTTTTGGGAAGTAGGTTTATTTAGAGGTGTTTTAAAAAAAGGACTTGTTTTCTTTCTTTGTAGTTTCCCCCCAGTCTCCTGAGGTATTTGTCTGACTCTTTCACTCAACTGAACCCTTATTGTTTTTTATTTGATCACATATTAAATTTCAATATTTGAATATTTGTTTTCTGTCCTTCTTCTTAAGGGCATTAAAGATAATGTTTAATTTCTATGTTGCGTCTGACCTAGACCGGAGCGTAACATAATTTGGGGGGGCTCGTCCTGTTTTGAGTGATTGTCATTGCTTAGTTGTTGTTTTCTTTATTAAGGAAGCCTTGTCTTGGTTGTTGTTTTTAGCAAGAGTGTTGGTACAGTGTCTTCTGGAATTTTTTGTACTGCTTTGGAAATAGAATCGGTGTGATTTATTTTTTACAATGGAGTCTAAATTTAATTTGGAGAAGTTTATAATTTCACCCACCTTAGAGGAATTGGATAAATGTCCGGAAGGATGACTTAATTCTGATCGCTGAGTTCTTTAATATAAATGTCTCTCGGCATGCACTTAAAAGGGAGATTAAGGAGGTGGTGCTTTCAGAGTTATGTAAACTCAATATGTTATTGGAGGTTGAGGAAGGGGCGGGTGTTGCACATAAGGTGGACAATTCTAAAAGTTTGAGTACTGTGGAGGTAGTTGCCTGAACTAGAGGCAGTCCCAGGCATAGATCCCGTTCCCCCCATCACCCACAGAAGAGAAAACTGCTGGCAATCAGACTTAAGGAGCTTGAATTGGAGCTCAGCCGCCAAAACTATCAAGCACAGCTTCTTCACGTCCGCACTCTAGAACTGGGTAAAGAGCGAGACGTGAGACTGAAAGAGATCGAACTAGAGATCAAGATGGCTGAGGCTCGTTCGGCTGCCTTGCCTGAGTCTGGGAATGCAGCAGCTGCTGTTATGCACCCTCCTACTTCCACAACTCCCCGAATTGATCCGGTAAGTGCATCCGAGTTTGATGTTTGCAAACAGATTTCACTAGTACCATCGTTTAGAGAAAGTGAAGTCGATACATACTTCACCGTTTTTGAGCGCATAGCGACCACTTTAAAGTGGCCTAGGAGTGTTTGGCCATTGTTACTGCAGTGTAAATTGTTGGGAAAAGCTCAAGAGGTGTGCTCAGCGCTATCACTCGAGCAAAGCTTGGACTATGATGTAATTAAAGCAACTGTCCTAAGAGCTTATGAACTTGTTCCAGAGGCCTATAGACAGAAATTTAGACACCATGTGAAATCCCCCAGTCAAACTTTTGTTGAGTTCGCAAGGGACAAGACAAGCTTATTTGAGAGGTGGTGTTCGGCCAGTAAGGTCAGCACATTTGAACAATTGAGTGAGTTGGTTTTGCTGGAGGAGTTTAAAAACTGTATTCCTAATAGAATTGTGGTTCATCTAAATGAACAAAAGGTTGCCTCCCTGAATGCTGCTGCTGTTTTTGCAGATGAGTTTGTGCTAACCCACAAGGCTGTGTTTTCTTCACCACTTCCATCTCAATACTTTAATCGGCAAGCATTTCCCAAACGCAATTCTAAACCTGAACAGTCACCTGACCGTTCTTTGGAAGATAGGGAATGTTTTTACTGTCACGACAAAGGGCACTTAATTTCTACTTGCCCAACTTTAAAACGTAAAAACCAAAGGAATAACCTTCATGGTTCCAAAGGTGTAGGCTTTATTCATAAGCCAAAATCTGATGGCAAACCTGAAATTGACCCTTGTTTTGAACCATTTGTGTGTGACGGGGCAGTCTCTCTCACTAATTCAAATTACAAAAGTATTAGAATCCTTCGGGATACTGGTGCTGCACAGAGTTTCCTTCTAGGTAGTGTGCTTCCCTTTTCAGATCAGTCTAGTTGTGGTACTGATGTATTGGTTCAAGGTATTGGATTAAGTATTTTGAGAACTCCTCTTCATCATGTCTTTCTACGCTCTGATATTGTGACTGGTCTTGTAAAAATTGCAGTTCGCTCAGAGTTACCTGTAAAAGGTATCTCAATGATTTTGGGTAATGATCTTGCTGGTAGCAAGGTCAGCCTGCTACCAGAGGTCATCGAGGAACCCGTTGTGTCTGATATTGATGCTTAATCCAGGAATTTCCTGATGTGTTTTGTTCATGTGTTGTGACTCGAGCTCAAGCTCGGAAATTAGAAGATGCAGTGGATCTTTCAGATTCTTTTATTTGCTCTGAGGTGGACAATGGGAAGGAAGAAGTGAAAAATTATGAGAATACTAATGTGATTTTGCCAAACGTTGACTTTCCCTTTTGTAGAAACCAGCTTGTTGCTGCTCAGCAGGCTGATGAAAATTTGGTGACCTGTCGCTCATCTGTGGTTGACAGAACCCGATTAGATGAGTATGACCTTGCTTATTTTGTGAATGATGACGTTCTAATGAGAAAATGGAGACCTAAAAATTCAAAAGAGGAGTGGAGAACAATTTTCCAAATTGTTATACCTAAAACGTACCAAAATTTTGTTCTTCAGTTAGCACACGACCATGAACTTTCTGGACATTTGGGTGTTCGTAAGACGTATCACAATCTGCTGAAATATTTCTTCTGGCCTGGAATGCGTTCTTCAGTTTCAAATTACTGTCGGTCTTGCAGTTCATGTCAAATTGCTGGGAAGCCTAACCAAACCGTTGCACCAGCCCCTTTGAAGCCAATCCCTGTCATGAATGAACCATTTGAAAAATTAATAATTGACTGCGTTGGACCTTTGCCAAAAACAAAATCGGGACACTGCTACATTCTCACCATGATGTGTTCAGCAACCAGATTTCCAGAAGCTATCCCTATTCGTTCGTTAAGAACTCCACAAATTGTCAAAGCCTTGGTGAAATTCTGCACTACTTTTGGTATGCCAAAATTCATTCAGTCGGACCAAGGTACAAATTTCACCTCACGGTTATTTAGTAAAATGATGACCGAAATGAATGTGAAGCACAACATTTCAAGTGCTTATCATCCTCAGTCTCAAGGTGTTTTAGAGAGGTTTCACCAGACACTGAAATCTATGATCCGTACCTTTTGTGTGGAAAAGCAAAAAGATTGGGATGAACAACTACCACTTTTGCTATTTGCAATTCGCAACACTATTCAGGAGTCTCTTGGGTTTAGCCCTGCTGAATTGGTGTTTGGACATTCATTAAGGGGCCCTTTGAAGCTGCTTCAGGAGCATCTTCTTTCCAAAACCTCTCCAGTCCCTCCATCAGTGGCCATAATTGATCATGTTAGCTCTTTTAGAGATCGTTTACACTCTGCTTGGAAACTTGCGCGCACTTCCCTTGCTTCATCTCAGACTCAAATGAAGGAGCATTATGATAAGAAGTCTGTAAAGCGTTCCTTTGAAGCTGGAGAAGAGGTTCTTGTTTTGCTCCCCTTGCCTGGTTCTTCTCTCCAAGCAAGATTTGCCGGACCATACAAGATCGAAGAGAAACTTAGTGAAACAGACTACGTAGTGAAAACTCCGGATCGTAGACGCAAGTCTCGCTTATGTCATATTAATATGTTAAAGCCATTTATAACTCGCTGTGATGCTGACTTGGTCCATCCTAAGATGGCTCCCCTCACACCTACTGCGGTCCTCCCTGCAGACGTGATTAAGCCATGTGTTCCCTTGTGTACTGATGAGCTCAGTTTAGGCAGTATGGCTGTTACTGCAGGTCGCTTGCCCAATACAGAAACTCTCGCTGCTCTCTCTTCAAAGTTAATGCACCTTAGTCAGGCCCAACAAGATCAAGTAAAACATTTAGTTAAACGTTCACTTCCCTGTTTTCTGATGTTCCCTCCCTCACTACAGTACTGGAACATGATATTGATGTTGGAGACCAGCCCAATCAAGCAGAATGCGTATCGCGTAAACCCTGCCAAACGCGCCTTAATGAAGAAGGAAACTGATTACCTTCTTGAGCATGGTCTTGCAGTCCCTAGTACCAGTCCTTGGTGCTCCCCATGCTTACTTGTTCCAAAGTCAGAGGGTACCCCTCGGTTCTGCACTGACTTTAGGAAGATCAATGCTATTACAAAAGCTGACTCGTATCCCCTACCTCGCATCGAGGATTGTGTAGATCGTATTGGAAATGCTAAGTTTGTGACAAAGTTAGATTTATTGAAAGGATACTGGCAAGTACCTCTTACCCCTCGAGCATCAGAAATATCTGCCTTCGTTACCCCAGATGCCTTCCTACAATATAAAGTACTGGCTTTTGGACTTAGAAATGCCCCCGCAACATTTCAGCGTCTCATGTGTAAAGTTCTGGGCAATGTCAATCATTGCGAGGTCTATTTGGATGATGTAATTTGTTATTCGGAGACGTGGAATAGTCACATGGAAACTTTAGAGGAAGTGTTTACTTGTTTGCGTAGGGCAAACCTGACATTGAACCTTGCTAAATGTGACTTTGGTCAGGCTACAGTACGCTATCTTGGGAAAGAAGTGGGGCAAGGTACTGTACGTACCAGTGATGAGAAAATCTCTGCCATTGCTCTGTTTCCTGCTCCGCAGAACAAACGACAGCTTAGACGCTTTCTTGGAATGGCTGGTTATTATAGGAGTTTTTGTAGGAACTTTTCATCTGTTGCCCAACCCTTGACTTGCTTAAGAAAGACAAGGCCTTCAAGTGGTCTTCATTGTGTCAGGTTGCTTTTGAGTCTCTCAAATCTCTGCTCTGTAGTGCTCCTGTACTGGCGTCTCCTAACTTCCTCAAACCCTTCAAACTTGAGGTAGATGCAAGCGGAAATGGTGCTGGTGCTGTTCTGATTCAGGAAGATGAGAGGGGAGTGGAACACCCTTTATGTTTCTTCTCAAAGAAGTTTAAAGACTATCAATGCAACTACAGCACCATCGAAAAGGAAGCACTCTCCTTACTTCTAGCCTTACAACATTTTGAAGTTTATGTTGGGTCCACTGTACAGCCTGTTAAGGTCTTCACAGATCATAATCCCCTTGTGTTTCTTCAGAGATTTCATAATAGCAACCAACGACTCATGCGCTGGGCATTATACGTACAAGACTTTAATTTGGAAATTTGTTATAAAAAGGGAAAAGACAATTTGGTTGCTGACTTGCTCTCTAGGTCTTTTTGATAAACATTTTTATGTTTATTTTTGTGTATGGGGGTGTTACGACCCCTTGTAGTGTTCTTTCTGTTGTAGTGTGTGTTTCCCCCATCAGAGGACCTCACTTCCTGTTCCTGTGCTTTCCTCACTTCCTGTTACTGTGATGCATCACTTCCTGTTCCTGCCACATCATCCTTACATCAGAAGATTTGTCACTCTGCCATTGGTCCTCGTGTTGTTCTGCCTCCTCGTCAACCCCTCAGTCTTCTCCATAAGAACTCTGCTACACTGCCATACCGGCAGCTTCTGCTCACTTGCCCTTGTGTTCTTGTGTGTTTGAAACGTTGTACTCTTGCTTACTTGGTTAACGATTTGCTGCCTGTTTTTGACACTGAGTTCTGGATTGCCCTTGTTTGTTGTGAAATATTTGTACATAAATTGGTAAGTAGGGAGCTGGTTGTGGGTTTTATTTTGGTTATTGAAATTGTATAGGTTTTGTTAAGGAGATAGGATTAGGAATTGTACACTTTGTTTTGGGAAGTAGGTTTATTTAGAGGTGTTTAAAAAAAGGACTTGTTTTTCTTTCTTTGTAGTTTCCCCCCAGTCTCCTGAGGTATTTGTCTGACTCTTTCACTCAACTGAACCCTTATTGTTTTTATTTGATCACATATTAAATTTCAATATTTGAATATTTGTTTTCTGTCCTTCTTCTTAAGTGCATTAAAGATAATGTTTAATTTCTATTGTTGCGTCTGACCTAGACCGGGCGTAACAACACAGACAGCCTCTATATGACCAAATCTTTTTATCTTCCTAAATTTACTCATTGCAGCTTATATTCAGACTGGACGTAAGAAAACAAAACAATCTGTGCTCCTACTTTTCCTTTAGATAGGAGGTGTTTGTCCTATCTAAAATTTCTGAGCCTTGTTTTTAGAGCTCTTTGCCAGGTCTTATGCTAGGTCTTTAAATGTGATAATCCCCCAACCGCCCTACCTCTGAGATGTGATCCGAATGCGTTCATCATTGGAAGACTGCTCCTCATCCTCCTTCTCTCTGAAGTATTCCTCCACACACTGCTCCTCAAACTCATACAGCCCCTTCAGTTCCTCCGCACTCAGAGTCAGCTCTGAAAGCACATGAACCAAAGTCAAAACAGTTGTGCCGTTGCAAATACCCTTTAAATCAGTAAAATTAAAGCAAACTGTTAACTGAGGCCGTGATCGCCATCGTCCGTCTCCCCTTCGTGCTTCTTCCTGCAGCGACAGCACAGGCGCTTCAGAACTATGTATATGTGGCTGAAGATGATAAGTGGAGGAGGAAGCACTGGTCTGTCGTGGAAGGTCATGATCAGTTGGTAGCGCTGGAACTTCCATATTTGGTTGGAGATGGACTTGACTTCAAAGAAAGTGTTACTGCGAGGAAAAAAAAGGTGATTTTCAATGAAGATGTTGATGATATGAGCTCATCAAAATGTTTTGAGGTTCTTTTCGTGTTGTGTTGATGATCGGTTTTACTTGAACACAGCGATGAGCAGATTGACCAGTAAGATGTTGGCCACCAGCAGGTAGCAAGCCATAATTGCAGGCGTGAGCCAGGCTCCAGGTATACATGGAGGAAGCTTTTTCCCATCTTCATCATACATGTTTTCACCACAGGGTGCTGTCATACACAACACAATCGTTGGAATGATGGGCTTCCATGGTGCATTTCATTATTGTTAAAGTTGTGGAAAAAAACTTGCAACTCACGATTAATCTCCATCGCATAGACTAAGAGTTTTAAAAAGAAAGAAGGAAAAAGAAAACTATTATAGAAAACATCTGTATTTTTTTTTGTATGTCATCCTAACCTCTTCAGACCTGAATGATGATCCAGTTTTCCGAAAAATGTAAAAATGACCAATATGTATTTTTTACAAAACGTCTATTTTTAAATGTAAACATTTAAATAATGGTGCAATTGGTTTTAATTTTGATCAAATTCATTCAGCTTTGACAAGTTCTCTGCACACCACTAAAAGTATTTTCTGGTGTTTTCCAGTGAACCTTTTATCTAGATTGTTTTAATTTAATGTATGCACCTTACATCGATGCAGAGAGAGACATAACCCACATGGACAACTCAACATCTTGAAAATGGTATAAAGACACAGCAGCAGACTTCAGAAGCAGGACAGGGAAAGACCGCACAGTCACACACCATGTCCATCACACGACATTCAGGAGGGGCACATGAAGTGGGTGAATGGTCAGATGATCAGGAGACAACACACTCATGTTTCTGCATAGTTTACAGAGACAGACGGGGTAAAATGGAGATGCACACATGAATCAGGAAACAGAATCTTACTATGAACTCTAGTCTTACGGTCTATCGAGTCAGCAAACACTTCTCCGTAGATCATCCAGTAGGGCATGTAAAAGATGTTCCTGGCCAGGCGCCATGTCGGCTCCTCGTCAGGATGAAGAATGGCCTGACGCGCCACCCCAAAACTCATGAGAACCACCAGCATGATCACCACAAAGTACAGCATGTCAATCATCTGCACAAATAGGATAAACATCAAATACAGATCTTCTGAGTTGTTAAATCTGCCTTTTCCTGTGAATGCTTACCATTTTCCCAATCATCATAACATATGGCCCCAAATACTTGTTCACTCCAAAGATGTCCAGAACCCGAATGTACCAGAAGATGATATCGACGCAGTAAATGACGCGCCCATATCCCATGTAGGGCTCGTTCTGCAGACGCAGCAACAGTCCCATTAGGAATGTGGTGATGGCTGCCAGGTCAGTGATGTTCCAGTACTCCTCCAGCCAGACATTTATCTTCTGCTTCAGCTTTCCCGGCTCTGACATTAGGATCTGCACTCCAGCACAAACAGCAGGTGCCATACATAAAGAACAAAAACTTTCATGTTCAGTACTTTTCATTACAGTTTTATTCACTGACAAGCTTTTGTCCAATCAGTTGTCACATTTTTTAAATTTCTAAATGCAATTAGCACATCATCAGTCATTTGTGTCCAGACTTCACACATTTCATGTCGTTTTCCCCCAAAATGCATTCAGTTGACACATTTCCATAATGCTTACATTTTCTTAACATACAAGCTTATACCTCCCACCAAGATAATAGATTGCTTTTGCAGTATTTACGAATGCTAAGACACAAAATTCCACAATAGCAAAAACAATATTCCAAACTTAATAAATCATATTCCAAACCCAATAAAAAGTTTTTTTAACAGTATAAATCTTGCTTCTGCAATGATATCAGTTCAAAAACAATATACATTTAAAAAATATCTCTCAGCTGATTTTGTTTTTGACAAAGGAGTAGTTGACATGTAGCTGAATTATGATTTTATGTGGAATAAATTGTCTCAGTGGCAGGGATTTTTTTTTATGACACTTACACCTGTATAGTAAAATGAGGACTTTTGGGAGTGGTGTTTTTGGAAACAGGAACAGGAAAAGACAAAACATTGTAATTTCTGGGAGAGTAAAAGAGCAAGGGCCAAAGTAGAAGAGCAGGCCCAGTGAGAGATGTAGTGGGAGGAACCCACTAATCCCTCCATTACAGAAAAAAAAATGTTGGTTCATAATGCTCTTGTGTGTTATAATTATTTTGTTCACTGTAAGCAATACTGTAAAAACCGTTCTGTCCTACTATACCATGGTTTCTACCATACATCCAATAGTGTCAAAATGGTGGATTGCGTGATTTGCATGCTTGGAGAGACACTGGCTAATGATGGCTTTTTCAATAAAACTTGATTTGATATGACTTATAAAAGTATTTTTTTACAAACCTAATACTTGTAATTCAACACAAATATCTGTACAATTGAATAAAAAAAAATATATGCAACTTTTATAATGAAAAAATACATGTAAAATGGTTAATAAGTAAATAGCTGCTAAAAGAATAATATTTTTTTAAAACGAATACAAATATGTGCTAAAAAGGCAATGAAAAAATTAGGAACCAAGGCTATGAAAAAAGTAAAGACAAGACAAGCAAAAAGGCAATGATATAAACATTATATAAAATAACTTGTGCAAAAGATATTAATTAAAAACGTACTAGGACCAAAAGAACTTTGAAGTGATCTCCATCTGAAAAATTAAAGGTTTTCACCATGAGGTCATTTTTATAGCCTTCATTACCCATTATTTCAGGGTCCTATGATTGATCGAACATTTACTGCTAGCATTCTTCACCTGTCTGACTTTCTCCAGTCCAAGAGTGATGATGTAAGAGATGACAATCCACTCCTGCAGTGAGGGCCATCTCTCCATTTTCACCAGGATGATGTAATTATACAGCATCAGGTACACCAGGTAAGCAGTCTTAGTAAAGAAACATAAAAACAACAGTTATGGTATGATTTGCAAACACTTTTTTTATTTGACGCTAAATAATCACACACCGTATTGAACCAGAACTTGGTAAATGGAGCATTAAAGAAAGAGTAAATCTTCTTGCCAACAGGCACTCGATTCTTTTTTCCATCTTCCTCGTCTCCTTTCTTAGATGTGGTATCCATACCATCCTGAAACAAATACATCACAAATATTTCATGCATTTGCATTTTTAAAAAGTGCCCAAAAATTCCTAACAACAAATTGTTATTATGATTTTTTACTTATTTAAAACAAAAATAAACCCTTGCTTTTTTACAGAATCATTTCAATATCATTAAATACAAATATGAAGACAAATATGAATAATAAAAAATCTAAAATATGACGTTTTAATATTCATTATACCTTTTTAATTAAATGGTTTTAATTGAAGTATAAAACACAAATGTATATGAAAAAACTAACAAATCATTAATAAAGCATAAAATTTACATAAATGTTGCTGATATTGTCACTTAATTTAGCAGCCATACTAATTAATAAACGATTAAATAATAATAATACAGGCATCGTTTTTATATATCTATTTAAAATTTCAAATAATTAATATTATTAAGAAACTTTCAAAATAAACACATGTGTATGTTTTAAAAATTTGTGTCAAGAAGTTAAACTCCTAAGAAGTGTCCTACCTGTTTATGGATTAGCCCGTTTTACATTCTAGTATTCCTTTACCATTAAAAAAATCATAATTAGTGTACCTTGTTAGATTTGGTATCGTCCTCTTTGTCTTTGACTTCATCTTTCTCTTTGGAGTTTTGATAAGACAGGTCATCTCCAGTTCGAAAATCGAGAAGGAGGATGAATGGTGGAAAAATTATTCCAAGGATCACCTGGAATGGCATGAATGTGCAAACACAGCATTATCAATGTGCCTTGTAAATATTCTGTTTGTCAGGATACAGTCCAGACCTTGAGTCCATTGGTTTTGCCAACGCGCAGGCAGCCCATCCACATGTCTGTCAGCAACATCTGGCTGCAGGTGTGAGCGATGAAGTCTCTGTGCTTGGCTGCCACGGCCAGCTTCAGGCAGGTGGATTTACTCCAGTTCTTCAGCTCGTAAGTCAGCAGCTTCATGGCCATGTGCTCATCATGCTTATATGACTGGTCCAGAAGCTCGTAGGCTAACTGTCCAAAATCCCTGGAAGCCAGAGAAAAACATTACTTCACCTCTGTCACAGAGGTTTTTTTTTTTTTTTACAAAAAAATCTTGTCGGGCTAACAGCATGAATTATTTGTAAACCCAAGTTTATTTATACTTAGTATTTATTTGAATGAAATAAATGTGAAATAATTCAAATTTATCATATTTTATGTTTAATAGGAGACTGAAATTCAAACTTGCTTGGAATAAACGTAAGGCACAAGTCAAGACATTAATTAATTGGTTAAATTAACTATTAAACTTAACTATTTGGGCTCAAATCTCTATAAAATGGTTAACAATTATTTATCATAAGTGGGATTATATATTTGAAGAGTTTGAAACAATAAATAAATCTACTTGAACAACACAACATTAGTTAATATAAGAAACATAAGATAAGATAACAGAATAACAACATAACATAATTTAACATAACATAACAAAACACAACATATAATAACATAACAGCATAACATAACACGACATAATACAATATGGCATAACATACATAAAATATAAAATCATAGTAAAACAAAACATAACATAAAATAGCCTAGCATAAACACAACACAAAATAATAACACAACACAACAAATAACATCACATAACAACAGAACATAACATAAAAACACAACACAACAACACAATAAAACATAACATAACACCACTCAACACAACACAACACAACATAACACAACAACACAATACAACATAACATAACATAACACCACATAACATAACACAACAACACAATACAACATAACATAACACCACTCAACACAACATAACACAACTTAACAACAAAAAACAACATAACACAGCACAGCAACACAATACAACATAACATAACACCACACAACACAACAAAACACAACACAACATAACACAACAACACAATACAACATAACATAACACCACTCAACACAACAAAACACAACTTAACAACAAACAACATAACACAACACAGCAACACAATACAACATAACATAACACCACTCAACACAACAAAACACAACACAACATAACACAACAACACAATACAACATAACATAACACCACTCAACACAACAAAACACAACTTAACAACAAAAACAACATAACACAGCACAGCAACACAATACAACATAACAACACCACTCAACACAACAAAACACAACACAACATAACACAACAACACAATACAACATAACATAACACCACTCAACACAACATAACACAACTTAACAACAAAAAACAACATAACACAGCACAGCAACACAATACAACATAACATAACACCACACAACACAACAAAACACAACACAACAACACAATACAACATAACATAACACAACACAGCAACACAATACAACACAACATAACGAAATGAAATATTTCTCACTTTGAGTTGTTGTCCAGATCCTGCGAAATGTCATCCACAAGCTCACTACGGGAGGACTCGTGAGCCATGGCTTTGTAGAGTTTACACGCCACCAGAGCTTTAGCCATGGCTTCCTCGCCCCTCTGCCAGAGAAACAACGCCATCTTCTGCCGCTTCATAAGAACTGCCCACACCATCAGCTCATGGAAAGGGTATTGGAATCGACTGACCTCAGGGTCATCAACATCTATATCGATTTCTTCCTCTTTCTTCTTCTTCATCTTTTTCTTTCCTTTAGGTCTTGGATCATCATCCTATTAAAAAAATATTTTAGACTACTACAACATTGATTTACAGTTTTTCACAATTGCTAAGACAGTTTTTTCAAAACCTTTAACAAGTTTGCTTAACTCTTAACGCACCGAATCAGTTAAAACACACAATTGGCAAAACAGTTAATTTCATTCTCAAAACCTACCATTATAAACAAAACTCCAAAACTCTTTTTCAAAATACAATAACACAGTTTTCAAAACACTAACTCATGTTTTCTTCCAACAGCAACATTTAGTCAATCATAACACATTGAGAATAAACTTTGATTAAAAATCACATTGGTTTGGGGTTGTTGGAGCTCGAGTGTAAAAGAAGTTCAAGCATTTGAAATTTGTGTTAACTGGATGCATTTTGTATCAAAGCAACAAAAAATGTGTTAATTGTAGAGCCTACCTCGACTGATGTTGTGCTAATTGTGTTAAGAGTTTAGGAAAGTTGTTAGATGTATTGAAAAAACTGTCTTAGCAATTGTGAAAAACTGTAACTATTACATGTGTTTGTTTTTAAACCTGTGTTTTAAACCAATTCTTCATTAAAAGCAGAATGTCTATGTTAAACGCATTTGCGACTGCTTACCTCCATACCAAGAAGTTTCAAAGCTTTGGGCTAAAATAAATAAAGAAAAAGCATGTGAGTCAAAAATCATTCATTCTAGTAAGTATATTTTATTTCTAGAGCACATTTCCACATCAAAGCTAACAAAAGGGCAGTAAAATCATTATAGACAGATCAGAAAACAATACATACAACAGTTAAAACAGATAAAAACAAGTCATTACGTGAGTCTTACGTCTTGGCTCAAACATTATAACATTAGGGGCTAGAAAATGTCTGGGCAAATGTCAAAGGCTGCAGCTCCTGCTAGTTTTTGTTTTAACCCTTTTTCCAGAGAGACACCAATAGCTTCAAACAAGCTAAGCGGAGCTTAATTAGTGGAATCAGGTGTGTTGCAAGAAAATGAAGTGAAACCTCAATGGCAGGTCATTCCTCGGCCAGGGCACATCCATTAGCAAATCCCTTGTCACCTCTTGACTTCAGCTTCACCAGAGAAACTGCCAGTAAAGCCTTTTTAGCAGACAGTAAAGACCTTTTAGGCTTAAGCTGTGACAATAGTTGAACAAAGGGATCTAAAACAACCAATCAAATCTTAAATTCACTTAAAAAAAGTTGAGTACTATTTTACTTTATGATGATTATTATGTTTTGTAATATATTTAAAAGGTGATTAATTAAAATACATTTAATTGATTGCAAATTGATCACGTTATTGATTTAAAAATGTTTTAAGATTAATAACTTAACAGAAACATTGAAAGAACTGACTACAAAGGAGTCTTCTGACAAAGCTCTAAGCATTTAAAGCTTAGAATTTAGGGCCGATTCGACATAATCTAACCTAAGAATAATAAATAAAAAGGTTGAAGTTGTAAAGGATTAATTAAATGCCATAAAACAACATCAACCTGATTTTCTCTCCAGTCGTCTCTCATCCAGATAATAACTAGCCTCAAACCTGTTTTGCTTTAGAAGGAAACCAGTCTTGGTTTGCCAGGTCACATGGCTGGGGACACACTTTCAAAAGGAAAAGCTTTACAAATTCTTTACATTATACTACATATTTACACTATATTAAATGTGCTATATTTAATACATAAAAGTCTATGCATTAAATGGCGTTTAGAAATAGAGCTTAGAAAATGTGAATTAACAAACATTCTATGGCTGTTTAAGTGTTTTTTCTTGATTATTTTTCTGTCTTACTTCTATTTGCACATTTCTGTAGAACACTTTGAATTGGCAATGTGGAGAAAATGTGCTATACAATAAGAATGCCTTGCCTTAAAAACTCAATCCTTGACTAAATTATAATCCACAGAGGAAGGTTAAGTTTGTTTTTTCACATCAAAGAGGTTTTCACAATGAGGTTATAAGAAACTTACTCTTTTCAGTCCATATAGGTTGTTATAAAGTGTCCGGAAAGTCTTTCTCGTGTAGTTACATCGATATGCGCCTCCCATTAGATACTCCAGAACCAGACCAATGTCAATCAAAGTGATCTGGTAATCTGGAGGCAGATTTCCCTGAAAACATTCACATTGTAACTCAGAGTTAATCTTCTTCCACTTATTCATAAACTGATGCTCCTAAATTTATTTCATAAATTGGCTTACACTAAAAACATGATGAAACAACTTAATATTATAAATGAATACTTTCCATGTCTGGTGGCCTCGGAAGATTTTATATGCAATTTCTACCAAGTTTTAACTAATTAAAGAATAAAGGTCCCTTTAAATTGTCAAATGGTGTAACCACAAAAGCATGACAAATAACAAACAATCCACCCAACTTATGCAACATTAACAATCAAAATAACAAGTAATACATCATCTAGTATTTTGTTTGTAACCTTAGGTAATACATTTCTTTTTGTCTTTACACCAAGAAATATCATATAAACCACTAACACCAAGAGAAATAGCCAACAGAAACATCTTAAAGAGGCTTTTTTATAAATGTATTGCATTTTTTTTACTTCATTATCATTTTTATTTGTCATTGACCTGTAAAACAATAGGTCACCAGAAAATAGCCAAATAGCCAAAAGTAGAAACAATTGATGGTCACCTCACCATCGCTTACTATTATGTCTATAAAAAAAAGTGTTTTAAACTTCTTACAATAAAACAATCCAAAATAAATACATGAAATAATAACAAATAAATGCTAATTTAAGAAACCATGAAAAACTGCCACAGCAAGAAAAATTCATCGAGAACTTTACCTTTTTAACATCTCTGACAACAAAATGCAGAGTGTTGATCGGCCCTAAGCGCTGAACAAACAAACACAAAACATACATTTCAGAAAAAAGCTCATTATTCTTTTTCAGCTCTGCAACAGATGTTTGTGGGTTAAGTGCTTTTCTCTTCAAGCACAGATTATGTTAGATGATATGATAATGGATATACTGACCACACAGAGCGAGATGACATCGGTGAAAGCTCAAATAACTATCATCAGCTGTATCATTAAATCATAAACGACGCTCTTTAAGACAGAATAGAGAAAAGTACAATGTGTTATGACTCTATGATACTCTGTAAATGAAGGATTGTGCTGACCGTATTATAAAGCTCTTCGAGCCGAGGGATCGTCAGGAAATGGTGGATGTTGACGCCATTTTCAATGAGCAGCTTCACAAAATCCACTCTGTCAAGCACCAGTGCATCCATCATAGCCTGCTCCAAGGAATTAACCTGTTTTCAACATAAAATTAGCTAATGCATTAAATAACAATTTGATTTTGATGAGTTAACGTGTGTGAAAAAAATGTAACAAGTCACATGAGTCATGTGGCTTAATACATCAATTACTGCCTTAATTAATGACTATTTCTGATTGTAAATAATGCATTAATTGACAACTAATGATCTTAATAAAAGGCAAATATGAATGAAAAATTATCTTGTGAAATTGTAATTAATAATTCGATAATAATGAGTTAATGTGGATGTGACCCTTAAAGTAAAGTCACTACCTACTAATCCTGATTATTAATGAATTTTGTAATTGTGGTTTTGTATTTTATTTTCCAATCGATGATTTACTGGAGAGGAGTACATATCATTCATTAATTCATTATTCGTTAATCATTATTAAATGGGGACTTTCATTTTGTAGCACCTAAAGAAGTAAACTTATCAGTGGTTCGATAAAAAACGGTTCAGCGACGGAAGAAGTTTTTTTTATATTCGCTTCAATGGATGCGATTGGCAGCGATTATTTTACTTGCATCATTATCTTGAAGCTTGAAGTGAAGTACGGGTCCAACCTGCAGATTAAACTTCAACAAAATACCACTCAATGGACATCGCAGTATAGCAACGTCGCATCTTCACAAAGGAGGAACATACAACTTTTAGTATTCTTTTTAAAAAATCTATAAAAGATTTAGATCAAAGATAAAATATGATAAGAAATGGTAACATTATAAATCTGACTAAATTAACACCTAACTGTAGTCACTTCTGAAAAAAAAACCCACGCTATCAACACAATGCTACTATCTGAAAGCTCAAACTGGGAGCACATTTATGGCCAAGATTTTCTCGGAAATACATAGGCAGTGGGTTGAGTCTAATAAGGCAGTAATTGTTGCATGAATTCATGTGACTCGTACAGGTTTAAGGAGTTCTTGATTAATACATGTTAATTAATCATTAACGCATCATAGATTAATGCAGAGAATGCCATAAGCAATACAGAGAGCATGCCTTCAATGTTTACATCCTTATCCTTTTTCCTAAAGGATATAGTTTCCTCTTCTGCACACTCAGAACACATTGGAGTCGCATTTTGTTCATGCAGAAGATGCATTGCAGCTGCATATTACTTGTGTTATGTTAATGAACACACCAAAGATTTGACTTCACAAAAAAAATCTGAATTGAGCATTAAAATCTGCAGTCTAAACATTTCCTTAATCTTACCCAATTGAGCAGCTCTAGTTTTCTGGGATCTGTCTCCTCCGGAGCTTCAGGTTTGGATTTAGTACCTTTGCCTTTTTTGCCTCTTGCAGGCTTGCCCTTGCTTGCACGAGGGGCCACAGGGCTCTTTGGTTTATCCGTCTGGCCTGTGGCTGAGGTGGGGAGAGACCCGGCAGGCTAAAATAATAGATAGTAGTATGTCAATATCCAAAAGGTGAGCTCTCTGGGGGAATAAGTCTACCACCTACAGGCCAGTGCTGTCCATGAACAAAGATCTGACTGCGTGCAATATCCACACGATTCCAGGCCAACGCCAAACTCAGCTGGTCTGGAGCGGAGGCATTCGTGCCTAATAAAGCAAAGCGTAATCTTTTACCATCAAAGCCAGATGTTTCAAAACCAAACCATGAGAAAAAATCATGTAGAGAGAAAGGTCTTCAGTACAGGTGTAAGTAAATAAAACTAGGTCAAATGTATTTATAAAGCACATGTGTGATGGTAGAAACTGCCCAAAGTGCTGTACAATCAACAATATAATTGCAAAATAACAACAGTATAACAACAAAATAATAAAATTAAATGAAAACCCATATCAACTTTTAAAGAGTATAAAAAGTCTTTAACCTAGTTTTAAAAATCACAATGTTGCCTGATCTGGAGGCAGATCATTCCAAATCGAGGGACAACCACAAAAAATGCTCTGACACCTCTAGACTTAGATTGACTCTAGGGATCTCCAGAAAACCCTTATCAGCTGAGCCTAGGGAACTCGTGGACTGAGACGGAGACAGGAGTTCAGCTAAGTGCACAGGTGCTTGCCCATTGATGGCCTTAAAAACAAATAACAGGATTTTAAAATGGATCCTACAAGTACACTGGAAGCCAGTGAAGAGAGCTCAGGACTGGAGTGCTGTGTTCACAATTCTTTGTTCCTGTCAGCAACCTTGCAGCAGCATTGTAGATACAAGTCTAGATACTGCCTGCTTAGGAAGTCCACTGTACATGGCACTGCAATAGTGTGTTATAAAACAAAAGTGAAGTTATAAAAGCATGAATTACTTTTTCAAAGGCCATAAAAAAATAAAACAGGCTTAAGTCTTGATACGATCCGACATTGATAAAAACTATTTTTAACCACAGTTTTGATTTGTTTTGTCATCTTCAGCTCAGAATCGATGATGACACCAAGGCTCCTAACCTAAGAAGACACAGTGGGGAAGTTAGGAGAGAGCATACTTAGACAGGTAGAGCGAACTTTCGGAGATCCTAAAATAATAACCTCTGTCTTATCCTCGTTCAATTTCAGAAAACTACTCGCAAAACATCTCTTTATATTGTCTAGACATGCCATGATTGGCGTTTTCTTTAGAGGGAGGTAGAACTGCTTATCATCTGCATAACAACGAATGGGATATTACTCATAATATCCCCCAGGGGTCTCACGTATAAATAAAAAAAAGTGGCCCCAATATCGAACCCTGGGGAACTCCACAAATCAGTGGTGAAGAGGAAGATGAAAATTCACGCATTTCCAAATTAGAAAGGATCTAAGCAAACTCAGAGCTGTTCCCTGGTTAGCCAAATAGGTTCTCTAAGCGCCAGAGCAAGAGATTGGGATCCACAACATCAAAAGCTGCCGAGAGATCATGAAGAATCAGAATGGCACCGTTCCCCTTTATCCACTGCCATCAGTATGTCATTAAAAACTTTGACTAAAGCTGATTCTGTACTATGGTTGACTGTGAACCCAGATTGAAATGGTTTGGCTAATTAATTTGCTGTTATAAACTTTGAGACTTGCCAGTGAACAACTTTTTCTATTGTAGGCGCTACATAAGAGAAGAGGTACAACATAAGAGAAGGTCACCTTTCAGCAGAGCAGTTAAGATGGCCATCTCAATGTCCTGCTGACCTTCTGATGCTGTACGAAAGACTGTGATCTGTTTTATCATGAAAGGAAAAACATTGGAGCAATTCATGTAAATATCACTTAGATAGGCAGACAGAAATGCATGAAGTGAAGGTGACAATATCAGTCAGAAGAAAAACTCAACTTTCTCAGCATTAGCCTCATTTAACCAGAGTTAATTAGAAAGTGATACTTTAGATTAACACCATCTACTTAGAGGGTAATTACTGTGTACTTACAGGGTAACTACGGTGTACTTACTGTGTGCTTATAGGGTAATTACTGTGTACTTATATTACAGTGTAACTACAGTGAACAAGCTCCAGTGTAGATTACAGCCCTCATTCAGGGTAGTTACAGTGTAATTTCGGTCATTAAAAAATCATTAAAATAACTATGCACAAATAATATTGCAAGTTTATACCATGTAATGACAAATAAGAAGTACACAGCTGTTAGCAAACACTATCCAGAAACTCCTTACACAGTAATTACCCCATAAGTAAGTAAGTGATAAATACACCATAATTAAACAATAACTACCCCGTAAGTATACCGTAAATAAACATTAGTTACACAGTTGTTACCCTGTAATTACATTATAATTCCCCATTGAGTACATTGTATTTGACAGTAATTACTCTGTAAGTGCTTCGTAAATACACAGTAATATAACTATAAGTACGCTGTAATTACCCTGCAATTAGCGAGCTGTAATGTAAAGTGTAACCGAAGGGTTTTACTGTTCTGGAATCTGTCCAGGCATTTTCCAACTCTGGCGATAGCACTTTTAGCTTAGCAAAAATCTAAAGTCAAGTAATTAAAACTCACCAGCTCCCTTTTTTTCATGCACTCCATCACCATAAGGAAAATCTGTTGAGCTTGATTGCGGTTGTAGTTAAAAGTCTTTTGTATGGTTACCAGGAGCTGATCTCGAACACTGTCATTGACCAATCTGCTGGAGTTTTATAAGTGCAGGTGAGTAAAGATAACATTGCTGTGGTTCTGAAGGTAAATTCAGGTGTGATAGATTCTGAAGGTAAATTCAAAAAGTAATTTGACATAAAATTAATTAGCTCACCCATCCTCCTCACAGTATTTGTGAGCAAATGAAATGATATCTGATGCTCGGCCGCTGCCATCGCACACCACCACTGGTACTGGAGGATCCTCACGCAGACTCTCCAACACAATGGAGATGACATTCGGCCCCCCTTCAAGAATCAGACACACCAGAGGGACTCCTTGACCCAGACCTGTATAAAAAACATGCAGTAAACAATAAGTAAAATTGAACATTAATGGTTCCGTTTGTTTGACAAACAGTGGTTGTTCATTGCAGCACTGGTCAACATCTGAACCTCCCTTTGCGGTCCCAGCCTCTTTGGGTACTGCAGGCATAGGATGACAAAGGGAAACCCAGAACGTCACAAGCTGGGTTTTCCTTCACTAGATGAACACCTGTTTTTGTATTTTTTATTATTCATTGTTTTCCTTGTTATCTAAAACTTACGTGTGTTGATTTTCTGCAGAGAGATGTGCTTCTCTAGCTGTCTGCGCAGTCGGACCTCTGCGCCATACTTCCCATGAGTACCATTGTCAGCTAAAATGAAGTGTGAATGACTGTTGTTCAGCACAGATAGTTTACTCAGAGGGTTGGACATGGTTTGGTAGGGTCGTGTCACCTGATAAAAGCAAACAAAAGGGAGATTTGACAAAAAGGAAAGATTTAAAAAAATAAGATCAATAATTAATTTGATTTATGTTGATGATGAAAAATGAAATGATGCTCAAAATGACATCCATTTAAAGAAACACTTAATACTTAATGGTTTTGAGTCTTGAATAATTGAGAAAAGAGTCCAACGGCTTACGTCACGTCCAATCAGGTCTTCTTTGTTTTCGACGATGCCCCATGGGGCGATCCCGATGGCGCACACTTTCCCTCGAGACTTGGAGGAGTGATCCTTCAGCGCATCTCCAACATGTCGAATCACTCCTGTAAAAATCGACAAGAGTAAAGCAATGTAAAATGGTTTGTTTCCTGTGGTGGAGTGTAGTCAAACAAGATTAAAAATCGGAAGAACAGGAAGGTGTATATTTCGTATTTGAAAAGGGAACAAACGACTGGCAAAGCACTGCCAATACAGTCCGAATGCTTTCTAAATCGGACTGCCACAAGCCAAAAAAAAGCTAACTGTTTTATTGAAAAACATTATTTATTACGTCTGTCTTAGTGTTATACAGTTAATATTGCGATTACAAACGGACTGATCTCAAATACTGTATGGATTAAAACACAGATGCAAATCTCTGCTCCTGTTTAAAAACAAATTAATTCCTGCATTCCTAACAAGCTAACTAAACTTTTTAATGTCCATATTGTAATGTTTTAGTGAAGCATTAATTAATGGTTAACTAATACACATATATTCTAAGACAGCAGAATTAAGGGTTAAAAATTAGCTAAAAATTACTTTTTAGTTGGGACAAGTAGTAAAAATTAAATGATCTGTCAGGTTAACTGCAGAAATTAATTTCACTTTAGGCAAGGCAACGCAATTTTATTTGTATAGCACATTTTCGTGCACATTGCTTTACAGAAGAATACAGATCATAGATAAATGCTAGGGAAAAGACATTCAAATTCTTAGGAGAAAATAAAAACAGACGTTCATAGGTGCAGAGTAGAGCTATTCGGACAGCAGTGCTCAGACAGTAAATGCACATTTAAACAGATGTGTTTTTAGTCTAGATTTAAATGAGACTAAAGATTTAGCTCCTCTAATCTCTAGTGGAAGCTGGTTCTAGCTGCGGGCAGCATAGCAACTGAAAGTAGAGTCTCCCTTGTTGGAGCTGTAAAGGAAACATTGTTGTTCTTGGAGCTTCCAGAGACATTTTTGGGAGTTTTTAACGTTTAAATTATGCAACACTTTAAGAGTAAAAATTATTAATTCTGCAGCATGTTATCATGATATACTTACAAATTCAGAATTAAAGCTTAAATAAACTGCATTGAAAGAGTAAAAAATAGAGGTCCTTGAAAAAGATTCACATGTAAAAATAATAAATATAACATTTCAAATAACATTTACATTTTTATTTTAAAGTCTAAAATGTGCATTTTCTGGTAGGCTTATTTAAATTTAAAGTGTAATCTCTATGTCAATGTGGCGATACTCTGCCCTACTCGACAGAATGGGAGAGGTATTGTTTTAGCTATTTTTTCCAATTGATTTTTATTTACTTATTACCTTCATCCCCATAATGAGATGTCTGTGTATAGTCAGAGAGGTCAAATTTCACAGTGAAGTGACAAATAAACGCTTGATAGATTGAGGTTTAAATAATTTTGGTTCAATTTAGGTGCTGAACATGTGGAAGAAACTGATAAAGCTCATGGGATTAAAGAAAAAAATGAGGTACATAAAAAATATGATCGTGGTTTCAGGAGAAGGGTGGCAACTTGAGGTAGGAGTGCTCTTAAAAGTTGGCCTAGCATAAGGCCATAGTGTAACACATACTAGAAAGGTTCTAACTTTAAAAGATAAATTTTTATTAAAGGCAAACTGAAAATCCATCATTAAAGCAGACATTTATCTCATAAACATGTGTGTCTTCATAAAGACAGATTTCTACGTGGTTTACTTTATAGTATGGTTTATTGGAAATATTATTACATTTACTTCAAAAGTACTAAATTGCCGAGTTTACTCTAATAGTTTAAGTATCGGTAAAATGTTTGAATAAATATTTGCGATTACTAATAATAAAGTAAAATGTATTTGAAATGTGTAATACATGCGCTTGAGTATGCTTAATTTAATGTTTGTGGCGATGTCTGTGTTACTGTCTGTTTTGAGTTTTGAGGTGTTTCTATAAAATACTGTTCCCATATTATACTCCTTCAGCTTCTTGTACATGCACCAGTGTGTCAATACTGAAAAAGCACTGTTTTGGCAATTATTTAATTTTAAGTGACAGTTACTGACACTAGTTAAGGTCCCCATACTGTCTAAATTGGAGCATTGTGTCTATGCATTTTGGTTGGTGTAGAGTGTCTTTTGTATTTTTGTACAGCTGTACTAAAAAAACAATTTGTTTAAACTTGGGAAACCAATTGCAGTTAGATTTTTAGGTTGTCATTACTTAAAACTGAATATCGAGAATTTACTTGATCTAGTAAGCTTACTAACATTTAATGTAACACTAGTCTTAAAGTATACTAACTTAAATTTACATACTTAAACTCTCTTGATATTTATTAGCAACCTTACTCTAACAAAAGTTTGCTTTGAAAAATCAGTTTCTTAAGATTTTTAAAGTAAACTAAACTAATTCGACGAATTCATATCTCTGTTCTTCTGTGTCTGTTTGAAGTTGTGTTCTATGAAAAGCTGTTCTTAAGTTTAAAATAAAGTGCTGCAAAAATAATGTTTTACATGATTGACAGATTATTTACAGTGCTGCCTTTGTAGTCCCACCTGTGCTAACTCCTCCGGTGAAGATCCAGGCCCCCGTTGTGACGGCTGCTTTTATAAGACCCTTTCCAAATAATTGCTTAAGTTTTGGCTGAAGCTCGAAGTTCTGCAGTCCGCCGTGAACAGAGATCACGAGGGTGGGCAGCTCCAGTTGCCAGTCTTTAACCATCAGGTGCAGGAGGTTATCAGGCTTAGAGTCAAAGGACACACGGATATACTGGTGATGGGAAAATAAAAGAGAAGATGATAGTAGAAGAGCATATTATTTTACGATGAACCTAAAAAAACTTCCCTTGTTCTCTGAATATTACCATGGCCTTGTTGATATGACCTCCTCCTTGAAATTCAATGATGCCATATGCATCAGTAGGCATGGCTTGTGTGTGCTTCGCAACCGACCATTTCTCTTGAGGGGGCTCGATCTGCACCCCCGGAGCATCATCTGCACTCTTATTGGTGGAACCAAGAAGAAGAGAGCCATGCTGGTTCACTAATTGACCACAACAGCATCTAAAACAGGAAATAAATAATTATCTGCCTTGCAACATTTAAAATTAACCTTCTGTTAAATCCTGCAGATTTAGAAAATAAATAAATATAATGCATGATTGTGTTACATACTTCAGGAGTCCTTTATCAACCTGAATTGTTTTAAGGGTCACTAATGAGCTTTTCTTGCCAATAAACAGCCTAAAAATCCAAAGCTACAAAACATATCATAACGTCAAACATGTGGCAGAAAAGTCCACAAAAAAAGAGATCTGGGTGTTGTTTGATTAAATCATATAGAATATATAATAATTTTAAACAATTAAAATGAATCTGTTTAAGGGATGTTTATTGTTATTTTGAATCACTCTGAAATAAATCAAAGGGTTCTTAAAATTCCTTAATTTTTTGATGTTAAAACAACTGATAAGAACTGATTTAAGTAAATTACTCAGAATACAGGATGTCCATGTGACGGTTCTCCATTACAGTCAAAGCCTGACACGAAGAGAAGTTCACTGATGCCATGCTGATAAGCTTTTGGAGCATGCATTTATTTTTATTGATTTATTTTATAAATGCTTTGTCTCAATACTTGAGAAGCATGGCCGTAGTTTATTTAAATTCACTTTGGGGGTGAACTGAAGCTAGAACCCTGTGGTTAATCCACCATGTTTGGATTTATTTGTGTCCAATCTATAATTTATTGACCCAACAAAAGTAAATTAATTGCTCAAGATAATATAAATGAAAATGATTTGCTCTTATTGGCTCAATATGAATTTAGCCTTTTAGTTTAATCCACTAAATCTCCTGCATTAAAGAGCATCACTCGTAGAGGAACTCCATTAAGCCTGATTACGCACTCGGAGTAGCTGAGGAAAGGTTTTTATCTTTCTTGCTTTATAGCTCTTACAGTTGAGCTTTCATGAATTTACATTTTTAAATTTATCAACAATTTCAATCTTTCTGCTTTTCCTCTCTTTTATTAGCTTTTGCTCTATTTTTGTTTACCCGTTTAAGTTTAAAACATGTTTACTGACTTGTTAGGCTCTTTGCTGGGGAAAATGTGAATGCACTCCCTTTTCAGAAATGTTCTTTCAATCCAAGCTTTCTGAGCCTGCAAGACAAAAGAAGTTGCTATTGAGATTTCATACACACATTTGAAAGCTCAAAAACATGAAAAGCGGTTAAGGAAATAATTTTTGACAACATTTCGTGAAGTTCTATGAGTACAATTTTGGGAGAAGCGATCAGATAATTAGCCAACAATCTAAAGGTCTTTTCAATCCTTATGTCTGTTGTCAGGTATAATTTACATTTATGCATTTGGCAGACGCTTTTGTCCAAACCGACTTACAGAAGGAGAGAGACAATATGCACTTTGTTACACCGTCAAAGTCTATCTCAGCTTGCTCATAATAGAAATTGTATTGACTGATCAATAAACCATAGCAGGAAGAAAACAAAAGAAGAAGATAAAGACAGAGGAGGAAAAAAACTTAAAACAGTAACTGCTTCACTTCCAATTTGACGATTAAACGCAAAACTCCACCCCTGTCTCCACATCTCATGGCCTGGGTCGCTTCTCGGCCCCGAGGCCCTTCCATGGACAGCTCGCTCAGTACCCTTATCCTAATCTCTCAACATTCGCTCCTGTTTTCTGAGCTAATTCTATGTAAGCGAACTTGTACATTAAACATTAGTGTGGATTTGGTCAGTTTGTCCACATATTCAGAATGTTTTGTCTTTCTACTCAATTTTTATCTGCATGAAGTGTATTTTAAGATAGCTGTGAAACATACTTAGAATAAACATTTCAAATATAGCAAACATTTCTTTTTGTAACATTTCTATTCAATTAAAGGTGCCATGTGTGATCTTTGGGATCCAGTGTTTAAGTTTGAGATTGTTTTAGGTATCGACAAATAGGTCTGACAAAAACAAAAAAACCCAGCTTTTTGGAACCAACTACCTTTAGAGTCGAAGATAAATCACATTTGGGGACGGATGCTAAATGATGGCAAAAAGAATGTTTACGAGCCTCAAAAACAAGTTTGGTGCTATGTAGCACAGTTTGCTACTTTACTAAAAACATTCTCTTGGTTAGGTTTGATGATCATGAACCAGTAGGTTTAAAAGTTTACTTATCAATTTAATCCATCCATTATCTTGTCGGCTTTCTTTCCTTTCGGGGTCACCACAGCGGAATCAACCGCCAACTCTTCTGGCATATGTTTTTATGCGGCGGATGCCCTTCCAGCCGCAACCCATTGCTGGGAATCCTCCACACACACTCATTCACTATGGACAGTCGTTTTTTCCCAATTCACTTATACCGCATGTCTTTGGACTTGTGGGGGAAACCGGAGCACCTGGAGTAAAACCCACGCGATCACGTGGAGAACATGCAAACTCCACACAGAAATGTCTTCTGAACCAGCCGACGCTCGAACCAGCGACCTTCTTGCTGTGAAATGACCGTGCTACCCACTGCACGACCGTGATGCGCCTACTTATCAATTTTAAATGTCAATTGATAAAACCAATGACTCAAGTGATTTCTGAACTATAGTCTTTTTCATATTTATTCAGAAGTTGAGACTTCAGTAAAAAGCTTTCAGTCCTGCTACTAATGTAATTGCTTTCATTTTTACCTCCAAAATGTTGTTGCAAAACTACTTTAATAAAACTGGTATTAAATAAAGTGCTGGAGAAATGAAGGTGACCTGAATTTATCTTTGCCACGGCGCTCAGGAGATAAATATTATTATGTCCCCTGGCAAGCTGGAACAGACTGAAAGGTAAATTAACAAGGAAACCAGACTTTGATCCCGTTGATCCATAATTACATTTTTAGTCGCTCAAAGCTCTCACATTAACACATGCCTCCACAGTGTGCAGTGACATAAGAGCGCTTTGAGAGCAGCTCAACACAGGTAATCCTCATCTAAGGTTAAAATCAACACTGTATGGGTATTGTTAGAAATTTTTCTCCAAAATAGGTCATTTCAGACATCAGAAAACAGCAAATCACTGAGTATTTGACTAGTTCTCACATATGACTTGTTATTCACACAGACAAAGAGAATTTAAACATAAATAGTTCTTGATTGTTTATACTAAAACCAAACATTTATAAAAAAAAAGGTTGTTGTTAAATAAGTTCACTTTTAATGGTGTTTATCAGTAGCAACATTATTGAAGTTGAAATGCATTTTTGTTGTTAATCATGATGCATACATGAAAGATGATAAACTCAAACAAACTCTTTTTTTTTGTCCTCTGAAAACACAAGATTATTTGAAGCCATGTCAGATCTATTGTAAACCTACTAAGTGTATTTTTGCCCCAGAGAACTCTGCTTTAATCACATAAGATTGAGATTTAGAGAGAGCAGGGGTTTAAGCTACACAGGCTAGTGCTCTTTACCGGACCATTATCAGAGATTAGAAAACAATGCTGAAAACAGGTTCTGTACTGAACGTATACGCGAACACGAGTGTAAAAGCACATTCAGAGATCAGTGCACTCAGCAGATGAGTTTACAGACATTTATATGACCTTCCATGAACAAACCTACATGAGAAGATTTTAGAAAGACTTTTTAACATCACAAAAAACTAAAACTCCATACTACACACTAACTGGCCAACGTATTAAGTGCAGTAAGCTACCATTACACTACATCATTGCATTGTTTAAAAAGCATAAATTTACAGACATTTTTTTCCGTTAACCTGCTAAAGTTCATATCAACCATCACAGTTGATTAACGGATACATATTCTTTATAGCTGTTTTTTTTTTTTAGATCTGTTTTCTATATTTTTTTCTATAACAGTTTTCTATATTATATTTCTATATATATTTCTGCTATATATTCTCTAGGGTTTCAAATCATATAGCTGCAGTTCTGGGGTTTAAAGGCACCCTGACGACAGAAACATTAAATCAGAGAACAAAACTTTAAGAACAATTTCACACAACTAATTTTGGTGAATTTTCTTTTACAAAATTAAACTCAGCATCTCACTTTTTGGAGAAATGTTTTCCTGAAACATGCACATGAACAGCCTAGAGAAACGTATTAACAATTTTATGACCATTATTAATGGTTTATGCTGTGTAAGATGCTAAAACTTTTCATTGTCTTACCATACATTACTGCTTTTTCAACCCTAATTATTTCATGAAAACAGTGCATTTCATTATTTAGCACCTTAAACATATTTCAAGAACAGACATGCACGCAAATAAAATCCACATTTATCAAATGTTTTAGATCTGATAGAATAATTGTGGACTTTGAGCTATTTTGTGTAATTGTATAATAACATGTAAACAGACACTTTTAGGGTGAGACTTGGGGGCTTCAAATCCTATTGGTTGAATTCTAAAAGGAAAACTTATCCAACAGCATGCTCCCAATAAAGTGTCGTACCGTCTAAAACTGTTAATCTATCAAATCCTCATCATCACATTAGAGTGGTGGTTTTTACAGGACTTATCACTAGCAGATAAAACAGTTTAAAGTTATTACAAAACCACAGCAGAGAAAACAGCATTTGAGACATTTTTATATATTCTGACTCAAACTTGTTTCCTAAGGGAGATTTTAAAACTTGTTGAGGTGTCTTACCTTCTGGGAGCCAGATGATGTGCGTTTTATAGAGGCACGTTTAAAGGACCCCTCCTTGCCTCTTTTAACTCCAAAGCCCCTGTTATCCATCCTAAAAAGTATAACCAACCATCACCATCAACTCCAGGTATAATAATATAGTTGATAAAATAATAAGTAGATAAAAATGAGCAACAATTGAGAACGGTGAGTTTTCAGCGTTGCACAGCAGCAACCGCTTAATACAGAAGAACAGTTAGACGCAGACACAAAGACCCCTTCCCCGGCTACTCCGAGTGCGTAATCAGGCTTAATGGAGTTGCTCTACGAGTGAGGCTCTTTAATGCAGGAGATTTAATAAATGGCGATTGAAGGTAAATCTGGATGAGAGTGAAACAAAACATAGCTGAATGAACAAACATGCTTAGGTCATGACTTGGGAAGCATCACGCAACTGAATTGGAGTAAAGTTAGATCTGAAAAGGACTGGTTAGAATATTCACTCTTTAGTTACAAGCCAATGGGATCAAACAAAGCAAACCTGATCTGTTTTCAAAACATAAATCTGCACCTCCAGTCTCCAGATCTTAATGTTACGCCTTATTCATACCAATGTTACTCAGTTTATTCTCATTGTTGAAGTGTTGAGGATTAATCAGTGACTGTGCCTGCGAGGTAAATAAAATCAATCTGAAAACATGCTCATGTTATTTGAAAAAACTGTTGGTTGTGGCTTAACCCATATGAACTCAACCTTATTTTCCTAAATGAATGGCGATATATAAAGAAATTTCCAGAACACTGGATGGTGAATGGCTGGTGACACCTGTTAAATGATAAGGTTAAATACGTGGTTATTTCAATCCCCAGTTTAGGATTTGAAGGTGAGGGAGTGAAAAAACTTACTCTTTTATGGTGTTCAGTTAATTCTTTACACCTTCAACCTTTTTATTTGTTATTATTATATAGGTTAACTTCAGTAACTAAACAATATCAAAGTTCGAAGCATTATTGCTTAACACTTCAGAAGTCTCCCTTATGCTTTGTTCTCTAAAAGTTTTGAAAGGCTTAAACCATTTTAAATAAACAAAAAAATCAATAACAATTTTAAAACAAAAACAAATTATTTGCTTTTTACATATAGTACAAAACATAATATACATCATAAAGTAAAACAGTACTCAGCCAATGTATAATAATGTTTTCGCACAAACCACAAGTCTCTTCTCCGCTCAAAGTTCTGGTTGTCCATCATCAGCTGCTTCTCCGGCGCCGGAGACGAGCTGCTGCATCTTCCCTCGTCTCAATGTGAACTCTATGTCTTCATCTTTATACCCCATTTGACAAAGTCTGAACTCAAGAATTAATTGGCTTTTGCTTCAACTTCTATCGAAAGGTCTAGGTCAGAGGTCCTCAGTTGATTTCACCCAAGGGGCAAATTGTACAAAACAAACCAGAAAGATGTCCGAAAGCCATGACCATTTAAACTGCCAACCCTTTTCCAAATAACAACCTGCTCCATCAAGGAAACTTCAAATAAAGACATCTACAACACCACAAAGGAAAACTTTTTTATTTTATTTATACTCCTTAATATTTTACCATTATTTAAACAAAAGGAACATATTTTAGGTATGCACATGTTTTATAATATTACACAATGACATACAGAGAGAGAGAGAGAGATAGATAGATAGAAGAGAGGAAAGAGAGATAGAAGAGAGGAGAGAGAGAAGAGGGGAGCTAAAGAGGAGATGGGGGAGTGAGAGGAGAAAAAGAGTGGAAATAGAGAAAGGAACGAGCTTTAGTAGCAGAAAGAACGAACGAGTGAGCGGACAGATTGGACTAGCGAGTGCGATAGGCACAAGAGAGTGATATAGAGAAAGGAGAGATATTTAGTGAAAAAAGAGAGGAGAGGATAGGAAAGAGAGAAAACAAAGATAAAAGAAAAGAGAGATGCTAGATGGAGGAGAGAATGTCGATAAGGGAAGAGAAGATAGGACGAGAAAGAACGAGAGAGATAGATAACAGGGGTCCAAGGTGAACCATGATTAAATACCATTAACGTTTAAGTAGGTGTTTGATGAACTCAACATAAATATAAGGTAAAAATTTGTAATCAATTATTTAAGAGTTTTTCCTCTCCGTTAGCATCTTTTTCTCACAATTAGTGTGTGGCTCTGTGACAGTGACCTGAGCTTTTGGAAGATTTTGCAATGCTTTCTCGCCCTGTCACAGATCTATTTTACTGCAGAAACAGACTGTTTGTATGAAGGAAGCATTCTGGAGCATTTTTGCTTGCGGCTATCAGAGTTTCGATGGTAATAGAAATAAAAAATAGCAGTGTGCACATTAAATGGGGCTTTATTTCTTACTTTGCAGACAACAAGAGCCTCCGTGCAAGTCAAGCATGTGGGCTTAACATTCTTTCTGGCAAAAGAAAACAACACTGAACACTTCACTCTGCTTTAAAGGAACAGGTTTCAAGGTTGTTGACAGACATCAATGACACTGTAAAATGAACAGAATCCATCTTGGGCCATATATGTTCAGGGAAAACGCGGATAGCGCACACCCACGCAGACAGAAAAACACTTTCCGGAACACGATTCCGGATGAACGTATCAGACTAATATGTGACAGCGTCTTTAAATATAACATGCCAAGTTCAGCAGTTTTGTAGCCCTAAAATAATTTTATGATTCAACAGAAAATCCAATTTAACTTTTTTAGGTTAGATAGACGAGTGAATGGATGAAGGAAAACGATTGATGGTTTTTCACCTATGTTTTATATTAAGTTTTAAGTGTTTAGTCTTGATTTGTTCCTTAATTCAGTTCTAGTTCAAATCTGTGTGTTGTATTTTTTGCTTTGATGCAATGTAGCGTTCAGCATCCTTTAATCAACTCAGGCGTGATGTTTAATAAGATCCTTGTTTTGAAACCAGGAATGCAGTGAAGGCCCTATCCTGAAAGGTGCGCTGTGAGCAACATTAATTATAAGGAATCCAGGGGCACTGAGTATTTTTTGTTATGAAAACAAAAACTTAACAAAAGTCATTGTTTGTTTGAGTTCTCCTTTAGAAAACAAAAGTCCTTGTCAGCAGTTTAGCACTATGAGCACAGTTACTGCATGAGAGGCGGTGCTACAAATAATAATTTATAGCATTTATACAGCACTTTACACCAACTGAATCCATTAACTGCGTAGATGAGTATAGTTCTACTGCTCTGACGTAAGAGAAACAGAAGCATCCAAAATATTTTAAAACAAGTTTATTAGAGAAAATGCTAAATAGTAACAAAACTGAAAAGCATTTCTATGAAAATTATATATATTTTGTTTATAAAAGAAAACCTCCAAGTGACATCCAAGGCCCTGTGTGCTCCATCCGTTTTTCAGTCCTCCCAGAAGCCGGCTGCTGTCTGAAGGCTGGAGAGCTGTTCCTTGTAATAAATTATATATACACAGTCCCCTTCACTGTGCACCCATCGTCTTCAAATCCTTTCGTCCTACCCATGTACCAGCAGTTCAACTCTGATGCCTTCTCTTTCTTCAGCTCCATTTCACTCCGCTGCATTAGACCCAGTGTCTACACGAGAGAAACGATCTCATGAACTCACACAGAGTCTCAAATACACATCAAACTTCTCTCCAACTTACTTTTGCCATCACATGCCACGATCTTCACTTTGTCCACCTTGACCAAGTCCGTCACCTCCCGGAACTCGACATCGTTCAAAACAAAGGTCCAAACGTTATCACAGAACCTGTATGTGTTCAGAGATCCCTGCAGATAACATACAATAATTATTAAAGTAGCGACACAATTATGAGCTTTTTCCAGCACTGTAGGACTTGACTTCTAGTGTCAAACTGGTAAATATTTACAAGTCTGTGGAAACCGATATGACATGATTCGTGGCTAACTTTTCAACGTAAGTATATTTAGCTGGAACAAAAGCATTCAAAACACAGGGTTTCTACAAGTTTCTTCAAGTTAAATTTAAGACTTTTAAAAACTGTATATGTGAAAATTTAATACTAGTTTTTCTTCTTTTTCTGCCCCACAGACAAAGAAAATAAAATAGCTTACTAAGTGGAGAAAACCACAACCCTTCTGAGTATTAAATACAAATAAAAATTACAAAAAAATTGTGACATATAGCAAATACAAACTCACAAAAGCAATTACAAAAGTAATTGAATATTACATATAAATAAAATATAACTTTAAAAACGGTTGTCTCCAACATCAAGACAAAGGGTGATTTGTTGATGTTCAACACCAGTTTTTTTATTTAAACTGCCAATCCAAAGGTGGTGATAAACACAAGAAAACGAAAAAAAAATCAATTTAAAAGTTCTGAAAATGCCCACATTTCCCATTTAGAGTGGAGTGTAATGCCTTCAAACCAATACTTTGGAGCTGTAATTTCTTTTTGAACACCGTTCAACACACGTCAAAAACACTTGCCAACAGCAGTTTTTTAACCAACTCTGAGAATGATCTGTTGGCGTCCAGTCAGTGTAATGGTTCATACTGCTCTTTACTTATATTATTTGATCGCGATAATTGTGGTTAATACTAAAACATTAGACCAGAAATGTCATCCTGATAAAGTTTTTAATGGCACAATTTTTTATCTAAAAGACTCTGCGGAAACCATGGAAACACTTGCTGAAGACAAACTATTGCTTGTTTAAAGTCTGTTGGAAGACTTTATTGAGTTAAAAAACCCCAAAGAATTTTTTTTATTATAAAAATAAACATGCTGATTTCTTCTAGTAAGAAAAGTTAGTTTTCCCAAAAGCTAAGTTTCAGCGACATAAGAAAATGTGAGAAACTGACATCATCTGTTTTAATTAAAGGGGACCTATTATGATAAGTCAACAGTTTAAACAAGGTGTTAAGAAACAATTTGAGTTGCTTGTTTGGAAATAAAAAAATTTTTGGCGTTATGAATATAATATTAAAATATTAAACAATTGGTTATGGACCAGTCTCCACTGCAAAACAGCCCTAGCCCTCCTCCTCACAGTACAACAGCAAATATGGGTTAGACAGGTTAATAAGCAAGAGGCTGGAAGGAGGATGATTATCTAATTATTTAACTTTTCCAGTTATTGAACAGCGTGTGAGAGTGCTGTGTGAAGCATGAGGTTAAAGACCTTTGGATCTTTTTAAAGGGTTAATTCCAGTCTGTGGAACTTAAAAGCATATACAGTATCAAAAAAAAGACTTCACATTTTGAGTTTGCAAACAGAATTAGAAAACAAATCCCCAAAGCTATATTTTACATCAAAATCATCTTCTGACAACGTAATGCATTAGATTTTTTTGACTGCCATTTTTTAACCACAATCTAAGCAGGTTTATCAATCAACGTCTTTTTCTCTATCTTGTGCACACTAGGGTTTAGTGTTCATTTACATGATTCTTGCAAACACGGTAACAGTGACCAGGTTGAAGTTAGGCAGATTAAAAACAATTAAAAATTAACAAAAGTTTTTACAATTACAAAAGTGACAACTGTGTAACATCTGGACAGTTAATCACAATGATCCCATACGCTTATGCTTTTGGGAAACCAAACCCAGACTTTCAGTCAGGGTCAAATGACTTTTGTTACAGATTTTTGAGGTTTTCAGGTGCTGTTTGATTCCAATCGGTGCTTTCTGTAAGCACACGGCCATTTATATAAACTGATGTTTAAATGACTTACCCTGAAATTGACCCTGTTCCTAACCCGGTTGGCCAGCGCTGTGTTGATAGCTTTATCAAATTGTAAAAGAACTTGGAGGGCTAACTGTGGTGTGATCTGTTGAGTCTGGAACGAAGGAAACAGTGTCAAAATTATTTACTTGAACACAAAGAATAAGTCATTATGTTTTGAAAACATCCCAAAGTCATTTGCACATCACATTAGCTATAAAATGTATATATGAGCTACAGATATATAGTTTGTAGATTAGTTTATAAGATTCAATTCAACAGTAAACACATGAATTACTAAATCTGTACACCAATGACATGTCACACCAAGGTAAAACTCATTATTTACTATGTAGGAATACTGAAATTTATTAATCTTAGAATAGCTAACTGTCTCTTTTTAACATATAAATCCATTGTACCAACATCAAGTCATATATCTGAATGATAAGACAACTAAATGTAAACACATACATCACGTAAGGATTTTTAAAGAAAAAAAAACAAGCAAATCAAATAAACCAAATTATTACAAAGAAAAATTATTGGTAAATTTAAAACGACGGAAATAGAAAAACGTGTAAAATATGTAAGCAGCTAACTGGATCTGTACACTACGCTGGTTAGCATTCCGGCTAGTTATTTCATTACGATTTATCGTTAACGTTACCAGTATTACCTGGATAAGCTCATCCAGACTCTCTTGAAGACTGTTCCCGAGCGTAGTGTTTCGGTAAAGCTGATATGCCATTACGTTTTTCGTTTGCGAACGCGAATTTATTGATTAAAACACCGCAGAAGCGCCGCTGCTGCTTTGTGATTAATTTAGCGGAGCACCGTCTGAGAGCACTTCCGCAAAATCAAAACTCACAAGCGCGCTACGGCGCCCCAAGAGGGACATCAGACTGGGGATCTGAAAGTACAAGAAGAGAACAAAAAATCAATGAATTCAACATTTTGGCGATTTATAAAGAATAAAAAAAAAATATATATATATATATATATATATATATATATATATATATATATATTATATATATATATATATATATATATATATATATATATATATATATATATATGAAAACCAGTGAACAATCAAAAATCACCACTCGACTGCCCTAAATAATCAATGAAGATAATAAAGACAACGAAGAGATAAAGGTCGGTTTCAGTACACTTTAATATGATAATGTTTTTAAGTCATCGCCAATGACGTTGTAGGATAGACACTGTCAGCAGGTGGCAGCAAAACACAGGCCAGTGGGCCCACAGGAGCACATCACAGGTATAACGTTATTTTCTTCAGGAAACTAATATAGCCTAGATGTGAATGACAGTGTGCATACAGTTTAAATCTGATCAAGTACACGTTTAAAATGTGATATTTATCAATAGGCAAAGGGGATTATGACTTTTGTGTATGTTTGTGTGCAAAAATGTTTTTATAAAGCTTATACTGTTTACATATGAATCAATAAACCAGCCTCTGGTGCACTGACAGTTGCTGCTGTCTATAAGCTCCCCTTAAAAAACACTGCATCAGTGGCTTAACCTGTTCATTTTACATAAACATAGTATTGTACACTTTTAAAACATAGTTAAATATTTAACATTAGTTTTGAATTTAAAAAGCTATAGAATCCAGGAGGCTGCAGTTTCTGCAGGTTTTTTTGATATCAGATTTTTTAAGACCATTAAGAGTCAAATTTAAGATCTATATCATATCAAAAACACATAATTTTTTTACATAATAAACAGTGTGCTTCAAATACATTGTTTGAACACCTAACCATCACTTTTATGTTTTTGGGAATTTATTAATGTGCAATTATGAATGCCTTTTACAAAGTTGAGTATTTGATCAAACTCTGGCAACCCTAACAGCCATTTCTTTATCTTTTAACATTTAGGATCAATTTTTTTTTATCTCTGGCAACCCTAGCAATCACTTGCCCTATGTTAAATTAGAGTGAAGATTAGGTAAGGCAACCCCTGGCATGTTTATTTGTAAATTACATTTCATACAGTTCATGTTTTTATATGTCAGAGCCTACACTATGTAAATGTAGCTTTTTTTCTGTTACAAATGTTATTACAGACATTCTGAATAACATGAAGTTGACTTAAGACAGTATGAATATCTTGGAGGAGTGACTGTTATTTTAACACTAAATAAGTAAAAATAGAAATAACTTGCGATGCATGTCATTAACCTTTAGCAGAAATTTTAAATTGTAATTTTTGTCTTCCGAAAATTGACACAACGAACATTTTGAACACATAACTCGACACAATTTGACACAACATAGACTGAACATACATTTTTAATCCAGTCGACAGCCACTGAGAATGTGAACACAATTAGAAAGGATTAATTCAGTCAACTCCCCGTGATCGCGTGGGTTTTCTCCGGGGGCTCCGGTTTCCCCAGTAGTCCAAAGACATGCGGTATAAGTGAATTGAGTAATAACGATTGCCCATAGTGTTAAATGAGTGTGTGTGTGAGTGTTACCCAGTGATGGGTTGCAGATGGAAGGGCATCCGCCGCATAAAACATGTGCCAGAGGAGTTGGCGGTTCATTCCGCTGTGGCGACCCCGAAAGGGAAGAAAGCCCACATGAAGATGAATGAATAATTCAGTCAACAACTCTTCAACAACAATTTAAACCAACTAAGAAAAAATTATTGACTTGAAATGATTATGGCTTTAGAAAAAAATCTAGTCAACAAACTTTAATTAGATAGATTTAGTTTGCAGTGCAGAAATACAGTTACCTCCTAATACTTATTTGACTAAATGTGTATTTAGCTATATTATACATTTATATTTACATTTAGTATAAATATTAATGTCAAACATTAAAGATAAAAAAAGTTATATATGAATTAATTAACTTAGAATATTTAAAAAAGCTTAAGCATAAGCATCCAAGCACACTAGTAAATTCAGCATTTCATTAGTAACCCTTTACAGAGACAAATGAAGATGCCAGCAAATGCTGGAATAAGCATCTACATTACGAAATCCACTGATAAATCTTAGTTAGGAAGTTATTTGGGCAAATACCTCCTGCGCTTCAGCTTCATAAACTGATATTGATAATGAATAGATGTGTTTATAGAGATATTTGAAATGACACATCCTTGTAATCATTTCATTTGAAGGCGCATACTTATAAGATAGCAGGTAGATATAGCTAGATGAACAAATGGCTCACAATTATTCAGATACTAGTAGAGAATGTGGACTCAACACAAATCAAGCATCAGCGTTGATCAATGACATTGTTGGAATAATGGCATTCGTTTAGCTTATTCATCTGCTCTTGAGCATGTGTGTGTGAGTGCATGTGTGCAGCAGAGGGTCTCAACGATGATGGATACAGAGAGGCTGCAGGAACGGGAGCTGCTTCCTTCATTTAATTGCTGTGTCAAACTGGATTAGCGTAGAAATAAAAAACATGAGCAGTCTGCCACAGATATCTTCTTAGTTGCTGGACGTCCTGCTTCAGCTTGAAGCATTGGGTCAGTGATTTAGGCATGCAGAGCAGACTAACATTTATTTAGTGTCTCATTTTCAGCTGGTGATGTTTTAATAACTCTTGTTTTGCAGTATAAAGTTTGACTTTAATGAGCTTGGACTTTTAATTCAGCCAGATGACTGCAACTTTATCCTAAATAATGAATTATTTTACAAATATTGAAACAGGAAACCTCTTCAGAGTGCTGAAACAAATTGTTTTCTGATTGAATACGGCTCTCTAAATCACTTTCTCAAGAATTAAGCAGTTCTGACTCTTGAAAAAGACCTACTGGACTGGGCCAGTGAGCTTTCGGTCGCCACTGCTGTTAGAATACTAAAAGCTAACACTTCTGCCAGATACTTCAATCTTTGCATTGAATTCATCCCGATTGCCCCTAACATAGGACACTTGCAGTAGGTCTCCTCCATGTTTTGCCACCTATTGGTGTATCAATGAGTAGACGAGTCTTTCGTTCAGTTCCCTGGGAGCCCTCTTTGTAAATGTATGATTCTTGTCCCCGAAAGGTTGTTATTGGGTAGGTGCCAGGGGTTAAGTGTCCTTAGTGGGTTGGCCCTGTAGTACAAATCAAACTATCTGGCTGAGACTAGATCTTTGGTTATCTTCCATTGATTCTAATCTCGATCTGGATGCTCGAGACCATTTTTGACTGTGCTGAGCCTTCCTAGTGCTCCCCATTGTAAACACAATAGACCGCATGAGTAGCACTGGCTTCGAAGGTCTGCAATTCTTTGGGATATAAACGCATCTCTGCTCATTTACTAGCTGAGTGGCTAACTTTTAATGCTTGTTTGCAAAGATTGTTTTTTGAACAAGGGTCAGTACAAAGCAGGATTGATTGGATGAAACCCAACTCCAGAACACGTAAGTGTATTATTTTTAATTAGTATGAATATCTACCTAAATTATCTCACAATAGCAATCCTAATAACATTGGAGAACTTTTTTGGCATCAATAGTATTCAAAACTTAAATCTGAAATTTGAATTTAAATCTGAATTTAAGGGTTCTGTTGTTGTGAATTCCTCATCTGAAGATGCTTGGCATCTGAAGTCTCTTTTAAATCTGACTTAGGGTCAGGAGCAGAAGAAAGGCCTGCCTTGGGGTGTACTATTGAAGTGCCTGGTGAAAGCCTGGCAATGAATTGATGCAGAAGGACCTCGGTTGTGGCGCTTTTTAGGCTGATCCCATAATCGTCATTTGTTATACATTGAAGTTACTGACTGAAGGGGAAAGTCTACGATTACTATCCCTATTTCTTTGAATAGTGAATGAAGATGTATGTCTCCTTGCCACATACCTGAATCTTTGGATAACAGTGGGTTCAAGCTCCAAAGCATTACAGCAAGAGAATACAGTACACTGTCAATTTCACTTAAATAGCAGAAATATGCAAATTCTAGCACCACAATGGTACTGAAAATCTATTGAAGTGGAGTTTAACAAGGTCTGCTTCAAACACGTTCCCCTACTCGTCATTCATCATACGTCTCTGTTTTCTATTTGGGATACACGAGTTATGCAAGTAACAATAGAAGTTATTCACTGACCTACAAATGAAATGCTGTCAAACTTTTTATTTAGTTTGGTTTCTTTGTTAAAATAATTCTGGGAGAGAATGTTGAAATAGACCCAATGAACTCAATTGGGTGACCGATAAGCTCTGAATCTGGAAAAATACAGAGGAAATTTCACACTTAAGAGTTAAGGGGTAGATGGGTGGGTAAATAAATTTGACCCATGTCTTGAGAGTTCAAATGGCCTCAGTAACCCCTGCCCCTCCCATGACCCCTGACTTGTCTCAGAGCAGAGTAAGGTCATTACAACCCTTCTTTTTCATGGGGCACTACCGGGGGCTTGCCCTGAACTCAGTCTAACAACTCCATTACTCCACACAATTCTGGAGTTAAGCCAATCTTTATTAAAGGACTCTCGCTCAACAGAAAACCCCCTGGCACAGACACCTGATCACATTTTAATAGTAGCCAGGGTTTTCTAGGCCATACTGATTCTACCTAATCATTCCACCATTTATCAGCAAGCCTTTAAGAGTATGCAAATGTGATCAGTAAACAGATAATTACACAATTCACTGAGGACAATTAACAGAACAATACCCCAGAGACTGTTGTGGAAGCTTAATTAATTTTCTCTTTGCAGAAGAACAGCCTGCTCAACCGTAATCTGGATGCTTCTTAAAAAGTTAACGCGTTATAAATGCAAACGCCATTTCTATTTATTGATGAGGATTTCAGAACAAAATAAACTCTTACATCAACAGTAACTAGTTAGATTGGAAGGAAAGGTCTATTAGCAAAGCCTTGATGATTTATTTATTGTTCTGTTGATCCTGTCAGAGGGGATCCAGGGGCACTCTATTGTCTCTCATTATCTACAATTGGAAATAGATGCAAAATATAGCTTTTATTTAGGGTGCAGGTAGATTAAAACAACTTTTCAACTAAAGCAAACTTTTCATCGGCTCAGTTGAGTCTAGGACACCCATAATCTACAATCATGGTGGTATTTGGTGGAGGCATCCTCCCCACACAAAGAAGTCAATCATTTCTCCTCATTCTGCTCTTCCGCCTTCATTCAGTGCAGGGGTTCAATTGTATCCTATTCAGGCTTTGTAAAGGCACAAGACAATTGTGTAAAGATAGATAATGGTTTTAGGAACAATTATAGTCACTTGTAAAAATGCAATTGAATTAAATGAGTAACATTTGAAACTACAGGAATAATCTCAAAAACAAAGGTTTAAATTTTTTTTTTTAAGTTTGTCCTAATTCATAGCTCTTTACAAGCCAAAAAATGACTTTTAAAACAGTTTGAGGCCCTAAATTTGTGTCTTCAATCTTTTTCACACCCGTAAGATGCAGTCTGAACCACCAGAGTGAGAAAGAGGGCTAAAATCATTCTGGAACCAACTCACCCCGGCCACGACCTTTTTGAGCTCTTGCCCTCTGGCCGCCACTTCAGAGCCACTACGCCATTCGTCCTGACCAAATCTTCAACTTAATTTGCAGAGCAGTAGCCCTAAACATTCAAGGAAACTCCAACCTGCTTAACAATTCACATTTTTCTGCACCCCACTTCCTATGTTTTTGTGCATACTTGAGTCTTGTTTGAAGTTTATTGTGACATGTCTGGATTTATCTAAAATGTGATTTTCTTATATTTATTACAGATTTGAAGTTCATAAAGTTCTTTCAGTGCATATAGATGTATCTAGGCAGTTTGAGTGTGCTTAGTGTTAGTACCAAAGGTAAAGGTAAGGACCACCAAACAGGAATAAAGCGGCTGCCTGAGAGTAACCATAGTTACATACACAAAAAACACTTTAATCTGGAAAACGGAGCAAAAGGATCATTTACTGCAGGAATACATTGGGCTCCAAGTTAATTACTACGATTCAGCATGCATTTTTAAATGGACCTCTTAATAAAGTGGCAGCTTAAGTACATTTCCCCAGCCCGGTGACCTTGAGCGCACTTCTCAGATAATGAATGACACGCTGATAATCAAAGCATATAACCCATCTATACGCAACATATCGTATTACTGGATACACACCAGTTACAGGGCTGGAGTAAATATGGAGCTTAGTTGAGATGTTAAGAGGGAAATAATTGGGCACTCGTAATAGACTATAAAAACAAAATGATCAATTAGGTTTCTTACAATCAAGGTCAGGAAATGCATTTACTATTGACACATATTTCAAGTTAGGCAAAGGTGGAAGGACAAACTTTTTATTTAGGTATAGAGAACAACTTATTTATAATATCTATTATTTAGATGTTTTTAAGAGATATTTGTAATATTTTTTCCATTCTATAAGTTTAATGGTGGCAACATAAAATTAGCATTCCTCTCTAGAAACACAGAAAAGACATTAACAGTTTAGTTCTTTCAGAGTAAAGCCAGAGCATGGTTAAAAAAATCTGAAATAATTTTTACAGTAAAAGCTTTGATATTGTTGATTCTATTTTACTCATTTCAACAATTAAACTGTGTAACCTTTGTTAAACATGCAATTATTGACATTTGAATTGGTTACTAACTTAGTGTCTTGTTCTTCTGACACTGCAGTGGGGGTTTTTAGAAAAAGGGAAAGAGAACCGGATTCTTATTGTTGAGAGTCTTTATGTGATTGCTGTATGATTTATGGCAATAGTTCAACAGCACAACAATCATTTACTTTCTATTTATCTTCCTAATCCGCAGCTTAAAACTGAATGCCAATACTGTATTGACTAATGTCACCACATTCCCATAAACAGCACAGAATTCCAGTGTCGGGTCATCTATCTGTGCAGCCAAGAGTATACACACAAACGCACACAAACGCGCACATGGACTTTGTGTGCTTGTAGGGTCTGTGAAGACAGCAGCAGGAAGATGCAGAGGAAAAATGAGCGCCGTCAAAGCTACTCATGATTAACCTTATCTCTACACAGTTGAAGAGTTATCGATCTCCTTCTGTACTGTGCTGACAAGTCTCCTATCGTATCAGTTATCATACTGATCACATGATGTGGAAACATGGATGACGATACACAGGGTTCTGAAAAGGGTCATGAAGAATTTTTGCTTGTTACTGTTCATGGCTGAGGGGCAGTGAAATAAATGATGCCCCTTTTTAACCCTTGAAACGGTGTAGATTGAAACAAAACCACATTATGTCGGGGACTGGGAATTTCAGTTCGGATTTTCTCCATTATGGTGTCCATAGCGCGATTTCAACACCAAAATGTTTTTTATTATATGGTCTTCTCTTGGATATTTGGTTTTACATTAGTGTTATTCAATCATGGTTGAAAGAGCATTTTACAGAAATAAAACTAACTGGAGTGACTGAAGCCCGTTTTGTGAGTTTGTGTGCTTGAGAGAGAGAAGAGAGAGAGAGAGAGAGAGAGAGAGAGAGAGAGAGAGAGAGAGAGAGAGAGGAGAGAGAGAGAGACAGACCTAGAGAGAGAGAGAGAGAGAGAGAGAGAGAGAGAGAGAGAGAGAGAGAGAGGGAGGGAGAGTGAAATTTGAGATTTGAGATTGAAAGAAAGTGAAAGCAGCAGAAGCAATGATAAGCGCCTAGGATTTTGCTTTTTGCTGTTGTTTGAAGGATAAGGCAAGCTTCAGTTTTTTTTTATACATCAGTTTTTTACCACTTTATCTAGAATTTTTTTAGAAATCAACACAAAACAGATACATAAAGGTGCCTTGTGATGATAATGGGAATTTTCTGACATTCCTGGCATTGTGTTGTTACCTCATCAAAAACATGCCTCAAGTAATATTCAGATTAGTTCACACATGTTTGAGCAATCCTTTATTAATTTTTTTCTGAGCTGAAATGGCTCGTTTTCCTTATCCCCGCCCAAGCCCCACCCACCTGTCAATTCTTTGATTTGCTAGTACAGCCCCTCTCTATGATGAGCGTGAGACACAGTTTGTGATGACCCGGAAATGTGAGAGCAACAGCCCGGCACTGGTAAACAATGCCAGAGAAGCTTGTTGGCAGATGTCCGGAGCCAAACCTTTTGTTTAGATTATCAAAGAATACGTTTTTTTTGTCAGAAATGGCTAGATTTCCAACTGTCCCGTGTTCATTGATTTGGAGGTCCACACAGTTTTTTTTACCTGTGCTAGGCTTAAATACATTAATGAAATACGCAATTACATACATCAAGCGGATCGCACACTACATGACTTTTATATCGCTATAAGCAAATCTGGTTTCAGCACACACAGACTCTTTGCAGTTTATCTTCCATGAAATCCTAAACATGCGCACACTACAGGGTTCAACAATCGTGTGGAACGCACACTACAGGGATGTTACTAACGTTTTTACTAACATTATTGTGCAACACTCGCACATCAAAAAGTAAAGATCGTGACCAGATCCTCAATTGGCATTGTACACATGTACACCTAAATAAAATATTATTTAAAATAAACAATTAATAAAACAGTATGCCTACATTACAAATCATACAGTGTAAGAGAATCCCTTCTGATTTACCTGTAAACACACCACTGAGGAGCCTTTTTCCTCCAGTTTCTGATAATCATTCTGTGTACTCAAACTGGTGTCAGAGGTGCTTTTACATCCTGCATCGCCTCTGTCTGTCAATTATAATGTTTTAAAACAATAACACGTGTTTAAAGCATCGCTAGTTGTGCCTGTTTTTGCTCAAACTGGACTAGCTTGAGACCGCTGGTCAGTAGGGGGCGTGCCGAATGCACGTCTGTGGGGGGGACCGGTGTAAACAGTGAGTTTTGCCTAGCCAAAAATAGGAGGTGATTAAAAAATTGCATTTTGAATTTTATTAACAGTGCTGCTCTAGTATAGAGGGTTCAAATACTGATTCGAAGTGCTATAACAAGGGCATAACATAGGACTTTTAAGTAATTAACTAAGCCATGTAAAACATGTAATATGTAACGCATTCAAATTTATGCTATTAATATTTATTTTTAGGTTGTAGAGCCTTACGTTTAAACGTGACTTTCCTTTGAGTTTTTAAATGAACATAAGCATCATTGTGGTGTACTTTTCCTTTGTTCCACCCCCGGGTCAAAATGTCTGTAACTACCATAGTACATCTCTAGCTTATATCTCAAAGCAAAGTACAGTCCAGAACACGTCTCTAGATAAAACCCCATAAAAACTATTAATCGTAGGGTTCAAGTCACCATAGCAGCTGACATAAAATTAATTTATATTTATTGAATTTTTGAATGGTTTGAGCAACCAAAATGCATTTCTGAATACAACTTCTATATTTACATATTTATAGATCACTGGCCATTCTGCCAAACGAGTCAAAAACAAGCCCAGATCAGACCCTTTTCACAACCTAACCGATCAGCCTCCTGATCAGGCTCGTTATTTCCTCTTCACCTCACAAGACCTCTTTCTGGACTGAGACCTTCTGGGGCCCAAGGCCTCAAAATCATCCCATCACAAAACTACCTCTCCAACTCTGACAGCAGCAGAGGTGATAAATGGGCACGTTTAATGAAAGAAGGTTACTCTTAAACGTTGTTCGCTGGCAATGAGATTGTATAGCAGCTGCTAAATCACTGTCAGGGGAACTAATGATAAGATATCATAAGACAAGCAAAACACAAGACAAGATGGAGTGGAGCTTCTTCTTCCTTAATCAGCTTCAGTGGCCACTTCTGGCTACTCTTGCGTCTTTATCAAGCAGACAAACACACTTATTTCTGTATCCATCACATAAGTTCTCTCTCTGGCTAAAATATGGTCTGGTTCTGTCGCTCAAGCAATTACATGCAGACAGCATAGTTATACGAAAGAATGGAAATGTCTGTTACGTGCTTAGATTCACTGTTGTATCAGGAGTAAATGCTACTGCTATTTTTGATTATCAAGGCTTTTAAATCACAGGACAAAATAAGTGCTTTTTCTTCAATAGAGGTTCTTCAACTCTGCAAAGCACACTTTTACATTAAAATGAGATGTTGAGGATGACAAAACAGTTATTGTTAGATTTCCCATCATGCCCAAAATGCAACTTTGGTATTTAAAGGCTATTTAAATCATCTGAGTCAAGGCATACACCAGTGCACGCTTTGCTGCTACATTTTTTGATGAGGCATAGAAAGCTTACCATCTAGTTCCAGCTCACTGAAGATAATGGGTGAAATTATGTAATGGGGACAGCCCTAATTCACCCTCACAATCAGTCAAGAAACTTACACCATGCTCCACGAATTTGGTTCTCTTGCCTCTGAGCAATCTTGTTATTAGTCAACTGATTAAGAAATGTTAAACATAAAATTTATGCATTTTAGCTTTTTGCATTTTTGTAAAGTTGAAAAAGTTATCCTTAAAGAGGAAAAAGTTAGTCAATTTTCTGAATGGGCGTAGCCAGCCATCGCCATCACAGAAGTGCATCACTTCCGGGTAACCAGAGAGGCAGGTGGGTCATAGGTGTAGCAAATACTTGAAACAAACAAATTTTGAACTAACTTACCCCTCTCAGTCTTCACAATGGTCAAAATCTGAGTAAACATATGTTTTATTCTGCTCCAACATTAGGTTTTAACATTATAGTGAATGAGAACCTGCTCACCTCTGCCCCCACACCCATTGTGGCCGATCGAGGTACTACAGTTCAGTCACTTCATATTTAGCATTCTATTACGCTTTTTCCTTGTTGACAATCACTCAATATATATATATTCTAAAGCCGGCACCCCCCACATGAGCCTTTGAGGCTGGGCATCTGCAGCCAGACTCAATTGGAAAATTCTAAACCAATTTTTTTTTACCAAATCATAACATAACCACTACACTAAAACAAAAGAATGGCGAGGGAAATATTTACCTCCAGATAAATTGATATTAAACTGTACGAGTACAAGAGTGATACTGTACCTGGTACAAGGATCCTGTACCCAGAAAGCTGAACCCAATATAAAGTAAACCTGACAATTTATATCAGCAGCACCCCTGAAATCTTCAAGATTAACCCATAATAAGGTTCCTGGTTGAATGAAAAAGAAGAAGGATGTAGAGGTCATGCAGTGACGCTCATGCCAGAGACCTATCGACGGGATGGAGATGTTTCTCAGAGTTAATCACACTCTCTCTAAGGCCCTCTAGATTAATCTAATTAATAAAAGTCACGCTCCCTCCTTGCACATCACATACTTTAAGCTAATGATGTCATAAATCCACCCTGATAATATGGCAGGTGGAGAGAAGGTGGGAGGAGGTGTGTTTGCTTGAGAATGATGAAGAGGAAGTACAATGCATTAATATATGTTTTTAAGAAAACTCATCAGTGTGAGAAAATGAATCAATATTTTCCCTCAAGACATTCCAAACGTCTAAACAATTATTTAGATAACAAACATTTTGTAGAGTTAATGCTGTGGGTATAGTTTGTGCATGAAATGAACTATATAAGGCATACATTTTGTGCCTTAAAAACATCAATAATGGTATTATTTGTTCTGAAAGATGTTTGACTTCATTGTTTAGCGGATCGTCACCAAATTTCTTAATGGTTTTAAAACACAAATAATGATCTGATTCTAGGAATAGATTCAATTTCTTATTGAAGCAAGAAGCTTTTGATTGTGACCTTTGGATTATAGACACGATGGTGTTAAATTCTCGATTTGTCAATGACTCAAAACATGCATCAAGATGTGTTGTGTGTTTGAGAAAGCCTCCTAATTAAAAGTAGTGCACTTTACAAGTGTTACAATAAATCTGAAATCTGCTTAGAAGAATTTGAATAAATTAACAGGGCATTAGCACCCCGACATGTTCCATTTGCAGAGTGCATTTACTCTAATGAACACACAAGTGTGAGAGAAAGAGCTGCTCCTCTGGACTATCCTAATTAGAATAGCTCCTCCCTGTCAGTGATGTAATTAGCATGTTCCATATGTGCTGAAAGAGAGTTTATCAGAGCAACAAAGGCGGTTTGCAACAACCTGACAATAAACAGGAGCTATGCAAAATGGCCAAAAAGGATCTGATCGAAAGATTTTCTTAAAGAATTAATACATTTTTAGCAATAATTTTTACAATAAATATCAAGTCTGTCTTTTTGTTAGAAAATAAAAGCAGATTTTTACCCTGTGAAAGATTTGCCTTGTTTTGCCATTTAAAAGCAGGTCGGAACCAAACAGCAGCTTCTTTACAATATAATTTATTATTAAGCCTGGAAGCCTTTTTAATGAGGGAAATTCCCTAGTTTACATGATGATGGGTGAGATTTCTAGACAATTTTAGATAAATTATTACAAACGTTTCAAGTAAATTATAGTTTATATAAATAGCAGAAATATCAAACACAGTGATAAGCATAAATCATTATTTACTTTGACTTAATCATTGAGATGTAATAGCTGTTTCAAGTTGTCCATTTAGAACATTATTTATAAAAGTAGTACATACATTTAAAAATATATATTATTGAAATATACTTTTGTGGATTTAAACTCAACATTTTTCTACTTTCAGCTCAACTTTCAGCTCTCTCAGCAAGAAATAGCTTTCAGTCTCCCTGTGTTCTCTCTGAATCTTAAAAGTGTGAAAGAAAAGTATGTGCTAAACACACACAAAATGTGTAGACTCCAATCAAACCTCTTTCAGATAGCAGGTCAAAGAGATTTTTAGTGTTGAGTGTAGCTTGATATGTAGAGGCTGATAAAGATAAAGAGCTGATGAACTTCTTAGTTCAACTTCTTTCTACAAAATTCTCCTCAGCAGACAAGAGGAATGCTTTATTGACAAAAAGTACCATCGAAGTTTTTACCTCAATACATGATACAGATGAGAAGGGGCACATTGTATGTACATACTGTAATTTGTGTAAAATCAAATAGTATACTTTACTTGAGAAATACTACTGTGTTTACTTGATTTTTCTCAAATGTTGAGTTAAAATAGTTTTGGAAAAATGTTGGAATAAATATTTGAGAGTACTGATAAAACTTAAGTAAACTTAATCAACATTTTTAGTACTTGTCACTGAGCATGCATATATAACTTCATATTTATCAGTAAATTTACGGTTAAGCAAGAGTGTATAAGTAAATTATAAGTTGATAAAAACAAATACTTTTTGTTAATTTAAAGACAAATATGTGAATTGTAGATATATGATGATGGTAATGGAAGTGACTTCACACACAGGACCCCAAACAGATGTTACTAACAGCTGAGATAGACGAGACTCTCCTCATTCTCAAAATTCAGAAACAAAAAATAATTTTGTTTGTAAAAACACTTTTATGAAGACTTGTTTGCTGAGGACAGAGCTCGGGATCGAGTCATTGAGGCTGTCGCTGCTGAAGGGAGCTATTAATGTTTTTATCTGTTAATGAGAGCTCGAGGAAACTCCAAGTTAACTTTATATGAAGTTAGAACATTGGTTTTTTCATATGTGGATATTGATGAATACAGCATTCATTTAAGTGTGTTTAATTATATCCATACTATGTTGGGAACATTGCATAGCTAATGTAAAAGGATCAACATTTTTATATGTTGATTTGTTTTAACAATGTAATGTTAGAAATTGTATTTAAATTTTTATTGGCAAAATATTTTACTTTATGTGTTCCATAGGGCTTTTACAACTTTTTTTCACAACAATGTCTATGCTATAATAAGTAATGAATGGGAAAAAAAGATTAAAATAAAATAATACAAAATTATTATGTTAAAGCTTTAAACAAAGCCATAACTTGTTATACGTGTTTAATCAAGAAATGTATAAAGTTATTTGCGGAGGCTTTGAAAGCCTCTCCCCTACTGAATCTTACAATGTTCTCACTTTACAAGTATACATACAGGTTGTTCTAACTTAAGAGAGATGCACAGAAAGGGCCCAATATGGATTACTTTAAATAAATGAGTGTATTTTTTAGTCTTTAGGATTATCGAACAACTCTGGACACTTGATAAGTTTTTCACTATTCATTCTCTTCCATAAACTTCTGCTTTATTTCCTGTCGTGAATCGACATGAGTATGCATCAAGTGCCCCCCAGTGGCTCTTTTATGTCTCGAAAGTCTCACGAACACGTGATCAAAAAAGCCAGCTTTCATTGGTCAACCACTGCGACAAACATGGCAGAGCAAAACTTTTTTTCACTCGCACTGATTTGACAGCCAGACATGTAAGCTCCCGTCCACGCCCATTATTTTAAGCTTGAGGTGTGTATACATATGTAATTTCACACTGATTATACGCAGAGACAAGTGGTTGCTTGAATTCTTCATGATCGGTATAGCTAAGCAAAGGTTTTCTTTAGTTTTTTTTGCAGATAAAATTTTAACCACTATAAGGTAATTTTAACAAACACTTTGAGTTAATTTTTATCTTATCTTATTTTTATCTTAATTATTACATATGTGTAACAGTCACACTCCATTTCCCACAAACCCCTGTACAAGTCTCCTCCCACAGTCTGTAGTGTTTCCAGGTGTATTGCATCTACTGTGGTACTGTAAGAAATACTTTTTTTCTTATCACATGAATAAATATCGATGTGTTTTTTTATCTTTAGTTGTTGCTATTGAACTGAAAAGTTGTATGAATGTAATATGAATGAGTTCTGATGAAATTCTTCTTGTTATGATGTTATGCACTGAAACAACAGCTATGGCACTCAACAATGAAGGATGCTTGCATGGTCATGCTTCACCTTGAGGATACCCAAGAAGAGGAACACTCTTGAAAAATGGAAGACAGAAGAGAACAACATAATCTGTATCCTTATTAATAACTTAGAGGCATAATAAAGGCAGAATAAAATACTCCTCCTTAACAAACACCAACCTCCATCGACATTCAAATACAGCAGCAGCATTCGCTCAGACTCTTCAGAACAAAATTAGTCCGAGAGGTCAAAAATGCACTTTACATTCTAAAGAAGGTATACTCAAAGTAAATTAAAATTAATTCTAAAAACATGTTGAAAAAGGTAAACTTTCATTAACTCGTTAAGCTCAATTTTGTGAAGTAGATTATTGCAATGTGAATTGCAGAGGGGATGACACAATGAGATGTGACGATCAAACAGCTCTATTACCAGACCAGCCTCATCTATCAGAAACAAACAGCAGACATATTTACCATCACTTAATCTAAGTATCATTCGTCATCCTCAACAATATCCACCTGCTCTCAGTTTCAAGAGCTCAGAGGTTAACAGCACCATCTGTACAGAAGGACATGCAGTTCATCTGGAAAGGTTTGGCTATTTGTGATTTGAGGACCACCAAAGTCCTAAAACACTGTAAAACACTGAATCAAAAAATTTTCTTTGGGATTTCCCTGTCTTCTTTTAACATTTAAACCTTACTAAACAGAACAGTTGTTATGTTCACTTTTGATAAATGGTTGCCGTCTTTCCTTATTTTAGCATGTTTAATTTAAGGCATATGAAAGCAATTGTGGCTAATTGTATTTGGAAAATATGAAATGCACACAATATTTTAAACATGAAAAATAATAATAAAAGTAATGGCTTCAATTTATAGTGCTTTTCAAGACACTCAAAGATGCTTTACAATGATCAGAGCATTATTCATTCACTCCACATTCACACTCTGTTAGTGATAAGCTACCTTGGTAAGCCCTTAGCTGTCCTGGGGCAGTGTGACAGGACGTGGCTGCCATTCTGCGCCTACAGCCTCCTGACCACCACTAAACACACCCCACCAGTCACACACATCCATACTGGGCAATGTGGGTGAATTGGCTTGCCCAAGGCCACAATATCAGAATGACCCTTGCAGGGATTTTGTTATGCGAAAAGTTTCACAGCAATTTTTTATTAAGCCATTTAGTTTTTCTTCAAAATTGACCCAACAAACAATTTTAATTAACTCAACACATTACTCTGAAACAACAATGACTGAAATGTTTTTAAATCCAGTCAACAAAGGCAACTGAAAATTTTAACTCAACAAAAATATGAATTCAGTCAACAACTCTAACAAAAAGTGAGACAACTAAAAATAATTAATTCACTGAATTATGCCTTTAACTTTAATGAGTTTAATTGTTTGCATTGTGGTATGAATGTTCTCTGTATTGTAGGGAAAATGTCATAAGTAAGATCATGAGCATTGCTGAAAGCTGACAAAAGTTATTAACAAAATTTATATTAGCAATAATCAAGTGCAAATTATTGATTGTTCATACATAAATACAAGTAAAATAATATATATAATATATATATATATATAAATATATATATATATATATATATATATAGAAAATAATACATTATAAATAGTAATACATGTCATGTTTTAGGTGAAATTATAAAAGAAAGTTTTATAAAGATATTGCAATGTATTTGCAATTACATTAAAAATCTGCATTAAGGGCATCATGGGAAAAGCGGAAGTTGTTTGTCAGTTTGCCAAAAAGCCATTTGGGAACCATTAGGTAACACTGAAACTTTAAAAAAATGAAAATAATTTATATTACTTGAAAATATAGCCATGTTTGGTCTCAATAAACGAAGCATTGTTAAAGTTAAGGTACACTCTCTAAAATGATTTAACAACAGTTGATCTCAAGTCACCGAAACATGATTTATAATCCATAAATGTAGTAAGCTCTGGTTTTGATTTAGTTTCATTCTGACAAACGATGTAGAAGTTTGAAAATGTTTTTTAGAAATCAAATCATCAGACAAAATTAAAAACCATTAAAATGTAGAATAAAAAGAGCAAGAATAAAAAGGACGAATAAAGGGTTGCCTTTGCAACTTTGTCCATAGATAAGGCTAGCAGAAATGTTTGAAGAAAATTATATTTCTTTTAAAACTCACCACCACTGGAAACTTTTTTTTTCAAATGATTTTCCAAACCGCTCAAGTAGCTGCATCGCAAAACGTGTATGCTTCAAATAATAATAAATACATAAATGATTAATTGCACTCATTTTTTTTATGCACAATTTACATTAAATACATGAAATGTAAATCTGTTCTGCAAACATTTTGTATTTTTCAGATCAAGCAAACCGGAGGTCCATTGTTTTGTATTTTGTAGACACATGATTATAAGAAAATCTATTCGATTAAAATAAAGGGACCTAATGTTGAATGTAGTTTCAGAGCGCGTAACGCGATGCTTTTAAACGACTGAGACCACACGTGACTTTCAGATTGAGCGTTTTGGTGCTGAAAAGCAAAAGTGAAGAGTTTCGTCAACGCAGGCTCCCAAGCTCTCCATGAAGAATGTGATTGGCTCGTCGGTCGCGTGAAGGAGCAAGTTAAAAAGTGCTCGACCTAGACAGCGCGCGCTCCTCCTTTGAGTAAGATGTCAGGTGGCACGCAGGAGATCTCTTGAAGAGAGGCTCAGAGATTTTAATAGAATGGAGTCAAAGGAAGAACGAGCTTTTGATTCCTTGAACTGTGATGCGAAAAGTTCACGTCGACAAAAATTCTCAAACTTTTCTCAAACGCAAGTGGATATTATCTGAAGCTTGGGGATGTTTTGTGATGCCTGATCTCTCTCTTGCTTGTAAAAATGCCTCGTCCTGAAGAAACACGTACAGCGACCAGAAGCCGCCGTATTCCTACATCTCCCTGACAGCAATGGCCATCCAGAGCTGCCCGGAGAAGATGCTCCCGCTCAGCGAGATTTACAAGTTCATCATGGAGCGCTTTCCCTATTACCGGGAGAACACGCAGCGCTGGCAGAACTCGCTGCGCCACAACCTCTCCTTCAACGACTGCTTCATCAAGATCCCGAGGAGACCGGACCAGCCCGGAAAGGGCAGCTTCTGGGCTCTCCATCCCAGCTGCGGGGACATGTTTGAAAACGGGAGCTTCTTGAGACGCCGAAAAAGATTCAAAGTGCTTTTCAGCGCCGAGCATCTCCAAAAGCCATCAGACGCGGCGCATTACCTCCAGCAGCACGCAAAACTCCGGATGAGCGCTTTAGGAGCCCACCTCCCTCACATGAGCAGCTACAACTTCAGCGCGTCCCAGCCGTCCACCTTCAAGCACCCCTTCGCCATTGAGAACATCATCGCCAGAGACTACAAAGTTCCAGGGCTGGCTTTCCCCGTGTCTGCGGGTTATCAAATACACAATCAGCTGAGCGCAACTTGGCCTCACGTGTACGGCGGAAACGCGATGGACGCTGAGTACACCGCTTACGGGGGACCGATCAAGTCCATGAGTCATGGGGCGCAATGCTTACCGGCGATCCCGGTGCCAATCAAACCAACTCTGGCCTCGGTTGCGTCTATTCCAGCGCTGCACAGTCACCTGCCCGCGTTTCTTCCCGGCTCTCCACGATCTCTGAGCCCGGGGTCTCCGAGACAGAGCAGCCCGGCCCCTGGAACCCCGAGTCCGGACGCGCTGTTTCACGCGCTCCCCGCACGCTGCCAAGAGGTCACTTAACTCCAACAAAGACTCCCGCGAGACAAGAACCGAAACGCTACAAGTTGGATTATTATTATAAACATCACGAGAACTCTGAAAACTTCTCGAAATGCGGTGGAATAATAGCCTAGAACACGTACTTTCTATTCCGCTTTTCTGACGGTGACATTATTTTGGTTTTCCAAAGTGAACCATTTAAAACCATCCGAAATTTTTAAGAAAATTGTCCAGGAAAAAAATAAGTTCAATGAATTGTTTGGATGTTCTCATATTTGCTTTGAAATCAAGAGTTTGTTTGGTCCTTCTCTACGTAGAATCAAATCGAAAGTTATTACGTTTTTACATTGAGAAAGAAACAGCAGAACAACTTGCGCTTTTGTATATAGCAAAATACAACTATTTATTCCAAGTTTTCAGTGAAAATTGAGCCTTTGATTAGATTATAGAACTCAGTTTGAGTTTTTATTTTCATTCCAGAGAAGGACCAAACACTCTGAATAGAGACTAGAAGAACTCATATGTTCTAAACATCGAAAACTTCCAAGAACAATACAGAAATAAATTCGGACTATTCCACGTAGTCAAAGACACTAAAGCATGCAGCTTCATTCTTATGTGAAGTTTAATTGGTAAAACAAAGCATTGGGAGATCCGGTGAAAGCCAGAGAAGCACAACGCCGCGCCACTGCGCGACGCAGAGAAAACATGGACACGCTCGATGCACTTTTTCTGAGGACGCATGGATATCAAAAGGTTTTGTTCTGTGAACAATGTTTTTCTTATTTATCTGCTATCGAAAATATAGTGGAAGTTGGTGTCTGTACTTTTTCTGTGTTAAAAATGACAAATGTAGTAGCATGCTGCTTTTTATGTCTTCATAGTCTGGAATAAATGTAATTTTTTGTCATCAAACCTCGCCAAATGATCTTAAAATATAAGCAAGCCCTTGAGAGCGGAGTACGCTTTTTAGCTGAGAACGAGAGTCTGGATTGGTTGAAAACTTTTTTTCTCGCCATTAACGTTTAAATTAAAGTTAAAAGGGTTAATTTCGTGCATGCCATAATTGCGTTAGTTCAGCGGAGAGCTTAAGAAAATAATTAAGAAAGTATTCTTTAAAATGTAATGAATTTCGCGAGTATAGCTTCTCAAATAACATTTTATTAGGAACTGCATGTTAACAAAAATGTCAATTGCTTTATTTTCTTTAGACATTTTTTGACAACAAAAAAAACAAATTTTTAAATTAAATGTTAGATAATGTAACTATTTCAACAGGGGCAATAAAAGATATAAAGACGTTTAAAAATAGTATATTTAGTACAGATAATTTATCATTTTAATTTAAAAATACAGATATTGGATATAGACAATGAACAAAAAGTCATTGTTTTAGAGCACAATTTAATTCAATATTAATTTAAAAATTATAGCTGGAAAAAAAAGGTTCAAAATAATTTACATTTATTTTCAGTGCCAAAAAACTATTAACTGCATATATTATGCAGTTAATCATATTAATACAATATTTGCAAATGCCTTTTAATATATTTTGAAAATAAATTCACTGAAGAAAATATTTAATCAAAACATAACAAAACATATCGAAAAATAACAAAATTAAACACCACAAAACCTTTCTTAGATGAGATTAACTTCAGGATTTAAAATAACAAAAAAGTTTTTGAGTGTGTATAAAGCTCAACATAGCTCTGCCATTAATTAAAAAGGCGCTTTTTTAACAATAGCACTTCTAAATAAACTATAAAAAACATCAGTTTATGACTTATTTATGCATTTTAAGTAAAAACAAATAAGATGTAAGGTTTGTTGTTCCACAATAACACCTGTTAAAAAAGATTCTTAAACATGTCGAATTAAATCAAAAGAATGTATTACACATTACACAGCATGAGCAGACATTTAAAGTAATGCGCATGTGTTAGTCATAACCCAGTACAAAAACATCTCATTGTAATCTATTCTGGAAAAACTAACATCATCGAGCGTGAAATCTACTCACAGAACTTATTCGGTGTGAAATCTCACCCACTGTAATCTAAATAACCTTATTTATTTCTTTGGGTGACATTATTAATTTGGGGCGTGCATATTTATGAGCAGAATACCTGAACATGCTTGGGCAGGGGGTGAGGGGAGATTTATATTCAGCTGTAACTCAAACTGTGGAGCCTGGTTTCACACACAAACAGGTTTCAGTGCATTGTAGGGACTTTTATTAACTTCTATTTTTCTTAATGCTAAAATAAAAACCTGAATTTCAACTGTCAATAACTGATGAACATGAGGCATTTTAACTTGTTTAAGCTTCCCAGTCATTTTCGATCTTAAAATATGTTTAAAAACCTCAAACACATAATTGTCTTTTTATATTTTAAAACATTAAATGTTGGGTTTACTTATTGGTTTACAACAGAGATCAATGGAGAAAAGTCAATTTTCAGTTGAAGTAACAAGTTACACATTTGTGGAAATGTCAATCAAAATAACAGAATACCTATTCATTGACTTTGAGATATTTTGGTATTTTTAATGAACTGTTAATAAAAAAAGTAAACAAAATCCCTCCCTTAAATCAGGACAAATTTGTGAAGTTTTACAAAATAAAAACTCTTATTTCACCAACTTTCAATTGTAAGACTACCCTTTACAAACACATTTAGCTTATTTCTAAACAAACAGCATACATTTTTTTTCTTATTAAGGTCTCAAAAAAGTTTTGTTGTTGTTGATTAATGTATTATTAGATGTGTGTCTGTATATATACAAAAACTACTTTTTTGAGACCTTAATAAGAAAACAATCTGAGGAGGAATAGTCACCTGACTTCTGTCCTAGCATTCTTGTACACGTAAAAACACAGTCTTAAGTTCAACTAAGTAATTGTCAAAACCATGTGGCACTAATCAACACCAAACATGACTTAAAATAAAGTTTAATGAACCTAAACAAACTTTTATAGTTCCTCACAACTGTTACAAACTACACAACTTCTGCAATGACTTGTTGAAATTCCTTTTTTTCAACCACAAATCATTTTGCTGCAAAGTAAACAGTCTAATAAAGTTGTAGTCAATACTGCTCTTGATTGCTAATACATTTGAACTTTTACATAACTATTTTGAGTAGAGAATACTGGAGCAAAGCTAACGGCGAGCGATAAGAGTAAGTGAAGCAGCATGCAGATGCAAAAGAGCTCTCTGCTTGAATAGCCATGCGTATGTGTGTGCGCTTGCATGAAATCACTGTGTCAACCTTTAATTCATGATCCCGAGCAAAGACTGTGAGACAATTACAGCACTGGGTGGCTCTGCCAATATTAGCTCAAGAACCAACTGCTCCTAAAAGCAGAGATGACCAGCGTCCTTCGACTTCTAAATTACAGCAAAACAAATTTTGAATCGTTTTCGAAATGTTGACAAGTGCCATGAATCAGTCTCATCATGCCTGACAGATCTTAAAATGATTAAACGGAAAGACCCGAGTGCAAACATTCTCAAGTTTCTCGCTGTAAGGTTGAGGGAAAACAAGGAGTGTTTGGTCAGCCATAAAACACTGGCGTGGACCATTGTGTCCAGGAAAAGCATTGGGCTCTTTCAGCTTGTTGCTGGGCTACGGGCTGCAATGACTCAGCCATGCTGCCATGAGCATCAATCCCTCCGTGCCTGTGTTTGCTTCTGTGAGTGGGCAATCACACTGGCTTTGTCTCTTTAAGAGACCTCCAGTGAGAAGATCAGCAGCCTTTTGTGTCTGGAAGGTTTTTTTACTGCACAGTGTAAAAGTGTCCATTTGAGGGTGTTCCCTATTCCAAAAACACTCAAATGTGCAACAGTTGTGATTATTCAGAATAGTTAGAATAGAATAGAATAGTTTAGAATAGTAGAATATCGAACAAAAACTACATTGGCCAAAATATATACAGGAAAAACAAATGTAAATAAAAGCAATAAAGTTGTTTTCAAGCAAAGTTTATAGAAAGCAAAAAGGGTAATGAGAGAATAATCTTCATCAAGAGATCTGGCATGTTTGGTTTAGTCTAAAGTAAACGCTTCATTAGTTTATGTACATTTATTTACATATTAAATAAAAAAAATGATGCTATTTCAAACACTATTAAGGTTGATTCTTCAAAAGCACAGGTTGACATGTTAATTAATGTTATTTTCAGATTAAAATTTGTATTTGTTAACTCCTCCAAATTCTCTGTAGTATTATACATCCAAATTAATATAAAAAAATACAAATATTCAATATTGGTTGTTTCATTTGTACTCTGCTCTTTGCAGAGTATTGTCAAATCATGAATGACAAAAGAGTAAAAATGGCATTTAATTGTTCAAATATATGTGTTAACTATCTAGACTTTTCTAACTTATTATTGAAGTTGTTGAAGTTGTCTATTTTTATTCTAATAAGATGGAGAGTTTTTATGGTATTTTCTGTTTTTATTTTTAATTAATTACAATGTACTTTGTTCAAAAATCATTAAATTGAAATAAACTTCTGTCATATAATACAACAGTATTTTGTGATATAATTCTTTGTTTCATTTGTCACATTGATCATCAAGAACACATTCATGTGATGTTTTATTTAGAAAACTAAAGATTTGTGCCAAATATCTACAACGTTTAGTGCCATGTGTTTGAAGTTTCCTATTTTAATTATCATGGAATAACAAATGCAACATATTTTATTTATTTATTTATTTATTTTGCAATGTTGTTTGTTCAAAAGCATTTACAGATCTTTTACATGCTTGAAATGTAAAAATAAAAATTGATACGTTATATGATATAATACAAGAGTAATCTGTGATATACTTATTTGTTTGTTTCATCAGTTGCATTTATGACCAAGAACAGGTGAGATGCTTTATTTACTAAATCATGAAGAAAATTAAAGATTTGTCCCAAATATATATGCTTTTTAGTTAACTTATATTCATTTAAGACAGAAGATTGCTGTGTGTTTGCAGTTGCCCATTTTAATTTTCATAAAATTTACTATTTTATTAATAAATACAATACATTGTGTATTTAGTTAATTATACTTCTTAATTACAATGCAATTTGTTCAAAAAGTTTTTAATTCAAAGAAGCTTCTTTTACAGATCTTTTATACTCTTAAAATGTCAACATCATAAAAATAATATACTATTTCATATAATACAAGAGTAATCTGTGATGTAATTATCTTTTTGTTTCATTTGTCACATTGATCACCAAAAACACACAAGTGTGAACTTTTATTTAATAATCCATAAAGCAAATCCATAAAGCAAGAGAATTTTCTTGTTATGTTGAGTTTTTCTTGTTATGTGTGTAAATTCAGTTTAAAAAAAAGTTTAAACTTCAGACACTTTGATAATGTTACCGGCATCAGTGTCACCAATTATACTTCAGCCTAAACTAATCATAATAAAATGATTTAATATGATGGGCGTCGCATTACACTTAAATTTCATTAGAAATTGTTGCCATTTTTCTTTTTAAAATGCATCAAATTTTTTCAACTTACTGTGTTAGTAATAAGAACCAGCCCTCGAGTGCTTCGGTATCTTTAAACACACTATTACAAAGTCAGATTTTCATCAGATAAGGAGGCGCCAATGACCCCGCTCCCTTCATAACAGAAGATGAATGACAGTTCCCTAAAGATGACGGGGCCTCCAGCGGTAAGCTGAACGCAAACACAGAGAGAAACACGCAACAAAAATATTGACTTAGTGTTGATCAGCCAAACAACCAAGATGCAGTTTGAGTGAAAAACGTTTGCTTTGAACTGGTTCAAACAAATGCAAAGTTTAATCCACCAATCAGACGAAGCACCTCAGCTAATGCATAGTTTAACTATGATTTAAAACATCAGTTTTTCCCAAATATCCAGTTCACACAAACACACATTCTCTGAAGAGCGGCGAGAGGTGATTATCAGGCCAGTTTAAGTGTGGTGATTATGGGATGCTGGAGGGGGTTCAGACTCTCGGCTGAGAGTGTGTTTGTGTAATGACAGGCTGAGCTGCTGTTTTCCCTGCAGCCGCTGAATGACAGCTTGATTTAGGCCCGGCAGGAATCTTACTTGTTTCTCATAAACCAACACCTCGCTGACACTTCAAAGGCTCTTTCACACCTGAGGAGTCAGAGGGCATGGCGTTCTGCGCACTGAGAGAGATGGACGGATAGAGGCTGATGCTCTTACAGCTTTTTAAATGCTTAGAAAACCAAGGGTTTTCTCAGCACGCTTACAACTTACACACTTATTTCCAGTTGAGCGGAAAAGAAGCTCCAAATAGTTGAAAAAGCATCAGTTTCTTGTTTTCAGAAATTGTTCTTTTTGTGTTTGGCGAGAAGAAAACAAGTCAGAAAGGTTTTTGGGTGGCTCTCTCAGAGCATGCCGTCCTGTAACAAAATATTCCAGTAATTTATCATTATGCTTAGCTGTCAATCTAATAACAGAAAGCTACTTTTTTCAACAAAGCTTACTGGTTAAATGTGTTATATTGAGTGAGAATGGTTCCCAAACAGCGGGTTCTTTAATATTTTTTACAACAGTTTTACATCGTATTTGTTTCAGACATCACCTGACAATATTGTTGTGTTTAAATAGGTTTTATAATCTTTCTGTGATTGTAGCCTCATTTAAAGTATTCTCAGTTGAAATATTAATATCACATCAACTTTATTAACAGTGGACTTTATACACTAGTGGACTACACTGTAAAACTGAACTAATTACTCAATAACATTTCTGGGTGAGCCAAAAATTTGATTTTTTAAGGCTTAAATTAATGTAGCATAATTATTTGTAATATTAAGTTTGTATAGACATAGACAAAAATATGTTTAGTTGAGAAGGCGCTTAACATATTTTTAGAGTTACTGTTTCTTTAAGATTATTTATGTATTTATTTTATAAGATTTATTTAACCACTAGGGGCAGAAGGGTGTAGTGAGTTTGTTTGAGTTTTATGAGGCACGAGCTACACAGTTTTATGACTTAAAACTGACAGTTTCATACTGACAGTTTTATACTTTGGATTGTTCTAAGGAAACAAAATTCAGTGTATGAAAAGATGGAATACATTTTGTTGAGTTTATAGGTCTGATACCCGTGGAAGTCTTTGCACAACAGTGAAAGTAAATGAGTTAAGAACATAAATCATACCCAAATCGTTTCTATTAACTTCAACTGTTACAATAGTGTATTCTAATGAACATTGCTGGGAAGTAATTTTTAAAGTAAGTAACGTATGTCTTTGCTACGATATCATTTAAGACAAGATTGGTGACAGATCACTTTTGCTCAGTAGCGCAAACTACGGAACAAAACTTTGATTATTATTGAAGTTTAGATTGCTACTATAACAATTTATGATGGGTGACTTCATACATTGAGTTGTGTACAATTAAACAATTTAGGTTGTTGCTATCAAAATAAACAAGTGGGGCTAGTCTGTATTTACAGTTAGGAAAAAGACATAACTTTAAGTCATCAAATAAAAAAAAAGATACTTCTGCATAATTACAATGAAAACCTTAATATAAACATATTATGTAACTAATTACGTCACATTTTTTGAGTAAGTTCAACAGTAGTTGACACTAGTTATATTTACTGATAATAGTTTTTTAAAGTGGTTTGATGTTTATGATGTGAACTGTTAAGGCGTTCATGCTGTTTTACTTTGAGTTAGCTAAAGTTATAGACTGGTTTTGCCTGGTTTCTGAAGCAGTTTTTGGAGTTGGCATTTTGGAATGTTATTTTCACATAGTAAAATATTTCCTTGCGGTGTTCACACTTGATTCATCTTGTTATTTCAATACTTATTAAATATTAATCAAGTTAATTAAATTATAATTTCTAGACAAGCGTTGACAATGTTAAAAGAACTTGGCTAACAATCTTTTTCTGAAATAATATTGTTGTCATTAACATGTAATTTGACAGATTAATGCTTGAAATATGCTGCTAATTAAAAAATGGGAGTGTGCTGAATTTTACCAGCTGGCAACCACAACTGACTGTAGCTTTCACCGGGACTTTTTGTTACTGTGTGGTACTGTAATCAAAAATGATTGTTTGAATTCTATTAGCTTTTTAAATGAAATGGTTTTGGGCTCACCAGATAAACGGGTTCACAAAATGCATCAACAGTCATTGTCCTTTTGGGAATGACTACATCTTTAGAGCTGTTTGAGCAGCAAAATATATTCTGAGCATGAGGATAAGCACCTGAAATGTCATGGCATAATAAAATGCAGCAAAGTGCAGAATAGAAAAACAGCACTTCTCCTCAATCTCTTCAGTCAATGTTGTAGGAACAGGAAGGAAGAGAAAATGTTCTGCTTGCTCTTAACAATGGCGTAGGTTTCTTTGATCTGTCTTAAGTCCCTTTCAATCTCAGGAACTAATAACTGACCTTTTGTAATTGGGATTAACTCCTCTGTGCTTTGTTCTTGTTGACTTTGTTCTATTGTTATTGTATTTGCAAAGTCATTGAGCAGATAATTAGGAATAAGTACTGTACTTTGAAATCACTTTCAAAGCTTTCTCCAGTGTAAGTTTGATTGTTAAGCTAAAATGTTGAAAACAGTCTTAAATGATGTGGACTTGCTTTTGACGGGTCGTAGTGCAATACATTCAAAACAACATGTTTGCTAACTTTGTTTTTATCATGAACACCTTTGTTAGTCTTATATTCAAAAAAGAGCAAATTGTCCAAGCTTTCATCTATATTAAATGTATGTGTTTGAATGCCAAGAACTATTTTCATATAAATAAGATATTCTATGGTGTAAAAATAACCTTTTGTGTACATTTTTCAAGAACACTGGTAACTTCCAATGAACTAAATGCTTTCAACTTATGTCTTTATGATTATTATTATTTTATTTCCCATGAATACAAACTTTCCTTTAAAATGATTGGTGCAATTTATTTTAATTTCATTTATTTGACCCTTTCCATTTATTGCACTCAATTTACACTTACAGTTGTTTGTCAATGGCTACTATCTCAGTTATAAAAAGACATAAAAACAAATTAAAATGTCAAAGATTTGTTTTTGTTTTACATTTCCTTTATTCCTTGCTATTATAGTTTTTTCTTTACAATTGTATAAACTGGTTTTCCCCCATTCAGCACTATAGTATTACCATTAGTTATATATATTTTACACATATACATCTATCTTTATGAAAAAGCTCATTGTGGAATTTAGATAATTGGTTGGTGCTCATTTAGAGTGTTCATGTTAATGGCAATACGCTTTTACCTGACAGATTTTTTCAACCTTTTTCAACCAAGATTTTTGAAACAGGTTTTGATAGGGACTTGAATGTTTTCCTCTTTGACTTGAGTGCTGCATGCAGGTTAGTTAAATGTGTTTGTTGTCCCAATTAAAGCTGCATATGACCACACAAAAAGCACACATCCTCCACAGGTGCATGGCCTCCAGAAACAGGGTGGGCTGTTACAGTGGAAAGATTACAGAGCATTATTGTGAGAGTGAATTACCAGAACCTCAATAAAAGGACACTTTCTAAACAATAGCTTCTTCATTGCCCTCTTTTACCCTTCAGCCAATTGTCACAAAAAGGATTTTTTTTTTGGCAGAGCACAATTCCAATAGTGTTTTAATTTTTCCCAACTACATTTTACTAACTATAGTAAAGGACAAAAATATGGACAACTGTAAGTCGATGCGAGCGCCAATATTTAGGTCAAATTAAACCAGAGAGAGTTGTTGTGAAATGATTTATTCAAGCCATGACAGATGATTGCCGTGACAACAGATTGCCTTCTGGTGAAGTTCCATTACAACAAACAAAGCTTGCAGGAACCCAGAAGTAGCCAGATTCACCACACACACTCATTGAATGTATCTCTAATCATTTAAGTCCACAATGAATTGTTTCTGCGTAAGTGTAAGTAATACTATTTCTCTTTTCAACAACATTCAGTGCAAATATTGTACCGTTGGTTCAATTCACAATGCAAAGCTTCTTAACATCTCTCAATTTACATTGTACTCCTCCCTTCAGAGGTTAGATTTTGTAAACAGTTTGTTACTATTTAAACAGTTTGCCATCTTTGGCATTGTGTCCTGTTTACTATGGCGTGGTAAGTGACATCATATAATGTTTCCCTTGTCAATATGTGCTTAAAAAAACAATCCCTGCACCTCAACTATTTTATAGAGCCTTGAAAATATTTGTCAGGGTAAACACTCTGGTTGCTATCGAGGGGTGGCTACAGCTTGGCAAAGTTTGTCCCCATGTTAAGTCAATGATAAAAAATTCCCAGTTACTTCCCAGTATCCTTTTTTTGGCCCACTTGCACATCATCTAGCATTGAGAGAAGCTCTTCTTACCTATCACCTAAAACCCAAAAGCAACGGTATCACCCATGCAGGAGATGCATAGGTGTGTAGAGATCTTAAGTGGGTAAATTTTATGCTCAGAATATATAAAGAACATTCACATAGTCAAGTGGATTTAACTATTAGAAGTATGAGACTATTCAACAGCTATCACTAACATACTGTCAACATTCATGAGTCAAACTGTTCAAAATGAGAGCTAAAGAAATGCTCTTAAGATGCTCAAATAGTTAAAGTGCACACTGACAAAAGAAAAAATATTTTAGCACTGACAAAATTCTTAAAGAAATACATATATGTTGAAGAATAATCTCTAATGTCTCCTTACTGCTAATAAATTGAGTTTTTTTTCTTTTTGCAAAAAGTGCTGTGAAAAAGGTCTAAACAATTTCACCCTAACTAATGAATTTTTTTTTTACATTTTCACAAGTACAGCTAATAGTGTTCTTTCTAGTAAGTATGGACTCAGACCAGAGTTCAGACCTTTTGAAACCAAGTTGGATAAAGAATAAAAATGTTTTGTGTTTATTGAATTTCAAACAATAGATTTTTGGAGAAAGATTGGCTCTGCAAAAATGTTTAATGATTAACTAAAATCTATGATAAACTAGGTTGAGTGACTTCAATAATATGAGAAAACCCACTCTTGACTCATTGAAACCCTGGGAGACCTGAATGTGGTACAACAGGAGATAGTAGAAGGGTACGAGAGGAGCGGGTTAAAGCTTCTTATGGAGCTGAGAGAAAGCCTCGGCAGGGCTGAAGAGGGGGCTGGCTCAACAACACGATTGTGTATTGGAGTGCTAATTCAGATCCTGGTGGTCTAATGCGCTTCTGAAGCACTTTTAATTTTCCCCAAGTTTGCGTTTGAAAGGAACAACGGAAAGCTTTTCTTCCCAGGTGGCTTTGAAGACTACAAGAGGCTTCTGACACAGCCGATTCCTCACTGACCACTAAAAAAGAATAGATCACCGACTAAAACCTCTCTGATTGCCACCCAGCGGAAAACTCTTAAATCTCGCTTGAGCTCTTCACTGATATTTTCATTTTTTATTTACCTATTATTTAAATGTAACTGATTAAAAATGTTCTTTTACAGAAGTGTGCTGCTTAGGTCAGTTTCCAACAAGTCCAATATATGCATGTCAGGTTAATCGATGACTTGAAATGCCTCACAGGGGTCAATGTAGTTATGAATGGTGGGCGTGTTAACCTGTTATGAACTGGAAGTCTGGAACCATTTACCTTTTCCCTCCAAGATGCTACTAGGGTACTATCCAGGATTATTTGTCAGCATTTTTTGTATAATTCTATGATTCAATTAGCAAAATAAGTTCAAATAAGTTATAAAAAAAGGAATAAAAAAAATTTGAGAACTTTCATGTGATAGCTGACTGATTGGTTTTAGTATGTAATATGAGCAATCGAGGCTGAGATTTGAACTATAAAATTGTATAAACTGTAATGTCTCATTTCAATTGAAGTCCATGGAGGACCCTATTTCAGATTTATGCTCACAAGTTTGTGGTATAAAGAAAAAAATTATATCACAGTTTCCGGCAGAATTGGTCAGGACCCTTTTAAAATGCTAAGAGTTGTAAACTGAATAGAAAAATGATCTAACCTTCAAGAACACTCCTCAACCTTTTCAGGAAAAAATAGAAAACATTTATTTCAGCACAGACAAGTCTTACAATGAAATTAAAAGCTTTCGACTATGTCGCGCAAAACTTCAGATTTAATAATAATAGATTAAAGGAGTTTTACAACTGTCAGGTTTAGTAACTAATTATTTCAACAGCACTATACTCTTCATAATCACTAGACTCATTTGCGCTTTTAAGTTGTCTTCACTGAATCAGACGAGTATATTCTACTTTAGGATATTTAGTCTGTGTTTGCACCAATTTATTGTGATGCTTTCCACCAAATGTGCAACTAATCTAACCACTTCGGGTTATTACTCACAATCACTAGAATTTAGGTCTGTGCAATTAATCATATTTTGATCATGATATTGATTTAGGGCCTAACGATCACAAAACCCTTATAAACGAGAAAAAAGAGTTACGGCACATATTATTAACTTTACACATGAGCATTTACTCCCTGCCCGAAGGACATTCAGGTCCTGCGCTCTCAGTCTTGAGCGGGTTTACATAGTGACAGTGACAATTCTGGGATTTCCACCCACATTATTTCCCAGCAGCAGCAGATAGAGGTTACCGAACACAGAAATGTGGATAATAACGAAGAGGACCACTCTTATCGTGAAAATGAACAATGTTCCTGCTGCAAAAACATCTTTCTTATTTAATCCAGGTGTTCAAAGTCATTTAATTAATTCTATTAATTTATTACTCATCATTTATTACAATTAAATGACCACCTATAAAAACTAAATGTGCTTTCACTTAAAAGTCCATCATCTTTTTTCCTATTGTGTTTTGTTTATAGAGACATAATAGAGTGGATATTAGATGTTGTTAGATCAGTTTTTTTTAAATATCTATAAAATGACATTTGCATTTGCAAATTACATTTGCAAACACGGAAAAAATTGTTTACCTAAATATTCGTAATTATTGTTTTTTCCATAATCGAGCAACTCTTCTAGAAATGTACAATTACATGACTCCAGTCACCTGTTATGTCAAAATAATTGCTCATGAATTCCTTCAGGGGCATCCAGTCTCACCTTTCAGGTCTTCATTCTCCTTCTACTTTGTGACCTATTATTTATGTAGTTATTTTAGATTTTTTTTACAATAAACCCTGCCATAAGCCTTCTATTAACAAAGTTTAGTAGTTAACCTCAACCTGAAACAGTCTTTGGTGATTCTGTCAGTGTTGCAGACACTCCTTCAGCGTTCACTATGATGTTTAGTGAC